>OW796101.1:7612819-9033585 GCA_941860345.1 Chrysodeixis includens | reverse complement strand
GTTTTTAGGGTAGGAAACTCCATCCCGGCTATCCCTCGGGAACGGTATCCCAGCTATCCCTCGGGAACTTTATCCCGGCTATCCCTCGGGAACTTTATCCCGGCTATCCTTCGGGAACTCTATCCTGGATGTTCCTCGGGAACTGCTAATAGCAGGATAATGACGCACTGATTTGCGGCCAGCCGTCAACCGCGCTATAAATAAATGACTGCCGCAACTTCCTCAACGTCCATCATGTGCAATATTTCTAGAAGCACTGACGATTGCGGCAGACCGCAGTGAGTCAAAACCATACGGTTAGCTGGAATATGGCGTGCCGTTACGGCAGACCGTATGGTCTTGGTTTACTGCGGTCTGCCGCAATCGCTAGCGCGTGAAACAAGCGACGACGGACTGGCGGGCGGGACGCGGCGTTTGCGACTACCGCGCCGAGTGCGTAGTGGCGATGCGGCGCGCCGCATTATTCAACCGGCGCGGCTCGCCGCAGCTCCGGAACAACCGGAGCTGTTGACGGCTGGCCGCAAATCAGTGCGTCCTTATCATGCGGTTTCATGTATTAACCGTTGTGCGGCCTACCGCAACGGCACGCCGCATGGTGGCCAGCCGCTAGTGCGTTTTAGGCCTTCGAATTAGCACGACTTTGTCTAGATTTCATTACTTTTTAGGGCTAAAACGCACTAGCGGCCTGCCGCGATGCGGTATGCCGTTGCGGTAGACCGCAGTATATACGGTCTGCCGTAACGGCACGCCGTATTACGGCTAACCGTATGGTCTTGGCTCATTGCGGTCTGCCGCAATCGCTAGCGCGTGATACAAGCGACGACGGACTGGCGGGCGGGACGCGGTGTTTGCGACTACCGCGCCGAGTGCGTGGTGGGGATGCGGCGCGCCGCATTATTCAACCGGCGCGGCTCGACGCAGCTCCGGAACAACCGGAGTGGTTGACGGCTGGCCGCAAAGCAGTGCGTCCTTATCATGCGGTTTCATGTATTAATCGATGTGCGGCCTGCCGCAACGGCACACCGCAGTGCGGCCAGCCGCTAGTGCGTTTTAGGCCTTAGAGATAAACCGAAATGAAATATTTGATATTCTTATTTAATTAATTTGAAACTAACTAATTAACCTCAACTAAATAATCTAATTTTATCATGCCTTAGAACTAACCTGTAACCTGATATCTTAAGATTTATCCGATAATATCGATCTCATGTGAACTCATGCACTGTTCTTCCCGGCCCCCACTTCAACGCGCATTCGTTAGGCGCGGTACAGCGGTTTTGGTCAAACTATAGTAGGTACATAAGGCAAAAAAAAAATGTGAAATATCAACCGTCAATTATTTCCCCAGGTTTCGAACCGGTAGTAATAAAATTATTAAATAGCGTCGAAAGATAATGAAATGGCGGGCATTCCAACCTTAGGTATCTGAGGCCAAAAGATGAAGTATGAATGAGTAGTATGCAGAATGAATGTGTGAGAGGCATTACCGTGAGGACTGAAATGAAAAAGGCTCAATTATGGGCACAGGCATAGGCTCCAATAAAGGTACATACACGCACAAAAAAAAATAACCTGAACCTAACCATCCATATTTATATTGATCTGCTTAAAAAAATATCTAACAGAATTTCTCTTTAGACAGAGATTTTTTAGTCATATTATAACACAATTTTGTTGTTTTAGAACTAATATGAGTCGATTCGTCCAGTACCGAGCTCTGGGTTTGCTTAAAGGGCCAAAATAGTGTAAGCTAAAATATTTTTATCAGAATTTATCAATATCTTTAATTACGGAATAACAAGTAATCAGTATGATCTTAAGAGATTGATTAATTATAGATCGTTAAGAGCAGTCGTTATTTCGAAACTATAGTTGCGTAGATCTCGTTTAAACGTTTAAATTTATCAATTGACTACCTGACCATGCAGGCTTCGTACTGCCCCAATCGACAAATAAAATACCTGAACTTTTGTAAAGGAAAAAGATAAGGCAATTATTCGATTTTTTCTCACCTTTTAAAACTTTCCTAGATCTCCACGAACAATTCAAGACCAAGATGAGATAAATCCATTTAGCCGTTTTCGACTTTTAGCGAGACTAACGAACAGCAATTGATTTTTATATGTATGTATAGATTAAAAATAATAATCTATCTAGAACAGCTAGTGAGAACAACGTTTCCGATCTTTGTTATTCGGTAATCTTTGACAAATTTGACACATCAATTTTGAACTAAACTGTAAAGTGTGTCTTAAAAATTTAAGACATACGTTTTCACATTTGGCTGCGGAACTCTAATTTAAATCTCTAATGTCCATGCAAATCGTATATAAGTGGCAGCGACTTAAGCTAACAACAATTAAAGATTCCAAAATGCGTGCTCTCATATTATTTGGTCTTACATTAGTGGCTTCCGGCTCGGCCGTAAACGTTTCGGTATCATACCATGACACCATCGGTATTCCCTTGGCGGAAAGGATAAAGACCTACGAAGAAGCATACTTTGCAAAGGTGCCAACAAATGAAAGAATAATTGGAGGTGCAGTTGCTCCCGCCAATGCTCACCCGTACTTCGTAAGTCTAACTAATAATATAGTCAATTGTTAAGTCTTTGACATCTGCAATCTGTTATTTCGAGAAGAACAGAGTTCAGATGTTGCAAAAGTATAAGGTGTAATTAATTGTGTATGTGTTAATGCCAAAAAGAGATTACAAAACCTATTGGCATTTATTTTCGTTTAATTCTAATCTAATTGATGTGTCAGATACAACATGAGGTGAAACTAAGCCAAAATAAAATATTTTTATCTTACAGGCTGGTTTGCTGATTGATTTCATTGGTCTGTCGCTCAGATCAGTATGCGGTTCCTCTCTCGTGTCAGCCAACCGTTTGGTGACTGCGGCTCACTGCTGGAGGGACTCTCAGAGGCAGGCCTGGCGGTTTGAAGTCATTCTTGGATCGAATTCCCTGTTAAACGGTGGTTTTAGAATCTACTCCAGCAATGTCATCACACACCCACAATATAATCCATTTAACCTTAATAATGATATCGCTATGATCTATCTGCCAATCAGTGTTTCGACCACAGGTAAGCATATCGTCTAAACTTATTCTTTTACAGTTTTATTAATAATTTAAGTCACATTAAAATGAGTTCCTTTTTCCAGCAAGTATTGCGCCCATCAACCTTCCACAGAACAATGAGCTGTGGCAGTCGTTTGAGGGACAGTTAGCTACTGCTGCCGGCTTCGGAAAAACCAGTGACCGTGAGTACCACATTACTGTTAAAAATACTCTAAAATTGTCGTAATTTTACCTTAAACTCAATTTAATTCCAAATATATGAACGTAGATGTGTCAGTGCTTGTTTTTTTTATGTATTCTGTATTGGATAAAAAGAATCTCGATGGATAATGAAATAACATTATCCATTACATCATAAGCTCCATTAAATCACATACAATGTATGATTGTTGCAGAACAAGCAGGTGCGTCAAATATAGTGAGCCACGTAAACCTGCAAGTCATGAATCTCGGGTTTTGCCAACAAATCTACAACCAGGGTGCATCGTGGGTGGTGCCCAGCACGCTGTGCACTGCAGGCTGGGGCGGCGTCGGCATCTGCGGCGGAGACTCCGGCGGCCCACTCGTCACCAACTTCAACGGCAGGAACATTCTGGTGACTATCATACTATTCAGATTTTATTATTACTATTCATATCTAACTGACAATACCAATGAATATATTTCTAGATTTCAGAATAAACCTTGTTTTCTGTGTTTACAGATTGGCGTCAGCTCATTTTCCAACTTGTTTTGTGAGCAAGGTCTGCCTTCAGGTTTCGCACGAGTCACCAGCTTCATCAATTTCATCAACCAGCACTTGTAACATCGACGAACGATTCTGATATTAAATTAAAGTGACAAAGAACGTACAACAGCTTGCTTATTTCGGACATTTAGTTACCTATTTATTAAAAATCTTTGTATTGTAGGAATTCCATTATGTGCGTTATGGTTGTAAGACCAGTAAAAGCACTATGGTATTAAACTAAATGAAAAGCACAACTTCATCAGGGGTTTTTCATTGCGTTCGTCAAAACAATTTGACTATATTTAAACTTTATGAATAACCTAACTAATAAAATAAAAATAGGGATTAGGTATACCTATGAACATAGCATTAACTATGATATCTTATTATTAATGATGTGTGAAGACAACCACACAGCGCGTTCCAAGACGCTTGCAGGTGTAGTAACTTTATCAACGCGGACACAGATTATAATATGCGTCATTTTTGCCTTGCCGGACGATGCGATCCGATGCTTTTCAGATAATGATATCTTGAATAATTAACAACAACTAACAACAAATGATTAACAACTTGTTAATTTTAGTCAATAATCCGTTTATGTCATAATATAAAGAACACGAAATTGACGCATAATATGCAGTTACCTCAAATGACTTGACGTGTCATAGACTAGAGGCATGCTTGTTACGCGTTGATTTCCCGTTTCTTTACCTTTATCGGGGTGTTTCCAGATTTGGACATAAAAAACAATTTGAATCACGCTAATTAAAATAGTATGAATTACCTGATTGATAAAACAAATATATAAACAGATTATTTTAACATATTGTTAATCTTTATGATACCAATTGGTACCTATATGATACGTAAATAAAATAAACCGCTGGCGGCCTTGTTATCACATATACAAGGACTGTTTTCGCTAATTTCGCCAGAACCGGACGATGGACCTTCCACCTTATTGTTTCGGGATTTAGCTCTAATTTTAAGTTCCGGAGCTTGCAAAGCCACTAGAAAAGCTTTACACCGGTCATTCAAAGAGTCTTCCAGTACCATCCTACGTATTGCCTCCGCAATTGCAACCATTCATAAGGATAGACTTTTTTTGGTAGCCGATTGGAAAATCTAATGGACTATCCTTCGTTGAGGGATCGTGCCAGACTACCGGCTAACAGCATTATTTTAAAGCGTCCTCATCAGATATCGGGGAAGGGTTCGCTAAGCCCAGCCAAACACAAACTTGAAATTGTTTTTGTTAGTATTTATTCATCAAAAGATACATACAAACAATATAATTTCCCATTATTCAGAATATCGCCAAACTGTAAAACATTTTGTTGACGATGTGGCGACGTTTAGAAAGCGTACGAATTCACCACGTGGAGATAGGTAGACTTGCACCGACTAAGATAACTTCGGTCCCGATCCTGATTTTGTTATTCCAAATTATATTTTTGGTAATTATTACTTACTTACTTAATTTTTGTACTTCCAATATTCTCAAAAATAGTTTGCTTGACCAAAAATGTTTACCCCTTAGAACAAAATTTGCCACACCCGAAATCGATATGTAAAAAAGTAACTACTTCATAGGTGGTTATTCACAATGAGTAACGGCATTAATTCATGATAGTCTGTTATCAGGATGTAACAATCAGAGATAATTTTATTAACAGTAAATTATCAACTGGTTAAGCGCCGTCGTTTTCCTAAAACTGTTGTTCCGTAGTTTAAAAAAACACCAAATTCATCGATCGACTTTAAATAATAACATATTTTGATTAGTTTAGTTCAGCTAGAGACTTAATGGTACTCCGCTTGTTTTTCGCTTCATATTTAATGATCTTTGACAAAAGTGACATATCATTAGTTGATCTACCGTCGAAACAAAACAAACTAGAAGCTAGAAGTAAGGTTCGATCGAAACACAATCTTACATTGGAAGCAATCGGGACATAAATATAGGTAATATTTCATTACACACACACGGTGGCCTGGTCTAAATTTAGGCAGAGCCTGTGCTATAAAAAAACGAACACCTATATACTCATCACACAAATGTTTGGCCTGGGTGGAAAACGAACCTCAACGAAACGAAACAACCTCCGGTGAATTAGACAATGTTTCGATAAGTTTTAATATTTGGCTGTGGAACTCCACTTCCAACATTTTTATTTATACAAATCGTATATAAGCGGTAGCACGCTATAAGCAAACTATAATCATATTTCCTAAAATGCGTGCTATCCTATTGTTTGGTCTTGCCTTGGTGGTGTCTGGTTCGGCCCTAGAGATTCCGACGTCATACCATGACACCATCGGTATTCCCTTGGCGGCAAAGATTAAGGCCTCAGAAGAAGCACACTTTGCGATGCAGCGAGCAAGTGACAAAATAATTGGAGGTGTACTTGCTCCCGCCAATGCTCACCCATATTTTGTAAGTTAAATTACTGTTTTTGTTGTTTTAAGACGAATAGAAAAAAATCCCAGTGACATTTATTTACTTTCAATTTAGTCTAACAGCTGTGTCTGATACAACACCAGGAAAAAGTGAAGCAGAATTGAAAATTATTTTATTTGTCTTACAGGCAGGTTTGCTGATTGATTTCATTGGCCTGCCCGGCAGATCAGTATGCGGTTCCTCTCTCCTGTCCTCCAACCGACTGGTGACTGCGGCTCACTGCTGGAGGGACTCTCAGAAGCAGGCCTGGCGGTTTGAAGTCATCCTTGGATCGACCTCCCTGTTCACCGGTGGCGTTAGGATCTTTACGAGCAATGTCATTATGCACCCTCAATATAATATGTTCAATTTTAACAATGATGTCGCTATGATCTATCTGCCTTTCAGTGTGTCGTTCACATGTGAGTATTGATTTCGTCTAAACTACAACTTTTACACACCAATCTGTGGAGGTTCACATCAATTAGCATTCCATTGTGCACCCTTGTCTAAGGCACAGTGTCGAAATAAACTGTTGCCCTAAAATAAACTGACATGTGATTTGTACCAACTCAACCCGATCACTGATCTTCGAACCCTGCCGTTACCTGCGTATGAATACATCATTAACCTTGGCTAGGTACGGCACTGTAACGTATATTTTTAGGGATTGCCGTTACATTGCAGACTCCAATAGTAACAAAACTCATGCTTAAGTAACTACATAAATTTGTTTTTTTTTCCAGCAAGTATTGCGCCCATCAACCTTCCACAGAACAATGAGCTGTGGCAGTCGTTTGAGGGACAGTTAGCTACTGCTGCTGGCTTCGGAAAAACCAGCGACCGTGAGTATCAGATTATTACTAAACATCCTATAAAATTTTCACAATTTTAATATACCCCTATCCTTACTGTCTAAATTATCACACGGAATGGTATCAGTTTATGTTTAATTCCCTACACATTTCTTCTATTTGCCCACTGTTGATGAATAGTGGTCAAAATCAGAATAAAAAGGTTTTTATTTCGAGTAGGCCTTCTCAAGCACTTTTGAAAAACTCTAGTTGCGCTGTTCCAAAATGTCATTCTTATGGAGAACAACCGGCAAGAAACTCTATTAGTAACTCTTTTAAAAATAGAAATATACAACATGTAGTACAGTATAGGGAGACCACATGTGCAGAGACACTTCAACCACGCGCGTCTAGCCTCTACGTAATCACTGATTGAATAGTACGCTTTACTTATCAGCTGAGATCTTACGGCATTTTTAAACTTATTGCTAGGTAATTTAGTAATACTGTCAGGCAGTTTGTTGTAAAAACGGATACATCATATGTTTATTGTATCTAATTGTTGCAGAACAATCAGGTTCATCAACTGCTGTGAGCCACGTGAACCTGCGAGTCATGAATCTGGCTCGTTGCCAACAAATCTACAACAACCCAGCGACTGGTGTGAACTTCGTGGTGGCCAGCACTCTGTGCACCGACGGCTGGGGCGGCGTCGGCATCTGCGGCGGAGACTCCGGTGGCCCACTCGTCGCCAACTTCAACGGCAGGAATATTCTGGTGAGTACCTACCTACTTGTTTTGCTGACCGCAATATTCTAGTAGATGAAGTGGGTAACATAGAGAAAAAAATCTGACTCACAATACCAATCAATATTTTTCAAATTTTAGAATAAGTCTTGTTTTCTTTTTTTACAGATTGGCGTAAGCTCATTCTCCAACAGGTTTTGTGAGCAAAGTCTACCTTCAGGTTTCGCACGAGTCACCAGCTTCATCAATTTCATCAACCAGCACATGTAAACTATAAAAAAATACATTGTGGAATGATTCTGGATGAAAATAAATTTGATAACGAACATATATTTTTTTTATTTCAAACACTAAGATACCTTTTGAATTGTATAGGAGTTACGGCGAAATGTGCAGAAAAAATGCCCATCTTCTATATGGTTGCAAGACCAGAGAAATCACCAACGCTCTTATACATACTATGCGATAGTAATACTTTAAGGTTGGGCCTCAGGAAGACATCGGAAAATTAACGCATAATATAGGTACCTCAAGTGACTTAACGTGTTCCGAATAGACTAGAATGCATGCTTGTTACGCGTTGGTTTTCCGTTTCCTTAACTTTATCAGGGTCTTTCCAGATTCGTTCATAAAAACAATTTGAATCACACTAATTAAAATAATATGAATTACCTGATTGATAAAATAAATGTATAAACAGATTATTTTAACACACTGTTAATCTTTATGATACCAATTGGTGTATGATACGTAAATACAATAAACCGCTGGCGGTCTTGTTATCACAAACACTGATTGTTTTTGCCATTTTTTTTGTCAGAACTGGACGATGGACCCTGACGGATGCTTTCAAGCTGTTGTAATGATTCTGTGGTTTAGAAGCGCCAACGCGAAGATTTCTCAAATCTGATTATGTACTTGTGCAGTTTTGTAACATGTCTTCCTACTCGTCCTAGTAAATCCCACCTTCTTTGTTTCGGGGTGTAGCTCCAATTTTAAGTTCCGGATCTTGCCAAGTTGCTAGATAAGCCAAACATTGGACATATCAGAAAGCCTTCCACCACTTCCTAAATAACCACAAGGTGTATCCAGCGTCTTGCCTTCACAACTACAACTACTTTTAAAGATGGCTTTAGTCATTTTTTTGGTAGTCGAGTGAAAATCCTGACTATCTTTCGTCGGTGGTTCGTGCCGGACGGCTGACACCTCTGAAGCGTCGTCAACTGACTGTAGCCGGTGGCAAATTGTTTTTGTAATTATTTCTTCATCAAAATATACATACTAAGTACTAACAAAACAATTTCCCATTCGCCGAACTGTAAAACATTTTATTGACAATGTGACGAAGCTTAGAAAGCGTCCGAACTCACCACGTGGAGATATGTTAAAATTGCACCGAGTAAGACAGCTTCGGTCTCGATCCTGTTTTTACTATTCCAAATTATATTTTTGGGTAGTGCCCATAACAGTACTGTAAATAAAAATCACTTAGTTTTTGTAACTCCAACATTCTCGAAAATGGTTTGATCTATTTTTTTTATCCCTTAAAATCTATTTTGTCACAACCTTATGAATGAATGTGCAAAAAATAAACCATTTCATGTGTGGTTTTTCACAATGGGTAATTTTTTATAAATTTGTTTTATCGGTATTAATTCATGATAGTCTGTTATCAGGATGAAACAATCAGTGATAATTCTATCAACAGCATTATCAACTGGTTAAGTGCCGACGTTTTAATGAAACAGTTGTTCCGTAGCTCCTAAAATATCCAAATTCATCGATCGACTCTAAATAGTAATCGATTTTGAATAGTTTATTTCGGCTAAAGACTTGAGTGTTGATCGTTCTTCGCTTCATATTTAACGATCTTTGACAAAAGTGACACATCATTTGTTGATCTCCCCTCGAACCAAAACAAACTAAAAGCTAGAAGTGAGGTTGGATTGAAACACAATCTTACATTGGAAGGACGCCATCAGGACATTATTATATAGGTAATATTTATTTACACAAACACGGTTGTCTGTTCCAAAAGTAGGCAGGGTCTGTGCTATAGTAACGAGTGATAAACATATTTATCTATTTTTAAGCACACATTTGTAGATAAATAATTCCTAGACAAAAAACGAACACATATACTCATCACTCAAATGTTTGTCCTGGATGGAAAAAGAACCCAAAACCTCCGGTGTATTACACAATGTCACGATACGATTTAATATTTGGCTGTGGAACTCCACTTCCAACATTTTTATTTATGCAAATCGTATATAAGTGGTAGCAAGCTATAAGCAAACTATAATCATATTTCCTAAAATGCGTGCGATCCTATTGTTTGGTCTTGCCTTGGTGGCGTCTGGTTTGGCCCTCGAGATTCCGACATCATACCATGACACCATCGGTATTCCCTTAGCCGCAAAGATTAAGGCATCAGAAGAAGCACACTTTGCGAAGCAGCGAGCAAATGACAGAATTATCGGAGGTGTAATTGCTCCCGCCAATGCTCACCCTTATTTTGTAAGTTAAATGACTGTTTTTGTTTCTTTTTTAAGCCGTATCAGTCGAATAGACTAACTGATGTCAGTCACTTACAGTTTATTTATACAAGAAAAGTGTCAGGTTTACTGCAATGTGTATGGCTAGCTTAAGAAAATTACCTGAACTGATAAAAACCCAGTGACATTTAATTACTTCAAATTTAGTCTAATACAACGTCAGGAAAAAGAAAAGCAGAATTTAAAAACCATTTTTTTGTCTTACAGGCAGGTTTGCTGATTGATTTCATGGGCCAAGCTATCAGATCAGTATGCGGCGCCTCTCTTCTGTCCTCCAACCGTCTGGTGACTGCAGCTCACTGCTGGAGGGACTCTCAGAAGCAGGCCTGGCGGTTTGAAGTCATCCTTGGATCGACCACCCTGTTCACTGGTGGCGTTAGGATCTTTACGAGCAATGTCATCACGCACCCTCAATGGAATGCCTTCAATTTGAACAATGATGTCGCTATGATCTATCTGCCTTTCAGTGTGTCGTTCACATGTGAGTATTGATTTCGTCGAAACTACAACTTTTACGCACCAATCTGTGGAGGTTCACATCAATTAGCATTCCATTGTGCAGCCTTGTCTAAAGCACTGTGTCAAAATAAACTGTTGCCCTAAAATAAGCTAACATGTGATTTGTACCAACTCAACCCGATCACTGATCTTCGAACCTTGCCGTTACCAGCGTATGAATACAACATTAACCTTGGCTAGGTACGACACTGTAACACATATTTTTAGGGATTGCCATTACATTGCAGACTCCAATAGTAACAGAAATCATGCTTAAGTAACTACATAAATTTGTTTTACTTTTCCAGCAAGTATTGCGCCCATCAACCTTCCACAGAACAATGAGTTGTGGCAGTCGTTTGAGGGACAGTTAGCTACTGCTGCTGGCTTCGGAAAAACCAGCGACCGTGAGTACCCCATTATTGTTCAAAATGCTATGAAAAATTCATAATTTTACTATACTCCTATTGTTACTTAGGTCTAAATTAACATACAGAATGGTATCAGTTTATGTTTAATTCCCTATACATTTCTTCTATTTGCCCGCTGTTGATGAATAGTGGTATTATATATCATACGTTCATAGTATCTATTTGTTGCAGAACAAAGTGGTTCATCAGTTGATGTGAGCCACGTGAACCTGCGAGTCATGAATCTGGCTCGATGCCAACAAATCTACAACAACCCAATGACGGGTATGTTCTACGTGGTGTCCACCACTCTGTGCACCGACGGCTGGGGCGGCGTCGGCATTTGCGGCGGAGACTCCGGCGGCCCGCTCGTCGCCAACTTCAACGGCAGGAATATTCTGGTGAGTACGAGTTCCGTTCACTGCAATATTATTGACTGCTATAATCTTCTATTTTGAAATCTGACTTATACACATAGGTATACATTTGTTTACAGTTCTAGAATAAAAATATTTTTTCTGTATTCACAGATTGGTGTGAGCTCATTTGCCGCCGATGAAGCTTGTCAGCATGGACACCCATCGGCCTTCGCGCGTGTCACCAGCTTCATCAATTTCATCAACCAGCACATGTAAACTATAAAAAACATTGTGGAATGAATCTGAATGAAAATAAATTTAACAACGAACATAAAATTAAACTTTTTTATTTCAGACACTAAGATACCTATTGAATTCTATAGCAAAACGTGCAGATGAAAAAAATGGCCATCTCCATTATGGTCGCAAGACCAGAAAAATCGCCAATAGCAGTTTACTTACCTAACATTGTAACTTCAGGGGGGTATTGTAACCAACCAGCTTTATCCTGATCAACGATTTGATAAAATAAATTAAATAACATATACCTACCTGCCAATTTGTTTACAATCCGTAGAGACCGTGTCGTGGTGGCTTCTTTATCCTGTACACAAGGAACTGTTTTTTTTATCTTTATGAGTTTTTATATGACTCACCAAGAAATATGGCATCATCTGCATGTTGATAGATCAAGTTCACAAATTAAAATGAACGATTAACGCTATTTGAAAGGGAGAAAAAGAACGGAACCTAACTACTATAGGTAGATGAAATAAATAACAGTTCTACTAGCTTTAACATAAAGAAAAGAAGTAATAATATTCTAATTAACACATATGTTATACGCTCCCAAAAACAAAATCTAGAAAACTGACCACCAATCACAGCATGTTGGTATAGTACGTCCTAGACGTCTTCGAGTTCGACGATTGAGCTCTTATAATAATTCTGATTAGTACAATATTGCATCATTTTATCGGTACTGGTCAATTTCATGGCTTATCTTTTGTTCGGTACTTTATGGCATAGACGGTCAGACCAAGTCTCCAAACAGTTAGAAATGCCCGTTTTAACTTCACTAGACGTCAGTCCGACGCATTTAGAGCAAAACTATCGATCCTCAAAACTGGCTAAATTGAAAAAAAAAACGCACTTTCATATGGCCGATAAAAATTTTGTAGTCTACTGAGGCTTTTACGCAGGTAAATCTTTGTTACGCAATAAATTGGAATTTCCGTGCATTCGCGATAGTGATATCGGTCAGATATGACACCTGAGGCCTGAAGTATTATAATTGCGGATGTGAAACAGGAACGCAGCTCTTCGCCGTGTGGTGAGGCATCTCTCCTCCACACCGATGAAAGCGGCTGTGGTAGGGCCTGAGGTGGTCCACGGTGATATCTTCATTATCCCGAGATAAAGTGTAAATTGCAACGCCTGCATTATTGGGTGCAAGTCTACGTTGATCTCATACAACTACCCTTTCCCCCTTCTAGCGTGTCGAATTCGTCAAGAATTTTAGGAAAAAATATCGCAGCTTCCGTGTTTTGGGAGGCAAGTAAAAATATGGGTTCTGCGCCTGGTCTCTCTCCGGTCGTGTCGGATTGTCGTCCCATCAGGCTTCGTGCACTGTAGTATGTCCCGCGGAGCTAAATAGTTCGGGTAGCAAAATCGGTCAAGGACACATTATTTATTAACCTTAGGGTATATTTCACTGCTTTCTTCAGAGAGAAATTCTATTTCACAAGTAATTTCGCTATTGCCACAGGAAATCAATACGGAAAACAAATAACAATCTTTATAAATCTGGTTTTTCTTGATGAGTGTAAATATTGGAATTATGGGTTTATCAGAATTAAGTCATGATAATTTAATTAACACGATGTTATAATCAGCGATAAAAACAATGACAGTAGTATCAGCTAGCTAAGCACCATCGTGTTTCCAAAATTAGTGTTCCGCAGATCCAATTAAAAAAACAAATTCATCGACTCAATCTATTCTAAATACAAGATAATCTATTTTGAAAAGACGCATCTTGATTTTATTTAAACCTCTATTTTTATGAAGGTACAACATCCTCGTCCTCAGCATGTTTTTAGCTATATATCAAACAATTTTTGACAAAATCGATCACGATCAACGAATCAAATAAAAAATTAAGAGAGCCGATCTAAACACAACTTCACATTATAAAATTGACTGAACAAAATTCAGAAACACGTTTTTATATTTGTATACGGAACCCTCATTTGAAACATTTTCGTTTATGCAAATCGTATATAAGTAGTAGCAAGTTAAGCCGTAAGCAAACGATTATCATATCTCCCAAAATGCGTGCGCTCCTATTATTTGGTTTTGCATTGGTGGTGTCTGCTTCGGCCGTGGAAGTTCCTGCAACATACCATGACACTATCGGTATTCCCTTGGCAGCAGAGATTAAGGCCTCCGAAGAAGCATACTTAAAGTCGCTTCCAGCAAATGAAAGAATTATCGGAGGTGCAATTGCTCCCGTCAACGCTCACCCATACTTTGTAAGTCAAATGAACTTTCTATGTTTTTACGTTTGAATCATTTACTTGCGAAATTTAATTGCGTTAAAATTTAGTCCAATTGTTGTGTCCGATACGATATCTAGAGAATATAAAGCAAAATTTTAACCTATTTTTTTGTCTTACAGGCTGGTTTGCTGATTGATTTCATTGGCTGGGCTGGCAGATCGGTATGCGGCTCCTCTCTCCTGTCATCCAACCGTTTGGTGACTGCGGCTCATTGCTGGAGGGACTCTGTGAGGCAGGCCTGGCGGTTCGAAGTCATTCTTGGATCGAATTTATTGTTTAGCGGTGGTGTTAGGATTTATACCAGCAGCGTCTTCACACACCCTCAATATAACATTAATAACCTTAATAATGACATCGCTATGATCCATCTTCCTTTCGGTGTATCGAACACAGGTAAGCATTATTTTCGTCTAAAGCACAATTGTTACATATTTATGTCTGTACTAATAAGCTAACAGGTAATTTGTACCTACTCAACCTGATCACTGAACTTAAAACTCTTCTGTTAGCCGATAATTTGAACATTTTATGAACCTGTGGTAGATACCACGGCGAAATATTTTTGGGGATTGTGATAACATTGAAGACCAAACTCGTAATCATTTTCAATATTTAGAAACGTTAAAAGTCATTTAAATCGTGTTTCAGCAAGTACATAGAAATGTGTTCCTTTTTCCAGCAAGTATTGCGCCCATCAACCTTCCTCAGAACAATGAGTTGTGGCAGTCGTTTGAGGGACAGTTAGCTACTGCTGCTGGCTTCGGAAAAACCAGCGACCGTGAGTACCACATTACTGTTAAAAATTCTCTACAATTTTAAACCTAATTTGACTCAAAATACTCAAACGAAACTATTGCAGTTTTTGTTTCATTCTCTACCCGTTGTTGAGGAATAGTGACAATTATCATATGCTCATTGTATCTTATTGTTGCAGAACAATCAGGTTCATCCACTATTGTGAGCCACGTGAACCTGCGAGTCATGAATCTGGCTCGTTGCCAACAAATCTACAACAACCCAATGACTGGTGTGAACTTCGTGGTGGCCAGCACTCTGTGCACCGACGGCTGGGGCGGCGTCGGCATCTGCGGCGGAGACTCCGGCGGCCCACTCGTTGCCAACGTCAACGGCAGAAATATTCTGGTGAGTACGACTGGCTAACTGCATATGCCTAGTTTGCGTTCAGCTTGGCTTCCAGTTTAATCAGATGCGGGTTAAATCACTGCCTTACCTGAAGCGATAGCTTTTTACGTCTCTCAACCCAGTTACCCAGGCAACAAGCTATCCCTAGTTTGTTATGTAGCTTGTGAATGAAGTCAAATAGCGGGACAAGTCAGAATAACACTAATAATATTTTCGTGTGTTTACAGATTGGTGTGAGCTCATTTGCCGCCGACAACGCTTGCCAACAGAGTCACCCTTCGGGCTTCGCACGTGTTACTAGCTTTATGAATTTCATCAACCAACACATGTAAACGATAAAAAAAAACAACGTTGAATGATGCCGAATTACAATAAAATTAGAAAAGAGCATTTACATTTATTAACAGCTTGCTTATTTCGGGCCCTAAGTTACCTATCTATATGCTACAGGACTTACGGAAATGGTGTAAACAGACAAATAAGGAGATAAAATCTTGGCTCTCATAGTAAGACCACGTAAAATTATATTATAATTTCTTGAGTAGGTATTATAAATAAAAAGCACGTTTTTATCGAGGGGCTTAACAGTTTTCTTTGTAATAACATTACATTAGTAATCGCTTTATTGATAAAATAAAATTTAATAAATAATAAGATTATACTAGCATTTTATTAATCCTTACGATAGCAAATTGTTAATAACACGTGGGGACAATATATCGTGGCGAGCCCCTTGCGCGTGCCGAGTCGCTTGCCGTTTGGCAACTGCGCAGAAGATATTTTTTGTCTTTACGATTTAGTACATCTTACGTAATTCACGCAACATTACCGCATTAACTTACTCAGTTCATATCTGTAACTTAGTAGATAGTTAGCACAGGAAAGGATTTGGAATGCTAAGGACTACGATCGGCCGTTGTAGGCAAATGTAATTTCTATCAGCATTAACGTTTTTGTGGGTCTACATTTTGACAATAATTGATTTAAAGACCAATATATTTGCAAGATGGTCGTATGTTTATGCAATATCATACTGACTAAGCCTGATTAAACAATCAGACGATAAAAAATCTGTCGTTTGCAAGGCTCTTAAGGTAAGAAACTTCATTCTAGTGAGGTATCGTAATTTCCATGCATTTCGAATAGTGATATAAGACATCATTAAAGCTTGTTAGACATATTACATAGGACATAGACATTTGCATAGGAGGTTTACGGTAGCATATTCCATAATAATGAAAATTAAGAATATGGAACAGAAGATAACGGTAACGAAAAAAATGCACACTTCTTTAAAATATTACAACGCTAAATAATTGGGTGTAACTAACTATATAGAAGTATCGAACCGATAGCGAAATCCTTACCATTTTTTCCTAGGTGTTAGTGTCGATATAATTCCGGTTGGTATGAGGCAACTACATATTTAGGTACTTATAAAAGCGATTATTGCAAGTGCAATAAAACCGTACGTATTTTTGAAGTCGCCAGTCACCGTTAGATAGTGCGCCCTCCTCAAAAACTTCAATAGACTTATTTTAAGAGGTGGTAGGCGCCCTGTACTCATGCAGACAAAAATGACTTGTCAATGACCTGGTACAAGCACTCGCGTGACCAGGTGATAAAACTCTTTGGGCAAGTAGTCAGGACCCTCATCGACTTACGGGATCATGAGCAAGAGCAATCAATATTGGCTAAACCATCAAAGTTCGTGCCCTTCTGTTTCTAAAACTTCTTTGTTTGTTTGAGGAAATACTTATGGCCTGTTTTGGTCCTAGGAAAAGCGGCAAGATGTCAAAGGTAAAACAGCCTTCCCTTATACCAGGTACCTTATACAGGTGGGAATGCAATAGAAGCTATACGATGCGTTATTCTTTCCGATACATGCACCAAAATAACTTTTCTTTTTACAATGTCATTTTAATCAATGCACGTGTTTACTTTTATAGGTATTTAATAATCAATAATTGATAAAAATGACTTTTAAATTCATTGTGCTGTAAGTCCTACTGTATGTCTGTATTACATACTTTTTTATCTACTTTTTTGTCTCAAGTTCCGCCGCAGCAGGGCCAAAATGTTGTATGAATTAGTGGTACCACAAACAATGCCGCAATTAATGTTATATTTCATAAGATTATTCGTAAGGAAGACTAGACAGGAAAGGAAACAAAATGATAAAGGGTTTATCAGATTATGACTATCGGCAATCACTATTCATAGAATAGAACTACTAGTCGACTCGCAAATTGTGTACGATTAGGGTGAGGTAAACATGCGTACGTAAAACGTAAGTGACGTCTGTTGATAATAGGTATATTTGGCGTTGCGGAATTTTACTGTCAATTTCAAAGGGATCACGGTTTCCACTAATAGCAATTTCTTAATAGTTTATGCAGTTAGACCTAGCACAGCATTGTAGTACTTTATGAAGGGCTTGTGGCAAACAATAAGGCGTACCATTGGTCCTATAAGGACTAAAAGTTTAGCACCTTTACTGTACTTCGTTCTTGGATGCGTAATACCTAAGCAAATTTGTCCAGATAACCGTTTCTGTTTCGTTTGCCGTTGTCGATAACCAGTTTTATTTCGACCTATTTGATATATGAGATGCTGCAATATATTACATACATAATTGTGTTTGTTTCTGGGTCCTAGAATTAATTTCTGACTTATCAGGCATCGGGCAGGTTCGGACTATTAAAAACAATAAAAACTTTTCATGATCCAATAAATCGATAGGAATGATGTCACTAATTATTAATTTTTCGTGTTCAACTTTGTTATTGAATCACAAAAGAAAATCTTATCTTGACAAATAGCTTTAAATGAGTTTAAAACAATCAGGATGGGTATCCTGATTAAAGTAATCATATTATAATACCTACTTTAGTGTCTACCAATCAACACTGCGGTTTGGGTGTGATTAGATCTAATTTAATTGACGGCAGGTATATAAGTGAAGTAGGTATGGCAGTCGTCGTCTAAGTATTTGATTGAAACATGAGGGCTTTAGTGTTGGTAGGTTTCGCGCTGGTGGCGACAGTATCTGCGTTGGTGGACGTGAACGTAGGTTACCATGAGGCTATCGGTATCCCCACCGCGGAGAAGATCAGGCTCGCTGAGCAAGAGGCACTCGTGGCACAGGAGGAGAGGATTGTAGGTGGGGCTTTAGCTCCCACTAATTCTCATCCTTATTTCGTGAGTATAAACTTTAGTTTGCTTGTCTGATTTCATTTGAAATATATTCGACAAAATGTTGCTTCCATTGGTTGCTTATATTGAATCCAGTCAATAAGGACACCAAATGTTAGCAAAATTAAAGCGACGGCAAAATTGTTGACAATGGGATATATAAAGGATGAATAGATAAATAAGGATAATTTTATTGCAATATGAATAAACGCTCACGATAAAATGAATTAAAGTTGAAGTCAAAATATCAAAATATTGTAGCGTGACTAAATTATGACTGATTGATTTGATGATATGAAATAAAAACATTTTTAATGAATTTACGTGATGGACATAAAGAAATGAGAGGCTGGCGCGGGACGAAAGCGGGAGAAGAGGAAATGTGAGACTAGCTATGTACCTAAATATACCAGCAAACTGTTTAATCACAATCTATACAACAAAATTTGAAGGGATTAGGAACAAATCTTAGTAATCCTTTCATAATTATCTACTATCAATGTAAACTTGGAAAAACCCGTTAAATCCTTTGAATACTAAAACAAATGACTTGGCGTTATTCATAAGCCTTTGCTTTTAACTCGCACGGAACGGATTTGGTTTGAATTACAACAGTAAATTTTATAGAACGGTTCCAACTAAGGAAGTCTCACCCTGAGAAGTTCAAAAATAGACTTCGTCAAGAGAAACAGGATTTGTTGATGTAAGATGTTCACAGATGAGAAAGAGAGAAATCGCTCTACGTTGCGTTGTATATGCAGTACCAAAACAACAATTGTCTCACTTTGAAAGCTCGCATTAGGCACGCATAAAATTCAATAGAAGTACTTGCAGTTATGTGGAAAGCGGTGACAGAGCTAAGGAAGAAGATTTGGAAAATAGTCTGAAAGAAAAATAAGACTTTCTTAAGGAATGTAAAAACTGTTTAGGTAGGTAAAGTTAGATCTGACGGCTAACTTATTCCTACTTCGACGGCTAACTTATTACGAGTTCCACAGTGGGCAGTCCAGCCAAAGATTCAATTTTGCTATGTGTATAGTATAACAATCTTCGACTAGTAGGTATTCATGCCAATGTTTTTCTAGTAATTACGTTTGTATACCGACATTTTTTATCAGTGTAATTTCATATTCCAGAAATAGTTAAGCACATCGATAGTCTTGAAATAATCCTAATAACTACTGAAACGATAAGATAAATACTTTTTCTATTGTTTAAAAAAATAATCAAAACAAATATGTACTAAGTCTAATAATTATCAGATAAGCAGCTCGTGTTAATCAAAAAGTTTGAAAAACATTAAAGCTGAAAGAGTCGTTCTGCATTTTATGTTATTAGAAAAAAAAAATCTGTAATCAGTTTTCGGTTAACTAGACTTTTTGTGATTATCATATAAGTATTAATCATTGCAATCACGTTGAAAATCATTAATGAATATTAAATGCTGCTTGGGTTTAGGGCTTTATCGATTTTCGATTATTCGTAGATTTATCAGGCTACATTGGAATCAACTAAGGCTGCGGAATAATACCTAACCAATAAATAAATCGACTAAGAACTTAGTCTGAAGATTAAGAATCTTTCAATTTTGTTTATTGATATTTTGGTGTGTTTCAGGCTGGACTGCTGATCAGCTTGGTTGGCATCGTCGGTAACTCAGTATGCGGCTCCTCCCTGGTGTCCGCCAACCTGGCGGTGACCGCGGCTCACTGCTGGACCGACGGCCGCAACCAAGCCACGCAGTTCTTGGTCATCCTCGGCTCCAAGTTCCTCTGGACCGGTGGTACTCGCATCCCCACCTCCAACGTCATCATGCACCCCCAGTACCAGCCCGCCAATCTTAACAACGACATCGCCGTTATCAAGCTGCCTTACAACGTTTTGTTCAACTGTAAGTTCATTATCACAATTCCAACTGTTTCATGCTGATATCGAAATAAATCAAAGGATAAGAAACGAAATAATTTACCTGATTTATGATGATACTCGATAGTGTTATCAGGCACTTATAGCATTGATTTATTGATTAAGATAGCTTAATATTTTTTAACGATCCGGTACCTACAGTTTTCACGTGACTTTAAAATATCTATTTTTTTGTTTTAACGGATTTTTTCAAATAAAGAGAATTTGATACAGTACAGCCCAAAAAGTTTAAATAATGTAGATAGTATTTTATTGTAATTATGTAAAGGATATTGTAATCACATTCCTATTACTAGGTAACTATTATTTGTTAAATATTTTAAGCATTGATAATGGAAGACTTGCATTGAAACTTTCAGCCAACATCCAGCCCATCAGCTTGCCCGCAGCAAATGAGCTTTGGGAATCCTTTGTCGGCAACTGGGCTGTGGCTGCCGGATTCGGCAGAACTAGCGACGGTAAGTCTAGAAAATATAAAAAATGGCATTTGCGTAACATTAACCATTACAACAAAAAGAAAACAAAATTTTGGCGAGCAAATTATGCTCATCATTCTGCCGGCATTTAGATATTTTGCCATCTTTTCTGCTTGATTTTAAGGATCTGGGAAGTGTAGGGTACACTTCTGGGTAGGGGCAAAAAAAGACGCCACCTACCCACACTACCAAGTTTTGTTTACGATATGCTGGTAACTCCACAATAGTAAATTGCGGTCCGAGAAAACGGTGTGTCTTTTGCCAAGGTCTCTCATTTTTTCTTATGATAGTTTGCCTTGATATTACTTAGTCTTTCCCCCAAGATATTATTCGAAATCTCTGTATGGGACTACGTGTTATTAAAATTCCTGGTTTGTCCAGCTCAAGCCGGTGCATCGACCGTGGTAAGCCACGTGAGCCTGCAGGTGATCAGCGTGGCGCAGTGCCAGGCAGTGTTCGGCAGTAACTTCGTGGTGTCCAGCACCATCTGCACCAACGGCGCCGGCGGTGTCGGCATCTGTGGTGGAGACTCCGGCGGCCCGCTCGTACTGAACCGCAGCGGACGTCCTATTCTTGTAAGTTTTAAAGATTTAGCTGCCTAATCTTTTGCGTATTAACGTCTTCCGTCCTAAGGATTCTTAAATGAATCTTTGTCGCGAGGTCTTACTGTATAACGGCATTCATACTTATAGCCGTATACAAAAGTAATGTAAAGCAAAATTTCACTCTTCAGTCGTTCTTGCATACGGCTGTTTGAACTGGCATTTCAGAAGCACACAAATTGTAATGCTTGTAAATGGAAATTTCAAGGATTGGTGCTCTTTTGTCCAACGAAATTAAAAAACAGTATATATTTATAAAAATAAAAGGATTATATAAAGGGCATAGACTGAAAAATACCTTCAAATAATTAAAACTTTAAGTTCTGATACGGTTACGTCATATAAGGTCCGATGTAGCCCATTTTGGGCATGTATTTCCTAATGCATGATATTTTTGGGCTCGGAGGGCCATCCTTGACTTAACACTATGTCAAATCCTTCAAATATTTCATGATATTAATCTTTCTTCAGATCGGTGTGAGCTCGTTCGTGGCCGGCGCGGGCTGCCAGCTCGGCTTCCCCTCGGCCTTCGCGCGCGTCACCAGCTTCAACAACTTCATCAACCAGTACTTGTAAACTGTATCTGCAGCTTACCTATTTTCTTTTTCTTCTTTTTGCTGCTTTTTTGGTGCCCTTCATCTCTCAAAGTAAACTAGACTGTCAACTGTTGCTTTAAGATCTATTTTTGTGTAATCAGTAAAGATACGACTATGTTTAATGTTTAATATTAATAAAAGACATGACATCATTCAAGCTCCTTTATTTCGACCAGGTACTTACAATGCGTTCACAAAAACAACAGTATTGAAAGCCAGACAGTGATAGGCAACATTTAATTGATTATATCTTTCTTTAAGATAACGTTTATTAATATGTATAATCGTTTGAATATCTGATATATTAATCTATTACGCTTCATTACAGTCGGTATTATAGGTAGTTGTAAATATTATTTTACATCAATAGGTAAAGATTTATTGAAAGGAAATACTTTAAATATTTTATAGTCATTATTTAAAACTTGTCAATTATCAGAACGATTGTTGTATGAGGTCATATATTTGTCTATTGTATTGAATGCGCTGTTCCCATTGGGTACCTTGTCCAGTCCATTCATTCAACACTTCACGCAACAAATTGCTGATTCCCTAATGTAGATCAAACGTGCGACAGAAGCGATCGCCATAAATAATTTTGCAAACCGAATTACATACAATAAAATGTATTTTAAAATTACAACAATAGTTACATAATATCATGCAATATTTATTATACTTTGAAGAACACCCGATCCCTCCGTCTTGAAAAGTAATAACAAATGTATGACTACTAAATGTTGAGACTAGAGTTACAACTTAAATCTAACATGTTATAAGTCTAATTAATTTCTTGATTAATGGAATTACTATAAACATAATTAGCTGGTTTATTTCGGGCTCTCTAACGCTAATAATCTTAACTCTATCGGTGTTGCTACAAAGCTGTGTTTTAGGAGTTAGATCTCTTGTAGCTAATTATTAAAAAGACAACCCTTTTCTTATGCGGTCGGTTAAAAGATTTGAGTTTTGCCATTGGCAACACTGCACAAGTGAAATGTTTTAGACAGTATTGTGAACTTAGAGATACAGTTAAACAAAACTTTGTGGCAACACCGTGTAACTGTAACATAAAAAAGAAACAAAATTCGATGTTCAATAAAAATGAATTAAGGTCTAAAATTAAAATAATAGTTAAGCTAAGAGTCCTAGAAGCTGATATTAAATTATTTACAAGCCTCTTTCGTGTTACCTAGATACCTTAAATTTAGCTAAAAGTTTAATTTGAGAGGACAATTCCACTTTTCAATATATTTTTTAAAATATTTACATTTGAATTCACATTCTGCCGATGACAATTGTTGAAATATGATAATCTAAAATAAATATATATATTTTAATGTTGAGATAATTAAAATAACAAATAGTTACGTAAAACCTTAAAAGGAAGCATTAATTAAACTATCTTAATGATATCACAGTTCATTTATGCAAATAAAGAGAGTTGAATATATATTAAACACTTGGAATTAATGAAGAGGATTTCTATGGCGTGGACATTCAACAGAAAACAGTATTGAATCCAAAATAACAGCAAATGATAATAATTGGGTGACAATTGTCGTGTAAAATGTGTATTTTTTTTGTTTATTTTTACGGATATACGAGATGAATATTTAATATTAATATTTTTATTGATTAATTTAATCTATTTTGATAAAGGTGTATTGTGTTAGTCGAGTTGGTTAGGGTGATCAAAGGCTGGAATTAATGCAATACGAACGGTAACAGTTATACTTTAAATGAATTCTATTAGTGATTTGCAAGTCATCGCAACTGACCAGAACGAAGTCTCGTATATTTAGATGGCCCATTTTATTTTTAATAGCTAACGGATTCTCGTCACTAACAGCTTTAATTTAAAATTGAATAAAATAAAATTACAATTCAAATTAATAATAACACATTAATTCAAACCTTTGACCAGGCTCTTCAATGTTATCTCCAGTTTTGGTCACGTGACTTTATATTTCGATCTCAACACACCTTTACGCCGAGGAATACTAACCAATCCATAAACCTTTTTTCTATTAGACACAGTAATTTACCAAAATTCTATTCATAGTGGAGAAGGCAGACGTCATACCAACAGATCTAAAAGTAAATGGAACCAAAACAGCTTTCTACTGCGCCGGTACAGCGCCATCTCTTTTTTATAACCGCAAACTTTCTGACTTTAAGTTTTGTAAGTTCATGGATTGGGTATTATTCCCCAGCACTAATCGATAACAACACCTATAATATTCTAAGTGTAAATATCTGTGTCGACAATGATATGGCCTAAGTAATATTGTTAGACAGTGAAGTGTGCATATGTTGAAATGTTGAATGTGTTGAATATATTCAATTGGCTAGAGTCGTCGCTGGCTTATGTTGGACAGAGGACCTTTAAGATGTAGTCTGTTAGCAGCGTCGGCACGGTGGGGCTGTCCTCGTTGATTGCCTTCAGAACTGGAAAAATAATAAGTTATTAGTGATTTGAAGTTACTAAGTGTTGTAAATCCCCGTCCCTAGATCAAGCTGGTCCGAACCGGCTAAATTCGTTACTAAACAAAACCATTTAAATAACAATACTTAGATGTAACCATAATAATTGGGATAAGGGCAGGGGAATGATGATGACTTAGATTCTTCTGTTTCTTTTGTTTTGCCACCTTTTTTTGTTTTGTTTTTAAGTCGAGGCCAGAACCCTGCAGGGGGTGCCCTTAATGAATGTTGATAGCACCCACATTCTCGGAGGAGGAAGTGGGTAGTGTACTCGTAAGACTCTTACCGACTAAACCTAAACGGTCACAATGTCTACTGTCTTTCGTCTATATTGTCAATTTATTACGCACTACATAATTATGAATGGCTAATGGCTAGTGAAACAAAATATTATGTTAAAAGCAGAACATAAAAATGGTGTTATCATTCTTCATTTATAGCAAAAAGTAATTTAATACAATGGGATAGTCAAACATTGTAAAATACTCAGTGAGTGTTACATTGTTAGAATTTACGTTATAATTGAATGGTACTTACTCTTGATGAGCACTTGAAGAGATTGGTTATCTGGTGGGCCGTTGTCTAGGTGGAACGGTATCACTGTAGTCAGATACTGAAACAAATAAAGTAGTATTTTAATATAAGTAATAATAAAATTGTAAAGTATAATAGTAGAGTCCCATGGATTCGACTACGTTAGTTCGTTTAGTTGGTACCGAATATACGCATGACGCACTTTTTCTTGATTTTTATAATTGTTTTGTTATTTAGGACAAAAATCCAATAAACCAAATATCATGAAATTTTTTCATGCATTCTTTATCTAAAAATGGTTGAGGAATGGTTTTGATTTTATGCATATTTTCTTATCATTCACAAAATTTGATGCACCCAGTATTTAGCTACTCCAATTTATAGCAGCATCAATGGCAAGGATTAAATTCTTCGAAAAAATTGCAAGTGTGTGGACATTAAAAAGTGCGAGTTTTTTTAAGGTAGCCTTGTTTGTATTTCCCCTTTCCATCAGCACTGAATCGCCCACTGCTGGGACTAGGTCTCCTTTGTTTTTGTTAGTCTCCTGTCTCTTGCCTTTCGCATCCATCCTATTCCTGCGATCTCTTTTCCGAATGTCTCATCCCCGGTCTACCAGTATTCTACTATTATATCGTCTACCTATCACTTTTTCGGTCTACCAGGATTTAACTATCCAAATCTTGACAACCATTCGGTTACCATTTACCAAAAAAAAAAAATATTTGACTTAAAGTAAAGTTTAAATTATTTGGTCGTCATCATCATTCTTCTGCCCTTATCCCAGTTAGGTTATTGTTAGGGCTCGGCGCAGCATGTCTCCTTATTCCATACGTTCCTACCTTAGTTTAAATTATGATTCATAAATATTGAATACGAATTAATAAGAGTTTATTCACCGACTGTCAAGTGTCTCAATCCGGTGGAACACTTTCACCGATTGCTTACGTTACGTATTGCTACAATATTGTTTTAAATAGCATAAATATTGTATAACACGGCTCATTGCGTGCCTGTAATTATATAAAATTATTATTACTTTTACTTTAAATTTTTATGTCAGTTGATATTAGGTATAATAAAGTAATTCATATTTTTTTACAACGTAGACACTTGATAGTATATAGATAGATCTTTATTAATGTTGTTTTTTTTTCAATTAACTAATTTAGTTACTATCAATTATAAATTACTATCAATTCAATATCGTTGAATAAACTTTTTCTTGGTTTTTTCCTGTTACTGTCGGTATAATTCTATTTATTTAAGTTTTAAATCTCCTATCAACTATCTATCCACCACCTATATATCATACAGTTAACGATCTTCTAAGACCAGCACACAAAAACTCAGCATCAATATTTTCAGCATCCAACTAAAAGAAGAACTAAAAAAGGAGCTAATAATATTAGCACCGTAAACACAGAATCATCCAATCAGAGTTTCTCAAACATGAACCAAGAAGACACATACCTTGGGCTCAGAATGCGAGCTGCTCAGATTAGGCGAGCGCGGAGGTAGGGGCCTCTTCTTCTTCTCCAGATGGTACTGGCGCCGCTTGTTCTGGACGGCCAGCAGCAGGGATATGAACGTGTTCTTGAGTTCCTTCTCGTACTCCAGCTCGTCCCGCAGCGCCAGCTCCGCGATCAGAGTCTCCGAGAACTCGCGGATGAGGACCTCTAGCTCCATGAATATCTCGTTCAGTTGAGCTAGCGAGAATGTGCGCAGTTCTGGAAGATAAATGATGATGGTTAGTAGTTTCGATGCTTATAGTATTCAGTTTTTAAGGAGGGCTAATTTTGAAGAAGAGGAAATTAAAAAGGCATGTTTCGATGGTTGTGAATGTTTAATCCTATTCTATTCGGCAAGATGTTTTAGGTCCGCAATTGGACATTTACAGAGTGGGAAATTTAGGAGGACGTGATTATTTAGATTTATGATTGCTAATTAAATTCGTTGGTTATATGGATAAATACGTAGTAGAAAGGCATTTTAGTATCGATACAAATCATTCATTGAAAGACGACCAATTCAAAAACGCTTAGGTTACGACACTATCTCACATCATAATTTATTTAGTTTATTAACCTATTCTGCACAAGAACTCTATTTTATAACTCAATAGGAATATAAATCATCTCATTAATTTACAAGCTCGTTCTAATTTCATTTTATTTAATACGCAGCCATTAATCAAAATAATGTTTTCCGGAGTAAAGTGAAATGTGGCAACTCGAGTATTTGTTGTTGATGGGTCGCAAAAACTGGTATTTACGATACGAATTCCTAACGAAAATGCTTACGTTATTGTGTAACTTCCGTAAGATTTGTTAGTAGTAATGAGTAAATAACAAGACATCGATAAAATAGTTTGTTTTATTTTCCCTTTTTAGCCGAACATATGAATACGAAACAACTGAGATAAACATTCGATTTCTTTAGAGAGACTGGCATGTAACAAGACTTATGAATACCGTCTGGTACTCCTCACGAATTTGTATTAGTTGTCGTTTTGTAAGAAGCTAATTTCATTCAGCAACACGTACGCATTCAAAACACTAGTCGAAACTTTCAAACTAGGTTTAATACAACATCTGTTACTCTTCATAAAGATTTACTAGCCATCAGTTTACTACCGTACTAGTTTTAATACAAATAAATAAGTCAGACTAAAAAACGTATTTAACGCTACATCATGAGTTATTTTATGGTTAAAGTATTAATACCGATGTTTATATCCGATTCATCAATCGTGTTTAGAAACTAGCGTAGTAAAACAATAGTATTTATTATTCTGTGGTCGGGAGTTATGAGCACGTGGTTTAGAAAACAAAGTGATGCGCCAAATTAATCGCAAGCGCAGGGGTGAACGCACTCGGGCGAAAGAATCGGCCATTGCGCCGCGCACTACGTTAATATCGAGTAACGACAACTGCGAGCTTTATTGATCAATTTATGATTTACTTTCACACCGAATTAAATCAATTGGATAAAACGTAGTGACCGGAACGCTGCAGCGATTAGTATTCACTTTATAGTGTCATTCATCATTTAATTGACACACAAAGTTCTTTTATGTGTCGTGTTAGTACTAGCCGATGTTCCGACTGGTTGTTTCTGTCAGAGCATTTGGCTGTCACGTCTATAAAGCTACATTGGCTGCCAAATGTAGTGGAACACGTGTCGCGAGAACATCGTGTGATGTGAGGGCACCACGCGATCGCGACGTCCTCAGCCATGTTACCCAAGCTTTTACTGTCACGCGATATCTGATGAGGGCGTTTTGTCGCTTCCCAAAATATTTTGCTCTTTTATGTCATTCAAAGTTTTAAGTGCCCACTTAAGTTTATTATACTGAGTTTTAGAGCTTAGCTCCGGTAGTTAAGAAACATGATACTTTCTTAGATATTTTAAGACCATCGATTGGGGAAGAATAAAGTCGTGGTAAACTTAGATTTTATTTATGTTAAATGGCCATCCCGCTGAGGCTAGCTAGTTGATCAGGCATGCAAATCTTTCTTTTCCCTGCAGTTTGTTTACAACATTATATAATACGAGCAACACAAATCGCCCACTGCATTATGCTTTTGTCAACTTAGGTAACGCAAATTTCGTCATCAAATGATGTAACTGTTATTGTCTTCCATTTCTCACGCTTCAAACTTTAGCTGACATATCCAGTGATATCCACCAACTATGATTATTACGGCAAAAAGTTTTAAATTGCTATGAAATCAATTATGTCATTAGGTACAGAAAATGCTGTGCAAGTCTCCATTATGGGTAATAGGAGGCAAACCGGACCGGTTCTCACAGTCTAGATACTTACCTAGAATAACGTAAATGAATTCCAGAACTTTTAAAGAATAATAAAGCGATATTTTCTTTTCTTTTGTAGCTTTTAAACAATGTTGTGAACAGACGCGTGTAATTCTTGAGTTATGATGATTTTATACACGGTTTTTTGTTTTTATTCTTCACTGGACGCAAGGCAATAACTTTTAGCTTTATCACATTGTTAATTAGTTTCATTGTAAACATAGCTTGTACAGTCATTGGGTATTCAAGTGACTATTTTTAGTATTTTAATTAGCAATGCTTGTCCTGCCCTATCTATGTTGTAATGGCTTCTGACATCGTAACAATTTAATTAAATGATAACCGAATGAAGTACATGGGATGTCGATGTCCACACAAATATGATTCGAGATTTACTGAAACTCATGTTTTTACAAAAAAATTAAGCTTTAAGCATAATAAAGATTTTTCCAGTGCTTTTTTAACGTCCAATAGCTCATAAAGTATAGAATTAAATTAAGGATTCTGTAAAAGGCTGTCCATGATATTAATATGGTACTTACTGTCTTCATAGAGCGGCGCACTGAGCACTTCCTTGCCCTTCTCCAGAGCCTCGTTGTACTCTATGATATCGCCTTCAGACGACGGTGTGTCTTGCATCATGTCATCTATCTCTTGAATTACCTATAAAAGGATAGCCTAGTCAATATGATGATTAGAGTAGAATAGAATTAGAATATATTATTGAATAGAAGATTCAACCATGTTTTAAGTGCGAAAAAAGTATGCTTGCTGATGAAAAGGTGTGTGATCCGTGTGGTGTCCGGATATAAAGAATAGCGCCACCCCATATCCTCCACTGGGTGTCGTAAAAGGCGACTAATGGACCTTAAGACCTAGTGCACTGTACCAAGCACCTTGGGTCACCCGAATGGTGGCGGGTAAACCACCAACAATCGCATTCCCAAAGAGGGTTAGTGTCAGGCAGGCGGCCGACTATAAAACCATAGCCAAAACTTTAAGCAGCATGTCTAAAAGACGTGTTGCGCCGACCCCAAGTAAAAATTGGGATAAGGGTAGGGGAATGATGATGATGCTGATGAAAAGGTAAAATGGAGGACCTATTCGGTCTATGTAACTGAAGGTAAGGAGATGGTGCTAATATCTTAAAATAAGACGGCTGCAATGATAGAAGTGTAAGAGCACACGACACTGGAGTCTTTCGACAACTGCGTTAAAATATTCACATATGCATTCCGGGAGTTTTAGCCGGCAAGTCATACCTCTCTGCCTTTCCCAGGACAGAGAAAGGACATGAGAATTTCCCTGTGTGATGAAACCTGAACACAATTATTTGTAGAGCCTGGTATAAGTGGACTGACCTCATCAGCAGTCTTGACGGGGCACTCGTGGTCCTGATGCAGGCCGCCCAGGATGAGCGCGTGCATGTCCAGGTCTGAGGCCACTGCCTCGTCCTCCGAGCTGTGGATCTCATCGTCCGGCGTCATTGAACTCTATAAACATTTTGGACAAATTGGAGGTACTTAAGGAAAATGGATTTGCAGATTACCTACATGAATTTTTACTTAATTATTTAACCTTTTGGAGGATGCTGGCGTATTTGTTTAAATTCTTAATTTATTTACTAGGTACTTCGTATAAGTACTAATGTAAATATTGTAGTCGACCTTTTTAGAAATACAGTTTACGTACACCGCTGGGTGTCGGAACTCGTTAGTTATCTATAGAACAAGATTTTACAACTTCACTTGATAAGTTTTTATTAGAAATTTATGGCTCTATGAAGACAGTAAGTAGTATTTACTATTATTATTTAAACTTATATTGCTATTGCTTACATTCGAGTTTGTAAGTATAAGAAGGTTATTACTACGAACGATTATTTTGCATAACATAAATGAAATGTATCACAACGTGGCACTTATTCCTGTGTAGTATTGTATGTACAGTTTCCAATTTCAAGACTCGTCAAAAACCAGTAAGTTCATTTGCAGTTTTCTTGATAATAAAACTACAAATACACTTTCTCACGAAACAATAATCACTCCACAGTATACCTGCTAGTTTTTCAGTCACCACGATGGTATCTCGTTACAAAAAATGAGAAAACAAGTGCATCACATTAGTATGTGGGAAGTTTCTTCGGTTTTGTTTATTAATTATGTGGTTTGTGGCCTTAAATACTTGATCAAACTGTTTTGTTGCTTACTGGCTTAGATCGCAAGTTGTAATCACCGAAATAACATTAATCTGAGCACTTACAGTAGCTGTACTTTGTAGTTTAAATTATGGTTCATTAGATTTAATTGTGGGTTTCTTTACGAAGTATACAACCTACAATTTAATATAGATCATAGAATGACTAATACCCAGTATTCAGATTTGCAAAAGTGACGCTTACCTTCTTTTCATTAAGGTTCAAGGTAGGGATATGCATCTTCCTGGAGAACGATTTGGTCCAGTCAATCGGAAGGATGTTTCCGAAGTTTCCTGTGATAGTCCACCACATTCTGGAAAAAAAGAAAATTCAGTTTAAAAACGATGATAAATTATCTTTTATTCAGCTTGAAAAATACGATCCTTGTCTTTGATATTGATTTAATTAGCTTATAGCTAAATAATTTAAGACGAACTCTTAATAAATACACGACAGTAATGCATCCTACTAGCAACATATTTTTGACGTTGTAATATAGGTACTATAAATTGATAAGATTATATTTTGATATTGCCATAAAAATTAGTTATGCTTATTAACTATTTAACTTTACGACACAGTCATGTGCTACAATTAGGCGATGAAGCGTTTAAAGTCGTATCTTCATTAAACTAAAATGTTTAGTCACAGTGACGAGATCCACTGTCTTTGTTCAGACGAGTTACATAAGAACTCAATTTGGGAAAGAATTTCGAATGAAATGTTCATGTGGTAGGTAGCGTATGTAATAGTTGGTCATAAATTGTTTTTATATAATAACTGGTTGTAAGAGCTAAAGGTTAAGAAAATAAACGAGCGACCTTATCAAAATGTAGGCAGTCAACAAAGTAGTTAAGACGTGTCACGTCTGGATGCATCTTAATGCACGTAGCTCTTTATACAGAGATAAGTAACGACATGTTGGCTCGTCCTTGTCCATCTCGTCCAACGAAGGTCGAGATAACAGCAGTAAACTTGAATTTGTGAACCTGTGGTTAATTCCCCGACATCCCGAGTACCGCCGAGTTCCCGATGGCGACGCTGGGAAGTGCCCAATTGCGTCGGTTCTCACTGATTAGCGCAAACAAGGTCGATGTAACCACGCCGAACGAGGTTTTATCACTCGCTCTTTAACTCTGGTTTTATAGTCCAATTTCTTAAGATAGAACTCCATTTGTAGTCACGATTCTCTTTGATCGCTTTCACGGATCGTAGAAATTAAACGTTGATTGAACTGTTTTTGGGACTTGAAAGCTGCTTTGTAATTTGTATTTTCGAATGATTATGAAGATGTTAGTTTTGATTATCTTAGATATTTTTGGATTCTTTCGGTTCATTGTTTAAGCAAACAAAATTATCGAACGCAGCTTGTTCTAATCTTAGTATTTCATATTTCTAAGTAAAGTCGCGTGTTATTAACCATTTCTCACTTTTATTTTCGTTTGTTGTAGTGTTCGTGGATGAAATAAAACACCTAGCCGCGCCCGTGAGTCAGCCCGGAGGCATAAATTGGCGCTAATTTGAGATCTCGCGGCACGCCACCGCTCAATTGAGGAATGTGTCACTTCATATTACGTATAAGTACTGCATCTGATCAGAACTCAGTAGATGACGTCTAGTGAATTATAGCGTTGCTTCCGAAAAACGTCTTCAATCAGTTCTCTTACTTTTCATCCATTTTTATACATGACTTACGCACCAGGGTCTATTGGAATACTGATGGAATATTGTAAGTAGGATCAACCAAAAAAGATTATCTGTAGGTATCTATAACACTGGCAAGATTTAACATCTGCGTATACATACAACCACACATTCTTAAATAATTTAAAGAGCTTACTAAAGTTCATTTCTAAATAATGATCGAAAGTTGCTGAAGAAAAAAGTCTAGGCAAAGTAGATGTTATTCTTGGCTTTGCACCAGATGGTATTAGTAATGACTACAACGCCTAAATGTGACCTAGAAAGTAGAGGAGGTCTTGAAAGCTATTTTTGATCTAAAAATACAACACAACACACACTGGAGTTCATAACTCCAGTGTGTGTTGTGTTATACGTAAAGCCAAAGAAAAATTCAGAAAATGTAAAGGCCTTTATAACACAATTTTTGCAGTTTAAGGCGTACACTGATGACATTTGGAGTCGGTAATAGGATTGTAGATACAAACACTGCAGCTTGGAAACTTACCGCACCAAGGCGACTTTTTGAGATAACAATTTAAGGCTATTGTTTTAAATTTCGGAAGGTGCCATGTGTTAGGACCATATTTATTGTCATAGTGGGTTCCTATTGTTTCTCTAGCGTTTATCTCAGGGGTCGTACGTATTTGGGCATCCTACGCACATCGACATCTGTCTCGCAACATGTCATACCCATATCGTCCCATGTGCTCCAAATGTTGTTAGTTATCCGACGAAAATAACGCGAATGTTCGAACCTGCATACTTAAATACATAACAATTTAGAATATCTTTAAAGAAAGAATATTATGAACAGCTTTCATTTTGTCTGATCTCAGAGCGGCCGCTCATTGCAACTTTTTGTCGCCGTGACTTTTTGTTGCTGTCGCCTGCTGTCGCCCACGGTGCGCTCATTACAGAAACAAATCGCGTTCATTTTTATTAGGGTTCCATAGCCAAATGGCAAAGCGTATATATAGATTTTATAGATTCGTCATGTCTGTCTGTCCGTCCGTCCGTCCGTGTCTGTCACAGCCACTTTTTTCCAAAACTATAAGAACTATACTGTTGAAACTTGGTAAGTAGATGTATTCTGCGTGCCGCATTAAGATTTTATACAAAAATAGAAAAAAAAAGCAAAAAAATATTTAGGGGTCCCCATACATGCAACTGAAACTGATTTTTTTTTTTTATCAAACCCATATAAATGGATAGGTCTTCGGTAAAATGTGTGTCCCCCCCTGTAACTTATAAAACTTAAAAATGTAACTTAAAAATAAGAGAATGCCAAAACTCAAAAAAATATGTGATGTGAATTACTATGTAAACTTCCACCAAAAATTGGTTTAGACGAGATCTAGTAAGTAGTTTTTTTTATACGTCTAAATCGTAAACCGGAATTTACCTTTCATTCAACCAACGCAAATATGGAAATATCAAAAAACGTTTTATTGTAAGGTTCCGTACCCAAAGGGTAAAACTGAACACTATTTAAATTACTAAGCCTCTGCTGTCTGTCTCCAAGCTGTATGTCATAAACCGTGATAGCTAGAAAGCTGAAATTCACAAATGATGCATTTCCGTTGCCGCTATAACAACGAATACTAAAAAAAAAATGTTAAAGGGATCCAACAAACTTAATTTTTAAGCAACTTTTATTCAATCTTAATAAACAGGTAGATTATCAGAGTAAAAATTTGTATACCTACAAAAAACGTGATGTTCTATTATAGATAGTACGGAACCCTTAGTGCGTAAGTCCAGCTCGCACTTGGCCGGTTTTTATTTATTATCTTTTATATATAAACTCTTTCGATGACTTTAGTAGGTGAAGTAATGTACAGTCAGGAGCAAAAACATGTTTTCACAATCAAACAATAAATGATTTATGAAATCGTGAAAGGAGCATGTAAAAAATTGTAAGTTCGAGTTCGACTCGCGACCCTGCCACGTCAGCTCATGATTAAGGACTCCGGTTGTGTCTGAAACTAGTCCCGCTATCCTGATAAATACGCGTGAGTAAAATGTTATATCATTTAGTATACTATAAAAATAACAAGTAGGTACTATCCATTTAGAGCATTTTTTTATCAATTTGATTTAAAACTTTTTTGTAAACATGTTTTTGTAAAAACTCATTTATCGTTTGTTAAATTTTAATGTCCTTGGCTGTTATTTCTGTTTGACATTCGTCTATGTCTATAATGAAGAAAAGAAACAATTTGACAACACAGTATGCTTGTACAAATACGTGTGTATCTATGTGTGTGAAATGTTTTATTTATTGATTTAATGTACTTTATAAGCATTATTGTTGAAAAATATTAGCGTTCTGCACTTCTCCAACACATAAATATGTCTAGTTTTATGCTCCTGTGTCCGCGCAATTTTCGCAAAAAGGGTTCCAAAGTTTTTGCATCACGTATTAATATTGTAAAGAATAATAAACGCATTCGCATCCGATTGCACAGCGCCGGCCGAGTGACAAAACGTCGTCGTGTATGTGTACATGTTTTTGCTAGTGACTGTACAGGGCGAGTGATAGTTGTTGCCTGTCGCCGCAACTATTTGTCGCCGCAACTATTTGTCACCATAATGAGCGCACTCAGTATAGTTTTCATAGCACTTGACTAAGCAACAAAAAGTCGCGGCGACAAAAAGTTGCAATGAGCGGCCGCTCTCATTGTTCTTAAAAGTTGGCACGATATTTATCAAACAAACAATATTCGTTTCAGCGTTTCGCCGATATAAAAAGTAAATGTGTTAAATAAGCATGCATCTATGTCCAGACTAACGGAGTTTTGTTTTGAGTCTCGCTATTCATTTCTATTACGTCAGTTGCTATAACATTTTTTGTTTTGTTTGACTTATGTGCGGAGGCGTTAGTTACAACGACACCGAATAATGTCAATAGCATGAGGTCTGGCACGATCATTAGCTGTGTCAGTTCAGCAAAACATATGGCCGTATCATTACGATTAAACTAACATACAACAAATGTAATTATAATTTTTGCACATCGTATTAACAAGTATCATAGTTTTTAATATTAAAATTATCTTCATAACTTTTTGCACGGTAACAATTGGATTCGTAATTGAATATAAACATTTTTAACACTTTCAAATTTTGATTAAATGCTGTTTCTATAATCACGTTCGCTTCGGCGTCAATCTTGTAATGACATTTCCAGTTATACAAACCGATTGGCAATGGTAAGTAAGCGTAGGTTAAACAGACAAAAGGTAAATATTTTCTTTGTAACTGCAGTCGTTACTTAAAAATGTTCTTAAATGCTTATGAGAAATTATTTTAGTCTCAGTAGAGAGGATTACTTGAAGCTTAGAGTTACGTAAGAAAAGTAAGCTTCAATAACTTTACGATAGGCAGTGTTTTACGAAATAGAGTAAATAAGCGCAATAAAATGCAAGATTAACAGCTTGCGTTATGTCATTTGACATGGTAATAAATTTATTTAATGGCCTGTACGTACCTAAGAAGGAATTAGTGAGAATTTACTCGTCTTATTTCGATAGCAAAGATAGTTAGACTCTAGGCTTTTTATCGTTTATTTAAAGAGAATCAATGATAAACTTTAAAGTGTTTTTTTTTTTATATCAGTCTATTTAAAGTGAGTTTCTTGTGTTAATTTCAGGACACATTATCTACATACAAATCAGCATTCAACCGGTAGATCGTCGACCGAGCCCATTACTTAAACAGCCTAACAAAAGTATTAATACAGTTTCTTACACTATTGTACTAGACATTCGCACATTTGCGCCGGTTTAGTTCGGCCAATCCGCCATAACCGTCTAGTCCGTATGGGGTCAGTATACGCAGGTAACGTCGGCCAAAATGATCGGGCACTGGCACAAACGGTTTCACCAGCTACTTAATATGGTGGTACCGTTAAGCTGTGTTTACTTTTTATGTTATCAAATATGATTTCAATATGACTCCGTTATTGGATACAGAAATATACTTTGTTTGGGTATTAGTAATACTTACCTCATTTAAGTTATTAACTATACGTTACAATGGGATAAGATCTATAGCTGTACGTATTTCGATTTAATCTAAATACGAGCCTCAAAGCTTTTGCGTTGTCTTTTTTTTCCAGCTGCGTCAAGCTAAAGGCGTACTTAGAAATGAATGTGTCTTAAATTTCTTATGGAAGATTACCACGCATTTACGGCCCAAGAAAATCATAAACGGTTCATAACGCTTGCTATATCAAGCGAGTTATAACCATTAAATACTTCATAGCTATTATTCACACGTCACTCCCGCAAGGACGATTCAATTAAATGGAATTGGTTACATAAGAAACAAAAAATGTACCAAACATAGTCAGTGACCTGTACTAAAATTCGTTCATTATTTTGCATCAGCTGTAATGAAACCCAGTCAATCATGAACATAATGTGTCTTAATTTATATTGTTTATCATTTGGTTCTAGGGATACGCGAAACATTTATTTTAATTTGTCCTCAAATGGACTTACACTAATTGAATGACATTGATGACGTTGTGGTTTTTGTTATAATTGCTCATCACTCATAATAATAATGGACTATTCCAACATGACACACACATACGTCATTACTTAGGCTAATCAAAGAATTGTGGTCGACGATGCGAGGACAAAACGTATGAACAGGCATCACTGAAAAAGTTGGCGGCCATACATTTGGCCTTATAAAACAAATGTTAAATATTAAAAAGCTTATCTACCTAGAAATCATGGCGTGGGCTGAATCAAACGGCCTCGCGTCCTTAAAAGGTAAGTCTAGGCTAAAGTGAAAAAAGTAGCTCTCTTAGTAGTTTATGATGAGAAAATCTCAACAATGGACGAATTTAAAACCAAGTAAGTGGGTATATTACGCTTTAAAATTCAAGTTAAACGAAGTTAATGTGCAAGTTAACTGTGGTTTTATACAGCCGTATAGTTGTTAGCAAGTAATAGAAATGCCATTTATCCATATGATTGTAAGAGTTTTACTGTTTCGGATATGGGCATCTAACGGCATACAATGCGACTGATTCGTGCCGAAGACATAATTTCATTTATTGCTTTTTAATAAATTCTTAAATTAGTTAAACTTGTTCGGTATGCTCACTAGCGGTATTGCTTTTTGGAATGGAAAATTGGATTTGGTAAGTTCAATCATATCTACAATTATGATATCAACATTTCGTATCTGTCCTTACCTTAAAAAAAAATAGCAGGAAAATCATTGAAAAAATACAACATAGAAGAAAGAGTTTATATTGCACCAGTATCTTATTATTGTTTTATGGACAGCCCTTAAAACTGAAGACCGATTAATCATTGATATCGATTTCTTGGAATCGGTTTTCTTTACAAACCAATCGAGCGTGAGTCGTTGGCCACGCGTGAACTAAGGGAACAGTTATCATATTTTAAGTATTAAAAGGTAGAACATGTGAACGAAATTCACACAGGCATCAAATGATGAGTGAAACCGTATAAAATATTTAAAATACATACTTATAATTATATTATGACTGAGTTTATGAAACACTCAACAAAAATGATCCATCCTTTATTTCAACGTATGAATTAAAGATTACAGTCTATTTTAATTTAGTTACTTGACGTATTTTTTTAGTCATGCAAACAGTTCTTGGTATTAGTATGTAACAACAAATATTTAGAAATTACTAACATTTCCGTACTGCCATGTGGAAGTGGAATACAATCACTCGAGCGAATCAGCGATATTAACGATAGCTCAAGGTGCTTAGGTCGTGAAATAAAAGAAAATAGCTTCGTGTATAACCTACCTACCTGCCAGCCTCATCCATATTGTATGTCTGGCGTATAATTTGCATACGTAAACGAAGCAGTGAAGGTGATTATGTCTGTCGAATCAATAATAACTAGCTTGTGGGCTACTTATACATCTGTGATGTCATATATTTTAGGAGCCTCATCGTTTGCATTAATTATATCACATTCATACTCATTACAATGTTTTGTACTATCAATTATGATGAAGGTTATCTGTTCCTACATATTCCATATGGCATATTAAATTCTAAAAACTAAAGTCAGTTAAAGAGGAATAAATACAAGTTGCAAATTCTCCAAAAAAACACAAAATGGAAAATAAAAGAAGAAAAGAATGGTCCATCAAAAAACCAGCTCAATGTTTCACAATTTTCATTCAGGTAAAATTTTGAGTCCAGACCACACGAGATACAGACAAGAAATAAAAAATAACACTCAGGCAGTGTTTGATCGCTCGAAGCTAAGGGTCCATTGGTTCCAAGAAATCTTGCGCGACTGGATTTTGGTCCACAGATTTCTTGCCGGCCGTGTAGGGCCAGCGGCTAACACAAAGTGTTTACACATACAACCTTACTTTTATTAGCCTTTAAGAATGTGGTTTTAGAGTGTTGGTACTCGTATGGGCATTTAGAAAATAAAAGGATGCATGGAAGAAATGAGGTTGACGATATTTTAAAGACTTTCCGTTGGTTTTATGGCATACGTGATAAACTGGCAAGTGGGTCATGTGATAGTAAGTTTCACCATAAAAATCTACTCCACCTTAACAAAAATCATGATTCATGTTCAAGTGTACCTAGCTACGTACCTTTTGGAGTTTGCGGGAGGTTTTATTTCGCCTCAATGGAGCAAAACATATTCATCATTCTACATAAATAACATAGTGGTTGTGTCAAGCCGTCGGCATTTGCAGTCATCCGGGGAGAGATAAGAGAGATCGAGGTTAAGTTCACATCTTCATTCCACATACCGCGTGTATTATCTAGAGCAGTCATAGGTCACGCAATTTTCAGAAAAAAAAAATGATTTTGAGCAAGGTAAAGGGGTTAAATATCCTTAGTTAGGAGTGACTCAGTGTTGCGACAAAACGATAATATATCTTGAAGATGACAGTAATTTTGAGCATTGTAATCTCTAAACACTGGATGACATAAGAATGATGCATTGTTGTTAGCTAAACAATACCGCTAAACGTATCTAAACGGTCAAGACAATATTTCTCAAATGAATAGTTTCAGCTTGCTTTCTCAGTGCAAACATTTATGATCGCTCATCTTCCATCAATTTTATTGGCTTCGAGTTATTAAAGTAGGCAAACAAGAAGGCGAAGTCCATCATTCGATCTCGTCTAAACGTTAGAAATGTTTGTATAATGGCTCCAAGGCGAACACTCATTCTAAAAACTTTCTTCAATCTTCAATAGTCATTAGACAAATGTTGGTAAACATACTTATCATTTACAGATAAACAATCGATAATAAACATCTGAGAATTGTATAGCTTAGTTGACATTTTTATAACACCCACGTTATCTATTATAATTATAAGAATTTGTATCTTAGATGGATAACATTAGAGTGTAGATTGCAGTGGCCATGTGGCTACTGTTGACATTATAGAACAATAAATAACCCATTGTCAACAGTCTTCTCCCTAGAGGTAATATTTCATTGTTAAATACCTAACGGCCTTTAATAATGCCGTAACCTTTAGCTTTTCCGATATTATTCAGTGAAATGTATAGTAGAACAGAAATATAGGGTAGACATACTTTTACTATCCATTGTTAGAGTAAATAATGAGTTTACTTCCTGTGTTAGGCCTGAATAGGTAAAGTAGAGACACTTGGAAAGTAATTTTGTAAAAAATAAACCAGTAGATTACGGGTGAAGTTTAGAAGTTACTAAAATAAAAAGATCTACATTTATCCCCAATTGCTTGGAAAAAATCTATCAAAATTCTTGTCGTAATTTTGTATTTCAAAAACGAATGTATCACTGGTCATAAAACTTATTATTATTGAAAAACGTTTATTAAAATCACAACCACGATCGGTTAAGAGTTCTATAACAAATTACTATGATTAGGTGTCGGTAAGAGCCGTCGGCGCCGACGGGCCAACTCCTCAATTATACAATTAGGTGTCAATGAAAGAGCGTTGATCTTATTTCTAAGAAAGCTAGAACTAGCACTGTTGTTTCCTATTAATTTATCCATTACAGTTTTAGCTTTTGTGAAAACCTATAGCGAGGAAAGAATGCTCTTTGACCACACCCATGTAAACTAAACATAACATTCTTGGATATTTATTAGTTACAAGAAAAGAGGTAAGTACATAATCTTAGTTTACATAAAACAAAAAAGAATGAACCGAAACACGTTCGTTCGCATGTTCACAAGTTTAGTGCTAATAAACCTCCGGTACCGTCTGGGTTACAAAGACCACCCCATCACTGATCGTGAGTGTCGTAAAGCGTAAAAATATATGATGGATATTTTTACTCCACGTTTCAAACAAAAACCACCGGATAAAGATTTATTACGTATACACTGAACAGTTTACCTGCGTAAGAAATATTTCTTTTCAAAAAACCATATTGTTTTACAATATTCCTTTTATAATTTGACAGAATCTACCAATGAACGTCCAGCATATAAATAGGCAAAAGCAAAAACCGCAAGAGTCTAATGTAGAGTTGCACGGCGAAGGCTACACACCGAATATGGAGTACGATGCGTTATTGATCCGTGGCCCGGCGACCGCAACTCGTTCACCCCACTAACCCCGACGAATGGGCGCCGAACAGGGTTATAGTAATAAATCGTTGCTGCAGTTTAGTTAGGTCACTGGTTTCAATGTATCTGTATTGCTATTTTGTCCTGCAGTATACATTGTGTTTCTACTGTTGTGTTAATAACATTGAAAACCTTTAAACGTAAACGCAAGCAAGCTGTTACTAGCCAACATTATAATTTATGTGACATTATGTTTCAAAATCTTTGCTTGAAGAAGTGTAGTCACATCTTACAGGGACCAGGTTCAGGAGATTGTAACCAAGTTAAGTGTTTGCAGAAGTTAATTATTTGTTAACATTGCTGTTCCTACTTGAATATAGTTTAAATCAATACGAAATAAATACAAAGCCCGAATTGCGAACTAGGGCAACATGGCGTTTCCAAGCATAAATCCGTTAAAAAAAATAAAACAAAAGATAAGCACAACAGAATAAACCACCTACGGTAAGAGAACAGTGAATTTAGGTGAAGACCCGGCTTGTTTTATGACAACACTCACATATCACGGGTTTTATTTTGTTGACAATTTGGGTCAGTGTATCCCTATAACGGCATTCTTACGCCTACCGTCACTATGTTTGGATCATTTACCTCTACAATCTCGTAATCAAATTATCGCATTACAGTTTCAGATACTTATATAATTATACTGCACTGGAGATTTAGAATCACTCGATTCTAAAACGTTATTCGGTCAACGTTGAACGGAGATAATCTTAATTACACACCATTGATAATCAACATCAAGTGATGACTCTATATTACGATCTAATCTCGACTCAGTTATCGTGAGTCATAAAAATAGTTTAGGAGTAACAGTACTTCATTATACTAATTTGGCAGATATGCACTTTGTAACATTAGATGTCGTAAAAATGGTGTCAACGTAATAAAAAGTCGAGTGGCATAATGGCGTCTCGGGACGTCGGGATTTAAATATAGAACTTTTTAACAGTACGGCCACACGTCCACTCCTCTTTTTTATTTAATTTTGCTCGACGATGTCACTAACCGAGAAGTGTGAATGGGGCCGACGCGAATAGAAACTCCCTGTAGGTATGTAATCTCTGTATCCGCAGATAATATTAAATTCCAGAATTTCATTTCCTTACAATGTTTACGATGTTAGACGTGGCAAAGACGTGACGAAAGTAATACTGGGAATTTTGTTTGTTTAGTGGTTTTAGTAGACGTGAGTCTCTATAAACGTCATTTTGAATGCCACAAAAGCGTACCTTGTGCTAGAAAGCAAAACGTCGAAGTAATAATTTACGGTTCACTAGCTGGTAAAACAGGGTATTGGTTCCCAAAATAGAGGGCAATGTTTATATTTTTTTGTTAAGCAGGTGCGAGGTACCATACATCCAGGGAGCAGGTAGTGGCCGGACTAACCTTATTGCCCACTTCCTTCATAAAAAGTCGTTTAAAAATAAAACGGAGGCGTAACCCTAATGGATAGGTGTTAAAGTCACGGACGAAAAATATTGTTTGGATTTTTATTTTAGGAAAGTAACCATCGGATTACTAACTAAAATATTTTATTAAATGTGTTGTGAGAAGCATCAAGTCTCTACATTCTCTTGTTTGTGTTGGATTAATTTATAAGGAAGCGTTTAGTTGGGCAGTCGAATAGACGCCTTAGTCTGATTAATGATTCTTTGGACTTATTTTTAAGATGTCGGGATGTAAAAAAGCTCATTTAATTAGATGATACGGTGAAAATATCTACTTAACAAACACTTGAGATTTATTGATGTGGGTTGTTTTTTTCCTTTCTGGAAAGATTACAGTTCTTTTCTATCTCCTTAAATAAAGTCAATAAGAGACGATTTAAGCTGTTTTTCACTAATTAGGATTTATAATTACATTTTAAATAAATGTTGTAAGTAGTTATTTTTCCGATAATTAAAGATTAAAATCTGCAGATCAACGATCTAGGGAGTTAATTCTAGAGCCTATTAGTGACCAATTAGTATGTATGTATGCAATCGAAAGTGAAAGTATCAGTAAGTTGGGAGCATTTAGCGTAGGCTCAACAACTTGTCCACTTAAATAGACAAGAGTAACGCATTAGCATATGGCCTTTGGTGGCTTACAAATCAAACGCCTCGTACCGCTATCAAGTTTACTTAGGCCGTGTTGTGTAATGTACACGTATCATTAAATAGCGGTACCCTTTGTGTCGATTGTAGCTCAGCCTAAAAACACAAGTTTGAGTATCTCTTCAAATAATAATTGGTTAAAAAAATGTATTTGAACTTTAGTAATTGTGCTATGCTTACAGCTTACAATATGTATAGCTCAGTTAAGAAGTATGTGCGAATATAGCAAGGCAAGACGGCATGATAAATGAATATGCAAGCACGTTAGTATTGCATCTATGCCTTGGCCCAAAACAGCCTTAAGTCGGAACGATTTTGATGCAAATTGAAGAGTTCACTTGTTTGGTAAACCATTGAATTTGTATGAAGAAATATGTACGTACCTAGAGATTGAAGTATTACTTAAATACTGTGTAATAGTGTAGGTAGGTATACATGGAAGCTCAAATATCACAGTTGATTCCTACGCAAGGTCAAAGATTTGTACACAAGTCTGTGTTAGATTAATATTTATTGACTTAACTGTAGGTCAAGCGGCTATTAAATATTTGGAATACAAGTTCAACAAATACTTTAAGGTATTTTATTGCGTAATAATTTGATTGAATGTTTTGGAGCACGAGAAGTTCTAAACTAAATATACCGATCGTGAAATGTGAACAGTACACGCTATAGTGGAAGCGGAATAAACGAGCATCACTCATCCACAAGTATTTCAATGGTCATCCACCCCTAAATGTCGATATCATTTGCCCCGCCTACTAGGTACACACGCAAATTGACTCTACTCAGTATAATTAACCCCCTTTTCCGCCCTAGACGCTCCCAATTTAGTCGGTTTAGGTAAACCTCATCAATATTTCCTCTTCATGTTTAAACACAGTTATTGTTTTTGTTATCTGTGTCGAAGGACAAACCCTAGTTACGTAAGTGGCCTGATTTGTGTAATAATGTAGGTCGCCGACAAGACGCCAGCTCAATACATGGTTAATATGACATGAATGTACAAGAGTGCTATTAAATGCAATGTGTTCATGCACTGTCATTTTTATTGGACCTTAATAAAACAGATGCGAATCGAATAATTGGACCAAATAACATGCTTAATACGAAATTATGAAAATTTGAGCGACTACTGAGGAAAAATAAAAGTCTAATTATATACTTCGTACTGAAAGACGCAAATGCAACAGAAGGAAACAACTCGCTTGTATGGAAATTGTATGCACTCCATTTGCCAAGTATTACAAAGTTAAGACGTTTTGCTCTTTATTCGAAACTCTACCTTGGAGCCCTTTATACAAAACCTGTATTAATTCGTTGAAAATGCTATAGATTACTCAATACCTACTAATAAACGTGAACGATTCGCAGCATTTCAATATGTTACAAAACTACGCTAAGCCAGGATTTCCACTTTAAAACATGCTTCATTCGTCAGAGTTTATACATAGTGAAGAGGTTTTTTTTAAGGTTAACCATATCTAAATCTAGAATAGATGTATTAATTGTAGAAAAAAGGACACATCTAAATTAATTTCCAGTAATGGCTATCGATACAAAATTGATACTGTAATTCTAATTGATAATAAAAGTGGAACTGTCTCGCATAAATTACCTTGATTAGAAGCAACATAAATAAAATAGGGTCGATGCGTCTGAAGGACAAGTCTGTAGCTGAAATAGCGCTCGTAAATGTGGCACTAAAACATTATTGACAATATCTCTGCCCAATAACGACCACGCGTTTTTACAACCGTAAAATTTTTAATAACCTTACAAAAGTTTGTGAATCACAATGTGTTTGAGTCAATGGACGGTCTTATGAAGTCGAGCATATTTTTTCTTTCTTTTAACTTTCAAATAGTCGTTCTGATTTATGCCTAGTGCATTTCGATTCAGTTTTAATAATGATTGGGACGGTACACAGGTACAAACGTAATTACATGGTTCGCATTTCGAAATAGAAATTTATAAATAACGCAATATCTATTATAACAATGGGATTGCCTGTCTCTTTGTTTATACCAGTGCATTTATAAACCAATTCGAGTTCATCTCCAACTTCAATAGTCATTCAGAGACCGTATGAGAAAATATTCTTTTGTAGCTTTGTCTTGTACAATGATGAAGCACAATCATAAAGATTCAATAGCATTGCAGAGTACCACATAAACAAAGTCATATGTAGCTTTGTTTATAATGAGGTTGCATGTATCGATGGATATTGATTGACATTCGTAGTCGCGTCAAGTTGATGGAACATCGGCGATGCATTTAAATAGTCGTGCGTACGCGCCTTTCTTTTATCTATGTAAGTAGACGCGATACGAACGTGTAGGAGTACCGCCCTTGGAGCGCCTCATATTTGTTATTCATTAGAATATCTTGAAATCTTATCTATAAACATTTACCTGCTAACTATTAACAAAATAGTTTATGTTTTTCAGATACCTTCTTTAGAGATTAAAAGAGAGATTCTACTCACTCACTTTAATCTAATATAATTTTGTCCGTTTTTCGAGTAGGAATGCGCATTGACATATCTCTATTATACCTCAACGTGGCACAGTTTGTTAATAGTTCTAAAAATCGTATTAAATCTGAAACTGCGCCGTTACAAAACAAATATTTTCTAACTCCAGTTCTGTTAGGTTAAATAATTAAACTACTTTTGATGTTTACTGTACAGATAAGTCTACAGTATTTACTGTAAAACTGCAGTATTCATTAGCATTTTGTCGTTTTAGTAAAAGATATTATCGTTATCGTGTTGCGAACAAAGGAAATGAACTAGAAATACGGCTTTTATCGCTAAGGTGATGGGAGCAATGACCTCGTTATGTTTATTTATCTAATTGTTCTACATAATTGCAATAGATTATGCTGAACTATGTAAAAATGTGCGTGAGAACGTTTTCAGTAGTTGTATTCTTCTTCATTATTAAGATTTGTAAAATAATGATTTCTTGTTTTGGGAATTGAAACGAGATTTCATGAAATTATTATGTTATACGATTTGTGGTTTATTGGTTAACGATTCCGTTTCAACATAGAACTCCTAAAAGAGACGTTAAAAATAAACTATAATCTGCAATTTTCAGAATGATTGGGCATAATTAATAGAATAGAATACTTTTATTGACTACAGATATGGTATAAATAACAATAGCTATTTGTTATTGCAGTAATTTCCCAATCAACAATTTATCAAGCTTTCTCCTTCTGACCAAATATTTCTTTTAATTCGTGTTGACACATATCAAGTTGTTTAATGTCGTGTTCAAGTAGATTTATAGACTCAAGAAAGTCGTTACAAGCGATTTTATACGCTAGACGGCGCGAGACGTGTTAAGAATACTTTATTTAATTTTGTTCAATGAGCAATCACACTTAAAACAAACTGCGTCTCTTAGATAAGATTAATTACTATAATTACTTTGAATATGTAAATTTTAATCAGCCATTAGTTTCAATTACATTTTGAATCGGATATTACTTAAATAATACAATAACAGTAAATGATACCAATGCTAATAAAATAAAACGTGTTTAGTTATTACACAATTCTTCTTCACTAGTTACAAGCCATTCTCAGTGGAGGCATCCATATAAAAACTGTAAACATCATCTTAAGTACCGATATGTTAACTACTTCATTGGAAACAAACTGGAGTGAAGCGTGAAGGCTAATGTTAATACGAATTAGTTTCTATGCTAAAGCGGGTACGCGATATAATTACTCGTAATTTACTTACATAATTAATGTATGTTCATGAACTCAAATACTATTCTAACTGATTTAATTGCATTATCGAATTACTATTCTATCATCCTATAATCTTGTTTTTGTACGACCGTTAATTTAAACTAGTGACTGGTTTAGTTAGATGTTACGACATTTTAAGCGACCTGCATTTGTGTCCTACATGCTAACTGGACATTTATTTCGTCATATTCTCGAACATAAATCAATATGAATCCTATAGTATTGGTAGTATAGCTAGTAAATATAGTAACAAAGTCAGAGTTCCAATCAGTGCGTGTGACGGCAGACTGGCACTACAGTGGCTTCGCTAACGCACATGATTACTAGCTTTGCTGCAGTGTTTCATTGGACTACGTGCTACTACTGAATGGTATTTATTATGCATTACGTCAGCGTACACACAATACTGTGCTAGATTTTTAATCCCTAAAGATTTACCAAGTAACCAAATACAACTGCGTTTGGAGAAGCGTTTGGATTAAGCCTATTGTGAAAGAATACCATCAATCAAACAGCTATTACCATTATAAAATAGTCATCAGTAAAGACGTACGATGAGTTGCTCTACCGCTCCACAAAATAAGACGCCCATTATAAACCAGAAATCATCGCTTACGTAACTAAATTATTACGTTTTGTACATAAATCGTATTACAAATTTCCTTTCCTTATAACAGGAAGCAATCACAAAAGTTGCTGTTCAATTTTCTATCAGCAAAATAAGGTTACACCATTTGCCTTTTTGAAAAGTTGCGTTACACATCCACGTGTATTAAATGTATAAATAAACTGTTCCTGACCTTATCGACAAGTTACATAAATATTGTGTTTAGCTTCCAACAACTACAATAAAAGAAAAATATAGTTGAACTGCAATCATAGCTGTGTAACAGGTAACACCCAGTTGCACCTAACTGTTTTATCTTGATTTCTTGTGCTTAGTGTTATGGGCGGTATATGGTTAGTGTTAGCGCCAGGATTCGCGCCGGTCAAACCGGTCGTCGTCCGCCGTCGGAGAATGTACAATCCAGTTCGGCCGACTCGACCTGACTTTCTTTAGCTCCTAATACAGCTAACTTTATATCACAACCTTATTTAACACCATAAATGTTCAATTTGTCGGGAACGTCAACCGCTGACATATAGGCACGAAAATATCCTCGGTCGAGGTGAGGTATTCAAATTATGTATGGAACTTTAGTGGATATAGTCACTAAGTTTGTCGATGTTGGAAACTTCGTTACTATCGATTTAAATTTAAAAGTGGTTCTTCGTGTTTGGGGGCATTAAAGAATTTAGGACAGTTGCCATTTTTGTAAAGCCACGTGTTTCTTTTTTTATATATCTGCATTATTTTCATTTTACTAACTTGGAGTCTACCATCAGTTTGAAAATATTATATACTAGTAACAAAAATTTTAAAGGATTTTTATTTTACTTAGCACTGAAACGTTTCAATAAGTATCATGTTTTCCTTTGTTATGAAATTTAATGTGCATGTCAATTAAAAATAGCGTGTACTGACATTGGTATTGATCGCACCGCAAGGAAATTCCAGACTATTTCAGGGAAGACGCGATTAGCATGGCCAGTTTTAGTGCGCAAGCTTGGGCTACGTTGCTTTATTTTTCACATTCAAGCATATTTACGCGTATACTCATAGTATGATACAAGTCGGTACAAGGTACGCCGCAAGACACTGATTTATCATTAACTCCCTCGGCGTAGCGTGCGACAGAAACGGATGACATTACCCTGCTGTCTCAAAAACACCTATATCTTTACACGACACGACAAGATGAACTCTTAAGTAGTCTGGGTTATAGGAGGGACAAGGATGAAACGTATGCGTGACCGTTCTTACGTGCTGTGGGTGAAGTAGTGCCGCGATACATAAATCGATATGCGTCTCGAATATAGCTTAAGTCATGTATGGGGCCACGGTTCACTTTGAATTTATGTCATAGCTATAAATCATCTGTATTTAAATATTGTATTGCATTCTTTGACAGCTCATAAGTTATTCTGTAGTTTAAAGGTGAGCAGCGTATTGTATTCACGCGGTTCTCAAGGAGAGCGGATGGCGGCATGGGGGAGACTCAAGAGGTCCGGATAGACGATGACAGAGCCCGTCCTTGAAAGAGTTTGTTTTGGCAAGGTTACGTGTGTATAGAGCGCTCTATAAACATATGTTTACGATATATATTTATTCGGTGTACCGTCCCTTGTGTACATCTGCTTTAAATCATTTTAAAATACACACGGTACAGTAGTCCTTTTGATTGGACAAAAAAAATGTATTTGTATCAGTAAGTTTAGAACCTCTGTCTATGGAACTATTTCGTTCAAGACACTATACACCGTGATTTTTAGGTCGTTTTAAAAAAGTCGTCCACACAATGTATCCGTCATAAAATACCTCTAGGCGCGAATATAATTTTTTTATCATTAATTAAAATAATATGCATGAAAAAAATAAATAATACATTGGAAATATGAAACATCCTGTTAAAAATGTTTACGTATCAAACTGTTGAAGATACATGCTACATACTTACTGCGAACATTATGATTGCAATAGTAAGACAGCTGTTTTACGCTAAGGTGAATGGCCTGTGATAAGACGCCGCCGCGCCGCCCGCGCGGCCCCTTTGGCACAAGGTTCGGACCGCGCTCACTACAGAGTGTTCGTAAAACTGCCTTGTGTCATAATAATGAATAATATTTTTATTCATTCAAATCTTAAAAAAAACATATTTTTTTATTATAAACGTTTACTAGTCATTGGATACATGAACTGGGCTGCTTTTTTAAAACGACCTAAAAGTCACGGTGTATATTATAGTTTGTTTATTTAGTTTGCATATTGGTGAGCACAGCAGCACTAATTAAAGAAGCTTGGAAATATTCCCCAAACTGATTACTCACTATTAGAACCTGTAATGAGTTACAGTTTTAGTCATACACAGAGTCATACAAACAATCCCAGACCGGATGACGTGAATCTCGCAAAAATAATCTTAAGGCGAGGGCTGTATTTATAAACAACATTCGACGGTGTGAAGTAATTCACAGCAATGGATAAGAACCACTCCGATTTGATGGGATTTTAAAAATACAGTCCGAATCAACGGGATTATTGAATAAACAAATTTTATGGTTATTTCTTTATACAAGCAAGAGTCGGTGTACTTTAAACCACCTTGACAAATAAAGTTGTTCTAGTTACATCGGTCTATCTATTATTTCCACCATTATTGAGAGATGAGATTAGGATTTTAGCTGCAGTGGACCTGTGGTTAACCGAAACAGCTATAATATACAACAGTACCAATATAACGGTTGACCGGGACCGGTATGTAATGGGAATTGTTCAGTAACTGTCGTGTAAGTGAGACACATCTTGGTAATCATCATCAATCAGTTCAGATGAAACATCGTCGTGAAATGTCAGGGGATGAGAAAATAAAGTTGATGAAAATTGAATTTTATAATTACGGGATAAAATTAATAACTAAACCAATTGAATATACCTATGTATACTTAAAATAAATAAATAGAAATTACATACAGATAGGTAAAAGTACATTCATACTCCGCTACTACGTTAGATCACCTCAAAACAACATCGTGGGTTGTGTGAGTGTTCAGACAGTAGTATAATCTATTTTAAATTGATGGAAGGTCAGCGTATTGAAATCAACACCGGTGCGTTCTGCATATTGTGTTAAATTGGAGAGAAGCTTCATGAATACGACGCCGGCGACGTGACTAAAATATTGTAGTTATGAGCGATTTTGTGACAGATATTAATAAACTGTGTGGTAGGCGTATTAATAGGTACACAAAATCTTTGAGACACATCTTATATTTCAACCAATGGACAGATCCTGAATTTCAAAGACATGTCTAAGGTAACTACGTACCTAACTATGTAATTAGTTTGATGGAAATGAAAGCAAGAAAAACTATACGAATAGTCGGTAAACCCACAAGTGGTTATAAGTTAAAAATAATTATCGTAACCTTTATAAGTGCAGTTATATCGATTATATAAATAGCGGCAACAAAATTTGCATGAAACAGCCATATTGTAAGGTGTTGTATCGCGTTGGCGAATTCAAGGAAACTGCGACATATGGCCTGGGATGCGTCACACAGCGCAACTCTGGTCTGCCCGATAGTATGACTGCGTGTAGGTAGGTACATACATAAGCTTTATGTATATTATACGTAGTATGATTCTGAGTAAGTCCCTTGTGGATATTACGTCATATAATTGTAAAGCATCATGGATCCTTGAATAAAACTTGTCCAGAAATAAATCGAAAAGTTATCCTTAATGAAAATTTTACCATTATGTCTACTTGAAATGGAAGACACGGTAACACTTATTTACCGTTAGCTGAACCTACATACGGCAATATACGAACGTAGCAGTTCAAATCATCCATACAGGTTAAGGTAATAGAGCCATCAATATAAACTCGTGACAAATGAATCGGTCGTAATTGTATTGTGTTGCTACACTCACAAGTGACTAACTAAAGAATTGTATTCAAAATCACTACGTTGAAAGCTATGGTCGTTGCACCTGGTTTACTCGAGCATGTAATTGGTACTTTAGTACTGGCCTGCTCCTGCCTGTGTTTTTGAGGCTGTATTATTTGCTAATTAAGCCATTGTCAGGGAAATGAATGGGGATACATTTGTTTTTAATTAATTACATCCTGTTGTTTGAGTCCTTACCTACTTGCAATAATGAGACCATTTTTTGTTTTGTATTTATATAAAATATGATGCTATAAATTCTTATATCATGACTGCTCCAAAAATACCAGTTGAGCATAAGCCAGTACAGATCAATGACGTCAAGAAACATATGGTCCTGTATTACATAAAGTATCAAGAGCATTTTGTTTACGTTTTGTTAATGTTACGTTGTATAAAATAAATTATCCCTTTAGTCTGAGAAACCCAGAGTTCTGACAAAGTACCTACACATATAAGCAACAAATTACTGCCACTAGAGATTGCTTCTTGCAAAAATGGACCTATAATTGTAAATAATAACTGCCAGAAAGGTGCTAACTTGGATAAAATGTTGACAGTTAGCAATAATTAAAATCATCCATTATTTGCAATAGAAACTGGCTTGAGGTGATTATAAAGCATGATAGTCGAAGACTAAAGTGAATAACTAAGGTAAATTTCTAAAACATTTATATGAGCTACCCATCCGTGTAGTAAAGATGCAATAACTTTGTTTTGCGCCCACACACATTTCCAATCAGGGATCATAAAATTTCTAAAAAGCCATAAGTAGATATTTTCACGACAGTCGAAAGTTTAAAACTATGTACATATGATTAAAAAGTAGCTTATAGTAATAAATCGGTCTTATAAATATGGAAGAGAAATAGCAAGACGCTTATTTATAGACAAGTTCTGACATCGGAGATCGATAAAAAATTACTTAAATGAATTTTAAGACGATAAGGTTGAGTAATATGTGTGCAAGATTAAAAATGTTTTGTATTTTAGAAGAAACCGATTTCCAACCCTAATATCGAGTAACTATAAATCATTTGTTTTAGATCGATAAATTACGGGATTCTCGGACTGTTAATAGTCAGAGATTGACACAACACTTGGGCTTTATATGGGTAGATTAATGAAGACGACCTTTTCGTTACGAAATCATTGGAAGATGACGCTCCCAAGATAATTTCCTAACACATTAACGACGAACGCACCGCATGGCGCCAACCGTGTCTTATTAATATACCTTACTTTACTAGAACTATAAAACGCGTAAAAAATGGTTGACAATAACTTGTTACCAATTAAAACTAATGTTCAAAGAAGTCACCGTCCCTGAATAAGCTTACATTTTATTGGATCAGTGATCGGGAAACGTGTGGGAATATCTGGACTATCTGAGTGTTCATAATTGAAACAAACTTTCTAATCAGATTAAAAATAATAAATATATTACATACATTATTAAAGGCATTAAAAAAACATGTAAAGGTTAATGACGGACCCGCCTCTGGCTTTGTGATTATCCAAGAAAGGGGCGATACTTGCGATATTATTATGTGGGTTGTTGCGAATCGAAGAGCATTGGCCCGATGCCCACATGAGTGGGCGCCCTGAGAAACTAGACTTTAATTGCCTTTTTATTTTCAATTTATGCTTGTGTTTGAAATCTATAATCAATTTTAATGCACAACCTTCTCGCTATACGGGCAACATTTGCTGCTAAAAATGCGACGGTCAAACTGGCACAGGTGGACATAAATGCATATCATTTACCAGTAAAGTACTTCTATTTTTTAAACTGGCAAAATATAATAAAACCGTAGGGTTATTAATACCAAATAGACTTCGAATGTGAAAATAAACGCAGACAATCTACTCGTATTTGTAGTTGTAAAGGCTAGATATGCAAAATATTGTGGGGCCTGTATTGAGCCGACAGTATGTTAATTCAATGTATCCATCGTCAGATCTAGGCCACATTTCCTCTGAAGACCTGATAAAACTGCAAATTGCGACGTATTTTACGAATATTTTAACTTCAGTATATACTGTTTTAAAATGATAAGACTGATTAGTAAGGTAGCTTTTGCGACTCTCAGTTTATGGTTTGATTAAAAATGTTTAATTGATTTTGCCAGTAAGTACATCTACCGGTGGGGATTTCAAAACATATTTCATTTAGGCAATGATCAAAATCCACACGATATCGGCTTTGTTTTCAATGCTTAATAACCGATAAAATGCTTCATTATTTTTAGAAAGTATACTTCAGAAGGCTACAACAATTACCCATGTTTACGATTAAAGCAGACACGCGATCCAAAGTTCGATAGAAACCGATTTAGAATAAGTTGCAATTTATTAAGAAAGATATATTGGTGCACGCAATTGTCATAAGGTCACAGGTTACACACGCAATGCAGTTGTAACGCGTATTTCATTACATAACAATGACAGGAGACTCGAAAATCAATAATTAATTTAATATTTTCTACTAATTTTACCAATGTGGAATTAACTCTGTCCATCGGCTACGCTTTCACTGTCAAAGCATTAAATCTATTTAGACGGATTAGTAAGGCACCATAAGAAAAAAACATGGATTATCTTTTTGCTTAGATGCACGCAAAAGGAACTGACTGCTAAAGCTGACACCTAATAAAGCCATTATAACGCTTATAAAACGCATGTAAAAGTTAATTTCACAATAGTAAAGTAAGAAATAATGGAGATGAAGGTGTAATCTAAATAAATTAATGGTTGTTTAGTATTCATACCCATGTGTTATCGAGACGGACGTGCGTCGTGTGCCACTGTCGATGTAAATTTTTATGATTCGTCATGAATAACAAATATGGCAGAATTTTTAAAGGGGTTTTGATCATATCAGCTACATTATTCCTCTGACAGTTAATTTCGATTGACGAAAATGCAAATGTAGGAGGCAAATAAATGAATAAAATGTTTAATTTCATGCGTTTGTATATTGTTTTATTTATTACAGTCATATCCTCCGCATCCAGTATATTAATATAGCACAGGAAACTCGCGCGACGGAAAATAGATGAGTGTTGGTGCTTAATGACATAAAAACGCTTGTAACAAATTGCAAGATATTGTGCGTGTTATTTTTTAAGAATAAAACGTTTGCGAGCATCACCAGTGACCTTCCTGAATCTATTTTATATACAGTTAGTGACGTTAAGATCTGTTTTGATCAGTACCGTTATAATAAAACAGAAAAATTGTGAAAGAAATTAACTTCAAGTTGAAGTGATTTAGTGTCATAAAAATATGTTTAGTGATATATCACTACAGCGCATCTTTAAAATGTGGCTGAAATCAATGCAAATTTTTGAATATGAAAAATAGCACAAAAAATGTGATCTAAAAATTAAGCATTTCTTAAAAACCTACGCAGTAGAAATTGATGAAGAAACGACGAAGTATTCGCAATCTTCATTATCTAACATTTACTTCTTTTTGCCCTAAAAAAGTACCCAAGCACAACGCCGTTTTAGCATCTGTTAAGGTAAAGATTACATCTCAATTAACTTTCTTATGTATTTAAGTGTAAGAGAAAAGGGCGCATACATTATAATTTTCAACATAATTTAAGATGTTCGCCATATGTCGGATATTCTATATTTGAAAGGTGTGCTTCGTGTCCTAAATGCAAGGTGGGTCGACATCTGCAAGTCGCGGTTGAATCACGACGGAATCAATGCAAACACCTGCTGTCGTGCCGCCGGACCATTTTTTTGAAGCTTCGCCTTTCCTCACAGGTGTGTTCAGTTAGCATATGGCAACATGATATCAAATTACCATTCGCTTCAAGTAAAAACAGTATGCAACACTATGCGTTGATGGCTTCCTATGTCATTATTTACCTGTTACATTATTTTTTACTCGTTAAGAGATAGGCTTCGTTGCACAGTGATCAATGAAATATATTATTAGCAACAAGCAAAACATCAGGTCATCAGAAATACGCTATCAATTAAATTCTAAGAATACATTAGAGCTGTTGGTGAATTGTTTCCATTTATACTTTACACGTTTTTCCAGCCTTCTGGCATTTAGGTCATCTGGATCGAATCCAAAAGCTTTGGCTGGACACGTGAGAAAACTCAATGTTTACAATACGACTTTGTATTAAACATCTGACAGAATTATGACGCGACAAAAAACAAATACGAATGATAATCATCATTACTCTATTTCAGTTTAAATAATTTAGGTTTTTCAAGTTATATCCCAAAGTAATATTTGTACGATTTTGATATAAAATTGTATCAATATTTTCATATCAAAATCAGAAAAAAAGAAAACAATGTAATGAATAATTAAGTTTCATTACTCTCATAACGCTCAAAGAGAATACGGCGAACTGACAACAAAAAGCTTTTTCATTTTCCCTATAAAACAATGGGCTTATGTGAGAGACTTTTACTATTATCTACCGAGGCGAGTCATGAGAACAGATGAAGATGCTGGGGTATATATTATAGTCTCGTATACCTGATTAACGTTCAAATGATATGCAACGCGAATAAACATTATAAAGGTTATGTATGCTGTAACATGATAAGACAACAACATATTCATATAGATACCTACATTTTATATTCATGCGTTTGCATAACATGTATAAATAGAGATACTTGACAAACGCTGAGTATTGATTTTACATAATCAATTACTTAGGTAATTAGGTTTGTATTTTGCGTTAATTCAGTCTTGTTACAGTCACCATCGTGTCCCATAAGTTTGGGTTGGAAACAAAGAGGGTGGGGTGAGGCGAGGGTGCGATGCGTCATCGCGGCTACTCCGGCACGCACCCCCTGCGCAACCCTCGCCCCAAAACATCGATCGATCTCTTCACTACTTATGTCATGCGCAAAGCCCGCCCTTTTTGTTTATATTTTCTTTTTCTCATCTTACTATTTAAGAAGATGCTAATTACGTATCTCTTATCATTATTTATTTTGTAATCACGTTTATTCAATTAACAAAATAGATGCAAATGTATGTTCAAATTCAATGACTACACCATCTACACTGATGATATCATAATAGGTACCTAATTACATGCTCTAATTAAGAGTTTATTATGTACTAATGGATACTCACTGGCATTCATTCATTATCTCCTCCTGGGTGCGAACCTGCACTGGGGCCAGCTTCTCCACACTCTCCTCGTAGTTGCCGAAGCACTTAGTAATCTTCTCATCAAAAGTGTTCACCAAATCTTCGAGTGAGCCGGAGAAAGTTTCCGTGAAATTGTCTCCTTCACCGTTTTGCATGTTGTCCTGTTTACACTTCACCGGTTTAGGTTCCTCGTTATCGTTTATTTTGTTTGAGTCAGTTTTCATTTTGACCATTTCACGTTTGATATTATTAATATTGTTAAGACGAATGTCATTGCCATTTATGGTTTTCTGCGGGTAGTCAGCAGTGGAGAGACAGTCATCAGCCTCCTCGATTTGCGCGAGAGGCGCTTCGAACTCGAGCTCGGCCATTCTGCCAGCCGCTTCTCGCATGACCGTACAACCACTCGCGTTGTTTGACGCGCGTACACTGAACGCCGCCGCCGACGGGGACTCGGGAGTGCTCGATGCCTCACGCCGACCCTCGCGCCGCGCGCCGCCGTTCGTCGATTCTGTACGTTTGTATCACTGATCAAGCAAACTTACCGATCGGCTCATGCGAAGCACCCGCTTACATGTTAGAAAAAAAATGCACTTAAATTTTTAAGACATCTTTCAATAACTAGGTTAGCTACCCAATTAAATTAGTTAAAAAGGACCTACTTACCTAGAAAGCTAGCAATAAAAGCAAAGCCTGATCTTACGAATAGAAAAACAGTATATTTGAGTGATTTTACAGTAGTAAAATCACTCAAATAAACTTATTCTTATGTATGAAAATGCATAATAAAAATAAAACATACCACAGGAACATCCAATGAAGTAATTTTATCAAAACTTTCTTTATTATCTGACAAAGTACCTATAGCAGATATCTTCAAACTTTTAGTATCAATAGTTTAAAACAATTTATGTTAAGATTAAAACACAATTTATCACATTTGTATCGTTTTAAACAATTTACGCGCGGTATTTAAACTAGTTTAATTTGCCAGATAAAAAATATAATTTTACAACTAACCATAAAGTAAACGCTCTATTCGCAATATTGTGTACACTTGATTTTTTTTTTCTTAATGAAGAAACGCAACACGCAAGTGAATACATCCAAAGACTATTTTTTTGTTGTTCCAAATAATAAAATCTTTCTACGAATTATTTAGCCTGATCCAATTTTCCAGCCACAAGGTCACAAAAGAATTTATAGATCCTATAAAATATACCTTGTAAAATATAGCTTGATACCTGTGACATTACACATCTCAGTTTATTTTAGCCAATATTTTATATATTAGACAAAATTTACATATGTACCAAAAAAATTGTGACATACATAATATTAACACCAGAAATAAGCACAAATTATGTACTACGTCGCATAGACTACATAGGGTTCATAATTCTTTTATAGGAATAGGTATAAAAATTTACAATAAATTACCTCTATGTATTTTGGAGTTAAGTTATAACCTATTTAAACGTGAAATTAAAACTAGGCTCTGTAAAAAAGCGTACTATACGCTAAATGATTATTTTAATGATAAACATAGCTGGTCCTCGTGAAAACACAAGGCGGTCCTGTATGGATTTGCTTGGTCATAATTTATTGATTGACATACGAACTATGTGACATTGTACTTATATTTTTTTATTTTATTGTTTCGAGTTCATACTCTTGGTATGTACGTGACAGGTTTACCTGTTTCATTTTATTTTTAGTACGATTATACGTATATTATCTTTACATCCTTTTGACATACTGTATAATTATATTAATGATAAAATTTTATTATGGTACTACTCTATAACGTTATTGTAAAGGGACCGTGCAGTGAATCAATGTTTGAGGTACTTGAGTTATTATTTATTGATTTTTCTCTTTTCCTATTTACCGGCAGCAGTATCGTCATGCTCCCTTAGTTGTCACTGCCTGCGGTGGCGTCTCGGGTCGGGTCACCTCCTTCCCTCAAATATGGCGAGGGAGGTGATGGCTGACCCCTGCGTCATACTCGTGAACGGGTGCTGCTTGCGGTGGCTGGTCGGTCTGCTGACCTTGGTTTGCGTATTCATTTATGGTTGCAATGTCATAATACTTTGTAGGTATCCTCAAATATTTATTTATGTGGCACGATACCTAATTAATTTTTATATTACAAAATAAATGTTTTTTGAAAGACAGCGTGCTGCTGGGGAGTTTGTTGCGCCGTTTCTTCTCCCGCAGCAATAGCACAGGAAGCGGTGAAGGGTGGGCGTTGGGGTGCTGTCTATAATTTAAAATTTTGACGTTCGAAAAGTGCTACATTGTAGCCTAATTTGAATAACTGGATTTTGATTTTGATTTTGATTTTGATTTTGATTACCGAACGTTTTATGAAGACAGCTACAACCAAAATTTTATTTTTAAAAGTTCAAATTTTTTAACATAAAAACGACGTTTGTGTATAAAAATAAAACGCATTTTTAAAATCAATCATGTGATTATAAAGATACCAGTAAAAATATGAGTCATTTAAATAATATTTAATATTTCTTAAATAATTTTTGGTTCTTAGCTTACTTTATAAATGCACTTCGAAGAGCTCTAGGGGCGTGCAAGTGACTGACAGATGATTATCGATAAAATAATACTATGGAAATTTCACTAGTATAAAATGTAGTTATTTAGTTTGGCATTAATGGTTTCGCGTGCTGGAAACAAGCGGGCGCCATCGTTTTTGAGTCAGTACGAGTGCTGACGCGATGCAGACGCCTTGTATACGCTACCATTGTTTTGTTGATATTTGTGTTACTATGGTGTTATTTGTGTTACTTTGTTTGGTGCTACCTTTTTTTTGTTTGCCAAAATGCCGAAAAGACAAAAAAGGACTGTTTTCAATAGTGGGAGTCGCGAATTTGTGATCCGTTTGCGCGATTATTTTGAATTATTTTTTTTTATTTCATTTAAATCAACTACAAATACATTTATTTTTAATTTACATCTTTACAATGACAATGACTACAATGTCACTTTTAATAAAGCTCATGACGTCACAGACATCGATAAGCTACGAAACACGCCTCCATCCCTAGTAATGTCATTCCGACAAACGTCACAGGTATCAAGCTATATTTTACAAGGTATAAAGAAACATTTTGGTATTGTTTTTTTTATATGGTAATTCCTTAAGGCTGTCACTCACATCTGACATTCATCGGATCAAAAATGGAAATTGCAAAATAATAACATGAACCACTTTCAAAAGAATTTCAGATTAAATTATTTCGTGTAAATCGTTATGTTTTTTATTAAACGAAGCTATGACATCAGAGCAATAAGGTTATTGCTGAGGTGCTTCAGGTAAAATTATTTATTACGATGGCCAATATTAGATTCTCAGATCTACCTATTGTATGTACCTAATTACTAAAATAAAAGCGTATATTTTTTTCAGCACACCTCGAAAAAATCACTATGAGGTCCTAAATCTACGAAGAAACTGTTCTGATAAGGAAATTAAGGAGGCCTTCATACAGATGAGCAAAGAGGTGAGTAATGACTGGATCTAAAGATGTGGCTTACTCTGTTAGGTAATTACGCTGTTGTTAGCTTATTGGCTTATTGTAAAATTTTCAATGATAATTATTAATATGTTAGAGCTAGTAAAAGTGCCTTAGCTTATGCTTAGCTGTATGACTGCAAAGCAACAGGTACCATTTTTTTACGTTCACCAAGCATCAAACACCTTTTTTTATTATCATTCATGTAATCTTCTATTATTACATTATTCTTGTGTGTACCATCCACTTCCAGTACCATCCAGACAAGAACAAAGATGCTCGCGCACAAGACAAGTTTGTGCGAATAGTAGAGGCTTACAATATTCTCAGTAAGCCCAGCAGTCGCGCTCGGTACGACAGCTTGACCGAGATAGAAACAAGTGGGCCTGCTGCCGCCTCATATGCATATAGGACACATGTGCCATATAAGTAAGAAAAAATACATTTTTACCTGTATAACTACAGTAAAAGCTGTAACAATACTCAGTTTAGTGACATTTTAAAAGGTGTATTTGTCTCTAATTTTCAATGACAAACTCAAACTAAACTTAGCAATGATAAAGACAGTATGTTACAATTTAGTCAATCAGTTAATTGAATATGGTTCTTAGCCATCACACTTTTCCAAAGTTCTAAAAGCTATGAGGTCAATAACCAGGTTTGAATGACCTGGTAAATGTCAGACTGCATATCACATTATAAGTCGTAACCATAGTTGTTATCAAGGTAACTTTCAGATTAATCATTTGTGCAGTTAATAAATCTTAGATTATACTCATAGTGAGTAAGCATTTTATGCGAAAAATTTATCTGTGTAGAGAGGACTATTTCGTTTTATGTGAAAGCAGGCATGTTTTTATAGTACATTACACCATCCTGGCCCAAATGCTTAGCGAAGGCTTCCCCAAGTCTTTTACATCACAGACTTCTTATACACATTTTATATTTCCAGCATTATGTATATATAAGAATGTACAGTAACAGAACTATAATAATTAGACTTATCAGTCTTCAACTAAAAGGTTATCTCACAGTTTAAAAGAAATAAAAATAAAACCTTTTATTAAAAGTATTCCTACCTTCCATTGTTACTAAAAAATCCTCTTATAGATTTGAAGTACACAATGATAAACAAGTCACTTTCAGCTGACTTACATGAACTAAAACTAGATAAAAACAAAAATCTTTATACCTAAAAATAAATAATACTCAATGACAGTTGAATGTGAGGAGATAATATCATGTTCTCTTTATAAAATAAAATGAAATGAAATAAACAACAAAATATTAAATAATCTCATCTCTTAATTAGTAATTCTTTAAGAACAATTGGCTATAAACATCATTTTAAATTTTGAAAAATAAAATTACACAAATTTTAATATGGTTTTATTTAATACAAAATACCGGATCTTGTATTAATTAAGTGTATTTTTTTAATATTTTCTTAATGATCATTTTAAAAGCCTCAAATTAAAAGATAAAATAAAGCAATTATAAATAAATTACCATCAGGTATAATGTCACTCCCACAAGCATTTTTGATTATGTTTAGTTTTAGGCCATTAATTTGCTATTATCCATATCATTGCGTAATCTGTTGCATGGTCTGTAATTATGGAGTTTCTTGCCAGTTCTTCTCTATAAGAATGACATTTTGGAACCACTTAACTAGAGTCAGTAACATTTTGGAAGTGATTTATTGCTTCATTCATTTTCTTGCTTCTGATGTTTTGATTCTACTCCTGGGTAATAATTGGTCCCATACCGAAAGAAAACTTGGGTCATTTAATCTCTTAGCTTATAAACTTTTAAGCTATGGCAAGTTTTATTTTTATAATAATTTAGGAATCTGTAGTAAATTATTATGATTATTGAATGCCCCAATTATTCTGGACAATTTATTTCTTTTTCAACTTCCATGAATGAGAAAGATTTTACCCACCTAAAACACAGAAATCACTTATGTGTTACACATGTAAGGATAAATACAAAAAATGTTATAATTTTTGTTTCCACAGCCTACGTAACAACCCACAATACAGTTACTACTATGAAACTCATACCAGAACAGCTGAAACAAACGAGAATACCAATTCTTTCTATGGAGTCTCCAAGATGAAGAAACTACCGAACTATGTCATCATTGCTATGTGTACTGGTGTGGCTTTGATTGGGGTCCTGCTACAGGTGTTTGTTATTAGGTATGTCTTGCCTTATATAATATGTAGTTCATTTATAGTGTAAGTATATCATTTCCTGAGAAACAGTAGCCTGAATTTGTTTTAAAGTATGGGCTATTGGGCTTACTTATTTTGTTTTTACGTAGTTCAGCAAGTAAGGTGTAAAAAAGAAAAGTAAAAAAAAATTAAAAAGCTATCGAAACTCCATGGCTTAATACCCCAAGTGGTAAAAGTCAAGATGAATAGTATTTCTTCAGAGAAACTTCTACATCAGACCCAATTTAAAAATTCCATAGTTTTTTTTCCTTGAAACATGGATGAATGCCAACCATCTTTATTTTAAAGTACCTAACAAACACGTATTCTCAGTTTTTGATGATTCTATAGATAATACTTTGTTTCTCGTGGGAATAAAAAATCATGTAACTCACTTAATTTATATCATATTAAATTATGACAATTATCTTAAAATTATAATATTTTTGCTTTTAAATTTAACCTCTAATAAGAATATCAAACATTTATTTTTCTTTTTCAGAAATTTATATGTCACTCAGAAGAACCAAGCTCAAGAAAAGTCGAAACGTTTAGCGGAAGAGCTGGAAAAAGTGCGAGCAGCCGCTCATACCAATGGGAACGAGGTAACAAACATTTTCATGTCAAATAATTATGTACTACTGTATTTCTCGTGGCTGAGTAGCACAAATATGAACTACAGTAGGTAGTGCCGATTTGATTTAGTTGTGATTGTCAGATAGAAATCTAGTCAGTCTATAAAATTGGATATTAAGCTCAAATCGGCAAATCAAGAAGCCGCAAATCTCGCATTAAGAAAATTCATTCTTTTGACGCTTGGGTATTCACAAACACGACAAAGGTCTAGTATCAGTCAAAATAACGCTATTTAAAGCTTATTGCCAAGTGTTTTACACGTGCAGCCTGTGGACCAACTATACTCGGCGGGCTATTAGCGCCCTACGGATTCAATATAATAACGGGTTTAGGATGTTGATGGGGCTGCCTCGTTTCTGCAGTGCATCAGGTATGTTTGCACAAGCACACGTCGATGGCTTCCACGCCATCATTAGACAGAAATCTGCCTCCTTGCTCTGCAGAGTGCGGGAAAGCTCCAACTCCATCCTGAAGACCATTGCGGAGAGGTATGATTCTCCTTTGTTAGGTGATGTTGTTCAAAGATGCATTTTGAATAACAACCTGGTGTCCAAATAGATACATTTTTATAATAACTTTACTAACATAGTTATAAGTCATCTCTCTTTTTGTTTACTAACCCATATGGATGTCACTTATCCGAAATAAAGATTATTTTATTTTATTTATTTATTAGTGGATAAATGCTTATACCATCCATGGGATCAAACCCGCATCACATCTCGTCAGTCCACTTCAACAAAACTAAAATACTTTACCTAATTAGTTGAGCAGTTAATTTTATTTCTTCCAGCTGCAGACACGTCTTTTACTCGACAAGATTGTGACGGCGGCGAACCCCACAGTGGCTACCGCATCATTAGGGCAAGCCCTCGCTAACGAGAAAAAGTGATTTTTTTTCTTTTATTTTTCAAATGTAGAACGTTAGACCATAGATTTGGCGTAAAAATTGTACGTTTTAGTCGTAAATCGAGGTGGCTATTAAACCTCTTTTAATGTAGATCTCCGTTGATATTTCTGTTGTAAATCAGTTTTGTAAATACTCACTTTTACGTATATTTGATATTGATTTATGCATTTTAAATTGTTAAGATTAAATGTCTCGAAATCAGATTTGAATTTTATCTCTTAGAATAATAAATTAATTAACTTATTGTGTTACTAAAAAAATTATACTAAAGTACAATTTCTCAACGCCAATTAAGATTTAAAATTTTATTTGTCAAAATTATTATGAATTGAAAAAAAAACTTTATGCTCACTATGATTTTAATCTGTTGTAATAACGTAATTTATCTTAAGTGAGTGTTTGCACCGAACTAAATTATTGTTATTTTTTAAATTTTGACCTGCAGCATACTTAATATCAAGTAAAAGTTGTTATATGTTTTGTAAATCTTTTGACTTGTGAGTGTCGCTGCTAACTGTTGTCGAACTACCTCTGTAAAGTAGTGTAAATAGTTATTGTAGAATTTTGATAGAATTATGTACTTTGTAATATATTTTTACACATAACATCAGTGAAATTGTAGTTTATTTATTTACCTGAAAATTGCCTAAACAAAAGTGACAGCAATATTGGCATCAAAAAATTAAGAAAATAAAACGTTATAACGAAACTTAATGTCACTTTGACTGCTTTAGGTATTTGTGCATATTTTCAATGTTGGTATCGCTTTGCTTTTGTAAGGCGCATAATACCTACTGCTGCCAGTTTTGATCGTCTACTAGCTACTAAAAAAATTCATTTCAAAATGCGGAAAAACGATTAGCCTTTAAAACTTTAAATTCATTGGGATTTAAAAATGTCTGAAAAACACGTTAAACAAATTTTATTAAAAATTCGAAGCCTGTTCTCGCTATTCTCAAAAAAAATAAGCTAAAGTATATTCTAAGAGTTGTTAAGAAAACAAAAACAGCGAGGCGCTCTCGTGTTTCTTTTGTTTCACTCGGCGCGTCTCAAAGCTTGGCACCATTGAATATGGAACAATAGAGCAAGCCTCATTCTTTGGAAACTCGGACAAAGGTTACACAACTCAAATACATCTCAAAATGCCAGCGCCTTCCTGTGCCAAATTGGGTTTTCGTTTTGAATATACTCAAAAAATATTTATGATAAATGGAGCTAACTAAATTATCAACAACCGATCGCGATGTTGATTAAAATTAAATTATCTCTTTCTTATAAATCGATTACTATCATATTGTTGGTTTTAAAAACCTATGCTTAACGAACAACGGTCTGCCGTATCTTTAATATCTATACGTCTCAATATCCATATCGTTTAAGCACAATTTCCCGAATGATTCCCGGTGATTTGGAAAATTGTTCTTCCGTTGACTCTTTCTATACTATAACCGTAAAAAAAATATAAACTGAGCAGGTTCATGAATCTAACAGCTCTAAAACGAACGTTTTACTCCTGGTCTATTTCACTGGCGGCAATTCCTAGCACCGGATTTGGGCATATTTTTGTTCTGATTTTCTACCAATATTCTTTTCATCCACCTTATACCCACGAACAAGTTTTACAAGCTCCTTATAACTTTGCAGAGATGCGCCGGAGGCTTTCCTCACCGAGTTTGGTCTCTCTGACATAAAGAGTGCGGCTGAAGATTGGTCATACTCAACAAATGAATCTAAGGTGACGCTACAAAAATTGATCAAAAAAGTTATGTCGTTGTTATTGTGAATGATTTTGTCCTTCCCTATCGTGACCACAGTTACAAAGAACGTTCTTTACAGGTGTACGATGCAAAATTTACCTCAAGTTGGTAACTAAAATGCAATTTTAAATCCATAATGTATTTTAGTGAAATAATTTTTTAAGGTTAAATTGCTTCTGTAAATAATTGTGGATCGATTGTAACGTAACGTTTCTATTATAAAAATATTGAAATCCTTGTTGTTGGGTTTTAATAGTAGTCTTAGAATTGTAGTAGTTCTATGAATGTTCTAGTAAATTGGCCTTGGTTCTGTTATTGATTCGGTTCACGATTTGATATTGAAATGGTACGATGGAACGATACCGATTCGGGCATAGTTGCAACTCGTGCCACGGTACGTATTAGCGCTAGCGTCGGTTTAATAACTCGATCTCAATTCGATTGACACAGAACTCGATTCTGTCGAGAGTAAACCTACTGGTCGCCTGTTACACTTTGTCTTATCTTTATCTTTACAATTAATTCAGATAATTGATTCTAAGTCGGGTGAACAAAAATAAATAAATTAAAACAATAACAGAAATATATTTAAACATTGAGAAGTAAAATCTCAACCCTAACAGGTATAAACATGTACCATAACATTTAAATACTTATTACCTAAAGCATAAAGTTCATTTTCTATCGAACAAAGTCTTGATATAGACTCGGTCATCAACGTGCGGTGGTTCCGGGACTATGATGGGTTGTCCATCGAGCTTGATGTCGACGTACTTAGCGGAGTACACGTTGGTGAATCCCAGTCGTTCTGCAGACATTGCGGAGAATGCACTTGAAGTGTCCATACGGAGAAGTCTGATGCCCAGCTCTTTGGTTAACTTTCTGGAATTAGATGGGATTGGTTTAGAATTTGTCGTGTGTTTTTGACAGTGACTTGTATAGGGGAGAACTACCTCCTAAAGTAAGACTGTTGCTGTTGTGAAAGCGAGACGACAAACTACATAGCTTAGTGCGGCGTCTCTCTTTCACAAGACCCTTAAAGGGTAGACACTCCATTAGTTTTTGCTGGTAGTTGGTTTTAATATTTACTCCTCTGCTTTGCCAGTCACAGAGAAGTATAGAATACATATTTATTTTTAATTCAATCAGACGTGGAAGGATTTGGGGGAGGCCTTTGCTCAGCAGTGGGACACAACAGACTAGATGTTGCTAGAAAATAATACGCTGTCTAATTCCCCACCAGTATCTTGAAACAATCGAGTGATAAATAGCATCCATCATCCAAAGTACATTGCTAAAACCACACTATGTAAAATGCTATTGTTGGACGTCCAGTTATGTTTAACATCTAACAACTAAGTCTTTAACGTCAAAGTTGTTGTATTGTGGTCTACTGACAGGCAAACGTGTCAACCCAGATGTCAAGTCTTTGTCCTCGTTTAGCACATGTGACGGAGTGGTTACTGTTTAAGAGTACAATACTTTATGACAGCAGCTGGTATTCAGTTGTAGCAAGTTTTTTTTTCATTCCATAATATACAAATGTCAAAATTTGATAAAGCTCACTTGTATTTGGCTTAACTACTTGAATAAGGGACTTTACCTGAGTGATTCATACTTATGAATATATTTAATCCATCATCAGAAATATTCGTACGATTAAGATAGCTATAAGGTAGGTATCTTAGAGATATGGCTGGCTGAATACTTGTCTGTTTATCCACAACACTTATCAAGTAATCTAATCGGATCAACAAGTTAAAGAAACGAATGCCACAATACTTAATCATACGAGTATATCATCGGCGTTGAATAAGGCTTTAACAAATCTCTGACTAATCAGCAACTATACTAAACTAATAATTACCAGTATAACCAGGAAAAGTCAGAAGATAGTTCACACAGGATTAAACAAGTGGCCGACTGTAAACCGCAAAAATATCGTTTTCTATAGATTTCGCAGGAGGTAGGTCCAACTTACTCAGTTTCCTTCACCAATGCATTCATGATTCCCTTTTTCCTCCAGTCAGGGTGTGTGGCTGCTACCTTAACATCTACTAGGTACTCCTCTTCTGGGAACTTCTTCCACAGTTTGCACCCATCCTCCCGTTTCGCTAGAACGTACAGGATTTTCACGAACTTGGGGTTTTGACACTGTTTCGCTAGACTCAGGTAGTCACTGCCGTCTTTGGGCTGAAATTTATCAAAAAAAAAATGTAAGGAGTTAACTACAGATATTATAAGTAGGTATTGATTGGGGATTCTCTTCATATTGGAATTAATAATAACTTTCTTTATAGTTGGTTTACGTGCTATAAAATTTACGCGATTTATATTAGCACCATATCTTATTAACACCTCTCAACAAATTTATACATAGGTCAGTGTAATAATCGCGTATTGTTACTCGCAACTTCTTACTCTAATATGTATTTGTTTAAGGCCGTTATTTATTTGAATCCACCGGTTCCTCTCATTTTTTATCAGTCACAAGAGTAGTCCGTTACAGAGTTCCATTTGTTGGCCAAATAGAACCATGAATCATATTCAAGTACCCGTATGAGGTCATACGGCTTACGTAATTGCCGAATCTATTTATATCCTATGGAAGTTTACGGATACATGTGCTTACCTCTTCTAAAGGACATTTTCCGTTGACCAGAACTCCGACGATTTTGCCATCCTTGTCGACCGCTTTGAAGGATAGGCCTTCAGGCAGACAGTGCCTGCAGTAGTCGTCCAGTTCAGCACAAGGGCCGTCACTGCATAGTCCTACAGCTTGGTTCATCGGCTCGTCAATGAAGAATGTTCTGTAAAATTATTAGCATAAGATTCATTTAAATAAGCTTCTTTTTACCTAATTTCGTCTAATCTTTTCTAAGTTTTGGACGATTTTGCATTCCAATTTTGTCGATATTGTGTGATTTTCATCATGTTTCACTCAAGCTGGTTTCTATTCCTACATTTTCGTTGCCAAAATATTATATTCTGCCTATGAATTTATGCCTGTCCGAAACAAGATCACAACCATTTCCTATTTCTTGGACTAATCTTCATTTGTCACCCATAATAAGATTTCTTTATGGCTCATGGGAACAGAATTACCAATAACTCAGTTCGTTTATGACAAAATGTGGATACTTACATTTGAAGCAATTTCATAATTTCTTCCGTATCTTTCTCCTCCACGGGCAACACTCGATATTCTGGTTGAGACATCTTTGATTCCTGATGTACAAGATTTACTATTAATAGAAGAATATAATTATTTTCTACCGTCACTTACTGTACTTTTATGGTTGCATTCGTTAAGAAACTTAGCCTACTGGAGTTGACAATGAATTTATTTATTTACGTAACTTGTTTAGTTTGAGTATTTAATCAGTTTAAACAATTGAGTTTAGTTAGAAAAAGAGGATTTGGGACTGTTTAAAACGATCACTATCAAAAACTAGGTATATAATATTTACGTTAAGGTACCTACCTACTTGTATGTAACAGGGTTACTTAATGATTTCTTTTACTCGTATCTCTGATATTTATACTACCGGTATCATTTTAAGGCGATAAAATGAGGCAGATGGCTATCATTGTCTATTTATCTAGCAGGTATTAAGTATATTGTTTACTATAAGATTGTTCGAATTGATTTTGCTATCTAATCATTTCTTGTATCTCTACAAATAACAGTGCTTGCTAGCTAGCTCTACGTTTGTCATTACTGTAAATTGTAATTCAATTATACATTTAAATCCTGCTTAAGGCCTCTTTCTTCTAATTAATCGAATTTAGTGGTCGCTACAAAATCTGTTATTGATAATGCGTGAATCATTGCCGATAAATTACCAAAACAGATCGATCGAACAGATATGTAATCAAGAATCTTAGAGGGATAAGATATATTGTTATTAAGGAAAATTGTAACACTGCAAAATGTTGTAGTGGAACATTGAGGCACAATATAAGTTACATGCCCACCTCAAAATGCATGTAGTACCTATACTAATCACTTTCTCTGATAGGTCTCCATATTCAATCTGTAGATATTCCACTGCTGTCCAAAACCTACTTCTCAGAGCTATACTTGGATAAGTTACTTAAATAATTATGCTGCCTCTAAATAAATAATCTACATAGCGACATAGTATCGTTTACAACTGGTTACATTTTATCCTCATAGCTAAAACATCAAGCAACGGATGTAATCATAGTTATTTTAACTTCGATAAACAATGGCACAGTAACTTATACATTATTTACGCCCCATTATATCTGTGCACTATACAATAATTGCGTTGAAATATGCTGAAATATTAATAAAATATCATTTTTTATTGCCTGTTTTCAACGTTTTTGAACAAAAAGTGCACATACACATAATTTAATTGTCTAAGTTCACAACGAACAAAATGGTTTATACAATATTTACATTGTAATCTGCTCACATTATCACACTCTATGTCCAGCAGTGGACTGCGATAGGCTGATGATGATGATGAATTTGCTCAAACGTAAATAAAACATCAATTTTATTACCTGTTTTCAACGTTTCCAATCAATAAGCGCACATACACATACTCTTCTACGTTCACAACGAACAAAATGTTTTAAAAAAGTTTGTAATTGATTCGTGATTTTAACTAAAGTTATTGATGCGACGTGCTTCGATATGCCTCGAGCACGGTGTGATAATGTTTTGAAGTTGAACGCTGTGCGTACATTAGCATATTAACGGTGAAAGATAAAAATACAATTGTTAAGGCGAATACGATAGTGTTATCAAATATTTTGTGTTCAATGTACTCTGTTAGATAATCTGGTTAATGGCACAGTTTAGTTTTGGTTTTAATCCATACAATGAGTATTCTGCTTTGCAGAGGGCTCTTGATTTAAGATAGTTTTCCTGCATCTTTGGATGAACTTTGTTTAACCTGAAAACTAGTGACAAAAAGTATCTGTAGAGCGACAATTTCTACTTATAAGTAATATACCTCTAATACTCATACTTTTTTTTAAATCTTGTACTAAAACTAATGTTTCGCTTTACTTCCCAATATCTCTCGGGTAGTGATATTTCTTGTGAGGTAGAGTTAATGTTTACCTAAGATTCCGTTGCGTAATTTGTTTTTGATAGTGGCCGTTGAGCAACAGTGATGTGCGACGACTCTACAATCTTTATATGTACACATACAATATCGCTATTCGATATCTGTAATATTGATAAAATTTTGAACATTTATGAATTGTTTTCAAGTTGTTATCATTATTACATAGTATAAAACAAAGTCGCTCCCCGCGTCCGTCCATACCTATATAAACTTAGACCTTTTAAACTACGCAAGGGACTTTGATGCTGTTTTTTTAATAGACAGAATATTTCAAGAGATAGGTTTATTTGTATAAACCTACTTCTTGAAATATCGACGGGTCGCCAGTTTCTGATATTGTATGATTTATCTATTAAAAATCTAAAAATTATTAAAGTAAAATCTTCGTATCATCATGACTAGCCAAGATCTTGTTTAAGATCATGAATCCTTGCTTACCAGTTTTATTAGACTGCGGCTGTTTTGCTTTATTTACTAATACTATTAATATATACCAGGAGATAATAATATGTTAAGTAGTATCGTAGGAGCCTTAAATCTATGCGGAGTGGTGGGGATACGTCGCGTTGGTCCGACAGAAGCTGTTAGTTGGCACACATCGTGTTAGTATTCACGAATACGCTGCGGTTAGTGTGAATGCACGTTTCTATTTATTTTAATATACTATCGCTGGTATTTTAATCCTTATCTCAAGGAGGTAAGGTTTGAATTGTAGGGTAGACTGGGTACGGTTGTGCCAGGGTACGGTAGTGACAGTCGTTGTAACAGCGAAACTATACGGGTTACGGGGAAGGGTCCAAGGGAAGAAACAAGCGGCATGCAAGTCTGAACGCATGTCTCAGGTTTGCGTCAGCCAGCGCGCGACAAATACTTTAGCAGGACCCCATATTGCTTTTTAGCAGTCAAAAGTAAGTTTTTTTTTCGATTTCTTTTTGTAATTGCTACTATCTTGTGTACAGATAGATTATTGCGTATTTTTATCAATATAAATTGAACATTTGTGTTTGTTTTCGAGTTATTACTTTTTACGTAGGTTAATTAACCAAGTCGTGCTGATTTTATATTTTTGAAATGGTGTGTTGGGTACGGTAGTGACAAATTTTGTGGGTACGGTAGTGACATTTTTTCTTCTTTTAGAAACCTAGAAAACGCTTGCGAAAGACCCGGAGAGCGCAAGGTGACATCGAAAAGTACAAAAATGCTTATGAAGAAGTGAATCACGGGACTTCATTACGGAGAGCTGCAGAAATACATGATGTTAATCGCATGTCATTGTTACGAGACATCCGAAAACATAATGATTAGATCTTAGTAAACATTTTTGTTTTTAGTTCTTAATCTTGCTGATAATTCTTGTTGGTTCATTATCTTTTAAAGAAGTTATCTAATTTGTTTAAAATTTAAAGTTTAAATAAACTTAAAGTTTCAGTTAACTGATTTTTGTTCCTAAAGTAAATTAAAATTTAGTAAACTTTACTGTTTATAAGGCGACTGCTATAATTTGTTATAAAAAATTGTTGAGCATGTTGCTATAGCCTAAGTTCAGGTTACTGGTACAGACTGGTAAAATAACAACATGTTATATACAATGCCATAACTAATACTTAAAAATAAGGAAAGTGATCTCAGTTTATATTTAATAGGTAAGCCATATTAATGTAAAAAAATATTTTAAGGAAGATTATATTATGTATGTTACATATTTCTAAACATTAAAGTCATTGTATATCATTTTAGGACTTTGTTTCTTCGTGTCACAATTGACCCCAACCATTGTCACAACCGTCCTTGGGGTGTGGCCGGTTGTGACACTTTCCCTTTTCCTTCTTAATTGATAATATTACCAATTAGAGGGTATTTAAAGACAACAATTTTGTGTTTTAACGTAGACTAATGTCCAATGTACGATGCAAGTGACTTTTCTCGCAGCTAAATGGTAAACTAATAAAGTTATCGACATTCAAACCAAAATTGTCACAACTGTACCCAGTCTACCCTACTTTAAACGCTGATCCATAGAAAATGATCTCTTTGGCAGACACCATGTGACCGTTACGGTAAAGTTCAAAGACATAAGTTAAACTAGATAGTGTTGTTGATGGATAAGGAGAAAAATATAAATGTTAAAAAGAGTTTACCATAAATTAGGTGTTTTAGAAAAAGTTACTGTCGCCCAACGACTAAAATCTCTAAAAAGAACTACGTTTTTTATCATTTTGTATAATTTTCCAACATTAGGCAATGATAGTGTTCGTAATATCAGTAGTTTTAGTAATAAACTAGCTAGATTCTAGACTGGGATTATGCCTGGGAAAATAGCCTTCTGAACTTTTTGTTTGTTAATAAGGATTACCCTTGACAACTTATTATGCTGTAGGTAATATTTAATTGTTGGCACCGACATAATGCTAATTATCTACTGAGATACTAATTAGCCGTTGAAGCTGTAATTTGTTTGAACCAGCAGAATGTTACATACTTTTTTTTTGTATAGTTAATGGTTTGTATGTGAAGTTGGAAGGAAAGAAAATGAAACATGTCTTAATTTTGATACACATTTATTGTAATTAAGATATAATATTTACACCACAATTTAATTGATTATATGATAATAGAATCTTCTTTGACTAAGACTTAGGGTAGAAAAAGTTTAAAACTGTGATCTTCTAATTTTTAAACGGTGAATTATTTCTTCGTAATTTAATAGTTTTCTAACCAGTATACACACATACATATATAAAAATATGAAAGTCAAGTTTAATAAGCCAGCTTATTTCTTGCTTTATTTATCAACTAAATCACAATTTATAACATCGATATGTAAAATGATAGTTATACAAAAGAGTCTCAAAATATTTAATTGTCATATTTTATCACCAAATGAAAGATAAATATCAAATAATAATACAATTTAAGGAACTACTCATAGATATCTAAAGCTACCCAAAGGAGCGCCTGCAAATTTATTTGCAGCAAAGTTTACATAAAGTGCGTTGCTATTGTATTTTACCAGGCACCGCACAATTAAATCTAGTAATATTATGGAATGCAGAATGCGGCGATGCCTTTGTAGAACACTAAATACGTAGAATAAAAAGTATTATAGTTTGTTCGGAAGACAATATCGTACTAATACTACCTCTTTTATTCACCGCCTGCATCAAAACTATGTTTCCATATTATCCTTTTATTTGTTTTGCGCTTTAGACATTTGCGGTATCCGAGTTTCAGCTTCTTTGCGCCAACTAAGTGGAGTCTATGTGAGATCAACACCACACTTTCTTTACAACGCAGGCAGTGCCTACAAACCTTATATTATGTCACAGGTATCGAGAAAAAAAGTCTACATAATTATTACAATTCACTCAACCCTTACAGAATATTTTTAAATAAACAATGAATGTCTTTGCCTAAAGCAAAACATTTCTTGTCTATTTACTCTAAAGTTGCCAGGTACAAATAATGTCTGATATTTTTACTCCTTATATTCTAAGTAGATACAACATTACATTTTATAGAATACAACGAAAAATTGATACAATCTCAGGCTTGAGGAAGATCTAGGATTATAAACATTACGACATAAACAATTTTATAATTATTTAATGTAGAGTTTAATACCTTGATGTTTTTTGCTTTATTTTTCGAATGTTGTTGTGCTTGTCCTGAAAATAAAACAATCGATCATTTAAATGTTCAAAGCTATCGTACAGTCAAACGCCCATTGTAAATAGGTCCCCTGTGTGCACCAGTGTGAACGTGGAACTGTACAGCATTTTTGCCAGCGTCTAATAGCGTTTCCTCAACTGCAGCTGACTGCACCACTACCAATCGTAACCCTTAGAGTTATTGGTGCTATCAGTTCAGTGCCATTTTATTCTGAACCTTTGGCAGTTAATTTTTTTATTGACAGTAGGTAGACGAATATGTTCGTTTAATAATTGGTGTAATAGGACTACCTACACCCTTGTGTGAGACGAGCTGCGGTTTTGATGCGAACAAGACAAGCTTTCATATGACCCACAATGGCTTGTTTTGAGTCTGGGTGTCATTTTCATGTTTGGGACAACCACGGCAGTTGTTTTCTTTTTATAAGTGAAAGAACACGACTCGAACTCTTACCTTACAATGGTTTGATGTAAACCCGGGCCTCGAGATGCGGTGCGTCTGGTTGCGGTGCAAACGGTAGGTCGGCGTACAGAGTCGAGTAGACTTTCTTGTATTTGAGCCGTTCCGCTGCGGCCGCTGAGAAAGCTGATGTGGTGTCCATACGCATAGCGCCCGCGCCCAATGATCGTGCAATACGTCTGGAGAAGAAACAAACAATTAATTAATTTCAAGGTATCTGAAATGTTCTCCACCTACTATAAAATGACTAAACGAATGTGTCCGGTTCACTAATACATAAAAAAAACTAAATTTGATTTTATTTCCAGCAGACTGAACACTTTATAAATGTTAATTGTAAATAATCTAATGATTGATGATGAATAAAATTTGCGAAAATGTCATTCGTAAGGAGACAAACCCGCGAAAAAATTCGTAAGGTAGTGTTATAAATTAAAATCTAAAGACAACCGATTTGAACCGATTGTAGTTCCTGCGGTACGATTTGACAGATTGTTAATTCGATTTTGTGTTCATTGGTGATCAGAAACCAGAGTCAGTCAGATTGTGTCACCTAGATGGCGCCTAATTGAGCAAAGAATCATTTGTAAATTGGCTCTGAACAATCACAGTTAGGTACTTCCAAAATTGAAAAACAAAAAATATCTAAATAATCAAAGGCATTAAAAAAAAGTTTTTTTTTTCTCTATTTTGTCGTTGTTAATCTGCTACATCATTCAATTATATCACAACTACAAACAAGCAATTGAAATATTTTTTATCAGCTACACACCTACCTGACCCTATAACGTAATTTACAACAAATGTGACAACTTGACAAGCTAATAAGATCGTTAACGTATTAGATACGTCCCAGACCTTCCCTGTCACTACAAATATAACAAAATAATAATTGAGTCGTTGAGGAAGTAATCTTCTTTGTAATTATATGTAAGTGGGTATTAACTTATTAAGTAACGGTTTGGCGTGGCACTTGGGGACACGCTTCCTTGAGAATGATGAATGGTCACACTGTTTAATGACACTTGCTATAATAACTGTGATCTTACTTATCATTTTTATATAACGAAGGACATATATCCACGTGTGTTAGAACAATTGTATCACTACATAGTATGAATCGAAGTCGCTGTGGCTATCTGTCTGTTTGCTTAAATCTTTAGAACGCAACGAATTTTGAAGCGGTTTTTTTAATAGATATAGTCAATAGTTTCCCTAGGACACACCAAACTTAAGTACTTGGTGGTATTTTCTGGTTATCAATGTTCATCCTGATTTACAGGAGTTGCAATAACGAGCTTGTCCCATTAAAGCAAAACACAATCAATCCACATTAGTAAACAAATGCATTCAAATTAAGATAAAACGATCATACGCAACGTATCGTTTTCGATGAGTTAGACTAATAAAATCGCGATTATTCTGAACTGTAATGTTCTATTTATTTCAATTGGTTTGCCAAGAAACGGGCATGCTTACTGTCATAATAATATACTAATAGATGGTTATATTTCATTTAATACTAAACTAGACGTTGTGTGTGATTATATGTCTGCCTCGCGTGTCTGATTGTACCTACATATTAAAACACACGTGTGAGGTATTAGTGGTCTAAAGTTCTAACCTCTTAACTTCATGAAGCGTTTTGAAGAATTGTCTAAATTGTATCTCAAAATCCGGACCTTTCCTCTGTAATATTACAAAGGTGAAAGTTTGTACGTATGTTTGTTAGCTCTCCACGCTTAAACGGCTTGACAAAATTTCGATTAAATTTTGGATGGAGCTAGAAACAACCTTCTTTAGTACAACTAAGTAAGCGAACCAGCAGGCAAAAGCTAGTATAGGGGAAGATCGGGTAGCCCCGGACACTTAAATGAATTGCAAATAAGAAATAAATTAACGAAATTATTGACTTTAATTTGTACTTAAAATAAAATTAGGAACTTCTTTAATCATATTAATTAAACATTAGTAATCAAATTACATTTTGTAACGAAATAGAGTAAGAATTATTAGGTGTTATTTTTTCGGCATCGCAAGAAGTGGCGGGTAGCCCCGGACATCATACTTAATGGTGGCCAAATCGTTTTTTTAGCCTTACAAACGTCACAACTATAACAAGAATTCGATGCATCTATATAAACGCAATCTTCATGGGCCCAGTCTTTGCATTACTGGCATTGAATGCAAACACTTACTTAATTTTAAAAATGTATTTGATAACTTGCGTTGAAGTTTGACAGGAGCGGCGAAAATTTTTTGGCCGGAACAAAACACTCGCTCACGGCTAAATTACAAGGTACTCACGCCGCAACTGAACGGTATTTGTTTTTCTTCTCAATTATACACATTAACAATAATAATATATCCATGGAATACGTTTAGTTTCTTAGAAATAAAAATGTCCGGGGTTACCCGCCGTCCGGGGCTACCCGACTTTCCCTTACGTTTCTGGAGAACTATGTAATATAGTGCAAGTCTCGTGACAACTCACGTCCTTGCTATGTCGATGTCGTAACAATTGTACGACGCATGCGCAGATGTTACTACCGTCAACTAGGTATAGATAACACGACGCGATAGTTCCGAAGAACTATGAAAAAGTTTTGTGTACCAGATAACCGAATCTAAAGGTTGTACGGCATTTCCTATATTATGTGCAAGTAAACGAGTATCTACAGAAATATAAACTAGTGTCTTAATTATCCAAAAATTTAATACAAGAATGTTTTGTTTTATTATTTAAGGGTCTCTGTGCAAGGCAAGAGCGTTGCAATAAGATTATTTCTAATGCATTGCCATTTTTATTCCGGCACTGAAGAATTTAATCCATATATCGCTGGGGGTTTCACAGACATTCAATTCACATTCACAGAGACACCCAAACTCAAAACAAGCATTTGTGGAACGCACAAATTTTGTCATGGGGACGCTGCTCTATACCTTGTACTGCCTTGTAGTGCGCGGTCACACTTGCACACTATTACTTTAAGAAGTTTAAGAGTTGATAGTAGACCTACTGGTTGTGTTCTTATCAGCAATCATGCGTTAATACTCGATTCAATTATTGTTATTCAAGTTTGATATAAACAATTGAACATTAAAGCAAACAAGGAAGTATTTTTACAATACATTTAATAGCGTGAGATATCTGTTATTAAAATCGCTGTTATTATAGTACCTAGCGGTCGAATGCAGTGTCTCAGGAACATTAAATGTTACTATGCGATTAATACTGTTTCTTATCAGTATCACATCTCTTTTATTAGAAAACTATACGATGTATTGTTTGTTTAAGCTATCAAATGCACTGCTGTCCCTTAATTGTCCGACTATGTACCTAGAATTATGTCCTTTTTATGTAACAATATAAATACTTAATTTAATAACTTCTTAATAAGTTTATAACGATACCTAGGTATATTTCACTGTGTAAGAATTCAAAACATTTTGAAATGTATTAGACTTTGGATTTTTCAGCTGGATACAATGACAAATAACTGAGGGATTTTTAAGTATAATTTTACGTAACTGCGTCAAGGGGGTGTAACGTTTTTGCAGCTATAACCGACTTTCGAACTGGTTAAGTCGCGGGTAACAGTTAGGTAATCAATGATATAAATTACAGATTTTGTATTGCGACGTGTAGTTTTATATGGTGTGTCATACAATCTGTATCGCCGACCAATTTTAGATGCCTGTAGTCATTGTATGTCAGCTACGAGGAACAAAACCTGTTTGACCTTCAAAGAGGTTTTACTTCCTTCATAAGTTCATGAACTATGGGTCATAAAAAATAATGCACGCATTTCTTGCGTAGCTGTAACAATATTTAAAAGTGAAACTTTAAGTTGTAGTGTCTAAATAGATCTATAACAAAAAAATACATTGAGCAAATATTTGATTGACTTTTGTCTATCTACAGCTTTAGTTATATGTATAATATTTCCTGAAGTATTAATTTTCCTATATTGAATTGTAGGCTGAACTCATTACCAGTTATTTAAATGACTAGACATATTTCCTGATTTAGACATTAAATTAAATTTAAACTAAAAAAAAATGTCTGTCACATCTTGAAATATTTAAATTAAAATTTAAACATGCATAAACGAATGGTTTCATAAATTATATTTAATCGCTTATGAATAAAAATAAATAAATTATAATTCATACCTACGGTTAGTATCAATTTCATCTTTGATAAATAACATGCATATGCAACGCTAATTTAAAATCCTGGAAATCTCGTTGCCACCGGAAATTGAATTGCTTATTAATAAATAATTTTAATACTTTGAACACTAATAATTAACATATATATTTTTGTTCTGCTCAATGTAAGTCTATCTAGTCGTATTCAAAAAGTTCTTCATTTGTCTTTACGACTTAAATACCGTGATTTGCCGGTACAATTTGTTCCTATATTTATGTTGTGACCATAAACAAACAGTGTAAACCTCATTTGATAGACACCATAAATGGTGGAGATTGAGGAGTCGCAAGAAAAACAAAAGTGTGTTGTAAATGTCAGATGGGTGTGTCAGATTGATTATATTAATTTTACCGCGTAGTTGGTTTTTCTTTGGCTTCCACCTTTACCAGAAATAACAATTTAGTGCATAATTAAGTACTTATCTTTGCAAATTAAATTATCCGCAACATGTGACATTACTCCGTCACATCGTGATGTTACATTGCACTTCATTAAAATTACGCAATACACGAGTATATGCACATTGTGTATTGCATAATGTCTTCATAATATGCGTACAACAACAATCCTATTATGTAGTCAACTAACGAAGTAGTATGACAGATTCTTTGTGTTCGTAATTATAGTTATTATTCCGTTAGTCTTTGTGTCTCAGTTCTTGTAATAGGCTAATTAGAACTTATAACTTGTGATCTACCACCACTTTTAAAATAATAATGTGTCATTTTTACGTTCCTTCCGTAACACGGACGCTGTGATATTCGGTGCACGTCAAAGGGATCGAACTCGAGACCTTTGAATGGGCAGTCCTGCGGTCTTGCCACTAAGCTATTATTATTTTTTTTTGTTATACAGGAGTAAGAGCCAACTGTTATTGGTAATAGGGATGATGGTCAGGTACGAAAAGTAAAAATCTAATTAGTCCGTCAGATAGATAAATAAAAACTATTAAATAAGTATTTTTACGTTTATCTGACCAAAAAAGAATGTCAATGACAAGCTGCTTTAAAATTTAGGAGAGGGGGCTTGTGGAGTATGAATTGATACGAAAAAGTGACGTCACGCGTAACATTGGTTGACTGAACTTTGGTCAATTGTTGTTTGCGGGACAAAAGAAAAAATACGTACCTGCCTCCATCCAATATTTTTCATAAACTATAATATATTATAGACATTTAAAAAAAATGGTTCTCATCTATATTCTTTTGTTTAATATCGGGTATAAGCCTTGCTTACTACATAATGATCATATTTGCGTCAGACTGTAAGTAACTAACTGAACGATGTATGTATATTGACTATGTTAGTAAAGGTTGTCAAGTCTCTGTATTAAAATTGACTGACAGACTATTATTTAACGCTATTCAGAAGTTATCAATCATCAATCTCATTATGATCAAAGGAGCTAACGATTTATTGTCAATGAATTATTAGAGCCTAGAATTATGAATTATTAGAACCTTCAAATTATAATTATCCTTGTGCAGTCTCTACATGACACTGGCAGAAAAAATCGTAAATAAATAACAGAAGACAGCAAAAAGAAACGAAGATGTTACGTCAAGATTGCTCCACTGACTAATATAATGACTCTGTGATAACAATTGTTAAATTACACGGATTACTCACGCGTATCTTACGGGATAGCTCGACTAGTTTTGGACCATACCGGAGTCCTTTATCATTAGTTGACTAGTCGGGCTATGCCGATATATGTATACAATTAAGTTAACCATATAAAATCAATGATTGTTCCAGTGACATTTCATCTAGGAAGCCAGACTAACATTTAACACTTTTTACAATCAATCAATAACCAGCCAATTGTGATTGATCAATTAATATAATTGCAATACTTAACCGCGTGTCCTTGAATATATTTCAAGCCAAATAAACTTGATATTTATATCATCGTAAATATAGCTTCAAAGTAATCACTGATCAATTATGATAAACCAGTTATTGCTACGAATTTTAATAAGGTGATTGATTGATTTATTTTTATCACTAGGTCAATGTAGGAATTGTTAACGGTGGCTATGTGACAGTTTGTGATAACTTGTGCGTAATTTATTTAGTGTTACAACAGACATTATGTCATTTAGATGAATAAGACTAGTTAATTGTTAATATTTAAGTAGAGGAAGTATACAAAATAATGATTGTCTCTCCTTCACAACTGGATTATATTATTGATAGATTATAGACACGTCTCACTGGGCATAGGCCTCTTTCCATTTAGCGTAGGTTTGAGCATTAGTCACCACGCTAGCTCACTGTGGATTGGCGATTTCATATTTCAATATTTGAAATCCAATTTTCCTCACAATGTTTTTCCTTCACCGTTCGTCACTTGTGTCTTGAAATTAATAAAAAAGTACATATAACTTTTAAAAGCTGTTATATCATATTGTTACTGTAAGCTAAACAAAAAATTTTTATTTTTAAAAGAAAATCTCACGACTTCATAATTATTTGACTAAGACTAAAACTTCAATTGCCTAGCAGTTTTCTATGAAAAACTAGGTATACATATACTAAATTATTTAAATTTAAATAAGACTTATGTTTTATTTTATGTTATATTAGACCTTGAGATCTCAGTCATGTCTAGGATTAGAACAAGGTTTTGTTAAATGTTTAACGAAAGAGTTTTTTGTTTTGTAACGAGTTGGTTAAAGCAAAAAACCAAAATGTGTTTTTTTTTGTATTTCGATGGTTCTAGAACACATAAATATGCATCGTTTATTGTTATTTTAATAATACAAGTGTCTTATTAGAGTTTTTGCAGTTAATGGTTTCCTTAATTATAATTAACAGTCTGAGATTTAATCTGTGCAAATTAGAATAATTGGTCTATTTGTTTTATTAATAGAATTGTGTTGTGTCTGTAAAATCTTTTGTATGCAAAGTGAATGGGTCAGCAAAAATCAGTTGCGTAGTTTTAAAGATTTAAGCGAACAGACAGACAGACAGACAGACAGACAGACAGCGACATCGACTTTGTTTTATACCATGCAGTGATAATGTCTTGTAAATCTAACAGTGTTATGAACTTCGTATCTCTGTTGCTAATACTATGAAATAGTTTAATTAAAACGTATGCCAAGAATGCATAGAAAAATATTTTCAGTTTTTTTTTATTTCCTATTTAGTTTGCAGCGTTCCTTTAATTAATGTCTTCCTAGTATAAACTAGGAAATGTTAAGGGTGAGCGGATACGAATGTCAAACGCGTGAAGTATGTTTTATTGTTATTATACTTTTTGCTTTTTTTTGGTTTCTGTATGACTGTTTGTGTTTTTTTTTCGTCACGGTTTTTTTTTGATGATTTATGCAGTTTATATTCTGACGTTTTCGGTGTTTAAACAAACAAAGAGCAAAAGAGCACAAAAGCTTTGAAATATTTGGGTTGTTGTAACGTTTTAGTTCGAAATGCTTTATTTTTCTCCTAGATTGTTTTAACTTAGTGATTAAGTTAAACTTATCTCACAAAACTTAAAATTCATATATTTTTTAAATTACTTTTGGAGCTTTCTATCAAATATACCCCAACTCAGTGACATTACAGTTTACCTACCTAAAAACCTTTATTTCAAGGCCTTTGTTTAAAAGTTTGAGGGCAAACAATTATAAAGTTCGTAAGCCTATTCGCAAGTTTATAACAACATAATTAATTAAATGACAGGCGCTGTCATAACCAGGTGGTATTATGTCAGTTGGAAGTCTACTCTAAAGCTTTTAGTAGGAAAGTGGTTGTCTGATAAACATTCCCATTTTCAGAGACCTTGGAAATTTGTAGAGCAAAGCGTTTTGAGGAAATAATGGAATAGTTGAGAGTAGCTTAATCGAATTTTGGAAACTCAAACACTAAATTGAAATTGTGATTGAAGTTAAGGTTGGTAGACAAGTAGGTAATTTCGGAAACCTTTTTACCTAAATACCTAATTAACTGCTAAACAACTTCAGCTCCATACGAATTAACATTTTCGCATATTACGGTCTGTTCATTTAAGTCACTTTCACTCAATGAAGTGTTTCTACTGTTTCTACCCTTTTAAGAATGCCAAAAATAGTTAGGTATTTTTATGAAGATATGCATTGATACTTACATACTACGATGCAAACACATTTGTATTTGCTATGGGCCTTAATTGTCTAATAAAATAATAAACGAAATAAAAGAATAAACAAATAAATAAAAATAAATGAAAGTTACTCACTCAGTCTCCTCACACAGCACCCGCATGAGTCCGCGGCCCCTCCATGCGGTATGCGTGGAGGCTATGCGGACCTCCATGACGAGGTTGCATGACTCCGGCAGCTTGTCCCAGATGCGGGCCTCGCGCTCCAAGTGGCTCAGCACCCGGAGAACGCGCTTGAACTTCGCGTTCGGGCACTCTTCTGATTTGTCGCTGTAGTCTGCTTCCTGTAACATAAGATATAATTAAATATTTAATCGACATTGTGTGTCGAGTATAGACCTCCCTCAAATCCTTCCACATCTTGTGATCCATTTTTTTTTGTTTTCCGTGGTGAAACGCTAATGACTTCAACCCACGCCGAGGGCACGACGTGGGGATATGTCGGACTCTCACCGGCTTAAAACACCCCGGGCCCCTTCTACTACTATCTAAGCCAGCGACACGGGATCGCTCGTGCATGCTCTGCTGGCTGATATCTTTTTGTCCTCAGCCAGCTCGAACCAGTTCTTAATGGGACACAATAGGCTAGGAAAATAAATCAACATCAAATTTTGAAGGGCGAAAGAAATCCTTCGTTAGTGATTTCAATAGTGACTTATCGTGGCGTCTATAGGAAATCAAGATTTCTTGGAAAAGCTTGATACTTTTTTGTACCTACAGAAAGAGAGTTTTGCTAGTAGTGAGTGACAATCAGGTGTCATATTGCTAAAGATCTTGAGTGTTTTGTAAATCACAAGGGACTGGTAAGACAAAATCTATTAATTGTTGATGTTCAAATGACGAAATAAAAAAAAACGAATAAAATTGCAGCAATCGTCTATGGTAGGTAAATGCAACGATTAAGAATGAAAATCCAAAAGTATTTTTAGTTCTTAACCATAGGCAGACATGATGCAATATTCCCTGTTTAAAACGATTGGCTCATTGATGAATATTCAAAATAATTGACCGATCATAATATTCAACCATATTATCACAGGTACTTAAAAGATACACCTGTTCATACTAGATAGTTAAATACTGCATAAGATTAACCTTTTTATTAAAGCAATTGTAGACCCTAATGCTAATTCCTGTCAAATCGACCTTGGAAGGTGAAAGGACACGCAGTTCCGTATTTTTCGCAGCCGATGTCACCGATTAGCTAATTTATTGAAGTGGATCGGGCAATGGAGCGTGAGTCCGTCAGCCGAAACCTTTTCCTTACCGTCCTTGGTATTAATTAACATCAAGACGAAATATACAGAGCGTTTGAAATCCTTGAACTGAGCCCCGTTGTCATGGCAACGGAAATTGAAAGGATTAACTCGTTCTACTAGTTTCTCGAAAATTCAATTGTTTATTTTGTAAACTGTAAACAGCTGTTTAGGTACAATACGAACGTTTGTTGTTTTTTTATGACTTATTAAATGTAATGTTCTGATTTAAAGAAACTGTACGATTTTATTGTATTTTTTTTATGAGGTCCATTTTATTGTGACATTGAAATTGAAAATATTCTTATCTTAGCTCACGTTTTATAGGCATGTACTTATCGACGATATTAAAGGAAATTTAATATTACATGCCTTACTTGTTATCCTTAATGGAAAACTCCAGAAAAACAAAAGAGAATGGAGTTTTCTTATCGCTTGCGATGCTAAGCGGATTTCCTTGAAAGCAATCTTTTATAGAAAATCTTTCACTAAGTAATAAGGACGGGAAATGGATATTATTTAAGGGAAAAACAATTTTTGCAAGAAAACGTGTGTATTAGCTTGGCTTGTAGATATAAAAATAAAGTTCCTATATTTATAACTGCTAATATTGTCAAAAATCTAAAACAAATCTAAAACCTATTTTTCATCTTTGTTCATTTAAGTTCATTTCTTATTATTTTCTACGCCTATAAATGGATTACTTATTTTCCGGAAATAATAATTCCAAGACCAGAATTTTCTTAAACATTTCTGCTGGTTTTACTCAAACACAAATAAATGAACGTTATTTTGGGCAACTTCTAAAAGATTGACGTCTGAAAGGCTCCGGATATTAAGTTCATAAAATATCTTTGTTCTCAATTCTCTGCTTTAAATGAAACAAACTCATTAACATTCGTCGCACGTAACTCAGTTTCTTGTTATTTGAATATTACCAGCCGTGGCTAATTAAAATATCCATGTAGTAATAATATTGTCAACATTGTACAGTAAACGGACAACGTTTTACATAATATCGACATTATTCAGAAATTCTGTTAATATTATTGTTTCGAAACAAGTGACTACTACTGGCATGTAATTTCAAAAAGGTTTTAATGCTAGAATGTTCGTTACTAATGGGGCAAGTAAAAGAACCAATTACAGGACGGAACAATGTGGTTACTTAGTTTGACGTCACTTTAAGCAGGATTTTTGTTTTTACGGTGCTCCGCGGTCGGTGCGTGATGAATTGCTATGCATTGCCACGCACCGACTAAATGCGGGAGACGTTACACGGCAGTTCAGGTTTAGTCAGTAAGAGTATAGCACTACCCAAGTACCCACATACTCCCTTAAGTAGGTGGGTGTCCATAAAGATCCCCCGATTTAACAAAAAAAGGAGGAACTTACGTTACCAAAAAAAAGGATCAGAAACGGGATAAGATGAGAAAATGTTTTAAAATTCCACTTCAAAGTAAATATCGTTAATAATGCTTAACCAATAAATCGTTGTTTGTTTATAAACTTGTTAAAATGAGTTTATCCTGCTTGTGTAAATAAGTTTACACTATCAGTATCTTAAGAACTGTTTATTTGATTATACCTACACTTAGTTTGTAGGTGTATTTATTGCATAAAACGTTTGCAGTATTTATCTGTTACCATGAGAACTAAATGGCATTTTGAAACAGAACGTCCGATGCGAAAATAGATGAATGCAATTGAGGCTTGCGAGTATCGTTGAATAAATTTCGTTTTAAATTATAGGCATTTTATTTTACTATAGCAGTTAACAGGGACTCAATTTTATAAAATGCAATTAAAAACAAAATGTGGTGTTATGTATTACACCTGTCACCTGCACGGATGTGATTCGGACTTTGTTATAGCAATCCATTATGGAACTGCTACTTGTTATCCTGACCAGATATGGATGGCCATTAAAAGTAAAAAGGTTTTTGAAGAATTTACATCTTTGGCAGAAATATTCATTTTCCAAAATAATTTTAAGAAAATATATTGTGTAAGTAACTATTTTAAATCAATGCGATATATGAAACCGCCAAAGCGCCGCCGCGACTTCTATTGAGGCTTAAGCTAGTATAACGATTACAAAATGCACGTGAGTAATCCGTCAAATTCTCAAAATGATCTCATGACGCCAGCTTTTTGAATGGTATAGTAATGGTATAAATAACAGTTGTTCCATTTTATCCAGAAAACATTGCACCAGTTCTCACTGTCTTTTCTGCAGCTCTGTAGACCTGCATACATACCACTATGTCTTAAAGTTAGAATGTTGCAGTTGAGAAAGCCAGAACGCCGTCAATAAGATAAAGAGCAGCGTTTTTCTTACCCAACCGCAACAGTCTTATTATATTCTGTTAGCTCTATTCTATTCTATTCAACCATCTACTGCATACCTCTCTCCTGGCCAGTCCGTTGATGATGACTCCCACGTATTCTCCGTTCTCATCCACCGCAGCGACAGACACTCCATCATCAATGGTGCTGGCAGCGTACTCCTCCAGCTCCAAGCACCGGCATTCTGGTGTCTCCAGGAGGTTCACTGCCAAGTTCATCGGTTCATCACGGAAGAAAAACCTGTGGAACATTCACAGGTTAGTGCTAGTTTTTGGAAAATTGTATGGATTTTGTGGATTTTGGTGGAAATGTATTTGGTCCTAATTATATTAACAAATGCTAGTTGTTTTATTAAACATGGTTTTAATTTGATGCGTCTAAGTGAAAGTTAATAGCTTCTTTTCAGCTCTCTCGGTGCGTTAATTGGATGAATAGACAAAAACATCACGTTTTACCATGTAATCGAATCATAAGAAATCTCAGCTGTTAAATAAAGCTGATTCAAATAAGGTACAAATAATCCCAACATACTGGTGAACGCAATGAAAAAGAGAAATCCATACGCACGTAAAACAGGTTCGACAGGCTAGCCTGTTTCTTCTTTAACCATGCATATGTGTTAACATGAGAGATGTATATTTGAAGTAAAAAAAAATGCGAGGTCTCATATACAACGTTGATAAAAGCGAGAGGCATTAAATGAAACCACATATTCTGTATATCATTATAAGGCTACACAACAAAAATCAAATCAATGTAAGCAATAGTTTAGTCACAGGATATTTTTTTAGTTTTTTTTTTAGTTTGAACATGCTGTATCTTCCTGATTAGGTGACTAAGTTTTATAGGCATAGTTATCTAGTTGGCTCCGGTTGGGTCCGAAACTAGTCGGGCTATCCCGATAAATACGCGTGAGTAAACCGTTATAACGTTTTAAGTATGAATCATCCTCACGAAAGTTATTATAAAAATATTGCTTACATTGATTTGATTTTTGTTGTGTAGCCTTATAATGATATACAGAATATGTGGTTTCATTTAATGCCTCTCGCTTTTATCAACGTTGTATACCAGGAGCCGGTATTGCCACACTCATCATCTTCATCATCTTCCTGCCCTTATCCCCTTTTACTTGGGGTCGACGCAACATGTTTTTTTTTCTAAACATGTTGCTTATGGTTTTGGCTATGGTTTTATAGTCGGCCGCCTGCCTGACACTAACCCTCTTTGGGAATGCGATTGTTGGTTGTTTACCCGCCACCATTCAGGTGACCCAAGGTGCTTGGTACAGTGCACTGGGTCTTAAGGTCCATTAGTCGCCTTTTACGACACCCAGTGGAGGATATGGGGTGGCGCTATTCTTTATATCCGGACACCACACCGGTATTGCCACACTCCGGAAGCAAAATACAACATCAACAGTAACATATAATTTTAGATCCACGTGCCTATGCAGTTGCTTTCAAATGAGTCAAAATCCATAATGATTTATTATATTATAGTGCGTTTTGGATCGGTTTCAAGAAATGGCAGCTATTTTAATAATGCTACGAAAATTGACGTCTGCAACAGTATGCAATATAGTTGATCTGCATTGCACAATATCTATTATTAGCTTCCAAATGTAACAGGCTTGCAACCTTTGAAATATCTTGTTAGTAGTACTAGCTATACCTCGTACGTACTACGTCGATATATCGAGCAAAGTCTTAAGATATAGACTCATTCCTATTATAATTCTAAAGTCCACAATTTATTATGATTGACGCGTAAATTGCCAAGTATAAAATTAGTAACTCGGCTATCCCTTTGTGTTGAATCGTTCTTATTAACTTCAGGATCCTTTTCTCCTCCTATTCCATCCTCCTTTATTACAGGACTTCCTCTTTCAAACAGCTTTTTTCTACTAGAGTATAAAATATTAACGGGATCTTAACTACTTGTGAGGTTAAGCAATAAAAAGGGAGCGAAGAAGTCTTTACCTTGTAATGGTACAGAAAAGGTAAAAAAAAAGAACATTTTTGGCTTAGGATTATGCTTTTCTTAAGAAATAAAATTTTGCCGTCTCAATTCTGGAAAATCGTCTCATATTTAAATTTTTGGTAGGTCTCCACAGCTTCACCACTTCTTTTCCCACAGTAGGTACGTAGTAGTGCTAGTGTACCTATATATCTCATCTGACAGTGAGATAATCAGCCTATAACCACTTAAATACCGCGAACGTACCTTCTCAGGAACTTGAGCATGCGCTCCTTGTCTTCGGCGGTGATTTTCTTGATGGTATATGAGGGTTGTGCCATCGTCCGTATGCTGAGCTCCGACATCTGGGCCGGGAGCTCGTCGGCGAGCTGAAACAATTACAGGCTCTTTGAGATTCTGAGGAATTTCGACAAAATGTGTGTTTGTGGGTGTGCGTTTGTGGCCTACCGAAATCGTTTATGTGTTCTTTATTATATTTGGCAGTATGAGTATGATCTCTAGAAATATGTGTTTTAGTTTAACGAAGAATTTGATGCGAAATTCGAGATTACCATAGATGGCCATGCATTTTCCAAAATTATAACGAAGATAATTTTCATCCTCAAAAAAACTTAAGTATGTAAGGTTGCGATACAAAATATTATTAACGTTGCTAGAGATGACTCAATGTTTTGTTTGTCTAGTTGATGTGACATAACATAAAGGTAGAATGTGGTATAGATAGATACTTACTAAACGCATGTTGCGGAAACAATGCACTATCGTACTGTGATATGGCTGAGATTGAAACGTCATTGTTTGTTTCTATGTTCAGTAAGTACTAAGTAATCAAGTTTACAGATGGCCTATCACCTCTTAAAGTAATATTATTGCAGTTGTAGAATCGTGACAGTGCACTATACGATGTAGAGCTGCGTCTTTCTTCGTCTTTCGTAATAGAGGGGATGGTGGCTTTCCAGATTTTAAGACCATCTGATGGCATAAGGATTTATCAAAAAAGGCGTAATTTTGCTTTACGTGTTAAGGTTGCTACAGATTATGTAAGGTTTGTCTTTAATTTTATTGCGATTTTTATGACAATTAGGGATGTAGGTAAGTGTCATTGGAAGATACTCCTGTAACATGGAGTTGTCCTGTTTCTTGCCGATTCTTCTCCATAAGAATGACATTTTGGAACCGCGCAACTAGAGGCACTAACATTTTGAAAGTACCTAAAAAGGTCTACTCGAAATAAAAAAATAATATTTTGACATGTTTTAAAAAATGTTGGTATGCAGTTAACCTCAACGTAGGCCGTAACTACGTCGAGATTATTAAAAGCATAAACATAATTCAATTTCAACTGCATAAGTAGCCTGCTCTTATTTGTTATCTTTGTACGATACAAGATACCTAAGTGCATTGTTTAATAGTCAAGTACCAAGGAATGTCAAGGCGTGGAACCTAGATGTAAATGGATAAGTCCTTTTAAATGGGAGCCCATTGCGAAACATTTGTCTCGTCGACGTCGTAACAATTTGAATGCAATTGTTTTGGTCCAATTTGTACTACTTAGGCTATATTGTTATAGAATGTAAATGGTATTAAGATGTGAGGCTATTAAGTGATATTTTTAAGTTTATAACTTCAGGTTTCGAGCCAACAGTATCGATAATTTTAATTGAACGTTACAATTGAATTTTAATTACTCTCCTTTAAACAAAAATTTACGTATTTACGTACGAATATTATCAGTAGTGTCTCTTGCCATATTTTCAAATCAATGGCATATACATTCAAATGTCTTGTGTCTTTCGGGTTATCCTGAATAATGACAATACACCGTCCTCTGAAAGATTTACATTGGGACACAAGTCTAATACGCAACGGCCAATTGATACATTTCATTGATTGAGAAAGTAGGTAAAATCATAATGAAAAATGTTTTATCTTCTTGTAAATCTTTTTTAATTAATCGTTATCAACAGGTAAGGTTTATTGACAGCTATTAAAAAATGATTAAATCGATTGTTGTGGTCTTCGCTCAAGAATTCAGATTAATTGAATCTTAGAGAGTAAATTACAATTGTATGCGTAATAATTCTTAAGGAGGCCGGTAACATATTATATGGGTAACTTTATACATGTAGAACAGCAACAAACTTTTCAATCGTATTTACAAAATAACTATTCACAATTAAATTCATTGAGTTCTGTTGTTCTATTAAATAACCTGAAAGTAGGCTTGACTGTCACTGATTTGTTTTATGTATCCTGAGATTCCGCAGCAACGCAAAGGCCTTCCCCATTTTCTTCCAAACCTTTCTATTTTTGCTATTTCTGGCCACTATAGCGAAAAATATAAGTACTATGCAAATCGACTTACGACAATCGACTTAGGTACGTTGGTGACTGTACATGTCTGATGATCTAGTATTTTATCAAAACAATGGTGCAGTTTATCATTTGTAAGCAAAACGGCAGTTTAATTGAACAAATAGTGCGCAGTTGTGTAAACATGATCTAGGTAATGTATTTATAACCAGCATGCAATTGTTTCTAGTATTCAAATGAATTAAAATACATAGTAATGTTATATTAAGTAACGAGTTTAACGAGTTAACGAGACGATTCTTTGCTGCTGCTTTCAGTTAGACGTTTTTAGGTACCTATGGAAAAGAGACGGAGCGATTTGCCGTGTAGTGTGATATCTCGCTTCTAAAATTGCTACAATGGTGGTTCTAATGCAAAATAACGCCCACACAGTTCTCTTACGTTATGTTAAACGATATATCATGAGGACTAATAAAGAGGTTTTGCGGAAAATATTAAACAATAGAGAAATATTTAGATTAGAATTTTATTATGGAATTATCATTTACACATCACATGATAATAACTTGAACTTTTAGAATAGTACAGATTAAACAATAATTATATTCGTAGTGGAAAATTATAATAGCGGTCCGGACCGATTTCGGCCACGGCGGCCAGTGTAACTATGACACCAGCCCGCTACGCAGGACATATTATAGTGCACAAGCGTGTGCGCAAACACAGGTGCACTCTCTATTCCTTTTACTCTCATAGCCCGATGGGACGGTAATCCGACACGACCGGAGAGAGATCAGGCGCAGGACCCACATTTTTACGTGCCTTCCGAAACACGGAAGCTGTGATATTTGTTTCTTAAACGCACACAACATTCGAAAAGTCGGTGCGCGCCGTGGGGATCGAACTCAAGACCTCTGACTTAGCAGTCCTATGGTCTTGCCACTAAGCTATCACAGCTTCAGTGGAAAATTAACAAAATACCAAATATATATATATTAATATGCAAAGATAATTGCATTAGGTATAAGTATTTGAGCGTACAACTCTACTTTAAAACGACTTGAACTAATTTTACGACATAAATTCGTTATGCATATTTAAAATTCCATATTTACATCATAAAGGACCCTTTTAAGCACTTTGAAATACAGCCCTCTGTCGTATCCGGCTCAACCGCCTTGATTCAATGCAATAATTATGCGAAACCTTTATGCAGCTGCGTTGAGCTTTGACCACAATGGCTAATGCAAATTAAACAATTAATTCCATTAATAAATGTTAAATTGTATCAAGATTTTTACGCAATTTTGTCTTTTTTAATAGTTTGAACCCTTGTCTATTTAAAAAAGACGTAATTCCGTATATATGATAATTAATCGGCCAAAAAGGGCTTTTCATCATCATCATCACCAGCCTAGTCTATCGCAGTCCACTGCTGGACATAGGCCTCTTCAAGTGCACGCGACTGAGATCTGTTTTCAGCCACTCGTATCCAGCTCTTACCAGCCGTCTTGCGCAAATCATCCCTCAAGGGCTTTTATGCAATAAAAATAAAGAGATACTACTTAAAACCCACGTACCTGAAATAAGTGCTTCGTCTGAGTACATTGTTATAAAATGATCATATTTATAAGAAAAAAGTGATGCTTATAGACTAATTGTTTTGACAAGTGAAAGTGAGTCAGGGAAAACAGCTGATCAAACCTATGTTTGTTAAGCATATAATATTTAGGTCTTTTCAATATTATGATCAGTATAGGCTAGTAATAGTTATGTTTCTTTTTTCACTAAAGGACCTTAAAACCTCCGCGACAGTTTGAAGTAATCAACTCTTTACTTAACGATAAAAATGATTGTAAGGGTATTATAATAATAACGTAGCGTTGGTAGATGCCCCATCAAATTTTAAATTAACAGTTCTTAACGGGGTCTCTACATATTAGACCTGTATCCGTGTACGCCTTTTAAAACAGGATCGGGTTTCTCCCTTGAAATTATCCCATGAAATAAAAGAGATACAAATAATAAAGTTACTACGGAAATCATTATGTCTACACCTCTATGCCATTAGCATGAACTATTAGTGCAATATGTACAACCTGCACCGGATTGATTTAAATGCTTCGATTGTGAGCTAACTCAGACCGCAGTCACGATAGCTAAGCGCATTGTTACATATTTATGTTACGTAGGAACGATTTAATTTAATCATAATGCTATATCCTGAGTCATTTAAATATTTGTTGTTACGTTGAAAGGAATAAACCTGTGCGGTTACTATAAGCTTTTGAAGGTTGTTATAGAAGCGAAATGCCGAGTAACGATATGATCAGGGTAGTTGGCTGTCTTGCCAGACTCGCGTATCTAGCTCAGGCAAATACCGGACTCGGGGTGATTTTAATCGGTGGGATTCTGACACCGACACCGACGCAGTGCCGTTGACGTGAGCTGAAGTGAGAAGTCATTAAGGCTTACCTCAGAGAACGAAAAAAGGGTAGTTCACGGTCCCGTTTCCACAATGGTGATGTGATGGTGGTCTTTTGTAGTTGAAATTTCTCGTCTCCTTCATTTGTTTATTCAAAATTCTGCCTTCAGAGGTTATTGATAATGTGCATTCAAAATTCTCGAATAACAATGATCTTTTGCGTCTAGACATGACCTAGACAAGCGATCTACATATTTAGCCTTGTTTCAGATGAAAAAACAATTCGCATTAGTTTTTAAGATCTCGTGAACGGATGCTAAACGTCATCTGAACTGATAAATACGTTAAATGGTCTAAATTAGAGTATTAAATACGAACAAAGTATTAATTCGTTACTGCACGCGATGATTTCAGATTTATTTAGTGTTAAACTGAATGGTTTCAATGATTGATTGGTTTAGGAATTGCTTAATGAACTATCATTATTGATCATTATTAAATTCATGATCTATGAAGTTATTAGGTCTTAACTTGGTGTAATTTACTTTGTAGAGGTTTAATTCTGGGCTAAAAGATTATTCGGAAGTTTCACGCATAATCTGAGTTGTAAGGCAAAATTGTTTTTTTTTTTAAATTGGTCTCTATAAGCAAAATATTTAATTATGTCTGGCTTAAAATATCCTAGGCCTTCCTACTCTTCAGTCCCAAATTACCAGTTCTTTAGCTACGAAACCAAGCCATCTCGTCACCTCTTCTTAGCTCATTCTTGCTGACATCAGTTTTGAGGACCCTCGTTTGGCAGTTTCAGCACATACTCAAGAATTACATCCCTCACGGCCCAGGCCATAAGCACTCCGGTAGTTTTAGTCAGTAATCCATAGTCTCCGAGGCAGAGAAGAAAAAAGAACTTGTAGTAAAAAGGTTTTAGTTGCTACCTCAGTATCTTCTACACTCTCAGTGTCTCAGTATCTTATACTATAGACGAATACATATTGTTCTATCCTGTATTTAAGTATAACTAAGTGCCTCCTGTCTCATTGTTTTGGAGGCCGGCGACTGCCGTCCATAAGATCGTAAGTTTGTTTGTCAAGTTGCAGCGGTATCAAAGACACTCTGGCTTTGAATAAGTAATGGCTCTTGCAATAAACGTTGCTGTTGTAGCCTACTTCAATTTATGTGCTGACATCATCAAGAAACAAAGACATGTTCTTGTTTTTTTGCTTTGTTTCACTTAACAAGGGTCTTCTATCAACTGTTAAAGTATAATACTTGTAGTTCTGAAACAGAAATGCCATAGGTACTACTTCTAAAACTGCAAGATTCGATCTTAAAGATACCACATCGGGCAGAAACCCGGAACTATCCAAAATGCTTATTTTTTTCCGAAGAATTAAAAAAAACTTTCGCGACCTATTTGCAAATTTTGCCAACGTTATTTGCTAAAGTTCTGCTATTGACTATCTAAGGTTGTGTTTAGTAAAATGTAGATTACTTGTAACTAACCCGTAGTAGATAAATAATAATCGATCAAAATTACTGTAATTTTCCGTTTAACCAGAGGACAATAGACTGGAATTACCGTAATTAAATACAGGTTTTAAATACTAAGTACAGAAATGTGTTGCACTTGACAACAAGTTATAATTTTATGGCTGTTCTAAGTAGGTCAAGCTGAATAGGTGTAAGCAAGGAGTTCTTAAACTTAATGCTCCATATTAGTAATTAGAAGACTCCGGAGAAACTTTTAAACTGGCTCTAAAAGCTAAAAAGAAGCTGTCACATCGAGCTAAACTATAAAATAAAGAAATAAAAGAACTAGGATTTTATAATCCAAAATTTTAAAGGAAACTCATAGTAAGCAAATATCATAAAAATAAATAACCAAACGCAACCATATTCACAGACAACCTTACAACTCCTTCCTTTCTAAGCTTTACTACGTGTCAATTAGATTACACTACTCATAAGCCCCTTTAAATCCTTGTCATTTATCATCCTGACCCTAGTTCCGGAAACTGTAACTGCACGATCACCAAGAAATGCGGCAGTAACCAGTCCGGAAGTCTCTAAGTCCTATATAAACTCCATATGGGCCTAGACAGGTCATAACCAACATAATATATGTCCAATATATTGATAAATAACTATATCAACATATATTAGAAACTTCCTTATACCCAATCAGGAAAATCTTTCAGATGTAGCTTGATATGATTCGCATAATTGCATCTTTAAGTATTAAGATAAGATTTTAAATAGAACGCGGAATTAGATTGTCCATGTGTACACACGATTCCTGAAGTCGTGCATGGCAATTGCAATCTGTTGATCTACAAGGTTAAGTTGGCGTTGTTCCTGCCATGTTTTGGATGGGTGGCACGAAATGGCACGTGCAAAAATTGTTTGACGTTTGAAGTGAGCTGTCAAAATTCAAAATTGTTTGTCTTTTGTTTTGTTAGAAGGAATGATTGTTTAAATTTCTACTTCTATTTTTAACGGCGGTGACCTTATTACATTAGTTTAAACCTTTGGCATTAGTCATAGATTATTTTCGGCCTATTTAAATTAGGCCGCCTAATCACTTCCTGTCTCGTAACTTAAATATTAAATACGGCAAATGCATAAAACATAATATTCTAATCTACTTAACACATAAACTTTGAATAAATAACATAAATTAATTTAAAAGTGTGATGTATGCAAAATAATTCATCAAGACTGTAGTCGCTATCATAAAATCACATCATTTGCATCGCTCTCATTAATAAACAATAAAATTATCGACACTTCGTTATCCGAGACATCTATCAATATATACTAATCAAAAGAAAATAAGGGCCACTTCAATATTTTGCAGTTTGACCCGATTTAAACATTTTAAAGCAAACTTAAGCTAATTCTTTTTTGTGGTGTTCCCTGAAGTGTTAACAAACATTAATACGAGTATACCACTTGCATATTTTTTTAAAATGGGTACAATTTGTTATTTTTTTCTTAACCACTTGAATTTACCCTATTTTAAGACCAACGTTAGAGTCATTCCAATGGTAGATTTCTACACGATCGGTTTAACTTTGCTAAGTGAAAGTGTAAATTAACATTTTGAGAGAACAATGCCCAGGATTCGAAGACATATGGACCTGGAAACCACAGCTAGAGCCGTAACATTGATTCAGGAGGGCCATTCACAACGTTACGTTGCTCTACAGCTGGGTTTTTCACGGCGAGCGGTCCAAAATGCTTGGAATCGATTTCAAGAGACTGGGAATGTCACCAGGAGACGAGGATCAGGCAGAATTTGAGCAACCACATCACAGGAAGATCGCTATATACGCCTGACTGCGCGCAGGGAGCGATTCGTAACCGCTCGCTCCTTACAAAACCGCTTGCGGCAGGCGACGGGTACCCGCGTAAGTGATCAGAGGATTAGAAACCGCCTGCACGAAGATCAACAATTCTCTAGGAGACGTGTAGTACGAATTCCATTGACAAGAGCTCATCGTGCAAACCGATTATCATTCGCAAGGCAGTACCAGGACTGGGGTACGAGTAATTGGAGTACGATATTGTTCACAGATGAGAGCAAAGTGAAATTTTTTAGTGATGATCGTCGCATTAGAGTTTGGAGACGAGAAAGTGAGCGATTTTCGGATGCTTGTATCCATGAAAGTGATAGATTTGGGGGTCCCAATGTAATGGTGTGGGGAGGAATTTCACTGACTGGTCGAACTGAGCTCGTTATCCTCAACGAAGGCACGGTGACGGCTCAGCGATACATTGAGCAGGTCATTAGACCCCATGTGGTGCCATTTGCACAAAGAATTGATGCGGGATTTAAATTAATGCACGACAATGCACGCGCTCATACAGCTAGAGTCACCAGAGAAGCTCTAGACCAAGCTGGTATAGAGGTATTGCCGTGGCCTGCCAACAGTCCAGACCTTAATCCAATTGAACACATGTGGGACTTGTTGAAAAGAAGCGTTCGAAACAGTAATCAACCTGTCCACAACCAAACACAACTCATAAATGTGCTTAAAACAAGCTGGGAACAAATTCCACAAGAAACAGTGGTACACCTGGTAGAAAGTATGCCTTCCAGACTTCAAGAATGTGTCCAAAAGAAGGGAGACCATGCGCGATACTGATGAAAATAAAAAACAACACAATAATTAAATACTTTTTTTTAGAAACTCCTTTTTTGCCGTACAAAATTTTAAGAATTAATTCATGATTTCATAAAAATCCAATAACTGACTGTTTTTTTCATTAAAGCCATTAATTTTATGTTATTTATATTAATAAACGATCAATTAATTAGATTCAATCATTTTTCAACCCCAAAACCTCATAACTTTTTTAGAATACTAAAAATATATGGTGGCCCTTATTTTGTTTTGACGAGTATAGTTAGATGTGAACTGCAACAGCTTTGTCCTATAACCTTTACCTTACATACGAGTAGGTAATAATTCAATCCATAGCATTCAAATACTAACAAGTGTTTTATTAACTTCAGAAAAAAAACATTTGAAAGAGCCATTTTCCGCTTAAAAAAAAACACAAAAGAAAAATTCTTTAAATGAAAAGAGTTTTTCAACCTATGTACAAAAAAAGTGGTCAAAATGAATCTATGGACAAAAGTAGCCCACACAGCAAGCGATGACATAACAAAAACAATGTACGAATCTCATGAGCGTAATCTGTAATTCTGTGAACGGTTTCGGCAATAAACTTGTGTGTAGCGGTCATTGCCATGCCATGACGTTTCTATGTCAAGGCCGTCGGATCGCGTCTTGTGTCTTGCCTATGTAAATGTCTTCATTTGGAAGCAGTGTTGCTAGACGTTTTATTATGTTTGTATTTGATATCCGCGTGTTTTTTTTTTATATTTTCAACTTTGTTTCTTTTTTCTTTGTTAATGTCAATAGATGGTGAGTGTTTTGAAAATGGAACGGAAAGATGTTTTGCTTTTAAATGGAGTATACAGTTTTTTATTCAAATTTCAAATGTAGGTTGTTGTTTAGTTTTTATTCAAAGAAAATTTTTCTTTTGTTTATTATTAAAATAAATAAAAATGTTTAATTGGTATTATTTTGTGGTTCACTGTTGGTTTTTGTCCCATAGCAACTAAATTGACAGGTACAAATTATGAGAGGTAAGTAGATTATAATTTGAACGTATAGTTAGATCAAAACTAAATTATAATACAATGACTAACAAGGAAGTGAAACAGGTTTTATTTAACTACAATGTCATGGTCTTTTTGGATCTTATATAATATAATACAATTTGGAATATTAAAACGAATTATGTAAGTATAATTTATAAAATGCAGCTCGTTATGATTAGAATCAGACTATTAGTGTTGTACCTAGAATTCTAAATTATTATGACGTAATTAAAATTAGGATGTTGACTCTTAATAATAGGTTTTACGATTGCAACTTTATTATCTTTGATCTATGTATTAATGTTACTATAAAAGTTTTATTATATTCTACGTAGTTAAATCCTCATAATTCCATGAATATTTAAATATTGCATAATGGATGTTTTTGTCTCGTTTAAAATTCCAGCACGTGTAGGTCTAAATCCTAGTTAAAATCCTGTTATTTAAAGAACAATCCGGTTTATTTACTTAGTCTAAAAACAGAAGACATTTAGGTTACATTTCTTTTGACATGTTTGGCCTTGTTCAAATACCTAATGATGCAAAAACTAATTAGATTCGCAATTTAAATATATTCATTTATTATCAAAAATAACGGATAATTTCCGCATTCAACACGTGTAGGTAAGTGAAAAAATGACATGTTGGAATGTTAGGCATCTAAAAACTGATACTAGTTTATTTATTTACAACCGAATGCAATCGACGCATAGCAGACGCACAGCAAAATATCATTTTAGGGCAGACCCTATGATTATATTTTGCTGTACGTGTGTGTGTATGTGTGTTTATATTGACTACCAAAGATCAAATTCTTTGGTAAGCATTGTAGTGTAAAATATAGTGACGAGCACACATTTCTGAAACGACACTTAGCTAAGTGTGGTTCTTAGATGCGGCTGTTAGTTGCTCAAGATTGACGCATATTTATAAGTATCGATTATATTCAAGTCGGTTCAAATAAAATGCCAACACAATGGAATAAGGATATTAGAAAACATAATTGAATCTGATAAGATAATAATATGCATTTAACAATATCCTGATCAATCTCTCGCTGCGTTAAATTCAAATTATTACATTCATCTTCGTAAAACGGCCTTCGAATAAAATGAAACGTAAACTTGACATTAAAAAATCATGTAAGTACAATAGAATGCAACGCGGTACTCGGATACGCACGTTACGAGAGACGTTCACGGTCACACCAAATGTGGCGACAAGCCAAAATGTAATTGTAAATGTAAAACTCCATAACAGACTCTGAATTCCTTTTCTCTAAAGTCTAAACCATCGTGTAGTTTTACCCGTAAATACTTTTCAGTCAGGTCCAGACTTAAATCTGGTGATTTGCCAAATCATGAGAAAAAAATATAGCTACAAGTATCAAAAGTCTTTTAGATACTTTCGAAACTACAAAACTTATGTCTATTGTGCAGTTCTGATATTTTTTTTCTATTCAGAAGAACTGAAAAGAACCTCCATATCTGCTAGAAACATATCCAAAACAGAAAATACCATTACAATAACGCCAGTTTTACGTCAAACATTTTGGAGTCCATTTGACGTCAATCGGTTTGACGTTCCGATTTCGGCGCGACCGACAATGCCCACGTTCACAGGCGAAAGGCGATCAACGAACTATGGACCTTGGTATTGATCTTGGCCGAGGTCCGCGTATTTTCTGCGCCAGTAAATAGTTCCACGTAATTATCAAATGTTATTGTTATATAATGAAACTATTGTGTTCAGATATTTTTGCACGCTTGTATTTTTTGTTTCATTACTCTGAAAATTACTAAGCGCTTAGAGATGTGCGGAAGCCAAACTTCGGGAAATAATTGCAATTTTAAAAACGTTATGGGTACATATTTGTCCATAAAACAAATGAAGTTTTGCTTTCTAAGTACAAATATTTAAAAATCTTCTGTTTAAAAAAAGGAATACTTTGAACATAAAAAGGTACAGTATTAACACATTATTTCATTAAAGATTTTCGATATTGAATCGCTCTGAGTGTAAATTATAAAAAAATAAAAAGGATATCCAACCGTCACCTATTGAAACTACGTGATTACGGTAATCGGGTAATTTTCGCTAGAGAAATCGATTCTGCAATAACATAATGGATATAACCGGAATGTGTGAATTTAATGACAGGAAAATAACAACTAGAATTTCCTAAGCATTCAAATATATTTTAGAATTCTTCCAATGGGTGTGTGCAGTAGAGTAACTTTCAATTTATGTTGCTCATGTAGAGCATTTTTCAAATCTAGTAAATTAAAAAAAAAATACATGCCGTAAGGCAGGATGTGTAAGGCTACTTATCATGTTGTAATACTTCAATGTATTATCTACATTTTAAGCAAATAAATAATTCTATTCTATTCTAGTCGGCCTTCAATAAAAAAGTAAACGATTTGCTTTTAGTAATCCAACAATATGTTAAATACTAAAATATGACCTCCAAACAAATCGTCTATTTCCTTAAGACTTAAATTCAAAAATGTTGCAATTATCATGTGATTAAAATGTTATCAGGAAAACTTGAAGGAATCCTAAGTGTGCATTGCTTGTTAATTGCAATGCTATTGTGTTTACTTTGTACGTTGTATCACAAAAGTTTGATACAAGCCAAGAAAAAATCGACCTTAATGTTATGGAATAAGGTGGTTAGATTTTTAATAGTTTATTGTGCGGTCATTTGTACGTCAGAGCCTTGACCGTGACTGCTATGATAGAAGAATGCTGTAACTCGTAGCTCGTAATATTACGGACTAGCTTTTGCCCGCGGCTTCGCACGCGTTAAGAAGTATTATTGTTTAGCAAGTTAGTGTAAAAAATTTGGGCCTACAAAACTTCCTTGTACACAATATTCTTAACTAATTTGTCATTTGGCGCTAAACCTATCAAGCTACTGGGAGAACTTACTCGTGAGCAAGCAACATAGAACTGCCCATGAAAGAAGCAATTATGGACTTGTTTATAGTCATGGCTAGTCAAAAATCTAAGAAGATTTCTACAAACATCCCCTATTTCATCCCCTTATGTGTGGAATTTATCAAAATCTTTCTTAGCGGATGCCTACGTTATAGTACCATGTGCATGTAAAGTCTCAGCCCGATCGGCTTAATTTTGACAAAGTTTCATAAAAAATTTCATCCCCTATTTTATTCCCTTGGGGGTAGAATTTATCAAAATCCTTTCTTAGCGGATACCTACGTCATAACATCTACCTGCATGCCAAATTTCAGCCCGATCCGTCCAGTAGTTTGGGCTGTGCGTTGATGTATTAATTTCGATCGAATTTGATTACCATAAAAACGGTTCTAGTGAGTTAATCTTAAAAGATAGACATATACTGTCGCGGACATTTTTTTAGATCATTTTAATAGGAATAATTCTTACATACATATATTGTGTGTATCTTGAACCGTTTTCGCAGCGCACGCAACAGAAGCCCTCAAGGATGAAAAATTTTCCCCGTTTTTTTACACATTTACCATTATTTTTTCGCTCCTAATAGTTGCAACGTGATATTATATAGCCTAAAGCCTTCCTCGATAAATGGTCTATTCAACACAAAAAGAATTTTTCGATTCGAACCAGTAGTTCCTGAGATTAGCGCGTTCAAACAAACAAACAAACAAACAAACTCTTCAGCTTTATAATATTAGTATAGATTGCTGCAGCTGCCATATTAAATCTAATATGTTGTAGGTATAACATGATAATTGTGTGAATATACATAATGCATTGATTAATGATTGATTATGTTTTATATTTCCTTTTGTTCTTTAAGATTTCAAGGGAGACCTCCTCATTAAAAATAAGCTGATAAAAGTTTTAGATTGATAAAACTTAAGATTTCTCTACAACGTTTCGGTTTACTAGTTTATCTCAAAACGTTAGTATGTACCTACTTTATTATCAGCATTATTAATCCATTGCTGATCTAAGTAAATATACTTAATACAATTTAATCAATTTCAATCCGGACCGATAACAACAGATTTCTAGTTTGATTAAGGAATTTGTATTTACGAAGCCCGTAATCCGTACCAAAATTTAATTTAAAGTTACCATTGTGTCAGATTTTAATCTTGTTATTGCAACAAAGGCTGGTTATAAACTTATAAGCAAAGTAAATTAACACTTTGTTTATTAAACTCTCAGCTCCATTGAAAGTTATGAGTCCTTAACGATATTTAGGTCACCAGAGTTCTCAATTTCATGAGTATCAACTGACTTTACGAATGTGATATTGTGTTACATTTTTTCAAAAGGTGTTACGAAATATTCGCAATTCAAAATTTTAAAAGTTGAAACATTCGATATTTTTTTATTTTAATAAAAAAAGATTCATTACATGACAGTGTCTCTCCAGCCAGTTTGTATTATTTTCATAATATCCATATAACAATCAAGTGTATTAGTTAAAGACAAAATATCTCTTATTTATTACGCTGTGAGAATGTAGAAATCGGAATTTTATTACAATTATATCAGCGACAGTAAGTATATGTTACCAACACATTAAAAAAAAATGTGATTTGGCGAATTTGTAGGTAAAATTTCAGCAAATTCGACATTTGCGCTAGATTAAGCTTTTGACCGCAGTTAGCAATGATCATCACGTGATTTATCAACCGAAATCGCCAGTACGCCTTAGTATACAAAGAGAGATATCGTTCTACACCAACGGCACTCCAATCTCGTTTGAACAATCGCAACATTCTCACTTTGAGATGTCAAAGTGTCAAGCCCCCTGATCGTTTAACCTCGTATACCTACAGGAAGTCTTAACTCTCAGAAGAAATATGACAGTCACGATCAAAAACAAATACACGACCAAACAGTTGAAGTAGATTTCTAATGCGAAGCTCCTGAAGCTTTTATCGAAAATTCCAGAAAATGTTTAATTAAAAAAAAGAAATCACGATTTCATATACCTACATACATCATTTGACTAGGACTTAAACTTCAATTGTTTGGTCGTATATGTATACCTACATAGGAACTCGTATTTACTCGTGACTGTAGGTACATTGTTAACTTGTTACCGGCCATGTCATATCGGACATAGATCATTGATATCTAACCTTTTTTCTACAAGTCCGGAACCTGTATTGTATTTTACCCGGATTACCTACTAGTAATACTGCGAATAAAGTTTTTATTAGTCAGCGTCATACAAGTCATACAACCAATTATTATGCGAGTCGTCAGTGTGACCGATGTTAATATCTCCGGAGCAAGGCCGTTGCTTAGACTGGAGATAATATACTTCTATATATTTTCATCCATAGGACATTTTTCCTTACCCGAATGTAAAATGTATAAGAAATGAAAGTTTTTCTTTAAACAAGAGTTTAAGTCTTTTTTTAAACAAGAGACTGCGGATTTATAGCAAATTTATTTTTAATTGTTGGCTAAAAATTACTTGTGTGTGCCTACCATTTCATTCCTAAACATGACTTATGGTTATTTTTATAAAATAAAGTGCGAAAATATTAACTTTGGGAATGGAATTTGTTTTATTATCCATCGACATTTTTCGGAACATCGTTCAAATTCAAGTAATGAAGCAATAAGGTTAAGGGAAATTGCTATTTGCCGCTTCTGAGAATTTTCTAATTGAAAACGCTGTTACGAAATTTGGTAAATTTAGTGATTTAGGGTAAGAGATTTACGTTTCGCAAGAAATTAAATGAAAAACATATTTTTCGGTATTTTGGAATGTAGTTTTTTTTTCTTGTGGAAGTGTTCATTTATATTAGTCCCTTACATGTTTCAGGGATTATATATAAAGTATTATTGTTCATATTGTTATTGTAATAGCGTTCCTTTTATAGTAATCATAAAACGACAAATAAGTTACAAGAGGAAAATAAATATCTTGTGTTTTCAGTAATCCATGTCCTCGTAAACAAATGACACATTTGCACCAAAAAGGTTGTTTGCATACGTGCATAAAATTCGATACCCAAATTAGGGTATCTACTTAGAGTTATCCTCTTTCTAAAACCTTCAATGTATTTAAATTAAAGTCTAGGTTTCGCACGGAATCAGAGCCTTGTAGACATTTACACAATAATACTTAAGTTGCATAAATTATGTAGAAGAAGAAACTAGGATGCAACAACAAATAGGGTACAAAGTAGTCACAGATAGTAGTAGTAGTAGTCACAGAAGGTAGTTTATTAGAACCATAAAAGAGACAAAAAGGGACTGGCCACAAAGCTCCACCATTATAAAATAAGAGAAAATTATTTTCTTCTTTTTCTATTCGAATAAAAATGAGAATATATTTTTTAAATTGACAGTAAATGGCACCGGTATATTTTCAGCCAGTATTTACTGACAATTATTAATCCGATCCTTGCAATAAAAAGGTTGTATACTTTCAATCTTTAATAGAAGTGTTACTGGAAGTTATTAAAGGATCTGCCCTTCACCTTTAAAGTGTAATGCCTTTTTTTTTGCATTGAAAACCGGTGTACATGTATAAATGCGTTTCTCAGAAGTGTCCTTGGATTCATGGAGCCTAGGTTTACTAAGTGAATGAACCTTTGCGTATAAACTACGTTCAAAAGATATGTGAATAGGAATTTATATTAGCTGATTTTGTTTTTTTTTTACTAGTTGAAATACAGAGTAGTTATTACTTTTGTACGATTTGAATATTCATGAAATTAAAATTGTTTGTTATTTAATCATTCATTTTATAAATTAAAGTATTTGAGATAAGTGCATATTTAAATTGAATAATGCAATTAACTGCTTAGCATAACTACAGCTGTTTTTGTTTGGATATTTTATTGTTTTGCTAATTAAAATTACACAGAAATTTACATAATAAATACATTTCAATGCATTTTATCAGAATTCTGCATTCAACCTAGTTTCAAAATAATGTGAGTAATTTAAGTGTATTTGTTTCAATATTAACAAAGCAATTTTATGTTTTAACAGAATTTTAGGGATACAATTTCAATTAACATTATTGTATTTTATAACGCAATTACAGCTATACTCGTAAAATGTATAACAGTAATTATATTGTATTTATTTGATTTATACACGAGAGCTGTTTGTCTATAAATAAGTTAGTGCATGATAATATTGATAATTTCCAGTTCAACAAACAAGGGCTTTGTTTATTACGGTTATTGCCGGTGTTAGCACTTGATATGTACAGATTTAATATATTCTCGATATTATTAATTTAATTTAAGAGATATGTACTAATTAATGTTTTGTTGAATATTATTAACAAGTAGGTAGGTGTCTAGTTGTCTACCTACCTTTATTTACTAAAAAAATCACATCGTAATTTCGGCAAAGACAACGTATTTTTTTTTAATTTAGAGTTTAGTATTTTAGAACATTTGCCGACATTTTACTATTTTCAAATCATACAATTTTAGGTCTTTTAATCATTCATCTGTGATGAAATGTTATCTTCCCGTAACACTGACCTAGATATAAATTATTGTGTTATTGATAAGTATATGCTGTATCATTTATCTTCAGACGAATAATGGACATCAAGGCGAAACATTTATAATGATAGTGGGAAATCGTAGTGGTTCTTGTGGCATTGCGCCCTATGGCCCATGAACTAAGTGCATATAAACGTAAAATTGTTCATTGTTTATTTTATGCTCAGAGCGGGTAGAATAATATAATAAGTTTTATTTTGAAGAGGGTATATTGGTTAAGATAAATTTTATTTTTAAATTAAATCCATAAAAATTGCCAATATTTATGGATTTAATTTAATTATTTTCTGGGAAGGGCTGATCTTTTATATAATATAATTCATTTACAGTCTGACTCCCTATTTAAATAAATTCAATGGTAAATTTAATCCAATAAAAATGAAAAAGATATTGTAAACATTTCTCAAATGTTAATTGTTTAACGCAAAAATACTGTGATGATTTTTATTGCTCCAATTAGGTACGACAGAGAAATGTTTTACTATAAATTTTCCTATTAATAATTTTACTATTTAAATTACTATTTTTTTAAGTTTTTTTTATTTATTGTGTGTAGTGTAGTGTGTGTAAGTACCTATACAAAAATATATTTCGTCATATCATCATATTACTTACCGTGTATTTATCGAGTCTTGCATTTTCACGTTCAAAATGCCCCTTTTCTTTTAAATTCACAATATTCCTAGCACTTGTAACAGCCATATTGAAATATTTATTTGTTTATTCGTAATTAAAAAAAAAAACAATAAGATCTGTCACTTTTCGCGCGCAAATACGGATGCGTTCCGACTCCCTAGCGCCCCTCGGTAGGTTTGCGCCGAGATTCAAAATTCGAATGGTTGCGAAACTGAGCGCTTCTTTTATATAAAAGCTGTATCGTTGTATGTAGCTAGGTATGCACGCGCCCCCGCGCTCTTGTCCTTTCATATTCTCTATTCCGCACCAGCCATGCCATGCAAGTGCACGTTCTCATGTCCCAGTTCACTCACTGTTTTATCTCAACAAACCTAGATTACACAGGATACCTCTGGACCTACTGAAAACTGACACTTCGGATTAATTAGTGGGATCTTACTCATTCCTTTATTGCTTTAAGTGTGTTTTATTTAACGTCATGTCATTTTCTGCGCATTATTTGTTTATTAAATGTTCAAATTAAACACGTTACTGTGTGAAGAATTGAGAATGAATAAAAAATACTCATATTTTTGTAATTTATCTGTAAAAGGTATTTGAATTATGAGTGCTTGTACTTCTAGAATCGTTATTCATAAGACAATGAAGCTGTTTAATAACCCAAAAGCCTAATTCTCTAATTAATCCGTTGACGTATCTAGTGAACAATAATTGATCTTCATTGAATAATGCAAAACCATATTTTTCTAAGCTGGATTCATGTGATGTTATAATAGTACTGTGATTTAGTATTACAATACACGCAAATTCTCTGGTAATTACAATGTTAGATCGAATGAATTATTAATTTTAAAATACATTACGAATTAAAAAAGAGGTTTTAGTTTCTTACTTTTTGTTGAATAACTTATTAAGAAAGATTACTTCATCGATGAAAATTAAACATTAATTATCATGCTGCATATTTAATACTGTTCTCAATTACACCAGTTTAAAAAAATCCTGGTTTTATTTTAGAATGAATTCAGACCTCGTAGTGTAACGCATTTAGTGTTTATTCGATTATTAACAAAACGCTAATTCTGCTAATAGACACGCAAACACGCATTCATAATGCATGTTTTGTTTTGAATAGACAAAAAACAAAAGACAAAGCAAAGAGGAAAACCATTGATTTGGTAATTATAGCGCTGCAATATTTATTACAATAGGTTTCTATATGATATGATAGGTGAACATTGAACAAGTTTGTCTGATGTAGGCGCAACTATCTATTAATATTTTGTTTGGGAAAACTAACTCTTGCGAAACCTGACATACATTTCAGATTGTTATCAATGATATAGGATTTTCTATACTAACGTTGATGCAATACTATCAAATAGTATATAACAAAGTCGCTGTCGCTGTCTGTCTGCTCAAATGCACGCTTATCTTTTTAAAACTGCGCAACGCCTATTGAAGTGTTTTTTTTATAGACAGATTGAGAAAGGTTTATATGTATAATACATCAGTATTGCACCTAAGCGAACTGAGGCGGGTCGCTAGATAAACTATAAGACTAAAGGCAAAAAAAACATCTACCTAGTTACCTAGCATTTACACGTAGCGTTATATGAAATACCTGAAGTGTAAATCATTTTATAAGTTAAACTGAAATTAAACAAAAAAGGTAATGTATCTCCGGACAAGTCTTAAAACCTCTTTTTCTTTTATTTTAACGAAGCATCTGGGACGCATAGGCCTACACTTGCCGCAAATAAAACGGAACCAATTCAAGGTCTTATTGAAGTCTAGACTTTTCTGCCTTTAGTGAAACTATCTGGAAAATACGCATAAAAATATTGACTTGAAATGTACTAAGTAAAAAATGTCGTGGTGTCCTTGTGGTTTTATGTATGGATTTGTATGCACGAGGTTCGATGCCCAGCGCAGGCAATACAAGTGAAAATGTGACTTTTTTAAAGTTATATGTACTGTCTAAATTATTCTAAGACATACTGACAAGCGGTGAAGGAAAACATCGTGAGGAAACCTAGATTCCATTGTAGTCTGTGATCGCCAATCCTCAGAGAGCTAGCGTGGCGATCAATGCTCAAACCTTCTATATTAGGTGAATGATATAAAATAATAATAAAATGGCATCCTTTAAATAATATTTTCAAGACTTACTCAATAAACATATTTTGACATTGAAATGTCATAACTCAAAAATACGACTGTCAAAAAGCTGTTTTAAAAATAAATAAATGGTCCAGTTGGACTTTTACGATCCTTCCTTCCTTAGATCCTTATCTCTTTAAGGTTATCCTGTGTTTCCTGCGAGATCTTTAAAACATGACTTTACATTAAAGTTTTACTTTAACAATTAGTGTCTCCGGTCAGAATTCCACAGATTTCAAAAGAAATATCAATTAATAGTATTACGTAGAATCTCCCCTCATCTCCAGTTTTGCAACCCCACCGATAAGAAATTCTTCGTCTTTCCGCTGCGCACGTTCGATCCCTTCCAATAGAGAGGTAGCTATAGAAAACATGCTTTTAATCTATAAACTGAATAGTCACATAAACGCTTTTCATTTTTGTTAGACAAACGAGAATATTTCGAGAAATATATTAGAACTAAAACGATGATCGTGAACGTTCATGGACAATTTGAACATTGGATTGAATTTAAGAGTGAGAGACTAAAAATAGTCTTAGTGTCGGTGGAAATCAAAATAATGCAAGCTGGACATTGACATTTAAAGCGGCTTTATCTCAAAACCAAATTAAATTGATTCTCATAATTATGTCGTTGTAATTTTAAGAGCATTTGTATTGAATTTAACAAAAATATCATTTCGAAGTCACTAAAGAACCTGCCTTGAACTTTTGGATTAATTAGGTGTTAGATTTAGGAAATCCTGGCGTCATTTACATTTTATAAGTGTAAAAGTTTGTTTCTAGTTACATATGAACAAAGAAAATCTGCCTTCCGCCTCGCTCTTAAATGTCAACAAGAAAATTATAATGGTCATGCACAGGGCATAAAACTGAAGGATATTTTTTGGAAGTTTATTTGTCTTAAAGGATATGAAAGATGCTGAATGGTGTGCACCTCGGTGACATATTCATCTCATAGTAACAGGTTGGAATTAAGCTTTGATGTAGGTACCCTGAGTTGAATAATTAGTTCCAATTGTAGAACCAATAACACAAATTGCATTTTTACTAGTGTCACAGGTTTGCTAGCAAAATTACAAGCAAAACTAACCTTCAAAGCCGAAATACTTTCTAAGCAATACTGAGGAATTACAGTTGACTGACTCCCAAGGAAACCTAATTGTTGTGAGACAGAAGTTAAACATACAATTACACAGCATGTCACAGTCCTAAGAGAAAGGAAAATATAGAGAATCCTTTAAATCTCGTTTCGTTTTATTTGAACAAGCATCAAAGACAGATTTTCGCGATAACAACCGAGTCAAAGATTTCAACATGAATCCGAATACTTAATTATTATTAACTTAATTGTATGCGGAAGATTGACTATATACCGAATGTTGTAGAAAGGTGAATGTGAGGCTCTTTGGTGATCTGCTTAAGCCACATTCCCTTTCCTACCGCTTTCGACAATATTGTACATAAGTAGCCAGAAGGTAAACTTCATGAGGAGTCGTTTTGTTAGTGAGAGAGCAGTAGACAATTTTTTTGGTGATGCTGATGGGCTGGGTGAAGGTTAGGTAGCAAGGATCAGAATTTATGGTGTGCTCCTTTTGTTGCACATAGTCTCCAATGGCCCATTGTGATGGATCAAGTATTTAGATTATAAAATATAAGTAAGAACTCACCTCTCGATGCTCTGCAAGGTTTAAAAGAGACGTCCGAATTTTTAAAGAATTCATGTGATGAATTTTGTCATCTGTTAAAATAAGAATAGATGATTTTTTGGACCTAATCCTTTATGCCAGTCGGAAACCAGAATCAATGAATGGTGCACGTAGATTGCCCTGTCCTAAATAGGCTCAAATAATATCTCAACAAAGTTACGACTTCATAAAATTACGAAATCGTAAACAGAATATTCAAGCAGAAACTAGTACACGAACACACGATAATACAAAAACAAATATACCCCAGAAATAGTGTTACTAAAATAACTGTATACTGACCTTAAGAAGTCTAAATATAACTGTAATGAAAGGGCAGACGGGTAGTTAGCACTCCAAGTATCATTGCATTGACAATAATTACTGATAAACGAGCATAAAGACCAAAATAAAAATCGGTGTTACGAATCCGTTCAGTTCCTATATTGCGACAAAGTTATTACGACATCCGAAACTGGCAAGACCACATTTTGATATGTATTTTTAAACATATCCAAATTTTACAGCCTCGGGAACTACCATTGCTACTCTTAAAGGACTGTTGCAGGCGTAGGAAAGAGATGCAGCACTACGCCGTGTATCACACCGTCTCACTACCTCAATTGCAATAGTGATACTTTAAGTAGTGATGGTAAGCCCCCAGGGTAATATTTTCTATATTTGTATACAGTTAATTAACCAGTAGTTCTCATTACCGCAGGATTTTACATGCCAATCGTAAATCAGCAATGAATTCGTACTTGAATTAATATTTATTGATTTTACAAGGTGATAATTTGGGTTGTTTATTTAAGCAAACTAAGTACAATAAATTGCCTAAACTTTATAGAAAAAAAGGTATAGGGAGCCTTTTGTGGCCCTACATAAACAAAAAGATACTTTCATTTTTGAGTGAGCGATTTACTCAGTGACAAAAAAGGGACAAGGACGATTATTTTTTTACGAACATTTTTATTAATGTCAAGTTATTAATAAAAAACATTAAATGCAAAGTAAGCACACACTTAAAGTCGTTTATTTTGGGAAGTAAGTAGTTTACCTGAAACCGAGAAGTAAGGTTAAATATATTTACTTTCTGATCCAATTTTTCTTATAAGTAACATTTATTACCGGACGTGTAATTGGAAACATACCTTATTTATTTCTGTAACTTGTAGGCGTTTGTATTTATGTCATACGGGAATACCATATTTTTGTTTCCGTACTCAATGCAGAGTTCCGTCTTAGAAATATTTACGCCTAAGGCGTGATTGACACTTGCATGAATACTTAACATCCTTCAGGGTATTACCACATAAATAGATCAATCGTCGATCTATAGCAACTGAATATCAATCGATCCTTTTATGCGTCAGAATGTATCGATCGTTATCGATTATTCTGTCGAACGATAGGTACCGGTAATCGACGGTCGATTGGTTGATATAGTCCCACCCTAAGTGGGGGACTTGATTGTTTACAAATTGCCTGTCACTTGCACAATTTACATGCATAAACGGATGCAGATGTTAATCACCATAACATCCGGATGGACGAAGGCGGTTCCTAAAATATCTATGATGTGACATTTATTTCTAAGCCGCACAAAACATTCGAAAAGTCGGTGAGCCCCGTCGGGGTCGAACTCGAGACCTTGGACTTGGCAGTTCTATGCTCTTACCACTAGCACTAGCTATCACAGCTTCAAAATATCTACTGGCAATATGGAAAAGTATAGATGTCGTTCAAGATTGTTCTTATAGCTTTCCTTACGTGGAAAAAAATCGGTGACACTCATTGAAAGTAGGAGTACGTTGCCTTTTACTCTCTGTATCAAATGGAGAAACCAGCTTTTTATGGAACCTTAATGTGTAAGTAGGTAGCCATTTTTATGTTAGGTTATTGTTCAAATCCTTTTCGTCTTTAATGAATGCGCTTGTAATGTTTAATCGTCGTGTTTCCTTTTCTTCTTTAGATAGAAGCGGTAATGTCCTGATATAATGGTGTTCTTTCTTGGAAAACTCGAAATGTTTTGCACCATGCGGTTTCTTTTATCATCTACGACTACGTGGGGTTCTATTGTGCGTATATTCAACGGTATGTATTAAACGTGCCTTATCTAAGGTATTGTACCTTAGATAACCAGTGCCATTAGGTCTACCTAAGATAACGAGTACCATTAGGCTTTACCTAATTACCCAAAACACGTGAGAAAATCAAAGGTTTAAAAAAATAGTGGTTGTTTATTGTTCTGAGTCACTTATGTTCTTAGAAAATCTAGATGATTATTTATCCGTAATAAGTTACAAGTTTTTTGGTCGTTCGTTTTTGCTAGAATATTTGTTACTACACGATGGGCCATTTAAATCATGTTCAGACACCAATTTGGTTTATTTTTGGAATAGTCAAATAAATTACCAGTTCGAGCAGATTCGAATGGGTTTGTATCATTTGCGTTATTATAAAAAACTGACCAGACGGCGGCGAAGTGTCTATAGTTTTTATAAAGTCCTATATATATTGAGTATTTTCAATAATTTAGACCTTAACTTCACACGTAATATGCGTAAGGTATTTTTATCACAACTTTCCTCAAAAGTAAAAAAGAATACAAAAAATAAGCGTTACTCAGACCAAGACAGTTTTTGTGTACCAAATTAGAAAACTTGCGCAGGTTTCGCAATTCGGCATAGAATCTGCATCATCACAATGACATTATAGAATTAGGTAGCTACCAATCATGCTTTGTTTTTATGTAACACTTAATAAGTTAATAATATAATGGATACCAGTTTTCTCACACTGTCATCTAAAATAATATAAAATTTGAACAATGGAGTAAATAAAATGTATTTTATAGTCCACTAGCTGAGCCTTGTGTTTTTTCCAGCTATATTTGTCTAACATATTTTTTATGGCCATCCTCGAATAAATATAAGAGAGTTTTTTTTTCAAATGAAACCAGTTGTTCCTGAGATTTGCGCGTTTAACCATTGATAAGCGGTTGGGATCCAATTAGTAGGTTTTTCTGATTATGTACTAACATTTGACTGGCCTATTGGTCTTGTGGTTAGTGTTAGTCATAACACAAGTTACTATGGTATACTTAATTTGAGTGTGAATGTTGAGGAAAATTATATTTTTATATGTTTTGGCCATTTAGTAATTAAACTTTAAGCACCATGTCTAGAAGACGTGTTGCGCCGACCCCAAGTAAAATGGGATAAGGGGAGGAAGATGATGATGAGTAGTTAAATACCTACGGACTTACGGAGTTGAAGACTTTGCTACATTTTTAGAAGTCATGTTCTTGTATCATAGTATATTCAGCATGTTGCCGTGGTGTGCGATGCGTGTTTTCAATGTCTACATAATTGCTTTATTTAAACTGTCTCATACGGATGAATGAATGAAGAAAATAACATAACCTTCCTTCTGGCGCAGTCAGGTAACAACTGAGTGAATTCTATTCGTTTTTGAAATCACATCTTTGAATATGGTTTCTTGGTAGTATCGCAACCTTAAGCTTGCCTTTGGTTACCCTCTGCTGTATTACGATCTATTCTTAATATTTAACGCGTGAGAGTGGCACTGGGTCCACAGTGGGTACTAATATTTTTAATATGAACATTAATAATAGTTTGAAGGATACACCGTTGGGATTTTTGTTTGTTTACATTTACTTCTTCAGAGTACCTAAATGGTAGATAAATGCAAAGACATTTTGTGCATTATTCAACTAGATAATAGGTTCACAATCTATTGTAACAGTTTCTCTATCATCGTTAATTATTACCTCTCTTGAGTACTAGTTAGATACTGTTAAGAGTATTATGACTATTATGCAAAAAAACAATTGATGTTTCATAAGTGTTTCTTTGTTTTCATTCATTTTCCGCAGCGTTCATCCATCATTATGAAAGGGATAAAATTGCTGAAGTTAATTAAGTAATTTTATCCTCGTATTGTAGGTCTAACATCCCATTATACAACAATATTATGTATTTATGTAAATTTTGGCAATATAGTATTATTTTAACACTAAATACGTCTATTGCTAGGTAAGTATATTTCGTTTCTAAAATAGGTTTTATAAATTGTGCTTTTAAAAAGCAAAAAAATCTACAATCCTTATTTTACAAGTATTAATAATCGCAATGAATAAAAAAAGTAGGTAGGTACCTACGTGTGTTAACACCTAATAAAAATTAATAGTACATAATATACCTACACAGAACTCTATGGGGTTTTGCCTCAATGTCAAAACAGTTCGCACCGCAAAAACTATTTGCATTATCACAAATTAGTACCGGCTCGGTCGACAGATCGATCCAATTTATTATTTCTGCAAAGTCACATGTTTATACCTCTTAATGAGTTTAATCGAGTGGAAGTAATCTTACGCCAAATTAAACTTAAGAACGGTACGGATAGCTTCCGTCTGCCTTCGCCTTGTTATGAAAGTTGTCAAGGTTTTCGAAAGATAATACAGTGCTGAGATTTTATGAATTAAATCACTTCAATTTTTCATTTGTTTTTGTGGTATAAACTTCGTGAACCTTCGTCATAGTAAAACTAAATTTATAAAAACATTTTTTTTTAACGGAACAGTATCTTTCACTGTTTACCACAATTTCCGACGACCTAAAATTTCATTAAAAAAAATATAAATGCAACATAATTCATGAAAAGTGACAGAATGATGTACTTATAAATTATTTTTTTTAATTAAATAAATAAAAACACGCAAGGTTGAATGCAACACAAGGTTGGTTTAACAATATTTAACATGCTGATCTGCTTGAGATCGCAGACTGATTAGTTTACTTCTTTTTATAATAGTATTTTGTATAAACATGTAAAATTTAAGTAATATTTAAATATTGTAAGACACAATACAATTAAAGTTTTTTTTATTATCATGATAATGAAACCGTCTAATGGCTGTTTGCGCAAACGAGTCCTAGAGTGGAGACCGCGAGAAGACAAAAGTTAATTCCTCCCCTTTTTTTGTATCCCAGTGGAAATCCTCATGAACTGTCAAGGGGATGATGAGGGATTGCCAGACTTTTACCGGCTAAATCCACTGGGTCGTCCTCATCTGCCAATGGCCGGGGATACAGGGTTCGCTTTCGTATTCACCGCGCCCCCGGCAGCCGCCGTGCGAGATCCGCGGGTCTCTTTTCCCGGTAACGTTAGTTCCTCCCCTAGCCAGATAAGACAGATAGAGTGATACCCTAGAGTCTAGGGTATCTGTCTAGGGCCTAGACAGATAGAGTGATGACCTGATAAAAGGTGACTGGGACAAACTGGATTCGAAAGGCGGAAGATCGGCACAAATGGCACACATTGGGAGAGGCTTATATGCAATAGTGGACTGTAGAAGACTATTTGTTTTTATAATTTTATTCAGAAAAATAATACAATATTGTGGCATTAAATCTACACTCGCCAAACTGTAACGTTTGATGACAAGATAAATAATTGATTGATGATATGAATAACAAAGTGAAGAAACAACTTTTAAGTAATTACGCCTTTACTCGCTCTATAATCTGCATAAAAGAGAAAAGTGCATACAAAAAGCTTTCCACGTCGTCGAGTGGAAACTGTAGCTATAAATCAAATCCAATTTATTTTGCTTTAAAACTACCCGCGTCCGTTGATTACCAGTTTCCATCTGTAGTTATGTAAACTATGTATCTGAAAGCTTTTCATCATGTTGCAAGCGGCCCTCCTCTTTCACCTCACCCCCAGAGTACCGAGCTACGAAGGGAGTTCAAAATGGAGGTTCATTTAATTTTATGGTTCGTTGAAATTGATATTGTGGATTTCCTTTTTTGTTTTCTAAATTATACTTTAAATATTAATCAATTAATCGTAAACTTCGTGGGTCACGTTTCAAACGCTTTTTAGACTAAGTTTTGTTAGAAAGAAAGACTAAGTTAAGTATTTACTTATTGTATGATTGAGCATCAATTTTTTTTGAAACTTTCCACGCGACGCCAATACTCTTTGAAGGTTAATGTCAAAAAGTAGACAACATTTTTTTATAGAAGGATTTTTACAACTAGAGTAAATTACGTGTAACAATCGACGGAACAGTGTGCACATTTTGTTAGAATTTCACATCGACCATTATAATTAGACCTGCAGTAGAATGTCCACCTGTGATTCCCCATGACCCCTGCATTGTTACGGAAGGCGGAAGTATATAATAAGAGACTGTCAATATTAAAATGTATATCACAGTCTATAAAATTCATCTTATATTAAATTAACAGAATTTGATAATTTATTTATGATTATTTACTGCTATATTCAAGGACAAACTAGGCGTAAGGCTCATAGCACATGGCGTATTTTAAACGCGCAGGCGACGCGCGTATTAGGAACGCGCGTCTTCGGCGCCGTAGACGCCGATCCTTGCGTTTGCATTGATGATACAAGCGCGCGCATGAAGCGCGTATACGCGCAGTAGAAGCGCGTACAGATGAATACATAAAAATTCTTCTTTCACTCGTAAATGGGTCTATCCAAAAGATTCGTTTATATTTGTGTTTTTTTTTTTCTTTTTAAAAGAAGTACCAAAGCCAGTGTACCCAATTTTATATCAACGGACGCCATTGTACAACTGGAGAGAGGAGTCTCTTATCAAAATGCAAAGGCTACGAGCGACTACAGCACGTATACACGCAGTAGAAGTGCGTATACGCGCAGTAGAAGCGCGTTTCACGGCCGCATTGTGTGCTTAAGATACAAGGTTGCGTTCAAATCTCGTATGAAGCGCGTATACGCGCGTCATCTGCGCGTCGCCTGTGCGTATAAAATACGCCGTGTGCTATGGGCCTTAGGATACAAGGTTGCGTTCAAATCTCGTATGAAGCGCGTATACGCGCGTCATCTGCGCGTCGCCTGTGCGTATAAAATACGCCGTGTGCTATGGGCCTAAGGCCCATAGCACATGGCGTATTTTAAACGCGCAGGCGACGCGCGTATTAGGAACGCGCGTCTTCGGCGCCGTAGACGCCGATTCTTGCGTTTGCATTGATGATACAAGCGCGCGCATGAAGCGCGTATACGCGCAGTAGAAGCGCGTACAAATGAATACATAAAAATTCTTCTTTCACTCGTAAATGGGTCTATCCAAAAGATTCGTTTATTTTTGTGTTTTTTTTCTTTTTAAAAGAAGTACCAAAGCCAGTGTACCCAATTTTATATCAACGGACGCCATTGTACAACTGGAGAGTGGAGTCTCTGATCAAAACGCAAAAGCTACGAGCGACTAAGGCACGTATACACGCAGTAGAAGTGCGTATACGCGCAGTAGAAGCGCGTTTCACGGCCGCATTGTGTGCTTAGGCCCATAGCACATGGCGTATTTTAAACGCGCAGGCGACGCGCGTATTAGGAACGCGCGTCTTCGGCGCCGTAGACCCCGATTCTTGCGTTTGCATCGATGATACAAGCGCGCGCATGAAGCGCGTATACGCGCAGTAGAAGCGCGTACAAATGAATACATAAAAATTCTTCTTTCACTCGTAAATGGGTCTATCCAAAAGATTCGTTTATTTTTGTGTTTTTTTTTCTTTTTAAAAGAAGTACTAAAGCCAGTGTACCCAGTGTTATATCAACGGACGCCATTGTACAACTGGAGAGAGGAGTCTCTGATCAAAACGCAAAGGCTACGAGCGACTACAGCACGTATACACGCAGTAGAAGTGCGTATACGCGCAGTAGAAGCGCGTTTCACGGCCGCATTGTGTGCTTAGGATACAAGGTTGCGTTTAAATCTCGTATGAAGCGCGTATACGCGCGTCATCTGCGCGTCGCCTGTGCGTATAAAATACGCCGTGTGCTATGGGCCTTAGGATACAAGGTTGCGTTCAAATCTCGTATGAAGCGCGCTTCTACTGCGCGTATACGCACATCTACCAATGGCACAATTCATCCCACGCAGTTCTTTTTGACACTTTGTTTGAATATTCGGGTAGTAGTGAATTCCATGTAACTGGACGATTGTGTATTTCTGTTATAAAACGGTCGGTGTCGAAGGGTTCCATTTTACTAAATACATGCGCAGCACACAATAAAATAATTGCAACTGAGGCGCGGGCGGCGCAGTGGTGGCGTGAGTGCGCATCCGCTTCTACTGCGCGTATACGCGCTTCATGCGCGCGCTTGTATCATCAATGCAAACGCAAGAATCGGCGTCTACGGCGCCAAAGACGCGCGTTCCTAATACGCGCGTCGCCTGCGCGTTTAAAATACGCCATGTGCTATGGGCCTAAGAATCGCAGATGGAGCAGTACTGTGACCGAATAGTGACGTGGTGGCTAGTGGCTACGATGTCAGGGACAACCGAGAACGTTTTGGATTGATGATATTTTGGGATGATGATGGTCTATTATACCCAGCAGTGGGTGATTTCGGGTTAAAATGATGATGATATAATTATACAAATGTTACTCAAAGTCCATCCCAAGGTTGTCTGTAAGAGATCGCTCTAAGCGATAAGACCGCCCATTGTGGCACCATGTAACTTTTACTTTTGTCAAATCTGTTTCTTAAGTGGTGTGCAATAAAGAGTATTCTATCTATCTATCTTCATATGATATTTAAAAATGACACTGCACACAATTTCGCCTTAAAATGTGATGCTGTCTTCATTGTGGTTATTGTCAAATCGAACGTAGAGTCAAATATATATTTAAGTACGATACTTAGCTATGCGTTCTCGCAAATGATTGTTAGTGCCTTACAGAGATTGGTCTTGATTCTTTTTTATTTTGCTGTATAGTCGATATGCTAAATTCTTGTTTTGCACAAACTCTTCCGGATAGCGCCCATTTAGTTTGCGCATAATGTAATTTTAATTGTTTTTTTAATGCATTTGTATGTTACGTTTATTATATTGCTTATGTAATGAGTAAAGTGTAACACGTGTAATTGTTGTTTTATTTTTTGCGAGGAAACTATTTAACTGTTCATGCCTAACCTTTTTATTGGTTCATTGGAGATTTTTGCTATTAATCCTCACATTTTGTGTACCGTCTTTCTTGGAGGCACATTAACTAGTAATGAAAAACAAAGTCAAGTGTATTTCGCTGTTTTTTTGTCATTTTGGTGTAATACAAAATTAAAAAATGTAATAACACTACCCTTAGCTGCCAAAACCCTCCTTTAACACCTTGTCTTTCGCTCTTCACATTCATTCCAACAGATTTCTTAGGACAATGGTCTGAGAGCTGTCTACACTAAAGCACATCAAAACAATGTAGTAACATTCATGACAGATCAAAGTGACCCGTTTTTGTGCTTACCTTTGAATTAATCGTATATAATTATTTAAGATCTCTTGTATTGAAGTCAATAAGTGCATTTTTTCTGTGAAAAATTGTGCTGAATGAATGAAACCGTTCATACTCTATTATCTCTTGTTATACAAACTTACAAGGTTAATTAGCACGTTTATTAATTACTAGTTTTTTCTAGTGATTAGTTTATTGACAGCTGGCTTCCGCGTTTTGTTTCTTACACGTGTCAAATGTCCTGCTCCTTGACTATATTGTAAAGCCTATTCCCTTAATTATAGTCTAAGCTACATCACTACTTAGTGTAAAACAAAGTCACTTCTCGCTCTGTCCCTATGTATGCTTAGATGTTTACATCTACAAACTGGATATTGATGTGGATATTTTAATAGATAGATCGTTTCAAGAGGAATGTTTATAATTTTAATATATTAGTTCCACGCACAATACATTAAGCTAATAATTTCGCTCCAAATACTGGCAACTAAAATAAAACAAAACACTACTTAAAAAATAAATGCCAACTTTATTCGTAGTTCACAGCGTGTTCTCTCATTTGCATTCCGTGTTTCAGATGGCTTGCATGGCTGAGCGCTGTGAAAACATCCCCCTGTACCACCTACATAACGGTAGAGTTCCCTCGGGCGGTGGTTATTTTTAAACATGCTGTAGAAAAACTAGCTCGGGATATATGAAGTAGAAGAATTATGTTCCAAAAGGCAAATATTATAGGTAGTTATTTTATACACCACGTGTTTCTACGAAGTTTAATCGTGTTGAGGATATAAAAAGACAACTTTTTCATAGGTATATTGACATTTAGAAATTTATTAAAACTGTTGAATAGTCAGGGATTACTAAATGTTTCTCGTTTTTTTCCCGACGAGTTAATTTCAATCAGCAATTTAGCGAAGAAAAAGTTTCAGAAAGAAAAGCCTAGGTTGTCCTCAGGCACGGTGGAGTAAAAATTTCCGAAAGATGGCTAATAGGAGCTGGATGCGAGTGGCTGAAAACATATCTCAGTAGCGTGCACTTGTATAGGTCTAAGTCCAACAGTGGACTACGATAGGCTGACGACGATGATGATGAAAGGAAAGCCTGTAAAAAAATAATCAGGATATTCTGAGTAAGTTGAAAGTAAGCCTAACTCTTGTGGTATTCTTATGCACAGTGACAAAATACTGGAAATCAGTGAATTTCAATAATGAATGTACGGAACCTTTATATTAGTTATTCTATCAAATGTGAATATATACATTGCGAGGGATAATGAACACACGGAGTAGCGGGATTTCGGTAGGGGTAGGGTGAAACATAATATTTGTTTTGCGCAGCATTGGAAAATGTATTTAATTAAAGTCTGTTTTGTATTACGTAGCAGATTTATGCATATTATATTACCTATAGCTACCTATAACTAAGCTATATATGTATAGCTAGGTGTACAGAATTGGCATAATCCTGTATTAAAGAGGACTGGTCCACAAATGATGAAGGGGGAAAGCTTTTGCCCATCGTACCCAACGTTGGGCAATAGCTTGTCCCCGTTTAATAACTTGAATAGAAAATTGCTCTGAGTATTCCGTGATGGTATCAGGACTAATTACAAAATAAAAAAGACTGAATAAATATGAATAGTACTGCACAGAGCAAAAATATAAAAGGTTTTATAATATGTAGGTGTTATGTTAATTTTAAATCGGTTAACCTCAGTGGCAACTATAATAAAGACGGTCATTGCAATATCTAAAAATAGTTTGCAGTACAAAAATACCTTAAAGACATTAATACACAACACAAATGTCGGACAATACTCAAAAGATATAGTCAAAACATACAAAGGCGCCTTAAATAGAGTGGCACAGTAAGTTTGTGGCCCTAATGTTAGTTGCATTCCAGAATGTTAAAATCTGCATCGATAGACGCATGCTTAAATATAAACCTCGGGTGTTAGTAGCATAAAGACTCTTTAATAGTTAGGTGGCAGATTTTCGCGTTGTCACATGTATAAAGGTCTTATTACTACTGTTCATTATATTGTCGCAATACAAACATTTATTACCGTCTTAAAAGGTGTGGAATTTGTTCAACGTTGACTTTCCGCATTTGGTTTAATACCATACATAGTTACGGACGCGAATATTATAATAACGTTCTCGATTAATTTCAGAGTGTTCTTAAAATAGGTATATAAAAATACAGATTCTACAACGGCAGTATTATTTAAAAAATTAGTAGCCCACAGAAAACTAGTAAGCTTGGATTGCAAAGAAAACAAAAATCTTTAAACTCAAAAAGCAGAGCAGCGAATATTTTATTCGAAACTACGTAAAGAAGAGATTTGAAATATGCAACGAAAAGATTTTCCAAAACGATAAATAGGACCGTGGGAGATTTCTCAGTCAACACAACTACATTTATTTTCCTTTGCATTGGTACACGGAAATTCTTAATGCGTCTTTCCTACTAGAACCCCCGGCACAAGTTCTCGGGAATAAGATAGGTAGAGATAAAATTGACTTTCTATGGAATACCAGATGAGGGTTTGCCATTGCATTTAATTTTGCTCTTTTCAATATCTCTTATAATAGGAGTCTACCACTACCCCAGATCAGGAGATAGTTTTCTAAGCTGTGTAGTGCTCTGTCTCGCTCCCACAACTACTTATTTGATTCGGTTGGATTTGGATCTGATCCATATACTTCAAATGCATGACTAAAATTAGTAATGCGATCATACAATATGCATATTACGTAATCCTAGATAGTGTATCATTTCTAATTATTTTGTTGACGGAATGTCTGGCGTATTTTCTGGAACGCAAAAGCTACGTCATTGGTATGTTGATGCTGTATCATTAATATCAATTGGAAGAGGACGTCATCAATGACACACACCGAGATTTGTTTAATAGTGAAACAATAGAAACACGTCAAATATATTTTGTGGTATTGAAACCTGCATACCGAAGCCAATCCAGGAAATTAGGAGTTTTAATTTGAGAAATAGGAAAACTACATACATTCTTCTGTCAAAGCAATATCGATGAAAGTTTAATCTTTATTTCGATATATTCCTTCATATTCCGATGTATTGCCTGTGTGCAAATCTGAAAATAGTACAGACTTCCCAAGCAGCAGTTGAAATTACAGAGTCATGTGGATGCATCTTTTACTTCTTTCAAAAAGATTACTTATTCGTAGAAGACATGCAAAGAGTTCCTCTGAACCAACAAGAGCGATGAAGTGGCGTTCGTTTCACAACTGCAACAGTTTTATTCATAAAGGCGGAGCCACGCCTATAGCTAATGGCCTCACTTTAAACTGTCAACTTACCTGCATTCATTAATCTGCACACTCATAGTAATTCTCAAGAATTAATTACCTTAATCGATCATATTACTATAAATAAAATTACCATTTAAAATTATATGGAGGAAATACGGAAGCACTATGGCTCGGCCATTTATAAATGCCTTATGAATATAATGTAATGAGGTTTTTATATTGATTATGTAGGCTAGATTCGGACTGTTATTGAACGCTAATTAATCAGCAAAAAGTAATGTAGGTTTTACCGTTTTTTGTTTCTAAATAAATCATTGTATGATTATGTTAGACATGCATTAAGGATTAAGTTATACGTGATGGTCAAAAACATTACAGCTTCCGTATTTCCAGACACGTGAAATTGTAGGTCCTGCGCCTAATCTCTCTCCGGTCATGTCGGATAGCTGTCCCGTCGATCTATGAGAGTTAAGGAACAGAAAATGCGTCTGTGTTTGTGCATACTCGTGTACTTTCAGTGTGGTCGAATACAGATTTTCGAAATTCTTTATTTACATTTTTAAATAGATTAGTTGACAAGGTGAGTTGGTCTCACGAGCACAGAATTATTACAGAATTAAAACAAACATCGTCTCGAGTAATAATTTTGATGATATCTATAAAATCTATGCGATATCTATAAATGTATAAATCATCAGAGATTAACCTCGTAGATATTATAAATCTTTGCAACGAAAATAACTACACATATTTAATATTACTCATATTACAAAGGCTAAAAGTGTATGTTTGTTGCCTCTCATCTCACGATCAAACGGCTGCACAAATTGTTAAAAAATATAGCAATAAAAGATAAAGATAGACTTATTTTGTACATACTCATATTTGCAAAATAAATCTATCTTTATCTTTATCGACATGCACACGGGCGAAGGGCGGCAGGCGCAGAAGCTATTATAGTGATCAATAAAATATGTAAAGTAAAAACCGTTTTTACTATCAGATTCAGATACAATCTATTATTGGTTTAAAATTAATTAAATTGTTTGACAAGCGTTTTACAGGACGGAACATGCATGATGCTTGTACCCTTGCAAGTCTAGACAGTAGACAGGACGGTAAGACCTAGATTAATAAATAAAACGAAGTCTAAAGAAAGTCCTAGTCGACATTGAAATTAAATAAATTAGTATAAATAAGTAATAAACAAATGCGTCTTCATTTGTTTTTAAGATAATTATTTATTTATTTTTTTGTTATTTTCTTGCATTTTAGATTAGTGTTTTGCGGGCCAAGGTGTTTATTTAATTTATTATACTATTTAATTTAATTAAGACACTTTTGATCGTAAAGGTTTTTGAGATTATTTGTATCTGCATAAAAATCATTTTTTGGCAGATTAGCAACGTGATTAAAAACTTGCTAATAATCTTGTCCCTCATTCAGTCTTTTACACTTTCATCGGCGTACCGCACTTTTTTTTTCTGTATTCATACGATTCAAAGTGAAACACAAGCACCTAGCATATATATTTTATTACGGCCTTGAGAAAGTAATTAAAAGCAATCTATATTGACCCGTACATTATTTTAGAGTAATTATCTAATAGCATAAGACGACTTCGATTAACCAAACAAAACCAATTAATGTATAAATATGCATGAGGAATCATTAACGCCTATTAACGCCATAGGACATTGCAAGGTAATTCAAAGACAAGTGGTTATTTTTGGTACTTTGTTTGGTGTCCTTTACAGATACCAAAATTGCAAAAGATACAATAACAAATACGGTATTCGTATGAAGGCGGGCAATGCGGGCATGCAATAATTCGGGTTGAGTTAATTTTGCGATCTTGTAGTTAATTTTGTTATTAATAAACGACTCTAAATGCATTGTAAACTACCAAAAAACAATCATCTCGGTGGCTATAACAGTTCTATAAAATACAAAAACTTTACTCTAAATTGGAATAAATATTTGTAATATTTCATCAGTGCTAAATCAGTTGTGTGAACCTCCCTACCACCTTCTTATAGTCGGATTGTTGTCGATGTGCAAGCGAGATGACACACTACATGGCATATAGCGGTGTCTCGTTTTGACAACTGCAACAATTTTACTATAAGAAGTTGTGACAGGCTGTCTGCAACGAACGGCAGCTATTGGCGTGCACGTTGCAAAACGGAAAACATAATTATGTTCTTAGAACTTTTCTCATAGTCACTTGAAATCGAAATAATTTCCGTAATCAACCGACTCTATTCTAAGACCATCTGCGACAAAGTACTGCTTCATCCAGACAAATTACTGTTTACAAGCGTTATATGAACAGTAATTTAAAGTTATATTCAGCTTGATAAATACAGAATTATGATAACAAGCCTATGTAGAAGGAAGAAGGAGTTTATGAATGTACGAGTATCTAAATTAATTACGATTAAAGAAAATCACGTACCATTGTTTCCCGATACTAAATGTCTGTCTGTCAAAATTTTCACATAAGTTTAATTTTTGTAACTGTGATGAATCAAACCAAAGAGTTTCAAGCAATGTATAGATGACCTTCCATCATTGTTCCAGTTGTTGAAGCGAGACGATGCACTATAATGCAAATAGCAGCGTCTCTCTTTCACAACTGCAATAGAATTATTTTAAGAGGAAGCTGTAGGCGCCAGAGCATAAATATATAGGTACATATTTATATACCTCCTGCCTCCTGACCTATTTCGGTTACTATTACACCAGCTAGCTACGCAGGGCTTATTATAAGTGCACAAGCGTGTGCGTAAACACAGGTGCACTCTTTGTTCCTTTAATCTCACAGCCCGATGGGACGGCAATCTAAAACGACCAGAGAGAGAGACCAGGTGCAGGACCCACATTTTTACGTGCCTTCCGAAACATGGAAACTGTTATATTTATTTCTAGACCGCACACAACATTCGAAAAGTCGGTGCACCCCGTGGGGATCGAACTCGAGACCTTTGACTTGGCAGTCTTATGATCTTACCACTAGGCTATCACAGCTTCAACCTAACCAAATAAATATTCATACACACGAAAAACACAACCCTTTACCAGGCCAATGGGATAAAATTAACATTAAATTATATGAAAATTTACATTACACAACATTACTTAAGTAACTGTATCACCGGATAGCCTCCATAAATTAGTTACCGTAGAATTTAGTACAAGCCGGAAACTTTCGCAATTATAATTATAGCACACCTAAAATGCCTTGCTCGGTCCATAACATAAATCTTGTACGGTATGTGAATGGTTAAGATTTATTTAGGACTATTAATAAGCAATTAAAACGTAAAATAAAGTGATGTTGTAAAGTTTAGGTATTTACATTGCATTGTTTTTTTTTACTGTATCTTTTTTTTTCGTTTTCTAGGTTTTTTTTGTTTTCCGTAGTGAACCGCTAATGACTTCAACCCACGCCGAAGGCACGGTGTGGGCCTGTGGGGATATGTCGGACTTCCACCGACTAAAAACACCCCGGACCCCTTTTACTACCTAATCCAGCGTCACGGGATCGCTCGCGCATGCTCTGCGTGACCCTGGCTGGGATCGCTTTCTAGTTAGTGATGTTCAACTCCTTAGCTTTTTCCCAACATTGTTGAGGCTGACTTTCAGCCTATCCGGATGCCTTTCATCCTATCTGGATTTTTTAAACATTTTACATGGATTGTCTGCCTATTGGCTATCCAAACACCACAACACCTTTTAACCCGCGCAAATCGTTATTAGAAAAGATCTTTCTTGTCGATTTAATGTTTTTCGACTTTATAAGGGAAATTGTCTAGTGTAACTTTATTTGGGTTAGATAATAATATTTCAATTTACGTAACTACCAGTTTTTCTTTTATTTCATTTATTATTCCCAACTATTGTTTAAGACTAAGATGGCTATTGTATATTTTAACGTACATTCCACCAGTAAATTTTATCTTCCTATATTTAGCTAGACAATGACTAAAGAGTACAACAATTATGCCCAAAACTTTATTCACGGGGTCTAATACCTCCTCTTAAACTAAAACCGTTGCAGTTGTGGGAAAGAGAAGGCGCATTACATGCTGTATAGCGGTATCTCTCTTCCTCAACTTCCACAGTCTTATTTGGTAAGATAGTGGTAGATCCAAAGAGATATTATTTGCATGTAAATTAAGCGTGTCGAATTGTGAATAGCTGAATGAATATTAAACATGTCCGTGACCAGTTCGTTACAAGTATGAAGTATAGCTGTCGAAGTGTCAATATGATAATAAGCCCCCTTATATAAATAAATATTGATTAAATAGCTGTTGCAAAAAGCTGTCAAAGGGTCGGTCGTACTGAATTGTGATTTATTGTATTGTAATTATTTATTTAAATTTAACTACCTGGCGTGTAGATTAGTAGTAGTACCATGGTTAGATTTTTCTTTAAACAGAGGATAGAAAAGAAAGTAGATGCTCATTGTAAGATTTAACAAAAAATCGAAATGGTAGCGATACGTCAGAGTCAGATACGTTTCTCATGCATATTCTAGACAATTTAATCTCTTTGTGAATAGGTTGCGAGAAAATCATAGTCAGAATTTAATGTTCTTTTTTACACACGATGACACACCTATAGATTTGATAAGCTCTTTTGACTGTTTTTCTTTCTTTTTTTCTTAATTGAGACAATTTGATTTTTCTTGTGCAGAATTTGGACCAATAATCAAAACGTGCCACCGATTAGTTTTAACAGTAGGGTCATAATATTAATATCAATTATGTCATGTTATAACACAAAGAGAATGTAACCAATTATTCTAATAAATTCTAATTAGCAATTAAGAACATGTTCAACTAGTTTGTTTAAGATAACATTAATATAGGCACATGTATGCATGTATATGCTTAAAGGTCAAGAGTAAATATAAGAATAATAGTTTATACAATACTGTCTAGTGTGATAGCTGTGATAGCCTAGAGGTATGACCGTAGGATTGCCAAGTCAAAGGTCTCGGGTTCGATACCCACGGCGCGCACCGACTTTTCGAATGTTGTGTGCGTTTTAGAAATAAATATCACAGCTTCCGTGTTTCGGAAGGCACGTAAAAATGTGGGTCCTGCGCCTAATCTCTCTCCGGCCTTGTCAGATTGCCGACCCATCGGGCTATGAGAGTAAAGGAACAGAGAGTGCACCTGTGTTTGTGCACACATTTGTGCACTATAATATGTGCCGCGTAGCTGGCTGGTGTCATAGTAACACTAGCCGGCGAGGCCAAAATCAGTCCGGACATTATTAATATTGTCTAGTTCAAAATCCTTGGAGAAATTGGGGCAGGTTGTGTCTGGTGTACTGGCGAGTTGTTCCAGCGTGGTTAGCGTGACACTGACCTGTCATGTCTCGCTTTTATCAGGAAGGGCCTTGAGACCTCTCTAGTCAAGCACTAATTTGATAAGAGCGATCTATTTCTGATTAACAATGATTTTGATTGAGTTCTAGGTGTTTATTTGATGTATTATTAGTGGATTGCTCGACGGCTTCATTGATAAGTCGGATGTGTTAATTTTGTCGCGTGACAAGTTTGATGCATAATTATAAATGTATTATGCTATATTTGAGTATGGGAAATATCGTTTGATTGTTACCGAAACGATGTTTAATTCTTTTTGTTTTTATTCGTGTTTGTATTTTTTATGACATTTACAGACTTTTATGTGTATGTTAATTTATGGAGAACGTGTATTTATAATTACTGCAGTTTGCCATTCTGCTTACGAATCTAGAATTTCGGTCTTTTTGAATTGTAAATTAATTATATGTTAAGTGGAAGTATTTTTTGCTATTTCTAAATAAACTTAATTTTTCCAAGAGTTTCCAAAAGCTTCTTGGTTTAATTAATTGTGATTATGCTTTGTCATTTCATCGTAATTTTGGCTACTACAATAACAACCGCGAAGGCTTAAATTGAACAAGTAAAAAATCTATGACAAATGGGTTTACGTATTGTTTATCGTGGAAAAGTTTGGAATGGACTTTTCCCAAGTGTATCTAAATGATGACCATACATTTTTTGCTTAGTGGACTAAATTGTTCACGCTAGTGAAGTTGAGTTATTCGGTGCTATTCAGTTAGTAAAAGTCTAAGTCTGACTCTCCCTCCCGCTGCACCCACAGCGGGCGGGCTCATCTGATGATTTCCAATGGAAAAAAGGGGGTTGGTTCCAAAAATGTAATAGTTACCTGAGTAGTCGTAATGAGCTGCAAAGTTTACAAATCTATGCAGTTATGAGTACCTTCTAAACAATTGATAAATATACTTTCAGACTTCTAAATACATACTGAAAATTGATCGTGCTCATCACACAAACATTTGTCCTGGGTGGGGATCGAACCCACGACCTCTGGTATAGCAGTCAGGGCCACTAACCACTTAACCAACAGGCCAGTCAAGTCACGAGTCTGTTTATCGTAATATTAACTAATAAAACTTTGTAATTAAATACGAAATACCTAGATACAGATATTAGTCTAATACTCAATAAAGGAGTATTGTAATTAATACTATGTCACGTTCTGTTTAATCGCGAACGACTGCTGTTGAATTGATAAATAATTAAGGCAATCAGTGCAGTAAGCAGCATACAAAACTAAGTAAATTCTTAAATTATGGTGAAGTATATAATATTTATTAATATAATTATCCATTAACATAATTATATATTGAGATGCTATGAGATAGATAATAGTAAGTAATTAAGGAAGCTGTCACTCTAGTTTATTAGCCTTCTTTCTGACTGAAAAATACGGTCGAATTGAGAACCTCTTCCTTTTTTTGAAGTCGGTTAAAAAATAAATAAACTACACACAGAAGGTAAAGCTCTAGACTGACGGACCGCATGTCAAATGCAAGTTGCAGTTCGGATACAGTTGGAATGCAGCTGACACGACTGCAAAAGATCTACCTACACGGTTGGTTTACATACAAACAAAACAATCCGTGCGAATCTCCGTAGCGATTACGCTCAACACAGACGGTTGATTTGCAGTTCTATTGCAAATCAACCGTCTGTCTGTCTACATCCGAACGGCAACTTGCGGCTGGATAAAGTTAAAATACGGTCCGCTTCTAAAGACTGTGCCAAGTATCGTTCTGTGCGTATTAAATATCCTAATACATCCAACCGTGTCGACGGGTTAGAGACACAATAATATAGAGGAAAACAAAGTCTGTATTTACTAAAGAGTAATTTATTAATCCTCTTTTGCTCAATTCCTTTTTTCAGAACGATTTTCTAAACGAAATGTCATTTCCATACATTTCAGAGTTAAAATGTAACTTGAATATAAGGACAGGTCGTCGATCTATCAGCAAGTTCTGTAGAAACGTTCACTTATCCTTATGACATTAAAATATATTTTGATTTGAATTTAATTTTAATTAAATCGACTTCATTAATACCAGGAACACGTATCATGTCATGTGAGCATCAATAGATGACAGATATGATGCATCAATGTATTGTAATTCTGTTAACACATTTTTTTAATACATACCTAGTATGCGTTAATATTATTTAATTAATTACACGTTATGTCGTTGTAAATAAATCTATCATCGGTACTATAATTGTTATTTGATTGCTGGTATGTTGTACAGTAAATGTTTAATATGAATTTTATTTACAATATTCATGTAACTTAGTTATAAATATAAGTTACATTGATGTCATAAGTTTATATAAGAAGTTGTTGATTGATTTCCTTTGTATTGCAAAAAATATGCGAAGTGAATTGAATTAGTTCTGGGATTGTTCGTCATAGTGAGCGCGGAGAGTGGGGAAATCGAGATTTCGAGAATTATGGAATTATAAAACCCCTTATTTTTGATAAAGGGTGAAACTTACTTAACATTATGTCGCAGCCCAAAAGGAAAGCCTGTATGTCACCCAAATTCTCAAATATGTGTTTCTCGTTAATTTCTTCTTCTACTATTCTTTTCAGCATATACTTACCCAAAGCTGGACATCTGCCTTTCTAATCTAGTGCTCGTTTTGTTTCTGATATAAAATTGATAACCTTTCTCTATCTTTTTTATTCTTTTCTATTCTTTTTTCTATCTTATACTCTTGTTACTTTAGATATCATCAGTGATTGAGCCTGCATAAGACTTAAAGGCAAATTAAAACTGACCGACATCCAGGCGTCTCTTATGATTTGCACATGTTTTTAGATATCACATTTCATGTAAGTATACCTACTGACGAAAAAATCACAGATCAAGTTTCACTTGACAAAAACGTTACGATAAAGGGCAACTCAAATTGTTTTCTTCCGTATTGGTATTGAGTTACCGAACTCCGGTTGAGAGTGAAATTGAAACTGGGCCCTCCTTGGGAGAGGCCTACTACTAAACCAAGAACAGTAGAGGATATAGTGGTAAATGATGAAGGACCGTATTCCCTTGTGATTTGATAGGATTTAAAAAAAGAAATCGTATCCTTTTTCTACTTCTATCGTCGTGTGTTTTTTTTCACTTCATTTGCTTATCATGATGTACTTGGTGGCAGAGATAAGACCACCCGTAGGTTTCCTCGCTATTTTTTTTCTTCTCCTTTATATCACTAAGAGCAACTTTTTTTTAATAATAAAACAAAAACGCACGCAACTTCAATATAGGCACGTGTAACGCATGTCAAAATTGTAGGCGGATACATTTTGTCAAAACAATCATTACTGCAAATAGTACAAGACATTGACGAATGACATGACTAAAATAACCTTCGAAATATGAGATTAAAATTCTTGCGAATAATTCTATAAAAAGCTCACTACCTCCTCTTAGAATACAACCGTTGCAATGAAAGCGAGACAGCGTACTACATAATGTAGAGCAATGTCTCTCTTCCACAACCGCCAGAATCTTATTTTAAGCATCGGTGGTCCCCAGATCTGTATTACAAATCGTTTGCCTCGAGCAATTCCTATTGGAGGATGTCATTGGTAGATAGATCTAGAGCTTCAAAAACGTGGCCTTGCCGAAGGCTTACAATAAGCATGACTGTATTAGTCATTGCTAGGTATAAGTCTTTTAAGAAAAAGTTTACAATCTTCCGGTATGAATGTATCATAATAATATGGTAATGTTAAAATCTGAATCTGCAGAGTTGTCTGAACTCAGGCAAGTTCGAAATTCGATGCTATGTAAGAAAAACAATCGTCTCAAACTATACACACAGCCAGACATCATTTTTTTTCGAATTGAACAACACCCGGTTTAAGCTTTTAATTAAAAAAGTATAAATAAAATTTAACTCCTTTGAGATCAGTGACATAACGTTGACCTGTCATTTCAATACAATAGAACGAATAGATTAGCGTTATCATTCGTAGAAGTATGACTTCTTCGAAAATCAAAAATTGACATGTTTTAAGTTTTGCACAAGACCTTGCTGCATGGGCAACAAAATTATGTGTAGTGATTTGAATAATTAATGTATTTATCGCTTTTAATTTTCTCTATGAGTAATAGATGCAGATTTAATCATTTGGGCGGTCATTTGTAATCCGGTTTAAATGCTTGCCATTAACAAAGCCTGCGGGTTCAATCACTAATATTATTATTATTAATCCGCAGACATTTGTTCCGGTCTGGGCGTCTGTAAATAATAATAAATTTGAATAAAATATGAATATACTGAATGATATTACTAGTTGTTTTAAGAATGGAGTTTAGCAAACTTTAACTTGCTCATAGATGCATTTTACTCGTGCACGGTTCCTATGCTTTTCGAATACTAGGTAGTTCTCTTTACGACTCTCTTCTTCACAAAATACTTGGTGAAAGGCCGCACCCTTAGTATCTGAGGTATGGAATTTAGGAGTGATTCTGAGTCGTTCTAAATTAGCTTAAGATAACATATTATCAAAGGATGCAAAGGGCCTACAAGAATCTTGGTTTTATACTATGACAGTCACAAGCGATCACCATTGTTACGGCTGCCAAGATCTATACTCATGAGCTGTCATATGGGTTGTTCACAAGTCAAAATCAAAGTGATGTTGGAACGTATAAAAATCAAACACAGACGCGCTTGTAGTATAAGCTCCATGGCGTATATGTTATTGAGCGGTAGCCCTCATTACATATTTACGCTACGTGGAGACGTCATCGCGACGTCGTCGCCTGCAGTTAATGACGGTTCCAAAAACCAGAACTTACTCAAATCAGCTGTGACTCAAGCCATTTGCATTATTAACGAACTGTACGGTAAAATTCATGTTATTTCATGTGAATTTAAGTGAATTTACTACTTATCCTATGTTGTGAAATAAAATACTTTCGATTTATACATAGATACAAGATACATAGATATAATAGAAAATAAGTAGGTACCTACCTAACAGATAAATAATTAAGTATACTTTTTGTTTATAATTATGTAAATATGAGTTTATATATGTTTATACAAGTTTATAATTAATACATAATATACTTTACTATCCCATTAAATGGTACTTACCTGTCATGATAATTTTAAGTCAGTAAATCTATACATATAATAAATCTGTAGAAAAGTCATTTTTGTACATTGAAGAAATTGAGAAAAAAAATTGCCAGGGTGTGAAAAGATAACTAACAGAACCCATTTCCATCATTTTTGAAATTTTTGTCTGTTTGTCTGTTTGTCTGTTTGTCTGTTTGTATGTGCGCGCATCCCGTAAAATCTACGAACTCAATGCAGACAATGTTTATACACAAAAATTATACGCAACTTGAGGTATAACTTAGTCTTTGTTTGATCAAAATCGGTTCACTCTACCAAAAGATATGATTAATTTAGTGAATTCAAGAAGTAAAATAATTACGTTACGCAATTCAGTGTAGTACTTGCAACGACATCTTATGACAAAAAATAGAACTAATTTTGACAGCTAAATTACAAATCCAATAGATGGCGTTGTGCAAATTTCGTCGTTTTCTGAATCACGGTGTTAAGATTTGACACCATTATATTATTGCTGAAGGTCGGGCTAACATAAATACTATATATTATTGTGCTATCCTATACAGGGGGTGATCAATCACGAATTTTCGTAACTGTTCTACTGTCACCATAGCTGTGTACGAGTCACCATAGCGACCAAAATACTGTTGCTATGGTTTTATGTTTTTACATTAATTGTATTGGCTTACATGTTATTTGGCTTACAACATAGCAATCAAAATAGCCGGGTTGGTGAATTGCGAGCTTCGTATTTTTTCACTTCAAGTTCAAATTTCATTTCGACATACACTTTTTGAATTTATTTTTCAATAATTTTTGAATATAAATTTTACTAAACAAACATTTACTTTTCTTCTATCGTTTTTGATAGTACAAAAGTATTGTATGAAGTACCTGGCTTTTTTAACATAAAATTGTTTTTTAAAATAAACAAAAACAATGGTTTGGACGGTAAATGATTTACTATATTTTTTTAACTAGCTGTTGACTGCAATTTTGTTGTGTGTTACGCGTGGTTTTGAAGATTTGATAGTACTTATACACTACTACAATTGTGCACCAATTGCGATGGTATAGGGTAGTTGCATTGGTAAAAGTGTGTTGATATACTGTTATTAATATCATTAATCTTGCGTACGAGTATGCCCCGTTCACATTCTCCCGCAAATGGTTTGTTACGTGTGCATAACACTACCCTTCTTCAGGCTCAGTTGGCTCAGCTCAAACTACCATAATTAGAAACTTAAAACATTGATAACCATGATATAACACTAAGAAGGGATTTTTGAAAATTCGTCCGTCAAGGAGTAGAAAGAAAACGAAATAGAAGATCGGTGCCCGGAATAATCTGCTGCACCCGCATACATCCACCAGATTGGGAGCGGCGTCCGATGTTAGCCGCACCACAGTGCATAGCGCTCAACAAAACGTGTCGAATAATATCGGGCTGTTTAAAACCAACCCTGCTCAATAAGTTCTCCCTTTGGTTAGCATTGCTCTACCTGACGTTAGAAGAGAAGTCGCATGCGCGCTCGAAAAAGACATCGAGGAATCAGACACACGACATCGGACATCCCCTATGTAATACCAAAGCTTATACCCGATTAGACTTAAGAGCCAAAAGAGCTTTCTCCGATGTACACTGGCTACAAACGAAACTCCAACTCGAACTCGGTGCAAGATCTGGGCAGATCAGCATCTACCACCTGCCACTTATGTCCTACCTCATAAACGTCTGCCGCCCGGAATTCTTTGCAGTGACCTGTTTGGAAAGCATTCAACCGTCTGAGAATCCAAGTAGGTCGCTGCAAACAAAATTTGTCAAATTTGGGTATACAGACCTCTCTAACATCCAGTAAGAATGCGTCATCTCCGTCCAGACGATGTCACAACACCTATAGTGACGAAAATGTCTGCACACTTGCAATTCAAAGGATCTACTATTTACCAAATACTACGTACAATTGACACAAAAGAAGAAGGTTTTTCTAATTAAACTTAAAAATGGAGAAGAAACGGCGTAACAAACTTCACAACATAATTCAATACACAATTATTTTTAGTGTTTCCAGAGGGTATTAGTTTGCCGTAGCTAAGGATAGTTGGTGTGCCGTCATCGAATTCTGCAAAGAAGTGATGACGCTCAACAAAAAACCGCAGAAAGAACACGGGAAGCCTCATCTGACCACTCGATCCGTGCCCAGCGAGCAACAAATAGAAGAAAGACCAAATTTACCCTCCTCAAACCACCATAAATAGCCTACGCAGGTAGGCTAGGGGAAGTCTACTGTACTGTATAATATAAAGGCAAAGACGACAAGCACGGTGCTTTCGCGCGACTCTTAATGAGCGCTGGGGAAAACTGACTCCACGTCAATTAAGAAGCTCCCGTTAAAAAGATCTCTCCCGTCAGGGTTCACGATAGTTTGCGAAAGTGTTCCCGTGGCTCCAGACAATAGGACACGGAGATGCACTCAGGTAGTTTTAGCCAGTCAGAATCCGGCACACTTCTTTCCCATCGCCCGTATTCAAGACCTTCAATCCAAATTGACAAATCAGTGTAAGATAGTGGCCACAGCAACAATATAATACGACCTTTCATCATATGAATGTTGGACTAACCTTTAAAACTAGCAGTGTTAACAGTCAAGTAATATGTTTGTAAGAGTAAAGGTTATGAGTAGAAAGTTAAGGAATAATTTTGGAACAGAACTGGATTAAGGAGCTTGCATTAAACTTTATTTAGCTTAATTTTTGTACAGCACTACACATCTTCAATTTACCTAATCTTCAATACCACGCAGACAAAGTCGCGGTATTTCTATTTCAAATAATTTAGGTACTATAATCTCATTTACATGTGCTTTTGTATTTTTAGTAATAACAAGTAGTTTTAAAAATCTATTTTGAAGAGCTTCCAGTTTATCTCAGTGAGTTTTGAATGTTAACCCATAGCTGTGACATGAAAAAAACTCTTAAAATAATAATAGGAACTTTAAAGTTTAGGTAGTACATAATATTCTTAGTTCGTCATCTATTTTCACGCCAAGGTATTTGTATATAGCCTACTCTTATCTAAACAACGTTGTTTTGTTTCGACAACCACGCGAACGAAGTCGCGGGCACAGCTAGTTATAAATAACTAATGCATTATTTAGATATTCACATATAAAATGACATAATTATGTACTCCAATAGAGCCTCGAATATTAATCTTAAGAATCTTAAAGTTTTTTGAATATTGAATAGATAAACATAATTATTATAATTATTCAGGATTTTAACATTTTAAATGTATTCATAAACTAGATTTTTATATTTGTTTTTGTGTGAATGTTGCATTTAATCAATGAAGGAAGAATAGGAATGTTCTTTTAATTAAATTTGAAACCTAGGCACGTTAAAATGATTTGTTTAGTGTTTGTTTATAGTGACTTAATGACTAAGTTTGACATTTTAACGCGTTTGCAGAAATATCAATCTCTGATTGATGTTAAATCAATACAAATTTGAATAATATAATAAACTTTGCTTGTTAAATAACCGTAAATAAAAGGCTTGAAGAAAAGGTCGCTACACTTTGATTTAATTCTGATACCTTGGTATGTAAATCGCCAATAACTTATATAATATTAATGACTATGTTAGGATAGGTTAGTAATATATAGTCTGTATGCAAAACGAAATATAATGGGCTCATAACCTTCAATTGTTTATTATGAATAGCAGCTCGTTACTAAGCGTCTGGTAACCTTCGTCTGCCTCTAAAATATTATTATTAATTATTTATTTAAATTAATTAATGTATCTAGTATTATTATAAATTGCTGTACTATTTCTTCGGTAATCCGATAGATATTTGAATTTCTTTTTCCACTTCCGTTATTTGACAGTTCGAAGAATAAGCGTGAGATATTGACTGTTTGACAGGCACCATGTGACCACCGAGGGATTGAGACTTGTAGTTAATTATTTAATACTAATTATGATATTTAATACTAATATAAATAATTTAATAGTAGTTTAGACTTACTGTCGCCATAATGGAGAGTACAAAGGCCTTACTTACTAAATGTTTTAAAGTAGGTTTTATTATTGTGGATGTGAAAAAGAGACGCCACTCTACGCTGTGTGGTGCGCCATCCTACTTCTACGTCCGCTGTAAGGTATTCGACTCGCATATATTGGATTAAAATATAAATAATTTAATTAGTCTTATTCTCTAGGGGCACAGATAAATATGACATTTGTAACAAGGTAACAAACATAACTAGACTACACAGCCTTAACGATAGGTTCTCCTTGTTTTAAATTCAAAATCTAGATCGAAATTAATGTAACCTAATTATCACAAGTCTTATAATGTGTATGCGATTTGAATGTATGTGAAAACTTTGGCAACACAAGGATCAATTAAGATATGGAGTAATTAAAATTAAACCCTTGTGGAATTTGAAGAATGTATATGCAGCTAGATATTTTGTAGAAATAATAATCTTTATGTTAGTGGCAGAGTAAAAATAACGTTTCCTTAAAAATATAATATTATTTTACAGCTTATTTCTGACGCGATATTTTTCGAAAACACATTTTCCGCCTGTATTAAGGAATGTTAGGTAACTTGTTGTTTATAAAATAAAGATAATTTCACGCTCTAAAAATTTGGGAAGTGGGCTACTCAAAACTTAAAATATAAATATTAATTAATATTTAAAGATTTTATCTATCGATCTATATATTATTTAATCTTACATTTTTTTTATTAAACTTTTAATTACTATTTTCCCGTCAGTTTCATGAAGACCACAATCTGTTGCATCTAATATATAATAAGATATAAGTATATTTATTATAAAATATAAGTATAATTATTTTGTTATGAAATATAAGTAAATTTACTAGGTAAGAACACTTTTAATATTAAACCTCGATTTAATTAAAAAATACTCCTATTTGGGTCCACGATAAAAGGTTGGATTTATGGAAAAGAAAAGAATATTTAATCTAGATGTTGATAAAACAAGAGCAAAGTGATAAATTTCTGTATCAAGCGCAAATACGCAGTACTTCTCAACTCTTGAAGAACTGGATTTATATACCTAATCAATAATTTAAAACAATTTAAAATAAACAACAATAATAACGATCTAGTCTGAAAACAATAGAATTTAATTTCGTGGTACCTGCATATACAACACAAAACGTAATATATAACGTTAGACGCATAAGATGAAATGTCAAGTTAAGACCGGGGATCAACTTTCAAGGTTCCAATGGTGCATTTAACAAATCCGGCCAAGTGCGAGTCTGACTTTCGACACTGAGGCTTCCGTACAAATAAGCTAAACAAACACAGATCTGCATAATTTTTTTAATAAACATGTTCCGATAAAAATTTTGGTAATCATAATTTTTCCATTATCTGTGCTATGGAAACATTTCTCAGTTCCAAATTTCGAGATGTACTATTTAGGTTTTGATTCCTTTGCGAAGTTTTTTCATAGCTTTAAGCGACAGTAGACTTGCATATTAGCTATAATAAGACATGAGGAAAAGGACTTGACGGACACAGACAAACAGACAGGCAGATGAACGGACGAACAATGAAGTGATCCAATAAAAAATAGTTTTTTTTCTTTTGAGATACGGAACCAAAATACTATACTTAACTTGAAAGATATTTCAAATTAAAATACTTATAATATGAGCATGTTAAACATTGCTTATGACCTAATGTGGACCTTGGAAATGTATCAAATAGCCGATGAATTAATTGTGCGTGATCATTTGCAAGTGTCAGTTTTTAGAACGGGTATCTTAAGGCTATATTTGAGACTCATTTGACAAGGCTGGACATATACGGGAATGCTAAAAATATTGATTGATTGTATGTTCTTAATATGTTTTCTTATAGGGTTGGCTTTAAAAATATAAGGTACCTGAAGAAATAAGAAGTGTTGAATGCGCACACGGTTCAAATTTTACTCTCCTTGCATTGCCGTTATGGACAGCACAAAAATAGCCAGAATTTGTGCGTTGCACAAATGATTGTTCTGACTCTGGATGTCTCTGTGCATGTGAATTTTAATGTCTGTTGTGCTTGTGAAACCCCTCGCGATACAATGATTAAATTCCTTAGTGCGGTAGTCTTTCTTTAAAATAAAAAAGACTTATTTAAGCTATCCCTTTTTAGGATTTATTACGATCTATTCGAAGACTAGAGGTATAACAACATGATATAATTAATAATTGAAATAATGTCAAGCTTATAGATGATGCGCACTTTTTGCTTGCTAATTATATTGGGATACGGGATTACGCACGTTTGCCAACCCCGAAATATATAACCTTATATAACATATTTATAGACTAACACCTAGACTTTACATTTACATTCCAACGTTTCTAAATATCAAGGCACCGGACTACAATTCACCGATATTATTAATTAGTTCGGAACCTATTAGATCTAGCGATAATTAATATTATCTCTACTATGATTGATCTAGCGTTTCGCTACAAACTCAGAATTTAGATGACATTATAGATAAATAGACTAAATGTTCTTGTTTGTAAAGATCAGAAGCCCTACTAACATCGCTTCAAGTTAAAAGTTGTAATAGTGGAAGAGAGACGCCGCTCTGTGCCTTGTAGTGCGCTATCTCGCTTCCACACCCTATAATATTACTTTAAGAGCTGACAGTTGGTCACATGCAATCGCTCATGAACTAAGATTTTATCTATGATAGGTCTTTGCATATAATTAATGATAATTTTATTAGAGTTTCCGATCGGCATTTGTCAACTACATTAGGAAGTATTTGTGTGAATGTTTAATCTTTTACGATGTTTTTTTTAATAACGTTTGCGATTGCAATCTATTTAATATAACTAGTAAGTTCACTACATAAAATCGTAATGATCTGAATAGTGATTTTTTTTTTTTATATTTAATCCTGGTAAGGTCGTATTATTTTGATTTTATAGTCTTAGATATTAATTTTGTCATTTATATCGATGACGGAAAAACATCGTTAGGAAACCTAAATTCCAAATATTGGAATCTGAAATCGCTAATCCACAGTGAGCTAGCGCGGTGAACAATGCTCAAACCTTTCCTATATGGGAAAAGTCCCGAGCCCAGCCGTTGGACGTTTATATTATAGGCTAGTATTATTGTTATATTGAACTAATAACATATAGGGTTGAAATGTGGCATTATTGGGCAATGTAGAGCCTTAACTTGAAAGTATGTAGAATTAAATAACATGGCTACAAACAGCTACTTAAGCAGGTAAGTTAAACAGTTTCATACTTACTGGGCAAATTTTTTGCTACTACCACGCGCTGCTGATATTCAATACAGGTAAGTTACTAATAGCCAGTAAAAAACAAATCATTGTTAGTTCCTTAACGTTGTGTAATAATATCTGCCTATCAATCTATCGATTACCTACTTACTATTAATAGATTAGGAACTAGCCACGTGTCAAGTATTTATTTTACTTATTGAAGTTCTCAAGCGGTGTCGGGATGAATTAAACGTACACCACGAGGATTGCTTTGAAGCGGCGCAAGATAGAGAATCGTGGAAGGATTTGGGGGAGGAATTGCCCAGCAGTGGGACACTACAGGCTAGGAAAAAAAATTGAGCTTTTTGGGTTGGTAGTCAGACTTGTCTTGAGGGTGTTCAAAAGTTTAGGTTTGTTGGCTTCCACCTCCAAAACAAACTTTTTATTTTTCTTTTTGTGTTCTCTAGAAATTTTATGGAATGCCAAGGCAAAGGTATACCTAGCCATTCGCTTTTGCCCAGCCAGGTCTCCTACCGGCCAAAAGCACCACAATGCTTGTCCGGGAACAAAAGAGATCCTTTTCGCAGACTACAAAACCAAACTTCACTAACTAAGCAATTATACAAATTCAGATTAAGATTACACCTATTTTTTATCCTAAAAAACAGATTTTACCAACTACGAATATAAATACTGTTTTAGGTACACAGGTCTAAGTAAATAGATACGCTAGTGTGAGAATAAATAAAAAAAATAGACAACAATTCTTCCATTACGGAAACGTTTGCAAATATTAACATAAAATAAAAATGAAACAACAGTCTAAATCGCCAGACAGGAAGGTCGGAAGGTATCAATCATTACTAAATGGTATTTTAATTAAATGTTTTTTATTTAGTAACTGACCTACGCAATATATTCAGTCTGTATGCGTCTGACCTCCCTTAAACCGGTATTGGGCCGTTAGAGGGCGTTCCTAGTCACCTAATTACTAGAAACTTGCCGAAAATATTCGATACCTTATAAGGATTTAAGTATCAAACTTATAATCGATCAATGTAAGGTCGATACTAGTTGTTCCAGTCTAGATTATTACAGATAAGTACTGCTGTGCCTAAATGTTTTAGAAATATTTTGTAATCAATATTAGCAATTGGCAGTCTGACCTCTAAAACAATCGGGTTAATCCATCATTTTATAAAAGTAGTTAGATATTGTATTTTTAACTGGTTGACGTTTAGATTCAGTTACAAGCGTTCTTTAGAATATCAAATCAATTTACACCTGCATAGAAGTGATTGTGAGTCTAGCCCAAAATGGTTTTTCAGTTAGAACTTTTTAAGTAACTCAAGAGAAAAAAATGTTTTTGGTTTTTATGTAGTCAAATTAATTAAACTCTTTAGAAATGTCATGTATCTAGTGGCCTGTATTTTATCTTTCAATATTAGAAGTTCTCATTAACATTATTTTAAAATATCCTTTTATTTAACCTTCTTCGCGCCGAGGTCAGCTTTTGATCTAAGATGCAATTAATTTATATTTTTGCACTGACCTACGCAATAAAATTCGATAAGAGAACTAGACAGCCAAACTGGTATCCCAAGGTTTGATCGTATGACAACCTTTCAGGATTCAATTGCCCGTGAAGGCTAGATTTTTAAAGATTAGAATAGAATTAAACAATTTACAGAAGAAATTTAAATACTTGTGTCCTCAGTATTTTGATCATAGATAGAGTGGAGCAGTAACTGAATGGTGGCCAAGACATGTGGGTGAACTTAGCAGATCAATGTCCAGCAGATCAAAAAAAAAGAGAGTTCTATTCGCATGCAGCTGAGTTCTATAGTTCCTGATAGTTTTTAGAAATAGTTCTGCTGGTTTTACCCCAAAAATTTAAATTAATTAAATGCTCTGCTAACTTCCCGTAGCAGATCAATTTGCAGCAGATAAAAAAAAAGTGTGTTCCTTTCGCATGCAGGTAAGTTCTATAGTTCCTGATAGTTTTCAAAAATAGTTCTGACGTTTTTGTCCCAAAAAAAGACAATTTAAAAAATGGTCTGCTAACTTCCCGTAGCAGATCGAAAACTCGAAAATATCATTTTCATTGCCTTATAATATATTCCCACAGCCTAGAACTCTTTTGTTTTAGACAGAACTATAGCAGAACTGCAATGCACAATTCGATTCGAGTCCAGAACTCACGTCCTGGTGCCAGCAGAGCATGTGCAAAAACTTGAAAACTCGAAAAATATCATTTTTATCATTTGTAAAACTGCTCACAGGCTAGAGCTCTTTTGTTTTAGACAGAACTATAGCAGAACTGCAATGCATAATTCGATTCGAGTCCAGAACTCACGTCCTGGTGCCAGCAGAGCATGTAAGAATGTTTCAAAACTCAAAAAATATCATTTTTATCACTTGTAAAACTGCTCACAGGCTAGAACTCTTTTGCGATCCGCCCACATCTGCAACAGTGGGCGGAGAGGCGGTACGGAAAACTGACGTACCGCCTCACACAGGTGTTGACCGGACACGGGGCCTTCGGGCACTACTTGTGCCGGGTGGCCCGCAGAGAGGCCACCACAGCGTATCACCAGTGCGGCGTCCGGGAAAACGATCCGGACGCGCCCCAAATACGCCGACAAAAAAAAAAGGACAAACAGGGTTAGGTTTGGTTTTTATTTAGGTTAGGTTAGGTTTTTAGTTAGGTTAGGTTAGGTTTTTAGTTAGGTTAGGTTAGGTTAGGTTTTTAGTTAGGTTAGGTTAGGTTTGGTTTTTAGTTAGGTTAGGTTAGGTTTTTAGTTAGGTTAGGTTAGGTATGATTTGGTTTTTAGTTAGGTTTGGTTTTTAGTTAGGTTAGGTTAGGTTTTTAGTTAGGTTAGGTTAGGTTAGGTTTTTAGTTAGGTTAGGTTAGGTTTGGTTTTTAGTTAGGTTAGGTTAGGTTTTTAGTTAGGTTAGGTTAGGTATGATTTGGTTTTTAGTTAGGTTTGGTTTTTAGTTAGGTTACGTTTGGTTTTTAGTTAGGTTAGGTTAGGTTTTTAGTTAGGTTAGGTTAGGTTTGGTTTTTAGTTAGGTTAGGTTAGGTTTGGTTTTTAGTTAGGTTTGGTTTGGTTTTTAGTTAGGTTAGGTTAGGTTTGGTTCGGTTTTTAGTTAGGTTAGGTTAGGTTTGGTTTTTAGTTAGGTTAGGTTAGGTAAGGTTAGGTTTTTAGTTAGGTTAGGTTAGGTTTGGTTTTTAGTTAGGTTAGGTTTTTAGTTAGGTAAGGTTAGGTTTGGTTTTTAGTTAGGTTAGGTTAGGTTTTTAGTTAGGTTTGGTTTTTAGTTAGGTTAGGTTAGGTTTTTAGTTAGGTTAGGTTAGGTTTGGTTTTTAGTTAGGTTAGGTTAGGTTTGGTTTTTAGTTAGGTTTGGTTTGGTTTTTAGTTAGGTTAGGTTAGGTTAGGTTCGGTTTTTAGTTAGGTTAGGTTAGGTTTGGTTTTTAGTTAGGTTAGGCTATGTTTGGTTTTTAGTTAGGTTAGGTTAGGTTTTTAGTTAGGTTAGGTTAGGTTTGGTTTTTAGTTAGGTTAGGTTAGGTTTGGTTTTTAGTTAGGTTAGGTTCGGTTTTTAGTTAGATTAGGTTAGGTTTGGTTTTTAGTTAGGTTAGGTTAGGTTTGGTTTTTAGTTAGGTTAGGTTAGGGTCGGTTTTTAGTTAGGTTAGGTTAGGTTTGATTTTTAGTTAGGTTAGGTTAGGTTTGGTTTTTAGTAAGGCTAGGGATAGCTGGGATAACCGGGATGGAGTTCCCTAGGGATAGCTGGGATAGAGTTCCCTAGGGATAACCGGGATAGAGTTCCCTAGGGATAACCGGGATAGAGTTCCCTAGGGATAGCTGAGATAGAGTTCCCGGGGGATAAAGTTCCCTAGGGATAACCGGGATAGAGTTCCCGAGGGATAGCCGGGATAGAGTTCCCTAAGGATAGAGTTAACCCAACCTAACTAAAAACCGAACTTAACCTAACCTAACTTAAAACCGAACCTAACCTAACCTAACTAAAAACCGAACTTAACCTAACCTAACTTAAAACCGAACCTAACCTAACCTAACTAAAAACCAAACCTAACCTAACCTAACTAAAAACCAAACCTAACCTAACTAAAAACCAAACCTAACCTAACCTAACTAAAAACCAAACATAACCTAACCTAACTAAAAACCAAACCTAACCTAACCTAACTAAAAACCAAACCTAACCTAACCTAACTAAAAACCAAACCTAACCTAACCTAACTAAAAACCAAACCTAACCTAACCTAACTAAAAACCAAACCTAACCTAACCTAACTAAAAACCGAACCTAACCTAACCTAACTAAAAACCAAATCTAACCTAACCTTAATAAAAACCAAACCTAACCTAACCTAACTAAAAACCAAACCTAACCTAACCTAACTAAAAACCGAACCTAACCTAACTAAAAACCAAACATAACCTAACCTAACTAAAAACCAAACCTAACCTAACCTAACTAAAAACCAAACCTAACCTAACCTAACTAAAAACCGAACCTAACCTAACCTAACTAAAACCCAAATCTAACCTAACCTTACTAAAAACCAAACCTAACCTAACTAAAAACCTAACCTAACCTAACTAAAAACCTAACCTAACCTAACTAAAAACCAAACCTAACGTAACCTAACTAAAAACCAAACCTAACCTAACCTAACTAAAAACCTAACCTAACTTAACTAAAAACCGAACCTAACCTAACCTAACTAAAAACCAAATCTAACCTAACCTTAATAAAAACCAAACCTAACCTAACCTAACTAAAAACCAAACCTAACCTAACCTAACTAAAAACCGAACCTAACCTAACTAAAAACCAAACATAACCTAACCTAACTAAAAACCAAACCTAACCTAACCTAACTAAAAACCAAACCTAACCTAACCTAACTAAAAACCAAACATAACCTAACCTAACTAAAAACCAAACCTAACCTAACCTAACTAAAAACCAAACCTAACCTAACCTAACTAAAAACCGAACCTAACCTAACTAAAAACCAAACATAACCTAACCTAACTAAAAACCAAACCTAACCTAACCTAACTAAAAACCAAACCTAACCTAACCGAACTAAAAACCGAACCTAACCTAACCTAACTAAAAACCAAATCTAACCTAACCTTACTAAAAACCAAACCTAACCTAACTAATACCTAACCTAACCTAACTAAAAACCTAACCTAACCTAACTAAAAACCAAACTTAACCTAACCTAACTAAAAACCAAACCTAACCTAACCCAACTAAAAACCTAACCTAAGTAAAAAGCTTTTTTTTTTGGTAAAGCGGGGGAATCCTCATGGACACCCGCGACCCCGGGGGGAGCCGGGGGGTACAGGGATAGCTGGTATAGAGCTCCCGAACGATAGCCGGGATAGCTGGGATAGAGTTCCCGAGGGATAGCTAGGATAGAGTTCCCTAGGGATAGCTGGGATAGAGTTCCCGAGGGATAGCTGGGATAGAGTTCCCTAGGGATAGCCGGGATAGAATTCCCGAGGGATAGCCGGGATAGAGTTCCCTAGGGATAACCGGGATAGAGTTCCCTAGGGATAGCTGGGATAGAGTTCCCGAGAGATAGCTGGGATAGAGTTCCCTAGGGATAGCTGGGATAACCGGGATAGAGTTCCCTAGGGATAGCTGGGATAGAGTTCCCTAGGGATAACCGGGATAGCTGGTATAGAGCTCCCGAACGATAGCCGGGATAGCTGGGATAGAGTTCCCTAGGGATAGCTAGGATAGCCGGGATAGAGTTCCCGTGAGATAGCTGGGATAGAGTTCCCGAGGAATAGCCGGGATAGAGTTCCCGAGGGATAGCCGGGATAGAATTCCCTAGGGATAGCCGGTATAGAGTTCAGTAGGGATAGCCGGGATAGCTGGTATAGAGTTCCCGAGGGATAGCCGGGGTAGCTGGGATAGAGTTCCCTAGGGATAGCCGGGATAGCTGGAATAGAGTTCCCTAGGGATAGCTGGGATAGAGTTCCCTAGGGATAGCTGGGATAGAGTTCCCGAGGGATAGCTAGGATAGAGTTCCCTAGGGATAGCTGGGATAGAGTTCCCGAGGGATAGCTGGGATAGAGTTTCCTAGGGATAGCTGGGATAGAGTTCCCTAGGGATAGCTAGGATAGCCGGGATAGAGTTCCCGTGAGATAGCCGGGATAGAGTTCCCGAGGAATAGCCGGGATAGAGTTCCCGAGGGATAGCCGGGATAGAATTCCCTAGGGATAGCCGGTATAGAGTTCAGTAGGGATAGCCGGAATAGCTGGTATAGAGTTCCCGAGGGATAGCCGGGATAGAGTTCCCTAGGGATAGCCGGGATAGAATTCCCGAGGGATAGCCGGGATAGAGTTCCCTAGGGATTACCGGGATAGAGTTCCCTAGGGATAGCTGGGATAGAGTTCCCGGGGGATAAAGTTCCCTAGGGATAGCCGGGATAGAGTTCCCGAGAGATAGCCGGGATAGAGTTCCCGAGGGATAGCCGGGATAGAGTTCCCTAAGGATAGAGTTATTTTTTTTTTTTTTTTGTAAAGCCGGGGAATCCTCATGGACACCCGCGACCCCGGGGGGAGCCGCGGGTAGTGTCAGACTCTTACTGACTAAACCTCAACCGCTGTGCTACGTCATCCGCGTTTTTGTGTCGTTGCATGGCAGCGCGTAGTACTACTTCATGCACCGACCGCGGGCTTCCGCCGGCCAGTTGAGAGCCGGCGGGTTGCAAAATCGCATTGTTGTTGGAGGCCGACGTGTAAAGGGCGTCGGCCTCTTCGCCTGATACTGGGACCACACCCATAGCACCGAATGTGGCCCCCTGTCGTGGGTCCTCTACTGCGGACGGTGGCACCCCCGTGCCACCGTCCGGACCCTGGTTAGGGCGGGAGGGAGCGCTCATGCGCGGCCCTTCGCCGCCCCACCCGACGTCGGCGTATTTGGGGCGCGTCCGGATCGTTTTCCCGGACGCGCTCCGCGGCCTCCTTCTGCGACATAACGGTCTCGCAGAAGGAGGCCAGTGCGTCCCACGCTGCGCGGCTGCTGAGCGCAGCTGCGACAACAGCCGGCAGCGCGGAGACGTCTACTCCGCCCAGCGCAGACACAAGGACGGCGCGAGGCCTATCGAAGGCCGGACACAAGGCCAGCGTGTGCAGTGCGGTGTCGTCAGGATCACCGCACTGGTGACACGCTGTGGTGGCTCACTTCGGGCCACCCGGCACAAGTAGTGCCCGAATGCCTCGTGTCCGGTCAACACCTGCGTAAGGCGGTACGTCAGTTTTCCGCCCACTGTTGCAGATGTGGGCGGATCGCAAAAGAGTTCTAGCCTGTGAGCAATTTTACAAATGATAAAAATTATATTTTTTGAGTTTTGAAACATTCTTACATGCTCTGCTAGCACTGGGTCGTGAGTTCTGGACTCGAATCGAATTGTGCATTGCAGTTCTGCTATAGTTCTGTCTAAAACAAAAGAGTTCTAGCCTGTGAGTAGTTTTACAAATGATAAAAATGATATTTTTCGAGTTTTCAAGTTTTTGCACATGCTCTGCTGGCACCAGGACGTGAGTTCTGGACTCGAATCACATTGTGCATTGCAGTTCTGCTATAGTTCTGTCTAAAACAAAAGAGTTCTAGCCTGTGAGCAGTTTTACAAATGATAAAAATGATATTTTTCGAGTTTTCAAGTTTTTGTACATGCTCTGCTGGCACCAGGACGTGAGTTCTGGACTCGAATCGAATTGTGCATTGCAGTTCTGCTATAGTTCTGTCTAAAACAAAAGATTTCTAGCCTGTGAGCAGTTTTACAAATGATAAAAATGATATTTTTTGAGTTTTTAAACATTCTCACATGCTCTGCTGGCACTGGGACGTGAGTTCTAGACTCGAATCGAATTGTGCATTGCAGTTCTGCTATAGTTCTGTCTAAAACAAAAGAGTACTAGCCTGTGAGTAGTTTTACAAGTGATAAAAATGATATTTTTTGAGCTTTTAAACATTCTCACATGCTCTGCTGGCACTGGGACGTGATTTCTGGACTCGAATCGAATTGTGCATTGCAGTTCTGCTATAGCTTTGTCTAAAACAAAAGAGTTCTGGGCTGTGGGAATATATTATAAGGCAATGAAAATGATATTTTCGAGTTTTCGATCTGCTACTGGAAGTTAGCAGAGCATTTCATCAATCTAATTTTTTGGGGTAAAAACAGCAGAACTATTTCTAAAACCTATCAGGAACTATAGAACTCAGCTGCATGCGAATAGAACTCTCTTTTTTTATTGATCTGCTAAGTTCACCCACATGGCCAAGACTTGGACCGCTAATAGAGGTAGACTGAGGATGAGATGGGCAGACGATTTAAAAAGAATAGAAATTAAATGGATACGAAGGAAAAATGGCAGAGGAGAATGGTATAAGACAAAAGAAGGCTTATGCCCAGCAGTGAGTTATCCAGGGCAGATAATTATGACTTAGATATATACAATTATCTTGTGCTGCATTTCTGTCTTTGAAACGCCAAGAAAATCAAAAGGTATCCTGTACAAATAAGCAACAATTTATTTAAAGGTTATGTTTTATAGTACCGCAACTTTTTGTATCCTTTTTGCAGAAGAACGTTTTTCTAACTAGCAACGCATGAAGACATAAAAAAGACAAAGGATCAGACAGATACAAATTACTATGAAGATTGAATAAATCGTGACCAATTTAGTATATTTTTACTTAGGTCCGGGAGATACAATTTAATTAAGTATTTATATCTAGTAATAGTATAACCACATCTTTTTAGTTTATGAGGTGTATGGTAAAATCTTTTAGCCGTTGAGGGTCGGAGGAAGGCTAGAGACTTTTCTGGCTTTGCCGGAGATTCCAGGTAGATAGTTTGTACAAGGTTAGCGCGTCTCTAATTGTAGCTATCCCTTTTGGCTTGTGGTCCCCTTCCTTTCTTCCCTTTTTCTATCGCCCACGCCCGTAGCGTGGGGATATATCGGATTTGTAGAGTCTAAAAACATCCCGGTCCTATCCTTGCCATTAGACCATTTGCGCGGGAACAACCGATGTCGATTCTACTTTTTATACCTTTCCACTGAAACTGCAAATGCGTGCATTTGCAATTGCCTAATTATTCTAAACAGTTTAATGTTAAGCACCGAGTGATTCAGTGCCTATCTTGTCCAAATTGTTCGTAATTCATCGTGTATTTTCTTATATACTTAACAAGTCGAATTATATAATTATTTGATACAAAATAAGTCATTATTTATATGAAGGTCATCATACATGTAGTGTGCATAGTGACCTCGTACAAACAGGTGCAATGAACTGTTGCTGAGGATTATAATTAATTAATTTTCACTAGAATTAATTTAATGTTTTCTGATGGTAGATTAATAACTATCTCATAACTACGCTTAATCCATTGCCCTTACAATTATAATGCCCTAGTTACACCCTTTAGTTCGATAGTTGTCTTATGGTGCCAAATTGCACCAAACTCGCGGTGCCACTTACATTCCCAAGTGTGGTGGCCATTCTTTGTTCTTAAACGCAAGTTTATCACTTAGCCAAATCGCGCCTTTATAAACCATTGCTATGTTATTATTACAGCAATTATATTTTATTGCTAAACTTGTTTCTACGACGGAGTTGCGGTCAGCATGCAATGCAAGCTTACGGATTTAATGTCCTAGGAAATAAGTGCAATTACTTTAAAAAGGAAGTGGGACAAATTAAAATACTTAGTTAATTAAGTAGTGACAACCTAAAAAAAGTTGCATTGCCCTCTTAAAGTAAAGAGACTTTATATCTTTGACAGAAGTCAAAGATATAAAGTTATATTATACACTTAAAAGACAGGTAGTTGACTCTTTTTGGGCGGAATCGGGCGTGCGGACGTTTGCGTCAAACCTATTGGTAATATGTATTACATGAGTGAATAGCTACCACAAAACTGTTGCTGCTATAGAAGTTGCAGCTAAAATAGCACCAGAAATAATTTGTAGTAGACATAAAATTCTTTTAAAACCAAACCACTTCCGTTCAATGTGGTTTTATAAATGTCATACTGACTGGTTAATTCTATTATAATTTGACTGGCAACAGTGGTAACTAATGACTCAAGTTAAATTCCTGGTGTTTAAAATATTGTACCGCGTGCCATTGCTCTGCTATCCCTTGTATAGACTTAAAGCTTCCACTGTCTCAAACTTCTTTATATTTTGACTGTTATGTTGAACAGGTATGTGTAGTGCCGACACTAGAATGGAACTGGTAGCAAAAAGGAATCGATATAGACCCTTAGAAAATAGGACAGAAAAAAATTGCTCGACTCCTGTGATTTCAGTACCATAGGAGGACTGAATGAACCTAAGTATTAAAGTGAGATTGCTGCAGTTGAGGAAGCGTGGCATCGCACGCGCGGTGTAGAGCGGAGAATTTCTTCCATAACTACAACATCTAATTCTACTTTAAGATTTAGTCTAGGGGAGAAATTCCGTGCGTGTGGTGCTGCTGGATCAATCACTGGATGTAAAAAAACTTTTTGAGATTCGGAAGCTTTTTGTTCTTGTCCAACATTGTGGTTTGAATGTTTGCAAAGCGCTTTAAAAACGCTTTTTACTACAACACCGAGCTGTCTTATAACGTGGTTGATTGAACCTGCTTGCCATTGTATAGTCCAATTTCTGAAAAACTGTAATTACTAACACAAAACCTGTATCAACGCGGAAGCTAAGATAAAATGCACCGTGTGTATCATAATAATATGTAGACGTGTGTGTGTAGCAAACACTAGTGACCTAAGCACTGCTCTAGACCTTGCTGATAATACATGACCTAATGTGAACAATGTCTATTAAGTACTAGTTATCGATACAGAAATAATTGATTATACATAATGCATTATGTAGGAGGTAGAACATATTTCATTTAGACGTTTGAACTTGAACAAAGAATTGTTTTTTCTGGTCATTGCAAGCAAGTCAATCGTAATATATTTTATAGCTTCGTATAATCATACAACAATCGAGGGTACCTATATTGCGTATTTTGTTTATTTTTTTTCTACAGGAATTTCTAAAACTATAATAATAATATATTGAGGTGAAGGAAATTGAAAGTACTTGAGTTAAGAGATGCGTTTTATAGTTTTGTATCGGGCAAATCCGGATGGGGTATCTGTAATTGGAATCTAGTAGTTACAATTTGTAGGTCTTAAGGGCGTAGTTATTTTTGTTTATATATTTGTACTTATTAATAATGTAGCACAATAAAATAATTTATTGTATATCGAAAAGTAGAAATACCTGGACCGTTCTAATACCATTACTTTGGGTACTTAACTGGGTTTGGGTTACTTTACTTTGGGTAACTTAAATACCTGTGTGTGAAAAATTCCATTTTTTTTCAACTGAAATTAGTCTAAAATTAAAACAGTGGGTACCTGTACTAAATTTGCTTACCTCCAAAAAAACGCCTCTTAGCACCACGACGACACAAACAATTCTCCCGAAAACTTCTGTCACTTGTCCCGAAATTCCCAATCTCGATGTCGGTGTCCAAATTCTGACGCCGTTCTCACCAACAGTGGGTCCCGAGTGCGAATGATTGCAGGATGATAGGGTACTGGCGGATGTGTTAGCTATGAATTTTATTAGGTGACGTCCCTAGCACTTAGGGATACGCACAGTCGAACAGAAATGTGATTTGAGGACAGTCTTTTGTTTTTTGGTATCGATTCTGAGGATGGTGATTTTCTGGATCCAAGAAATGGATTTTGTGGAGACTGTCATTTGTTTTTTAACATTTTGGTCGTAGAATGATTTGTCGTCGGAATATTTTTGGGGAAATGGGCAGATAAGATGTCATTGACACAAAATCAATTCTGACCATATTAAACTATTGCTGGATAGAGGCTGTCCATTCCCAATAAGTAACTTGTCACTTAGTTCTCCGCTTAGTACTTAGATAATTAGCTCTTTGGAGGTATATGTAGTGGTCTCTTTCACATGTTTGGTCGAATACTTGGGTTCCATCTTGAAAACGACACCTTTGCCACTTAAACTGTCACTAGCTGGTTATCTTTTGCGTACTTTAAACATTTCTACAGAAACAGACCTTTTATTTTTGAAAATTATTTCAAAAATACTAACCCACATTTAAGTATAAGATTGATGTCGTTGCCTGTACCGACTTAGATATCTGTATCTACGAAATGAATCATATTAATTGATATGGGAGGTGCATATTAATTATTACATAGGTAGATATATTTAGTTATCACGTATCATCGCTGACTACGTATATGCATAATAAGCTGTGGGAAGCTGAACAGATGTTTCATGATAGTATCTAATCTTATTTTGTTGCACATCTCAATATCGTTTATTTCTTATTTATTAGGAGAGCAAAACCTTGATCGAGAGCTAGTGGGAGATACATTAAGCTTTTTCTGTGTATCTTCTTCCCGAGGTACATTAGGGTCACCTCCCAGTAGTTAATGTTTTACTATGGTTAAAACTGATTGAGTTGCATAGATAGTATATTTTACATAGAGCCTATCTGAACTGTACACATTTTACAGGGTATCTCAGTAAGTATCCCATAGTAAGATAGCCTGTAAGCAGACAATCCTGTAAGCAATTAAATAATTGTTGCCCTATGGCCTCAACATACCTATCCTCTATACCTACTTTACTACTTTTACGACGTAAATTTTCAGAAAGTGATAATACATGCAGTAATCTATATCCTAAATTATATCCGTGATACCTTCCCAGCTTCCCACTCATACGTAATTATCGAATAAATCAAAGGAATATTTTAAATGTACAATCAGATGTTATTACACCCGGCCTTGCACCCAATTTGGTCCTACAATTTTGTCATTGTGTCACTCTATTATTATATTACTCGTCTTTGGGAGTTCAGAGGTCAAGTTGCTGAGATTTTAGATCACGCTCCACTTTGCGCCGCCCAGCACCTGATGAATGATGGTGATTTTCTACTGATTAAATTATTTTTATTCATTCTTACTGATTACTGAGTAAAGAATAAAAATCAAAATCAAAAGATTTTTATTACGAGTAGGCCTGCTCAGGCGCTTTAAAACGTTACTGAATCTTAATTGCGCGGTTCCAAAATGTAATTTTTATGGGGAAAGAATTTGTAATAAAAGTTGGCACCTAGTGTTGCACTAAGATTAATTGATGAGGTATGTAACGCTTAGTAAGAATGTATCTTTCATTACAGATGCTTAGTTGGACTAAGTACATTATTAAAGTGAAGAAGACGCCAAAATTAAGAAATCTCAATATGCCTACCTGAAATTTTCGAACATATAGATAGGTAATTGGGATTGACGTTACTACAGTACAATAGTGGATTTAGAAAAAGAGTGCCCTAATAAGGTCGTAATCAAAGTTTTTTGAGTTGAGAAAGAAGAAAGAAAGGCTTCTGCTCGACAATGGGACAGTGCAGGTTTAAAATAAAATAAAAACTATTTAAAAAAATCACGTCGGTTGGATTTCAATATAGGAAATGCACACGACATAACGAGGTGAGCGGAGGTCACTTTAAGATCATTGTCAAGTGCATAAAAAAATACTTGTACGTGATAACGTGATCGTATATAATTTTGTTACCCGGATTTGATCCTTACGAATATGAATGAATAACAAGCGGCAAATAATAACATGTAAAATGTTTGTTGATAGGAGCGAGGTCTAAGGATGTTGCTTTATGCAACTCCTGAAAGCAAATTTGATTCTTTTTCTTTTTAATTTGGGGGGAGGAGTGAGAAAGATGTAACTAATTGTATGATCCCATAACTACGTACAAAAGGTTGTACCCTCGCAGTGATGACATTTCTACAAACAAACAATGATGGTTGAATCGCTAGAATTTAAAATACTGTATGTATTTATACTTTGGTAATTCTTTTCGAAGTCTAACTCGAGTACATAACGGTAACTAAATAGTATTTTTTTTGCCCCATACGCATAGACGCAAATATTGTTTGTTATTATTACAACCTGCTACAACTTACAAGCTTGCGATTGTTGTAGATTGCAAAACTGGCCTAACCACTCTAGTAATAGTGTTCGAAAAGTACCTACATAACATAATTATACCTATACTAGCTTTTGCCCGCGGCTTCGCACGCGTTAAGAAGTATTATTGTTTAGCAAGTAAATGTAAAAAAATAGGGCCTACAAAACTTCCTTGTACACAATATTCTTAACTAATTTGTCATTTGACGCTAAACTTATCAAGCTACTGGGAGAACTTACTCGTGAGCAAGCAACATAGAACTGCCCATGAGAGAAGCAATGTTCTCTCAAGTCAATACCCGCAAATTTGAGAGTTTGCCCCTGAGACTTGTTTATAGTCATGGCTAGTCAAAAATCTAAGAAGATTTCTACAAACATCCCCTATTTCATCCCCTTATGTGTGGAATTTATCAAAATCTTTCTTAGCGGATGCCTACGTTATAGTACCTATGTGCATGTAAAGTCTCAGCCCGATCGGTTTAATTTTGACAAAGTTTCATAAAAAATTTCATCCCCTATTTTATCCCCTTGGGGGTAGAATTTATCAAAATCCTTTCTTAGCGGATACCTACGTCATAACATCTACCTGCATGCCAAATTTCAGCCCGATCCGTCCAGTAGTAGGCTGTGCGTTGATGCATTAATTTCGATCGAATTTGATTACCATAAAAACGGTTCTAGTGAGTTAATCTTAAAAGATAGACATATACTGTCGCGGACATTTTTTTAGATCATTTCAATAGGAATAATTCTTGCCTACATATATTGTGTGTATCTTGAACCGTTTTCGCAGCGCACGCAAGGGAAGCCCTCAAGGATGAACAATTTTCCCCTTTTTTTTACATTTTCCATTATTTCTTCGCTCCTAATAGTTGCAACGTAATATTATATAGCCTAAAGCCTTCCTCGATAAATGGTCTATTCAACACAAAAATAATTTTTCGATTCGAACCAGTAGTTCCTGAGATTAGCGCGTTCAAACAAACAAACAAACAAACTCTTCAGCTTTATAATATTAGTATAGATTTGACAGGAACAAAAGGTTTGCCAACTGGTTTCGGTACAATGTTAGCTAGATTTGGTCTGATTTTATTATTGGGCGATTTATCTTTTGAATGCAACGGCGCGGCGCCGGCAAGGCCCCGAAGTACTCATAAATAAATTTAGGTCAAAATTATATTTGATTTCGAGACTGTTTTAATATCTTGGTCGTGAATTGATTTTGTCTCACGTAGTTATGATTGGATTTCAATGTAAGAAGAAAGATAAATATAGGTTCTATATTTTACCTGATTTATACCTAAAGGGTGAAACAGTTTCGGGGCAAAATACAATAGTCTAAGATCCCGCTATACAACGACCTTCACCGAGCTGGTTAATGGATGAAAGATATTCAGACTGGTGTAAGTTACTAGTATCAATTTACCTGTTTATACCTGCCTACCTAACAGTTGTGACGGGAAATAAATAGTCAACCTAATGTTTGTATATTCTATAGGTTTCATATTTTCGATTGGAATGGAATTTGTTCATTAACCAAGCCAGTTTAATTTAAAAAAAAAAGTTAATTAATCATATTCTGGACTGAAATTTTTTAGACGACCCATTCGCAATATATTTATTGATTTATTATATTTGATAAAGAATATTTTTCATCCATTAACCAGCTCGGTGAAGGTCGTTGTATAGCGGGATCCTATACTACAATACCTATTTACTTATCATCTAACCTTCTTTATCGTTAGTCTATATAAAAATACTACTAGAAAATATCCGGTTATAGCCGGAAATGCAATTAAAACGACGAATAAATATGCAATTTGTCTCAATTGATAAGAATGTTAGTACCTTTGTCGTTAATAACATACTCATGAAGATTTTTACTTCAAAAGCATCGAGATTTGAAGTAGGGGCGGAAAACCATCTACGTATGTTACCTACTAATAGGTAAATCCGTTGGAATGCAATTATTTCATTTTTTTAACATTTTTAACGTCAAGAAACAAAGCTGAGTTAAGCTTTTCAAATATTGTATTCCTCAAAATAACATTTACTTACACACTACTTAGTATGAGATCAAATATCGATCTAAAAGGCAAAGTCGCTCAAATTATACTCAATTTTTGATATTGAAACGCGCAAAATGCTGTCTTAAAAGTCTGAGATAGGAAAAAAATAAAGAGCGATCGACGTCTAGGTTAGTAAAGTCACAAATTAAAAAAAAAATGTAAGGATCGTTCTTACAATACAAGAAGTCTAAACTCAACCTTAAACCTAGGGCAGTGGGATTGGTATAAAATAAAACATCAAATAGATAGCAAAACACTATATTTAGACGGGATATCTCCACTTAGCTGGCACATCGGCGTGGTAGAAGTTGCACTCGAGTTTGTTAGCACAGTTCTTGCCGTATCGGCATGGCTTGGGGTGGTAGTAGTGGCAGGCGGCGTTCACGCAGTTCGGGTAGAACTTGCACATGTTGGGGACCACTGGCGATATAGATTTGTAGTTAGCTGCCGGGACCACGTGGGACGCTGTAAGAAAAGGAATTGGATTGAATATTTGAAGATGTTTCAATTATTTTCATCAGTATTTACATCGTTTTAACTCCAAAATTTAAGTGGTCTTATGACACATAGAAAGTCGAGTGGTCACTTTAAATTTCATATTTTTCGAGTGTGATTTTTCCGCTTCAAAAAAGGTTTAAATTAATCTGAGATATTTGTTTGGCAGGGCTCGGGAGACTCGCAGCGCGGGTGCTGGAACGTTATGCTAGGGGGGAGGTGGGGGGCTCGGGCGGTCCTTACCGACGCTGGGCGAGGCGGCGGCGGGGGGCGCGGGGCGCGCGTCGTGCGCGTGCGAGTACACGCAGCCGCGCCGCGTGCAGCTCGCCGCGAACTTGCAGCGCGGGTGCTGGAACGTTATGCTAGGGGGGAGGTGGGGGGCTCGGGCGGTCCTTACCGACGCTGGGCGAGGCGGCGGCGGGGGGCGCGGGGCGCGCGTCGTGCGCGTGCGAGTACACGCAGCCGCGCCGCGTGCAGCTCGCCGCGAACTTGCAGCGCGGGTGCTGGAACGTTATGCTAGGGGGGAGGTGGGGGGCTCGGGCGGTCCTTACCGACGCTGGGCGAGGCGGCGGCGGGGGGCGCGGGGCGCGCGTCGTGCGCGTGCGAGTACACGCAGCCGCGCCGCGTGCAGCTCGCCGCGAACTTGCAGCGCGGGTGCTGGAACGTTATGCTAGGGGGGAGGTGGGGGGCTCGGGCGGTCCTTACCGACGCTGGGCGAGGCGGCGGCGGGGGGCGCGGGGCGCGCGTCGTGCGCGTGCGAGTACACGCAGCCGCGCCGCGTGCAGCTCGCCGCGAACTTGCAGCGCGGGTGCTGGAACGCGCAGCTCGACCCGTAGCGACACAGCGGGAAGGCGCGGCACCATACCAGCTTGCGTTCTGCTGCACTCACTGCGGAATATTCAAATATATTAGTAACACTGAACACTCGAGATAATCAAAGTTGCTAATATAAAACACATGACCCATGTTCAGTATAAAAATTCTGAGTTTAGGTACTTCAGTACGCATGTTGCTGCTCTTACACCAGTCGCGCGCAAGGCGCAAACATTCGTGCGATCGACATCGGCAAGACGCAGCGTCTTTAACCAACCCACTAGATCAGAATGTTCTGTACCGTATAACTATTCCACACGCACTCAGGTGCGCCTGAGAAACCCCTCACACTAGCGTCTTTCGAGCGTCGCCGTTGTTGTTCACAAAAAACGTAGCACTGACGCCGCGGCGACGCGTTGCCAGCGCCGCGCACGCTTGGCGTTCGTTCGGCGGCCAGCGCTGGCGTCGCGCGGACGCTGGCACGACGACGACGCTCGAAAGACGCTAGTGTGGGGGTCTCTTAGAGCCCGACTAGCGCGCTCAAGAAAGTTTGTGTTTGATAGATGTTTCAATCGCATATTATCCGAGTTCGTTTTGCGCAACGCCCCAACCTGTGCCCCCAAACTGCACAATTATACTATGTGGTATGAATTATCTAAAATGGTAATGTGGTACTGGCCTGCATTTTTACGGTACCGATATAAAGTACCATGCGTGATAATTTGTAAAGAACTAAACATTACTCGTATTATAACAATGGATATACTTACAGGGTGGCACCGAATCATATTTGTGTGAGTTGGTGACAGTAGCAACTGTCACATGCTGATCACTGCTGACGCTCTCCGTTCTCTCTCTCACTCTTTCCGGTTCTTTTGTCTCCTTCACTCTCTTCTCCACGTCAAACACGATAGGAGATCCCTTTCTCTTTTTGACTGGAGGGGCCTCTTCTTTGACCGCCTCAACAGCTTTCTTCTTCTCTGCTTTTTCTTCTTCCTTCTTAATAATAACTTGAGTATCACTTTCTTCACTAGTATTGCTTAGGCGTTTCTTCTGAGTTTCTAGAACATTCTCTGCCTTCTCTACTGGTTTGTCTTTCGGCTTTGGTTCCTTCATTTCGTATAGTATTGGTTTTTCAGTCTCAGGAGGTTTAATTTCTGTTTCTTCGGTTAGCAGTCCCTCTGTGAGCAGCTTTTTAGCGAGGAACGCGTTAGGATGGTAACCATCCATCGTGACTATGAACTGAGTATTTTTGTCTTTGTCTACTGAAGGGTTATGGATGTTTCTGTAAATAAAATGAAGTTTTTGATTACGCAATTTAACAAATGTCGGGGAAAGTTTGATATTAGATAAAATTTTAGCACTTAATTTATAAAGGGAATGAAAATTATCGCGACTACACGCATGGGTGTCAGAAATCACGGCAAAAAATAACCCTTTTATAAAGAAAAATCTGTTGTTGATAATGTTTTAAAGGTAAAAGCTTGACAAACAGGCTGTGTTACTATTACATTATTAAAATCAGTATGGAATTGTAAGGATTACTTACATAGTCTCTATAATCAGTGTATCGTCCTTCCTGCTAGCCGTCCGACCCTCGCTCCGTCGCGACGGCGTGTACTCATTGTTGATTATCTTCTTAGTTATGGGCGTCGGCACGTATTCCTCCTTATCACCGTCACTTGCTACTCTGTAATTTGAAAAAACAAACATTATTTATAATTTATTCTACTTGCTATATAGTGTTCGTAACTCATGGTAAAATCGGAAACCAAATTTGTGGGCAATTATTTATAATTGCAAAAGTGCATTTGTGCGTTTGAAGCAATATTGTGCCATCGTAAAGTGAGACGGCACACTATTGTAAGCGTAGCGCCATCTCGCGTTCATAATGAAAAAAATCCTGCTTCTAAATTATGCAATCACAAGTTGCACCAACACTAGATGGCGCTGTTAACACTGAACATTCTTCACATTATTCATTTAAAATAAAAACAAAGAAAATGATAATGGTAATAGCATATGATTTATTTCAAAAAAACCTAACACTTACTTGGAGCTCTTATCGTCGTCGCTGTCTGCATCGCCTAGACTAATACTGTCGCCTGTCTCTGCCGGCGTGTTGTCTGCGGGCACTTGTATCACGATCTTCTGTGCGTCGACACAGCGGCGCATGGGAAGGACTAGGGCGCGCTTCACTGACTGAGACTCCTGGTCTACTTTTGGTGGGGCCTGTGACATGATATTGAAAGACTTTTGATATTTAAAGTAGCCACAGGAATTGATAAGGCAACATTATAGCCTGTAATATTTGTGTGTTAGCTAAAGACCTTTTCTAATACATGGAGGAAACGATTTAGTTTAGATTTGAACTTAACACCGAAAAGCACCCTTACTGCTTTGACTCAAACATTCTCAATGTGAAATGTGTTTATCATTCTTTATTTCACTACAACTGCAAACTTCCCAGTTACTTAGAACATCCAGTAGCACAAAAGTTACTTTAAGTACTTTATACCTCAAAATACTCTAGATTCTTCACACTCTAGAAAGACGATTTTACTCAGCAGCCCACATATACATTTTAGTATTATGATTCTTATTCATTACATGGTAATTACTAATCACAATCTGCATAAATACCATGTACTTACATTGAGCAAGCTCTTATGAGCATCGGCCACGGCTCGTAGCAGCAGACTGGAGGCGGGCGCTGACACGCGCGGCCGCGGCCGAACCCGCACCACGCTGGCGCAAGTCGCGCGGCTTGGACGGTTCTCTAATACCGATACCCTGGAGAAAGAAAATGGATTATAAACCTTTTCAGGCTCTATGTAGGCCAGGAACTGTCTATAAGCTACCACAGACAATAAAAGAAAATGTGGGTAAGTCATTCTAACATAATGTCTCCTGACCGATTTCGACCACGGTGGCTAGTGTTACTATGACACCAGCCAGCTACGCAGGACATATTATAGGGCACAAGCGTGTCCGCAAACACAGGTGCATTTTCTGTGCCTTTACTCTCATAGCCCAATAGGACTGCAATCTGACAAGACCGGGGAGAGATCGAGGCGCAGGATTCACATTTTTACGTGCCTTCCGAAGGCCGTAAGGTACGTAATTCACGAGTCATTGTAATGCAAATACAACATAATAATTAGTACTCACTTAGAAGTTAGTTTTTTGGCAACAACCTCTGATTTCTCAGACACCACATCATCCGACACAGAACTCCTTTTCGCTGGTTCCACAGCGTCTCCCAATCGGCTCTTAGCCGATTTTGTTTGAGGCCAAAAGTCTGGCTCTCTTTCTGGAGTAAATCTGAAAATAAGTCTTGTAAATAATTGCAAAAAGGCGATATGAGGTTGGCCACATTTTAACCAAATTTTATAATCCATAGACTAGAGTAGTAAAAATAATTAATTTATAACGATGCATTCGCAGCGCACAAGAAACAATCGACAATAAATTGAATTATGGCCAACTTAAAATACATTAAATAAACATAAATATATTGAGCTGATATTTATTCTTACTACCTCAAATTGGTAATTTAACAACCTTTCGGGACTCTCAGTCCGCGTCTTAGCTTCCTTTTCTTTAACTTCGGGAACCTTTTTGATTTCGGGAGCCTTTTTGACTTCCGAAACCTTTTTGGGTTCCTCGCGGATCCCGAGCCTGTCTCTCACGGGCCTTTTGGGGAGTTTCAGTTCAATCTGTGGTAAGGTCTCTACGGGATCTTTAGGGGGACCTTTTGAGGCTTCTACAGGGGTTGAAACTGAAGGAGTAGGAGTCGGAAGCCTTGGAGGCAAGATAGGAGGTGTAACAGTAACAGCGGGTGTTGGTTGAGATATTTCCTGAAATAGGAGAAAAAAAAATTGTTAAATGACTCAAAAATATACATAAATCATTGGTAGATTAATTAAGGCAAAAATCTAGTCAAGTAATTGTACCTGAAACACATCTTCAGCAAAATCATTCATTAGCTCTTCAGCCTCAGTTCTTATATTCAAAAAGTCTTCATCATCTGACATAGAATCTAATTGGTCCGCTAACTTTTGTTTTAGCCCCTGTATCTTGGCTTCAATTTGAGTCATTTCTTTTATTTGGTCCTCTAGCGGGGTTCCTATTGATGATACACTAGTTTTAGTAGCTACAGAATTTGAATCTTTGTCTAGTTCATGTGATGATATTGTAGCTGGGTCAATGATAGGCAGAATGGGTCTTTTAACTTCGGCCACAATAGGTTTTTTCTCTGGAATAATCTCATCCTTTGCGGCGTCGACAGTTATTCCGTGGTTCTTTAATATTTGACCAGCGAATACATCTGTTATTGAAGGTTCAGATTCTTTCTCCATGTTCATAAGTAAAGGAGGTATATTTGGGCGTATTATGTCATGATGTTTGCTTTTCTTTTTAGCCTTGTGAATTTTCTTGTCATCTTTCTTGCGGTACTCCTTTTCTTTTTCCTTCTTTTTAGCTTTTTTTAAATCACTTTTCTTCTGTTTATCTTTTGATTTCTTATCTTTACTTTTGCGTTCTTTTGAAGACGACCTTTCTTTGTTTTTTTCAGCTTCAGCAGCTTCTGTAGAGAAGCATGGCGTTACAGACATTTCAGATAAATTTTATGAAATAAATACTTTACACTCAAGCCCTTGATACTTACTTAGAGGTGTTGCAACTGTGACTTCCTGTAACTTCTTTAATACTTGGTGTAGCCAGTTGACAAACAGCTCAGTGTTGTCGCCAAGAAACAACTGAAGGTCGTCTTCCATTTGAGCGCGAGTGCGCTTGTTGGCTACCATCACCATCACATAGTCTGGTAGTTCATCATCTGTGAATTTACAATTATAATTTTATGTTTTCTGAGCAGTACATATTATGTGATTTGGTTATAATCTTAAAACACTATAATTTACATACTTAGTTTTATTATCAGATTTGGCATGGTCACAATATGCATTTACTACACTACACATGTCAGGGTCATAAACCGAAACAAAGTATAGTTGCTACGGTTTTTTGGTACCTGGCTATTTTAATACCCCATGCCTGATTAGTATTATTTTTTCAAATACCCAGGTTGTTTAAATAATGCTAGCCAACATGGGAATTTACAAGAAAATTGTCTCTTTTATTGCAAATAAACCACATACCTGGGCACAATACACTAATATAATAGTGACTATTTCATTCATGGTTTAGGAATAGGATCTATGGATAGCAAAATTTTCATCAGCCAACAAAATTTGAATAGGAGAAAGAGGACTAACGTTTGTTAGACTATTGTTTTTTTTTTTTTTTTGAGAATATTGTTTTCTATACACTGTTACAACATAAGAATCAAATATGAATGGGCTTTGTTAGTGTACAAAATGAGAAATAAATTGTTGTAAAATACTCTAGAACAATGAAGACTTATTATATGTTAGCTGGTTACATATTTTAGGTGATGATTTCAACATCAGTAGTTTTTAATTAGATTTAGCTACCATAATTTTTATAATAATCTAAATCAAAATAATAATAATAATGTCTCCTGACCGATTTCGGCTATGGTGGCTAGTGTTACGATGACACCAGTCAGCTACTCAGAACATAATTATAGTGTGATACAAACACAGGTGCACTCTCTATTCCTTTACTCTAATAGTCCGATGAGACGGCAATCTGACACAACTGGAGAGAGATTAGGCACATTTTTATGTGCCTTTTCAAACACGGAAGCTGTGATATTGTATTTTTAAACTGCACACAACATTCGAAAAGTCGGTAAGTCAGTGCACCCTGTTGGGATCAACCTAAAGACCCTGGATTTGGCAGTCCTATGGTTTTACCACTAGGCTATCACAGCTTCAAAATAACTGATATGCTCAAAAGACATACTTAGTGCATTTTATATATTGTTTCCAATTAGACCTGTTTTATATTTTTACACCAATTGTGACATGGTCACTACACTATTATTTCTTCATTATAACGCAGCATTCCACCAGTCATAGCAGGTAATTTAATTAAAATTTACACTTGAATGAAAGGTGTCTTTGTCTTTTCAATGTAAGGTGTGTGTGTACACATAAGTTGTATAAGCAAATTGTCTCTTAATAATAATAGTCAAGACATAAGTAAAACAAAATGCACAAAGGAGAAAGTTGGAAATTCTAAATGCATGAAGAAACAACAAAGATGAGTCATCATATTGAATGACTGAAGAATAATTGCACAATAATATAGTGCAATTAATTATTAAGGCATATTGGTGAGAAGGTTTTTAGACATTATTATGAGTTGCTTTAAACTGTAACATGATGTTTGATATTTTTTTTTTACTATTTATCCTTACATTTATTAGATTTCATGGGAGTACAAAACATATTCACTGTTGTTGTTTAATATAGTACAGTATATTTACTTTTTTGGTAGATGATAAACCAGGTTAACATGAATGAACACTAAAACTACATCATGTGTGAATATATGGAGAGGCAGTTAGCAAGACAACTTTTAGACGTGAACTATTTTGTCGGACTGAAATCATGAGATCGGACAAATAATTGGATTACCAAATGCTTATTATTGTACGGATGAAAGTAATAGGTTTGTGTCTACTAGATACGAAATTCAGAGAACTGTTCCAGTTATGTCTTATAATAGTTAAATGAGAACAAGTACATTCATCCAAAATATAACAGTAAATATTAAGAGTTTTATATTTATAGGTTATTTATGACTGAATATGTACAAATACTTACCAACATAACATCCTAATTCCGTAAGCTTGGCCTTGATGGCAGACTGAAAGTAAAATAAAAATCGATATATACACACATCCATTTTTATTTCGGTATATCTATGTCAACAAATATGAAAGGATTGCAATAAACTTCTAATAAAATACAACAGGATCTCAGTCTGGGCGTTGAATCTTCACAAAACAAAACGGATTAATCGTATATTGCTTATAATTTTGCTTAATATTTCAATTAGGTTATTAAATACAATATTTACCCGCATTTTCTGCCCAATTTCACTGCCGACGACATCCATTTTTATTTGTATTTTACATTAACATTACACACGAAAAATTAAAATATCACTAGTACACTAGCTTGTTAACGCTAAAGAAATTAAATTGTGAATACTTTGAGTACGAAATCCATAGAAATTATAAATAATAAAACATTATTACTCTATACTATACCTACACTCAATAATTATTTTTTAGACTTTGACAACGTCAATGTCTATTGACATTTTTGAATCTGTTCCGTTTCACGCAGCATATTCTTTTCATAAATTAATCATGCAGGATCGATAATCCGAAGTACTTTCGGTGGCACATAATTCTTTTGCTTTAAATTAATGAGGTGTTAAAAAGTGTGGTTAAAAATTCTCTCACACTGTAATAATAATGTTATGTTTTACATTGTTTCAGTACAAAACTAGCACTTGATAATAGAGACAAGAAAATTAACGGATAAAGCATCAGATGAATGTTCTCTTTAACTACTACACGATATTTTTTGATGAAAAAACACAACAGAATTTAAGCTTAAAGGTAACTTCGTGTCTAGTAGCTAAAAATCGTTCTATAAGTAGGTGTAATGTATTTGTAGATTACAGTAATTAAATCAATATAATCATTTAACGGGGCTTAATTTCAATTTCACTGCGTAAAGTACCACTCAGCTATCGCTACATATTTGCAGGCTTGTGACTTGTAGTTTGTAATTGGTAAAATATGTTTACCAAACCGACATAGCACATAATAATTAAATAGTAAGTCAGTACTTAATACATTTTTATACTTCACTACGGTGTTAAATTGATTGAAATGAACATATTTTATATGATGTTTAAAACAACACTGGTGTGACTGAAGTCTTACTATAGCTGGTACCCATAATATTATTTTGGTGAGAATATAATATAATATTGTAAATGAAGAGGGGGCAGAAAGGCAGCCTTGTGGTACTCTGAAAGTTATTGATTGGTAATATACTATAGGAAAAGGTCATGCCACCATCCAATGAGCAGGAATGAAGGACCTAGTTAATGAATACTTTAAGTAGAATTTCGATTTATTCTTTTGTTAGTTATTCCAGAAAAATGTAATTGTCGATGATTTCGATTGCTTTATAGAAGGCATCATTCTCATTACTCAATTTCTGCACTGACTGGAGTTTTATTATATAGGTAAGTACTTGACCATAGGCATAAAATGAAACGATTTTTAAATTATAATTCTGTTATATTTTTGCAACAACTTTTGATATTTCGAATTCATACATTATAAACGGATATAACAAAACAATAAATAAAATAGTTGAATCAGTTATTTACATAAGAATTTATTACATTGATTCATCAAAGGTATTCTAAAAATAATATGGCATAATGGTAAATTTATTGAAATTACACAAATTATCATCTTAAATAATACGAAATACTGTTTATAACTAGAAATATTGTAATTTATAGTTGTATTGGTCGTGGTTTAAAACATATTTTAATTTAAAACTTTATACATCTTTGGCCGCGATACACCGTGGAATGTCGTTTAGTGCTAAATTATAACAACATTAGCAGTAGGTACTATTAGGTAATTCGTAATAGGTAACACATTCTAGTGTTCAAGTTAAATAATAGTCTTACATTAATAACGGAATGTATGAATACAAACAATGTGAATAGCACACAACCCCTCAGCATTATAAACCTACATTAGGACATCAGAAGAGTATTTTGGAAGACGACAGAAAACCTATCTCGTATTTCTTACATCCTAGTCACCTTATTTACATTAATATTATGTCAATAATTGCTAACTTGTCGCTCATTATAGGACGGATATTGGATGAGATTATAAATAAGTATCTTACGTAAAAAGAGAGCATTTTCCTCTGAAATTTTAATACTATTATGGTAGACATACTTATCTAGCAATTGTGAAAATATAGCGCTTAAAATATAACAAGTACTTGAAAATAAAGCTTGCAGTAGCTGGCACCGTATTATTAATAGTGCACGTGATACTTATAATACATTTAAAATGCAATAAAATATTTGGTATAAGTCTTACAATATCTTTGGTACGTCATATCAATGAGCGACAAGTCGCTATACATTGGTTTGTCTATCACTTCGCAATTCGTCAATCTGAAACCTGGTGATTTTGGGCCCTAGACTGTTCTGGGAGCCAGTCATTAAAGGCCTTTTAGACGGTCCTGTAGATTTCGATCCGATGCTTAACTGCGATCCAGTTAAATGTGGCTTCTCAAATTTTTTGTCAATACTATGCTGTGATCCGATTTTATGATGAGAAATCCTTTTTCCTACTTTAGGTCCGAAGCTCACAGTCTCGGTGGCTGGCCCGATGACTTGGGTGGGCCCAGCGCTGTGGGATTCAGAGGGTCTGGGGTTTATCTTCCGCCAGGGCCGGCTGGAGCCGTGCTGCCCCGAGGGTCGACTCTCGACTCCCCCAGTGACACTTGGCTGAGCGCCGTTTGCGTGTTGTTGTAGCTGTACCCGTGACGCTCGTTCCATTTCTCTAAAAAGAATAAAGGACTAGTTAATTGTTGAAAGATAATTAACACAGTGAACTTTCAAAGCGGCAGTGATTGTCATGATAGAAAAAGAAGAATATATTCATCGTAATATGTTAGTGTGTGTAATTTTTAGTAGTGTGAATGTAAGCTAATTGCAGCATTGACAGTTGCTTTGACGTGCAGTCTTGTGCTCACTGAAACATGCAGTTAAAATGAGACGATGAATTTGATACAATGCGCTGCATGGTAAAAGTGTCGCTTTCGTATTTTCAAAACTTTGCCATTTTATTTCTATCTACAGTCTTAAATTAACTTAGATTTTATATATTTCGTTTGTAGAGCATTCTTTATGCAATAACGGAGGCTATGAAGACTAGATAAATTTTGAAACGAATCTAAATAAAGAAACCCATAGCCGAAGGTCGGAAGCATCACCGTTGCCAATTAAGTAGCGCGTTGCATCGAATGATACCTTCACGGTCTGATATATGAGGCGAGAGCCGACGTGCGCTCCGACTTCCTGACGGCTTGGCATGCGACCGGCGAGGAGGGATACGCACCGCTGGTGAGGCCTGACAGGCGCGCTAGGGGGCAGCACAGCGCCGCAGCGTATGCCGCACGGTACTGAGCGTTCATTATCACGTAGATGATCGGGTTTACGCATGCGCTCGCGTACAAGAGCAGGTAGCCCGCGATGTGGAATACTGAAAAATAAAATTGTCGTTTTAAAAATAGCTTATCAACTTTTACTGTGACTATTCCAGTTATTATGACTCTCTTCCTTTGTTGCTGGTTTCAGAGAGTTTATAAAGATATCTGTGGTTATTTCATTCCCTAGATTTGGACTCACCAGGGTAATGTACATGATTATCAGCCACCTTCGCGATAGTGATAGGCAAGTAGCAAACAAGGAAAGACAAGAATATGGCCAACACCATCTTAGTGATCCTCCACTCGTTGCGACGAGCCTTAGTTTCCCTATTATCCTTGATTGTAGATCTCTTGTCGGTGCTGTTGTTCAGAGTTCCAGGACTTGTGTGTTGAGACCTCTGGTGTTCCCTCATTCTTTGTTCTGAGCTGTAAACAAAAGATTTGATGAGTCATCCATTTGATTCAATTGTAAATACTTCTCAAATTTCTTCTGCGGCTTTAAGAAGTTGAGGGACATTAAGTGTCTCTACATTAATTGGTTTCCAGTTTTACTTCGGTTGGAAAACTGTTTTGAAGAACTCTACATTTTCTTTAATTAATTTAGGGTCATAAAGTTAATTGAAGGTTATAAAACAAAGTACTAAAATAATGTTACAGACGCATCGCCCTTTCGGGCTTAAAAAGTGAGACGTCAATACTGAACAGATGAGTAACTAAAGAGGAACTAGAGACACGCTACCTAAAATTATTTTCTGTTTGTCCCTTTATTTTGATGTATGAGGACAAGTAAGTACGTTATTCCTATCCATCACACTTATCCAAGGAAGCTATGTCACAGAAGTGTAAATGGGATTCGTAGCTTCAGGCTCTTATCCTAGATGAAATTTTATTGTTTCACTTCAAGGGATTTGATATATTGGTAAGCTTCAGAAATCCAGCACAAGCACTTGAGCCGATGAAGTTTGAGGATTTTTTTACCTACAATATTCTCTACATCTACATTGTAAAACTCGTTTTAAATATAAGTTATTCATCAGTTGCATAGAACGTATCCAGTAGCAATCAACTCTCGATAAAATTAATTATTTGACTAATAAAATAGAAAATCACCTATAACTACAGTAATAATGTACTGGTTTGTCCACTTATGCAACAAAATGATAGAAGATACGAATCAATATTAGCATAGTTTTAATGTTATATTTGCTACTTTGTAGCGACACGTGGATTTCCTGTTCGTGCCGGCAAATGTTTGCGAATATAGACGCGAGTAGAAGTATCTTTAGAATGCACTTTACCTGTGTACAACCCAGAAGATCCTTGCGTAGCATATAAATATAAGTAGAGCTGGTACGATGAAGGCTATCACGAAGAGAGCAGTCTTGGCTGAGCGTCCGTTGTCGTCTGGCATGATTGAGCAAGTGCCCAACTCTGGGTCGTAGTCAAATTTACCTGTGACAGATCAGCTGGTTTAGCTTCTTACATAAAAATTGTCACAACGTCATACAGTTGGAATCTCTATCATGATTAAAGCCCTGGCAAGGTTGTGCAAGGTTGAGGTGCATTCTCCACTATGCAGTTTACTCACTTCAGTTGCCTTTTAAAGATATGAATGTTCTACACGTTCTGGGGATGGAATGCATACTAACTGTTCCTAATCGCCATATATGATCTAAAAATAATCAATCTTTGCACTTGAATTCCCATAACTGCATCTTGTTAACGCTCTCATTCTCTCACATCACTTTATTAATAGGCTTTCAGGTCTTTGTTTTGTGTGATACGATCGATCACACACTTGAAAGGAACTTATTCTGCTTGATCGACCAATTTACGAGACTGGTGCCTTCAGAGCAATTAATATCAAGAGGATCGAAACCTTGAGTTATAAAAATAGCCTTGGTTTGCTAACTGTCAAGAGCAGTTCTTATTGAAAGTGGTTACGAATTTCGCAAATAAGTAAGACGCTAACAAAAAACTAGACGTTTTGTTTTTATGCTTTGTTTGAGATGCTAACATCAACCACTGATTTTATTTTTATTTTGCATTTAAATGTTTGAATATTGATTGTTCTTACCCCATACTCCAACAAGCGTAGGTATCTGCATGCCGTACGAGAACATCCACGAGAACACGATCATGATCGCTATGTTGTGTTTCCGATACACGCGCGAGTACCAGCTGTGGTGGGCTATCATAATGTACCTGTGGATGAAGAATAAGGATTTAATGTGTATGTATACAAACGCCGTATAAAAAGCTAAGTGCGTGTGTCAGCACGCGAATCACCAATGAGTGCGAAGTACCGATAGTACAAATGCTTTGTCTTATTCTGGGTGTCTTTATACATGTGATTTTAATGTCGCAGAACCCCCCGCGTCGCAAGGTCTTAATTTCTTACTGCAGGTAATTGAAATACAGAATTATAAAAGTTAGGGAAGAAGGGAGATTTCCGAAATTTCAATCTTGACGACAGCTATTAAAAGGAACTGTTAATTAATAGTTATCATAAATTTTTAGTTGTGCTTAAACTATTCACAGTTGAAGCATAATAATTCGGTACAAGATCTTGATTCACTGAATACAATTTTTATGTTATGCTAATAGAATAGTTTTTATGAATGGACACAGCAAGAGGCCACACGCAATGTTTAATGTCGGTCTCAGCTATGAATCGTGGACAATAGCTAGTCTGAAATTTGCATTGGAGATACAAGTAATAATATTTTTTGAGGACGAGGCTTATGAGAATTTCAGATGTTAGTATTATCGTTATTTAGTGCGAATGTAAATGTAGAGACCACATTATTTGCTTTTATAGCATTATATTTTGTTGTATGGATTTCATTTATCATAGGGAATTGCTCTTAGAATTCGTAAGCACAATGCTGAAAAGAACTACTAGAATTTGTCAGTATTATGTCTTACAATGCATTATTGCCATAACTAATGTCAATTCTCTTTGTGAGATATCAGCTATGGTTTGTTAATACGATTAGCCTTTTATAATAATGTGGCAGCAAGGACAAACGTGAGTAAACTCCATAGATCCTTTTAAGAATTTTAAGATTTCTTGAAATGGTCAATAATTTTGCCACCTGATAGACAGGATTGTTTAAGAAAGCAACCTGGGATTTGCAATGAAACTATATTTGAAAGCAATCTCTTTAAGAGATCATAAAGTTTTCTCACTTAGAATAACTTTATTTTAATGTTTGTGAAACGTGATTGGTTTATTAAATGAAATACATGTTCCTAGTATTTGTACTAACACCGAAAGAACTTAAGAAGAAGACAAACTGTTTAAACAAATAACAATAAGTCCAAACTTAATTATTAAACACCAAGTTAAATCAAAACATTTTTACACTAGACGGTTTACAAATAAATTATTTTAGTTCTACGTGCTTTGGCTTCAAATGGTCCTTTACTCCCAGTAGGCTTACCTGTTCAAGGTTATGAGGGCGATACTCAAGAGAGATACGCCGACGTTTCCGTAGCGAAGGAACGGGACCAGCTTGCACAAGGCCCCCCCATGGGACCAGGTCCTCGTCCAGAAGCCAGATATGGCGAAAGGCAGCACTATCGCGCAGAACAGGAAGTCAGCAATACAAAGACTGGAATCATAATATAATGAATTTAAATTAAATATTGTCTAATGGTACTGTTATTTGATCATAATGTGTCCTAACATGTAATAGGTATGTAGGTTAATTAAGGTTTTATTATTTTAAAGGTTAATGAACTGTCAAATAGGTCTTTGTGTCGTCTGAATGGTCCTTCTACTATGTTGGGCAAAATTTATTTGTAATCTAAATTGTAATTGTAAGCTAAGACATATTTATGTCTCATTTCTATGTGATAACTTGTTTAAAATTTTAGCCCCAGTTATATGAGTATTTTGATGTAGTTAGTACATAGATACTAAGCTCATGCTTATATTTTAGTATAATGCATTGTATTTTAAGACAATAGAAATAGTTTTCATCCATAATAATGTAATATAAATCAATCAAGCTGTAGTCTAAAGTATTCCTTTGAATTTAAATAAAGGGTATTGTCAATAGGAATTTGAGGGTCATGAATTACGCGGAAGTTCGCGGAACCAAGGACAGAATTTGCAAAACATAAAGGACCAGGCTTAATTATACGCTGCGATTGAAGTTTAAAAACTCCTGCCCTTGTAACCGACTTGAGTATAATCCGTATGAGAAGGTATATTGTGTATGTTGTAAAGTTATAATTGAGTTTAGCTTTCATTTACAACATGCAAACATCATTACAACGGTTTTCAAATAGACGATTTAGACTAGAAAATACATACACTCAAAACACATCAAGTATTGTCATAATAATGTTTATTAAATGAAAATTTGTATCGTAAAAACGCGTTCACTCCATAAAAGTAAGAAGATCAAAGGACCAGACTATAAGTATGATTGCCATCTTTATGGATTAGGGTATTGATGGACGAGCTCCTTTACGAGGGATAAAACATCGATCACTATCGAACCAATTCTAGTTTTTGTTTCACGCTATTTGGGGATGAGGTAAAAACTAGCCAACCTTGGATTAGTTTTAAAGATATTTGATGGACTACTTCTCAAAGTGGAATAAAGAAAGTTTCAAGGACTCGGAAGTAAGCCGTCGTGTTGGATAATCTAAGAACTTACTTAGTTGAATGTAGGTATAAAATAAAAGCAGTTTAATTATTCTAGAGAAAGATAAACTGATCTTCTTTCACAGTTGACAAATTTTATAGATTTACTAAAGTACTGAAAATATAAAAAAAATCTTTAAAGAATGAATGCCCCGATGTCCTTAGTCATTGAACCAAATGGTCTACACCGCAGGCCTTAGAATTCTCAGATCACTTTCAATCCAATTATAAACGACTGACGGAACAGTTTACAAATGAATTCTGTAGAAAAAGCCTTTTACAATGTTCTCATCTATTTCGTCTAAACCAACGTTTAAAAAAGGTTAACAATATTGCTGAACTGTTGTGACTAGACAAGTATTTAAGGCTTCATTCTCTATCGCAATCCTAATAATATTATAAACACGAAAGTTTGTAAGTACAGATGCATGGATAGACATTTGTTACACTTTTACGTTCAAACGGCTGTATCAATTCTGATGAAATTTTGTGTGGAGTTAGATAACACTCAGGATTAATACAAATTCTATTTTTGAACCAACTATGTAAGAGTGGGTAATGTTTTTGCAGCTATAATCAACATTCGCGTGGGCAAAATCGTGGGCAACAGACAGTTTATTCTAATCATTTTTATTACGCGCTACTTACGTATTAACAATGGATGTGTACGAGTCATATGCTATGTATTTACTTTGTCATAAACTTCATATACATCAGTCTACGGCATGCAGGTATTGCAGTATTTGTCTAAATAGGAAATACTAATGGTTAATGATTTATGTACATTTCATGGTGTATTACGCAATTGTTGTGAGATCATTATTATTAATCATTAACTGCCTTATATGTAAATGTCGATTATAAGATATAATTAATGACTACATACTTGAAGACAATGAACGGCAAAACGTTTCACCGACAATCGCAAGAATTTTTATTACAAGTAAAACTAAACTAGAAAACTATTTTCGCCCTATTTTTACGTTTGTCAAATCTGTTATTCAAGCGATGTGCAATAAAGAATATTCTATCTATCCGTTTGTTTGTAAATATAATTAGTTTTCAACTTTCCGTCCGCTTAAACAGTTATTTCGGCGGTTTAACCGATTCACAGTGAAACAACTAATAAACATTTCGAGGGTATTTTAGGATAATTACCTATACTTAGAAAACTATAACAACTATAACAAACTGTTATTGGAAAACTTTGATTAGTTGGGTATTACCAAGTTTTAATGTTCATGAAAGAGGCTTAATTATGTTATTGGGGGTTTGGTTTAGGGACTAAATTACAAGTAACAAAATAAATCGATTAAGCCTTATTTTTACACTTACACGAATGGTTCTTAAGGTATCTTCATGATAATACTTTCATCTCCAGTCTAAGAACTCAAAGTTACAGAGGACATCGAATTAGCTAAACAATAATTGCGGATAAAAGGACCAAAAAATCTTACCTTATAATAAAGGCCGCGGCAACATTTCTGACTTTAGGGCACTTGAGCAGGGCGACAACTGTAAGGAGGTTGCCGAACAGGCCCACCAACATAATAATACCCGTCACCACGGCGGCAAACGTCAGGAGACCTGGTGAAAACCTGGAAAAGGCAAAAACTTTGTTAGTTACTGAGGCTTTATCACCTTAAGTCACTTTTGAAGGTAATATTGCAATTATTATTGTGGAAGAGAGACGCCGCTGTACAACGTGTAGTGTGCTGTCAAGCTTCCACAACCTCTTTTTTAAATTTTCTTTTTTAAGCGTTTTTGGTAAGTACGTCAGACCATTGAGCCATAATCAGGTAGTTAGCTGTCCTGTGATCAGTCCTCACAACGAGTGGTTTGATAAAAAATGTGTATGAAAATGATATAATATCAATTTGGAGATAACATGCGCTCTGTGGCTTGCATATGAATGTGAATCACCGAAAACTTTACAAAAAGTTTTTTGCACCAAATATTTTTATACATTAAATATTCTTAGTTAGGTATAGCTATCGAACGCCTAATTCTTTTTGCAACTTTCTTCTCCCTGGCGGGATTAGACTTTTTACAGACACTAAAACGTTATCATTTACAAAAATATAGTTTATTTCCTAGACTTAGTTAAGCGATTAAGCCTAAAAAATCTGAAGGATTTCATAGAAATATTATCATCTATTCCAGTATTTGGTATCTTATCTTATCTTTTGAGTTAATGAGACCACACTCGGAGAACAGACCTCGGTACTTTTTCATGCGATACAAAATACTTTTCTCATATATTTAAAGATATGAACATCGCGCGATAAGAGAAATATACTTATAAGAAACGGTTGCCTTAAGAAGCTTAAGTAAGGATACACATCTATCTAATGGTCTATAGTTCGATTTTTGTACTGATGGATCGATTATTATGTGTACCATCGTGGCTTAATGACAAAATTTCCGTCTAAAGTTTCGACATAAAAAATTGTAATCAATAGTTTCCTAATACAGCACTATGTGTAACAGAAACTAAACTAAAACTGTCTAAGTACATTTAAAACTAAATTTTAACTATAGTTCCATTGCAATAACCCAGCTTCATAAAGGTTCACACATTCTCAGAACCCGGTACATTACCATCACAACTACGATCCCTATTTTCAATACATCATATGACAAACAAGTGTCAAAGCATAGCACAAAACACATCCTGCTCAGAGACTCCCATTATAATGTGGAGCAGGATATCGTCGCGAGTAACGAGTTAGCTGTGACTGCCATCCTCGTTTCTAGGAACAAATTTATTAGATATTGAAATAGATTTTAATATCTACAAGTTTCATTTGTCATTTATGGGATCTTTGTGATTTTATGTGAATGTTTGTGTGTCGTTTTTTGTAGTGTCTGATATGTATAGTTTTATACGCTGATTGTTTTTTGTATTGTCCTTTTTATTGGAGTCTGCTGCAGACGAAACCGAGTATGGAAGTAGCGAGAAAAAATGCAGAAATATAACAAAAGTAAGTACTTAAAACTTTATGAGAAAAGCTTGAAAATGAAACCAGTAGAGCACATTACGTCGGTTGTTTTTAAAGGATATTATAGAACTAATAACAATTGCAGTGATTTAAAGAAACATTCCGAATGTGCTAGATGCAGCCTGCACTATGCCCCGGTCTTGGGTCATTGCCCTCTCGCAGCATACTTGAATATGAAACACAATAATTACACTTCCCGCCTAACACAAAGAGGTTTGAATGAAAAGGTTCTTTATGTAGGCTGTGAATTATACCAGGTAGAATAATCGCCAGATTGATAGAGGGAACATACACTGACATTCAGTATAATAAATATATTCACACAAAAAGTCATTTACTTAAAAGGAGGTCTCTACGTAAGATAAACTGTAAACGTTGAACAAGTTTCTGCAATATTTTGATTAATCCGTGTTCATAAGTAACCTTAACCCTGCTTTCTATAAAAATCCTTAGTTCCATATAATTTTTGCTAAATTATTGCACTGCCAATCAGAACAACCGGACTTTCTTTATTCCTATTTTTATCACATAAACGGTTCGGATTTGTATGAAACACAACATCGTTGTAATTTAATACTGCAGTTTATTTTAATTTCTGAAAGTGATTTAAATAGGCATTCATGGCTTATGGGAAGGCGGAAAGCCGTTGTATATTAAATAAAATGCCTTTGTGAAAAAACTTGGTGAATAAAATTAAATAGAAAATTTCAAAACGTTGTGATCGTTTTTAATCATGGGTAGGTACAATAGTAATAAATTTGAAATAAGACATATTTCTACTGAATTTTATTATAAAATACAGCCTATATTAGTCCCATTGCGAGGCTATGACCTTTTACCGTATCAGAAAGCTAGCGTTTGTCTACAGTTTTCCACGCTAGCTTATGACGGGTTAGCGATTTCAGATTGAATATCCAGTAATTGATTATAACATCCTATTTTTTACCATTATTTCATGTAAAATACGGCTACATTTCCTTGAGATCCTAACGATCAAAAACGTTAATAATCTAGTCTTAACCCAAACTTCAGAAGCCACGTGTTCCAGTGTAAAGTCTTTACGAGTCAATATTAGAACAAACATCGTATTTATGGGATAGTTCAAAGACGTTTGATGTTACAAGTGAATATAACAAGCTCATCGAAGTATATTTTATGTGTGATCTGCTTCACAGGTACTGTAAACAGACGATGTTCAATACTCTATATATGTAGGTAATTGGCCCTGATTCCGTTAAACATAGACTAGGTTTATTTTTAGCTATCGATATTTCTTTTTGACGTTTATAATTAGAATGGAACACGAATTGGAGTTTTATGTTTCAAATTGAGTGATAACAATAACATCTACACATTTTTACTGAAAACGGATTGTCCAAAGAGTTCACTAGATAGACATTTATGACAAAGTTTTTATCGGTTGCCATCTTTTTCTCACGCTGAAAGTTGGTCAAAGATAGCAAAATTTTGACTTAGTTGGCATATGGAGAATAGGCGTTAATATTTGTATCTATAAAAACAAACGAAATCATTTACTTATTGAAGTTGTCTGAGCTAGTTCGCGTTGATGGAAACAGTAACTAAACAGGATTATGGGTGTACGTATAATATTACCATTAAAATAAGTGAATCATATTTTTTTTACATTACTAGTATTACAATACTCTTTATTGTGTTGTACAATTAATATTCAGCTCTAACGACTATTACATTATCTTTCCATAGTTCGTTTTTTTAAACATAGCATTATAATATTATATTAGACAATTTAATAGACTTACTTTGATAATTCACTAGGCTCCACAGTTGCGCTCATTTCGTCTGTGAAATTCATTATGTCGTCCGCCATTTTGTACCTGAAACAAAAAAACGATTTCATTAGGGATAGAATTGTTTGGATTGTGAGTAGTATAAGTAGAGCTCTTTGTTCATCAAACTAGGAGAGTTAAAGTGGTTTTTGGGAGGAAAAAATAAACCTATGATTAGAACCGGACGGCGATTGGGTGATAGTATATGAAGACGGTGATGACACAAAGATATCGTCGTTAATCCTTAGTTCTAAATTATAGTCAGTCGAAGATACTCTTGCATATGCAATTAAGTGAAAAGTAGGACAAAAACAAAAAGTCAGAAAGTCAACAGCGAAAATTGAAGTATGTTTCCTTAAGCCCGTCATAAGATTTCCTTGAGTATAACTTAAGTATAAGTTCACAAACCACTTTGATCGGCAAACTGAGGCCGGAATGGGGTCAAAGACTTCTTGCACTTTATAGAATAAATACACCCTATAGGAAACACAGAAATACATACTTACAGCTGATTATGAAATAACTTTATGATATCGATAGATTTTGTTATTTTTCAAAAGAATATAATTATATGACTGTATTTTTAGCTGTGCTATGTATGCAATCATTTATTTTTGAAAAAATATTTTTGGATGTTGCTAAAGGCTGCCCTGGCCAAAAATACGTATAATGACACCCTCAATTAATTATAGTCATCTTACTTTATACCAAAATCTCTCAACATGGGTCCAGGAATTTAAGCTCGAAGGCGTAAATAGGCGTGTGTATGCCTGTATGTGTTTCACATATACACACTCTCAAACTTTCGCCTTCATTAGTGTGTGTTACGTCCATAATTAAATTACCGCGGAACATTCACTACCGCTCTTAATGCTACGGAATATTATCGTCGCTTTGAACTAACTGAAATTCCGTCTATAAATGCCTGAACAACAGGAATCACGGTATGTTGCCGTGTATCCGTCATTTGTGGAGCTTATGTATGAATCACGTGCGACAATTCTCTACCACTACCACTTAAACCGGCACACACTCTGGAATTCAGAGTCTGAAAGTCTGTTCTTTATTTCAATCCAAACCACTTTTCAGTTACAGGTGAGTAATATTAACCCATTTCTTATATATTTGCAATAAAGAACAGACTTTCAGTTTCTGGATTCCATACTGTATGAGGACGGCCTTAAAGCAATATTATTGCAGTTGTGGAAGAGAGACGCTGCTCTACGCCTTGTAGTGCGCTGTCACTTTTCCACAACTGCAATACTTTAGGAGGTTGTAGGATCAGATCATAAATTGACTCGATCCTAATTGTGTGGGTCATGACAATTGTTTGACCTCTTCGGTATGATGAAACGAGGTTAGAAATTGTTGCATTCTTAGTAATTGTTATAGTCATGCATATTTAACTGATCAAGAGTATTGTAGCATTGTGCCGGTTAAAACCTTGGGAAAATATTTTTAATAAATGCTTGAAGTTTAAATTTTTTATTGGAAGCAAAACACGTCGTCGAATTTCAAAAGTGATTAAATAAATTAAACCTTTTTATATAAAGAGTACGATATTAATATTAAATTAAATATGTAAAGAAGATCTCACTCAATTTATCAGTGCCGACTCCACAACAACGATTCTCAAAGTAAATTAGTAAACAAATACAAATTATTAATCAAACTCAGGCACTTAAGTAGCTTTGGTCTACAATCTCGAAATCTCAACCCACGAAAGTTATAGTGAATGAAGCATTATAATCTATTTCAGACCGATCTGGGCTAATTACTTACTTCAGCACTTCAATTTATAGCAACTAGCAAAAGCACTTACGATGAAATGGATTATTGAGGTAAATGCCTCACATTGAAATAATAGAATCTTAATATAATAATTACTGAATAAATAAAGTAAAATACACGTTAATAAACAGAAATAATTGAAACAGGAGCCACTCATATCAGTAGTAAAAAGAGGACTGACGAATTTGCAGACTGTTAAAGGAGGATATTTTTTTATTTCTGAACTGTAGGTACTTTATACATTAACAGAAACTTCCATTTTGTATTAAAGTTCTCACACTCCTTGGTCTTATTTCTAATAGAACAGGCGACTTTTGAAGATTTCCTTCTCGCAAAAAAAGAAACATGCTTATAGAGCCAAAACGATCAATATCATGTTATCTTAAAAAAAACGTTCTGAGGCTCCCTGTCAAAGTTAAAGGATTAGCTATCATCGTATACACGTGTTTACCTGTTGTACACGTGGCTATTCCTAAGTATACCGTACCTATCTTCGTCCCGACGCAAATAGGCACGAAATCCTCATAATATATTACACCTATCACGCGAATCGTATGAAATATAGTATTGTTTCGTGTTACCACTCCTACTTGAGGTCAGGCCAAGCCCATTGGGCGGTCATGCGTGCATAAAGTTACGTTTCAACAAACGTCGACTGAACACCGTAAACATGGAACTGTGGACCAATTGATACATCCGCTATGATTATATGAGTCAGTTCAATTAATCAGTACAGCACAAAACGGCAAAAAACGTATGAGCTCATTTTGATTTGGTTTGATTGTAAAGGCGCTGCAGATGATGAGGAAAATGCTGCAAATAATTTGTAAGTACATTTTTTTTCTAAACGACTTCCACACTTTAGGAATTTAATCTCCTTGTATCGCGGGGGGTTTCTCAAACGTTCAACTCATATGCACGGAGACACCCAGACTCAGACAAGCATTTGTGGATCGCACAAATTCTTAGCCTACGCGGGGATCGAAGCCGTGACATGTCTCACACAGTGGTAATTGGTGTGACCTATACCACTCGGCTACCCGTGCAGTCAATCATTTCAATATGGAATGATTGATTTTAATAACCATCAAATAAGACCTTTTTCTTATAGACATGCATCACAAGGTAGGCCAGTCTGTCACTAAGTGGTAATATCCAAAATGTTGAAAGCACATTCGGTGATCCGTAGATGATTAATCATAAGGTTGGTTAAATGTCAGCTTTTGTCGTAAAATGTATCTGACGCAGAAGAAAAATTCGATTAATTTTGCACCTGCACATAGTTCACACATCTGGAGCTTTATATTTATTAAACTTCTAACGTATCTGTTAGATATCAAAAATAAAACGATATTGCCTTAGCCTTTTCCAAGTTCATAACTGTGATCTCTTTCTGTCTGTCCCGAGGTTTAAAAGTTTGAGTATCGTCGCTTACCTTGCTGCCATTTTAATTATATCGTCTGTCGCTCCGTGCTTTATGAGATTGTTAAAGTTAATATGGATGAAATGTTTCAAATTAGTTTACTCGTGTCTGGCTAGTTCAGCTGCATAGTTTGTTCTAACTTCTACATGCTCGTGGCTTTTTGTGGACTTAAGCTAGAATATTATCCTTTTTATGGTGCAACAGTATTTACTATTATGTACTCGTAAATGTTGAATATCTTAATAGCAAAACAACCGGTCCAAATTGATGAAACATACGCTGTGAGTCAGTGATTAATAGGCAAAAGTTTAATCAAATCATCCGCCATCTTGTTGCCTTATACAAAGGATATAGGTTTATTAATTAACAAGCATGATGTTTATCATTATAATAGATTGATGGGAACAGTCACACAAAGAAAATAGGATAGCGATGAGTAGGTCACTACGTCAACAACAACGGTGTTGCGGATTCACATTTTTGTCTCTATCTAATCTACAAAAATGTTTTTTTTTCTTGAAGTCTAGATGCTGTTTCTGTACATGGTCAGAATATTAAATCCTAATAAATATAGGGATCTAAAGTGCCTAAAATCTACGTACACGTCAACTAAGCTGAAACACTCCTGTTATTCCTCCTATTCTACATCCATGGTATTTGTACTAAAGTATGCATACAAACGCTAAAGAAACAACAGAAATTGTAACTAATTAACACCGGCTTAGCGTCTGAGCTACAATTGTCTGAATTGCCCCGGCGCCAATTTGGACCACTTAACAGTCACGGACGTAATGCACTCATTGAAACTGTTGAAAGAATGCTATTAGATATTCTAGTTGTGGTTGAGATGGGTGGTCTTGTCAATATTACTAGAGAGTATACAGGTACAGACACGAAAAACGTGTATCATGACCAAACAGTTGCAGTAGATTTCTTATACGAAATTTCTGAAACTGTTATGGAATGTCCTGTCATTGTAAGCGTAACATGAAAAGTTTAATTTGAATGAAAATTTCACGATTTCATAAATCATTTGACTAGGACTTAATCTTTGGTTATGAAGTTTTGGTCGTATATTCATGTATTTACCTACTCGTGACTGTAGGTATAACATCTAAGTTTTGTGTAATATTTTTACTTCGATTATTTTTTTTTAAAGGAAACATTATTGGCTTAGTATTAACCGTCAGTGAGCTTATAGTCGTTAGGATTTATGTTACCTTTGTTATTTTAGAGAGTAATATTTCTACAGGCTTTTAAAAAGATCGTTAAGTAATGTTGCGTTAATATGCCAATATGTTTTAGATAGAGTACGTTTAAATTCGTAGCATATATTAATATAAAAATCATTGTCTAACAAACAACTCATAAAAAGTACGAATCATTCATTATCTAATTATGTATGTTTACAGCCAAATACTTCTGTGGTTGACATTAAATTGTAATTAAAAACATAAAGATCTGCAAAGTCATTAAACGAAAAACACAAAACATTTTCTTAGCACACATAAGAAATTTACTTTATTCTTTCGATTGTCAAAAGCAAGCCGGAAATAATTTCATAAAACAAAGCTGGAATTGAATTGAAATCTATACAAAGAGAAAATAATACTTGTTTACTTTGTTCCAAATATAAAAGTCTGCGGTATTCGTTAGGCTTCATCGGTCACTGGACTTTAACAGTGTTGTTTATTTCCTAGCTACTTAGATTTCATATAATTTATTATACTGGACGATTGACAAAATAATTTACGAGAAAAAATATTAGGTAGTAAAATTTTCCACAGTATTTTGTATTCGACCTTACATGTTTGGAAATCAAAATCAAAAGGTTTTTATTTCGAGTAGGCCTTCTCAGGCACTTTCAAAACGTTACTGACTCTAGTTGCGCAAATGGGCAAAATCATATACCTATATCAAAAATAGAGTTTTTAAGGAGAGGAAATTAAAGTAATTGGTAAGATAACAAGCTATTGTCAAGAAACGTTAATAAAAGATGTCAATATCTTGTTGGAAATTGATTTGATGCTACAAATGTAATGTTGAGTTAAACGAAAGACAAAACATTAATATAATGGTTCACTTAAATGCGCTTTTAAACATATCACAAAATTTGACTAAGTGTGAAACGAAACTGCAGTATAAAAATTAGAATCTTGTGTATAAAATGTTAACCACCACTAAAAGTTTCAAAAAACAAAAGACTGAAAATCACACCACAAAATTAAAAAAAAAATGCAAAGTAAGAAGAGAGAGAAAAATAAAATGGCTCAGAACAAGCAGCTTCAACTCATTTAAAGTTAAAAAAAGGAAAAAAGTTTTTCATGAAAGCCAGGAACTGTTACTCGGTTCGACTTATTTAGATACTCCTTTGAGAACTATTACTGGGGAAGAAGCAATTTTAGCTCGTGCGTCCGCTAAGAAGCCAAGTTTAGAAACTACCTGCGCTAATGGATAACAATGTGGTCTTATTTTTAGCACTTACTACTATTGTTTCTCGTTTGTTTCTCACTATGTCGTTTTTAGTCGTTGCCTCCGACTCCTCCCGCGCGAATGTCGGTTATACCAGCAAAAAAGATTATCACACTCACCAGGGTGACAGCTGACTCCCTAACAAATTATATTTAAATTGATCTAGGCGTCTAAGCGTGAAAGAGTAACAAACATTTACAGAATTTCGTGTTTATAATATAAGAAGGATGTTATGATAGTTGATGTTCATAATTGAGCTCCGACAAAGAAAGACTTCAATTTAAGATTTTATTATTCAAATATGCGATTTGGACATATATTAATAAAACTGACACGGGAATGATTTTAGCATACAATATAATAATATCATATGATAAGATTAAGCACGTTTTCATATTCGGGGGAAACCCCAATTGTTCGTTACCTCACCTGTAGATTGTGTGACTTAATGCGTGCTTATTGCTTATGCTTTCATTATCTCGATTCCTATCATTCTCATCATTGACTCGAGCAGAAGAATATCAGTAGCTAGTTATAACAAGCAAAGTGTGCAAATAATTTCTGTACAATGTTGTCTTCATGTGATAATTCAGTGAGTGTGTAACAAATAGTAGGGGTGCAAATAAAACCTAATGTTTTGGGACCGACAAGTCCCCGAACAATACCTGCAATTGTGTCGCTTTTACTTTCCACTGTTAAGTCCATTTGTCTCATTACTCTATGTCCTAGGACACATAATGTGTAGACTTTTACGTTTTGGCATTTTATATGGTAAATTAAGATTGCCGTTAACTGTTCAAAACTATGTAGATAGAGGTACTCCAGTTTATGCCTGCTTCCTTGATCTCTCAAATGCGTTTGAGTTGGTCTCCTATGATGTTCTTTGGGAGAAGTTCGAAGCAGTAGGCGTACCGATGGAAGTGTTGTGTCTGTTCAAGTACTGGTAAAGTAACCAGATCATACTGGTACAATGGCAAAATAAATTGTCGGATTAGTACATGTTAAAGAGCGGTGTCAATCAGGGGGTGTAATGTCACCCAAGCTAGCCTTCAGCCTATCCTTGAAAGCCGTTCTTTCCAAAAGCAAGTCCAGTTAGTGTAGAGGCATGAGGTCCTTGCAGGAATAAAAAACTGGTGAATTACTTAAGCAACGGGAGAAATATAATTTGGGTGTTCACAATACGAATGATTGATGGCAAGTGACGTCGGCGTCGATGCAATTACATGCCTGCGCTAAAAACCTTATCGCTAATTAGGCCGTCAGGAAGGTGTTGCTCTGATGAGACAGTTAGGCGCTTCAACATGCCCCCGGGCGTTGAAAGCAACGGTTTCAACCAAAACTATCCCGAAGACACCGGCAACGGACATATCCTGTTGAACGCTCTTCGAACAACTCCAGTGGACGTCCGTATATCCGCTACGCGTGCAATGCTATCCTTTCCTGGATAGACAGCCACAATTCGTCCCAAGCTCCACTTCAGAGGAGGGAGATTATCCTCCTTAATCACGACCAACGTGTTCATTGTCAGGCTATCCTTGGAGGAACGCCATTTGGTCCGCAGCTGTAACTCTGCAACATATTCCTTACTCCACCTGCTCCAGAAATGTTGACGTAATTGCTCAATTCGCTGGAAACGAGTCAGGTGGTTGGCAGAGTGATCGTGATAATCAGGTTCCGGCAAGGAAATAAGAGGTCGTCCAACAAGAAAATGTCCCGGCGTGAGCGGTGTATAATCAGCAGGATCTGAAGATAACGGCGTCAGTGGACGAGAATTCAGCACGGCTTCAATTTTGGTTAGTGCGGTGTAAAGCTCTTCGAAAGTCAAATTACAATTTCCCAACACTCGCTGAAGGTGGTACTTTGTTGACTTTACACCTGCCTCCCAGAGTCCGCCGAAATGTGGGGTATACGCGGGTATAAAATGAAACTTGATTCCATCTTTCGCTGCATCTTCACTCAAGGACGAACTAGTAAATTTTAAAAACTTAGACAGTTCGTTGTACGCGCCGACAAATGAGGTACCGTTGTCTGAAAATATATCAACGGGTTTGCCTCTACGAGCAATAAATCGATGCAAAGCCAATAAATAACTTTTGCCAGTTAAATCGCCCACAAGTTCCAAATGAATGGCCTTAGTTGTGAAACATATGAAAATTGCGATGTACACCTTTGCCAGCCTGCATCCACGCCCTTGACGACTAGCACACATGATAGGGCCGGCGTAATCAACGCCCGTGCTCTCAAAGGGATAACCTGGACGAAGCCGTTCTTGGGGTAAGTTTCCCATAATAGGTGTTACTACCTTACCCTTCATGCGACAACACAAAACGCACTTACGATAACAGGCCTTCGCCAAGTTGCGGCCCCCTATCGGCCAATAAGATTCCCTAATGGAAGCTAACAATAATTGTGGGCCAGCGTGCATTAGCCTGTTATGCTCAAAATGAAATAATAATTTTGTAAATTGATGAGTGGACTGTAATAAACAAGGATGCTTTTTATTATATATGAAATTTGAATTATCGAGACGTCCTCCTACTCGCATTAGATTCTTATCATCTAAATAAACATTAAACTTTAAAAGGGCGCTCTTCTGAGGTAAGCTCTTTTTATTTTTAAGTAATTTGTATTCAGGAAATGATTCAAATTGACATCTACGAATGACAACCGTGAGTGCATCTTGCAACTCATCCTGCGTTAAATAATTAGTTTTAGGATACTGTTTCTGACATGATTTAATAAATCGTAACACATAAGCTACAGAGCGTATAAGTCGTGAATAATTAGAAAATCGGGTAAATTCAACGAATGCCTCACTAGGTTCAGAAATGACAACATTTAAAACTACGTTAGGTCGAGTCTCCGGTAAAGTCTCTAGTCCTGAATACTTGACTTGAGAAGGCCACTCAGACGGGTCCAATCGTAAAAACTCTGGCCCTGACCACCATAAATTTAAATCGCGCAGAGCACTAATATCCACGCCACGAGATATTAGGTCTGCGGGATTTTGATCGGTTGGGACGTGTCTCCAGGTACAGTTACCCGCCTTATCCAAAACTTCAGCAACGCGATTTCGCACAAACGGCTGAAGTTTGGTAGGCAACATCTGTAACCAGCCCAACACGATGGTCGAGTCAGTCCAACAATAGACCCGACTGATGGTCACCCGAAGTGAAGTCGCCACCTTTTCATAAAGTCGAGCACCGACTACTGCACCACACAACTCCAGCCGCGGAATCGTTGTGGGCTTTATGGGAGCTACTCGACTTTTAGCCATCAATAAGCGAACAGAATACTCACCTTTATCATCGATACTGCGAATATAAACGCAAGCACCGTACGCAGACTCAGACGCATCCGTGAATACATGGAGTTCTACCTCCTTGTATGAATTACAAACTACAGTTCGCGGAATACGTAAATGATTTAAAAGAGGCAATGGTTTAACTATAGTGTCCCATTGTTTACTAATTTCAATAGGCAGTGGTTGGTCCCATGACAACTTATCTAACCACATTTTTTGTAGAAGCATTTTCATGGAGACAACGATGGGGCACAATAAACCTAAAGGGTCAAAGATTCTCGCAATCACGGACAACAAATCACGCTTAGTATACCCAGCTGATGGCTCACTAAATTTTATAGGGAACCCTAACTCATCCGAACTGACATACCAACCAAGACCAAGTAACTTGTCAGGCTCATTCGATCCAATGTTTAAGTCGAATGAGTCAGAAATAGTATCCGACACCAGTTGTGGCTCATTCGACTTCCACTTTCTCAGTGGCATGCATGCCGACGCTAGTTCCTTGGTCACTTGAGAGCGAATGAATTTAGCTTCGTCTAAATCATCACAACCGGTCAGCAAATCATCCACGTAAAAGTCATGTGTGATGATTTCAGCGATCTTAGGGTTGCTGCATTCAAGTCCTATTTGTTTAAGACACCTTGTGGCAAGAAACGGAGCACTAGCCGTACCATATGTGACGGTGTTGAGCTCATAAACCTTTATGGGGTCGCCAATATTGTCACGCCAAACAACCTGCTGTAAGTGCCTATCCGACGGGTGTACGGTAATCTGTCTATACATCTTCTCCACGTCTGCAGCTAAAACATACTCGTGGCATCTGAACCGAAGAAGTATAGACAGTAGGTCATCCTGTACAGTTGGCCCGACCATCTGTAAATCATTGAAGGACACTCCCGTCGAAGTAGGACAACTTGCATTGAATACAACGCGAAGTTTGGTGGTACTACTCGACTCACGTAATATACCGTGATGCGGAATAAAATAACCAAAACACAAATTAGTTTTATTAACATTAGTCATATGACCAAGTGTCTCATATTCTACCATAAAGTCATGATATAATCTACTAAAATCATGTTTAACCTTTAATCTACGCTCTAAAGATTGTAAACAATGTGTAGCTTTCTTAAACGAATCACCTAATAATGAAACATCTTTTTTAAGAGGTATGCGAACACAAAACCGACCATCAGACAATCGTGTCGTATTTTTAACAAAATGATCCTCACATGACTTTTCTTCTGGCATATAAGTAGCAGAAGATTTTGTATTCACCTCCTCCAATTGCCAAAACTTTGTTAAGTCAGATCTAAGGTGTTCCAAATTAGTGTTGCAATCAGAAACAGTTTTAGAAAAATTACATTTTAAATTGTCAGGTACCAATGAAATATAATTCTGACTAATTGGACCGGAAACTATCCATCCTAAACGAGTTTCATATAAAACAGGTTTCCCGGTACCTAACTTTAGTTTTCGCGATCCTAACAAATCCCAAAAGAGATCAGCACCGATGAGAATATCTACATCAGCGGGCTTACAAAATGTAGGATCTGCTAAAGTGATATTCGGCGGAATATTGAAATCCGAACTGTTTACTTCTCGGCACGGAACATTACTTGTAATGTATGGCAAAATAAAACAATTGAGATCGAAAGTAAAACTATCGTCCAACGGTGTTATCTTAACACGACACAATTTGCCTACGTGTGAAGTAACATTATTTATGCCAAGTATACATTTGTTTACTTGGCGTGTAACTAACTTTAATTGTGTGCATAACCGGTCTGTAATGAATGACGATGTGCTGCCGCTGTCCAGAACCGCGCGAACGATATGCACTCCGCCATTGTTGTCCCGCAGTTTGACCTGAGCTGTGGACAACAACACATCACGCTGCGTATGATCACGGGATGATGACATGTTTGCTGACAATGCCACGTTATTTGTGTCCGTGGTAGCAGACGACGAGGATGCTGACAAGTTATTTGAGTCATTGCTTATTGGATTCACAACAGTGCATTTATTATCGGTGTGAACTAGTGTATTGTGCCTGCGTTTGCATAGTTTACAACCCGGCTTTTTACATTTATTGGCATAGTGACCCGACCGAAAGCAGTTAAAACAAATCTTAAAAGTGGGTAGTAGTTTGAGTCGAGCGTCATTACTAAGTGCAAGAAACTGTGGACAAGTACTTAATGGATGATCGTTGTTACATTTAGGACATACTTTGCGAGACATTTCGGTATTATTTAAATTATCATTAAGAGACTGTGTAGCTACCATAGACTTGATCTTAGGACATGATTTGTTTGAAGTTTGGGAATGATTATTGCGAGATAATTCTAAGGTCTCAATAATATCAGCACGATTGCGCAGAAATGTCATAAAATCTTCAAAGGTAATCTTGCTGTCTTTGGCTAACCTACCTTTGTGTTCTTCCCACTCACGGAAGGTCTTTTGATCAAGCTTGCGGGTCACAATGTAAATCAATAAGGTGTCCCAATGCTTAACCGGCTCCCCTAATGACTCTAATGCTCGCAGGTCTTTATTTAACAAATCGATTAAGGCTTTCAATGCAACAGAAGACTCCTTAACGATGCTTTCAATATGAAATAAGGCAGACACATGATTCTGTATAAGTAATCTTTTGTTGTCAAACCGATCACATAACAACTGCCATGCCACAGAATAATTACTTGAAGAAAATTCAATAGAATTGATAACTACCGCAGCAGAACCGTCAAGAGATGCTCTCAAGTAATGAAATTTATTAATTTCGTCAATGCTGTCATTGCAATGGACGAGACTACTAAAGGTGTCACGAAATTCTAGCCAATTTGTATATAAACCGCTAAACTTAGGTAACTGAATTGTTGGCAACTTAACTGGCTTGTGCACATTAGAGTGAGTACTTTTACAACTTTCCATCGATTTATTATCCCTATTATAGTCGCTCATAATATTCTGCGCCCTGGACAAGGATTTATAATAAAGAGACTCGAAATCAGACCGTTCAGAAAATTGTAATTTAATGTCCTCGACAATGCATTCCAGGCGTAACTGTACCTCATCATATTGCTCATACAATGCCTCCATCTTGCCAATGCGCAACTGCAGCTCAGAAATATCGCAACTAGTTAAGGGTTTGTCCTTGAGTGAGTCCAGGAAGTTGGTAAATGCAGTCAATCGACCTTTGAAGCTTCCTCGCTTCTTGACTAATTCCTTTTCCTCGGACATACTGGGAGACAAGTGCAATCAACCTGGAATTGATACAAGAATACAATTTAAACCTGAACAGTATTATTTACTTATACCGCTTCCTGATTTGTACAGTTAATAAGTACTCAAAACCAAGACAATTAAATCTAAGTACACTTTAACAACGATTTTAACGCTGAGTTAACTTTAAGTTATAGCCAACAATGTGTTATGTTAAGTGACCTTGAATAATTTTATGTTATAAAACTTTAATGCAATTAAATTAACAAATCAAGCAAATTAATAACCACTATTCTTATACTTGTTAAATGCATTAATAATAATTAACTCGAAATAACATTAAGTTAATTGAAATGTAACAATGACTTGCATTAATATCTAACACTCAAATGCGTAATTATGTCAATGTACCTGCTAACATTAAAATAACTATGTGAATTAGTTACAGTTTTATATAATTTAAGTTTAATTAATGTAGCAAATAAGCTAACTATACTGTAACAAGTATGAATTAAACTTAGAATAACTGTTAAATGAATATTAATCACACAATGTAACAAAGTACCAAATGATTTTTCAATCTAACACAATACAATGATGTAACATAATAAAATACACTAACCTGCGATATTTAGACGCTTTAGTTTTATTTATTAGTTACCTGAGTGTTGGGTAATGATATTAATAAATTAAATTAATGCAATACACCGCAAATTAAATTGCCTCAGTTCAGTCCAAAGTCCTGCTGATGACCTCCAAGGCACGTTGACAAAGACGATCCTTAATTATTCCTTTCTTCGATTTTAACCGCTGGTCTTCCAATATAAATACAATATCCGGGTCGTAATGGACCATGTAGAGGCATGAGGTCCTTGCAGGAATAAAAAACTGGTGAATTACTTAAGCAACGGGAGAAATATAATTTGGGTGTTCACAATACGAATGATTGATGGCAAGTGACGTCGGCGTCGATGCAATTACATGCCTGCGCTAAAAACCTTATCGCTAATTAGGCCGTCAGGAAGGTGTTGCTCTGATGAGACAGTTAGGCGCTTCAACAGTTAGGAGCATTGAGCAACACATCAAACGCTTCGCCTTGAAAATGTAAACAGTACCAAGTTAAATTGATTTTCCCTATGACCTCCAAACAATATCAAACTGAAACAGAAGCATGTTAGAAGTCCAAATCAAAGTTTAAAGGGTTTCTTTGAAATCAAAGTATCTACGACAGAAGCCGTGTTTGTAGATAACCCTGAGTGAGAGTCGCAAAATTTCAGTCGACGGTAATTTATATAGATCTTTGTAAAGTTATATGAAGATTTTTAAGTAAATAGGTACATTGAAATTGAGCATCTTTAATTTACCACTCAACATAAACTTTAAGATTCATTCAATTTTCCTAATAATTGCCGAGGATATATTTACCCGTAGGTACCTAAGTACTGTTACTCCCAATAATTGTGTCATCGCTCACTTGGTATAATTCGAATGCCCCTCGAGATCCTGTGGGATGCACCGACAATTAACTAATTTAGACCGAAGCTAAGTGTAACGTCCTTTGCATTCAATACAGTCGCCGCCTACGTTCTTAAAAAAAAAGAATAATGAACGAAGGTTTCATCGTTCGAATTATTTTTTCGGAAAATCAGGCGGCAATATGGCGGACCGGCTAGACTCATGAAGGACTTGCCTCAAAGCCCTGAACCACAAGGGATCGAGGGAGGGTGGAGGCCTTTGCCCCTAGGACAATAACGACTAAATAATAATAAAAATGTCTACTTCAACTCTTTGACTATTAGGAGGATAGATTGTATTAGACTTGGCAATGACGTTTTTTATCGTCAGGTATTTTTCTCTCAAATTGATTCTATTAATACGCTCGATTCGTGGTAATGGATTGTACAAATAAGCTTCTACGTTGCCAAAACGTCAAAAGCTAATTAGAGAAAGAAAATAGTAAATATTTAACCAATAATTAGGAGTAATGGACCTCACTGCGTTTAACGTGCATTCGAATTTACACCTAACAGGTAAACGCATAAGTGTACTTATCCTAAAGTTAACTTTTGAGATGCAATATTTCAAGACTTCCAGTTTGTGAAGAACAATTTGTCGTTTTTTTTTACATAGGGCATAAACGAGCACCTTCTTTTGTTTCGGTCGTGGTCTAAATCTGTTCCCTCTCCTACAAAGAAGCCATGTTCAATTGTTTCCTATAAATATTTCATTTTAATATTGTCTAGGCGGCTACAGCAATAATGATTGTATTTGAAGCAATTTGTCGGTCGTTGGCCGGCCGGTCCCACCTACACTGAATTACAGATAATGTCCCGCTGCGTTATGAATCAGACAATAAAGTAATCTTAGATTTATGAGTGTAGGAAGACTTCTGTTAGAGGGAGGTGCTTAGGTACCTACAGCAAAATGCCAACGAGGTGAGGCACTTAGACTGATTTTGTCACTGTCTTTTGATAGGGTATGATATGGGATAATCATTGTAATAGTTATTTTACGATCAATATAATACCCTTCGCTGTACTTATAAATTACTGTCATTGACCAAATTATTAAAATACATCTAACTAGCGCGCCCGCTAACCCGCCCCAGTTTCGCATGGGTGAAATACTGATGGATTTGTACAAACCTTCCTCTTGAATCACTCAATCTATTAAAAAAAACCCCGCATCAAAATCTTCTGCGTAGTTTTAAAGGTTTAAGCGAACAGACGGACAACGACTTTGTTTTATACTATTTAGTGATAATGCTTTTATGGAACGCTCTCATTGAAATGTTTACTAATTATAAGACAATTAATCATTGTATTGTATTGGGATTTGCACTTTTCCGAACCACAAACCGCACAGGGTAAATTAATTGTTACGACTTACTCACAAGAGGTAAGCTGTTTAATATTATAAACAATACAGTGGCAAACAAACTTGTTTATGATACAACTTTCTGCTCATAGTTAAAAAAACATCTAGTTTCTAGTTAATGAAGACAAACTTTGTTAGCGCTATGAAGAAGTAGAAAAAAATATAAGTACCGTAGTTAATATTATTTTACATTTTATGATAGGTATATTTTTTATCTGCTAATTGTATTTCACCGCTAGCATAAAACAAAGGCAAATGAATAAATTTTCTTTATTTTATGTTAACCATAAAAAACTTAGGCGCGTTGAAAAAGTTTTTATACAAGTTTTTGCCCCTAAGGGCGAGGTAAATGGCTGAACATAATACTTGAACAGGAAAATACTATATTTCATAGAAAGTGTATACACAGGAAGGTCTTTCAAAAAAACGGCAAATTCAAGGTATTCGCGACAGACCGAACCCTTTGAGTACGACCTTTTATATTCCATGTTGTCAGAACGGATGTTTCCAACAAAGTACATTGTGTAATTTTGTAACGAGGATCTTATGTAAATATCATTCTAATGTGTTATGTAAATAACACGGTTCTAGATTTTACATCTGTATACAAAATTTCGGTCTTTTTAAGGTTTTTTTTTACTTCCGCACTAAAGACACTCAAAATCAGAACAAGCAGCTGTGGATACGCGGGAATCGTACCTACGACACGTCGCGCAGAATGGTAATTTGTTTGGTGGACACATAATACCACTTAGCTGTCAAGAATGTAAGGTATTCATTGTACATAGATAAGTACCTAATTGTCATTAACATATTAGACAGGTTTTATTCTCTTAAAGTTCTTTAAAACGATGACTCCTCAATTCTTTATATTTGTTTACCCTGCCTAAATGACTAACTTTACAGTTACATAAGTATGAGTAACAAGTGACCTCCATGGAGGTTCTATAGGAACTGTTGATATCCGCCAAACCTATGAGTCAGGCCTTGAAACATTCGAAAGTGGGTTCGTCACAAGTAAACACAATATCCTACTTGAATGGAATTTGTTAACAAGTATTGATAGTACTGCGATTTCAGAAATTAGTTGAGGCCAAAACCATAGTACCTATATACATAACTGAGACTCTTTTCGACGAGTGTATTACAGAGTTATTATTATATGCTTAAAATGGTGATGGAAAACATCGGGTAGACACCAGCACACCTGAGCTGTTTTCAAGGGAGTGTTAAGCCACGTCAGAGGTCGGTGGTTGAACTCTGACACCGGATTGCACATCAACCATACAAAAAAAAAACAAAAGAAATATTCAACTAAGTATCACATAATAAATGTCAAATATAAACAGACGGCACCCTGTATTGCCAACTCTACATTTAGATGAAAATGAATATGTATGTAGGTACCCAATGTAAAAACATTTTTCTACATACTTTACTAATATTTGCTTACACTATACAGCCTCCGTTATTAAGTGACATGTCGACAACGTTAACATTGACATGAATCTCAAAAATGTTCCTTTTCGTTAAGTAAAGTGATTGAGATTTGTCACTTCCTGGATTTAGCGTGATTCCTGATCTGATACAGGGATATTGTCATCGAGATTCCATACCTATTCAAGAAATACAAATACAATCAAAAAAATACGAATTAATTTTACTACTAAAACGTGGGTGTTAATATTCATCACTTAATTCGGCTTACCAATTTATTACATTAGAAGCGTTCTATTAATAAACGGATACGTTATTAGCATTTTAAGTACATAACTTGAATTATTGGTAGTGTGAGTAAACGTCACCGTGAGTCACCGTGACCACTACCTGAGAATGTGTCTGAGTCAGCAAATGAATCATCTCAACTGATGTTAATGATTTGCATGCTGTATTATGTAAATGTTTAACAATTAGGTAGTGTTCAATTCATTTGCTCAAGCATTTTTAAATATGTTGGTAATTCTGTTTTATACTTGGCTAGACGCACTGCAAATGCTGTGGGCCATGTTCTTAGGCCCTGATTAGAAGAATAAATTCGAAGTACAAGTACCACATGTAAATTTATTCTTATATTGAATTATTGACCATATGTCAAGGTTTTTAAGGTCTATATTAAATTGTTATCTTCAATTGCTCTACGCTGCGCCTCCAGCGGTGTGCGCTGGGCCTCAAAGTAATATTATTGCGTAGTCGCAGCGTGATAGTGCACTACACGGTGTAGAGTGGCATCTCTCTTCTAGAACAGCTATAATATTACTTTACGAGCATAACCATCTTTATAATGTAGGTACAATTAGGTATACATACATATATTATACACTCAATCAACAATATGCGTACAAATTATTGTAACTACCTCAGCCAATGTAATTAATGCATGTTGTGAATTAGTTACGCTTGATTTCAAAAAATAATTTTACAAATTTTCACATTTTATTAAACGAATTAACTAATTAATTAGCTTCGTAACGTAATAATTATTGTGTTTGACGTAAAGTAATTGCTTTTGTAATTAAATAATAATTATTTTGCTAGTGGAATCTACGTGACTAAGTTATACTAACAAGGTTGCTTCGTGTGGACTTTGCGCATTTGTTGTGATGGTCAGAAACTTAACTACCATTTACACCTAATTGTTGGTTAAGCAGGTAGAAGGATGTGTCTTCCTCTTTTTAATATACCTTCCCGACTAGAAAGGATTGGCAGTCAGTTATGTATAACGATTCCTATCTCTTGCAAGGCTAAATAATATCAGCAGCACTCATTGCTCCAGAATATTCTGGAACTTAGACTTTTTTGATGACTAAAAGCCGTTTATCTCAGTACCAAAATCCAATAATTTAACTCGATCATAAATTCAGTTATACCCGAGTACAGAACATCTTGTATAAGTCCGAAATCCATTTCCAAATGTCTACGATGTCCCTTCTATTCCCCAGGGAGGCATACTCCAAAAAGTTCGGTAAATGGTCCCCAGCTTGAGGTTATTCCATCAGTATTATCAAGACATTTTCTCTGTCAAGATAACTGACTTCAAAAGTTTGGGCATCACTACATAGTACAAAAAGAAAGTTGCTTCCCGCTAAGTCTTTTTGTCCCTGCGTATGCTTAGATCTTTAAAACTATGCAATCGATCTTGATGCGGTTGCTTTAATACATAGGGTGTTTCAAAATATGTGCAATGCTTTAGTGTTGCTCTCGTACGAAGCTGGGGCAGGTCACTAGTATATAAATATATAGACACTAAGTCACTAAGTAGGTAAGTATATCAGTCTTCAGTCTTATAGCTGTTTGTTTAGTAAATGGGCAATAAATGTCTAGAGGTTGAAAATGTGTAAAATATTACGCGTTGGTTTTGATAAAAGGTATCGTATGTTATGGGAAGGTACTTTATTATGATTATATGGACTTGTAGTTATGTTATATCACCGTCTGACTTCGGTCTTGGAGCGAATTCCCACGACGGAGCAAGTGTTATTGAATTATATCAATAATTTTTGAGCTATTTACATTATGGGAGTCGTTTTATTTTGAAGATCTAAAGACTTCTGCCGGGGTTGCGGGATGTTCGTGAGAGTTATCGCGACCCCGGCACAGAAGGCAATTAGTGGGTTTTAGTCAGTAAAAGTCTGACACTCACTCCCGCTGCACCCACAGCGGGCGGGGTCATTTGATTATTTCCCACGAAAAAAAAAGGTCTAAAGACTGTATTATGGAATACTGACTATCTGATTACAGCCAAAGAGTAGGAGGTCCAGAAGACTGTTGATGTTGGGGAGACGCTGAACAACTCCGTGTGCTGCGCTGTCTCATTCCCTCCTGCAAGTTTTATTTTTACCTTCCCTCTGTCCTTTTAGAAAACATTACTCATTGTTTTCCAATATCGTTGCCCTTATAATAATTAAATACTCGAACCATCGATGTCTATTTTAAAACTCGTGACGTATTAAAACCATCTTCTTGTGGCAATTGTTTTTCGGCAAAGGTTTTCACTTACAATCATGTAAGCGTCCATTTGCCATCCCATAAAACTACTGGACCTTCATTTTTCACACTCACCTCAAATTGATATAAAATAGTTTACCAGGTCATCGTCTAAATTCCTTTTCAATGTCTGCCATACATCAAACTCTCGCTCCTGCGTAATCATTAGACGTAATCGAGTTCAAATCTATACTGCGATTAACCTATATCGAGAACTTATTCAATTATCTGTATTATATGTTGTACGATTTCGGATGATTCAATTTCGAGTTAGAGAGAGTCTATCAATAAATGATTGATGAAAGTTGATACTTGTTATTTATTTTCGAGAATATTGTTAGTATTTATGTTGAGAACATAAAAGGGTATTGAGGGATTTTGAAAAAATGTTCTCAATTTTGTTTTGCAGCAAATCATTATCTCAGAAAAGCAAGAAAAATATTACCGTTGGCTAAGTAAATAATTAATTTTTCCGCTTATAGTCTTGGTTAAAAATAAGTACAAAAAAGCATCAGAAGAGAAAGGTTTAAATTCATAAATTATACCTTAATGATTAAGTCTAATAGGCTAGGATTACGGGCTGTCTATAATACCATTAACAATGTCTTCCTTTTAACGTGTTTTTACATTTTTACTAAAGTAGTTTTTTACGTCGATACCTAACCTTTCAAGAGCTGAAGTCAATTTACGATAGATATAGAGGCTTAAACATTAATGTTCTGAAAATCGTGAAAATATTTTAGCAAAAAAATATCAATTCAATGGTATCGTATTTGAATACGTTAGTATATTAATTCCACTAGTGCATGTGCGTTTTTTACGATTTAATATTGAAATAAAATAATATATCACGCTCCAGACAGACGAGTTTTATGAAAATAATATTCACGAGAGCGAGTCAAGCATATAAAATATCAACTATATCAAGACTGAAACAAAAGAAAAAATCACTCGATATGAAATCCAAAAAAGACTTACATATTTTAATAGTTTTAGAAGATTTATATTTATTCACTTGTTTTTTAAGAACTCTTTTGTTATCATAACTTCGATTCTTAAACCAACACCAGCTTACCAAATCATTGCACATGTCAAAGAAATGTTTTACGCATAGACAGGAAATTACTGACTCATATCTCTATTACAATGCCTTAAAGTCCATAATCGCATTGTATTAACCGATGCAATTTATCCAGCTGACAATTTTTTGTACATGTAGCTCGGAAATATCAGAAGTCATTCAAGCGATATTTAATTGTATAGTTCTAGGAATACGGTTGTGATTTCTGTGTCTCAGTTGTAATGATGGTAAATAGTAGTGTTTATATTGGAATGGCATCAGCATCGCAAATGAAGGAAACAAGTGACGTGGAAACGTTGATATTATGTTTGATGAGTGACGAGTGTGACAACGTGTGGATTCTTGTCTGATTATCATTATATTAGCTGTTTCCCGCGACTTCGCCAGCGCGAATGGCTCTGATGCAGTCGGTTAAAAGTAGCATAATATTTATACCTATTAGTAGTCGAGTAAAAAGTAGTCTAGGGTGTCATCGAACTCCATACCTAATTTTATCAAAATTGCTCCAGCCGTTTGAGCGTGAAAGAGTAACAAACATACATACATCAGAAAACAAAACGACCTACCACTTCACAAGTTGATTAAAACTAAAAATGCGTACTTTTTATTCTTTACCAAATTAAAATAATATAAAAATCTTTTGATTAAGTGTTAAAATTTTTAATTAAACAGAAAACATTAACGCTCCTGTTGAATATAATTAAAAGAAACTGCAGGTGGTCGGTGAAAATATGCAGATCTTAACTTAATTGCGCCAAAAGATAACACTGTTACGCACTACATCATTTCTTTTTTTTTACATTCCATGGTTTCTCCACATTAAAAGAACTAGCAACTAATTATAAACAAGTGACTCGCGGGATTTTCGCACTGGAGTACTTACGTATTATACATGTAAATTTTCCTCTTGAAACAATGCATCTCTTAAAACAAAACACATCAAAATCTATTGCGTAGTTTTAAAGATCTCTAATCATATTTACATAGGGACATAGACAAATAGCGGGAAGCGACTTTGTAGTATAATATTTGACGTAACTATAAAAAAAACAATTACAAATTCTCTAGGTCATTGCTTCTATACGTGATCGAAGAAAATTCCAATTTTTTGTTGATATTTACTTGTCGTCAACTCGTCCGTGACTAAGTTAATCGTTGACTAGCGTAACAAACATGGATTTGCACTGATTCCCGTAAAACATGGTAACACTTGTGTGTATTTATAATTCATTATAATCTAGGCGTTGGCTTATCTGAGAAAGTTGCCTGTAAAGTGAAAATGATGGAGAAAATACATCAAATAAATAAAAAAAGGCCTGACTTTGACCATCGCGATAAAAGTAAATTTCGCGCTTACTTGCAGTTAAATTATATTTCTTTTTTTATCAAACACCAAAGAGTAGTTTACCAGTAAAAACGTAACAGACAGAGTACTTTCTGAACCTATAGGTACATCGTTTTACTATAGATGAATTGAAACTTGGTCAGTATCTCCCCCAAGCCGTGGGAGGCTGAGGTCTTTCAAAAGCGCGTTAAGACGCTACCGCGAATATTTTCATTTTAGATAGCTCCGCCCACTACGCCCCGCGCGCCCCGCGCGTCGCGCGCGTCGCGCAAGCTATCGTCTTCACTCAATGTGTCAAATTTGAACTTCGCGCGAATCGCACACATCGAGGTCAGCGCGGGGTCAAAAGAACCGAACAGGGAAGATAAGGAGCCGCAACTTACATTTAATTTTTAATCGGATTATTTTTTTTTGTATTTACAAAAAATACTTGTAATGAAAACTTAATATGATAAGTTGGACGTGCATGGTTGTATGTATGTATGTGTGTGGTGTGTTGTGTGTGTGTGTGTGTGTTTGTGTATATCCTGAACGGCTGAGTCGATAGTTGTTTAGTTTTTTTTTGTTTGAAATGGGAATTAATCGGAAGTGTTCCTAGCTTTATTTGGTGAATATCGGCCCAAGATGGCCGCCGCCACAAATGGCGAATAGCATATTTTTTAACTAAACCTTCAATATCGGTATCAAATAAAAGGACTTGATAAATTAAAAATCCAAGATAGCGCCCGCAAAAAATGCTGAATTGCGTTATTTCTTTTCATAGCTACCTCAATAATAATAAATTTTTAAACATATTTATTAAAACTGAAATATAAATAATAATGTAATGTTAAAAATTCGTTGCTGGAACGGCATCTAAAGTACATATTGTTTTTTCTGGCAGAATCCGTTCATTTTGTAAACTTCTCCTAAAAGGCAATACAAGAAAAATAACACAAAACAAAGTCTCCATAGATTTTTTGTTGTTTTTGTTTTGTGTTTATGTTTACGTAGTAGCTACTTATTTAGTGATTTGTGCTAATATTTACAATAATATCTAATAACACTCATATTACTTACCTAGATAAAATATAGCCTATGTTACTCGTGGATAGGTAATGTAGTTTTGTAATGGTAAAATAATTTTTAGAATCGGTCCAGTAGTTTTGAGTTTCTCCATTATACAAACAAACAAAAATACAAAATTTTCCTCATTATAATATTAGTGTAAATATACCAAAAGTTCTAGCCAAATTTAATAGTGGCTGATCGCATCGCATCTAACTTCCGAGTACCTATACGCGTACAACCTTGTTGTAGGTACCTATGTGGCCCACCATCACCCGCTGTTACCTCCCTGCCTAAAATGATGTTTATGCAGCGACTCGAGCAATATCCAAAGCCACCATAAAGTTTGGCGAGATCTACCTACAGTTACAGCTCTCCTACGAATGGTGTTATTGTTTACAACTACAAAAATATGTTATAGATTATAGAACAACAATTTCACTAAAATTAACAAATTACATAACTACATACTAGTTGCATAGATAGGTAATGATGATTTTATTTTATTTACCTTGCCTTTTTCACCTCCTGCATTTTTGGCACATTCTTTGAGGTGTTGTTTTCTTTTTTCTTTAAGAAACTATATTTTTTTTAAGGTCTTGCCATTTTATATTATAAAACCTAAACCTAATTTAATAATATAAGTATTACCTATAACGTCTAAGCCAACTAATATTTACACTTACAAAATATTTAAAACCTAAGATCATCACGTCACAAATGAATATACCTACGACCGGAGCGACAACATGCATAGGTCCAACCCCGAAGAGCCCAATCGCCCGACTGGCTCGTCTTCGTACATTATTGTGTATCAATCGCTAGCGCACGGGCATAAGGTTCAGAATTGCGTAGCGTCTACCATGATCGCGGCCGCTCAAAAAATACAAAATCTTAAAACTTTATTTAAAAATGATTGGTAATAGTTATGGAAAAACTGTTCTGACAGAACCTTAATATTGATGTTACGAATGTATTAGAGTAATTTTGAAACATAAAGATCGTGTAACTTGCTTGTAAAATCAAAAATAGTACTTTTTTAGACGTGTTTTCGAAATTAATTATGATCGAGTAAAATTATCAGTATCGTGTTTTCGTTCTGGCAGAATCTAGATAAAGGTGTCAATTTACCTATATCAAAATTTCAGATCCATTGGTAAGCTGGTTGTCTTACAATCTGCCATGGCAAATGGCAAATAAAATCGAGGTAGCGCCTTAACATTATAATTCTACCCCTTGTATAGAAACCATTATCAAGACATTATAGTAATCGTCCACCTACCCTTATCCCAAATAGAAGGGTCGGCTTGTAGTACAATAACTTCCAAAACCATGACGAAACAGTTTCCAATAATGTGACGTCATAGGGGTTTTACACACGATAAGCATTATGTTATACCAACAGGTAAAAGGAAAAATGAATCATTCGACTAAAACCCGCGTTAACAAAAATGTATGGAATTGACATTTTGTTTTGATAAGTCACGTGATTCCTGTCATCGCCATACATTTGAACGTTTTCTGTCAACGTTAACGATTGTCAAAATGTCACTTGACTGTAGTTTGGTTCAATGTAAATAAACAAAGTGCAATCAATATCTAAAAATAAATTAACGAATAAACATTGAAATAGTAGATGTTTGCTGAAGATGTTATCTTAATTTTGTGATTTTAAGCAATTAACTCGCATTTGACTGGGTTGAATTGTAAAGTTCATTCAAAGTTTGTTTTTATAGGTACATATTAAATTTAGCCTACGTTGAGTAAATTTAATAGTGAATCATCAAAATATTTGATTTGGTTGGAATTTTAACTTATTTGGAATGTTTGTCTGTTACAAAAAAAGTTGTTTTAAATTATTTTGGACTTACCCAAAGGGTTTTTACAGAGAAAATTAAAACATAAATCTAATTCTAAATTATAGTTATTCTGAAAACGTGTACGATCAACGTTTACATGTTTAACAGTTTAAGGTTTCTCGATAAAACTTTTCGTGTAACAAATTGTAAGATTAAACAAGCAATTCACTTAACGGGTACATATTTTATATACGTAACTTATGTTAGTTAAACCGGCTCGTGGTATGTATAATGAATTGAGTTTAACGGAGTGTGTAACCAGCCAAGTGTGCGGGTCGCCGGTTCATTGTTAATCGTGCATTACGAACACGGCCTCCGAAGTTACCAACAATACTGGCTAAATGCCTAAATGGCTTAACTTCGTAGATGTATCGACCATCAGGACTAATCCACTATTGGTTGGACATGTTACGTCATTAATTTGAGCCCTTAGGACCGTCCCAGATCGTCCTTTGTTTAACCACAAGCTTGCAAATTGAATAATACATGAATACTAAAAGCTATCCGGATTTGTGTATGTCGCTAATGAAGACAGAGCTATTAAAAGAAAAAGAAAATCAAATTCCTACAATAAGTAAGAGCATTAAAAAAAAATTATGTCGTCTTCATTTCGAGAACAATGTGTTCTAATAAAATGCTATTTAACAATGTTTAAGTGTGACAATGCCGCTAATGAACCATCAAAATGAAAAGCGTGACGACCATGTAATTCTTTGAAAAATCTCTTCTTGGACACACGAGGGATAACAAGCTTGTTGTCAAGCACTCAATATTACTGTAAGTTTCAGGGGATCTACCGCAACGTCTTGAAGAAGTATGATAGCAGATGTGGAAGCGTGATAGCACTCTACACGGCATAGAGCGGTGTCTCTGTTGCACAACAACAATCATTTTGCTTTAAGAGTTGTTGGTAGGCCCTCTGTGCGTGGGAAGGTTATGAGCCGGCGCTTCGTACATGTTTTCTTAAATTCCTAGATCACTCACATTTTGCTATTATCATCTTCGTTCTGTCACGTTTCATTCTATTTTTGGAGGTATTTATATTGGATGTTTATACAACCTACAAGATCTTATTTGAGGTAAGAGTTGAGAATTATTTTGTTGCCTATGTAAAGTTATTTTTATAGGTATTACAAATGCTTTAAGTATAACATGTATGCTAGTTTTGTCTAAAAATTTCTTTGAAAATGTCATCCAATTAAAAAGTTTGCCTATTATAGTCACGAATAACGTCCCTGAAGTTTTCCAAAATTACGAACAGTTAAACTAAAACTTTTACATTTATTTTAACTGCGGAACTGCATAGCATGTGTGCTCAATATATAACAGCTTTCAGTGTTATCAGTCGTGCGTAGCAACTTCTATCGCCATGACCGATAGCGAAAACATTTCCCTATCGCAAATTCCCTTTAACTGCCCCATTACTTGCATAGATACTCGATTTGATTTGATGTTTATCATAAACTTTATCCAAAAATAAACAGACTTATCAATCAATACGAGCCGCACCTAGTCGCGTTTAATGCGTACTCCAAAATTATAGAACTTGGGCAAATCCATCAAAGTTATTTAATAAAACGTGAGTGAACACGGAAAAACTTCTGAACGCGAAATTAGACTTTGCTCGATCGCTCTTGCGAACATTCGAAACGTGCATTTTGGGAAATCAAAAGAGTCTACTTAGAATTACTAAATAGCTTTGGGGGTTACTTGGAAGATTTGTGTTTAGTCATTCGAAATTATTTTTTAAATGTGCTTTAAGAAAACAAAGTAAAATTGTTCTTCTTCTTCTTCATTATAAATCGTTGGAACCCCAAATTGGTTTAATTTTTTCGACATGCTAAAGCTTAGTAATTCAATAGCGAAATTGTATAAACCTATCTAAGAGAACGTTATTCAAAATATTTGAAATATTCCGAGCTAAGCCTATACCTACAGGAGAATCAAACGAGAATATTTGTAAGGATTTAACATCACATTGAACATTAAATACGAACGCTATTTTAGAACTTTACTCACGTAAAACTTTGACGTGTTTAGAACGAGCTAAACGATATTTGTTAGGAGAACTTAAACTACCTGCTGTGGTTCTACTTTAGAATTAAGGAAGAGGCTAGGCAGAGGACAAGAATCAAGGTGCATAGGCATGATGCATTGAATTAACAGACACAATATTTTCTCTAGATATTTAAACACAGCTACAAACTTATATTTTAAACTGACATTATACGTAAACATTACCACCACTTTAGTTTTCTTGTCCTTAAAACCTCACAATTAGGGCATTCAAGGCTGCATACTACTTCCTTTTTCTCACATGTCTAACCTTAGAAAATAGGTCGTGATCGTGATGCTTCACCTATAAGAGGTAAAAGGCTCTATGCATCATACGATAGAACATTAAAATTCATAACGTCGCTCAAAATCCGAGACATGCAGTAGTTATTTGAATATCCTGTTATTGGTTTCAAGTACTTATTCTCTAAAGGATAACTGAGTACGTTAAGGCCATTTGAATAAATTTAATTGCACATAGGGACAAGTTTTCGGGCAGGGTTTTTGAGTATAATCCATTTGACGATTCAATATTGGACAAAAAGTAAGGTGATACCTAAGCTTTACAAATATTTTCGTGGTAAAAAGCCTTGTTTAAAATGCTTCTGTTATCTCTTACTTAATCAGTTAAGTGAAAACTGTATTTTCTTTTATTGTCGACATGGAATATCTGATATAAATTCGTCCAGCCAACGTTTAATACTTTCCGCTTACAATGGCATGTGACGAAATAATTTCGTTAACTCGAAATGAAGCGATTCCCAAACAAAAAATACAGAACGAATTTGATTGGAACGATATAAAGTTCCTAATAGTCGCGTGTGGAATAGCGTTTTATCATTTTGATTACTTTTGAAACCTGTGTTCGTGTTGGTTCAATTATATCTAAATGTAACAAAGCACTTTGGAATCGTACCGTTTAATTAAATGGGCGAGTTCTATGCGATTCTTTACGAATTTGTAACTTTTTATGATGATGATGAAAATTCTAGTTTTAGTTGTTTCATTCTAAATTCCAATGTACTTTTTAGGCTTACGAGAAACATCCGTAATAAGAGTGCAGTAATTGCTTTCGAAACACAACCGCAAGGGAATTGATACCCGAAAATTATTTCACCCCCTAGGGAACTAATTAATTTGACAAGTCCCGATAAGTTAGAATTGAGTAAATTGCTTCTAATAGGGTTCATAGAGCTATTAGGTAAATCCTTTGGGAACGCTACCAGTGATTTTCAAAAATCGTAATTTTAAGAATCAAGATTGAATGCATCCAATATCCAACCTTGAAGACCTATGCCATCATTTTCTAAACAAGAAATAAACCAATTTTAGTAAATAACTGTATTTTATTTACTGCATCTACTGAAACAAGTCAAAAGAATGGTGGTTGTTGGTGAGTTCATTTTTTCAATAAATCTTTCCCTAGTTAACAGGCTTTAGAAATACTTACGGGTAGTAACGACTGGAAACCAGACAAAATATAATTACCAAGTTGTGATTTAATACTAGGTAATGATATATCCACGAATATTGAAGACTAAATCGTCTGTAGCTCGAATTTTGGTCTAGATCAAAGGAATATTGAGATGAAGTAAGTGGGTAATACAGTTCCCTAGTTTGTAATTAAAGTCAATCAAGTAACACGTTATAATACTATTAAACCAAGTTCTTTAGATACCATAGCCTAGAATATTTGTTCAAGATTTCTTAGGAAATGGAGCAATGTACGAGAAATTCGAATTTCTAAATGATTATGGGTTTAGACTTTCGTGTAAATTAGTACCTAAGAGGTAGGAATTTAATTCAATTACTTGTCGCTATTTACTTAATTTAGGTTGGTATTTTTTTTGTTTTGATTGAAGTATCAAATTAGCAAATTAAGAAATAGGTTATATTCAGGGAAAGGGACTAAACATTGTTTTCTTCGATAGTTGAATGTCGTTCATCATCTGTGCATGTTTTTCATATACCTACATACGTTATAGTTCCTTGTACAATAAAAGAAAGTATCAAAGTATATCGAACACGACAATAACAATAATAACTTCGGTCCACTGATTGAAATAATACTAATATACTATGTTTAAGCATTTACAGGAAGCCTTTAGTTTGTTCAACAGATTGGAAAGGTTGATAGAAAGTATATTAAGTATATACTAACAATAGCCACATAATTAAATTGCTACGGTCGATACCAAGTAAAGAAAAATCAATTTCAGAAGATTCTGAAGCCGCACGGATTTGAGCAAGTTTTAAATAAAACGTAGAAAAGAAGATCGACGAAATTGTATGACCCAAAAAAACGAATTCGGTGAATCGATTGGAATAAAAGATTTGGCAATTTGCTTCGCTTTCGGAAAAGTAAAAAATGGCAATACATTGGATACTTGTTCAAGTAAATGCATCTGAAATAGTTGTCCAAGTGTCAATTGCTATGTTTGAAAGTTAAATAGTGCGATTTGTCATTTTCATCAATTATAGAGGACAGAAGACAATTTTTTACAGTATCTACAGTAATAAAATATTTTAATTAAATCCATAGTTTTCTTTTTGTAGATTGAACCGTTCATTAAGGGTCATTTCGTCGTTCAGATTTATTTGTACAAATGTGCGATATTTATAAAAGCACTTCGATTAATCCGTCGCAATTAATTCTTTTCCAAGCCTCAATATTGAAAAATATGCAAGACTGAATATGGCATTCGTAAGCCCTTTTTACGACCTTTTTTAATTGCCCAATCAATGGTAATATTTCTATAACCCCCGAATGTATATCAAATGAGATTACAGAACACAATTTGATTCCTTGTTAACGGTCTGGGCTGTGGACAGAGTAATGGTCGGCTAACCGGCAATTAGAGATAATTGGTATCATTCGTGGGGCGAGGAACGATGCGGGCATTTTACACTGCCATTTACAGTTTAGGTTATGAGCCGCGAACTACCCGTGGTAGTGAACCTACTGGCTCTTTGTAAGCTTCAATGTAGTTTCTTACACTTTTCTTTTACAAATCTGAGTACTAGGCAGTAGGCAGCAATTAAGGCCGGGTAATTCAGGGTGATTGAATTGATTGACGTTCAAAAGATGCTTCTTGGAGCCATTTTAATTTAATGAATCTGTTGTACAATTGTGATTTCAGAGAGCTTAAAAATGTTGTCTTCTATATCTCAAATATGTGTAATATCTTTCGGAGATACAGATGTCAAGTCATCATTATAATATGAAAATGGATAGTGGAGAAAAATGTTTTGAGAGCTAGATCATCATCAAAAATGGTTATAGAAGAAATACAAAGCAAGTGTTATTTAGTAATTTCCTGTCGGTTGCAGCACAGTAAGTATCCACAGCTACAAGACGTTATAGGTTTTTTAGAGCAAAAAATACGTTAAAATTCTACACTACTAAGATATCTTTTGTTTTTCTTCTTTTCAATGTTTATGACTGTCGTGGCAGCTAATTATTTCTTCAAACAGGGTCAATGGTTTAACTGATCTAGTACTGAGTATGGCAGTTATTTGGCATTTAGCCAGAACTTGTTAATCAAATGTTAATAAAACCAGCCTTTGTTTTGTTTACTTGCTTGGGAAATAAACAAAAGTATGACAGATTTTATGGACTTCTAATTCTTCTAGTTTTTGGATATTGTGTAAATAGAATATTCAATCTGTGACCTAATAAATAGGTATACAATTTCCAAGTAATCTGTACGACTTCCAGGCAGGCAGACTTAAAGAGGCAGTAAGGTAATATTCAAAATTAAACATTCTGGGAATCACATTATTTCTTGTCTTCTAAGAAAAGATTTGCTTTCATACGAATTTCATAAAAAAAAATATTTAAATCAAAATGAAATATTGGCACTAGGTAATATAATAAAGTACCTACCTACCTATGTTCCCCGTAAGTAGCATTTAATAGTAAAAAAAACAAATTAAACTTTTAAGAAAGACATATTTCAAAATTAATAGACAGATGAAAAGCGATAGCATAAAGTACTATGACGTACAAAGAATAAAATATCAGTGTATGAGTAATGATTGAGGAAATCCAAACATCAGCAAATGTGAAAGCAGGCGAGAATGCTAATGAACGCATTATGTCATGGTTTTTGTAAGTACTGCGTGCGTTTGTATTATACGTGCTAATGTTAACGTTTATCATGTATACTTAGATACAGAGTAAGAAAAATTATTACTAAAGGGCGAAATCAAGATTGAAATTACAAAAGCAGTCTTAGAAACTAAGCTCAAAGAGAGCGAGTACAAAAAATGAAATGCGAAATTGAAACGTTGAACTGCGTTCAGTTGTTGTTGGAATCGATAAATTAATTTAAAGCGTGAAGTTTGAATAAAAACTAGAACCAAAACTGGTTTAAACCGATTTTGTTTATTCGCACTCATGAAATTGGCTCTGAATGATGATAATTTCACGTTTGTCAACTGTTTGACTCTTAGCAGTTCTGCTGCCATTGTGGATGCAAGTTGCGGCTATAGCGACTAGTTGCGGTTGACTGGCCTGTTGGTCTAGTGATTAGTAGCCCTGACTGCTAAACCAGAGGTCGTGGGTTTGATTCTCACTCAGGACAAATGTTTGTGTGATGAGTACGATCATTAGTTCTGTGTCTGGGTGTAATTTATCTATAATAGGAATGCAGGTATTTAAAAATATATAAATTAATAGGTTTATCAGCTGTCAAGTACTCATAACACAAGCTATTATGCTTAATTTGACACTAGATAGCTTTGTGTGAATGTTGAGGAATATACCTATTACTTATACACATAGCTCTCCATCTTGCTTCCACAATCGCCACAGTCTTACTTTAACAGTTCATAGTACATTCACTGGCCATTGTAATGGCAAAGTTATTGATAGAAGTCTGGATCGCCTTATCATTCACTATTGTACAATTGGGTCGTCAAGGAACGTCAGATGAACACTATCTGGTAACGTATCTGTAATCGATGAGAGGATGACCCAATTGTGGCTTTTCTTGCATGTCTACCTCCGAAATTGTGGCTTTACCTTGCATGTCAACATCAGATTTTTTTTTTATTGTATCTTTAAAAACTAAAGCAATAGGTAGGTGATGAGGAATTAGCATAATAGACAGATACTAGCTTTTGTTTGTGGCTCTGTTTGTTGCTTATTGTAGTAAGTCCATCATGGGAGACATAGGTTAATACTACATTGTACCATATAGGTTTAAAGCTTAACAGACAAATGAAAACAGTCATAGGGAATTTACAAAGACGTAACAGCAAAACACCAACAACATTCATTACATAATCGTATGGAAATAAGTATCTTAAGTATAAACAATGCCTTCTCTGACTCAGTAAGTAGGTAAAAAATGACGAGTATGTTATCATGTGTCAAGTAACTTACAGGAACTATGGAAGCCACACACGATGTAATCAAACAAGCACCCAATGAATTTATACAAATGCTTTTAAAAGGTAAAGATAAACGACACACTGTTTTGATAACAGACGGCAGCGGTGTTTACGGTATCGTACCGTATCGTGCCCACCAAACACCATTCACTTGCTCCTATAATTTTAATCGACATGGCAATTTGCACCTTATCACTTAGAAAATAGAGACTTACTATTTGTTTCTCGATGATAGTGGAAGTCTGTAAATTTTGCATTGTCAACGGTGTAATGCTTAATGTATTGGTTATTATATTGATACGCAAACGCTTTATGCGCGGTAGTTGAAATTGTTTAATATATTATTTGCGAATATACTCAATTTTATGGAAAATTTTCTGTAGTAAAATTGATTTCTTAAGTCGCAATTTGCCACCTGTATTGACCTCTATCAGTACATGTGCACTTGGTTTGCATAATATGTTATAATCGAATGGAAATAAGGTTGAAATCACAAATAGCAACATTGTTAGTGGATCGTAGGTAACCATATGAATACTTTCTAATGAAGAAGGTAACATTTGTTCTATCACAGACATGCGTGTTACAAGTCGCGGACCAAAGCTAGTCACATAGATAAAGTTGTATAACATAATTTGTCGCGTGCTGCGATTGAACCGCGAACTTAGATAAAAACATTTACATTACAAGACTGTGAACCGGCTGGCATTAGTCATTGATATGACTACTCGACACTCGTGCCTACGTTTACTAATCTAGTAGTATAGAGCTACAAGGATATATTAACTCGTGGATGACATGAACATGAGGGCGCTGGTGTGCATATTCGCAACAAGAGTCAACTCTTTGTCAAAGTGATGGTTTTTCATATACGACGGCATTAGTTCCGATTTCGACCACGTGCCAAAAGATCTTAGCAGCACTATACTTATGGAGACAATATACCGAACGTGACGGATAAGGCTAATTGTTCTCGCGTCATTGCATTTGTAATTAAACAGATATCTGTACAGGCGTTTCTTGTAGGAAACGTAAACTAACCTTCGTTACGTGCTAGTATTAAATCGCGAATGTTATGAATGGGAAAAATGTTTTCTATCCGCAGTCGGATACGTTGGTAACTTAAGGTTGTATTTATTCAGATGATGACGATGAGAATTCTGTTCGTTTGGCACGTCAATGATGAGTTAATGTATATTTTTGGAACTTAATTTAGTTTTTTTGTAACACGACTTTAAAATACTTAGTTGTTTACCTAACAGTCAAAGAAAAAGTAAGTAGGTAGAGAACTTTCCCCTACATCTTATTTTACCTGTGACCCAATAATAACCTTACAAGATACTTAGTCAAACTAGTTCTTACCGAGATAAATGCGTCACGTGCTTCCCATGAAATTCTCCTTGCGTTCTTATGTAAGTGACATTAAGCGCTGAGCTATTTCATAATGGATACATATGATATACTACGAATAATTGTTGTAATTTACTCTTTTCCCGAAATCACTGAGGCAGGAAAACACATATTTAGCATTGCGAAGTCCGAAGTCAGTACCTACTAAAGAATATTTTTGGTTGAGAATGTTCAATGGGAAATCCAATAAATATATTGCTATAATTATACCATTAATGCATGACGATAATTATAATGAATCATAGTGTAGTTTTATTGATTCTTATTAAAAATACTTCCAATAAATTATTGAATATACAAATATGGTAAACGGAATTACAGAATTTAATACAAATTAATAACGTATTTATAAATACCACTTAAGTGCGTGCTATTTCCCACATCAATGTTTGTTTTGTATTCGAGATGGTATTATTTCAATATTCATGGCTTATTATTTGCAATAATGTAATATCTGAGTAGGTGTATGTTGTGTTTGTGTAAGAGTAAGACATTGAAATACAAAAATATTCCCAAATTGGAAATGAGTACTTTTCCAAATTCTCCAATTAAAGTCTAAAAATGAATACCTACTAAAGTATAAAAAGAGGTCACTTGGTAGAGTCGAAATTACATGTTTTTAAACATACAACTGGTTATTATTACTCCTTCCGAAAATAATAAAGATAAGCGACACAAACTAAACGCCTTGGTCCTTAAACGAAGTGCTAACCGTTTGCACTGATAACCCTAATGTCAAGTAAAACATTTATCAAAGACACATATTCTACACTTGAGTAAATAATATCTCATTTGTCATAATTAGTCACACAATTTATCTAGTTATGAGGTCTTGGCCTTGATGGAGGTGCACGGAGAAGCTAATTGAATATTATTTACGCGGTATATCTTGCCCTTAAATAGATTGGCTGGACGACGCCCGTCTATTTTTAGATTAGACACGGGTGGCCCGATCGTGTTTTGTTATTTATTAGGTATAATCTTTTCATAGAGTTTATGCAACTAGAAGTTGAACTATAGGGTGTTTTTATTCTTGGGTTCCGTACTTCGAAAGAAAAATGGAACAAAACCTTTCTTTGTATCCCAATGGAAATCCTCATGGACTGTCCTCGTTAGGGGGTTGATGAGGGGGTGCGCACTAAGGAATTTAATTCTTGTACCGCGGGGAGTCTCACAGACATTCAATTCATATGCACAGAGGCACCCAGACTCAGAACAGGCATTTAAGGATCGCAAAAATTCTTGTCCTACGCGGGGATCGAACCTGCGACATGTCGCGCACAGTGGTAATTAACTGGTGGCCTATACCACTCGGCTATCCGTGCAATTCGTCAAATTCAGCTTTTAGAGACAAATATCTCTTATTGTTAAAGACTCTACAAATATAATTACGATTGTTAAGTATTATATGAAGCAGAGCGGGTTGATTGTCCGTTAAAATAACTCGTGACAGCTGACCGCGATCACTTCAGTAATTGTTACCGAGTTATTAATGATGCGGGCCGAATTACATTATAAAGGATAAATAGGCGGAAAGATGATGAAATTACTGATATAATTCTTATTACGTAATAATCTATCTAATAGATAGAAATAAAATGGGAGGTTCTGTTTGTAATATTGAAATACCCGTTTTATTGCATACATGTGGATATACGGATTATACACCAAAATGAAAATAAAAAATTGTCTGTCTTGATATCTATGATGATATCCATCTGTCTGTTTTTTCCTACTAATCTCTGTGTTTTGGGGGTTAGAGTTGGGCGACGAAGACCTAATTGAATTTACTGTAAGAGAAAATACTGTATAATAATAGTCACTGAGTAAGTAATTAATTGGCAATATCGATTCATATTTTTGATCAAGTTACGCAAATAACACCAATTTTGTAGAACACCAAAATTTTGTATCGCTTTTCCTGGTATTTGATGAATAAAATTTTATATTACCTAATAATGGTATTTATTTCCTTGATCCACTATCCTCAATCAAATAGAAATGAATCATTAATAAATAATAACAATAAACCATAAACACGTCCCACTGCTGGGCATAGGCCCCACATTAGTACTTGCCTGCGCTGGGGATCAAACGTGCACTTTGTACACACACATCCATACATAGCAACTGCAAGACCCCCACGACTTTTTCATTTATATTATTCTATATCAGGCCTAAAATATAATTTCTTGAATTTAAAAGAATACTTTTGCGGATATACCATCATTGCAGTGTACCATACGCGGGTATACACGTTGTAATTCGCCGTCTGGTATTCAAAAGTACTTACTGATTCGCACAAAGTGGTGCCCCCTCTTTAATTCCAAGGTATTGTCCTAATTTGTTAGTATTCATTTATACTACCTAAGTCAAATATCTGTCTCGAACTAAGCTAAAATGTGATATTTTTAATAGTATTACATAAAAACACTTAATGAGAGAGGTCCAGAGTAAGCTATCGTAACTAACTTAGAAATAGTCGGTAAAATATATGGAAAACTCTGCTATTACAAGTTGGCAAGTTTCTTCAGTAAATTTGATGGCATTGTGCCCAGAAAACGGCAATATGCTTGCCTTTATTACTTGAGAATTAGAACTATATTTTGCAGAATATTGTATGGAGGATACGGAACGCAGTTTAAGCTTTTAAAGAGAGGTCAAAACGAAAATATTTGATATGAAAATATCGCTTTACTATTAAGAAATGAGTATTCAAAAAGCTGCGAAAACGTTAGAAATCTTTTTGGGCCGTAAAATCATATGAATGAGGACAAATTTAAGACGCAGGTTACAGTTGGTCCCATCTAATAAATGAAATAACTCAATCAAGTAATTGACAAGGAAAATTTTACTAATTCATGATATTCTAAGTATTTCTCATGATTAATCACAACATTGCACTTCACTTATACCTATTAGCTGACGTCATTACAAAATACTGTTAACCTTGTTGTAAATAGCAAAAACCTTTGTCAGCGTATTGAATGGACGTTTGAAAAAGTATCATGTCTTTTTACTACATTAACTCATGAACTCCCCTTTCAAGAGAATTAGGAAGTAATATAAAGACTAATAAAAAAAATCCTTGAATTATAATTACAAACGCACATAAGGCTCATATTCTCCAAAAGAACTGAGAGCCTACCGAAACTTAGATATTAAAGTCGGTATATTAGTATATTATTACTGCTGTGAAAAAGAGTCGCCGCTCTACACCGTATAGTACGCTCTCATGCTTCCACAATTGCAATAATATTACTTTGAAAGACAGTTGTCATGAAGTGCCGTTTACCTCAACTACGAATACCTTGGACGCACATAAAATATGATTCACTATACACCAACCAAGGGGGCTCTCAATAGCTCGCTCTCCAATAGTGTTACAGAATAAAACTTTACTATTATAACACGAATTTGCATAATTACAATATGAAAGTGCTCACCAACACATATTCCCAAAACAAGTTTCTGCATAGTTTTAGTTAATATTATAAATAATCCTAGCTGTGCACCGGGGAGTGTTAAACACCTTCATTAATTTGTGCTAAGTGTCCGTGTGATCACTTTGCATGCGCCACGTGCACAAAGCAGCCTAAGCTCTGAGTATCCAGTTACTAAGGCGTTTCAGATGAAAAGAGAAATACGCAGCGATTTTTTTCATAGTTCTACTATTGGTAAATGCTTTTTAAATTATAGCTATGCTTATATTATACGGAGGATATAAGCCTACGACGCAATATGTTGTAATCTCAGGAAATTGAAAGCATTCTGATTTTTTTTAACCAAAAGATTGTCACGTTATTTGTGAGTGTAGAGGTGTGAGTGCAGGCAGTCCGCGGTGCACAGATGACACATAAATACCAACAACATCACCAAACAAAATATCCACTATCTCTATGGACTAAGTATTAATAAAGTAAAGATTAAAAAGCAAGCCAATTTTCCAAATCAAATCTCCGTAAGAGTTATGACGAAGACGTTTTGATATGATTATATTTTCGATAGCATTTGTCTTAGAGGCTTAGATAACAGTAGGCTTAATTCATTTGTTTCCTATCAAGCACTTTGTAGGCCCTAAACAAATAAGTTATGCAGAGTATTGTCTTACTTGCGTAATAACGACAGCTGTGTGAATTCATTAATAGTAATAGAATTTATAGGATGTAAATCAATGATAGTATACAGTGTACTGTCATGAGCAAGAACTACATGTTTTGCTCGTGATTGTACACTATGAACATTAAACAATTGAAGTTCAAGTTCGATTTTTTTTTTGTTTTGTTTTCCGAGGAGAAATACTAATTACTTCAACCCACACCAAAGGCACGGCATGGGGATATGTCGAACTCCCACCGACTAAAAACACCCTGGATCCTTCTACTACCTAAGCCAGAGTCACGGGATCGCTCGCGCATGCTCTGCGTGACTCTGGATAAAAGTTCAAATCCTAGTCAAATGACGTATGAAATCGTGAAATATTCTTTAAAAATAAACATTTTAAGTTTATCTTACAATATCAGGAATAATTCATAACAGGTTTGGGAAGTTCGCATAAGAAATCTTCAGCAACTATTTGATCGAGTACCTATACATTGTCATGTTTTTGCTCGTGACTCTGCATACCTTGTTGTTTAGAACTAGGCATACGCATTATAGGTAGATTGTTTGTCATCGAAAAAGGCAAAGGAATGTAAAACAAGATGCTTGTCACATTACTACTACAAACTAGAACGAAGAAATAATCACGTACTTTATACAATGTATAATAGTGGATGTCTTTGTGTGCATTGATTCATGCTAGCTACTCTTTTACGTTAAAACTGTTGGAAGTATTTTTTTTATTGCTTCATTGATTCCGGCACCAAAAACATGGAAGTCGAAATATTTGTTAAAAAGAAAATATTATGTAAATTACTTTCAGTCTTTTTAAAACTAATGATGCTTGTTGCCCCTAGGCTAGTTTTTATTTTATTTAATAAACGGCTCTACTGTGCAATAAAAAAACAGAGTTAGCAAAAACAAAGTCAGCTGACAACAGCGGCAGCACTTGGCTAGTGGAGTAGCTACATCCTACTAATAATATAAACGTGAATTTTTTTCAGTATGGATAGAAGGATGAATGAATGGAAGGATGGTTGTTACTTTTCACGCTCAAACGACTGGACCAATTTTGACGAAATTTTGGTATGGACTAAGGAGTTGGTCGACACCCTGGATTAATAGATAGGCTACTTTTTTAACCGACTGCGTCAGACCATTAAGATTTTGCAGCTATAACCGACATTCGCGCGGGCGAAGTCGCGGGTAACAGCTAGTGTAAAATAAACCGCGCGTCTATTTCTCGTATGTTAACACCTTAACAATTGTCGCAATTCTAAATAGGACAATTACTGAAATTAGCTATTGTTGGCGACTGTATCGAATGGTCTGGCGTCTATTACAATTTTACGTAAATGTCATTAGTAATTCTATTTACTTCATTAAATTAAATTAGCTGTGACCGCGATATTAATAATAATAATGTTCTACAACTTTCACACAAAACCATCCAGTCTCGAACTAAGCAGAGCTAGTATTATGAACACTAGATAACTGATAAACATACATATGTACTTCTAGATACATACATGTTATATATGATACCCAGACACAGATCGTGCTCAACACACAAATATTTGTCCTGGGTGGGAATCGAAGCCTCTAGTAGGTTAGCAGTCAGGGCCACTAACCACTATACCAACAGGCCAGTCCATTATTATCTTTATTTCATACTTTGAAATAAACTGATGAGTGTGCGTGTCTTTATCCCTCTAATATTAGTGTGTTTTTGAACATATTACAACAATAGTGTTTTTATGTAATATTAAGCAAACGGGAATTAACGCGCACAAACTTTCCCGCAACCTTTTTCCCTATGTAACAATAAATATACAGTATTAAATAAGTGTATTTGTTTATATAGTTGCGCGTGAGTCTCATTCTTCATTTATTTATTCATGTTATTAAATATACGTAAATATATACGTAATAATAGTTTCTATACATATTTGTTTATGTAATACAATGTGTGTACTAACTACGATAATATTGTTAGCATTGTAATTTGTTAAGTAAATAAAACTGGATTTGTTTATTTGTATTATTTTTGTTTTAAGGTCGTTTTGCAATTTTATGTGAATCTTCGTAATAGTAACTAAAATAACTATTTATAAGTATGTGGATATTGTTGTAATAAGGGAGAAAAATTGTATGCAGAATTGTTTTTAAAGGAAGGTAATTTATTAACTAAATATGATATACTAGCTTCTCCCTGCGGCTTCGTCCACGTGGATGTCGGTTTATGCAGCAAAACAATACCCATTTTATACGCAATCGAGTAGAAAGGAGCCTTTAATATAATTATGTTAATCCAGAGTGTTAACTAACGCCATACCAAATTTCAGCAATATTTGTTGAGTCGATTAAGCGTGAAAGAGTTTCAAACATCAATCCATACTCACACTCTTTCTATTTGTAACATTAGTAGGATTAGTAGCGTGAACACCTGTACATAATAATATTTATACTTGACACTATATTTCATACATCGGTACACAATACATTCCATACTACAATACCACATTTAGAACAATATGTAATTTAGACTACCTTGAATAAAACGTAGGTTGACCTAAATTCCGTACAAATAAAATATAGTATTACAACAAAGGTTCAATTTGTTCAATACTAACAAAAGTGTGGCCTGAAGTATTATGAAAGTATTGTATTCTGTCGAAACTGTTTAGGACAAGGTAATCTGGCGGTATTGTAGGTAACAAATAGTTTACTTACTTCACTACATAGTATAAAATATAGGGACAGACAGATGACAGCGAGAAGTGTCTCGTTCTCTGTCTGTCCCTACGTAGATCTGTAAAACTCCGCAACGGATTTTGATGCAATTTTTTTTATTAATATATTGTTCCAAGAGGAAGGTTTGTATGTATAATACAATACCATCTGTATGAAACTGTGGTGGGTCGCTAATACTAAATAACACTTGAAATATCGACACTGTCGTAGAACAAAGACAGATGTGACAAAACAACGAAATCGTTTTTATTTTAGAATAGTCTTCAGTTACAAATGAGCTATCGATACATCCAAGAAAAAGTAAAATTTTCCGAACAGTTTCCGAGATATTGAGTAGAACAAAGTCGGTTCTGAAAACTGTTCCAAATAACAAAGTTATAAGATCAGTACCGTCACTGTCGGTTGGAAATGAGCGCCGTGCGCGCCAGTATTATCGTCACTAGCGGCGTTGTTCGACGGCAAACGGCCAGGTACGCTGCTAAATTATCAGTTTAGTTAAATAACTGTGTAATTGTTTTGATTAGGTTATTTTTTTAATGAACTTAGTTTAAAAATGTCTCAGTCACGTAAAATAATGAAAAATGTAAAAAATAACAAAGAAACAAGAAATAAATTATTTGTTGAGGCGGCCAGTAATTCAAATTTGGAAGAAAATATACTTCAAACAGGTACGTAATGTTATTTATTTTTAGTCTGAAATATATAAGAACCATTAAATATATATTTTATTATTTTCAAGCTATTAATAGCATTTTATCATGAAAAATTGAAAGTTCCCTAAAACAAGGTCGGTTCTACACATACGATACAGCGTATTATGCAGAACCGACATTGTTCTACGGAGATAAAAAATGTTTAATTTATTTAATATTTGACTATTTCCAAGCCTTGTTTTGTTAATACATTTATTCATGTACTTTATTCATTGAATCCCTACTTTTGATTTTGTGATGTCATATGTTTAAATGTAACGTTTATCTTCGAAATTTAATAAAATTTTACTAGTGGCTTGTAGACATACAACGTTGTATTCCGGAGTATGATTACATTTTTTATGCCGCGTATTAAGAACGGACGGTGTTCTTTGACATAATTTCATATACGACTTTGTTCGTATACTTTAAATGCTTATAAAACATATTTTATGTAAAATCAGAACCATTTTGTTTATTTTTTTGTATTGTAGATGTATAGTTCTAAATAATTTCATAATTTGCAGGTCCTGGTGTTGAAAAATCTGACTCGTCGTTACCACCAGGCGTGGAGGCGAACATTTTTATTCGCCATTTATTATTGAAATTTTGAGGCTTCCTCTTCTACCACTATAGAGGAATGCGGAGATGATGTTGTAGGTACACCTAAATCACTACATAAAATTCCTATCTCTATGCTTTCGCCTAAAAATTCTCACAGAAATTATGAAGACGTTTTTGTAACAAAACGAAATGAAATCATTTATTTTGTAACTAGGATAATTATATCACTTATACATGTTCTATAAATGTTTTGGGCTCGCAAGATTCGACATTTCCTAACTGACTACCCTGAGAAGAAATGTCGAAACAAACTCAGGAGTAAACATAAACATGGGGTGTACATGACACCTATGTAAAACAGCTTTACAATCTTTACTGGATACTGTTAATGGAGTAAATTCAGAGTCTGAATCTGAAACCAGCCCTGGGTCATCTTTAGGCCGAAAGAAACGTAAGAAGTGCAAGGGTTCATGGTTAGTGTCAGAGAAAATGATTTAGGGAAAAACATATGTTAAAATGAGGTAAAATTTTCATAAAAAGGTTATGGGTTCGCCTTGCAAATGACGATTTTAATGTTTTGTTAAAATAACTCAAAAGTACACAGAGATTGTGTTGCTTCACAATGTTTTGGAGTCTAGGTTTCAGATTAAAATGTTGGTTTGACTAGCGTATTTGTTAGATTTTTCGTTAAGTATTTGAAAGCATTATAATTTAATAAAAGTCTAGAGTGGATCAGCTGGTGTTAAACCGAAAGACAAAAGGGAAACCTCAAAGATTCACGGGTGCTACTTTGTGTTTGAGCTTGAGTAATTCGTATTGCACCTTACAGCTTGATAGGTTGTGACTGTCATTAAAGGTCTGGTGCAGAAAACGAAGGATAGTCAAGAGAACTCCTCAACGGCTAGGAGTTAAAAAGAAACTTCTGTATAAGTTAAACTTTCATATGTATCGATAGTTGTGTTCTTTTATAATTATTACGTAGGCCTTATTTTAAGAAGGTAAATCGCAACTCTAAGAAGAATAATAAACATATACCCCTCGGGGCGAGTCGTTACCTCATCATGGGGATAACGCAAGACCTGAGGATAGAGGATATTAACATGCTATTTCAAACCTTGAGGTATAAATAAAAAATGTATCTGAAGGTCTATGAAGGAGCATACATCCGCAGGGCAGCTTGTGGCGAGCTGTTTGTGCAGTACAGACACACACTGTACTGTACAAAAAAGTAAGTTTTAAAGACACAGACTTAATTTGTGATTGTTTTTTTTTTGTATCATTTCAATAATTATAATTAAGTCTGATTAGGCGTATTAATTTAAAAATTGATTTGAAAACTGTGATATTCCTTACTTTTGGTAATTACGAGTACATACTTTCTGCAATGTGTTTTTTAATAATTAATAATATTGATTGCTTCAGTAAAATTACCAGAAGATTGATAATTTTATTTCAGTTTTATTTTGAAGTAAATTGTAAAAGTTCGATAAAATTATAAGTATTTGCCTGGAATATTTCTGATTTGTTAATTAAAATATGTAATGTCGTGTTTCATGATATTTATATTTCTACTTGATTCATATTGATAAGATGGTTCTTGATCTATACTTTATTAAGAACAAATTGATTTTATTATTCCTTTAATAATATGGTTTTATTATTGTATACCTTATCATTCATAATTGTCTTGAATTAAGATTATGATTATAATAATTAAGCTATGTTAAAAACTTTTATTGTATTTTGTCTAACTTATTACTTTTAGTATAATTTTCTTTCCTGATGTCATTTTGACCTTGTTTAAACGTAAAAAATAAATGTTTTATTTTTTAATTTCAATATTTTACCCCTTTATAATAGGGATACGACATTAAATTAATGTTAAATTCCGTAAAACAATGTGGCATGTATACATTCGTTGTACTAGTTTCCGTAGTACAACGTCGCAAAGTCACACTAAACCAAACAAGGGACGCAGTACAATGTCGCATCTATACATACGAAGCCTTTTTTTTAAATAAATTAATAAAATTGCATGTTCTAAATGTATTTATTATGACAATTTTACAACAAAAAGCTATTACGTATTATATTTCAATTTTATTTGATGTGTAAAAAGTTATACAGAAAAATGTGAAACTTAAACTTTAAACTGCTCTCCTGTAAAGTTGATATTTTGCAGATCCGTCTTTGTTCTACGACAGTGTCGATATGTTTACAAATATGAAAACTATTTGAAAATATTTTGTTAAAGTTTGCAGTTTGGTGTAGGTATCAAGGTAGAATGAGGAGATAAATATCTTATTTTCATTTTTAGACAAAATTCATATTAAATTTAAGCGTGACGTCTACACAATAGTATCTACACTCGACGTAAATGAGCGATTTATGGAGTTTTCTCCAAGTCTATCATATCACATTTCAATTCAATAATTAGTGGAACATACTCGTAGCGTGCAAAAATTCTTTTAAACGTCAAAATACTAACTTTTCCAATCTACAACTCGTATTTCATACTGTTCATTGCTGAACGTTCAAATGAGATATTTGCAGCAGCTGTAAAAAGTGTAATGGACAGATAACAGGATTTAATAAATAAAATGTATCGGATTAAAAAATACTATCATTTATCATCGTCTTAATTGCGAGAGCCGTTATTTATTTGTTTTGAGCGATTATTTTTCCACGCACTATACTCCATTTGTTTAGGTAATTAGGCTAGGCGCAAACAGGCCACCAACCACCGCCACCGGTGGCCAGCGACAGCCACTTAACACGCTTTTTCATATATTTTGTATAGACACGCCGCACACGTGTAGCCGGTGGCGGCCACTCGCTACTGAAGTGTCCGCGACTCGCTACTTGTGGTCGCTACGGGCCACACAAGACGCCGACACTCACCACTGTCGCATTGCTCCACCCCCCGTGCAGTTAACCATTAGACGTTCTATGCATCGCACGCGTCACCATGATGCACGACGCTGACGCCTCAATGGATATTGATACATTCATATCGTAAGACTGCGCAGCAGAGAGCGGGTTATAAAATGTGGCGGCTTCCGAACACCAGTGGCTGTCGCTCGCTTCTGACACTGTTACAAAAGTGGCGGAAGCGCGCGACAGCTGACGGTGGTCGTGGTCGGTGGCCCGTTTGTGCCAAGCCTTAACTAAATGTAAACAATTTTGGTATGTCTTTTAAACAAAATGTGATCTTTAAAAATGTAAAATACGTTTTACAACTTGAAATACATTCAGATTTTCTAAAACTATGTTAATTGATTTATAAGCAGTAATATCCAAATTAAAAATTATTTTTTTGGTTAAAAAGTAACGCCAAGATTGTTTACATTTAGTTAACTACCTAAACAAATGGAGTATAGACAAATAGTTGGTAAGAAATATGTGTGGGCACAGTATATTAGTTTACTAGCTTTTGCCCGCGGCTTCGCACGCGTTAAAAAGTATTATTGTTTAGCAAGTTAGTGTAAAAATTAGGGCCTACAAAACTTCCTTGTACACAATATTCTTAACTAATTTGTCATTTGGCGCTAAACCTATCAAGCTACTGGGAGAAGTTACTCGTGAGCAAGCAACATAGAACTGCCCGTGAGAGAAGCAATGTTCTCTCAAGTCAATACCCGCAAATTTGAGAGTTTGCCCCTGAGACTTGTTTATAGTCATGGCTAGTCAAAAATCTAAGAAGATTTCTACAAACATCCCCTATTTCATCCCCTTATGTGTGGAAGTTATCAAAATCTTTCTTAGCGGATGCCTACGTTATAGTACCTATGTGCACGTAAAGTCTCAGCCCGATCGGTTTAATTTTGATAAAGTTTCATAAAAAAATTCATCCCCTATTTTATCCCCTTGGCGGTAGAATTTATCGAAATCCTTTCTTAGCGGATACCTGCGTCATAACATCTATCAGCATGCCAAATTTCAGCCCGATCCGTCCAGTAGTTTGGGCTGTGCGTTGATGCATTAATTTCGATCGAATTTGATTACCATAAAAACGATTCTAGTGAGTTAATCTTAAAAGATAGACATATACTGTCGTGGACATTTATTTAGATCATTTCAATAGGAATAATTCTTACATACATATATTGTGTGTATCTTGTACCGTTTTCGCAGCGCACGCAACGAAAGCCCTCAAGGATGAACAATTTTCCCCGTTTTTTTTCACATTTTCCATTATTTCTTCGCTCCTAATAGTTGCAACGTGATATTATATAGCCTAAAGCCTTCCTCGATAAATGGTCTATTCAACACAAAAAGAATTTTTCGATTCGAACCAGTAGTTCCTGAGATTAGCGCGTTCAAACAAACAAACAAACAAACAAACAAACTCTTCAGCTTTATAATATTAGTATAGATTACAGTGTGAAGTCTTCATATAAACGGCCGCAACGGGAGGAATCGGACCGTGGCATGATACAGTCGCAAGCGTGTCGCAGTGACTAACGGACGGTGTGTTGTTGATGTAATTAAATTCTGTAGGTTGGCAGCCCTATCGTTGTTACGTAATGCGTGGCTGTAAGCATTTATTTTTCAGAAACGGTCGAATTAAGACTGTATGTATTTTATTTATACTGTGGTATAAGAGTTGGCCCAAGATATAGTCAACACATTTGGATCAAGTTCATAATAAACTCTATACATTTAATCACTACAATTTTATTGCTTCTTAAAATTAAATTCGAAGATAATTGGACATTTTTTATGAGTTCCGCAGTTTTTATATTAGAGAGCTATTTTGAAGGGATGAGTTATAGACTGTGACTACACGTGGACAATATTTACGAAAATAAACCTTAGTGATCAGGAGTTAGGGTTTATTTTGTTTTCACAGCTGATGTACGATCTAATGTGATTAGTTTCAAGGAACCCTTTGATCGGAGGACGTCCTACGATGTTATTTATGTTTTCTTTTCCACATAATCCACCGAATTTATTTATACTTATGACTGTATATTACATTCTGAGTTTCCTGTTATTTTGTCTTATGTATAAATAATAATAGGTAATACTATAATTATTAACATATTAATTACGGCGATGGTTTTACTTATGTGATGTTGGTTTTCCAGTTTACACGAGTGTTGTGGTGAACAAAAAAAAATTAAAGACGAGAAATTAAAGAATTAGACGTTCGGAAAATACATATTAAATTGAAAAACAAAATACAATTATGTAAGAATCAGTTGACCAAGTTCTTGTGAAATTTTGTAGTAAATTTCACGATGTGTCCAAAAATACACTTATAAAAAAAAAGACAAACTTAAAATATCTATTAGGTATATTTTTTTTAGTTTGTGTCTGCAGATTTATAAAATTAGAATGTGTGAATTTTTCAAACCTCAAATCAATATCAGTACTTTAAAACCATATCTATAGTTTTTTGTTCCTTATTTAAAAAAAATGAAAGATAACAATTTAAAAATAGAAGGAAAGAAATTCTAAATTGAGTCTGTTAGCTACGTTCATACGTGTTTATTGACGGCCGGTAATCGGATCTATAAAATCATTTGTTATTTTGGACGTGGGCAAACGGTAGAACGCTAAGGACCGGCGCAAACTGGGCGGACTGCAACGCAGCGGGCTAGTTTACGACACTAGAAAAGTGACTTCAAATTAGACCACAGATCGTCGAAAAATAGTTTACAAATAATTGCAAAAAAATACTACTAAAACACTCATGCGATAACGATGGTAATACTTTTTTTATTTTTAAATAATAATGCACCAAAAGACTACTTTTTTCTGTGGTTTTGCTTTCGTGAATTTCGGTTACAGTTCCAAAAATATTAACCTCCTTTTACGAAGTCAGCTAACAACTAAACTATATTTTGATCCAGGGTGTCAGCAGCCGTTTAAGCGCGAAGAAAAGTAACAAACTCCTATCCACCTATATTCCTATAATCACAAATTTTCGCATTTATAAATTAGTGGGATAGTTTTTTAAATCCTTTTTCGAGTGTCACAAACACATCCGCTGCGCTACGATCCGTCAACTGCGTACCGGCCTTAGGATACTGGGTAGTGGGTAGGAAGCTTCAACCAAATTGGGAATAACTGCCTGGGAGACGTGCGTCTGCACCGGTTGAGCTCCGACGGACATCCGAACGGATGTGTTTATTTATCTTCCAAAGGATATCCTAACTATATATTTTTAGAATCGTAGTTAGAACATTTTGAGACAGACAGGTTGTCGGTAGAGAAGAATGTAAAAACTCTTTAAAGAACAATTACGGTACGGGGTATGACAAAGGGTGGCGCCCAACATTTGGTAATCACTACATAGTATAAAACAAAGTCGCTTTTTCTGTCATGTTGTTGTATGTCCCTATGAACGCTCAAATCTTTAAAACTACGCAACGGATTTTGATGCGGTTTTTTTTAATAGATAGAGTAACTCATGAGGAAGGTTTTTATGTATAATATCATCCATTAAATAGTGGACAAATACTGTTATTTTTGAGGTTTCTAATGTGATGTCGCAAATAATTACATTTTTTCCGCTTACATTGCAAACGCAGGCTGAATCCTACGAGATTTATCCAAATAATGTACTAAGTATTGTACACAATGAAAAGGTCTACAGAAAACTCCGCGATGGTATATGTCTATCTCTTATGGATATCCCACAATAACATTTTTTTGTCATTTACTTTTTACGACAAATAATGACTAATATTCGAAGCGATTTTAACCAATACAGCATTAATCCTTATCCAATTAAATACCTTAAATACATTGTTGATTTAATATAGATCTATTTGGCCTTTTACAGTATCTGATTTAAATGAATATTTTTGAAGATGTACAGATTTAAAAATTGCGGAACGTAGCGTTTACGGCGACGCGGCGCGGCGGCAGCGTGCCTATAAATAGCGCGTCGGAGGTAAATGTAAAAAACATGTAAAAAAAAGTAAATGTAAAAAAAAGTAAAAATGTAAAAAAAAGTAAAAATGTTAAAAAATTGTAAAAATGTAAAAAAAAAGGAAAAATGTAAAAAAAAGTGAAAATATTGTGTATAAAAGATATTCCAAAGATAAAGAAAGGGGAATTGTTTTAAGTACTCCAAAAACGCGTGCGGGCTACGGGCAGTAAATGAATAAATCAAATCTACTGGATTGATTTTAACCTTTTTTTTTAGTGAGTTACATATTTTAAACCCGTGCAAAGCCGGAGCGGGCCGCTATGTTTTTTTATAAACAACGTTCACAGTTTTTCTGTAGCGTATTTAGGATTGATTTTAACCTTTTTTTTTAGTGAGTTACATATTTTAAACCCGTGCAAAGCCGGAGCGGGCCGCTATGTTTTTTTATAAACAACGTTCACAGTTTTTCTGTAGCGTATTTAGTATATCAGCATTGCACCCGTGCGAAGCCGGGGCGGGTCGCTAGTGGAATTATAAAACTTACTATAAAATTTCACCATTTAATAGATGAAATATTTAATTTTACAGCAGTACCTAGCAAGTGCGATATTAAAAGAGCTATGAGATTTTTTGCAGAATTGCTAACGACGAAGCAATTGTTATATTGCTGTTATTTCTTATTCATATGATACATGAGACAATTTTGTCTTTCATTCTTCATTTCTTAGAATATGACAGACCTATGGTAGTTTTTGGTACTTTATTGTAAATATGCATCTTAGATAATAGCAGATATTTTTAAAAACAAAAATCTGGCACACCAAAAGAAACGCAGTTGCACTTAATATCTAGATACATACTATCTAGGTTTTCATTATATGTATCAACATAAACAATTAAACAGTGAACGCATATGCGAAGTTATCTGCGTTCGCAATTCAATGATAACTTCTATTTGTTAAACAATCAGATACATTTCATTCATCATTTAAAAACGTGTATTGTTAGGCATTTGTTTTTATCAACAGTTCTTTGACTTTCCCAACTTTATGCATATTTTTCACATCGTAATTAAATATCGGTACAATCATAATTCAATTTCAAATCTATCGAAATACCTAAGTACTTAGAGATGTATTTACAAAATTACATACAAACATTAAATTTTACTTATGGGCAATGCGAAATTGTGTTTCGTAACCACGACAACGATTTTTATTTATTTGTTCATTATTTTATTGAATGAAAACTGTTATTTTTGTCAATACTATGATGGGTACAACTCGGCTGAAACATCGGAGGAAAAGAAATATCGAATTACGTCACGAATAAGATCCAGTTATTATCTAAAACATTGTTTTTTTTTTAACATAAAAAAATGTTAAAACAGTATGTACCAGTCATGAAATAGAATTCAGTTTTCCTATGATCACTTATTACGTATAAAAGTTTAAATCATAAAATTAAGGCCAATGAATGTCAATTTGTATTTTTATGTCAGCTTTATTACGATCTCTTATGTCTATGGTCTGTGACCATCAGATTGAGTGACCCTCGTGAGTTTTTAATCACGGTTCTTTAAATTCGTCTTGGCGGTAGAAATTATTAAAACTTTTTTAGTTTACCTTAAATAGATGAAAACTAAAAAAAGAATAGAGGCCAAGTCGCGTCACAGTATGCGAGATGTATTAAAATGTATTTTTTTGTCATTTTGAAGGTACTTAGTGTACTTACCAATTATCTGGAAACGGAAATACAGTTGAAATCCAATATCAATGTGTAGCTACCGTTTCAAATCCAGGCAAGTAACGCTTGATTTCTTTGAACACGCATATCAGTGTATAATACAATAATGTCACTATTACAATTCTTATTACGTATTTTAATGTTTCTGTCATCACAAAACTTGGCGCGCAATGTAACTTTCACTTAAATACTCGCGAAAAATTGTCGTTCGATAGAAATGTGTTCGCGCCAGATTATTTTATTTATCGGAACGCACGTGCGTCTTCGTCGGCGGCATATGTCACACTGACATAACGACGGTAGCGCACAATGCGCTGGCGCACGCATTGTCAATAAAGTTGTACAAATTTAATTACCCCTCGTAAGAAGTCGAAACTAAACTTTATGCGCTTGTAATAAAGTTCAGAATGATCTTGAGCTTGTAGTATTTCGCGAGTAAACGGGACAGAATGAGTCATTCTACGGTTCACAGCTGGCTGCGTCATTCATAAGTTGTTCTCATTATAATTTCGCCGTTATGACGTCATGATAAGGGCTACATTCGATTGAATTCTGCAATATCTGTTGTATTCTTACAATGGGCGATGTTCTTTTTTTTGTAGCCGTGAGAATGCATATCCTGATGTCAGTTGATTCATTTTAAATGTCTAGTATTGAGAAATATGACTAGTAATGTTATTCGTATGAAATATATTTATAAAAAAAAACATAATATTGGCCCTTTTCCACAGTTTCACTTGTGAGGATATTGCGTTTTACCCTGCTTTTGACGGAGTCGAGTAAAAATAATCTAAGTTTGAAACCAGGGTGTTAGCTCACTTCATACTAAACTTCATCAAATTAAGCCAGCCGCTTAAGCATGAAAAAGTAACAAGCATCTTGTCATCATCACAAACTTTCGCTTTTTATAAAATTTGTAGGATTTATAGTAGCAATGGATCCATACTGTTTCGCTAGGTGCAATTTTTTTGTAAAATTTTAATTTCTATCTAATCTAATAATATAGACCTCATTATGCATTCATTAGTTAAATATTATGACTTACATTGTAAGGCAATCAATTAAACTGTAATACTCATTGTTAATAGTTACAAAAATGAAAAGACGCCATTAAGATATAGGCATGTAAGTCATTCGAATTGTTTAAAACAATGAATGAATTGCTTCCGTATTTATAAATTGTTGCTGAGTACGAAACGAACTGTGCGTCGTTTGTTCAATATTTTTATATTACGTAATCTACTTAATTGTTTCCAATATCAATGATATATTGTAAAAAGTTTCAATGTAAACCAACTTACAGTTACAAGCAAATATATGCTTAGCTACACGACTAAACAGTTGCAGTAGATTTCGGAAGCTGTTATGGAATATTCCTGATATTGTCAACTAAACACAAACTGTTAAATTTAAAAGAAAATTTCAGTTTCATAAACCATTCGACTAGGACTTAAACTTCAATTGTTTGGTCGTGTATATTATTGTGTACCTACACGTTTAAGCTCGTGACTGTACACTGTATTCTTTGAATGAAGGCGATAGTAGCGTCAAATTACTGGATGAAAGATTGTTAGCATTTTCGTATGTTTGATCTAGCGTATAGGCCTTGTCTAATTTCATCTTCAGGAGGTTGCAGGTTCGAACCCAGTCTGTCACCAATGTACTTTTCTTTAAAGTAACTTCCTAAATTGGCGGGCCGTTGAACTAGTGGTTAATGGCCCCGACTGCTATTTCGGAGGTCGTGGGTTCGATTCCCACCCAGGACAACAGTTTGTGTGATGAGCACGATCAATTCTTCTGTATCTGGATGTTTATATTATTGTCTATAATATGTATGTATTTAGGAATTTATAAGCATGTATATAAGTTGTCTAGTGCTCATAACACATGTTACTCTTACATTTAGTTTTAAATGTAGATATTATTATGTTTGTCTAGTATAGTTTATGTATTGTATTATGAATACGGTAATGTTGTAATTCTGTAAAACACTATTTGAAAAAAAAAACAATAACATTTATTTATTTTACAGGTATGATAACTTTGAGTAAAGTAATAAACGTTAACCATAATTTCGTCTACAATTACAAGCGCAATAATGAGATAACAACATCACTATACAGCTTTACGCCTTAAATGTAATTAATTAATTATAATGTGTTACACGAACTTCTATTGGTCATTAAGTATCACTCAACGGTGCACTAAATAACCCTTGAGGTGTGATTACAACGGCAATTAAAATGAAATACCGCTTAAGAGCCCGTTAAAAATTAATTTATGCTTTGCAGCTAAATCAGGGTTTAATGAAACCTTTTTAATCGTCTAAAGATAAATACGCTTTGTTCGTGTAATTTTAATGCTTGTTAACGTGATTTTGGATTTAGTTAGTGTCTCCTTGAATAGCAAAGGCAATAGCCTAAGTTCTATTAAGTGAGCATTCGAGAAAAAATATATTTGCATGACATCGAAAATCATAATCATCAGCCTATCGTAGTCCGCTGCTGTATATAGACCTCTCCAAGTGCACGCCAATGAGATCGATTTCTTAATGTCGGCAATAGAAAAAATTACAGGTTATTAAAAAACATATTAACGAAATTTGCATTATTATCCTGTTCTTTGAGTTGAATAGTAATAACTTAGAGAAACGAAAAAATCTTTCTAGACGAATTTCAAATTTTCGGCTAATCAAGTTATTTTTGAATTAATACTTCAGTTGAAAACACTCAGCGACTAGGTTTATGTAATAGATCATTATTTTGATATAATTCTGTAAATTTCTTACTATAAAGTGATATTTTCTCGCACGAGTTCTGTTTAATCGGGTGACGCAAAACTTTACAAACTCGCACCGTTTGACGAATCCAACTGTTGAGATATTTGACACGCCTAGTGATTAATTAAATTTCGCGAATTTCAAGTGAGCATTATGCTGGGAACGGTTGAGTACCCACTCTTTGTGCTGCAACAAAGGTACGGCGCAGACCGCTTGGATTCTCGCAAATTGAACGTTTTGTGTTTGCCACGCTGAATTGGATTGAATTTTATGTAAAGGAATTTTGTCAATCGAAACTGAAATAGATACGAGTGTGTAGTGAATTATTTATTTGATTAATTTAGGAGATTTTTTTATCAGTTTTTGTTTACTAGGAAACCTACAGCCGCCTTTTGGGGTATACCTTTGTAATTGTGGAAGCGATACGGTGCACTACACAACATGGACTGGTTACTTCATAAAGTCGTGGTAGGTCTCCAGATAGTAACTTCTGTCTGTTATTTTTTTTTTATAAAGATATTATGTTAAGTTGATATTACGCGTTAATTCATTTCACGTTCCTTAAAAGATCTCTTCAAATCTATGACGATAAAAATCTGTTTTTCCTTTATTTAACATGAAAACTAATTTATTTGTTGCTAGCGACGCCAGCTTCGTACACATGCAATTCTTATGGATAATACACATACGTACCGTACGTACCTCTAGAATTATTCCATCTATCAACAAAAAAAAAACATAATCTATTCGTGTACTTTAACAATCTAAGCATACTGTTTTGTCAAACATAAAGCACAAGTCATTCCGATCTCAGATGGCAAAATACTGCATATGAAGGCAATATTCCTTTGAAATTTCAATACGGTTCAGTTTTTATTGCCAGTAAGTGATGTTTTATCGAAGCAGTAAAGTGCGATACATTGCTGAAGTCTGAGTAAAGGCGATTCAACAAGAAGTATTTAACATATATTATGAAGAAAGAAAATTATACTATGGAAATAAAATTATACGTCTTTGAAGTCGTAAAAATGAATTTGAAGTTTTAGTGGAAAATTTGTCCTGAGATCCATAGATTATAAATTATACTAGTCATAAATCTTGGATAAAGAGAATTTGATGTCTTTTTACTTTGTGTTGCAAGCTAGATTTATTTTAGAAAAATAATAAGACACTCACATATCCAGCTCATTTATCAAAAATGTCTGGATAAACTGAAAAACTGGATAATTTACAGTATGCGTATATTTCGTTTGTGGATTCTAATTTAAATGAAATCACACCCACTGCAGTCACCTTACCGAACATTTTGCTTATTAACCTTCCACCAAAACAGAATTCCCTTTAATTTTATCTGCCGAGTTCAAAACACAGCACTGTTGTTTACTTCACGCGTATCATACTATATCGCTTACAATTTGCAAAGAACTTCAGTCTTCAAGAGTTTGCGGTAACAAAATAAACCATTTTCCATCTCGCAACTTGCCTACAGTTCAAGTTTCTGACATTACTGTCAAAGTTAAGCAGCCTTTCGAAAAGTTTCTGAAGGGCTCTGGTGTGACACTCCATGATTTATTATAAGGAATACATTCTTACATGTAACAAGCTCCGGTTTTGTAAAAATAGTTAATATTTTACGCAGTTTCGTTTCAGTACTCTCTGTTTCAGACAATACTTGGATTAATGTGCTTGAAACGCCTTCTAGATTTTCGCAAAGATGTTTTATTTTATGCTATTCGTGACAACACATTTGTTTTTTGTAAAGTTTCCATTCAAACATGCTTAAAGTATAACTATTGATTGCTGATTTGCTTTAGTATCGGGTAAAACACGTCTCTCAAAAATACTTAATAAAAATTACTTAATATAATAATATTTATGATCTTAATTCTATACCCAACTAATCATCGCATTATTCCGAAAAAAAATAACGACTGTTGAACGTTATAAAACTAAAATCACTTCAGTCTCATTTCTAAAGAACTGCTGAAGATCCAGACCTCATAAATTCGAATTACTTTAAAACCTATTAAGGGCATTATGTAGAACATTAAATGAATGGAACTTCCAGTAATTTTTACCCATTGTTTGCCGTTGAGTGAAGTCATTAAATCGTCATTTTCTTCACCCGCATAGGAAATGACGGCAATATTTTTCGGAGCATGTTATCGCAGCTCACTTAATCATGAGGCCCGTTTTTTGAGTGGCTGAAAACAAAGAGGCGCGGTTTTTCAAAATGGAAAATAAACCTACTTGTTAAGCTTCGATGTCTCCGGAAAAGGCACAGTTGAAGCTTCGTAATTTACCCATTAATCTTACCGTTTGTCAAACGTATCCATTTACAAATGACGGTGACGCGTGAGGGACTGATAATGAATAAAACATTTGCGAACATTTTTTTTAGGTGAATTCATTTGTGACATGAACACCTCGTAAATTACGTGAGTTGTGGACTGTGGCGAAAATTTAAAAAAGAAAATAAGTACCATTGTTTACACAAAGTTGTGCACGAATGAGTATTTTATATTTAGTGGAATCAGCATCAGACACTAGATGTCAGCCTTTACTAGATCTATACAGTGCAGGTTCTATAAACAATGTGTGGAATATATTTTTAATTATATTTTTTACTTTAGGAGTGTATAACGTTAAATGTACAGTGAAATGAAACTCTGCTGTCCTTTCATGTATTTACTTCTTTTAAAATGGCGTTGCAGATTGGCAATATCTTTTGATCTGCAATGATCACAATATACGTTTTAAATTATTTAGTACATTGAAAAATGTTTTCAGGAGTAATCAAACGAATAGTAGGCGTTTTATTTTTCTGTTTTCTTCATTCAGTAAAGCTACCATAAAAGTACATTTTTAAATAAACCGCTGTAAGTACCTACATGATTAAATGAATTATCTGGTGATAAAATTACTTATTTTTAATTTAAATTTATTAATATGAATGCTACAAGAATCATTCTTTAGACTTAAAACGAATTGTAAGATAGAAAAATGTTCTTAACGCTTTCAATACTCAATACTCAATACTTTATTGCTCTTCACAATGTATAAATAGGTCTTATGCTAAGTATATAAGTAACAATTGTGAACCCTGTCGGGCACAGCAGAAGTTGAACAAGAGAGGGCAACTACAACTAGTTTGTACTTAATCATAATACTAAATCTAAAATATAATTTTAACAATACAAGTTTATAAAATAAATCGTTTTATATGAAATATTAGTTTCTACACTTAACTAATATTACTATACTTATATCTAGATTTAAAATTATTATTTTATATTATTTTATCATTTAAATATTCTTGAACACTATAGTAACATTTGGTAACTAAAAATTTCTTAAGTTTATTAATAAATATAGTTAGTTTTTTTTCATTTCGGAAGGATTCAGGAAGCTTATTATATATTTTAACAGACATGACAAGAGGGCTGGTAGAGTGTATGTGTAATCGGGATGTGGGCAAATTTAGACGTGATTTGTGTCGTAGGGTGTATCTTGATTGGGTGTCTTCTCTTTTTGTGTAAAACTCTTGATGTGTGTGTACAAATTTGCAAATTTCTAATATATAAATACAGGGCAGGGATAATATATTGTGTTCTATAAAATGGGGTTTGCAGCTGTCTGTTTGTTGAATGTTTACTAAGATTCTAAGCAGTTTTTTTTGAACAGTGAAAAGCGCAGAAACATCTGTACTATTGCCCCACAAGATTATACCATAACTTAACCATGCATAGGCATAGGCATAGTATGTTGTCAGAGCGGTTTGTATATTTGTAGTTTTTCTTATTTCTCGAAAAGCATAAGTAAATTTTGACAATTTAGATTTAATTTTTATGATGTGTGACTTCCAATTTATATTAGTATCTATACTTAATCCTAATAATGTAAATTCTTGAACTACTTCTATTTTCTGATCATTAAAGAAAAAGTCTATTTTCAAGGGTGCTTTCTGATGAGGGTGAAATGTGATTAATTTGGTTTTAGTAAAATTAATTTCAAGATTATGACTATTCATCCAAGTAACTGTTTTTGAAAGTATTGTATTAAGACTGCTCGTTAAACTTATGGTATTTTGACATGAGGTTAAAATGGAGATATCATCCGCGAAAAGGACAGCAGGTCCGTCTATACTTTTAGGGAGGTCATTAATATATATTAAAAATAAGAGGCAACCAATGACGCTTCCCTGCGGTATAGAGGCGTTTATTATTTTGTTATCAGAACGAAAGGATTGTATTTCGTATGTTTTATTATTAAAGTGTTCAATTTCTACTTGTTGCACTCTATTATTTAGGTATGATTTGAACCAGTCGTAGGCTTTGCCGCGGATACCCACACCGTATAGTTTATTTAACAATAAACCATATTGCACTTTGTCGTAGGCCTTCGACATATCTAACAGTACACCAACAGCATATTTTTTATCATTAATTATATTGAACGCTTCTTGTATAAATTTGTATACCGCTAAGATAGTAGAACGGTTTTTACGGAAACCGTTTTGACCATCGTGGAATATTTTATATTTTTCACAGAAAGAGTATACGCGGTTACACATCGCTTTTTCAAAGATTTTTGAGGCAGTTGGCAAAAGAGCGATTGGACGGTAATTACTTGGGTCAGTTTTTGCATTTTTTTTATAAATAGGTTTAACTAAGGCTTTTTTAAGCTGATCGGGGAATTTACCTTCTTCAAAGGACTGGTTAACTAATTTATAAAACAGTAGTGTTAATTCGTCAGCGCAATGTTTTAATAAAATTGGTGGAAAATTGTCTACACCGTGGCTCAATTTATTTTTTAAACTTTTAATCATAGAATTAATTTCATAAGGTTCTACTGGACTTAAAAATATTGTATTTTCGGAAGGAGAAATAACTGGGTCACCTATTGGAGGATTGTTTGACAGGTGTGGGGCTACCTCGCCGATGGATGCAAAAAAGTTGTTAAAGATGTTTGCTATTTGTTTTGGTTCTGTGATTTCATTGTTATTGTTTTCTAGTTTGATGTTAAGTTTGTCCTTACGAATGTTTTTGTTAGTTCGCTGGTTTATTACTTGCCACATTGTTTTCGTTTTATTATTTGATGTTTTTATTTTATTTAAAGCTAACCTGACTCAATAATTACAATTTAACTTAAATTTATGTAAATTGTTCATCAGACAATAGCTAGACATAGCTCTTAATGTTTTTTTTTGTTTTATTAAATGCCGTTCTTTGTCTCTCGATTGATAATGTACTATTCTAAATTTATTTGAATTTTATGACATTAAAAACAATATGAAACGTACGTAGTGGTAATTATAATAAATACTTTATAGTTGCATTTTATTTGGTAGTAAAATAAAATTTAACGTCGACGCCGAAACTGCAGCATATTGCCTTTTATACGTGTTTTTATTTCAGCACAAACGGTTAGTAAAACATTATTGCTAGTATAGATAGTGGACATTATAACGTGCAAATGTTGAATATAGATGGCGGGGCGTTTGTTTCAATGAAATTGTATGTCGTTATATTTTATTGATTTTAAAACACTGGCAAAATAAAAAGCTTGATAAGCATGGTAGTTTTAAATTATTCTTGGAAAAAATAACTGTAGAATAGAATAGAATACTCTTTATTGTACACCGTAGTTACAGCTGTGAAGAAGTAAAGTATATACAGTAAGGGTATAGTGGTGGTCTTATCGCTAGTAGCGATATCTTTCGGACAAACTTTGGATGGAGAGGAAGGAAGATATTACATATAGAGGTAGATATCTGGTTCACTGTTGTAAATATGTACATGAAAGTAGGTTCATATAGAAATACTATATACATACAAAAACATGCATAATTACCTACTACATATATAAAACTAAGATATCTACTATAATCTAACTAATCTAATCTAATACTAACTATCATTGCACTTTAGGAAGGGTGGCAGGGCGCTACATGGCGTAGAGCGGCGTATAATAAAATAAAGACACCACCAGAAAATATATTTATTTCAATGTTTTGTTTTGCTTCCTGCAAATACCTTTTATTAGTTTGGCTGCCGATAAGAAAGGTCTGCAATAGCTTTTGAATTATTTTGGCCGCAGTTAAAGGCCACCAATGGCTATTACTTTACCAAATTAATACCAAAACTTTTCAAGTTAACTCAAGAGGAAATGACCAGGGTCCCATCTGTTTAATGTCATTGAACTTCAGTCACGCTAAATCAAAAAGTGGGTCCCGCAAAGCCCTAATTACGGTCGTTTGGTTCGAATGTAAACATCTCCTAAACCAATGAATTTTTCTTTCATTTACAAAAATATTCTATTCATCAAAGCGATTTTGTTCAACGCCCGTTAATAATTATTTACACAAAATGGAATATTAAGTATTAATTAACACGCCTCACTTACTTTGTGTTGTAATAAAATATTAGATTTCTATTTTAGAAAGCAATTTGCTACGGAAAACGTTACGTAGGAAGAGGTTCATATATTTATTATTCCTACTCTAAAAGCTTTGTAAAAAAAAAATCTAATATAGGACAAAATCATTGTCTGGTGAAAATATTATTTAAAAAGACTCGGAATTATTTACAAGCCACTAATGGTCTCTCTTCTCTTCTGTCTAGCAGATTAAGTAAGATTAAAAGATGCAGCACTCATAAATATTATGCATTGTTAACTATAATCACCACTTTCAGACAGTTTTTCTATTGGCATGGTTCCTACAAAGGGTTTGCAAATACAGTCTCCAAATCTGAATAAAAGTATTGGTTGAATTTTGGAGAATAAAAAGAGAGACATACGACGTTCTTGTGACATCCTTTGACCTGTTTATAGTGTATTTGCTAGTATTTAGGTCTGCAAGCCGGTGGGCCCTAAATATGCGAGTTATGAACGACATGGCTCCCGCAGGGAGTCACATCCTCATTTAACAGAGGAGGGGACTGAGCAAATAGCGTGTAACACGTCGTTTCAAGGTGACATGCAATTCGACAGTGAGAAACTTAATTGACACCGTTTAGCGTGTGTTATGATATGGGAACTTGTACCGATCTGATAATATCTATGTAAAATTGCTAGAAAAACTTCGTGGTAACCAGTTGTCTTGGTATGAACATGTCATGCGGAGAAAAGAGGATATCGTAGTAAGGAAGGTGCTAGACATGAATGTGGATGGATATAGACATGCTGCGCCGACCCGAAATAATAATTAGGGTAAGGGCAAGGGAATGATGAATTATAAAAAAAATATATTAAATTAAAACAATATAAATTAAAATATTATTATTAAAATGTTATTTTTAAAATGTAGTGGTATGGAAATGCAAAGGAAGATTGGCCCCGTTAAACGTTTATGTCATAAAAAAGGAAATTATGGTACCTACTGTATTTGTTTTATGATAGGACGAGTAATTTCATCCAAAGATCGTCGTGGCTGTCGCAAAAACATACACAGAAAATGAAAGAAGCCAAATTAAATCATCTGTCGATAACAAACCGAGACACGGTATGGATTCGAGGTTTGGTTTTGACACGGTGTGTTTTCTTAACCTCAAAAGTCTGTTTGCGTAATTTAATTTTTGGTGTTGTTTTTGTCTTGTTGTCAGGTGAGGGTTTTTTATAAGATTAATATAAGACCCTTTTATATTGTGAGCCTCATTTCTCTGGGTTATGAGTGCTGATGACCCCCCTGACGGGGGCGGAGGTATTCCTCCAGATATAGACATCATGGAATGTTCTCTAGCTTCCGTAGAGAGGCCAACATTGAAACGCCCTTCTGACTCGGTGTCTTCCACTGAGTCTAAGAAAAATAGACCTCCGTCTGACTCAATTCAGTCGATTTTTAATAAACCAGGTTTTGAGTCAAACTCTAAATTATGTTACAGCGAAAGTGATAGAGCTCCCTTCACAGTTTTTGTGTCAAAGGAAGAGTCTGATCCTGCCGCTGGTTTTAGCTTGAAAGCTCTAAGGTTTGCCCAATTCCTTCACAAGCACAAAATTAATGGTATCGCAGAAGGCGGGATTAAGTCCCTTGGCCGAAACAAACTGGCCATCGAATTTAAATCTGCTCTTCTTGCCAACAACTTTGTGGCCAGTGAAATTCTGGTCGCGAACAATTACGTAGCCAAAATTCCGAGATTCCAGGTTTCCCGAATGGGTATAGTCAGGGATATCCCAACAGACTGGACGCTAGAGGACCTAGTTTGCGGCATTGAAACCCCTCAGAACTGTGGGGAAGTGATCAGGGCTAGACGCCTTAACTTTAAGAATAGGAAGGATGACTTAGTTTCATGGTCTCCCTCATCTACCGTAGTTCTGACTTTCTCTGGTCAAACACTTCCAGAGAAAGTTTACTGTTATAATGCCTCCCTCCCCGTCTCTGTTTACCACCTTCCTACCATCCAGTGCCGTAACTGCCTTCGCTTTGGGCACATTCGTAGTCAGTGCCGTTCGAAACCCCGGTGCTTTAAATGTGCTCAACCTCATTCTGGCGACTCCTGTAGTGTCCCTGACTCACAGGTAACGTGTTTCCTGTGTGATGGCGGCAACCATAAGGCCACAGACGTACACTGTCCTGAACATTCTAGACAAAAATCGATTAAAATGGTGATGTCTCAAGAAAATGTTAGCTATAGCGAGGCATCCGCTAGATTCCCTCGAACTAAACGTACGTATGCCAGCGCTACAGCGAGCATCCCACAGTCCCAAATTTCCCAATCATCTCCCCTTGCCTTTTCCCAACTCTTTTCAGGTCCTTCCTCAACCCCTCCTGCAATTTCTTCCTCCCCTAGAACGTCTTACTCTAAGACAGTTTTCCGCTCTACTAAGCCTAGACCTGCGCCGGGCAAGTCTTACGACGTACAAGCCCACAGGTCTATTGTGTCTTCTCCCATTTCTTCTCAACCCAACGGATGTGCTCTCAGTGATCCCTCTTTCCCGGAATCTACTCCTCTTCTCACCCCTAATGATAACCTAATTGATTTACTGGTTTGCTCTTTGGTCAATATCCTGTCTAAATTCAGTGACTCCGTACCGAACAATGTCGTAACTCTAATTGAACAACTGCTCAAGTCCTGGTCCAGAAAAAATGTCTCAGATCCTTCAATGGAACAGTAGAAGCATCCGTCAAAAGAAACATGATCTCCTGCACCTAATTAACCGCTACTCCCCAGTTGTCTTTGCGTTGTCGGAGACATGGCTCAGGCCTGGATCCCTATTCAGGGTTCCCGGGTTCTCGTGTCTCCGAGACGATAGAGATGACGGACGGGCAGGATGCGCCTTACTGGTCAGCAGATCTATAATTTTTTCTCAAATCCCCATTCCTCAGCATAATCCTGGCCTTCATGTTGTCGCCATCAGAGCTATGGATATTTCCTTTATTTCCGCCTACATCCCTCATCCCAACGCCAACCTCATCACAGAATTGAATTCTATTCTCTCTTCCATTCCTAGCCCCCTAGTAGTATTAGGCGATTTTAATTGCCGTCACACTCTTTGGGGTTCTCATAGTAATGATCCATCATCAAACTTTTTACTAGACCTCTTAGATGATTTAAACCTCTGTGTTCTTAATGATGGATCTGCTACCCGTAGGGTTTCCCCTACCCAAAATACTAGCGTCCCTGATCTTTCCCTTTCCTCTCCTTCTCTAATCTCCAGTATGACTTGGTCTGTCCTGCCCAACTCATATGGGAGCGATCATTTCCCAATACTTATCACCTTACATAACTCGTACTCTCCATCCCCTCCCATTGACCCTCTCCAGAAGTTCCGCCTCCTACAAGCTGACTGGCTTAAATTCTCTTCCTTAGTGGATTTAGATTTACAAGCCTTTCCCCAAGTTAACTCCTCAAATTCCCTTGCCCTTTATGAGGAGTTTGTCGCTTGTTTAACACGAGCGGCTGACTCTTCCATTCCCCTTAAGAACTCTGCTCGTAGTTTTATCCCTTCACCTCCATGGTGGGATGCAGAATGCTCTGAGAGCGTTCGTAAACGAAAAGAGGCAGAAAACACATATGCTTCCTCCTTTAATATGCCTAACTATCTAAACCTCAAAAAGACTTCTGCTCGTACTCGCAGATTATTAGCAAAAAAGAAAAAGGATGGTTGGTCCAAATTCTGTGAATCACTGTCTCCTCGCTCTCCACTTTCCCTTGTCTGGAAAAGAATCAAAGCCTATCGCAGAGTTTACGACAACCATTCACCAGATATTCTCTCCAATGATCCTAGCTGCTGGTTAGAGGACTTCATTAATAAATTAGCCCCTCCCTTTGTCCCTGGTTTAGAATGCTTTCCCTCTCTAGACTCTACTTCCCTCTCTTCTGTTAATTTCGATAATCCATTTTCTCTGTCAGAACTTTCTTGTGCTCTGGAGCATCTTCGAGACTCGGCTCCGGGTATTGACGGCATCCCATATTCCTTCATTTGTAAATCTTCTTCCTTCTGTAAACAAATATTCCTGGATCTTATGAACTCTTTCTTCCTCTCTGGCGTAACCCCGGTATCTTGGAAATCACAAATAATTATACCGATTCTTAAACCTGGCAAAAACCCAAAAGATTCGTCTTCATACAGACCTATTGCTCTGTCTTCTGTTCTAGCTAAGATCATGGAGAATCTCATCAAGAACAGGCTTGAATGGTTCTTAGAAACCAAAGGCATATTATCTGCTTCCCAGTTTGGATTTCGAAGAGGTGTGGGTACCCTGGACAGTCTAAGCATCTTCACATCTGATGTTCGAATTGCCTTCTCTAAGAACGAAAGCGTCCTTGCCGTTTTCCTTGATATAGTATCCGCTTATGATAACGTCGTCCTCCCAATTCTCAGGCAGAAAATGCTTCAGCTGAGTGTCCCTGTGAGGATGGTTAACATCATTTGCAACCTTCTAATGTCTCGATCTATTTCAATTCGTCATCAAAACGCCGTCTCTCCTCCCCATTTAGTCTGGAAAGGTCTACCCCAGGGTTCGGTCTTAAGCCCTATTCTTTTCAACGTTTACACCCATGACTTGGAATCCTCAGTTAACTGTTTCTGTAAAATCCTCCAGTACGCAGATGATATTGCTCTCTACCTTAGTTCCTCTTCTCTTCTAGAGGCTTCTTCCCGCTTAAATTCTGCCCTGTCTTACCTAAACCAATGGTTAGGAGATCATGGACTAAGCCTATCGGTTCCTAAGTGTTGTGGTGTTGTGTTTTCCCGTAAACGTAACATCCCTCCTGTTAACCTCTATATTGAGGATCTTCCAATTTTGGTCTCTGACAAAGTTAAATTTCTTGGTATAATTCTTGATTCAAAACTATCTGGCCTCCATCATCTCGACTATATTAGCAAAAAATGTGAAAAAGGCGTTAATGTCCTTCGTGCTCTCTCTGGGGTTCGTTGGGGCGCTCACCCAGCCACCCAAAAAATTTTGTATAACGCTATAGTTCGGAGTCATTTTGACTATGCCAGCTTTCTCTTGGAGCCATGCAATAAAATCGCTATCTGTAAATTAGATAAAATTCAAGCCAAATGCCTTCGAATTATAGCAGGTGCAATGAAATGCTCCCCCTCAAATGCCTTACAGGTAGAATGCCTGGATCCACCCCTCTCCTTACGCAGACAATACCTCGCTGACAGATTCTTTTTCAAATCCATCCAAACCAAATCCCACCCCCTTCTCCCCCTTGTACAAACTCTTTATGACCTAACTCGGTCCTCTAGCTACTGGGCCCACAAGGATCCTCCTCTCCTCATCAACAGTTTCCGAAAAATTAATGATTTGCCCATCTCTCTTTCCCAGTCAAATATCAACCCGTTATTCGAATTCAGTTACGATTCACTGGTCTTTCAACCAGAAGTAATTCTCAGTCTTGGCATCTCCAAAAACGACCCTAGCGCTAATATTAAATTAAACAAGATCCTATCTGAGGACTGGCAAGATTGGCTCACTATGTTTACTGATGCTTCAAGAATCTCTGAAGACAGTATTATGGGTGCCGCTGTATGGTTTCCAAGATATAAAATTATCTTAAATTTCCAAATTTCCTCACACTCTTCTATTTTTTCTGGTGAAGCTATAGCTCTATTGGAAGCTGTCAAATTCGCTGAATCCCACAGTTTACACAAAATTTTAATTCTTTCGGACTCTTTAAGCTGTCTTCAGGACCTTATTAAATCCCCTTTTCGTTCTCGTTATAACTTCCCCATAATTCTACAGATCAAACAGCTTCTATACTCTTGTCACCGATCGGGTAAACAAGTTGCACTCGCTTGGATCCCCAGTCACTCGGGGATTATTGGTAATGAAAAAGCGGACTCACTTGCTAAAGCAGCAATTCATTGTGGTGTTGACTCATACCTTAAGTCTTGTTTCCCTCGAGACCTGTGCTGTACCGCCAAACCCTCTATGGTAAAGAGCTGGGAAACTCTTTGGCAAAAAACTTGCAAAATTAAGGGCAAATTTTTCGGCACTATTCAACCCTCTATTCCTTACAAAGCCTGGTTTAGTAAATTCAATCGTTTTGAGAAGTTAGCTACCTCTGTCATTATCCGTTTGCGGCTCGGTTTTGTATGTACCCCAGTTTTTTTGGCTAAAATCAGAATTAGGGATCATTCTATTTGCGAATGCGGTTTAGAGGAGGGTACTCTAGAACACTTATTTTTTTCATGTCCTCGTCTGGTCACCCCTCTTTATGACCTTCTTCCTAATGATATCCCCCGCCCAATCAATATCCCATTCCTATTAACCCTAGTTCATTCTCCCATGGTAAAGATCCTGATTAAATTTATCCATATTAATCATATCCATCTGTAACACATACGAATATTTATTTTACTTTAATCTATTCTTAGATTTTGTCTATTTATTTTCCATTATTATGTGTGTTATGCTCTTCCCATTGTACTGTTAGCGCTAACAAAATGTTTTTGTCCTTTTTCAACACTAACAACTCCGATAATTACCGGCTTTTAGTCATAGAGCCTTTTTTTTTTTTTTTTTTTCCTACCGATCCACAGTGTCATTTCCTACCTTGACATTGGCAAAATCTTCGTACATTAACGAAGGAGCCAAAAACAAAAAAAGAAGAAGAAGAAGAAATCATCTGTCACAATCACTGGCATTATTATTTCGAGTTTAAAGAGGTTGTTAGGAAATTCATCTCAATCGTTTCCTACGCTTTGATTGGATGACAAAAACAGTCCTTAAAAAGGTCAGACCCAAAATTGTAGGGAAATATTAACATAGTCGTGAATCCTGGGCAAAAGGACGTATTGCTAAAGGATTGGGAGGGTACGTTGATATTGCTTCATATCTATGCAAATCATGGGCTACACGAAATTGAAGTAGACTTCGTGGTATATAAATTAATTTGAACAGTAGTTTATTATGTTTTTTTTTAAGAAATTTGCGCTCTATGTCCCTTATTTTTATGTTACACTTTGTACGTAGACTAAATACAAACTTAAATGATAATTAATGAATGTTATAAGTAAAATACAAAATATAATAATACTAAAGAGTTTGTTTAAACGCGCTAATCTCAGAAACTACTGGTTCGAATTGAAAAAACATATTTGTGTCGAATAAAGAAGGTAGAATTTAGGCTATATAACTATAGATATAAATTTCATATAGCTATATATGAAATTTTGTGTGCATATCGGGTTGGTCAGAGAATCGGGCTACATTTATTTTCTATCCCGTAATTCTTTTTTTGTGAGAGTAATACTAATGCGCACGAAGTCGCGAGCAACAGCTAGTATTTTATAATAACATGTCGTTGCTCGTAGTTCTTAAATAAATTCCTTATACATCAGATAATCCTTATTGTCTTTGAGGTTAGGTACAGTAGCTACACATTTTTTTAGGCCCCCATAACAATCACTCCCTAATCTTCATACAAAACTACTTGATTAACTCTCTTCTACAAGAATACACATACATATTTCGTCGAGACGACAAACGATTCTTTGTTCGAGACTAATAAATAGCTGTTGTGACATTCACAATAATTTCAGAACAACGTTTTCATTCCGAAACAAATTGCTAACGATCTCGACTGCGACGGCGCGAATGTCTTAAAACCTCATTTGTCAAAGTGTTATTAATTTGGTCTTCTGTAGCTATGATTGTATGCAATTTTGAATATAAATACTGTAGGTTTAACTAATCTCTCTTGAAAAATATAATATCACTATCAATTAATATCATTATCACTACATAGTATTAAACAAAGTCACTGCCGCTATCTGTCTGGATATCCGCCTAAATCTTTAGAACTACACAACGGATTTAGATATTCTAGTGTAGTTGTTTATCAATCCTAACAAAAATTAAACAATACAATTTTTTTAATATGAAATACCATCTTCGTGATTGGAACAACCGTACGAACTCGTGAGTGAAACTCAGGGTACAGCTAAACGGTAGCTTATCAATAGGTAAATAAAATACGCCCATTCCATGTAGATTTCACAAACTTCTTTCAAACTAAACAATAAGACATAACACACATATGTATGAAGAGAATCCTTAGAAAACAAAACTCAATAAATTAACTTTTAGAATTCAATTTGCCAAAAACTTCGTTTAATTTCAGTACTTGTACCAAAATCTTTAGGGTACTTGTACCAAAACCAAGGCACTTTAGGGACAATTAAACATGTTTGATGTTCGGGATAATTGCTTGTTAATTACAATGCATGTGCTTAATAGCCTTTTACCCTTTCTTAGCCGCCTACAACTTCGTGAACTTTCCTTGGAGTTCTATAGGAAATTAAAAATTATCCAGAACGCTAAACAAAGGAGTTTTGATGTTTTATAGTTGACGGGCCGGTTGGTCTAGTGGTGAGTGGCCTTGACTGCTATACCGGGGGTTGTGGGTTCGATTCCCACCCAAAACAAATGTTGTTCTGTGTCTGGGTGTACCTAATTTAGAAATATAATTATAGTATTACATACCTACTTAATTATGTATACTTAATTTGAGGCAAGATACCGGGAATGTTGTGGCAAAAAACTTCAAGTGCCGATTTCCGCACGATGTTTACCTTTACCGTTTTAAGCACGTGATAATTACTTATCCGAAAATAAAATTATTACAAACCCTAAAATAAAAGGGCAAATATTAAGTTTAAAAGTGAGAGCTTGTACTAACAATGTTCGGTAAAGTTATAAACTTACAAACTTAGGGAGCGAAGCGAGGTTTACGCAAGTTTTGACTGAGCCGACATATTTTCTCGTGCATGTAAGTCAAACAAAATCTTACAAGTATTATAAACGTGAAAATTTGTAAGTACAGTAAGGGTCTTAAGTCCATATCCAATTTCACAAATTTATGGCATCAAAACAAGTGGCGCTTACGACCTCTTGACATAACAAATACGCATAACATTTTGCACACATACACGGTTCCCGCACTCTTTCATCATTACCTAGTCAGAAGGAGCGCGATATAACGATAATGCTTTAGTGACAAACCTGTTTTGTCGCAACCGTGACCGCGACTGTCTGGTGGGGCGCATAGATATTGGTATTCATTTGTTCGTAAACTTTGTTCAGAGAGTTTGTGTTATTATTGTTGTTCGATTATCTTTAATCAAGATGCAAGTAAATATTGCTATTGATGCCAGGGCAAATATTGTCTATCAAAATATAAATATTTCTATTTTACTGTAAACATTTCTCAAATTTCAAATCAAACCGGCTGTAAGTATTTTTTTATTAATTTAATTATGATTGTTGTGGTCTATATTTTTATGTTTATTCACATGTTACAAGATAATAACAAAATTTTCGTTTTTTACAGAAATGCATTGAGCCGTTGGGTTCGAGAGAAAAGATAGTTAGCCGCTGCTTATTAACCCGACTCAGTGACGTGTCATGATCGAAGAATATGAAACAGTAGAATAATTGTGAACGTGTGGCGGTGGATTTGTGCTCAAGGGCCGAGTGAATTGGAATTTATACCTACACGTGCGAACAGCTCTAATTACGTCGAAGTTTTTAGTGACATAATGCTACCGACTGTGCGTATCTAATGTTTACCCCATAGAAGACTGTAGTGAACTAACTTTTGTTCAAGATAATTGTCCGATACATCGTGCCAGTGTTGTAAAAGAGTGGTTTAGCAAGCATACTGACATTAAAGTTATTCCGTGGCCAGCACGTTCCCCTGATCTAAGCCCCATTGAAAATGTATGAGGTTTATTGGTTCAAAAATGTAAAGCACGAGATGAGAGATATCCTGAGCAGTTTAAATATATTTGCAAATATTGTGGCTTCCATGCGGCGACGTCTGCTTAGCTGTATTGAAAATAATGGAGGCTATACTAAATATTGAATAATACGCTGTGTTTTTTACAGTGGGCGTGCTGGTCATAATAAAGTCTTACGTTAGTTAGTTTATGATTGTAAAATTGGGATTACGCTTCAATCTTCTTTTCTCTTTGAGAATATCTTTGAGAAAATGAATGTATTAAGCTAAAATCTCATATAGTTAGAAGTATAATAACACTTATTTAAATGTAAAACAAACTGAATATTTATATTTTTTAACTTAAGTAATAGATAATAATATAAATAAATGTTTATTCAAATTACCTATTATTGTTTTATTTGAACCTAAAGTTATGATTTATTATATATTTATGTAATAATATCAATTTAAGTATATATTATATAATATATAAATAAATATTATACACAACTTATTATAAAAACATTAATTCAAAAATATATTATAATAATGTCGCTCATAAGTAATAAAAGAGCAAAGAAAAATAAAAGCGATCTGACAAATCACTTGAGATTCGAACCGACTGCCACTCATTTCTAAGTCACACATTGTTACACGTGATCAAATTTATATAATAGTTCATTAAGACACCGCAGAAATTATGAGGTAGTTTTAGTTAAGTTATAAAATTGTGAATATGTTGTAGGTAGATTTGAAAATTAACTTGTTGACTAAGGTTCATTCCACACTAATAGGAAAGAAAACAGATATATTGTTATCTTTGTCTAGGATTACCCACACACTGTCATCTTCTTGTAGTTATACTGTATGACGGTGAAATGTTTGCGTTGACGTCACGCACACATGTATACGCAGTAGCATGCAAGCGAATATGATCCTTGATGTGCTAATGAACTTATGGCTCCAGACTGTACCTACTGATATAGTTGTTTGTAACTCTTTCACGCTTAAACGGATGGAGCAATTTTGATGAAAGTTGGTATGGAGTTATTTGACACCCTGGATTAACATATCGGCTACTTTTTAACCGACAGTGTCAGAAGCGGGTAAGTATAATAAGTTCAACAATTAAGCTCGTACAATTAAAGCTTCTTCAAAGAAAATTATGCTTTAATGTCTGGCTTTAACTAAAACCTATATAATACATGCATTAATTTCGAGGCCGTTAATATTAACAACATTTATTATGTATAGATTGCTTAATTAATCCTCTTTTTTTACTCTTACGAAAAAAATCTATTTAGTGGTAATTAGTTAATACTTCCTCGTCTAATTAGGATGTCGGTCCTAACCGGCTTACAACACAAATTACTTCGACCCACATTGTAAAATTAATAACATGATTTATAGCGCGATCTGGTAGAATTGGCATCTTGCCGCCATTATTAGTAGCCTTTGAAATAAGGCTTCTAACATGTTTTATGGGGTCGGGCGACTGCGAAACAACAATAAGTACGGATAGATTAAATTATTTGAGATGTAGAGTTTGGCATTTGTACAACTATGTCAAGAACATTTTACAGATCGTGGCTAGTTGCTAGGGTATAAAATACCCTAACAACTGCAAACGTTGGAAGCGCAGACTGACTTGAAAAATGTTCCTCGGTCTTGAGTATTCCATGTTTTGCCTCTAAGAGCCTTTTTGATAGTAGGTAGCAAGTATTTTTTTGTAGGATCCTCCTCCTTTTAGAAGTCGGTTGAAAATAGACGCATTTGCTTACCATAGTCTTATTAATTGAACGCGCCTCCAGTGGCGTTGGGTTTGCGATCAAGAACAATATCGCCCGTTCCTTGATAGAAAAACCCAAAGGCTTGAGTGACAGACTTATCACTCTTAGACTTCATACTTCAGCAAAGAAGTTCATTCACTTAGTGAGTGTTTACGCACCCACCATGACTTGTTCTGATGAGGATAAACGTAAGTTTTATGATCATCTTCGAGAAGTTCTCCTTGGTATCCCTGAATGTGACAAAATTATTCTGCTCGGAGACTTTAATGCGCGTGTTGGCACAGAATACATTGCCTGGAAAAACGTACTTGGGAGGCATGGCATCGGAAGTTGCAACTCAAATGGCCATGAGCTACTTACCTTGTGTGCTGAACTGGAACTCAGCATAACCAATACGTTCTTTCGGCTGCCTGACAAATATAAATCCTCCTGGATGCATCCTCGTTCACGTCACTGGCACCTCCTTGACTACATAATAGTCCGAAGGCATGACCTGAAGGATGTACTTATTACCAGAGCTATGCGTGGTGCTCAAGGCTGGACGGATCATCGCCTTATTAGATGCAAAATGAGGCTCAATATCAAGCCTCCACGTAGGGCAGAACATAAGATACCAGCAAGGCTGGCGTTTTCAAAACTAGTTCTGGATAGTGACATCAGAAAAGATCTTGATGAAACATTTGAGAAGGCTGCATCTGACTCTACGGACAACCTTACAATCGACGCTAAATGGCGTTGCTTCGCCGATAAATTACACGAAGTTTCTAAACAGGTTGTTGGTGGAGTAAAAAAGAAAAATCAAGACTGGTTCGATGATTCTGACACAGAACTACGCAAACTTGTTGAGGAGTACCGATGTTCTCTTAGAAGTGCCCATAGTAATCAGCAGCGAAATGCACTTCATCAAGCTCTGAAGAGAAAAGTGCGTGAATTAAAGAATGACTGGTGGTTGTCAAAGGCTCAAGACTTACAACTGTTGGCAGATACCAATCAAACTGCAAAATTTTTCGAAAGCCTCAGAACAATATATGGTCCTCGTTGTAAGAAGACAGCCCCAGTGTATTCGCGTGATAAGATAACCAAGCTGACTGATCCCTCAGAAGTCCTCCTACGTTGGGCGGAGCATTTCAATGAAGTGCTCAACCCTGGAAGCCAAGGAGTGGATCTCGATTACATCGGCTGTCTTGACGGTTTGCCAGTTTCATCTCATCTCGAGACTCCACCAACCTGTGAGGAATTTCACAGGGCTATAAACCGCTTAAAAAATGGCAAATCTCCAGGTTACGACAGTCTTCCTTCAGAGGTTTTTAAATACGGAGGGAAATATATTAAGACCAGACTGTTTAAACTTATGCTGCAAATATGGGACACAGAAATAGTTCCACAAGACTGGAAGGATGCTTCTATTAGCAAACTCTATAAGGGTAAAGGTGACCTATCTGACTGTAGCTCCTATAGAGGTATCGCCTTACTATCTGCGGCTGGCAAGATATTAGCCCATATCATCAATAGTCGTCTAGTCAAGCTTGCTGAGAGCGTCTTACCTGAAAGTCAGTGTGGTTTCCGACCAAATAGAGGCACCGTTGACGCTATATTCGTACTGAAACAGCTTCAAGAAAAATTCCTTGAACAGTATCGTGACCTCTATCTGTGATTTGTAGACCTGGAAAAAGCCTTTGACCGGGTCCCTAGGTCCGCTCTGTGGGTTGTTCTTGAAAAATGTGGATGTCCACCAAAATTCGTTAACCTGGTACGCCAGTTCCACGAGGGCATGTTTGCTCGCGTACGCCATGATGACAACTTCACGGAACAATTCCCGGTCACAAGTGGCGTCAAACAAGGCTGTGTCATGGCACCGACACTCTTTGCCATCTATTTCTCTGCGGTAATGAGCGATGCCATGGCTAAGTGTAAGAATAAGATCACTCTCAATGTCCGCATGGATAAAAGCGTTTTCGACCTCGCGCGCTTCCGAGCAAAACGTCGGGTCTCTACAGTCCCTGTTGCGGAGATACAATATGCCGATGATGTCTGCCTCATGGCTGGCAGTCTCTCCGATCTTCAGGAGTGTCTCGACTATCTGGACGAATCGTGTCGCAAATTCGGCTTGGTAATCAGCGCCTCGAAGACCCAGATACTGAAACAGCCTGCAAGGAAAACAACTGCAGATGACACGCCTGTTTACCTGAGCGGAAATCCTTTAGAGGAAGTAAGAACCTTTCGGTACCTGGGTAGTCTCGTACGAAGCGACAATCGTCTTGAATCTGAGATTTCTGCAAGGATCGCAAAGGCTGCAGCAGCATTTGGTGGGCTTAACCAACGTGTATGGAAATCTCATGATCTTAAATTAGTCACTAAGCTAGCTGTATACAAAGCTATTATACTACCTTTGCTTTTATATGCTTCGGAGACCTGGTGTTTATACAAAGGCGACATTAAGCGCCTCGATGTCTTCCATCTTAAATGTCTCCGAGCTATTCTTCGCATACGCTGGCAAGATCGGGTTTCCAACACTGAGGTTCTTCATCGATCAAACATATCGGGTATAGAGAGCTACCTAATGAAAGGACAATTGCGCTGGTGCGGTCACCTTGTTCGTATGGAGTCCTCCAGATTACCCAAAACCTTATTTTACTCTGAGATCAGTACCGGTAAACTTCAGTCTGGAGGGCAATATTTACGATTCAGGGACGTACTGAAGCGCAACCTTAAATCAGTGGGCCTGTCACCAACCTCTTGGGAACAACTTTCTACTCAAAGACCAGAGTGGCGAAGAGCCGTTCATCAAAGCATACAAGACTTTGAACAGCGGCGTCTTGAAAACCTAGACGCCAAACGCCAGCTCCGAAAATCCCGCGTGACCGCGTGTTCAAGGCCAAATTTGGTTTCGCGAGTCATATTCGAGCACATGACCGAAACCAAGCTACTAATGTATGCCAGGGTGTCGCCGTCGACGAAAACGTCTAGGAGGACATCATCATCATCATCAATTTTACTAAAGTTTGAGAATTACATTCATTAATTTAGAGACTCTTTATTACTCTATCACCTTTCTTTGAATTGTTGAAACGGAAAATACCTCCTGTATTTAATTTTTATAATCCACGTTTATTATTAAAACATGTGATCGTACCCAATGCACTTAAGTACATTCATTATAAAAGGACAAATACGATAGGTACGTAATTTGTTATAATTATAAAATGTTACACGTGCCGTATCGAGGTAGGAACTTGACATTTTATTGCTCAGAGCAATAAATTGTCAAAGAAAATTAATTGCGGAACTTGCTGCCGCAGGCTTCAACTTCAAATGACATTTATGAGGGTTGCAGGTCGCTATGGCAACGCAACTAGAGTGTTTGTAGCTAACACTGAGTCTCTTTGATGGAGAACTTTGCTTTTATTTTTGTGTACTTACTTTCGATGGAACTTTGTATTCCTGTTAATTAAATTTCTGTGATTTAACATCAATCTTTAACGTTGTTATGTAATTATATCATTTGCGTAAACGCAGCGAATAAATAGGTAACAAAATATTCTTTGGAGAATTTGTAAATAACGTGATAAATACTAAGTCTACGTTGACGAATCATTAAGTAATCTAGTTTAATTATAACAAACTCTTTACTTACTTCATACCTAAATCGTAACATCACAGAACGAAGAATATTCATGTAATTTTATTTGAGATATTTCCCACATCGATAACTTGTTGCTATACTTTTTTTGGTAGGCGTTTAAACAAACTTATTATTGGTACAATATTCATCGAGTTCATAGGTCAACTAAAGTAAGAAAAAGTAGAACGTTGGACAGACATGTTATTTATGACATTCTGTCTCTGACTGTTAGTAGGCCACGAGAGTAGACAAAAGCTTCTAAAATTATAATTATTAGACTTATGATCAGTGTGGGCACTAACTGGATATTAGCGCACTGTATGTTGAATATTATTCGTTTTAAGTTTGTTTTATTACAAGTTGTGAGTATATACATAAAGTTGTCGAAGCTACATTTTCTTAAATATTCAAATTATTAAGTTAGAAATTAATAGATATGACGGCGAGATGGGCGGGATAGGTATACATAACAATCTCGTATTGCTGCTGTCATCGGCGTGACACCACGGAGGTACGGAAGACATACCATCTCGCCGACAGGTAGGTATATAACACGGAATAACCCTATGTATTAAATGTAGCTATATTCATCAAATTTTTGCTTTATGTTATACCTAAAAGCATTTACAATTTGTAGTAGAATAAACTTAAAGAAACATACATTAATATTAATTTTATTTCTTTTTCAGGCGTAGACGAGTTAAAAATAGAAAACATTTTATTTTATTAAATTACAAGAAAATAAATGTTAGTTCAACATAAAAATATAAATCACTATTTATACACGTAGGATACTTAGGTACTCTACTTAATTATTCATGACTTTGGCAGATGAAACCAAAATGTACGAGTAATATTGCTGTATATTTTGGCAAAGCTTTGAATGGTTTCTTTTAACCTACATTCGATTTGTGATCTCGCGAACTCAAAGACTGACCCTTCTTCGTTTCGGTCTAATAAATTTGTTATGAATACAAACTATTTTCCTTGTTTATGTGTGATCGCTAAACCTCTACTTAGTAGCTTATACTTTATCTATGCAGAACAAATCTTTCTACAGAATTGAGAAAAAAAACCAAAGCGGTAATGTTATGGAGCTCCCTGTCTGTATCCGTAACCGAAACTATCGGATATCCGAAATAAAAATTATCCGTATTCGAATCTGATATAAAAGTTGCGGATAGTTTCAAATAAGCCTGACATTTTAAATAGACACTTACACACACACGTTCTTGACAGTCGAACCGCCAAGCTTCCAGACCCTTGATTTATTTGGTATTTTTCTAAAATTCATAAAGGTTGGGTAACCTTAACCAAAACTATCGAAATCAAATCGAACAATCTTAAATGATTTTGTCTATGATTTTATTGGTTACCGTAACCGAAAATTGGAAAATCATCGACCACATAAGTGCTGGAAAATGCAGATTTATTCGAGTTAGCACCTTTATATCGACGTAAATTCAAACCCGAAGGTAAATGACACGAAAGAATAGAAATTTAATTCGATTAAAAAGTTAAAAATCCCTCGAGACTGCCTGTAATTTCTGTCTGGGGTTCGTGATTGATTTTATAAAGTTTAATTAGTTTTTCTTCTATCTAAAGTGATTGAAAAGCGGAACACTGATTCGCCAGTATTTAGAAATACATTTTATTTGTAAAACGAAATTAAAAATGATGGGTTCGATATTTGAAGTGTCTTGGAAAATGAATGTTTTTGGTCCTTACCTTTTAAAAATATTCATTAAGTATCAGATGATTTTAATTATCAGGGAACTAAACTAGCATATATGTCATGTAATGAATTCATAATATGTGGATTTAAAGTAAAATTTATCAATATAAATGTAAGAATAGCTAAACATAATATTTTTTGAGTGGATTCGTTGAAATCTTTTATTTCGTTGTAAAATCCAACTGCTCATTCAGAGTGTATATCAACTTCCTTGTTAATATACACTCAAAATTTAATGATTTCTGACTTAACATCGAATAAAGTACATTTATTTTACTCCACACCCAACCGTTACAATATCGGGAAGTTATTAAATTAACCTTAATGTGTGGGAGTATAAGTCAGCACGGCATTACAATAACAGTTTATAAACCAATGAATAAAGAGCGACTTTCATGAAAATCGTTATATGAAAGAGTAATAACGATACACTTCGATAAATATTCGCGAAATATTTTGGTTCAATTTAGTAATCGAACGCCTACGTAAGTTGTCTACGTATTTTTTAAAACAAGAATAATATAACATGACCTGTTTATATTGTCTTCGTACTTTTTAAAGCAAGAAAAATATAACGTGACCTGTTTATTTTTCTTGTTTTCCCACACATCATTTTAAGTAAGTATGTATCGTAAAGAGACAGAACTTCGTGAAAAATGATTGGGAGTCAAGTGCAAGTCAAGTGGGTAAGCATATTATTATGCTGAAGAAGACATACCTAGCATCATCTTCCTGCCCTTATCCCATTTCACTTGGGGTCCTCGCAACACGTCTTCTAGACATGTTGCTTAAAGATTTGGCTATGGTTTTATAGTCGGCCGCCTGCCTGACACTAACCCTCTTTGGGAATGCGTTTGTTGATGGCTTACCCGCCACCATTCGGGTGACCCAAGGTGCTTGGTACAGTGCACTGGTCTTAAGGTCCATTAGTCGCCTTTTACGACACCCAGTGGAGGATATGGGGTGGTGCTATTCTTTATATCCGGACACCACACGGAGTAGAAGAAGACATACCTAGCAATTAATAATAATTAAGACTTGAGAATAAAGTTCTTTAGTCAGTGCTTTCTAGTCTAGAATTTTTTTGTAGATTAACGATTGGGTAGGATACTTGATCGCTTCCCGCGTCTGTCTGTCACTTTTGCACCCGTATGAAGCTGAGGTGGGTTACTTGAGTTACTATTTATTAGTCGTCGTCAATACGTACTTTCCAAACAATAGATACGACTGCAGAAATATGGTTACTTGCGATGACAGTTTGTTACAGAAGCAAGATAGCACACACGGTGTAAACCGGCGTCTTTCTTTCACAATTCCAACAGTGTTACTTTAAGACACATTAATAGGCTCTCGCGATTTTAAAATTATAAAACGTTTTATAAACCATTTTAATCACGACACTTTTCAATAAATTATACCCTTAGGTTTTTATTCTAGGTTGTCCAAGTTAATTACTAAACGTTAGGCCCTAGGCCTTATAATTATTGTTATACACGCACTTAAAATGTACCATTACATAACGATTATAATTTTTATTACAATTTTTATTGCGAACGGAAACAATTAATACAATTTATCTTATGAAGGAACATTTTGTGGATAAAGTATTATTTTAATGGGTTTATCAGTCGCTTAAAGCCGTAAATTTTGTGGGTTCGTTTAAATTTTAGTATTAGTTAAATTAAACATAGGATATTGAAATTTGATTGAATAAAATACATTTTTTTATCCACATTCGTTTCCTAGTGTTTTAAGATGACGATTTGTGCAAAATATTTTTTTTACTTACTTTCTTCCTAGTTTGCCTTTTGAAGCAATCGCGTATACTGTATAAGGTTGATAGATATAAAGATAAAAATATTGATTCAGGAAGTGCTACTTCTGGATACGGCGCTTATCGTGAGGAGGTTCCTCTCTCTGGGGCCCTGACCACCGGCCATCATGGCCTTGTTCCCAGTGCCGGTTGGACACAATATATTTTTATATTTTTATATGTATAATTATCTCTTTTTATTTTATATATACTTAAAATTATTTTACGTGCCTTCTGAAACACGGATACTGGGATATTTTTATTTCTAAAACGCACACAACATTCGTAAAGTCGGTGCACGCCGCAATCCAACTCGAGACCTTAGACTTGCCAGTTCTACGGTCTTACCACTAGCCTATCATAGCTTCAACGATAAGCAGTAATTAAGCAGGTCACAGGAGATACAGAGATATGTATTATAGATATTTCAACAAATAGAGCAGAATATAGAATTAGAATAAATCAAAGTTATAGATATTTAATTTACAGTTAACGTTACAACTCTTAATTATAACAGCTGATAAGGAATCAAGTGTGCGGATATATTTTAGATATCACAGTTGTTAAAGCGATCTAGATTATAATTATAGTGCTTTTGTTATCTTAATCCACGGAAGTTATTGTGTCAATAATATACGCGAGCGGGTTTTAGATCCCTTTGTTTTAGTTAATTTGGTTAAACAATATAATTAACGATTGTTCCTTGTTTATTGAATGCGAGCTCTTTGTTTAGTGCCAATGTAATTGCCCTGTAATTCTGAGAAAACAGGAATTGATCAAAGCACGCCCTATTTGTGTGAGGGCTTTGCCCTGCAGTGCGACTGTTGCTAGTTGTTGTTGTTGCTAATTGTATGGGTTGTAATTTTATTTTTTCTAGAAATTTCTTTTAAAATGTTGCGGTGATGTAACGGTATTACCAGTGTTTTATGACAATGGCGGCAGTTCTAAAACTCTCATAGTATGTGAGGTGAGGTATGTGTTAATTAGTCTAACATAACTATGCCTACCGGCGAAGGAAACGTTGCGAGGGATCATTTATTTAACAAAGGAACCAGACGTCGCTAATATGAACGCTAACAAGCGTGGTCGCGTGATGATCAGTGTGTTTCTTACCCAATCAGTAGAAGATTAGTAGGCTGAAATAAATAATAAGTTACTGGCAAAATAAATGAATGGATTACCGTAAATACACTCATAAAAGAAACTGCAATATTCCATTTTACTGTTTTATTTAAAGCGTACGTCCATAACCTTAAAATACTAACATTAAAACGCATTACATTTCATTTAAAGTCTTTTAAATAAGTTGTAAGCGGCAAATATAGCTAAAGTGAAACTGGCTACGATGATGAAGTTTCCAAAAACGCCTTCGTTGAAGCAAGTACCGTCTCTGCAAAGCCCGTACCTGTGGATAATATAACATAATCATTAATCATCTAATTTGTGACGTCATAGTATGATATAGGGAGTTTTGCTAATGGCCAAGTTAAGGTACATTTCCGTGCGTAACGCGAAGTTAAAGGAATTCGAAAACAGCGGGTCTACAACCTCTTAAAGTAATATTATTAATTTACAGTTGTGGAAGTGTGACAGTGCACTAGACAATTTCAAGTACCATTGTGCACGACGTGTCGTAAAGGACAAGAATTTGTGTTTTTTTTGAGTTTTAGTGCGTAGTGTAAGTGAATTAAACAAATGACTGTAGTGCCCCCCACGATACAAGGGTTGAATGTCTTAGAGCAGCAGTCTCTTTTACACCTGCAATTATGTTACTTTTAGAGGTAGTAGGCAGGTAGGCTAGTAGGAAAGTTGTTGACAGTTCGATGGATTATTGCATCGCGCGATCGGCCCATAGTGTGTGACGTATATACCGCGGCTAAGTTCATCACGGTGCACGGAAACGCACCCTAAGGCCAAGTTCACGCGAACCACCATCAAACATGTAAGGGTAGGAGCAAAACATCGGACTCCGAACACGCATTAAGCCCGTTATTCATAGTGAACCTAAAATTGTTCACAAGTAACTGTTTTGACCAAAGTCAGGGAAGAAGTTTGAGAACGACTTGTTCCTTTTTAGTGCATTTTGCTTAATTACTGTCACATAGTAACGTGAGTAGCTAGTCGTTTTGGTCTGTTTTATATATGTTACATGCATAAGTTATTTGCAGATGCTCTATCAAAACTAAGAAATATTTTAGTCACACTCTTTTGTATCCTTTATTTAAAAAACAAATTATCTTAATAATGATGAATGATAAATGTTTCAATTGTTAAACTATCTTCAACAAAACAAACATTAATTTCGTAAAATCCAAACACTGCAAATCACTTCAGGGAATGCTACGGTTGCTACACAATGCTACGCGGTGCTACGACCCCTACAGTGGGCGGATGGATACAAACACATCTTAGTGAATAATATGTAATTGTCTTTTAGTAAGCTACGCGTATAATTGCGTAGCAGAGTATATATTACTGTACCATGTATTTCATTCTGTCTTAGCATCTGTTGAGATAAACTTAAGCACTTAATAGAAGTGAATCCAAAGTAGGAGATTGTCTGGATTGTTGACAAACATATTTTTATGACTTCCAGATAAAATGTTCCTTATTTGTTCATGTCATATCCAAGTACCTAACAGCTGTCATTGGAAGTTAGGATACAAAATATTTACCGAAGCTTAGAAATTCCGAAAGATTAAAGTAAGCTATACGGAGTTTTAAAAGAAGGTTTTGTTTAAGGATAACACACGGCCTTTTTAATAATAGTCTCTAATTAGTTTTCGTGCATTTTAAATTTAGAAATCATGACTTAACCGTAGAATTAGTTTAACTGTAGGTACAATAATAAAATACCGTATCGAAATAGCCATAATCCTGGAATAACAAATGTATTTTGCAATAAATAAATAAAATGAAAATAATTTAAAAATGTACCTATTACATGTTACGTGACAAACTCTCTCCGCAAGTTTATATCACGACAGGGTTTTGTTTATTTTTTCATTATAATTGGATCACGTAGCTAATGTATTCAGGGTGTAATTGCCCAGAGATTATGAGAGGAGAAAAATGTAAAATAATATATTGAATATCAGTACCTACCTGTGGGCGTACAGGGGATTATTTTCATAATACTTTTTAAATTGATATTCAATTCAAAAGGCTGAAAAAGGTTTTAGAAATTGAGGTTTATATATTTTATGCTTAAATGCTGGCTGTATAAAATTTTAGTCCATTTGTTCGAGATAATCTCTAGTAACGTTGACTAAATTTTCAATATTCATTATTTGAAAAAAAAAATGTAATTGTTATAAACAAATAAATAAATTCTACTCAAGATTCATTTAACGCCATCTAATCTTAAATTAAACTTACTAAAGTAGCTTGTGTAATAACAAGCTTTGTATTTTTAAATAAATACATATTATGGAACAAATAATCGTGTCCATCACACAAACATTCGTCCTGGGCGGAGGTCGAACCCACAACCTGCGGTATAGCAACTCATGGCCACTAACCACTCGACCAAGTACCAACAGGCCCGATATAAGCTACAACTAATTGTCAAACGCGGAGAGAATCACAAGTAATTTGACAATTATAATCATTAACTAACTATTGTGAACGAAGAAAGAAAGAAATGAAAACACAAATAAACAGTCACTTGTTTCTATAACCTTGTCCCAGATTCCACAAATTTGGTATTCGAGTAACGTAGAAGCTACGTGCAGGTAACGTTCAATAACAAATTCGTATAAATATTACAAATGGACTAATAAGGGATGTTATGAGGATCCTGTGGAAATCCTTGTTATTAAACAATTATGTAAACTGTTTCGCATTGTTATAGTAATTACAGTTATAGTGTCGATAAGGGTAAAATTTATGTTTACATTGCTTACAAATTTTATGCATGAGGTTGTTAGTGAGATGTAGTTGTATAAAAACTTGTTATTAACGGAGCTACAGTCATGTCTTTACGACATACTATGAAACAAAATCTTAGGCCGTGTCTGTCTGTCTGCCTATTCGCGATAAACTCAAAAACTACTGCACTCATTTTCATGTTGCTTTCACCAATGTACAGAGTGGTTATCAAGGAAGGTTTTAGTATATAGTTTGTTGTTTAGTTTTTGTATATATTGACTAAAATATGACCATCTCTAATATAAATTATTTTCCCGTTTAATTTACATCACTGGCAAGCTATTAATTGCCTTCAATAACACTTTTATTGGAGACTATTGAAGACTCATCCTGTTAGAAAAAGGTGACAAAAAATAGAACATAAATATTTCCTTCAAGTAAATAAATAATACCTACTCGTTTATTTATTCATAAACTAAGTTCTGCCAACTAAAGTGAAAGTGGAACAAGGCAATTACGTAAATATTTGTATCTGTGACATAACAAAGAAACAAAGTATCGTTACAATTTCTCATGACAACTCTCGCAACAATTTGTAAGAAATAAGTCAAAGACTACTAACGCAGTATACTAATGTATACAGTAAGAAGTCTTCATATAATCAGGCGTTACACGAGTTACACCTACGTTATGGGATCGTGGCATGACCGTGGCATAATACTGTCATGAGCGTGTCGCAGCCACGAACAGATGTTAATTTCAATGCTGTGGGTGGGCAGCCCTTTCCCTGCTACGTACCGCACGGTGGTTGGCATTATTTTTTTAGAAACAGCCGAGTTAAACTACTGTTTGTATTTAAACTGTGCTACTAATTTTGCCTTAACCTACATTAAGGTCGTTAAAAGTTTCCGAAAAGAAAACAATTGAAGATGATTCTTCTAAAATAGCCACGACCCTAATAGCCTATTCAGCTTTTTATGTAATTGGGATAATTATTTAATTAGGTCAATTAGTGATAAGTATCTAACATTAAGGGTTTTAATAGCGTAAGTAGGTTTTACATTATATTCTGATCCGATATCGGTATTGGCTGACGATACGATATCGGATGAAGTCAAGAACGAAAATTATTTTCACACCCGATATGGGGTACCGGTGCTATATATTTTATACGTTTTACTATCGTATCGGATAATGTGAAAACGCTCTTAGGATTTTAACGTTCACTCATTTTCCTGGTTAACTGGAAAAGAGAGTATTGCATTTGTAAACTAGCAGGTTTGCTAGTGTGAAAGCGAAACGAGCGCATCACACTGTGCGTAACATGTCTCGTTTTCACACATTTACATATCATATTCTAAAATATAATATAAGTGTGTGTAAGTAAAATATAGTGTATGTGTACATGCCAATTACAGGTATAAAACATCATAGCAATTATCTTGTAACTACATAAAACAAACATAATAACGTGGATTATTTAAAAAGATAATCAAGAATTGCTTTAAGAGCAGATAAAAATCTGATGACTCCTCTTTCTAGGTAACCATTTTGATTAACAGATTATTGCCTTATCACTACATAGTATAAAACATAGTCGCATTCCATTTTTTGTCTGTCTCTTTGTCCGTTTAGGTCTGTAAAACAATGAATTATGATGCGGTTTTATTTAATAGAATGTTTCTAGATAAAGTTTTATATGTATAGAACATCAGTATTGCATCAGTGCAAAGTTGGAACGGGTCGCTAGCCGCAGTCGCGGTAGTTTGCGAAAGCTTTCCCGTGGCCCCCGAAAATAGGGAACGGAGAAGCACTCTGGTGGTTTCAGATGGTAAAAGCCCAGCACACCCCTTCGCCATCCCCAGGACAATAGAAGTCCATGAGGATTTTCACCGAGTAACAAAAACAGGTAGCTAGTCGCAAATAAAATAAGATTAAAAGTACATTTACCTTAAAAATAATGCAGTTAGCATCATACAGGTGACAGCGGCTGCAGCGTACGCCACCGTCGTTATCGCGACTTCAATCAATGCCCTTATGACTGCTTCTATTATATTAAATACAAGTTTTGCCAGTACCGCAAATGTACCGACGAGAGTTTTCTCTAGACACATTGGTTGGGGTCATATCACTTTCCTGCTGAAATCAATACTAAGCGATTAACTTATTGTTGAAGCTAATCTATATATTTCAAAGCGATGATATTTTTATTTTATTCACTTTAATTTAATTCGAATTAGCTCTCTATAGCAACAAATCTGACGTGGTTAACATGATGAATGGCTGAATCATATTATTATTTGTAATCGATGATTACCATTTTATCAGCTTATGTTTGTAATGGATAACTGTCGAGATAAAGACGTGAGTAATGTTTTTAATTATCTATGTGATGGATTCACTACCTTTTTACTTTTAAACCCAGTCTTGGTGTATATTGTCACTTTTTGGAAATTGTTAAGAAATGTAACATTATTACATAAATTTTATCTTCTAAAATCTAGGCCTTACTTAAGTCTTAATGGGCATTATTTGTCAAATAATGAATATTTAACACCACAAATTTGAATAAAGCCCTGAAATTCTTAGTTAGAAAATCAACGACAATGATTTATATTTACCTGTTTGAACTGTTGGTTACATAATTATCAAATAAATTACAAACTAAGCAGAATATTATAAACATTATACTGAATATCTTATAATAATTGAGGATGTAATATTCAGAGCAAGGATTGTCTGACGCTTCCATAGCTTACAGAGTTCTGTCATAAATTATTGTCTTTGCGTAAGAAGTTTTAAACAAAAAGTATTAGTACATAAACCAGTGGACAGGTAGGAATCTTATTTATCTTTATAAATGATACAACTAAACGTATTTTCTTGGTAAAAAAACATTTATTGGCGGACATGTCGTGAGCCATTCTATTTTAAAATCTTGGATGCATGTTTTATTTTAATTATGAATGCATACATAATAATATGTTTCAGCAAATTAAATATCTTGTTTTTAATATTTTTTCTTTCAAAGCAAGCTATTATAGTATACAAATTTAATATTTAAAGAAAAAAGGGGATTAAAACAGACTTTGCTTAAAGAAAATATTATAACAAAAAAAAAACAGTTAAGTACTATAGTTTGACCATTACCGCTGTACCGCGCCTTAGGAAGGCGCGGGGCGAGACGGGGGAAGCATCGGCCAATGCGATTAGTCTGTTCGCTAGTGTCAAATTCGAATTCAAATTCAAATTCAGATCGAACTGTCTATGTCAGAAACACATGAGATTCATATTCAAAAATGGTTCTTGCGATATCTCGTAATGTTAAGACATATTGAATAAATTGTTTACGGCATTCAATAAATTCAATTTTTTAGTAAACCAAGTCTCTAATTTGAAATAAACTCAGTTAAATCTGACTATATTTCATTAATATTTAATTAAATAAGTAAAATACATAATATACATATAGTTAAACGAAGTGAAATATTTAGGTATTCTTATTTAATTGATTTCGAATTAAATAATTAACCTCAATTAAATAATTTAATATTGTCGTGCTTGTATAACAGTAAACTGATCAAATGAAACTCATGTGAACTCGTGCACTTTTTTTCCCGGCCCCCACCTCACCGCGCATACCTAAGACGCGGTACAGCTCTTGTGGCCAAACTATAGTATAAAACCCTTTTTATAAAGCAAAGAAGACAAAGAACAAAAAATAAAACATCGAAAAGAACTCTAAAATGAAGTAATCAGTCGAGCACAAAAGAATTAACGACATACGAGTTATCAATAGGACCCATTCGATATTGATGGAACTTTAATGACTTGTAAATCGTCTCGGGAAAATGGCGCCGATATACCAAACGGTTAAAATATTTCCCTCAAACGCGAAGAAAAAAGATTTCGAAAACGGATTCTGGGAACATTAGATGGTAATGGATAATTTATGAACTCGCATTAGACTCGTCCAATTGAGATATTGAGAAAGTTACGCGAATTTTGTTCTTTGGATTATCGATCGTAAATTTTTCAGATATTTGTTAATGGTTACACGATGCTCTGTTAATGGTGTTTGAATATTTAAGATGCTATAGGTGCAATAATACTTAACATGACTTTATTTTTAAATCATGTCCTACTCATTATCAAACATAAATAGCCTATCTGTTAATCCAGGGTGGCAGCTAACTCCATTCTAAATTTTGACAAAATTGATCTAGCCGTTTGAGCATGACAGACGGCAAACATCCAAACTTACAAACTTTCTCGTTTATAATAGTATGTCGAAATAATAAAAATGTTGTCAGTTGTTGACTCAAGAGGGATTATTAAATCTTAAGCTAAAGAGTAAAGATTGAGCAAATTGTTATATTAATCGTTGTTGTCACTTAGAATATGTGTCACAATCAATACATTGTATATAATTAATTTAACGTAAAATAAAACAAAAATCCGACTAAATAAAACAAAAGCAGTGGCACTAAAACTTAAAAATAAGCCAATATTATCATATCAGCTAGATACTGATTGAGTTAGGGACATATAATAGTAAGAGCTGCAGAAATGTCTAAAACCTCATTGAAACTTTGCATCTAGGTAAATTAGTACAGTAAGTACTTAATTGATTAACTTGTAGGAAGTTTACACAGACAAACTTGGCCTAGTAGTCACGGGGGCTGAACAAAAAGGTTAGTTCAATTTCCTCTACTTTGCTTACGCCTTTTTTTGGGTACCAGGTAAAGGTAGCTAGTTTCTTGTAAAAAAATGAAAAAAAAACGTGGTATTGATGGCTATCTGACGGAAAAACCGGCCAAGTGCAAGTTGGACTAGTGCACGAAGGGTTCCGTACTATTATCTATACACAGCGAAAATTTGAAACGTCTACCTGTTACTGTTTTTAATACTGAGCAAAAAAATACGAAAAACACGTTTATTGTTTTTAGACCCTCGTAACATGTTTTTTTATTTTTGGTATTTGTTGTTATAGTGGCAACGGAAATACATCTATTGTGAAAATTTCAGCTTTCTAGCTATTATGGTTTATGAGATACAGCCTGGAGACAGACAGACAGACAGACAGCGGTGGCTCTGTAATAGGGTTCAGTTTTACCCTTTGGGTACGAAACCCTAAAAACTTATCATTTAAGATGAGATATTTACCATTATTATACTTATTCACTTATTATAACCATTCTTATAGTGACTAGTGACTTGTAGTAATAATCAAGATATTTTGGTAGTGGCTTTTTAGAGCAATCCGAACAACAAATGTTTCACATGGACGTGTTACTTTGTATTCTGTTTCAGTCCTTTTTATTTGTTTGTTACTGTAAATATTTGTAGAAGCCACTTCGGCTGGATCTACAGACCACGTATTGGCTACACTAAGTAGTGAGGTGCAACGACCTTTGGGTAGTATTTAATACCAGCTCTTTTCTTATTGACGAAGTTTTATACCACACCTTTAATATACAGATTAATGTTTGTTCGAAGTAGGTAATTAATTGTCGATACGAAACAAAAATGACAAAATAGTTCTTAAGTTCCTACTGTATTTTTGTCATTGCAACCTATGTTTAAAATATTTTTATTAAATGTCGTTTATTCCGGCGGTAGATAGATAGGTAACAAATGTAAATAAATGTTTGATCATGGATGGTAAACTTATAGGTATTACAGTCACGAGCAAATACGACTAAACGATTGAAGTTTAAGTCCTAGTAAAATGGTTTAAAAAGTAAAATTTTCTTCCAAACTAAACAATTTATGTTAAGCTTACAATATCATATTCCATAACAGCTTCAGAAATTTCGCATAAGAAATTTACTGCACTGCACTAACTGTTAGGGTTGCAATAAATTTCTTTTAACAAAGTGTATGCTGAACTATTACGCTTCTCACCCACACCTGATTCATCATTCCCATGCCCTTTTCCTAATTATTATTTAGGGTCAAGGCAGCATGTATTTTTCTTCCACACGTTCCTATCTGACAGCATCTGGCAAGGAACACTCTTTGCAGCCATATCATCTTTCTCGCAATCCATTCATCGTTTTTTTGGTCGTCCTCTTCCCCTTTCATTCATCCATAAATGACCAGCACCTTCTTTGACATGTCCCTGCACCTAAATCTGTCATATTATACGTATCTACTTTACATTCTCTTTGTTGTGCATAATTATTTAATTGATCATTGAACTGGCCAATATATTGTGCCACGTGCCAAGGATTTGCCGTCTCCATACTAGATACTATAAAATGAGAAAAAAAGAAAGGTTTTATTACTTACTATGAAGAATATAAACTTTGTTACCATGGCCACTATTGAGTTCGTGATGAAAAGGTTCGACACTGAACCTTAGATGAAGAATCGCCCGTCGATTTGAATCTCGTCAAGTATATGACAGCTTGACCTAAACAGTAACAAATCGAATTATTTTATACTAGCTTTTTCCCGCGACTTTGCCCGTGTAAATATCAGGTATAGCAAAAACCCCTAGTACGGTAGCCTATTTATTACTCCAGGGTGTCAAGTAACTCCATAATATAATATTCCACCTCATTTACACACCGCCATATAGTCTCATGGTAAGCGTACTAAATTAGCTTGTATTATGAGTATTAGACAATTGAAAAACATACATTTATGTTTCTAAATAAATTACACCCAGACACAGGACAAATGATCGAACTCACAACCTCCGGTGTAGCACTAGGGTCACCCACTAGACCAACAGGCCCTGATTTTTATTTAGTGGTTTAAAATGGTTCGTTTCAAATAAGTTATCTCATCTTCGAAAAGCGGATGTTCAAGGCAAATATGTATAGGTATTATATAATTTTAAAAATGCAAATAATGTAGAACATGTAAAATTAGCTGGCATTAAAAAGCCATCGCAATCCGGGTCAGTGAGTTTTGAGTGCCAAATGACGCTAAAGTGTTTGGGTTGTCGCCAAAACAAAGCGAAGTAGTAAAATTGTACACTGATTGATAAGTACGGTATTGTAATTTCGCTGATAAGATATAATACCAGCCTATAAACGACCCACTGCTGGGCATGGAATCTCCCTATATAGGTAAGGTTTGAGTGTTAATCACGACGCTAGCTTAATGTAGATTGACGATTTCAGATTCCAATACTAGGAAACTAGGTTTCCTCAAGATGTTTTTCTTTCACTGAAAAAAAAAAACGAATGTATTTTTTAGTTCCTGGTTTTATTAAAATCAATTAAGTAATGATTGCCGATTTGGATTAAACATAATGATTGCAGCAAACTTACGTCAAAATAAAATTTTAATGACAAGTTTCAGCTTACTACCGCTCAATCACTAAACCCTAACAGATTCTAGTAAGATCGGGAATTAAATCGACACAGAATTAAGAATACCAATAAATCGTCGGAATAATACAGGATTAGCGGAGAAAATTGTGACGTTATCAATTAATCAAATGGTTCGTTAAACAGAGCACTCGGCTAGCTTGGATTACGATGTCAAAGACTTTAGGATCCTAAATTCAGCAAAAGTTCTCGATACCGAAGCCTTTCGGAGATTGATGAATAGTCCAGTTTCAGTAAGTACGAGTATAATTTAGATTGCCTTAGAGGGATTTTGTTTTATAAACGATTCCTGCTTTTAAGGAATTTAGGGCAATCGGAGACAGGCTTAGAATGAGGCGTATATATCTGACACTGATTTATGGACCTAAATAGTTGCTAAATTGTTTTTTCGTAAAGCCAATTGTTTTTATTTAGATAGTTTGATATCAATGCTAATTTTGACATTTGAAATAATTCCCTATCGATGCTTGTGCAGACCTACTGATACTGCATTTGATCCATCACATTCCGGTCTAGTTCATGATATTAGTCCATCATGGTGACACACGACGTAAGCCTAGTCTTATCCTATATAGAATGCACATATTAACGTGGTCTGCCAGCTTTAGGTTATATCACGATAGATTCCGAGTGTAACTTGAAATGTATACAGCAATTATAATTTGTACATATATACATATAAATGAGATGGTACATTTGAGTTTCTGTTTATATTATCGAAATATCCTTTTTTTACTGCATGCATAAGAAAATAACATTTTTACCTTATTTGTATGTTTGTCTGTCGGTTTGTTCACAATTGGCGTGACATTTTTTGGCAGCTGATGTAATAAGTGGACTACCACCGGTTTCAGTAGCATGTATTTTCTTTTGTATTAAATATATATTTACATAATTAAGCGCACTGATTTATACCTTACCTGTAAGTGTAGGGAAAACGTAAATGTTTATCCAATGTAATATATTAAGCTTTTCGCTAGATTGGAAGGATATACCTTTATTCTAGATCACGTTGTTTTCTAGTTCTATGTGAATTTTCTGAATAGTTTGCAGTTTCGAAGGCTTATTACGTGCCTAGTACACGAACTTTAGGATTACGGATCGGAGTTGTACGATATCTGAAATCTCAGTAAATATTTGAGGGATGCCATTAAAAAATATAGACTGTGATTGTTGTAAATTAAATATGACTAGTAGGTCATTACGAGTGATTTTAAGAAATAGTTGTAAAATACTCTTTTTTTTTAATATATTACTTCTGTCATAATTAACCCTGGGTTAACTGAGCACCTGTGTACTATGTAACTGTGTATAGACATTTTAGGTATTAGGTTATTATGTTACGGGTTTCTATAAGTTGTGAAGGCGGGACGTGAGCTACGACTTATACTCTTCCTTCCAACTTAGTAAGTAGGAATAACTGAAAATCAGCGCTGTGGCGAGTCGTGCTCGGCCCGCTGCAGCATTAGCTGAGCCACCTCCTTTTGCTACTAGTTTTAACTTCATTATTACTAAGTTTAATTATTCTTTTTATTTTATTTTTATCTTCTACGTGCTGTGGGTGCTATGTCCCACTTCCAAAATCACTTCGCTCTTGCTGTACAATCCCATAGTACATGCAATGGTCACTTACACCACATTAACTATTTCCATTAAGACTCCAGACAACTGAATACCAGAGAAGTAATAACACGATTAGCCGCCATTCTTCCAGTTAATAAAGAAGAAAATATCATTAAAATGTTCGGAACCATATCGGCTAAGGACGCATTGACCCAAATATGTTGTACGTGACTTTCTCCAATGTTCTCGAAATTCATTACCTAGTTTTATTAAGTGAGGATAACGTGTGTGGACTATGTTTCTATAATACCTACCATGCTCATATTTATATTTTTCTTAAAAGGATTCTTAGGTAAGAATGACTGCACGGATAGCCATACAGGTCACCACGCCAATCTATCTATACATATAATAAATCTGTAGAAAAGTCATTTTTGTACATTGAAGAAATTGAAAAAAAAAATAGCCAGGGTGTGAAAAGATAACTAATAGAACCCATTTCCATCATTTTTGAAATTTTTGTCTGTTTGTCTGTTTGTATGTGCGCGCATCACGTAAAATCTACGAACTCAATGCAGACAATGTTTATACACAAAAGTTATACGCAACTTGAGGTATAACTTAGTCTTTGTTTGATCAAAATCGGTTCACTCTACCAAAAGATATGATTAATTTAGTGAATTCAAGAAGTAAAATAATTACGTTACGTAATTCAGTGTAGTACTTGCAACGACATCTTATGACAAAAAATAGAACTAATGTTGATAGTTAAATTACAAATCCGATAGATGGCGTTGTACAAATTTCGTCGTTTTCTGAATCGCGGTGTTAAGATTTGACACCATTATATTATTGCTGAAGGCCGGGCTAACATAAATACTATATAATATTATTGTGCTATTCTATACAGGGGGTGATCAATCACGAATTTTCGTAACTGTTCTACTGTCACCATAGCTGTGTACGAGTCACCATAGCGACGCAAATACTGTTGCTATGGTTTTATGTTTTTACATTAATATGTATTAACATGTTATTTGGCTTACAACATAGCAATCAAAATAGCCGGGTTGGTGAATTGCGAGCTTCGTATTTTTTCACTTCAAGTTCAAATTTTATTTCGACATACACTTTTTGAGTTTATTTTTCAATAATTTTTGAATATAAATTTTACTAAACAAAAATTTACTTTTCTTCTATCGTTTTTGATAGTACAAAAGTATTGTATGAAGTACCTGGCTTTTTTAACATAAAATTGTTTTTTAAAATAAACAAAAACAATAGTTTGGACGATAAATGATTTACTATATTTTATTAACTAGCTGTTGACTGCAATTTTGTTGTGTGTTACGCGTGGTTTTGAAGATTTGATAGTACTTATACGCTACTACAATTGTGCACCAATTGCGATGGTATAGGGTAGTTGCATTGGTAAAAGTGTGTTGATAGACTGTTATTAATATCATTAATCTCGCCTACGAGTATGCCCCGTTCACATTCTCCCGCAAATGGTTTTTACGTGTGCATAACATTACCCTTCTTCAGGCTCAGTTGGCTCAGCTCAAACTACCATAATTAGAAACTTGAAACATTGATAACCATGTAACACTAAGAAGGGATTTTTGAAAATTCGTCCGTCAAGGAGTAAAAAAAAACGAAATATAAGATCGGTGACCGGAATAATCTGCTGCGCCCGCATACATCCCCCCGGTTTGGGAGCGGCGTCCGATGTTCGCCGCACCACAGTGCATAGCGCTCAACAAAACGTGTCGAATAATATCTGGCTGTTTAAAACCAACCCTGCTCAATAAGTTCTCCCTTTGGTTAGTATTGCTCTACCTGACGTTAGAAGAGAAGTCGCATGCGCGCTCGAAAAAGACATCGAGGAATCAGACACACGACATCGGACATCCCCTATGTAATACCAAAGCTTACACCCGATAAGACTTAAGAGCCAAAAGAGCTTCCTCCGATTTACACTGGCTACAAACGAAACTCCAACTCGAACTTGGTGCAAGATCTGGGCAGATCAGCATCTACCACCTGCCAGTTATTTCCTACCTCATAAACGTCTGCCGCCCGGAATTCTTTGCAGTGTTGCCTGAGAATCCAAGTAGGTCGCTGCAAACAAAATTTGTCAAATTTGGGTATACAAACCTCTCTAACATCCAGTAAGAATGCGTCATCTCCGTACAGACGATGTCACACCACCTATAGTGACGAAAATGTCTGCACACTTGCAATTCAGAGGATCTAATATTCACCAAATACTACGTACAATTGACACAAAAAGAAAAAGAAGAAGGTTTTTCTAATTAAACCTAAAAATAGAGAAGAAACGGCGTAACAAACTCCACAACATAATTCAATACATAATTATTTGTGTTTCCAGAGGATATTAGTTTGCCGTAACCAAGGATAGTTGGTGTGCCGTCATCGAATTCTGCAAAGAAGTGATGACGCTCAACAAAAAACCGCAGAAAGAACACGGGAAGCCTCATCTGACCACTCGATCCGTGCCCAGCGAGCAACAAATAGAAGAAAGACCAAATTTACCCTCCTCAAACCACTATTATAAATAGCCTACGCAGGTAGGCTAGGGGAAGTCTACTGTACTGTATAATATAAAGGCAAAGACGGCAAGCACGGTGCTTTCGCGCGACTCTTAATGAGCGCTGGGGAAAACTGACTCCACGTCAATTAAGAAGCTCCCGTTAAAAAGATCTCTCCCGTCAGGGTTCACGATAGTTTGCGAAAGTGTTCCCGTGGCTCCAGACAATAGGACACGGAGATGCACTCAGGTGGTTTTAGCCAGTCAGAATCCGGCACACTTCTTCCCCATCGCCCGTTTTCAAGACCTTCAATCCAAATTGGCAAATCAGTGTAAGATAGTGGCCACAGCAACAATATAATACGACCTTTCATCATATGAATGTTGGACTCTCCTTTAAAACTAGCAGTGTTAACAGTCAAGTAATATGTTTGTAAGAGTAAAGGTTATGAGTAGAAAGTTAAGAAATAATTTTGGAACAGAACTGGATTAAGGAGCTTGCATTAAACTTTATTTAGCTTTTCTTTTTGTACAGCACTACACATCTTCAATTTACCTAATCTTCAATACCACGCAGACAAAGTCGTGGGCAACAGCTATTTCTATTTCAAATAATTTAGGTACTATAATCTCATTTACATGTGCTTTTGTACTTTTAGTATTAACAAGTAGTTTTTAAAATCTACTTTGAAGAGCTTCCAGTTTATCTCAGTGGGTTTTGAATTTAACCCGTAGCTGTGTCAGAAAAAGAAAACTCTTAAAATAATAATAGGAACTTTAAAGCTTAGGTAGCACATTTTTTACTTAATAACATTCTTAGTTCGTCATCTATTTTCACGCCAAGGTATATGTGTATAGCCTACTCTTATCTAAACGACGTTGTTTTGTTTCGACAACCACGCGTACGAAGTCGCGGGCACAGCTAGTTACCAAATATGTGACACGCGTTCGATCCCCGTGTGGGACAAGAATTTGTGCGATCCACAAATCGATCCATGTGAATTGAATGTCTGCAAAACCTGCCGCAATACAAGGATTAAATTCATTAGTACGGAAGTCATAGTAAAAATACATCATAAAATATGACTAATATAAAGTACCTACTGCAGCCATATTAGGTTTTCAGGTGAAGAACATTATCAAACTTCTCCAAGTAATCATATATCTCGTTAAGTTATTTTTTAAACACTTACACAATAAGGATTTTAATCCTTGCACCAGTAGACAACGATTGTACTGACGCCATGACGAACAGAAGAGCACACAAATGCTTTTTTTACCCGAGGATCAGAGTCTGCGGCACATCGCGCTATGGTCGTTAACATAGTGACTGCCAATTGACTATCCGTGTAGTCAATAGAAAATGTGACAGACCTGTCTAGTCTAGCAGTTAGTGGCCCTGACTGCTACACCAGAGGTCGTGGGTTCGATACTCACCCAGGACATATGTTTGTGTGATGAGCATGATCATTTGTTCTGCGTCTGGCTGTAATTTATCTTAAAATATGTGCGTATTTAAAAGTATATAAGTATGTTTTAGCTGTCTAGTACTCATAATACAAGCTCTGCTTAGCTTGAGACAAGATGGCGTTGTGTGAAAGTCGTGAAATAATATTAATAATCCATGAATCTACAGTTATAATGTTCCATGATACACGTGGTAAATTGGAAACTTTTAATGGAGTCCTGAGTATACGCCTACGTAAACCTGGTATACTGTGAAAAAGTTTGATTGTATTATTTTATTTTATACTGAAATATGAAAATAAAATACAAATTTCACGAACATTATTTGTTGTTTTCGTACGACAATTTTTTGATGAGTTCCAAAACCATTTTGTATCAATTCGTACTTAAACCAATAACACTGTTTATTTAGGTCGCAGCAACATAATTAGTAAAACCTATTCAACTGTGTAGACCATTACATAATGTACGCAACTTTATCAGTAAAAAATGCTTCAGCTAAAACACAGAGGATATGTGTTAAAATGTTTTGCGAAATAATTAATGTTTTGTGCTCAAGTCTCGGATTTAAACGATTAATCAAAGCAATGATTCGACACTTCTCTCTGATTGTGGCTGTAGGAGCGGCGAATAGGGGTCCGCTATACTGGGACAATTAACAGCCCGTTACACAATTTTGATTGTACGGATATCTAACTGGTGCAATGGGACTGGGCACCACGCCAATTATCACTGTGCGCGACGTGTAGCAGTTTCGATCCCCGCGTCGGACAAAAATTTGTCCGATCCATAAATTAGTATAGGACTTCCTGAAAATATCTGTTTTCTGTTTTTAAGTAGGTATTTGTTATAGCAGCAACAGTAGTACCTCATCTGTAAAAATCACGTAACTGTAAAACTATCACGGTAGGTAGGTACTTAAGATACAGGCTGGCAACAGACGGAGAGACAGAGGAGCCTTAGCAATATGGTGCCGTTTTACCCTAAATAAAGCTCAGTAAGTCCTATAGGCCATAACCAACTTTCAAAACATGAACTTGAGTGAAGTCGAATTAAAGTCCAACGCAATATTTTTTATATTTCCATTGCAGGTACGTAATACAGTAACAGTACGTGAAACTGCCAGTGTACGTTATTCCTTAACCGAAATGCTGAGTAGTTAATTACAGAGCTTGGTTTCCATTAATATTCACAGATGTTTCAAGAATATCAATTACTGTTACCAAGTTACATTAGTAACTCATAGCGGTATCTTCATGACTAGTGACTGTCGAGCAATGACAATGTGTAAATAATAATTAAATTAATAATTATTCCTCAACATTCACACAACGCCATCTAGTCTCAAATTAAGCATACCAAAGTGGCTTGTGTTATGTGTACTAGACAATTTATTGATAAACCTACTTCTATATTTCTAAATACATACTATTACATAGCATAGATATGTGACACCCACACTCAGAACAAAATATCCGTGCTCATCAGACAAATATTTGTCTTAGAATTTGTCCTGATTTGTCTATTGAACCCACGATCTCCGGTATGGCAGTCCGAATATACGAAACATACGGAATACTTTTTAACAAAAGTTAAATCAAATCTTTAAATTATTGTCAAAATAGCATGCGGAAGTTTTGAGGAGAGTATTTTGTTAAGTTTCTCTTACTGCGAATGCATATTTGCTTGACACAACTGAGTCGATCTGAAGTTTTAAACATAATACTTTGGAAAGTAGCGCAGCCGGTTCAAACGATACTTTTAAACTTATTTTTGATATTGTTTGTGAGTAGTACGTATAAGAAGCTTAATACTCGAACTGTTTTCATTGAAGTTTTCGTTTCTTGTTCGAAAAGGCTTTAAGTATAGATACATTTTTACTTTCTTGTGTATTGGTAGGCGGACGCCACAAAGCAATTAAAAGCTATGTGAATGTTTGGGTGTTACCTGTAGTAAGTTCTTATAGTGTGATTTTTGATTTATGTGAATAATAAGAAGTAGAACTAAATTAAAATGTATGGGAAGAGGCCTGTCCCCGGCAGTAGGACGTATATAGGCTAATTTATTTATATATTATATCTGACATCTTTATTCTTAAATTAATACCGTCACCCTTACTTCCGAACTTCAACAAGACTTAACTTAATAAAGGCGCCAGGATATTGGCCTCAAAACAAAATAAGCTCGACTATTTGCATGTCACATCGACGTGGGCAGACCAAACAATTCGAAAGGAGAACGGGAACCGAAGCTGTAGAAAAATGTTCGCAGATAAAATTGAACAAACAATTAAAAGGTCAATAACCTTCACGTAGGAAGAAGAAAATTGTTTGACGGATTCCGCTTTTAATTGGAGGATTTTTAAGTCAACAACACTAAAAGCTACTCTCCGTTTTTCCTAATAACGATTCTTGAGACAAGTGGACCCTTTTGCTGCGTCTAAATTATTGTTATTTTATTTTATGTAGTGTAGTTTTGAAACAGACCTATTATTGTAAAATATAGTGTAGGCAATTAAGATGCAATTAACATCCTTTACTTCTTTCTTAGTATAGTAAGTAATCAATTAATAATAAATGTTACATTAAAAATCTTAAAATATAACCTACATATAATCTCATAATATGACTAAGTAGGTATATCACAAACGATTTCTTCCAAAAATAACATGAGATGTTTGTCAAAATTAAGCTGGAAAATTAACGTCGCTCCCTAAAATGACACTTCGCATTTTCCCGTTGTTCGCCAAATAGGAACGGCCTATAAAAGCAATTTGCGTGCAAGTGCTTCAGGGGCGTTGGATCACAAGAAAGAGGTTGACGCCTTATAACGAGATGACTCGAACTTAAATATTTGTACAAAGGCGAAGAGCCTTCGTTCACCGCGGTTTGTTCCCGGCTTAAGTAGTTCGATTCGAAAGGAACGTTCGCAAACAATGAGCGATGGGACTCGTTGCCGGTCGATGGCACACTGATTCATGACCTCGGATATTGTTCATTTTTCTTATATTTTATTTTTCTTTTGTTTCGTTTAAAGCTTATTATTTGAAGATCTGATCCCTTAGGTACTTCATTTAATTTGTTCACTGACATATAATGATGACGTAATCGTATTTGATGATCCATTGTAGAAAACACAAATAATAAAACAAGCATGTCGTAATTTACTTGCGAATATCAACATTATCATCATCAGCCTATCGCAGTCCACTGCTGGACATAGGGCTCTCCAAGTGCAAGTCACTGAGATCTGTTTTTAGCCTCCTTTTAAATATATTAGATCGTAAACAAAAAACATGTTTTACAGGGTGAAAATATAAAAATAAGATAAGTGTCATGATAATAAATAACAGTGTATGAGAACAGTAATTACTTTAGCTCAGCTATTTTTAAATGAGGGCACGTGTTGCTTATCAGGGCAGTTTGCAATTACGATAATAAATTGATAGTATTAAGGTTTCATCGAAGAAAATATTTATTACCTTCATATAAAAATAACCTCATGACTACAGCCACTTCTTAAAGAAAAGCCATTGCAGTTTTACAAGCGAGACGGTATTGAGTACACTTTGCGGTGGTAAGCAACAGTCTTACTTTGAGACATCGCGATCTAGTAAATTTCACTCTAATTACTAATTTTACGTAAACGCTAAGCGACTGAAATCACTCACTGATCATCCATCTTCCGCCATCGGTGAGGTCACGGAAAAATATTTGACTCCTGGTATTCATGCAAATAATTCAACTGGGATAAATGATGAAGATGAAATGGGATAACATACAAAATAATCTATCGAATATTTCTAATGTTTAATACCAATGAAGATATAATATGAAGTAGCTGAGATGACGCCCACAACGGCTTAACGAGAGACCTCAGCTGTGCAAATGCGTTGACTATTATTTATATTTGCGTTTTCGATTAATCTACACGTTCTGTAAAATAAATATTTTGCAATACAAAACAGATTGGCAAACTTTTAAACTCACATTTAGAAAACAATAGGTTGAATTTATTCATTAGTTTTCAATATTTCATTCAAGAATTAAAATTATAGCGTGATTTAGCAGATTATTTGAAGCCAAGGATAAAATTACGAATGGTTTGTTAGCAATCGAACACAGTTCACTGTTTATAAACTTCACGTTGCACCGTGATGTTTAGTAAAACAAATGCGTAAATTGGTCCGAGTCTCAATACAAAGACAATTTACAAACGTGGTTCGCAATTAGAGTTGTTTCTGAAGGCCTAACATTACCTCTTTAAGTAATATTATTGCAGTTCAGCAAAGAGAGTCTTTTTCACAAATGCAACACGCATATACAGTGGTAGTATGTTAGCTGAGTACCTACGTGCGAGATGCATTGCAACGCATTGCCACGCACCGTCTAAACGTGGCAGACGTTGCTTGGTGGTTCAGCTGTTCAGGTTAAGTCAGTAAGAGTCTGAGTTCTGACGCTTCATTCCTCGAGAAGGTTGATATGCATGAACGTCCCTTTTTTGCCCCGGGGGAAACCCAAGTGGCGGTTGCATGAAGGTTACCCTGCCTTACCAAAAAAAAGGTTAGTTGAGTACGGTCAACAACTTTGGCCTATGGCTTATCACTGCAGAAGCCTTCGTGGATCACCGAAATGCTTGTCTTTCATGGGGAATGAACCCGTGCCGCACATCGCACTCAGTTATCATTGACGTCGGGACAAATCAGTTTAGATGTCCATGCAATATTTTTTTAAGATTTTCGTTGATTTTGCAAGGTTTAATTACCTAACTTGAAATTCAAAACATTACGTCATTAAAGTACAGATAGAAATAACTCTTTTACTTTCTCTATCTCTAAAGTGTCATAAAGGAGTCAAACTTTGAAGGACCAAAATTGTAGATGGCAATTTTATTTAAATGGCTCAGTTTGATATTTAAATTAACGTATTACGAAGCTAAGAGTACCTAGAGAATTCAAGTTTTATCATTCAAAGAACTTAGCAGATAATTATCATGTATAAAATTGTAATAAAGTTTATATTATTACTGCGCGTTTTGGGAACATTTTAATAGAGTTATATTTATAGAGATGATGCAAAAGAGGTGGTAAAATTACGAAAACATTTTCTGCAAGCAATAATATCTAAAATGAAAGCTTAATGTTAAAAATAAGTAATTAGCTTAGCCAAAAACATTTACCCATTTTAAAACATTGAATTTTATTTAAAAAGTTACAATCCAAAAAAAATACTAAGCTTTTACTACACAATACTTTATTTTCCATACAATAGCGTATTTATCACTGTCATTCGTTACATTAACTCTACACGCAAGAATAAAGGATAGAGGATAGACATCACAATATCTGAAACCATGAAAAATGACTTGTTTCCGAACCAACATAACATGGCATTTTGATGAATTTGAGTAACAGCCATTGAACCTGTTTGAACCGCAATGTTTTCCTCTCGGCATAACATTGGTGTTGATTAGAACTGTGTAAACAATGCCACATAAATGTGTCGATGATCCTACTGGGTCGCATCCACGACTGTCTATCGTATTATGCGAGTAGTTGTTATAATAAATTGCGAGTATCGATTGTGTTTTGTTTTTGTTTTCCGTGTTTAAGGGTAGGAGTGTTTTTACATTAACCGATCCGATATCGATGTAGGACAACCATCCGATAACGTAAGGAAGAAAAATATATGAAATACGTGGCTATTTTTAATACCGTTTGACCTGATATCGGTTATCGGACTTAAATATTTCATACATTTTACCTTGACCGATTTTAGATCGTCGTCCGACACCGATATCGAATCGGATAATGAGAAAACATATTTTTTCGCTTGAAAACACTTTCTTTTCCATTGAAAACACTTTAAATTAATACATCTAAATGACAACCACCACATTGTATTAGTTCCTACTTGAAAATACTGCAAAAATCTAGTGTTATTCAGTGTTAAGTCTACGGGAAGCCTTGAAAACATTCTTATAAATATTTTAGACTGTTTTATCGCTCCCTAAGCGAAACATAGACGAAGACTTCAAGAAACCTTTTAAAAGGCATCCTAGTTTTTCTTTTGTCCGCAAATCAATTACGTCGTCGCCCACGCTGAAAGCGCGCTTAACGACGTCTTGAACGAAATGACATTGTAAAACTGTTTATATACGTTTAAAGTATATTTTGTGGCTGATTTATGAAGAAAACTTTATAATCGAAATCATTGAGTACAGGATCAGCTGTATACTGAAAAGTGTTGGTAAAGTAATCAAGCCAGATTTCCTATTTAACCCTGGTAAAAAGACGTTTCAATGTCTTCTGAAAATCTTAAACAAACTTAATACTAACATACTAAATTCAAAGTTATAACATTTTCACTGTAGCAAGGAGTCGTATACATATATGTAACGGCACAGTTTTTTTTTACATATGAACTGAACTTTTTTTCAAAATTCTTCAGCATTATTAAAATCCCAGCTCTAAGTGCCAACAAGCCTTACATAGAGGTTCACGAAGCTTTGTTGGATGATGCCGTAGATTAGGCCATCTCTGGATCTCTTGGTGATCAAAGGGATTATGATTAGGGATAAGGATGCAACCATCTTTTTTCTTTTCTTAATTTCACAAGGGGCATTGTGGGTTTCTCTGTAATTAGATGTTTAGTTTTATTACATAAGTGAATGAATTAAGTACGTAACAAACTTTTGTTTCCGAGTTTTAAACTAAAAATCTCCTCTTTGTTGATTAATAGTATAGGTAATTGATAGTTAATCTTTTATGTGCACATTATAATGCTTAAATATGTGAAAAGGGCATCGTTTCATAACAAAGCACCTAATCTATGTACAATGCACCAAAAGTGGCTGCAAGAATAATTCCAGGATAACATTTTTTTTATTCTGAATATTCTTTCCTGCTGCACAAGATCTTACAATTCAAGTCAGCTACCAACCAACTCTCACTTTACATCTAAAATAACTATAAAATCCAAAGAGTGATTAGTCAAAACTCAACACCAGAAGTTTTCGACTGAATACTTAATAAGTTTTGACGTTTTGCCGTCTGATAAAATAGAAACAAAGCGGGGCCTACTATATAAACTCACGGAATGTGATAAGATCGAGTTTCGCTAGCTATTAAACGATTAGGACTGGGTGGCGCCCTCGCTGGTATACCGGCAATTGTTTATGTTGGTTCGTCTATTAAGTAATATAATAGCTGATTCTATCAACTGTTATGTTATTGTGTTTAAAGAACATTGTTTGTGGTAAATAAGGAAGAATTTTGATGTTTGGGTTAAGAATGACGACACTTCTGGGGTTTACTTTACTGAGTTATATTTTAGAAATACAATCCTGTTAATGGAAGCAGGGTTGGGTTTCTTTTGAGAGTGTAAATTATCAGAAGGTTTCATTCAAATAATCCGAATACGCCCGACCTTATCACTTTCAAAGCGATATATTATGTCTCGTGTCACAAGAATGTTTCTAAACAATCTATTCTCTCTGGGGTTACAATATTTTCTGTACTTGAACAGGCCAACGATATAAATTATTACCAGCAAATATTTATTATTTTTGCGAGCAATTTTTCACATAAATAATGACGGCATTCCAAAGGATTCTTTTGAAAGGGGAATAATTCTAAAATAATTTTATTTCGAAATAATGTTTTTAGTTAAAAAGAAAACCAGAAGGGATATAAATTCAAACGTCATCCTATTACCTTTTAACTTTTTACTATTTGCGTCAGGAAAAACTTAATGAGTTACCCGCACACTAAACCTTAAGTGTAAGGGGTCCGAAGGCTTTCAAGGCAATTTCGTGCCCGATAAGGGTGTGCTTAACGTCAAGATAATACGAATTCGTTTACGTGAGACGCTATCGTGTAATCCATAGTAGGCCCCATGTATCAAGGGAATATCTTGAATAAATGAGACGAACCGTGAAATGTAACTGAATGTACTGATAACCTCCAGTCTGAGTTTTTGTGAAGTGGGGGCTTACCAAATCTTTAAGATGATAGTATTATTTAAGCTATAGCATTGATTAATTAAAAAAAATACCAACAGGTGTGTCAAATACGACCCCTACAACGAGTAGATTGCAACTGCAATAATTTGTAATCATTACTTTTAGAGCAGAACCTCGTAACATACCTACATTAAATCTGGTGTTAAATGTTAACTTCTTACTAACGTGATGGCGCAATTCATAGCGCATCAACAATGACGATAGTTCTCCTTTATTGGTTAAAAGTAAATATAAAATAGAACATTTAATATAAAACGATATAATATGTAAGTAATAAAGGCAGGCGCTTACATATTTTTTGGTAAAAAATGGTAGGTTCTCTAACCTAAAATCTTTCTTCCATAATGCCAAATAAGATTTAAACGTTGGAAAAATTTCAACCAAGTCTAATTTGCTAGTCGAGTAGATGCTATTTACATTATTTTGAGACAAATATCAAACCGTCAAGTTAAAGTAAATTTAAAATGCATTTTTCTCTCTCTGGAAACGTAACTGTTGCAGCGCTTTGCTCAACTTTTTCAATTCCAAAGGTATCATGCTAGACTTATATCACGACTTCTTTTAAACAAGAACAAAAAAAAAACAAAAAAAAAAACTAAACGTCTTGAGGTGAATTAAATTACCTTTGTATTTTCTTCTTTATCTTGTTTCGCGAATGAAGCTTTCAGTCTCAATTTATTTTACAAACAGACTAGAAATATTATATAAATGCGGCTTTTGATTTGTTTAAGACGTTATGAAATCGGTTTATTATGAAAGGAGAGGATACTGTGGCGAATACATATTTTTTCCGTACCGTGATCCTAACTATAATATTATGATGAGCTTGTTAACTTATTTACCTATTACCCGTTAGCCCTTAAGCGCTAAGTCGATTTTGCTGATATGGAGAAGGATGTGAGGTCATAATTATGCGGTAAAACCGAAGAGTTGCTAGTAGTAACAGCGACCAGCAACCAGGAAAGTCTATAATATTTTAAAACACCATGTATAAGAAGCTATATCCGCAGACAACCACATTGTACACAGTCATAAAAAAAAATAGTTTATCAAAAACTTTTGAATGGAGTGTCATAAGTTAAAGCGAAAGATTTTCTCTTTCACTTACAGTAAAACTACGCGATGTGAACTACAGACTATGAGACGTAGGAACTTTCCTCATAAATACGCAAAGTTCTTACATAAATCTGGTATCAATCAGACTTAGATCCTAGTTAGGCTTTGTAACCTAAGGTTACGTAGCCAAATTAAGAAACAATAAATCATACAGACGTATTTCCTGTGACGATTGTTTGTCAGCAGCTAATAAGCAACTGCTGCTATAAATATGCTTGTAGATTTGTTACTTAACTTATGTAGAACCGAAGGTAATACCAACATATAAATGTAGTTCGCTTACTGGACTGATATTGTTTAACAAAGCTGATTTGTTGCAACAGGAAAACATTGTTTTTTTTTATACATTATGGTCTTTGCTGGTGATACTTTTTATTAGTATGTGCAGAAATGGTATTTAAAACATATACGAACTTTATCGAAACATGGCGTATAAGAAGAGATTTATATTTCTAGAGAATTCATGGAAAATGTGTCGTAATAATTGGTTGTAGTTAGTATTATAAGAAATCTTTGTATCGACAGAGTTAATAATTTCCTTTGAAGTATATCAAGAACCAAAATAAATCATATCAATCAGGAAATTCTGAGAAATATCCAATAGGAAAATCCTTGTGCTGTTTAAAGCTCTCTAAATTCTTCTTAAAATCGCTTTAGTCGACCAGAACAACTTTAAATAAAGCATTATTTTCTAAGAATTACGAACTAAGTCTTACGAATTAAACTAATTGAATAACTACTGAGAGAACCAAAGAGCTCTAATTTTAATTTAAATATCTGTTAAATAATTTATAATCATTTAAATTGAGGTACGATTATATTGTTTATTTGCAAATGGACGGACGTACAGAGTGTACGAACTTACTGACTACATAAAAGGCCGAGTGTTGCCACTGCCCGAATATTAATTAGCTCGCGAGAACGTTTAACACCCGAACCACGTCAGCGGAACTTGAAATCACTATGGCTATTCGCCAGAGGAAATGGCGAATACAGTTAGACTAGCAAGATGATTGATTACGTATTGCCAATTATTTATACTCCCTATGGGTTGAGTTGCAAATTAAATAATGTCGTTTGATTGTTTTCGGTTGTTGTGCTAAGGTTTTTTATATTTGCGATGCGGTATAGGAGGTTTACACACAAAGTACAATTATTCTGTATAAAGTATAATTATTAGTTTCTCCATTATGGTGATGAAAATTATTCGTTTCATGGTAAAAAAATACTTTTCAAGCAAATGTTGTTACTACTTAATTCTATTAAATAAAGTAATTTTGAATACGACCTACCTGTTGACATCAAACTTAGGCCGCGATTCCACCGCAAATGCGTGGCGAAGGATTTGTTTCTATAAACTAGTAGAATTGTTTTATTGGTAGATGTCTGTGTAAAGTTGGTCAACGTTGGTGACCGCGTCTTGGTAAACGTAGCGTGGGACGTCCTCTGGCCAGATGGTGGGACGACTTACACAAGAGGGCAGCGACTGGATGCATAAAGCTGCAGACCGGGCTCTGTAGCGTACCTTGGGAGAGGCCTATGTCCAGCAGTTTACTGCAGCGGGCTGATGATGATGATGATGTGAAAAGTTAGGTAGGTAAATGAAGCGATTGTATCGGTTCTCAAAAACGTTATTTACTACTCATTCCCGGTGGTCAAACCGTGTTAAGCCTCCTTTTACTAGTATATTTCAAATTATTACGCTTGCAGATTTGAGATTGGGTACTAGTTAGAGATCAATGCACTTTCATAATGTTTCTTTAAGAGGTCGTCATAAGCTTTTAGATTGATGAAAGTATACTGATAAACATCGAAAAACTCTCATTACTTATTTTCTTGACTGACAAACGATGAAAAAAAAACAACGTGAGGAATTTTGTTAAGTATTGAAATCTTATCTCGCCAAGCCGAAGTGAGCTAGTGTGGTGATTAATGTTCAACCCTTCCATATATGGAGAAAGCCTATGCTCAGCAGTGGGATATTTATAGATTGGTATTATTTTATACCTACTTCGAGTTTTATTGTCTTATTGGATATGTGTTAGCTAAAACTTGGCTCTCTTTGCAGAACTCAAACAAACCTTATTAGTAGTCAACGATCGTAGCATAAAAGAAACAAATGTGTCTCAACACAAACAATCCAGAGACGGATAAAATTAAAAACTAGAAACCGAGCAAATCGTGACGTCATAATTAGGAGAGACTGAACAAATTGTATCGAAGTCTGGGTTCATTTTAATTCTTATGTCACGTGCGAGTGAAGAAAGTTTATGAAGTAAAGTTTGTTGACCAACGTCATTTGTAATTAGTCAGCAAGAGTTCAAGATTAGAGGACCTTCTACCTACCTTCTCAATAACATCGTCATATTCGTAATTGTTTTGTTTTTAGAAGAAACAACTCCCGCTCTGAGGAAAATAATTCTTGTATGGCATGTGGTTTCACATACACCCAGACTCAGAACAAGCCTTTGTGGATAGCACAAATTCTTGTTCTACGCGGGGATCGAACCCGCGACACGTCGCGTACTGTGTTAATTGACGTAGTGACCTATACCATACTATAACACTCGGCTATTCGTGCAGCATTTTTTTTGTTGTGAGAAAAGGCATCGCTCTACGCTACGTAATGCGCTACAAGACACTGGTAATTTGATTTTTAATAGATAAATGTTATTTAGCTTAGTATTTGCTTTACCAGCTTCACAATGGTTCATATTCACAATGTACCATTACAAACAACCCTGACATATGAATAATTATGACAAAATTCTGCGAAAAGCATCATTGTATGAATAAAATACTGTAACTACACTTGTGATGAAATTGTAAATTGTGTTTAAAATATTCCCTTTCAGTTTCAAATAGCTTTGCAATATATTTGTAAATATAAATGAAGTTGTTATCCAATCACTATTAACGACCACTTGTGTATTAAAATGATAATGATTGTTCGTTTACACGTCATATTAGTTTTGTTAATATAAACAAGGAATGACCGCATTCAATTATGTTACATACCACAAACCAGAAAATAATTTGATACTATGTTCTGTTGTTTTGGTTTGATAACAATAGCTTGGTAAATAAACCAAAAAATACGAGTACTTTTTTTTACTGTCTGACGGACTAATTAGTTTTTAAAAATACTCCATTACTGGCTGAGATTTTTAAAATGTGTTTTTAACTACCTTTAAGTGGAAGTACATATATTCACTACTTATTAGTTCAGTTTTAAAACATTTTATTGCAAATTCTGTAATCATGTATCATTTTAATATTGTTTTGTAATTGAATTTGAAGGTAATGTGATCATTCGCTCGTAAATACAATTAGGTTGAACAAATGAATTATTTCACATGTCATTGATAATATTGGAAAAAAACAATAAATCATTGGAATTTGTAGCATCGGGGCCTCTACTGTCACGTCTTAAAGATATAATTATTGCAGTTCTTCTACACAAAAGTCAATAGCGTATAAAAAGCATAAAATAATAAAGAAATATTCACAAAATCTACGAACGAATATTATCTAAAAAGTCACCTGAGCACAGCGATATCGTAAACTTTGGCTCAGTGGAAGTTTAAGTTTCACGTCTTCCTCAAAGTTACCAAACACCCTAATGGCAATATAAAATTTTTGATTGAGTTCAAATTTTGTTTCACTTTGAGTTCTTTTAACATACTAATATCAAGGATATATTTGACTACAGTCACGGAACGACTTTGCAATATCAACTTTATCTTGACGATTGGTATATAATACTTACGTTATAATATAATATTTTATAAGCAAAAAGTATTAAAAATGTAGCGGCGTGTATATTATATCGTAATAAAATTAGTTGCAGGTTAGTTAAATGGCAGAACCGTTTACTACTACAAAATAGTATATAAACTTTTCGTTTTTACAATAGCGACCCAGGTGCTTTAAACACGAGTCTGTACGTCTAATCATAATACAGTAATAGCCTATAATCGTCCCACTGCTGGGCACAGGTCCTTACCGTAAAGGAAAGGTTAAGTGTCATCACCACGCTCACTGCTGATTGGCGATATTAGATTCCAATATTTGGAATCCTCAGGATATTTTACTCAATGATTTGTCACTAGTGTCTTAGAATAATTAAGAAAGTACATACAACTTTGAAAAAGCCAGTTAGGATCGAACTTGCACCTCGTGCATGCAAATACAAAGAACCGCAAGGCCACCACGACACCTAAGACTTGGCTAATTTCACGCCCGTGTTCATCTAACGCGAGATAACATTAATATTGTGCGAGTAATTCTGAGGTAACCCAATTCCTAGGAACTTCCATTCAACTTGAATACAGTCATAACAAACTTAGTCTATTGTTTACTGCGATATTTAAGTGCGAGTAACCATGCTAGCTATGCTTCCTTTGTTTGTGATAACTGATGATGTTCACGACATGCAATTTACTGAACAACACTTAATTCTGGCTACTATAATGTAGCCAGAATTAAGTTAAGGAATAGTGTGTCATTAACTTCTAATATAGCTACCGTTTTTTTCCGCGTTTTCTTTTTGTCATTTTATAGCACCTGCTATCATTATTATTTTTCCACTTTCTACACTATAACATGGTATGAATTTGAATTTAAACCTCATTTTACTTTTATACGATAAAAAACACTAGCTTGTTCTTATAATAAATAATTAACATCTTTGAACACTTCAGTAATCTACTTCCTATTTATTAGCAGCCCTTGAGACTACCAGGTTAATGAAACTATAAGTATTTTATGAATAAATCATTAGATTAATTATTCCTTATGTTTTATGCACGCGTATGTAAGATTACTACTGCTATACTTACATGCCAGTCTGATATAAAATTTGTAAGAGAAAGTCGTTGCCATACATTTATTTGACGGCATTTCATTTACAAAATTAAATATAGTTTCTCATTTACCTGAAAAATAAATTGAATCTACGATAGCAATACTATTCGACGTCAACTCTCGTAAACGAGCAAAAATGGGGAATATTTTCCTAGTATTTTACACCTTAGCAATTTAACGTAGAGAGTCCAAGTTAATAGACAAATCGGTACCTATCGCACGAGTATTTATTGGTGTTATATATGGCACAGATAGTAAGAACTAAAGCTGACGTGGCTTGGCTAAAGGTGAAAATTGACCCGCATGGTACGCTGAACGATGTTTACGTGTCTATGCGCCCGCTTATCGAAAAAGAAAATCTAATCTCAACCGCAAATGTCAACTGTTCAATTTTTTTTCTGCTTTCCGATTTCACGAAGAAAATTCTAAGCGATTATTTGGGGGGATTAGGGTGATATTAAATGTAAAATATTTATTTTTTTAATTATTATGCGTCGATATGTTGTTAAAAAAATATATTCTTTTTAGGTACTAGAGGTGCTACTTTGGCAACCAATATATTAAAATTGGCTTCTTTACTTATCCCTTTAAACCTTCTTCGCCCATTGTATAGAAAACATTTTCCTCATTGTTCAAAATTAGATTGAATCAACCCGTAAATTTAAGCCACGCTCAAACCCGCGAACCTGAAATCCAACTCGAAAATCAGCAACAAATTGAAAAACCCAATAGGTTTTTTGTAATGAAATTAAATTTGTCCCAGTAGGTAATTGTATCTCCGATCCCTTTCGAACGGAGAGCACTTAGCGCCGAGAACTCATCCCTCTAGAGTTGGTTGACCCCGCGCGAGCCTGCGTTTGATAAAAACGCCAGGAGGCCAAACCATGTGCTCGTATTTTCAGTAATGCTGAAGGAAAGCGCCAGTCGGCAACGAGCCGTCGTCGACGCCACACGTGTCTGCGCGAGCGTCTCAGAGCAACGCGCCGCGTAAATAACTTCGATACATAACAAAAATAAAAATCTAGATTCACTTTTCGATAATAATACAGTTGATTTAAAATACCTACGTTAGATTTTGTGTTGTTTCAAAAGTAGTGGAAAGTTACTTTGCGAAAATTAACTTTTGAGAAACAATTGAAAGAAATTTAGTGCGTATTGAGACTTTATCATCATTGGAATAAGAACTTGTATTAAAACCAGTGTGAAAGAGTTACTCGATACCGAGACAGTAAACGTGTCCGATGAAATATAAACGATCATGTGAGGACATAATAATGAATGTTTTGTTGATATAGTTTAGAAACAATTGATCGTCGGGACGTGTAGTGGTGATATAATTTTATGCTTTGACTGGCGGTTTCCTGTGAGGACTGACGGAAGTTTGAAGACCAAGCGAAGCCAGATAGAAATAGAATCTTGGTGCATCAGAACGGTAACTGAACATTTCATTTGTTTTCTCTGGACATGGTTGTTGTGGCAACAATGCCCGTTATGAATGTATGCAGTGTTGGTAAACCCTTGTACTTTGCTCTTGCGGCTAGGAACCAAAACACTTGAGTAGCAATTGTTTGACGTTTATAATGAAAATCAATACTGAGTTTGTATTTCGTTGTTTTAAGAAACACGGTATAGACGCCATTCTATCTACTTGAGGTATATTGAGGTATTGAATGAAATAAATTTGCGAACATGAAAAAATCATTGATATTTTAGGACATATAAAATGCTTAAGCACAACTTCTTATAACGGCTAATATTTTGACCGATCTTTTCCACGACACTCTTAACCATTTAATGAAAAACGAAAAATAATGTATTTACAGAATAAAAAAAAACCTTTTCTCTGTTAATCCTAGCAGCAAGCTAAACAAATGCTCCTGTGCTTCTGATCAAACAACCATTGCCTATTTTCTAAGATGATATGGCATCATAAACGTAGAGATTGAATCTATAATACTAATTAAATAATCACAATACACTTTTAACGACTTCATCAAGTAGAGTGTATCTACTCTTACCCTACATCCCAGTGTTTATGTCATAGTCATTATTATTAACAATTTAATGGCCATTGGATCGTCCTCTCGTCGCACAATAGACTATTTTTAGTAGCCATTACTTTTTAGGATAGATTTTATCTCTGTATCACGTTAGATTATGTTTATGGTGAATGTCTATTGATGCTGTTTTGATTCCTCGTCATGATATTTCAAATATTAAGTAAACTAAAGAAATTGGCTCAGGATAGATGTCTGGAGTCTAAAGTGCTAGAATATTTTCCAGCCGTGGGAGAAATAGCTAGTAAAAGTAGAGCCTGTATACTAGTTGTTGTTAATTCCGAAAATAATAATGATATATATTGAGTTTGTTATTCATGCTTGCTGTAGTTTCTGCCCACAATGCAATTATTATCCATAAATAAACAAAGTGGGTTTTATTCATTAATATCGGATTGTTAACAGATTTATGATGAACAAGTAGGTGCAAAGTTTATCCTATGTAACTAAATATATATTTGGCTATCTTAAAATCTATGTTGATTCTACGATTGGTACTAGAAATTTAACAAACAATAAGTATATTAAAAAAACTATTATTTACATATTTTATCTACTATTTTAAACTCGAAAACTTTTCAAATGATGAACAGTAAAACTCTTTGTAAATTACATAGTCGCATTCCTTCATTTTACACAATGATATACATTGGAACAGCCTCATTCATTCCATAATGCTTTACGTAATTATCGCTACTTATACAACATATTCTGCTAAATTGTTTAAGCAAATATGCCTCCGGGCCTACGCAGTGACTCTATAATCACATTGGTTTGCACATTTATATCATCTGTGGCCTTAACACCGTCTCAAAGTAATATTAATGCAATTGTAGAAGCAGTGTAGAGTTCTATAAAATGTAGAGCGGTGTCTCTTTTCCACAATGGCAATATTCTTTTTTGCTAGATAGTGGTAGGAGCTATGCCTCGTGTTTACATATTATTTGCGTATTTAGAAATTGTTTGTGACCTAAATATCTTACGTAGTCAGAAAATGTGAGCGTTATGTATTTGATTACGACTAGACTTCTTTATTTTGCTTGTTCAGGTTTTGTAATGTGAAACGATGACAAATAATTTATTATAATGTGATGTTTTGCATTTACGACTTAATTTGTGTTTGTTATGATTGTTTTTTATAGTAGCTGTTAATATTTCAATATGATTATTGAAGTAAAATCGAATGTGCGTCATATTGATGAAATTATGAATCAAGGTACCGTTTTGTAATTTTGTAATGAAAAGATCAGAAAATATTTTATCGTCTTTGATTAAATATCCACAAATGCTCATTCTTAATCTATGTAATTTACTGTAAATTGTATGGTAAAAAATCATGGTACGTAAATATCAGTACAGAGTATAATACAAAGTTGCTTTCTGCGATTCTATCTTTAAGATTACACAAAGGATGTTGAAGTAGTTACTTTAATAAGTAGAATGTTTTAAAATGAAGTATTATAACATTATAAGCATAAAACATTAGTATAGCACCCGTGCAAGGCTGGGGCGGATCGCTAGTATAGTATAAAATTCATAGTGCAGAAATCATTTATCTAAAGAAAAAACAATCTGCGCTAATTCTATAAATTGATTTCTTGTCTTCATGTAATATTACCCTCAATGAGCGTGAGAAATAAGTGCTATTATCATCGGTTCTATATTAAATTACCTCTGGGTTAAGATCTTTCTTCATTTCTCTTTATTTCGAGACACTAACTTAGTTATCTTTCTAGGTTTCAAATGGGCATTGTATCTTGCTGTATTTTAGATTTTTAATCAACAATAGAAGAGTAATAAATTAATAAGTACTAATTTCCTTACCCTTTTTAGGTTGTTATCAATTCTACTCGATATCTTTCATAAGGACACATCCTGGAATATGTGTCTGTTTAACAATACTAACCGTATACGCCTCGCTACTGGGCACAAGCCTCTTCCAATATAGAAGGTAGGAAGGTAGTATAGGTTTACTGCGGGCTAGTGTATTTAAGATTCCAATATTTAGAAGCAATGCTTCATGAAGCATTTAATACACCATTTTGTGCATGTATTTACTCTAAATACAATTACGATACATGTTACAAGATACCTGTTTATTGCACATTACCGCCTCCAAAACCGCGCGCTAAAATGTTTTCAAAACGTATGCACATAAATTATTATAATAAATAATGTATACAAAATACATAAAGTAGTAAAATGTTATGTGTTTAATGCTCTATTTACCAAAATTACATTGAACTGGATTTAGTTTATTGCTAGTACGAAATTATATCGTGTTGATATATTTCTATCATTGCTCTGGCGCAGTATGGTGTAGGTAACTGTGATATGGAAAAAACCTGAATCTGAGTCACAGTAAAATTAAGATAGAAAGATGAGCCTCCAAGAATGATTAGGTCCCGAATATTTTTTAAAGTAAGTAAGAAAGTAAAAATAAAGATGTAAAGACATTTTAGATGTTATCTGGTACGCTCAGCGTAAATTAATTAAAAAAAAAACATCCAGTTAATTCTATCTAAAGAATAAAAAACACACGTGTTAAAGGCGAACCAATATCTCTTAAAGTTATAATATTATAATTTTTCAACGCAGTGACAGTGCTCTACAATGCATAGAGCAGTGTCTTTCTTTCACAACTGCAATAATATTACCGAAGTAATTGGTAGGCCTTTAACATTGTACACGTCGAGATAAATTCACTATATTGTTAAGTTGCATTCCTAAAATTCAGTCTGATGAACGTCTTCGTAGCGTACGAAGACTTTTCTCAACCACTTAATAAATTAAAGGAGAAAAAAAAACTCAATAAATAATATATCAGAGAAAGCTTTAAATCCAATTTACTACGGTTTCATACGGTACAAATCCTACAAGTGTTTTAGAAGTACGAGTAAACAGGATAAAGGTTACCCAAAGAATTCTAAGAAGTCTGCAATCGAAAAGGTTTTAACAATGTTGGACTCACTTAGGTCAACAATTTGTAAGGTCTACCAACGAAAATGAAAATTAAGTAAGTTGGTTTCTTAGAAACAACGTTCTAGGTAGTAATATTAAACCATAATAATTAAGATGATGTATTTTTCTGAGATTAAAAGCTCTCTACTATAATCGTTTAAAACACTCAGTCTTTACCTTGCCAACGTACCAACTTACCAACGTCTTTGCACTTAATCAGTACCTGCACTAATAGTTTTTACAGAAGATCTATCGTTGTGAAGTTAAACGTTACTATGTTTAACTCCATAGTACAGCTCTTTCCGCTATAGTCCAACAAATCTAAGAAGTACCATTTGACGTTTCATCATTTTCAAACCGAAACAACTTTGTTCATGCGTACAATACTCAGTTTCGACAACCTTTATCATAAAACCATGAATTTAGAAAGATTTTATTATTGTATCTAAAAATTTACAATTTTTAATATCCTAATTTAATTGAAAACTTTCAAACAAAGCAAAATAACACATATTTACATAGTAAATAATTTCTAATAGTTCTATTTTTAACCTCATTGCAAAGTCACGTAGTTAGGTCACTGCTTGTAGTGTTGTGACTCTTCAGATACACTTGTATGCGAAATAATCGATTACATATACGAAAAATCGAATGTATTACTTTCAAATTATCAATTGACGACACGTTACTGCGCGACCGCATTATGCACTTAATACATAGGTACCCTAAAATAAATTACGACTTCGACAGAGACGTACACTTTGATAATTTCATAGATAATCAACTAGTCATTAATTTAAATGACGATGATGACGAAGACGATGACGATTCTAGTACTAGTAGTGTATAAATAAAATATCCTAAACATAACTTTTATTTCATATTCTGACAATTGATCTCTTAAAATTCTGATATTATAGTAATCGATCTCATAAAAATCGGATATTATAGTAATCGATTTTTTTACTCCCAACCCTATTATCCTATTTGTCATAACTGTCAAACGGTACTTCTTAGATTTGTTGGACTATAAGAATCATTTTTAGAAAATTAAAATTATATTATTTCGTTTTGACGGCTTACATCTGTCAAATCTTTTTAAACGACCATCGAGACTCCACTTGGCTTTCAGGGCGGAAGCTTACCTAGCATAAATTACTAAGTAAATATTTAACTACTATTAACTTTATTTTCTATTATACCACAAAATTCGTAAAAACTTTTCTAAAATCATTTAAATTGTCAGAGTGAAATTTGAAAGTACTAACTACAATAGTCTAGGAAAAATTGTTAAATTAAAGCAAGAATCGAAATGAGAGATAGTTAGCTATAAACGTTTATTTTGATACCCTTAAGCTTTCGTCAAAACAAACTTATTGTAAGGTGTCCGCGACCACAGATATTTCAAAGTCGAAGGGCATATAGTCCAACAAATCTAAGAAGTACCGTTTGACAGTTACGACAAATAGGATAATAGGGTTGGGAGTAAAAAAATCGATTACTATAATATCCGATTTTTATGAGATCGATTACTATAATATCAGAATTTTAAGAGATCAATTGTCAGAATATGAAATAAAAGTTATGTTTAGGATATTTTATTTATACACTACTAGTACTAGAATCGTCATCGTCTTCGTCATCATCGTCATTTAAATTAATGACTAGTTGATTATCTATGAAATTATCAAAATGTACGTCTCTGTCGAAGTCGTAATTTATTTTAGGGTACCTATGTATTAAGTGCATAATGCGGTCGCGCAGTAACGTGTCGTCAATTGATAATTTGAAAGTAATACATTCGATTTTTCGTATATGTAATCGATTATTTCGCATACAAGTGTATCTGAAGAGTCACAACACTACAAGCAGTGACCTAACTACGTGACTTTGCAATGAGGTCAAAAATAGAACTATTAGAAATTATTTACTATGTAAATATGTGTTATTTTGCTTTGTTTGAAAGTTTTCAATTAAATTAGGATATTAAAAATTGTAAATTTTTAGATACAATAATAAAATCTTTCTAAATTCATGGTTTTATGATAAAGGTTGTCGAAACTGAGTATTGTACGCATGAACAAAGTTGTTTCGGTTTGAAAATGATGAAACGTCAAACGGTACTTCTTAGATTTGTTGGACTATAAATGGTTTCTTTTTTTTGCAATAGTTTTGTTTTGTCTAAGTCTTATGCCATTGTGATCTTTAAAAATATTGTAGAGCATCATTGCGGGATTAAACGCATAATTTCCTGGACTATCAACATTTAAAAGTATTAAGTATTCCTCTGATCGATGGCTGTTCTATTCCTATTCCGTACTCTGCAACTGGATGGGTATGGCCCAAATATATTTGATGTATTGGCACCCACCGTACGGACGTGACAAATACGGTTTACGCGAAAATAAATAACATTTATTGTAGCTCTCAGCTTTGTTTTGATCTCGTACTATGTAGTTTTATCTTCAGTTTATACGTTCACGGATCAGTGTAAATGTAATGTGTTACGAATAAACAATAATATGTTGCAAATAGTCAAGGAATATTATTTTATGATGTATTTTCTTTACAAATCTAAAGTATATTTCATACTGTTTTGTTTGCACAAATTCTACAACTGTATATTTTGTTGTAATACTTTTTGTGACATGAATATATTTTGTCTGTTATTGTTTTGTGTTGTATGTTTTTCATACAACATACAATTTATGGTGAAGTGGAAGAGTTGTAAGTTCGTTTATACAGGTTAATCTGCGCTAAAACTTTACCGACTATAGTCGTTTTATATATTCAAAACTTTATTTTATATTCCTAACTTTTAATAATTTATTTTAATGAACAAGGGAAGTTGTATCACGAGTAACAATTATTAATACTTTCACAAATCTTTTGAGGAGTTCCGATAACGATGCATGTTATCCCACGGTCATTTATAGCCGGCGACATATTATGCTTGAACCTACCTTAAACAAAACCTCGTAAAATAACGTTCTTTTGTTCGTTCGCCAGTTCCTGTAATATTAGTGTTATGTGGATATATGAAGCTACATTGTTTGGCTCTACAATGTGTACACGGCAGGAAATCATGAGGAATCATGAGGTAGATTGTTGAAGTAGACGCGTGTAACGATCATTTAATATTCTAGTGTATACTATTCTTAATGTTTTTCTAGTACCATTTTGTAGAAATGACATCAGATTGAAATTTAAACAAAGCAATTACGAGTATATGTTACAGTCATAGTGATTAATGAGCGATTATACATAATGACTAGTCATTATGGATAATCGCTAAATTCACTAGACAGTGTAATAAATTAATCACATTATCTAGTTATTATTCATAATATCGTGTCAAAGTTAGCCAAAGTAATAATACGGTCTTTATCTTAGGTTCACCCTTGTTTGATCGAACAACGTTTGATATAATATTACTCAATCGAACAACGTTTAAGAAAATCATCACTTTGTATAATGTCGTTTGACATAATTTTCAGTTCGTCGAATATTTATTTGCTATATCAACATTTGCGCTAATGATCAAAAGGTATAATGTTCTTTTGATATCCACACTCCTGCCTAAAAAAAAAACCTAACCTAACCTAAATTAGGTGAGGTTAGGTTTTTTTTATTTTGTTAAAATCTATGTTTATTGAAGTGAAAATATTATCTTACGTTATTTTAATTGTTAAAATAATCTTTCTGATATGTATGCTTAAGGAAAATTGAAATACAAATTTATTCTTAAACGAATATCCACTTGTTTTATCACTTTATCCAATTTTTTGAAGATATTATGTATAATAGCTAGTTAATGTGATTAATTTTGTGTGAATTATCACTTTATCCAAATTGAGTAGATATTATTCATAATAGCTAGACAGTACACATAATATCTAGATTAATCACTTTGGCTGTAACATATATACTAAATGAATGGTCTGATAAGTGTTTACATTTTAAATTGGTGGTGTATGTAACATTTGTTTTATTATAAAGTAAAACATGCACTGGCCATCTAAAATATTTTATTGCGATTAATTCCGTGTTAAATAAGTATTTTACAAATAAGAGTCGTTTACATTGTTGGTAAGCGTAAAGCAAATGAGGGCAAAAAAATGTAAAAAAATGTGTTTTTTTCAGCACTTAGTATTTCCTCCTCTTGTTCGGATAACCAGCATCCTTGTATTCCTAGATTATTACAGCTAGTAGGTATTATTATAATATTAATATTTTTACTACAACAAGTTTTAATGTTGCAGAACATTATACGCAGAAAAGTGAAAACTATTTTAAATAAAATGTACAGCATAATGTGTTAATTTTAATTTAATATTGCAGCAAGAAAATGAAAATTACAGAGCTGAGAGAGTTAATTTAAATAAACCGGCTGAAGAAAACTTGTGCACCAAAAATTATAATCAAGAGTTGCACCTTAACAAAAATAACACGTCTGATGTAGAAAGTCTTTAACGAAAATTAAATGTAACTTCGTAAGTTAGTCTAGAAACTGCTTTCTTTAAATAAGGCTGACAAAGCATCGAACGACAGAAGTTTCGTGAACACGCATTACAAAGTTGGCGAGACTGCGGGTTACCTAGTAAGATATCTTTCTACAAATTACTTGAACTGTTCTATCTGATTGAAAAAAGTTTACTGGCTTGAAAAAATGGATTAGTGTAAGACCGCACACTAAGGGTGCCGTACCAGTTTACATTTTCAATTCTTAAAAAAGTATGAAAAGACGCGTTTTACGTGTGAATTCGACGGACCTGTTGGTCTAGTGGTTAGTGGCTTTGATCGGAGGTCGTGGGTTCGATCTACACCCAGGTCAAATGTTTGTGTGGTGAGCATGTTTATTTGTTGTGTGTCTGGGTGTAATAAGTATGTTAATGAGTCGTCTAGTACTCACAACACAAGTTACTCTCGTATATACTTAATTTGAGACTAGATGGCGTTGTGGGAATGTTGAGGAATATATTTACTCTACATTTTTTATTATGTATTTATTGATGTAATTGTTTTTAATCGTGTGCTTGTTATACAATTCGATGTCATAGTTAAAGCAGCCATTAGCCCCGTGACGTGACGTTACAAATCCTTGAAATATTTTATGAATTCATGAACGATGAATGAAAAATTCCTGAATGTATCGCCGTGCAAAGACAATAAACAAAGGATAATACTCCCTCTGTAAAAGTTGCAACAGTCTGTCTATGTTTATATTTATGAAATAAAGACCGAAGAGAGACTTATAGACGAGATAGGTTAGGACCAAGGTTCATAGTTTGGAACCAACAAAAGACAAAAAATATTATAGAAACGCAACCCTAAGAAAGGTATTCGTAATATTGGTGCTATTTCTATTCTGTTTTACAATTCTCCTAACGCCACTGAATTTTATCATGATTGAAATTTATTGCAGTTTAGAATTTTCAGACTTGAACTTATTGGCAATAACCAATTCGTACTATTCTAATATTGCAGTCGCCGGGATTTCTAATAAAGGGCAAAATCAAATTTATTTCTGCTCAGGTTTCGCACAGATTGAACTGTAAGTTCGTAGGTGTGTCTCAGACGCGTGTCTCAAAAGGTTCTTGGAAATATGTCTAGACCGCGTAAATGTCTACGTATTAGCACGGTATAAATACAAGCAGTAGTTAAACTCGGCCGATTCTAAAAAAAAAATGCCTTTAGCCGCGTGGTACGTAACAGTAATAAGGCTGCCCAATTACAGCATTTTAATTACATCAACAACTCATCGTTTGATTGTCACTGCGACACGCTCGCGGTTGTATCTTGCCACGATTCGATAGCCTAGGTATATCTCGCGTTGCGCGCGTTCATATGAAGAATTCCATACTGTATTGTATTATTATACTGTGGTTTTAGTATTTATCAAAGATATTATGTTAGCAGAATTTCCTTTGATGTTTAATTACACCTTAGTTCGCTTAATCACGCAAATGATACGTTAAGTACCTAAATGATTAGTAGACATAATAGGTAGATATACATACCACATAGGCACGTAGACGAAATTGATTATGAGATATCTTTTTTCTTAGCATAATTTTTTTATTCTCCAAATTATATGTTTTTATCAGTTTTAATAATAATGAAAATGAATATTTTACAAAGAACTACATTTCAATGTGCCCAAAGTGTACGGACACTTTGGGCGTATTGAAACCCTGCAGTTTGGAGTAACTTACCGTCGCAAATGATGCTGCAATTGGTATTGCCAAATACTGGGCGCATCAAATTTAATAAAACCATCGACACGAAAGGAAGAAGAACACTAAAAATTAATTTATTAGACTCACATTACATTTTCATACATTTTATATTGACTTTTACATAAAAGAAAAAAATATGAAATTTTAGACGTAACAAAACCATTATTACTTTTTTTAGATAAACATATTTCGTTTAAGATCTATTTTCTATAAAAGAAAGCAATACATCGCGTCATGAATACCGTCTAGAAAAGCACGTAGGAGTCAACGTCATTCGACACCACGAAGAAAAATAAATAATATAGAAGAATGGATACCTAATGAGTAGGTGTCTCTTACAAGTACCTTTTACGTAAAAACATTTCTATTACGTATAGTACACAAATATTTATTGGTATTCTGTAACCATCTGCTACTAGTCTACAATGTAAAAAGGTTGGATATTATAAAAAAATCATCCTTTAAACTTTATTTCTAAAGTGTAATTAGGTTTTAGAAACAAACACTAAGTAATCAAATTAATTATTAGTGCTAAAACTTTATTTTAGGACTTTTTTTAATCTAGAAAAATTCTAGGTAAACGCTTTTACGTGGTTACTTTACTGTTCTCGACTGTTCCAAGAAAAGGTTTTGTTATAGGAAAAAGAAAAGGTTGCATGGGCCGGCCAGTGATGGAAATGAGACTTTAATTTAATAAAAATAAGGTCATCATTCCCCTGCCCTTATCCCAATCATTTTTACTTGGGGTCGGCGCAACACGTCTTCTAGACATGATGCTTAAAGTTTTGGCTATGGTTTTATAGTCGGCCGCCTGCCTGACACTAACCCTCTTTGGGAATGCGATTGTTGGTTGTTTACCCGCCACCATTCGGGTGACCCAAGGTGCTTGGTACAGTGCACTGGGTCTTAAGGTCCATTAGTCGCCTTTTACGACACCCAGTGGAGGGTATGGGGTGGTGCTATTCTTTATATCCGGACACCACACGAATAATTAATAAAATAAGATTAATATAAATAAGGTGCCAAATTGAAAAAAAATATTACACAATTTCGGATCACATTGGAATCGAATATATAAGTCCATGACCCACTTCCCATCGTTTACGTTACACGGAAGTTATGAAACTTCTGTAATTATATTATCTGATGAGCGTTACAGGGAAATGTCGGCGATGAAATCCAAACTCTATCATTCTCGTCGAATATTGATGAATCAATAATCAATTTAGCAATACTTCTGAATTATTTATTGAATTTCTCGAATTATTCGTCGAAAGTTATATTTCCTCTTTCTTCCGAAGTAGAAGTCTTTGAATATCGACATGAGTTTTTGACTCTATTCCGACCTCTGAAAACTTGTCTTATAAAATAACAATTTGTATGCGATGACCATACGAAATGAAACTCCGATCCTCTAAACTAGCCTTCTTAGTGTGGAAAAAATACACTTTTCTCAATACAGATGGTAACTATTATAATAAAGCTCTTTTTAGTACCTGGAAATATTGTTAAAAGTTTTATCAATGCAGGTACAAATGAAAAAAATCCCCGTATGTCTAGTACAATAGATTTTTTCTGTAATGTATTTAAGCGTAATACAGCAACTCTGACAACCAAATTAACTAGCTGGAAAACAATATGAATAAATTATAAAGAACGCTTAGTAATATTCTAAATTCCACGTTTTTGATTAAATGAAGATAAAAAGTAAAATAATTTATACAATGTTAATTAATAAAGCCTAATCATTTTATCCATTACGGACAAGGTTTGACCCAACACCCTTTAAATTCCTGAAATCGCTATTAATGAAATTTTCAGGTTAATCTAATATAGCTCTATAGGTAATTGAATAGTTGACATCACGTTGACACCATTCAAATTCGTAGTATCTGGGCATATTAGTTACATAATTGTGAGGTCATTTCGCTCGAATTTCCAATTGATTAGGGTTTTCCATAAAGAAATATTTAGTAAGGATTGTTGAAATTCTGAGAAGGTTTGTATTATTTGTTTCTCTTACACGTGCCTGTACTAAAATGAATGCCTAATAGTTCTTTTGATTATCGAGAGTTCAAATCAGTTTTAGTGATAATTCGAAAATTATTTCTAATAGAACAACCACCCCAATATAAAACTTATCTATCTGTTATCGCTGTTTGAATTGTTTAAATGCAGAAAAGAGATGAGTTACTTGACTTTAATAAAACTAGTCATTTTAGATATTGTTGTCCACGGTAGCGTACCGATACAAACGAGGACTCAGTTTGTGGAAATGCTCTTCTAAACAACATACATTGTTGTTTTCTGAGAATCTACTACCTTTGTGAGCGCCTGAGTAGCTCCTGTACTCCAATATCTTCAGTAATGATGGCTTCTAGTATTATTTATATTAATAATAAACCAGCCTATATACGTTCTACTACTGGACACACACCTCTTCCCATGTAGGGAAGGTTTGAGCATTGACCACTACGCTAGCACACTGCGGATTTGCGCAATCAGATTCCGATGTTTGGAATGCAAGTTTCCTTACGATGTAGGTATCTCTTCACAGTTTATCGGTACCTACTTTACCTACTGTCTTAGAATAATTAAGGAAGTACATATAACTTTAAACAAGTCACATTGACCGACTGGGGATTGAACCTGCACCTCATGCATACAAATCCACACATAGAACTGCAAGACTACCATGACTTTTTTCTAGTATCACTGAAAAAGAAAAACAATTTGCTTTAAGGTTTTTTTTGCAGTAGAGGAAGCGAGACGATGCGCTACACACAGCGTAGAACGCCGTTTCTCTTCCACAGCTGTAACAGTCTTGTTTTGATGCGAGGCTCTCTGTAATATTTTCTTGTTTTTAAATATTTCTGATTATTTTCAGCTTGGGTTTTAAGATAGTTAATCGTTTCCCATACATGTACTACTGGGTAATTGTTGGCTATCATTGTAGATCCTATTTTGCAGGAGTTGCAATGATAGGCATGTACTATCTTAAAAAAAAACCATCCGTTAATTATAAAAGTATCTATCTTTTACTACCTATATTCAACTAAACATATCAAACGTACAATACTTCCACAAACGTAGGTGTGTTCCTCGACGTTTTGTACTTTAACATTGCTCTAAGTTACATAAACGTTCACGGTCAGGGCGTCAATATAATGAGCCGTTGTGCGCACAGCCTTTGTAGTTTTGAACATATTAAATTTCAACTCAGTATGTCCCTTAGTATGTAGTTCATGTTTTGCTTTATATAAAGGGAAACGTATGTCTCTACTTCAAATAATAAAATGCTACGTGTGTAGTGTTCAAATAGCGACTAAATGTAGGTAACATTGATGTGTATTTATTAAAGCAGTGTATAAATAATGAAGCATAGTTTTTTCTTTGCTCAAATTACGCATTTTAAATTATGTAAAGTAAGGTAGAACATTTCCTTTTATTTCTTTGCAAATACACTATTTGTATTTATTAAGCAAGCATACTGGTATCTTGGGTGGCAAAATATTAAAATGAAAATTCATGAATATTTATAATTAAAAGTAGAACATGGATTAGCGTGAATATTTGGCTCTAGGAAGACCTAAACTCTAAGGCTCTAGGAATAAATATATTAAAATTTTATATTTTCAGGAAGGAAATAAGTTCAGTAGTTTTACTATGTATTATTTTGCGTTGAAATAAACAAAGTTTATTTTCAAATAAATACTTTGACTACGCATTTGGATAGGTAGTTTTTGTAGTGTGTTGAGTTTATCTTTAAAGTATTAGAAATTCACGTTAGAATTCAAACTTTTGATCATTGAACGACTATGCCATTTCAAAATCTTTGAGGTTTGTATAGTCACGAACAAAAACATGTATACACGATTAAGCAATTGAAGTTTAAGTCCTAGCCAAATTATTTATGAAAGCCTAAAATTTTCGTGATAATTAAGAAATCCACTGCATCTGTTGAGTCGAGTTCCCAAAGAGGGTTAGTGTCAGGCTGGCGGCCGACTATAAAACCATAGCCAAAACTTTAAGCAACATGTCTAGAAGACGTGTTGCGCCGACCCCAAGTGAAATGGGATAAGGGCAGGAAGATGATGATGCATCTGTTGAGTCGAGTATACATGTTTTTACTCATGCCTGTTTTTAGGTACGCGTCTCGAACTTAAAATTCGTTGAGTACTAAAAATGTTTTTAATATCTGTGTTTGTCCTCATACACAGATATTAAAAGCTAATAATTTGACACACAACAAATCAATTCATATAACTTTAATTTAGATATTAATAAACACTGCTTAATTTATCTCCAAATTTATAGTTTCTAATTAAATTAATATTTGGCTGCCATGCATATAAATTTTATTAGCTCCAGACACCAAGTATTAAATTTACATTTAAGCAATACGCATTAATGAATGAAACACCCACGCACGCACATCAGTCTTAACTAAAGACTATAGTAATGGGTATATTAGAGTGTTATTAATAGCTTATAAAAATACATTTATCATCATAATTTTCATAGTTATAATGGAAAAAATAAGTAACTTATTTGCTTTGTGTTTACTTTTTCCTAAATTATCTTAAAGCTTAATTCTAGTAGTTATTAAAATAACTTATGTAGAGTTTTCAGTTACCCAGTATCTCTTAATGGAATAGATTGTTAGCAGTTTCAAAAACGTAAATAATTAAAATCAACACATTTAATCTAAGACCAATCAATTACACGACCTATGATCACCATCGTAATTTTTACAATACAGTCCGTCTAAAAAATGAGAATAATTATCTCGAGCTTCTACTTTCCATTTTCCAAAAACATACCAATTTCACCATTATTTTTACATTCTATGGTTTAAAACCCCGTAGCACTAACCTAAAGAGTAGTACAGTTAGTTAAATTAACTTGCAATGATCGTGTGTACGTCACACGTGCTGTTTACACGTGCCCTAGGAGGGAAATAAGGTTTCATAAACAACATTAGCTGAGTACTAGGAACTCAGGAAATGTAAACTTGTTTGGTTTGCTTGTAAGGTGGTTTTAGAAAACGGAAAATTAAGAAAGAACATTTTATATGTTTAAAATTACTTGAAGAGTGATACTGTTGTTTTTTGTATAAATTGTAGAAATACAGCATCTTTTATTTACTATAAAATTTACGTTTTACTATAAAAGTAATGTTACTATAGCAATGTCCAACTGTGCCTCTAGCATTGGATATACATATAGCTCTACCTTTATCTGTTCTCAAGCCGAGTTCATTTCAAAATGCTTGCTTCCTTTTCTACCAATGAATAACTTTAAATGCAAAAAAGGTGTAAACTAAAGTTAAGTTTATATTTCTTCTTCTTTATCCTCTTAATTTAAAACAAAATATTATACCAGCTTTCGTAACGTACACCCTCAACACTTCAAATTAGTCAGTGTTCCTTTAGAATAACTAAGAACGGGTGACAGATAAGATCTGTCATGTTTAGGGCTCTTTCAATTTAGACGTTTCGTGTCGTACGGCTGCCGCACGATAACCGTGCCGCTGGTTTTAGCCCGCTGCCGTACCGCTGCGGTACGTTAGCCGTCCGACACCAAACGCCTAAATTGAAAGCGTATCTGACTGCCGTGCGTTTGTATGTTAGTGTTGTTTTAAATTCATGTGACAGCAGTGTAGCCATGGACTCTGACGAAGAAACATTACTGTTAACATTTATTAACAAATTTTATTAACATTACTGTTAATACAGTAACAGTAATGTTAATAAAATTTGATTGAAATAAATAGTTACCTGCTGCGTTTTTTTCACCAGTATTTTTATTTTTAAAATCCTTTATAAATTTTTCACATATACCTTCCCAAGCATTTTTTGTTTCCGTGCGATTACTGTGTTTGTCGCTTTTGTTCCATATAGTTCCATATAGCAGGACGTAATTCAATTTCATTTATAAATTCTTCCACGTCTATATCATCCATTTTAAGCAAATAATAAACATGAAAATTCAATGAAATTAGCTGTCACGTTTAGTCACCGCACTATTCAACAGCGAAATGAACACGTGGAGCTTGCGACGTTGCCGTCCTGTCGTCGTGCGTTCTCGGTACCGACACCGCACTGTTGCCGCACCGTGCGATTTGTATGAAAACAAATGACCGTCCGTGCACCGTACGACAAACGCACCGTTTCGGCACTGCTGCGGTCCGACACGATACGGCTAAATTGAAAGAGCCCTTAGAGTAATACTGGCACTCATCCGCGAAATGAGATACGACACAGTAGCATAATAGTAAGCCAGGGACCTACCAACAACACATAGCGCTAGACTTGCGGTTGTGGAAAAGAGATACTGCTATACGCCGTGTAGTGTTGTCTCGCTTCCACAACTGCAACAGTCTTACTTTAAACGGTTAATAGGCCCTGGTTAAGACAACCATTTTATGTAAACCACATAATATATTGTCGCTCCTCTGAATACTGAACTCTACAAAACTCTACATACTCTACGAAAGTAAGAACTGTGTGCAGCATATTTTAAGAATTTTTTGAAATTATGAAAACAATAATGATTACTGGATATTGTCAAAAGTAACCTGAAAATGACTGTCTTAATGTTCTTTTGTTGATATATCTTAATATTTATTATGAAACATTCTACAGGAGAAAACGGAATACACATGTTGTACAAAGGGATGTCAAATTCATGGAGTGCCTAAATGGACTATAATAGATAAATGAAAAAAACAGAGCAAGCTAAAATGACCGCTTTAAGAATAGCGTGAGAATGCTAAGCAATCAAAACAGAAGTATCAAATTCCTTGATATTCTACTTTATAAAGGAGAATTTTATCACTTTGGCTCTCGATGTCATTGCCAAATGTGAACCGATTTTGATTTATGATTAAGGTAAATCTCAGGGTCGGGCGGGAACATATAAATTTTATGAACAAATTTCATTAGTAATGGTGGGAAATTGAAGATAAAGATTTATATTAGACTGCTTAACATCTGAAGCTGGTTTTTCTTAACTTAATATATTGAAGTGGATGATAAATGGATGGGAAGTGGTCTTTGGCAAATATTAACAAACTTTTTCGTCGTTTTATGGTAGTTTTTAACCAATGTTTTGTATTCTATTCAAGTACATTACGTTGTTTTAACATTGTCACAGCCTAGCGATACTTATGACCCAGGTTTTCATAAAGCTTCATATAAATGTGTATTAGAGTTGTAAGGAAAACTATGGGTTCATTTACAACATTTAATTAACTAAAAGTCGCATTGATTTAGAATACTTTAGACATACAAGTCATAGCTTAATTCCGTAACAACTTATGCTTTGAGTACTAAAAGTAATTCAGTGGTAAACAAGATAACATTCCCTCATTAACAAACGGCTCTTCAATTAACTTTACATAAATAGCCTTTATTCTACATAAGTAAGGTTTATATTCAAATGTCATGATTCGCCTGAGCTCTTTACAACAGTCATTTGTTCACCTTCATTTTACATATACCTGACATTCGTTGACTGATGATGATATCTTTCTTAAAGTGTAAATACTCCTTTTCTCTTCTATAGAATATGGACCAACATAACACTTTGTTTTGGCGCCAAAATCAATATCGTTATGTTGTTGTGTTTCGGTTATCCAACGTAATGATTATGTAAACGATTTTTCCTTTTTCGATATATATTTTGTTACATTACAGCTTTTTTACTAAGTAGTCCAAATGTGTTATTTTTTCTTTAGGCTTTATATTGGGTAGTATCTATGGAACAATAATTATTTTAATTTTTAAGTTACAATTCAGTAGGTGCTACACATTAGATTAATTTTCTATCTCATCGTACTTATATTAAAATTTTCAGAATTACAAAAGCAGAATATTATTTAGGCATTTCTTCAAACCTAAAATTTTCGACAGCGGATCTAAACCTATTTCTTAGATACATTAGTAGGTAGGTAATCCCATAATCCAGTTGAAAACTCCCTTGAACTAAATACCTAGACAGTCATAACACTTTTATTTCGTTCAGTTTTATTAGCTCATTAATATTTAAGTGCGTCAAGACCATTTTAATTAACAACGTTATGAAAGCCGTATTCCATAACATTACTAAAATTAGTTTCATATTCGCGTGACCTTTCAGTGGCTTGACGAGAGCTGCACTTTACAGTACACTGTGGTTTAATCAACACTTAATTAAAGTAATTCATTATGTTCAAATAAGAATGACTTGTAGGAAATGGCACTTGGTATATTAACGTAGAAGACATTTATAGAGAAGTTGTTCATGCAGAACTGTTATATTTGAAGTTAGTAACTTCTGAAATTGGTATTGGTATTTAGAACCTGGCTACAATGTTGTGTGCGTTTTAGAAATAAATGTCTCAGCTTTCGTGTTTCGGAAGGCACGTTGAAATGTGGCTCTTGCACCTGATCTCTCTCCGGTCGTGTCGGATTTCCGTCCCACCGGACTATGAGAATAAAGGAACATAGTGCCACTATACTGTCCTAGTAACACTAGTCGCCGTCGCCAAAATTGTATACAATAGGTATATGTTATACATGTTTGGCCCATCATGTAGTCTTTATTTGAGACATCACATATTTTTGAAAACGTCTTAATTGCGTAAGGCGTCAAATTCAGAGACATAATTTACTGTCAGTTATTATACTAATATTGCATATATTATGTATACGCCTGTCGATCGTCAAAGTCGTCGATTGCACATATCGCCGAATAATATAGGTCACCACGCCAATAACCACTGTGCGCGACGTGTCGCGGATAAAATTCCCACGTAGGACTAGATTTTGTACGATCCGTAAATGCTTGTTCTGAGCCCGGTTGTCTTTGCGCGCATGTGAATTGAATGATTTTGAAGCCCCCCGCGACAAAAGGTTTAAAGGTCTTAGTGCCGGAGACGCTTAAAAAAACCTATGTGATTCGTCAAATGATTATTTAGTATTTTCCACTACGCCTAACTTCGTGTCAGTAGAAACACACCATAAGACTTCTCATATTGACTGTGTCATAGGTAAAAAAATATTATTAAAACAGTTAATAGTGTTGTTATTTAAATCAGTAAAATAATGATGCTAAAATAAAAGACTCAAACTTAACCCTAAAATACAAACACGATTAGTAACTTTCAACGATGTTCACTTTCTTTCATCTAATCACCGATTAAACTAATGTTCCTAAAAACATCAAGTTAATCGTTTCTTTACTCCTGCTATCGGAAGTCTTCGGTTTTAAAAATATCCGAATAGCCCATAGTATCGATGTGGTTGGACGTCTATCATAAAACAAACTAAGTTATGGCCGGCCACAAATAGCCGGCGAGAATAACCCGCGTCCGTTGCAGGGTTAAGTGTGTATGTGTTATTATTGCTCTAATAAACTCTCCTTTTTTGTATTGGGTTCATTTGTTGTGGTTTTCTATGACAAATTAATTAAGCATGTTATGGTATGTGAATTAATTTATACCCATTTTTATTTAAATCATAATGTATCTTGTTGGTGTAGAATAGTCCAACAATACAGTTGTCAATCAAATTGATAATAAAAAAATAACGTTAAATATCTTTTGTTAAAATTACATTCTGGATAAATATTTAGGCAACATCAATATATCTAGACTATTCAGACGTGACATTTAAAATTTTCGAAAACATCCAACAAAACGAAAAGGTTATTGCCTTATTGAAATTGCGCTAACAAAATATTTTCACCATTCAATATAATCCCGGATAAGTCGGCTTAAGAAAATTGGTAAAATAATACGGTCCATTAAATACCTAGATAAAGATTTAGTATTGAGTTGCCGCTTCATAAAAATATACCAAAAGCCAGTCAATATATTGCATTCTATCATATTATGAATTGGCTATTTGGATTCTGATTTATTTCTATATTAGGTAGGTAACCCATATATGTACGTTTTATTACATTACGATATTTTTTTTGTGCAAAAGAGACGCCACTCAACATTATGAACTGCAATGTAAACTGCAAAAAATAACGATTTCAATTTATATTTTCTCAAATATTCTAAAACTTCCTCGAGTAACAAAGTGCTCTCTTCCTTCGTCTTCCACAGGGACAGTACAGCACAGACTTGTAGAGAGTCCGTAAGCATTCCCAATGGATAGAAAAAGGTTAACAATTCTAAAATCCTCGTCTTCAAGGAATAAAATCACTTATTCCAGTGAAGAACAATAAAATACTGTAACGAGGACAGTCTAATGAACGCTCGTTATAGTTTACACTCGCTCTAAAAGCTTCTCCAATTGATTGGCTCCCAGCTTTGATGTTACATAAATGTTTAGATAAATACTGCTTTGTTCTATCTCAGATTATCGCTGCATTGTTACATACAATGGCTTTATTACGAAATATAATTTTACATTCAATCCATGGTACCTTTTTATACAAAGGAATTTGAGTATTCATCTGGCATGCTTTTTAATAAATAATATTATGTACGAGCATCCGACAAAGGTAGCTGGGACAGACTGGATGCGGAAGGTATTTAGTATTAAAAAAAATTGAACAAATACTCTGAATCCATCCATTTCTCGAAATAAAGATGATTGTATAAAAATTTTACATAGTTGCTTTACTGATTTATAAGAAGTACCAAAAATCAATATTGTTTGATCTTAAATCGTTAAAACTTGAAGGCTTAGATCTAGTCTCTACCAATGTCATAAAAATTGTTATAGGTAGACCCTATTCCATGTTTTTATGACAATGTCTAACACTATCTTTTTTTAACCGGATCAATTTTATCGCTTTTCCTATAATCTTTGCCTACGCTATAAGCATTAATAATAATGAGTTCATAAGGTGTATAAGTTATGGATATAAAATCTTTATATGTAACATTAGCTTTGTCCTGTACTTCGATCTTGTGGCGTGGTTCCTGTTCATAGTAATTTTCGTGACTTCACGTGTAAAAATCAAGTCGAAATTGTGTTTTTTTTTTCGACGTAGGTAGGTACGTTTTATGTTATACAGTTTTGTAAATGACTCATTCCCAGGCCAAGATCTCTTTCCGTATCGAACACAATTAGTTTTTGTTTTGTCATGCCTACGTCTAGACAGCATTATTGCCTATATGTATAGATTCAGCAACCTATAAACTGGTTCAGTATATTAGGTACCTCTTCCCAAACGCTATAGTATGTTATAAAACAGGGTGAAACTTTAAGATTATCAAGAAGATAAAAATATATTTTTATTGGTGCTACAGCGGCGCTACATCATAAGTTTATGGATAAAAACAAAAGATGTGGCTTCAGTATAAAAAACAATATACGATAAAATTTCCAAAGGTCGATCATGTAAGGGCTAGGGTCATCACCTACGAAGCCGACGTGTTTAGTACTCGTATTCGACAACATAAGCATAAATAAAGGCGTAAGTTATCAGTATTCGTAGTACACTACATCGTTTTGCTTCCACAATGGAAATAAACTTGCTTAATGAGCCCCTAAAGAGTTATCGATCACGGTGACTTCTTTCATTTAAACGCAGCTTAATATAAATTGTTAGAAACAGCAATTGCTTAGCCATTACATTTTGCTACTGTCATAAAACAAATAAAAATATTATTCAAGCTTTACTCAAAATTTCATACGCCTACTGCTTACACCACCTACTCCGCCAAAAATATACCACAAAATCAACTACGAGCACATTTCATTTGTTTTAAAGACTATCTAGAGTCAGCCCTAACCCTTCCACGTTCACATCGTATCAAATGCCGATACGAATAGTGAATATTGCAAACAAAGTGTTTACTGAAATCAGTATTCAAGATAAGCACTCCCCATAAAACAGTCACTGTCTTGAAGCACATAAAATCTTGTTTCTATTTGTTTAACCTCGTAAACTTAAACCTTATTGCATTTTTAAAGTCTATGTATATCTATCGTCTATAGTGCATCTTTTAATGTATCGCTGATTTATTAAATGCACTTAATCAGACCTCGGTGGTATGCCTGTACTACGAAAGTTAAAAGTAAAACGGTTGTTGTTGCGGAAACGAGACGGAGCAATACACCGCTCGTAGCGACGTCTCGCTTCCACAATTGCAACAGCTTTAAGAGCTCACATAGTTCTGGCGTTCCTCCTCCATTCTTCCTATAAATTTGAAGGTATATATAGTTTGCTTTGTGAGTCACTATAATTTGTCTTTTTTATTATCAAACACAATATAATAATTAAGTAGATGCTCAGTTCTAAGAAAGATAAAACGCAGGACTGTGACTTGACTACTGATCATAAGGTCAAACGAACATGAAAATCAGCTTAACATAGCATTACGTATAATGAATACCGATCAATTAGCTTCTAATTTATAGGTATCTGACCTGCTAGTAATTACTCAGTACTTACAAAGGTTGTTGAACCCTACACAGCATCAATACTGAATTTGAAACGATAATGGCTTAATAACCTTCGTCAACTAATGATAGGTTCAAGAATCTCCTAGGTTATCCTAACCATGTTTATTCATGTAAAATTAATTCTTAGCATTATTTAATTAAAGATCAAAATACACAGGCATTTATTTAAGTTAATAATGTTAATTACAAATGACAGAAAACATTTTTGTTTTTTTATTTTTATTAGCCAATGTTATGTCTCGATGAAACCTTTGCTTAAACTTTATTTTCCAAGTAGCAGTCAATTAAGAACATGTAAACAATTGCACACGTGTTGAGCATTTATAAGAAACTCACGTGGACTTTCTCGTTAAGGAATATTCATATTTTTAGAGACAGATTTTCATGTTTATATTTTATATTCTGATCTTCAAAGTCTAGATATAGTTTACGAGCCGGAGTTTTTAAACTGAGTTCATAACCCCAGAATATTGAAAAGCAAATTAGTTGAAATTATCTTTTTTTTTATTACGCCAAGATCCTTTTTTTAATTACATTTATAGGTATATTATATTATATTTACAAACTTATAAAACTAAAATTAAAATATTTACAAACATATATATACAAAGATATTATATACAAGGCTTAAAAAATCGCATCAAAAAATTCGTCCGCATCATTGCCGGCCGGGAGTGTGCCCAAAAGGCTGGCGGCATTGCCACGTTGGATGGCAATGCTTATCCTCTGTGCGAGGTAAACGCCAGCCTTTGGGTCACGAGAAGTGTCAACAAGTCGCTTTGCTAGATCTTTAAAAAGCGACTTGGCACTCGGGCCCCACGGTCCGAGAGTTTCGACCCCAAACGGCTCAAACAAATAACTACCAACTAGTTTAGTATATTTGCGCCGCTTGAGGTTTTCAGCGGCCGCAGCAGCAGCCCCAGCACAGCTAGACGAACCGGGAAGATGAGATGGCGCAAGAGTATCGACACAGGTAGCGTCCCACACTAAAGGCCTACCCATCTTCCAAGGGAACAAGGACATACCGTCTGGTCTCTTACCATCGTCGCGTGCCAAACCATTAGGTTCTAAAACGGCTGGTACGCCGACAGCAACAAGAGCACGACGGATGATGTCATTAATGTTCGCATGACGAGCCAAGCGACCCGCACTACGGCTGCATGACAAACCGTGGTGTCCGAGGCTGTTGACAACTTCTCCACAGAGACAATGATGCGGAGAACAACAAGCAGCGCCAAGGCGAAGAGCAGCAGCAAGGCGGAAAGTAGTGTCGTCGAACAAGGTGCCTATATTCGACGACGGAAGAGCATGGAGCCAAAGACCTGACTCCCATTCACCAACAGCCAGGAGGCGTGCACGCTCCGCAGGAGAGGTAGAAGAAGAAATTAGATTTTCTTGAGTGATTCTGCAAAGCGGCTCGTCCCACTGTCTCTGTGATGATGGGTAGTCTGGAATATTGGAACTTGGGCAAGCAAGTCTCCAGGCATCCACAGCCTCAGTAAAGCACGGGACATCAAAATCAACCAGTGTGGAAGCTAGAATATTCCTGGTTAATTTATCAGTGCCGCACACAGAGGATATGAATGCAGGGAGGCTGAAACTCGAAATTTTGCGGATGCCGAGCCCCCCCATGCGAATGGGAAGAGTAGCTTGAGTCCAAGCCCGGTCATCCAAGATCATATTTAAAACCAAAGAAAGCGTGTGTTTAATAATTTGGTCCAATTTTACCAAAAGATTAGGGTGCTTCCATAAGTGGGAAGCACGGAGGAAATAAGTTAATTTTGGGCCGAAACAACAAAAACGAATTAAAGTAATAGCCGAATGCATATTAATTTGAACGAGTCTTTCCGAAACGTCGTTGAAATTTTGAATTTTCTCTTCTATGAAATTTTCAAAGGAATCATCAAAGATAGGAGACCCAAGAAGGCGTAGAGAAGATTTATTTATAATTTTGATTGCAGGAGCTATGGCATTAAATTTGGAAACGGTCAGTCTGTCAGTATGGTCAGAAAGGAAAAGTTCACATTTAGAAAAGTTTAGTTCAAGACCAATAGTGTCGAAATGGTTTTTTAAAAACAGCAAATCATCCAGAACCGAATCTACATCGCCTCCGAGGGTCCCATCATCGAGGTACCATACGTTAAATTTAGATTTTAGCTGCCGGATTATAGGGTGAATAGCCAAACTAAAAATTACTGGCCCAAGAGGATCACCTTGCTGACAACCGACAGCAGAATTCAAAAGTTTGTCCCGATATAGTAATTTAGAGGGATATCTGTAACACTGCCAAAGAAAACAATAAATTTGGGGTAATTCTTTTTTAACTTCTGCCAGCAGGGTGTCCCTGTTTACCGAATTAAACGCATTTTTGATGTCAACCTTCAAGACGACCTCTCCTTTACCAGAATTTACGTAGGTCGACAACGCGTGTACGGCAGCTTCACAGCCCCCTTTGGAGCCATAACCAAGCTGAAGGGGCTGAAATTTTTTCGAAACTGTCTCACCGTAAAATTTGCAACAAACCTTAGCTGCCATACGACGGTATGTAGTGCCCACGGCAATCGGACGAATACCACCATCCCTCTTACGCAGAGCACACAAATTGGCCCCATATAAGACGTCAATGATGGCTTCGTCCACCTTGCCGGAGAGCATGAGGTTTATCAAAACCGTAAGCTCCTTCAAAAGCGTCTCACCCGCTTCCCCGGCGCCTGAACTCATCAGATCTTTTAGATGCTGTGGGCTCAGACCGTCGAGGCCACCAGCAGAGCCGCTCCTAAAGGAGCCAAGGGCTGTGACAACCTCCCGACCTGTAATGGTGAGAACATGTAAGTCCGGGTCAGGGGGGTCAGGAAAGGAAAGGTCGGGCGCAGGGATAGGGTGTTTGCTCTCCAGAGCTGCAAGAGTTTCTGGGGAGCAAGGTGCCACCTCATCACTGCTAAAGAGAATCCTGGCTGCTCCGCTAATATCACCTTCCTCTAACTTACTTGTAACCAAGTAGGAAACACCTTTGGAAGAGGTTACAAGCCTTTGCTGCGGAAATTTGGAGTCAAAATTATGGACCGAAACATTGCAATTTTCTTTACTACATTAGTTGTAACTCTTTTTGTCTTCTTCTTTTCGTTTTGTACAAACTAGTGTCAGAGTTTAGGCCGGCCATTATGGGCCTCTGACGTTGCAACATACACCTTCGGCAAATTCTCAGGTGTGCTGGCTTGCACACGTTTTCCTTCTCCGTTTAAAGAAAGAGATAATTGCTATTGTAAGATGTATACGAAATCGAAAAGACATTGATGCGTGCCGAAATCTGAACTTACGACCATTGACTTGGCAGTCCAGCATGAGGTCTTTATTTAAAATTTTAATAACTGTACCTAAAATAAAGCTTGTGATTTAATCACAGTCCTTTGATGACATCGGCATGTTAGGTACTAGCCTTGTTTCCTCAAGACGTTGGTAAATGCTCTCGGTTTTCACCTCAGGGTACCCAAAATATACGTCAGTGACTTAAAACTAATTGATTTCAAAGTAACTATAAGGATATTACTTACCTGAAACTCGCTATAAATTGATGTTAGAAGCAAGTTATTATGATATCGATGCACGTGAGATATTCTTAGAAGCTTATGCTAACTACTAGTGTAGGTAGCTTATGGAAACGCTCGAACCAACTTTGAACTCTTGGAAAACTCGACCGAGCGTTATGCATATGGCAACGTGTAAAGTCATCTGGCTGGTTCACAAAGAAGATTCACATGATAATCTCGAGAGATGGGTGCATCATGTCAATATTCGAAAACGGTTCAAACAAGTTGTTGGTCGATCAGTTTCGGATTAAATCGGACATCTTAAAAATGCATTAGTAGAAGAATAGAGGTGTAATACGTATCTATCGTGGAATAAAAATCTTTTTTTAGGCAAACGTTTATGGAAATTTGTAAGTACTTACCATAAGTTGGTGAACACGTGACCAATCAGGATGCGTTTCCTGCGTTGCAAAGCTTGGTGGAATGGAGCACAGGAGACATAATAATATATTTCCAACTACTGTGATTCTACTATTTCTGTTACTCTACTCCGTGCCTGTAAAAGCGCACTCTTTGGTTGCTGGTTACAAGTGTTACTACAGTTATCATCAGTAGGTACCTGCGGCCTATAACTAAATTCAGTATTTTCCTTTTTCTGCGGTAGAAAAATAAACGACTCAACACCTAAGCTAAGGCAGTTTACAAAAGGTATCCATCCAGCAGTTGTCTCTTAAATACTTCAATATTTTATTCCTATGCCAACATTTACTTAACGACAGCTGGAAAAAATTCTTACATTTTTATTTAAAAACCCAGGCAGAGGGAGCAATTTAATATAAGCACTTACATGTAAAATGCGAGGCTGCCGTATAAAAATCTGTGCGGAAATACTTGACAAGAAGAGATGAAATTCGGAAACAACTCGTGCCCAGTGTTTTCTGGTTTTATATGTGATTAGATGCTATTTACTTAAGCAAATACAATCTTAAATCAAAGAGGTTTTATATCTACCTACTCTTAATTTCTTTAACACCCGGATTTTTAAACTCTAATTAATAATAGTCAGCTAAAAATTAATTAATTAGCCTTATTTGCAACTACGTAAATTATTTCATTTGTATTACATAACACCATTTCCAGATTACAATTTCTGAATTTTCAGCCGTAAAATATCGACACCTTTATCCGAAAGTTTCAAGTTCATACCTGCTTACCACCATCACTAGATCTAATACTATTACACGTGTGGAAACGAGACAGCGCTCTACATAGTGTAAAGCGACATCTCTTTCTCACAACTGCAAAAATATTACTTTGAGCGTTGATGGTACGCCCCCCGTTTGTATTTGAAGGTTAAACGTTTAATTTTGTTTGAATTGAATTTCGGATATTGAATAAATCTAGTTGACTTTGCTAAAGGAAATTTTAATAGAAGTTTTCATCTCGAGTAATGGTATTGACACCTTGATATTGAGCCTTGTAAATCTCTTTTTTTGGAATTATGAGCGAGTTGTATGAATTCTGGTAGGTTATAGGTACTTATTTAAATTCTACACTAGAGGATTAGGCTGGCAAATCATGCGATAGACTCTCTTGCTCTTTGATTTAATATTGCATTTGCAAGTAAATAATGATTTGATTTGATTTAATTAGACGTATGTAATATGTGACAATGTGAAGGACAATTTAATAGTTTTTTGTTGTACTAAATAATTGTTGTATAAAAAATCATGGCACACTTTTTTAATGTTAGTATTTCAGTAAAAACAAAAAGTACCTTCAACAGAACTTCGCAATTAAATAAGAAAATATACTTAAAGAGATCCGTTAACATCCTGCTATTTATTTCTCTAAGATACCGCAATACGTTACAAGGAATCTCCTCCTGGCTTTGGGTCCGTTTTATCGTCCTAATAACCAAGTTAAACAGTAACCGAGTCGACCGCCAGGACATTTAGCCAGTAACCCAAAGGCCTAAGTTTAAACGCCATTAAACACTGATTCAAGTCGACTAGACAAGTTCGCCTGTGATGAATATTGATCACGAGACTGGGGACCCGCCTTAATTGTCTTGCAAAGGCCTCCCGAGATAGAAGGGACGAAAATTGGTCATCGATTCTGTCTCCTTCAGCTTTGAGACAAGTTACGCTTGTACAAGAATCTTATGGCCCCTGAATTTTGTAAATCAGTGCTATCATCATAAACATTCACGTCCAAGAAAACGTGAAGAAATGAAATTCTTACATGCGTTAACGGTGATAATTTTTTTTATTTCATGAAGAAGACAAATCAAATGTATCAAAAATAAACATAATATTTTTCTATATAAATGTATATGACAGAAATAAGTATGATGATAATGATGAAGGAACCGTTTGATGAAATACATGTTCGTTACAGGCAATTTCAGAGAACTAAAATTTATTATTATGAATGTGAATTGCCTATTTCAGTATAAGTTCGTTTAGTAAAATTTCCATTACACCAAAATCATCATTTCTTTCGTTTGACTCACAAACCTTTTGTTTTCCAATATCCTGTTGTCTTTTGCAGTCATGATCAGAACATTCTTTGTTCTGTGAAAAATGAGTTGGGTACATTTTGTTTATGCCATAAACTCTCTCTTGTCTTGTAAGTCAAAAAACGACTTCGTCCCGTAAAAGAGAGAAGTTTTTCATTTAAGGTTTTTTTATCTAAATTAATTTTTACTCACACAAAGCTCAGCCAGCCTACTGTAGTAGAATCGCCAAGCCAAATTTAATTTTAATATCTGGTTATAAGTGCAGTCACCCAATCGCTTTATATAGAAAAGAAAATCATGGTAAATCACTAGTTTAACAATAAATCATGTTTTTCTTCGTTTCATCGTGAATTTTAATTAAAAAACCTCGTACCGTTGAAACGTTAATAACTGGGTCTGTTTATGAAAGTTTTTAATACGTGCCAAAGTCTGAAATAAGTATTCTTTTCAGACACTATTTATTTTGTAGGCAGACCTTTAATGTCCATAGGTAAAAGAATTGTATACTGTTTTAATTCAGATTAATTTTTAAAATGATTCAGAGTATTTCAGAATTTGATCTAAAAATGTTGATGTGGTGGCAAAGAGACGCTCCTCTACACTTTGTACTTTGCCATTTTGCTTCTACGACTGATAGTCTAACTCTAAGATAATCACATAGCAATCTCTCTCATATCACGAGATAACTTCAAGGGAAGAAACCCGGTCCTTTTTAAAGGCGGGGACACAGCTTCAACATGCAGAAACTTCTTTGAGAATTTTTATCTGAAATGTGATGGGTCGTTTTCCAAGGGTAATCAACCAATGCACTTACAATAGTTTTGGGAAATTGATTTGTGAATAATTTTAGATGAGTGTGTCCTTCAACACTGGTAATTATTAGTGCTTCCAAATTGAATTAGTAGCTAAGTTTAAAAACAATGATCCAATTTCCTTCGTTATGATTACGTTTGTTATGTAGATCATATTTCATAATTGTTTATATTTGCAAACGAAACATGCGAGTGTTATGAAATTTGACGTCTGAGGAAGCAAATTTCAAAATATAGTTAGTGAGTTGTGGGTATTTGTAAATGTACGTTTGTTTGATGATGTCAACAAATGTAGTGGTTCGGTTATATAAATGTTTTGACAGATGTTATGATTTCAGTAATAGGGCTGCATTAAAAGTGTTAAAGCCATCATAACTGTTCTGATAAAAGATATCTATGTAGCTCAAAGTTATTGTGGTTTTGAAACTTCATAATAAGGTTTTGCTTAGTTAATTAAATGGAACATGTAATACTGTAATGTATAACGAAATAATTGATGAACGCCATCTATCGTACAACAACGGGTTCAAGTTTTATTTCGGATTTTTTCTAAACAAAAATGTCACTTAGGAAAAGTCGTATAAGTACTTTTTTAGGAAAATCTTGCAACCATGTAAGTCTCAATAAGAGTATCAAAACTCTAGGGCACGACGACATTCTAAACCAATTCTATTTAAAGTAAATACTATTTCTAAAAATAGTTATCTAGTCAAGACATCAAGACTGAGAACTCATTACAATGTGAGTCCTCTAACCACTGTGTGGGTTGTAGCCGACGATCCTTTACCCAAACTGTAGGAATTTCTGAAAACTTGTAAAACTCATATATAGCTTCATACTCATAGATACCTAAAATAGAGACATGTCAAATAGAGACACACAACCTAACCTAACCTATATTTGACAGAGAACTGTAACTATATGTAACTTCAGAACAAGTTCTATAAATTTACAAGACCTAAAGCTAAAACTAAGCTAGCTTTCAGCCTAACCTATATCAAAAACAAATTTAATTAAACTAATATAAATTATCTTTGCCACAGTCTCAAAACTACGCATAAGTTTCCATCTCATCAAGTTAAAACCATACTCTATTTCCGTTCTTCAAAACTATCATAATAAGTAATAATAATTAAACAACTAAACGGCAGTAAAGTGTTAAAACTAACTTTCGTTAAGTTTCATGACCGGTTGTGGAGTTATTAGGATAATAAAATAAAATTCTCCATATTAAAACAACCCTGAATGTTAACGCTCCCATAACTTTAGGAACGAACTAACATCTGGTTAATTCTTTGGCGGCCACAATAAAACGAAATTTCTAAACGATCTCACACGAAGTTAGCCGATAGGTAATAAAAAGAAATGGAAATAAAACTGAACGCAGACGGGTTCAAATAAAACGAATGCAGGCAAGTGCACGTGTGGAGCGGTGGTCTTAAAGCGTACCGCGTGGAAATAGATCAGATACATTTTGCATATCGACGCCTTTGTTGATATGTCGCGCTTCTGATTGTGACGCCACTCTCGGATATTGTTGGCCATTTTGCATATTTATTGCTTTTTATGGACTCTGATTTGATATTGCAGTGACGTGGGAGCTGTTGACATTTGCTAACTTATATTGTGCGTTTTATTCATATGTATTCTGTTTTAGCCCTCAAAAATGACACCCTTGACGTAAATGGCTCAACATAAACAAAAATGTTTTCAATCTCGCGAAAATAAACTAAAGCAAAATTACTCGTAGTATATCCACAAGGACACATTGTCCTAAATTCCTGAACACTATAAAAAAAGTATTACACAATTTATACCATTATTTCTCACTACAGTAATTTACCCTACCCTTATCTAAGGGCTTAGTGATAACAGAAACTGACCCTTTTAATAAGGACACGTAAGGGCCGGCTGTTATAAAACATGAAAGTTAAGGACAGATTTTGGATCCAGGTCAATCTCGGTATTTATGTCTTCTTTCTAGTCACGACAGCATAATTAAAACTGACGATCCACAGGAGATAACCCACTTTGATTAGTTATTTCAGGTCATCGAATTAAGCCAAGGTTTTAACTAACTAAACATTTAATTAATTGTGCTGTAATTGTTTTGTTTTTTGGATTGAGGACAGTTTTTAAAAACTTTTTGAATTTCATCGACTTTTGTTATTTCTAAGTGCGTTTACTAGACTGTTGAAGCAGGACTTTACTTACTGTGGAAAAGGCGTGACGGCCCATATAATGCACGAGTCGCAGCAATCCTTTAAAGTAAATATCGCTATGCAACAAATGCTATTTGACTTATTCCATAGAACGTATGATAGGGAATCAGAAGAATAGCTAGCCCATATTATTGGTTTAAATTAAAAACACTGTCAAAATCAAAATGACCATCGATGTGTGATATTGATTTTTACAATTTAAGTTTTGATAGAGTATTTTCGACTCACTGAAAAACGTTCTATGTCACGAATCAAAATCCAGTGATTCTCGTTATTTTTGAAATTGATTGATAGAAAAACAAAATATTTGTATCAGTTCAAAAGGTCCAATATTCGCGCATCGCGTTCCTCCAGTTTTTTAATAGGAAACTGTCACTCGCCTACATTGCTTTGCTTCGCATATTTTTTTGGCAAGTCGGAATTTCGGAACGATGTGACGCGATAAAAAGCAAAGAAAAAAATTAAAAATCAGATTCGTTAAAACATGTACGTGACGGTGTTCGGGAAGAAAATTTCAGCATTTTCAAAAAGGTTTACTTATTTGGTCTCCTTTATTATCAGTCAAGCAAACGTTTACTGGGTTTTCAAGCAATTTCTATTAACCATCAGATCAGCTCATAAGACTTCAACACATTATAAAACAAATTCGCTTCCCGCGTCTGTTCATATCTTGTTGTGTAATGTCTGTTGTTCTATATTATCTTCTGCTTAGACCTTCAAAAAATGCAATGCATTTTAATTAAAATTATTAGAAAGTTTCAAGAGGAAGGTTTATATGCGTAATATACCAGTAATGCATGTGTGCGAAGCTAAGGCGGGTCGTTAGTATAATATAAAGGTATAATAACATAGTTCTGTACACAACAAAGGATAAAAATTCCGTTAATCTCTTATGCGATTATTACACTACCTATTATTATACCTACAGCAGACAATACTAACAGCTTATGTTTATATTAAAGGTATTCAAGTCGGGTAGTAATGACCTGCTTATGAGATGAATGAATTATGTGACAGTAGCATAAATATCATAAAATATAAAACAGTAATTCTTCCATCATGAGGTATGTTAAGAATCGCATTTTGTCTGCAGAGTAACTATGGGAAAGGTTGTGATAAGACTGGGTACCATTTAATAACTTAAATCACATAAAGTATGTTAAAATAGTTCTGCAAATATATTATATTTAATCTTTACGTGTCTGCAATTTTTTATACGTTAAAATTGAAAACAAAATACAGCAAAGCTTGAAATAGAAATATGAAAGTATCACAAGACATATAATAGCAATATTCTTCGCGAACACTATAAACAAAGACAATAATAAAAAAGACAAATGTTTCATTTTCACATTTCCATATCGCCAAGCGAAAAAATATTTTATTGGAGTTTGCATTTTATCTACTGCTGTTGTTTTCAAAGATTATTTTCGAAGACAATTTATGTGTGAAAGTATTGCACGTTATTAGGCACTAGGCGCATATTACCGACACCTAAAGTAAAGACTAATGCAGCGTGGAAAAGAGACGCCGCTCTACATTTTTCTGTGAGTTGTCTCGCTTCCACAACTGCAACAGTTTTACTTTAAGGCCTGTAGAGACTTGTAGACTTGTAGGCCCCCAGGGCCATTGCTATTTCTTGTTTAGTGGTTTCGCTGCAATCCAATATGTGTCAAACATTAAATTTGTCTTTCATCTTAAAAAAACGACGACGTTTTTTTTTCACTATCTGTGTTTTTTCCGCCAGAGTTTCATCTTTGTGTATCATTTCTGTAACATTCAGCCGATTTGTCTTTTTCGGACGTTGCTTCAAACTAAAAACCTTAGCAGAATTTTATACTGGTTTAACTGGTTGCAAAAACTATAGTAAAATATCTTTTTTTGTGGTAACATTTGTTTCTTCTAATTTTCTTTACAAAATTTAAAAAGGAAATTCCATGCAATGTTTACAGTATTCACTCTATCACACTGTCTCAGTTATCGCACCACACTTCGGTAGAGTCAAGAACAATCTGTCTAGCTCAAGCCTAACGTTCTCTAGTGTAATTGGATTCCAAAGGTCAGTCGTCCTGTGTAAAATATGGCTACTCACTCTACTCAGTGGCATCTGGTTTGAACCCCCGTCTTTGCTGACTTAAGACGATGAAATAGGTACTTCATGAACTTACCTTCTAGGTTCGATTAGAATTAACTGTGATATGATTGTTATAAGAGAAAAATGGGGTAAACGGACTTTAAATTTTAGTGTACCTTTTCATTGGACTACTTTATTTATAGATTATGTGATATTAGCTTTTGCCCGTGACTTCTTTCGCGCGAATGTTGGTTATTGCTGCAGGAACAATAACCTGTGACGACGACGAAAATGCCTTTGTGTTAATCCAGGGTGTCAGTTAACTGATACGGTACACACACACCAAATTTCATTAACACTGATTCAGTTGTTTGAGCGTGAGAGAGTAACATACATCCATTCATCCATCCACAAACTTTCACGTTTTTAATACTAGTAGAATAGCGAGATTTTTCCTTTCTATTATCTAAAAATCCGGTGTAAAATACCGATAAACAAACTCAACTTCACGACTTTAAACTAAATTAACCGCTTAACACCTACATATTTCCAGAAAAAGGAAAAGATTTTAAAACAAAGTAAGTAATACATTAACACCTAAGATTTTTTCCCATAACCTTTATCACTTGTAAACAAAATGTCACATCGAATAAACTCACAGTAATTGACATTTCATCGAGTTTTCTTATTCTGGGAACTGTCATAAGCACGAGTAAACACGTAATCCTGTTGCCACGTGGGTTCAAACACGTTATGTAATAGAAATTCTTAAAACAATTTGTCTGAGAATGTTCACAGCTTCTTTAAATCACTGCAGAACACATTTTATTGAGCTATTGCTACGAAAAATGTAAGGTAGGTAATGGACTTCAATGCAATTCTGAATTCAGTTTAAAAATTGTATTCGTAGAAAAAAATAAATATACGACGTAATTTACCTGTCATTTTACAAGTGAAAACTAATTACTGCTAAATCTTCTACAGTTCGTTTAATTTTATATCCAATCGTTTTATAACACATGTATTTCGCGTTTGTAATATAAATTCAGAATCGCTTTATAAAATAAAAATCCCATTACTTTCATGACACAAACTTAATTGAACAATGAATTAAGGTAAATAAAAAAGTATTACCTAACCTATACTCGTTTAAGATAATTGCAAATTACGGTAATTGATTTTTTTTTAATTGCAACAGTTCCAAAATTATGCACAAAAACTTTATGTGTTACTTAATAAGATGTCATAATTCTAAATCGTCATATCCTTTCAAATAAAAAAGCAAACAAGTTTATACAACTCGCCAAACATAATGATCACAGAGTCATAACAATGGTACAGTAGCAGGTGTAATATCAATAACGAGTGGTTATTGCCGACCGTGGGAGAACATAAACTTCTGGTTAGGGGGCCTACCACCAGTTCATATTAATATAACTGTCGCAGTTGTGCAAGTGAGACAGAGTAGAGCGGCGTAGAGCAGTGTAGAGCAATGTAGAGCGGCGTCTCTCTCCCACATCTTCCATAACATTACTTTATGAGGTGTTGGTAAGTTGGTAGGTCTGTTACAGTGATTAGAGAACACATGTGAACACGAATCACATAACAATTCACAACTAATTGTGTTACTTACGCTAATTTGGTTCTGAAAAGCTCGTTTGTTACATTTTAATTGGATTCCAGTTTTGTTATGCGGATTGAGTTTGGTATAATTTTAATGAGGTCTATTATGCAGGCTGTTGTCAAGTTGTTTCCACTATTTTGAACATCATATTTCCAGGTTCATATAAGCGTGAATTTGTTTGGGTTGGCAATTGTTTTGAATTTGAAGTTTTAAACCGATCCTCGACATCCTCGATAAAGTTTGACGTGTGTCTGTAAGTGAAGTTGGATTGAATTTTATTGTCCTAAGGGCCAATTGGACAATTTTCAGTAAATGTATAATGCGCACCGACTTTTCAAATGTTATGTTTGTTTTAGAAACAAATGTTACGGCTTCCGTGTTTCGGAAGGCACGTAAAAATGTGGGTCCTACGCCTGATATCTCTCCGGTTGTGTCCGATTTGTCATCCCGTCGGGCTCTGAGAATAAAGAAACAGAGCATGCACCAGTATTTGCACACACGCTTGTGCACTAAATAATGCCCCCGTAGCTGGATGGTGTCATAGTATAGTGATACTATGAACGTGATTCGATTTCACTTTCGATAATTTAACTTGTTTTATATGATTGTGTAAAAAAATGTGTCAGTGTTTTGGAAAATCTTGAATAAATACTATTTTTTTCTGAATTCTCGTCAGCCTTCACAACAGAATACACTACTTACATTATAAATTCTCCTTGTAAACAGATCCTGTGAATTAGGCCATCATTCATAAATGTAGTTAACAGGCGGTGTCGATAAAAATATGGCGAGACATCTCACAACAATTTAGATAATAAACAAATGAAGCTGTCAGTCTTAAAATTAGGCCAATCTCGTTGAAGTTAAGTTTTTAAGAAGATTGCGATTTTTTAAAGATATTATGATTAGATATAACACGAGGACACAGGTTCAACAAGCAGAGACCTTGTTGAGAACTTTAATCTAAAATTTGAAGGGCAACCCCTGTAGTATTGTTATCTTCCTTAAGGATACACATTTAAATTAAGCTGTAAATCTCCGAATTTAATGAGTCAATTAAATTACAAAGTAGGTACCAATATTTTAAAATGAGTTATTAATTTTATCGGGTACAGATAAAATAAGTTCTTTATCTCAACGTTACTAATTGGCCGTTACAAGTTTATTATTACGATTTAATAAATGTTTCAATAATTAATACTAGCTTATTGTAATTAAGTGCTTAATGTCGTTTTAAGATATCTGTAGAAAGCCTATGCCGAAAAATATTTGTTTTTCAGCTACGTCGCTGACATTCAAATCAAACAAAAAGTAAAACAATTTTAACTTAATAAAATAAGTATAAAAATGCCAAATACTTCACACAAATAATAAAAAACAGAATCTGGAATAGCTGACTGGATATTTTTGCATTAGCAAAAACCTTTTAGCTATAAAAACAGACAGTCGGAAATTAGGTATTTGATAGTAAAAAAAGGTATTACACAAAGTTTTTACAGCCTTTGAGTAATGGTGAAGCTTGTATTACCTATTATGAGTGGCGTATGACAGAAAAACACCGAATATTGGTGCCTGCGTTTTATCTGATTATATTAACAACTTTCGCTATAAAGGTATATTCACTGGGTGATAAAAGAGTCCACAGACTTTTTTATATATTTTAGCGTTTTGTTGACCTATGTTCTATGTGCAAATTGTTTTGCAGAGATTGTATGTGTCTTACGGATCTTTGTTAAAAGGTAAAAAATATAGTAGCGTATAATACAATAACATCGACTATCCCTTTTAAAGTATTTTTTTAACATTTTTAATGTTCATAATATTATACTTTAAAATAAATAGTCCCTGTAACGTATCAAAGTAAAAATTTAACCTTTCCTCAATTTTTTATTAATTTTACAGTTCCGGACGTTATCATTGTACTTACATAGGCAATTTTGAAAAATTCTTCACTGTTCTATATCATCGTTAAGTAGGCAGGCATCCCACGTTTGCAACACACCGTTATCCCTTCTGACGAGGGTGTTCCAACGCCAACGTTGGCTACAACGCAATTTTATCACGCGCATTCCTTTTTCACTTTCACCTCAAACGACGAATAGATCCTACTCGAATATGTGTATACGCATATGTAGGATACATCTGTAATTCATTTTAACCGTCGATTTCAGGATCTCCATGATAAGCGCAAAGATTTACCGTGACAGATATCTTGGGTGGCAAATTGATAATTTCATAGACAATTTAAACTATGTACTATATACTCTATTATTATCAAACCACTGAAGAGCAACGTAGAAAATTTGGTATGTCTCGTGTAAAAATATTCACTCATTTTTCTTTTTAATATATTGTGCGGCAACCCCATTAGTCATCGGGCCCGTATCGTGAGCACGTTTTACATTAAATATTACACACATGAACACCGAAACTGAGAACTGATATCCATGGATCACATTTTGCCCCCTAGGGGAAGAGAAAACAAAAGCCGACATCTACCGATACAATTAGGTCGTACGCACAATATTTAAAGAATCAATCAATCATAGTACATTTTGTCACACATAATGCGAAATACGTGTATTCGAAAAACATGATGGAACGAAATTACCATACGTTATACGTACAAACAAAGGTAACGGTAGAGCCCATAAACGCTCGTACCACGCCGGTTTCATCACGTGTTTTGTAAAAGACTGGTGTAGTTTGCCCTCTTTTTGGACGTAAACACGTCCGCCTTCATCCATACGAATTAGGAGTATTACTAGAACACACCTCAGTAACTGCGTACACTGATGATTAATTTGCTGTCATCGCTAGTATGTTTGTAAGAAGTTTTGTTTTGAAAAATGGTTGGTCTAGTCTAGAATACATTATTCATCATTTTATTTACACATTTTTGTTTGTTATACAGCTTGCTGACTCGAGACGTCTAGTCAGATTTATGCATAATTCCTCACTTTCGTTTCTACATTTTCTCGATCTAGTAAGAAGAATAAAGGTTTCCTTGGAATGAATATTTTCAGTTCAGAGCACCTGCATTCTTTGCACAAAAACTCATTGCTTTTGCATAGTATTATTAAAAAGGAAGAAAATCTTCGGCGGTGCAAACATCTCGCTAAAGATATTTTAAAATCCCTGTAGATGGGTGACACAAAGCTATGTCCCAGACGCGATTTAAAAAGAAATCTCGAATAGTAATCCTCGAAACACCTGAAATTTGCAAGTTAGTGCTTTTAAAAAAACGAAATTACTGAATTAAATGTCTATTGAGCGCGAGACTCAATTGTCGAAAGACAATAAGCCCAATCCAGACACTTTATTTCGGTAAGTATCAAAGTAAAAAGAAGTAACGATCGCAATAAAAGCGAGGCATCAGATAAAGGTACTACAGGATAATTCAGTTGACACAGTTCCTTTCTGTTATCTTCAAATCAATGAGCTCAAGTATTTAGTTCAATGGCGTATCATCTGCATAGTTTATAAGGTGGAGCTAAAAAGAGCAAGGACGTGACGCGTGACGGCGGGACTAATATCTAAGGCTTGTAACCTTTTAGATACGCCTGCTTTATTTATGCCTCCGTGTCTAGGTTGCCTGACTTGTCTAACTTACCGGAGTCACGATAAGTGCTGATGTTTTAAGCAACGTTGGCCCTGTCTGTTCCTGTCTAATGAGATCTCATTTTAGATTCATTATTTATTTGGAAGCATATAGGAATCTTTTTGGAATTAGTAGCTAGTGCCCAATCATGTCACATGAAATATTTTGCACGAGTAACTCTATATTTCGTGTATAGTGGTGATGCCCAAATTTTATTTTTGAAAGGAAATATATTATAGCCTTATAATGAATTGGAATATAACCATATTAATAACTATTTCTTAGGTTATCGACTTCAATAAAATGTGTTTAATACTCCGCGATTAGCTCGGAAGTAACAGGGACCCATAAATCGCGTATCGATGTTATGAATGCTCAACACTAAGCTTCCTTGCGCCATAGGGACGTGACAGGCCCGCTATCTATCGACACTGTCAAACATACGCACGCTCGGAATATATTATTAACTTTCTGGCACAATCGTGTCGCCTTTGCCTCACGTATGCTTATACATGTTTAAAAAACAATTAGTGATTCGATTTATAAAGAGATTATTATGATATGAATTTGGAGGTCCATGTTTATATTGTTCATCCATTTATACTAATGGCTGATCCATTTAGTGTAAGTATACGACAATAGTAAAGCGATATTATTTTCTATGATATGTAAAGATTTAAATGATTGTATTGATAAACCTCACCTAAAATGTAAATAATGGAGTATGGTATTGTCAGCGACTATGGTCGTAGTAAAATAACATCGCAAATTTTCATTGAGGCGTATTCGTTAAAGCTGTTGTTAATTCATATCAAGATTAAATATCAAGCGTCTCAAAGTTAATGAAAGATTGACATTAATATTAACACGACACATTTTGAGCTATATCAGTGAGAACAATTTATTTGACGCTGGTTCTTTTTGTGTATCTACTGCCTTTTGTTTATCAATTTTTATCTATGTTGGTTTTGTTTAAACTTCACAACACAAAGAACAATTTTGTTTTAAAAATGTCTAGGAAAGAATAGAAAAAGTTACGTTCACCATAAAACATTAAAGGCAGAATTTTATTCGTGAATTAAAGGATTAAATATGTAGTTTAATTGACTATAAAAAAGTAGTAAAACACTGACCATTTCTGGATATTTTCGGCAGTTCGTATTCACCGCACGTAAAACTATTGAAGTAATTCGGGGTTTTATGGCACCTACAGTCTACAGTGAAAAAACATTGGATGTATTTAACATCCACTGTTTTACGACGGCTAAAAATATACTATTCAAAGTGAAATGTTAGAAAGAAAAGCCTAATCTACCAAAACCTAATTTGAAATTGACAAAGTAGTTTAGTCGAAATATGATCGCAATTGTTACGAAAACTTAGTCTCTGAAATGAATAATCAGATTCTAGACATTTTTTCTTGACAAATAAAGTTACTGAAACTTGCCATTTGAAAGAGGAACGAGTCGCGGTTTATCTCTATCCATCAACGTTATTATCAAGAAATTTCTTTTAGAAAATATTTCGTCTTCATTAATTTTCAGACAGGCTGTTATTTTGCTAAGAGGGTCTTGTGGTTACAGGATATATTTACCAAAATTTCCCGTCCGATAACACCCACGGGTATATTTCCACATCGAATGAAAACACTCTTTTTGGGAAAGCTTCAATAGGTTCTGAGAATCGTGGAATATGGATATCAACGTCCCAGGGGAACATTTTTGGACACGCGTCATATTTTGGAATCAAAAGTTGCTTGTTTGTAGTTTCCATCCATACTTCACATAGTTTGACACCTTATGATATAACTAGTATATACCTATTTCTAATTTTTTTTTAAGAGATCACCTCATTGCTCTCGTAAAATATTCTGTATCCTTCTGTAAAGAATATCGCAAATTGGTTGCAAAGTAATGTAGACTAACATACCATTTCTAACTTCCACTTGCAAATGCTGAACTTGACAGTCACGCGAAAAGCTGGCCAAATATATACTAGAATAGAATGTGTCTACCCCAGAACACTAATTTAAAACAAAACATCAACGTCGTCAAAGTAACAGTTTACCATCATCCGAAATATAACTTAGAATTTGCCAAACACAGGTCTCACAATTTATTTACATGAAATAATCTGTTCTGCAGAAACATTTGTTCGCGGATATTTATAGTATCGTTTTCGTGAAAGCTTTCTCTTCTGGGCAAAGGATCATTAATCATGTTCCCATACTAATTCATATCCCGCTGTGGGTTTCTCCACGTCATGCCAGCTCACTGTCTTTTCTAATCTGCTCATTTTTCAACCCACAGGAAACCTCTTCCACAAAAAGTAGTGATCTTTATACTTTATCTCAGGCCCATTGTTATAAAGTATTTTTCTTGAAAACTCTTGTGTTGAACGTAAGTTGGTGTCGTCGCTAAGTCCGACTTTGTAAAGCACTTTATAGGACACGAGGGTCTTTATTCCCGCTACTTTTTTATTCAACCATTTCTAAATGCTTACACCAGTTATGATATTAACTTTTTCTGGTATTATAACTTAAAGGACTTCAACAGACTTGTACTGATTTCGAGATATCCGTTCTTAGTTAGGACAGCTTGAAATTAGGTAAGTTTTAGTTTAATTCTCTTGAATGAATTAACTAATTAGGTCATGGAAATTGGACGAACCTAATTTCGAATTTTCAATTACTTCCAAAAGCTATCAAATCGTAAGTTAGAGCAGTTCTCTTCAAGTCTTGAATATTTTTTCAGTGTTTGAGGTAATTGACAAAAAAAAGGTAAATTAATATGCATATTTCAATTCCAGTGATACCTAAATATGAAATATTGTGAATTAAACATGAATCATCATCACTTAAATATAAATCTAGAATTGTATTTTAATATCTCAGAAACACAAATAATGTCTTGGAGTGAATTTCCCCCGACCTATTTTCATCTCCAATATTACACAATAAACATAGTAAATAAACAGTGCGAATTTGTATCTAAAACAAATTCGCACTATTGTTCTTATTGCGAAGTTCCACTAAGGTAAATTCCACGTGTTTCCTACATTCTCTTGTATTAATGACTATTAAGTCAGGAATCCGCAATGTATTTAAGCAAAACACCGCTTTTAACTATAACATGCAACTTTGGTATAAACATGTAGAAAAGCATTATACAAGGTATTATTACTCATTAAGTAATCTATCTACAGACAGTTTTCTATTTGCGGAGAATAAAGACTTAATAGTATCTTGTCTTGCATATTAATTTTCATTAAAGCCCCTTTTAACATGCATATCATAACTCACTAGTATGGATTCATTTTGAAATTAATTATCCATATTGTTGATCATGGATTGAACAATTTTCTCCGATTGAATACTTTTTGAATCTTGTGTTAGATCCGACTACAAAATTTCAAACTTTATGAAAACTCGAAGCGAACGCGGGTCGATCTCCTGACATGAATATAAAAACTGTTTTAAAACTTGTCCAACTAAAAGAGTGAAATGTAAAGATTCTATTGAAGTAAATAAATTATCTACTCTTAAATAAATAGCGTTTGCTGGCGATCTTAACCACCGTAATTACTCCCCCAAAGATAATTTAACTCGTAAACAAAACATAAACAAAATTCCATAATCTCCCCTGTCCCATTTAAGTCCGCTATCTTATATAACAAGCAAAGATTTCCGCGGCCCGACAAAAGACTGAAATTAAACAACCATAAGGAAAATGGAACGCAGTTACCTACATTTACATTGGAGGTATAATATTGAAATTCGAACCAAACGACCCTCTTATTCTGATAGACCCTCTGCGTAATTTATTTGCGCAATACATGAAAATGATGAAGTGGTAATAAAAGGCACATTAATGGTGTCGCCGCGACCAGATCTGGAATCTTCTCAATTTCCTAATGGTTCCATAACAAATGTCATCAACGGAGTCCGGCCACCGCGCCGCTCGCAGTGCGGCGAGACTCCGTGCGAGAATGGCCTGACTATTAATACAGCCAATGTACTAGATGACAGGGTACGACCTAGATTTCACGCTGTCTGGACGTGTTGACAATATTTCATATTTTACGAACCCTGCTTTTTGTGTATTTTTCCGTTACATCGGTCTTTCTTTTACGTAAATCTCTTTTTAAACAGCGTGTAGCGAGAGGTCACTTGCTAAGCGTTAAAATAAAATTTGTAATATTGTGTAATAGATATTACTAAAGGCGATTGTAGTTCTTTTTTTATTGAAGACTCTTATTCTTCAATAAAAAAAGCTAGTATATAGCTATTCTCTAATTAAATAAAACGCTCAAACAAAAACACTTGTATTTTTTTACAATAAACACATAATGCTGACTCATTCTGCACAAACGAACAAAACATTAAAACATTTTAGAATGACGCAGTCACGTAAATACAATACACATAAATATATATTATATCTTTTTAATTTTCACGCGTGTGAAATTATGCAGAGAGCGTCCGTCCTCATTTCCCCTTTTTTGCAAACTTAGAGATTCAGATCGGAAAAAAATATAATTTCAGATAATGTCACACTTATATAAAGAGGTATATCAATTTGAAATGAGCGTAGGTCGGTAATAAAATTAACATAACCTTTTACTGCTCGTAAGCAATTTGGCCATTTTGGGAACAGTAGTAACATGTTAAAATGTTCGTGTTTTCATTGGAGGATATAAAATAGGAGTTTAAAACCCTATAAATGTGACTGGGATTGAGGTCGCGGGATAATGTGTGACGGTGAGATTTTCTAAGACGACAAGAAAACGGCACACAGAGATTAGTACAAATTGCTTTAAGGTCGAGAAGTAAGGTATTAAGTAAACTTAATCCGCTGTGCGACGTTACATTTAGAATCTCTTCCGACCCAATTGCTATGTATGGAGGTACAGAATTAACAAATTATGCGTTCGCTAATGAGAGCGATTGTAAGTCGACGAACCCGGTGCGCGGCCGATAAAGCGCAAACGGCCGCCAGCTACCACATGGGACTTCTAATGAGCGGCGAAATTTACGCGTTAAGGCTACTGATAAAAGGAAACACTTATATAGAGGCGAGCTTGTATGTAGGTGCTTACGTTCAATGACTTAAATGAGATATATAGCACACAGATACTTTATACCTGACACATGTCACAAGTTTAGACTGGACTAAGCTGATCCGTGTCGTTAGCGCGAACCATATGCCACAGCAGATCACACAAACCGTTGACTCCGGATCCTAATCCTGACACGAGGGCCAAAGGGCTTACCGAACAACGAAAAAAAGGATTAAACATAAACCTTTACAAGTTTAGGTCAACTGAAATAAATCTTAGCACGGTACAAGCAGCCTTAATCAGCAAAAACAGTGTATAAGGGTTGGAATGTAGCAGTTTACGAGGAAAAATTATGGTCCCGAGGTAACGTCGTTAGCAAGGGGACTGTTGACCCAACTTATCTGAAGTTTGGACAAATTTCATCAGCTCGCCACCGGTTTTAAGTAACGAAACCTTCAACTAATAAAGCTGTTGGAAAACTGACAGATACAGATAAAATTTAGCGATCTAGGGAATAAGTTTATGTAAGTTTTGTTTGAAAGCTGAATTTTGAATAAAGTTTTTGTATACATTAATTTTAAAATCATTCAACTACGTTTCATTTGTTTACTTTAATATCTGATTATCCCTACCCTGAGATTTGGCCGTAGAGTATCCCTTACTGGTTATCAACATCATCATCATCAAAGTTCATTCTAATGTTCTAAGTTTAGGTAAATAAAATATTGTATTTATAAAGATTTATTTTTTCTTGTTACAGATTTTCTGGTGATCAACGGCTTCAATTTCAATAAAACTTGTAAGTTTTAATTGACTTTAAAAGTTCAAACACTATTCATAATGCATTTCAGTTCATTTCATTTCATACTTCATAAAAATATAACACAAACATCACCAAGCTAATGTAATTATGTATTTTATATTAGGTATTTGTTTCTAATACGCACAAAATAATTAATTAGGTACCAAACATTCTACAATAATTAATTATTAATCTAACAACGTTTTCGGAAATATTGTTTTTATTTCAAATCACTTGATTAAACGAAAATCTGAACGTGTTTATGTAAAGTCAAAGTAACATTAATTTGGCAGATTTTAATTACAAAGATCGGTATCCATAGCAACCATCTAATAAAGTAAAGACAAACAAAATAATTTTCGTTGTATCCAACATTGTAAAATACTGAATTTACTTTACTTGACAAGCACAGATACTGATAGCCTGTAGACTGCCAATTCAAAGGTCGTAGATTCTAACCACACAAACCAATGTTTTTTTTTTAATTTACGTGTGTATTATAAATTGTTATTATCACTTGTTAAAAGCGGTGAAGGTAATTATAAAGATTTTTAAGGGTGTGTTAGGCCACGTTTCGTCTAAGGCTACGGCGGCTTAAACTCTGATACCAGATCGTTTATCGACCATACAAAAAGAAGAAGACTGGATGGATGACTACATTTCTATTCTAAATAATTTCAACCCGCTTCCACAAATCAAACCTAACAGAAATTATGATAGATTTCATCTCATTGTAACAATAGCGAAGCACTTTTAATGTAATATACTTCATTTAAACACATATAAAGTTGGCTATGATATTAAGCTTCATCTTTCTATTTTCGGTAGAAAAACCTTTTTGTCTTTACAAACACGTCAGCTGTCTCGTGTCAAAGGTACATACGCCAGAAATCGGATCAAATATCTGTCTCAGTACCTACCTACACATTTTACATCGGAGACTAGACATTTACCTTTTGAAATAAGCTTTATTTTTACTAAGAAATATGAGGACGTCTCCAAATCGTTGTATCATGAAAATCGTAATCTTTAATTCCTTTCTAACCACACTTAAATTTTTATTAGTTTTTACTTTATCTTTATTGTTTGTTAGTAAATATGTAGCACGTAAATCTGTATAGCAGCAACGCCGCTACGACGCCGCTGCGACGTCGCCGCGACGTCGTAAAAACAAGGCAGCCCACTACAATGCATAGAGCAGCATCTCTCTTCCACAGCTGAAACAGTACCGCTTTATAGAACTATATTATCTCACGTACGAAATTATAAAGCTTCATTTAAGTAATTGCTTTTGTTATTAAACCAGTTTATATCGTCTTCATTGTTATAGTCTCCGCTTACACACATAAAACTAGACGTTATTGGAAAAGCGTAATTAATTAAATGGAAACATTATTACACTTTGATGTACAGTTTTATGATTGTTAGTAACCTAATGAGGAAAGTTTTAAAGCGAGCGTTGAGTATGGAAAACATTTCTTGGAACTTGATCTGCAAAATTAATGAAACTAATTATGTTAATCTGTAATTTTGCACACATGTTATAATAAGACGACATTTGATATAAGTAACATTAATTCTTCTTTAACTGGATTATCATAGTAATTATTATTTCACGATTAATCTGGTGCAAGATAAAGGCCCATTAACTTCAGATATGTTCATTAACTTCAATTCGATGTAACATACATTATTTTTAATCAATTGTTTTTAAAATCTTGCCCGCGGTTTAGAACCCGGTATAGTTTGTCATTCACAAAAGGAATGTTATTTTTTATTAAAGTACAGTAATATTCAAAGTCTATTTAAAAACCAATTTTTATAGTAATTGGTTCAGTGATGTACCCGTAAAAGCAGAAAGACAACCACCACCACTAATAAAAAATCATAAATCGAAAAAGGTTTTTGAAGAAAGTGTTAGCCGTACTCACTTTGGTTATTAGATAACCAAGTAATATGTCCATCAAACCGTTCAGAATGTGCGGAAAACCTTGTTATGGGCAGGTAGGCCGAAGTCAAATTTCCAATATTTCCATGACTTTCGTGTCAACCTCTTTTGGGTAAACGAGGTACTTGAAAATAAACTTTATTTTTACTACGTTTTTTTTTTTTGCCTAATTTGTTTATTATTTGGATTTGGATATATTATTTACTCTATACAAGAGATCTACCAAAATCTCTTAAAGTAATAATATATTATTGCTATTGTGGACGTGTGGCAGCGTACTTACTAGGGAACTTTTAGTCATCAGATCTAACGATAGAATGGTACTTATTATACGCAAATGCTTCACTTGAAGACAACGTAAAAAATATCAAATTCACTATACATATATAAATTATGAAGAGTTACCTATCACCGAATTCCCATCATCAGATTCCGATTTGGTGAATATATGAGCATTTGAGAAGTAGGTATACCTTTTCACAAAAAGGTTTTTTTAGAAGTCGGTTAAATATGCAGTACAAAAAGTAGTAGTTATAACTACCATTAAGTTTTGACCAAGTAGCAGTATTCTTTCTTGGAAAGCACAAGCTTGAATTTAAATACGTTTATCTTATTTTGCATTTTAAAAGCAAACTTTTCAGACCGTCTACTAGTCTGGGCTAATTTACCCTGTGTCAACCTGACTCCCGTTATTCAACGAAACTGCATATTTATTTCATGTATAAAGCTAAAAAAATGCGCTAGTTTTCTTTGCTTTTCTTTTTTATGTTACTCCCTTACATAATAGTACTTTAATTTATCCTGCAGATAATGGTTTAAGAGAACCAATTTCGCATGACAGTATCCTTTAACAGACAACATATTTTTAAAAATTATTTTTTAATTAGTCTTTAAAAATTAAGTGAATAGAACGAGTTGCTTTTGTTTTTGGGTGTCTTTTATAATTCTGGTTTAGGGTAGTGCCGTCAGAATTAGAATTTCTGCGTACACCGAGGCTTACGGATCCGAAAATAATTTGGTAACAGTATTTATACTTTAAAGCAGGTCAGATATAAAAACAAAAAAGTCAATCATAATTTGTGTGGACCGAAGTCAAAATTTACCTTATTCAAGACAGTGTTTTAAATAAATAGGTAAAAAATTCTTTGAAGAAATATCGTGATACATTTGGTCTAGATTTGTTTGCCTTTTTTTATGAAATACGTTCTCCAGAACTTTGAGAATACAAATAACTTTATTAAAACTTATCTGAGCACGAAACTTTTTTGTAGTTTATTTGTTATTTACAATATTAATGTTTTGATGATATCGCTAAGAAATGTTGTCTGAAATTTTTATCTTGATGGACTAATATTACTTTGATGGCAATTTAGTACGTGTCTAATGGTGTTTAAGTTCAAAATTGCATGAGTTGTTAGCTTGACAGTTGTTCACACATGACTGAGTCCAAATTACTGGCTACATTAGCAACAGATTCAATAAAATTAATATGATACTACAAAATAGAATATTCCACTCAAGTATTTTTTTAATTATTTCTTGCTAAACTCGTATTCTCAGTGGATTTTAATTAACCCATTTATAATTATTTATTTAAATCTTCCATTGTTATTTATAACTACTTTTGAGCATAGGAACGAACAACTTTCTTCAAGAGAGCCACTTAAAACAGAATGTTTTTTTTTATTTCAACTGGTTCAGCATAAGCACAAGAGCAGTATTCATAATTATTGCATTGCTCGCGATAAACACGTAGCATGATATTTTTAATAATAATGGAATCCGAAATCTCTAATCCGCAATGTTAATAATAATATATTCACAGTAAGTAGATACCCCGGTTAAGGTTGATTAATACAGGTATCAAATTACACTGCCGCCTAATTACCATGAAAGTTTAATGATAACTATAGAACTGATTATAATCAGGACTTTCGTAAACCGATTAAAATGATTTAACAAATCAAAGGCAATATTAGGAAAAAGTATATATTTAACCCAATAACCCGAAATTTGAGCAATGTCTTCATTTTCACTTATTTTTTTCCAAAATTACGTAACCAGCGTCGTAGCACTGAAGTATAAATTCTGTTAAAAATATTTTATTTCTCGAAATCGGTTTGGTTTGAGCATTCAAACGTTACATTTAAAATTCCATATACTCCTTATTTGCACACTTTTGTCAAAACTGCTACCAACCTTACTGCACGGCAATTATTTTTCCAGCCAAAGAAATACAAGCATTTATCACGAAGCACTGTTATCTGTAGAAAACATGAGAGTGAAATATTCAAAAATAAAGAACCAATTTAACAAGACCTCTCGCCGTGTATCTATAATAACTATTACACGTACAACCACTTACAACATTACTTATATCCCAATAACACTTTCACTTCCGAATAATACTAAAATAACACTTACACGTAGATAAAATAATATCCCAAAAAGTTATTTCATATGAGACTTGAATGCCCAAATTAGGTACATATTAAACTTTCGCGGTAAAGAAATTGTCGTTATCATTAAACTTTGCCCAAACGTTTTGTATAAGACCTACCTTATAATTGTAGAAGTCAAGTGTTTTGAATAGCATTTGAACTTGTAACTTCTTAGTCGTTTGGTAAAAGGGAGATGTTATCTTGTTTTCATTTATTTACGAATCTCTAATGAGGAACACGAATTTTGTATTGACAATAGGGCTTTTGTCGTACGCGTGTATATGTAAGATTGGAACACTGTACGATTTGTACTCGTATGTTCCAACAAATCGTACATCGTTCTAAAAGAAGAGAAATTATTGAATGGAATAATGTTTGATTTCGTGCACAAGCATTATTTTTTTAACTTTCCTCAATTTTGCCTAAATAAACAGGTAGATAATTTACTTTCTTTTTTAAATTTGAAACACTGCCCAGCATAATATTTTGTTTAAAACACTTACAACCGATTTGCTTTTTTAATATCTCTATACTCGTACAGCATCGTGGCAAGCAATAATTAATAATTTGTTACAAAATCAATGAAGAATAAAATATGAAACGAAAAATATCTCACATTTTACATTCTACATAGAATGGGACAGATACCAAAAATCCCAGTTACCGTATTCCCACATGTTATATTTTATGTCTTATGATACACAAAACGTGAGAAAGGATAATGGGCGACGTCCATTCTTAAAAAAGAAATGATGACGTGTGCGTTGGAAAGGAATGCTTCAAATTATGGAACGGTATTTGCAGGTAACAACTAGTTTTATATATTTTTATATTTCAATGATGATGGTGCTAGAAATCAGCTACTTCTTAACCAATTTTATCCATATCGGGGTATGGACAAAATTGGTTAGGAAGTAGCTGATTCCCCAAATATCGTAATATTGTCTATTCGCTCTTAACCTCAATAATAATTGTTTTATTAAAAGTATAGCTCTCGATCTATATTGGAAAAAACTTTTCCAAACAATGTTTATATTAAATTTGTTTCAACTCGTTGAGACCCTTATTGGGTTTATCGTATCAAATAAATAAAGGAGTTTTTATATTACGCATTTAATTTCTTTTACAAAACAATATAATAGGATCAAGCTGTGTGAATAGGCCTGAAGCTACGTTTTATTAATTTCAAGTTTATGGTATTTTTTCGTATTTTCGCCAGTTAATAACTTGTGCAAATATACGTTAGGGAACCGATAAAAAAGTTTGCAACCCTTTTTATTACTTGGACTTAATTATGCAGGAGTTTCCTTTTTCTTTTATATAGGGCACGAATATGTACCCTCTGTAGAAAGGAGTTTTAAATAGCACTTTTATCTGTGCTTATTTTCGTATCGGAGACCAACAAGGATGCGATAGATACAATTGTTTATTGACGATACGAAATTACAGCTATACTTAATTATTATTATTATACTCTTGACTGATCATCTGTCACTTGAGATATCACCTGACAATCAAGCTTAAGAACAAAGACTACATAATACTAAGTATATTTACGATACCACACACATCGCCAACAACATTACTTCTTACATTCGTATTGCCGATATAAAATTAGAATGAACCAAACTAAATCGTTATAACTATTGAAATCGAATATGGCATGCAAAGTACGAAATTATACTCTTGCATATAAATTCTTGATTCGTCTACAAACAAGGATGTGACGTCATACACATTATGTCAATACGAGAATGTATTATTAACTTGGAGATGTGTTGTTTGCATACCATACAGCGGTGTTCCTATTTCTATTTTCTTTAGTGACGCTAATAAAAGCACGTAAAGAAAATTTGTTTATTTTAACTCAAAATTATTTATTAATATTTTGTCATTTATGTGATAATAGTTAGGTACCTACTATCTGTAGTTAAAAAAAATATTTTTCACACTTATTTTTTTAATTTTAATTTTTTTAACAACGTTGTCATTAAATAAGTTTTTACCCTTCTTTGACCAGTCAGTATATTTGAAACAGTAAATTGACTACCGAAAAAACACTGATATACGATTTTCTAAGAAACCTTAATAACCAAAAATATTAAAGGAAGCCGCGGGCATGTTTTAGGGTTTATGTTACCGACATAAAATTAGATAGAATAAGACTGTCCACACAATCATAAAAACCACACTGAGATCCAGCAAATGAAACTGTACCTTATGTCTGTTATCACTAAGTCTAAAATTGAATGTTTTAGTATTAAGGGAAAACTCGTAGTGTTTATTCGTACATACTTTATGTTCTAGCTTATGAACCACGATAACCCAATTAATTACCACAAAGGGAGCGGTCAGTTTAAAGGTGTAACGAGTTTTGAGCTCTTTAGAGGGACAATAATTGTTGGGCTGTAATTCGTTTGTTTTCGACCTTTTTTGGACAAGAGACAACAGGGGATACAAAAATAAGTTGGTGTTCTAATTAGTTGAGTTTCTTAAACAATATGATAATGGATAGAGTTACAGTCAATTGTTTTCGTTTTTTTATTTTGGTTTTTTGAGCTAAGAATGTACAAGGCGACCGTAGAGTGTGACGCGTTATTGTTTTAATTATATCCCAAAATAGAGATATTCATTTTGTAAACACAGTTGTTGTGGACCATACCACGTGCTAAATAGATAAATAATTTCCTTAAAAATACGTTCCGGCCCAGCTTCCCCAAAGGAGTAAACGTTGTGGTATAATTTGAAGAAGGCTTGTCGTACTGTTGACTTAATTATTCCAAGGTTCTTTTTATAAACAAGTTTACTTCAATCAAATTTGAAGTAAGTAGCAAAACACATTATTTTTAAATCAACAGATTTTAATTTTTAAAGTTTATTACATAATGAACACTAGGTACCTACTCTATTATTAATAACGTATATCAATAGTTTATATATTTACTTGACTAAGTATATTTAACACAACCCTGTATGCATATTGTCATCAGCAGTACCAGACCGATTTCATAAAGGCGTTAATTAAAATACCTTTGAGTTTCTGAATGCCATCATCTATACGGTCGATATGGGAGAAATGGGAGTTATTGGATGGAGGGGGTGAATATTAGACTCGTCTGTAATATCGCACATGAAAAATGAAAAGAACTTAAAGTGTTTTTTTTTCTATTTAAATTTTTGTAGTATTGTTAATAAATGGAGTGGACCTCGTGTACAATGCAAAGGTATTAATTAGTATTTTTATACATTTTAAAGAAATAAACATTCCAGGCAACTTATTATCTTTTCATATAAATAATATTAGAGTCTGTTTGTAATATTAAAGTAATCGTTTTTTTACTACAAGCATATTATTATGTTTGTTCCCACAAATCTCTGAAATAGGTGGACCAATTTTAATAGAACTTTATTGGTAGGTAGTTGATATGATAGGAAGTAACTTACTGCTATTGTTAAAAAAAAATATTGAATTCCACACAAAATCGTGGATACCGCTAGTTTCCAATAAATTGACAAGTTTCTTGAACTCCATAAAAAAAAAAACAAATATCATATCTCGTCTCCAGCTCAATCATACATGCATTCAATATTAATAACTTAAAATTGAAATTGATTATTAATAAACGCCAAATAAACGCGTAAATTTACAAACATTACCAGACTGTTTGTCTGTAGAAGTCAAGAAACAATCTCTACACATGTGACTTCAAATATACGCCTTGGGAATACCGTCTGTACTGTTTACAATGGAGTTGTCTGATCAAAGTTCCCTAAAGAGATTGACGTACGAGTACATAAACATTCGTATTACTTTGTCAAAACATCTTTGAACTGCTTTTTATGACATTTCTGATCTGATATTCGTTTGTTTATTAAAAAATTGCCGTAGCTTTTTCGAAATCGTTGCCTTTTTTAATTCATGGAATTCATGTTTATCCGCACGTTTCAAATTGAGAATCACTCGTGTTTTTTTTTTTCACAGAAAATTTGACTAATATTTCCAAATGCTAATGCCACAATTTTGTCACGATAAACTGAATCTCGCTTTGACAAGTTATAATAAACCTTGTTGCTTTGTAAAAGGTGCTATTTTCCTAAGCGTTACTACTCATATGGGAATATTGCTGCTTAATTCTAAACTGTAAAGCTTTAACAAACAACCAAGTTCTAATCGATCGACTTCCATTCATCAGAAACAATTGCAATTACTTCGAACTCATTTTATTTACACATTCCCATAAAAACAGAATGTTTGCCGATATTCGGGCAAACGCTCAGCGTTGTTAAATACTGGCGTTCACAATATAAATTCCAGACCCATAATTACGCAGGGTTTCGTAATAAATACAAATGTTAAACAAATTAATCTTGATCTGAATAATGTTAGAGATCGTGAATGCATAAATAATTAATCCGAGCCACAGGTAATATTATATTTCATGATTAATTACAATTTTCAGGATCAGGTTAGAAAATAGCTCGAAATTTATAACTTAATTCAAATTCTGCTACCGATTTTAGTTATTTGGTAGGAATTTATCACGTAGGGTTATTCATAAGGCCTAAGGCAGTTAGGCGCCTACCTAGGCCTGCCCTAGATTATAATTAAATACTAACTGCGGGCACAATTAAAGTCAATGGCTCAAATTGAATTACGTAAGGGTCACTAAATATTCGTTTTGAATAACTTAATGGTTTTGTTAAGGTAGGCCATTTTTCGTTTTAGTGTTTTGAATAACGTACCATTTATTCACCTAATGTGATTACACTTTTAGCATTCATTTCTAAATGTAGATATTTTAGTTTATCTATATCATTTTATCAATATTTTTTATTACTACATAAAATCAACTCATCGACAATGCAAATAAGCAATTTACAAAAACACGTAAAAAATCTAATTTCAAAATAGAACGCCGATGTCACATAAACCTTTATTCTTAATTTAAAAATGTACGCAATTTATGGCGTGTTAAACCTTTTATTAGAAACGGCGTTATAAAAGTTTTAACGCAAACCATAATTTTACTTCACACGCAATATGAACACATGTCCTTATTTCAGGAAGATTTCAAACGTATCAAAATGTTGAGCGTCTCACCCAATATGTTCGACATGTGATGGTCGACAAAAGGAACAAAAGAGTTGTCCCTTTGAAAGACAACACGTGTGGTGAGTGCGGCGACGACAGTGAGTCGCTCCCGGCACTACCAATTAGGTACATCTGGCTAGGGTTGACACATTTATGAAGTTCGACATCTCAGCAACAATGTTAGTTCTGAATTTCAATATTTGATCATATCCAGTCGCGTGAACATTATTATTCGTTATTTAACAAAGGTGAAGTAAATGATTTAGTAGTGCTTTTTTTCACTGGATTAAGGTAATTTCTCAAATAGAGTAAAAACTCCTTTTAAAAATCAGGGTACGTTTAGACTTTCCATCTTTTCCCACTAAATAATTTGCCTCGTCGTTCATTTAGAGAGGTGAATTGGCATCTTGGTGAAACGTGCTCAATCTTAATCTACGTCTGCCGCTAAGCAACGAATAAGCTAAAGTTCAGTTTTAACTTTAATATTAAATGAGGAAACAATCATTTATACCTACAAAACCATATTAAGTAATTATTGCAATGAGAACAAAACTTTCTCCAAAAACCTTTCAATAACCAGAAATATTAAACATTATAGTTGTCAAAGAGAACTAAGATTTTTCTGAGTCATCAGCACGACTAATTACAATGAAAAGAACCAATATTTCAAACCACGCTCTGGTCATTTAAAAGACCTACGTCACTTATTTAGTTCTGGCCAATATTTTTTTCTTATTAAGACGCTCAATGAAACTCGAACTCACATTTATTTCCCGAGTGGCATTGTTAAAAACCACGATTTAGATACCGAACGGCTCACAGTCGACCGTCAAGTGTCGGCCACAAAAAACGTTGAGAAAATATTTCATCAAGTAAAAAAGGTTGGTATAAATCGCTGGGTATTATGTAAAATTTCATTAAAGCTTACCATTGCTCCGTAGCTTACCATTGTTGATCGGCGTGGCAGCCCTGCGGAAGGGAAGTGAAACGGTTTGGCACGGAGCCCACGACGGTACCCGTTACATGACAGATTTCTAAAGATAAATCACGCGATTTCGGTGTATTACAGAATATATTGCTATTTGAGTTTCAACGAATCGGGATCGAAATTACTGAGTTTTCATTACCAAAGTATGGAAGTTATTTAATCATTTCTGCAAGACTTGACACAAGTGTTATGGCTGAATAATTTTATTACATTTGAAGTTGATTTTATAATTTATTAAAAATACCGTAGCAATCGATGGATAAATGAACTCCGAATAATCGTGTAATGAAATTTCAAGTGGCATTTAAGCAATGCCGTATTTATAATATAAATAACGTAATAAAAACTTTTATATAAAATGTTGTTATAAAAACCTATCTACATAATGTCTTATGTAAGAAATGACGCCTTTTACAAAAACTTTATTAGGAACATGCGTCCACAGATGACGTCATCGTGAACTGTTACACCAACTTTGTATATTTACAGTAGAAAATAGATTAAAGCAACATCTATCATCGGATACCTGAATTTTACCGGATATTATACACACTGAACTCGTCGCTTTGACTCGAACATTGAAATAAACAGTGAAGCGATGTTTGTAAAAACATTAAAGTATAATTTAACATAAAAGGAATATGAGTAAACCTACATGTTATGTTTAGTCTTAACTTCTATAGGGAAATTAAAGATTTAATACATTACATAGTAACTGGTCTGTCACAAAACACTTTCGGTATTTGAAATAACTATTCATGTCACCGAACGTATTACTATCATGAATACCTTAAAATATTACCGCACGTCACTGATATATGACTTAACATCGTATTCAAATTACTCATAAACCGGCCGTAGCCATTGTCCGTTTGACCCATTTCGCAAAAGATAAACTGCTCTCACATTTCTTGACTGTGTCAATGTAACGAGGGGCCAGCTTACACTGGTCATCGACGTCAACACATGAGCCAATGACCGCTCCATTTTCCCTTCATGTACCAGGAATTAGACACATGTTACATTTTTTAATACCCGTTCTTAATTAACCCGAACGGCGAAGCTTAGGTAAATAGGTTAGCTGAAAATAACATCTGACTTCGATTTACAGATGAGAACATGCATTTTTTTTATTGCTTCAGACGTAAACAGGTGTCGTGTCGGTTTCAACGATTGATCTTTTATTTTTTATTAATATAATCATGTAATAGTGGGCGCTTTTACGTGTCCAGGGAATATTAATGTGTAATGTGTGAATTTGTGATTAACGTGACATTATACACGCCCTTGTCTTTGGTGTTGACGACCTATGGCCATGGATGAACCCAAGCTCCATTTGTCCAGTCTATTTATTATTCTATTCCATGGCATAAATATTCTTAAGCCAATTCGGAATAACTCCTTCAGACTTCAGACTTTCCTAAATTAAAGTATGATGATAAGACGCTGTATATTTTAGCAGATATATTTGCTAATTTTCTCAGAGTAGACACATAAAAGCTGACATATCTGACCGTAATCCACACTCCCAAGTAGATTTCCAACTTTATGACTATTGATACAGATTTTGTTTATCATAAGAAACTCATAGTTATGTAAATAAGCCAAATATTTTATTCTGATACCAACAAAACTTGTCTAAGCCCTGAATGTAATGTAAATATCGAAGTCTGGGGATCTTAATAAAAGTTAAGTTCTAAACTGACTCCCTCGAGCGTTATTATATATCATACATTATTCTTAATATACTTATATCAACTTGTGCTGATTGAACTTGCTTTTAGCATACAAAATGTAGTCTTAAAATATTCTCTCTTAAGTTTTTTCTGCTATTTCGTTGGTATAGTATAATAATATGTAGAAGTCTAATTCAACTAGGGCAAGCATACAAATCTAAATTCATGAAGAATGTTTGTAATAATTAATGATTTTATACTTCAGAAGCAAATACTATTTGTTAGAGCAAACGTCTATCTGAAACTGCACGGATAGCCGAGTGGAAGAGATCACTACGCCAATTCCACTGTGCGTAACGTATCGCAGGTTCGGTCTCCGCGTGGGGCAGGTATTTGTGTGATCCACAAAATGTTTGTACAGAGTTCTTTGCATGTGACTTGAAAGTTTGGGAAATTCCCGCAATACAAAGATCAAACTCTTATTTCGTTATGGAGTAATTTTTTTAAATGAAAAAATGACGCAACCGCCTAGAGTCGGTAGTGTCAAAAATATTGTTCCTAAAGTACCTTTTCAGTCAAACAGAAAAAAAATGCTTTATAATCTCGAAATAAAAAAACAACAACCAAAAAGAATCAATACGAAAATATAAACAAAAAAATTCTTTTCTAAAACTAGAACACTTTAAATTTAAAAATAACAGTCATAAAGAGAATGTTATCTAGTCTTGTATGTACGAGTATAATATGAATTCTAGAGCACCTTGACAGTCATTTTCAAGTTATCTCGCCAAGTTTCCGTACACCTTGTCCTGGCTGTTTGCCAAAAACTTAGAAAACAACTTACAAATACATACGACTGAAATGTGTGTTTTATTTCATTGCATTTTGAAGCACATTAAACTGTTCAAATAGTATATTTTGCTAGTGATCAAAAGCTAAGTTAAGGCATACAGAAAATCGGTTTGCAATTTAGCCTAGAAACCGATCACTGTTAGGCACTTTCTCACTTCTCTTGCGGTGACAGTTTAATTTAACTCACAGTATGCGCTCAAATGCTACTGCTACCTACTAATGGCTATTCGAACCTAAGCCCGGCCTTGCAAAATGCATCAAACCCTTAACACAGTTATCACAGAATTTGCCTTTTCCCGTGAATTCGCCGATGTTAATCATACCAGTCATGGCTGATATAACAATGAGTTACACGAACGCAGTCGATTTAAAACAAACTGTGTATTTCAGGGTGTTAACTAGCTCCATTCTAAAATTTATCGAAATCGGTTTGTGCAAGAAAGAGAAGAGTATCAAGATGCATGATTGATGATGAGGCCTTACATCCTCATCCTTTCGCGTTTGTAATAATACTAGCGACCCGTCCCAGCTTCGCACGGGTGCAATACTATAATACATAGGTACATATTATAAACCTTCTACTTGAAATTTTCTAGCTATCCGCAATAATAATAGCTATCTAGAGAAACCGCATCTGTGTCTGTTGCGTAGTTTTTATGTTCAAGGCATACATTGAGACGGGCCGGCGCGGGAAGCGAATTTGTTTTATACTATGCATTGATACTATAACGAAGTAGAATATGATCAAACTAGCATATTGAAATGAAGATTATTACTTACGAATAAGCAGATTGTACATACAGATTGTGGTGAAAACCGTAGTATATTAGGAGAATTGCTAACAATTAAGGATAATTTGCATTCTAAAGTACTTACATAAATTAGCTATTCTATTGACTATTGCGGTGAACCCACTCAGAACATTTTCGATTAAGCTTTGGTAACTAATGTCTAGCGTTCGACTAAATAACTTAATTTAAGTTGGGAGTTACGAGCCCTAATTGTAGGTTGTTTCGACCCTAACTTCGTAATATTTTGTTTAAGCATTGACTAAAAAGGTTATATGGGTCGTATAGGTCTGGTCTATTCGGGGACATTTAAGCTGCGTGAATGATGTAAAAATATTAGTACGTGTCCTAATCGGTCCTCGTAATGTACAAAGGTTTTCGTATTGTCTATAAATATACGCCAGACTATTACCATAATAACCTCACGTCTACGACGTTTTAACTAAAAAAGATTTTGGAAAACGTTAGTGCAAAAGCAAGTATAAAAAAATCTATCAAAATCAAGTATAAATATGAAATACCGTTATTTAATCAGTACGTGTTTCTATTTACAACCATTATAACCAAATTACTCTCTTCCTTATCGAATTACTTGAATTACTAAGTTCTCATAACATCCTTGGAGACGTTTCTGTAAGGGTTGACATGATTATGTCAAATGTTATCCGTCCACTTATAATCGTGGTCGACTTCCCATGGGATGAAACGGGGTGACCTCTTTGAAGCTGCCATCCCTACTCAAGAATCGCTTAACTGTGTAGAAGCAAGACGGCGTACTACACGATATAGAGCACCGTCTCTTTTCCACAAGGGTTAGTAGGCTAGTGCAATATGGTAAGTAAGACTGTTCTTACTAGTAGGTAAGTCTTAAGTACTGCGTCAAAGGTAGTGTTTTGTTTTCAATTTTATTTCATAAAATTGACCCCGTCTTGCGGCAATTGCACTGGAAGTTAGTAATTTAGTGCTGAGATTTTCACAGCTGGTTAATAACAGCTTATTGAAATAAAAATAAATTATTGAAATATTTCTGAATTCATTTTGTTCAGCGTTGAGTTTTACAGTCAAGTAAATGTACTTCCCAGATACTGCGACGGGACTTTTAAAAGGCCCAAAAATTAATTAAATCTACCTGCATTTTTCGTAATTTTTCAGTTAATTAACATAGTTAATTAGACATACTGTCGCGTCACTTAGTACCTATCTACGCTTGATTTTATGCAGTTACGTTTGTGATTGGACACACATTTTTATGTAATTTTAGTGTTTTTAAAGAACTTGAAGATTTTTTTTTTCGATGGCTGCACAAAGGTAAGCTTTTATGTTATTTATATGCGAAATTTGATAAAATTTCACTTTGGTATTTGATTTTGGATATGTAATGAAAAAATAAACCTCATTACTTTGTTTCGAAAGGCAAAACAAACATTCTTTTTTTACGTTTGAAATCGATGGGCATTTAAAAGTCCCGTCGCAATATAAGGGTTCATCATATGATTATTTTCCTTTTAGCACGCGACCAGTAAAAGCGCTCAATCTCAACGAAATTGTTGATGAGTTGGAGCGAGCTGATGAAGGCACTTTGTTGCCGAACGAAATTACCATTTTCCCACCTGAGAATGCCAATGCGGATGTGACTGATGAAGACTCCGGAGATGACGAGTTCGTAACATTGCAAAATCTCCCAGGTAAAGTTATTGTTTATTATTTTTTTTATGTGTCAATGAACTTATGTTTCCTGGTTTATGTAATAACAACATTTTCTTTTAGGCTCTCAGCTAAGAGCTCCGGCTGAGGTAACGTTTTATGAGAGTTCTGACGAGGAAGATGACGAGCCTTTGTCAAGTCTGCCTAAAAGAAGACGTACGATTGACACAGTCGGTGATGATAGCCAAGTACCTTCCACATCTATTTCTCCTACACCAGGCGCGTCAACCGTTTCTAGGTTCGTTCAGCCAACAGTTCCGCGAAGTCAAACTTATAGATGGAGAAATCGTCATACTCCAAACAACTACAGCCAATGGAATAACGAGCATGGTCCAAAAAACTTACAGCCACCTTTATATTATTTCAATTGTATGTTCAGCGATACTATTATTGAGTTGCTGGTGCGATATACAAATTTGTATGCAGGACAAAGGAATAAATTGGGCAATGTAACAGCCGCTGAAATAAAATGTTTCTTGGGTATTCTTTTGTTCAGTGGGTATGTCGTTCTACCTCGTAGATTTATATATTGGGAGACATCTTCAGACGCTGATTTTAGCATTGTGCACAACGCTATGGCTAGAGATCGCTTTACTTTTATTATGTCTAATATTCACTGCTGTGATAATACAGTGCTTAGTGCCTCTCTTGATAAATTTGCCAAATTGAGACCTCTGTTTGACGAATTGAATGAAAATTTCGCGGAAATGGCACCATTAGAAGAAAATTATAGCATAGACGAGGCTATGGTACCCTATTACGGTGGTCACAGTTGCAAGCAGTTCATACGCGGTAAACCAATTCGTTGGGGATATAAGCTATGGGTTGGTGCAACAAGATTAGGCTACGTGTTATGGTTTGATCCTTATCAGGGAAAATCAGCAACTATTGCAGAAGCTTATAAACGGTTTGGTTTAGGAGGAAGCGTGATTTTAGAATTTGCTGATGTTCTACAAGCTCGCCATCCAACATTGTCATTTCATTTGTTTTTCGACAACTATTTTTCTTCAATTCCTTTGTTTCATGAGCTTGGTAACAGAGGCCTGAGAGCGACTGGCACTATTCGTGAAAATAGAACGTCCAAGTGTCCTCTAACGACCAACAAAGACTTCAAAAAGACTGATAGAGGTACATTTCAGTACAAATCTAGTTTACCTGGGCATATTCTTGTTTGCAAATGGAATGACAATAGTGTCGTTACTGTTGGCTCAAATACTGAAGCTGTGGAGCCTTTGCATAAAGTAAAGAGGTTTTCACAAGAACATAAGAGATATGTGTATATTGATCAACCGTCTGTAATAAAACAATATAATGAAAATATGGGAGGGGTAGATCGGTCGGACCAGAACATAGGTTTGTATCGAACTTCTATTCGTGGCAAGAAATGGTACTTTTCTCTTTTCTGCCACAGCCTAGATATGGCTGTACATAATGCGTGGCAGTTATACAAGCGGGACGGCGGAGAATACGATCACCTCACTTTTCGTAGATCGTTAGCAAAGGGTTTGCTCGAAACCTACAAAAAGGGCGAAAAGAGAGGACCATGTCCTACGCCTAGATCTCATAGAGAATCATCTCGGTATGATGGGGTTGATCACTTGGTCCAATATAGTGCACCCCAACTGAGATGCAAAGTTTGCAAAATTAAAAGCTTTTTTATTTGTCAAAAATGTAAAATCCATTTACACCCCAAGAACTGTTTTTTGGAATATCACAGTCAAAACCAGTAGGTCAAAACATATTTATGCATGTGTCTTTCTTTAAGTATGTTAAAAGTCCGTAATTATGTGTTTTTTATTATAAAGATTAATTAAAAACTGATTCCATAATACTTTGTTTTATTCTTAGTCCGCCATATATGTATACGACCCCCATATTACGACGGGCCTTTTAAAAGACCACCTTTTCCTGGATTTTCCAGAAAAGCTGGATTTTTTTCATCATTTTTCCTAGTTATTATGAGTCATTTGAAGAAACATATCCAAAAATCACGATGATCGGAGATAAAAAATAGTTTCAGTAACATCTGGGTTAACTGTAAGCGTTTAAGTGGGGGCAACGTGTAAATATAAACTTATAACTACCATACAATCTCATAGTTTAAATTTAATGCAGGTAAACTCAAACGTTCATTAAGTAATGAGTTTCTATAAAACTACGTTGATACAGTCGATTTTATTTAGATACCTCGCATTTACCACGAATAAACTATGCATAACTTTCGGCCGACCATACCTGAATATTGACGTATTTGACAAGGCCTAACTTACGATCCTTGGTCAGAAGCGTTTCTCAAATTCCCATTTAAGAACTCGATGGTAAAAACCTTTTTTGTTAGAATCAATACCGGACAGTTATCCTGACGTTGACAGATGGAAGGAGAGCGTGTATTGGGTTTTTGTGGAACAAAATTCTTACATGTATAGAACATTCATCATGAAGAGTACTAGGGAAGCAGTCAAGAGAAAACTTATTCGCTTATCAATATTTTGTTTGTGTAAAGTTTATTGACCTTTGAGAACTAACAACTTGACTTGGCAACCAAAGAGTTTGGCAACCAATGGTATTATTTACATATTTTTTTATTTAACCAGAGCAGTATATATTTATGCCCGTAAAACGTGATTCCTATGGTTTAATTTCTATCATACATTGTAATATCTTTGCTATGTACCTTATAAAAATAAAAAAGGTTTTGCATGTCCGCCCATTTGCAGCATAAAAGAACAATCCACAAAAGGTCGCGTATCCTCACGCGGCCATTTTCCATGATGGATTAAAAAAAGACATTTTCAGGTCCAATATTCAATTAAAATTCAGGCAGCGTGATTGAGTAACAAATATGTCCAATCCTTTCGATTTATCATTTTAATGATTGTAATATGGTAATTTTTGGTCCCATACCGCTTAATTCTTAATTGGTTTATGAGTTTTGGAAACCAAACAAATTTTCGATCAAGAATTAATTGGACTTCCAGCTACATTTTCATTTACATTTCGAATTCTAATTTTTCAAGTTATATGGTTTCATCTTAAGAAGTCTTATTTTACAATCTGTTAAAGACAAGGATGAAGTAACAAAGTAAACGTTTAGTAGGACTACTAAATTTCTAGTGTTATGTAATTCTGAGCAAAACAACATTGGTACTATAACAATATTGAATAGGTGCTTTATTATTACCCCAAAACTTTTCTTTTTGTTTGGGGTGAAAATCTAATGATTTTTATCCACACCGCGAACAACACGCGTATCGTGCACCGACTGAAAACATCCTAACCCCGTCCTTCCCTTTACTACAAACGCAACTACTCAACCAACAATTCTGATATAATAAGGAACTCAATACTAAAATGATAACTGTACGAACGATGATAGTACTAACGTTGTTTATCTAGAAGCAGATGTTTATCATAATATCACGCCACGTGCAGTTCATCGAGTCTAAACACCGCATAATGCAGCAATGACGGATTGCTAACACGATTCGCAAATAACATTAATTACTCAGTTACTGGCGTTTTGACACCGTGTGGGCAGAGTTTACTCTATAAATGTAGGTTGATGAAAACGACCTAGAGTGCCTAGGTATAGACTGTAACGTGTGCTAACGATCGATCTCTATTGAGACAAATATTTTTGTCCCCACGTTTCTCGACTGGTACATTTGTTTGTGATGTTCTGTTGTTAGTTTTCGTTTTCGTATAGCATTCTGAAGGCAAAACTGTTGCCTTTGTGTAAGCAAGATAGCGCTCTACATTGTGATGCTTAGTCTATTAGTATAAAATTATCAAAGTTCTCACTGTTTAAAGATTGTTTATTCCAAACATAAGTTTATTTCTACATACTTAAATTGTCCTTTCTTCACTTGTTTTTACTTGAGTTGGTCTTCACAATGGCATATACGCTCCTACTTCCGTCGAGCAACAATACAATACGACCTTTCAAAGGATATAGGCTAAACATATAAAATACATACATATATTCAACCCCATTCAATCTCATTTGAATATACGAACATTCTCGTTGGCTTGCTTAAAAATGTAATTACATTTCATCGCGGGAAGTGACATGTCTATTAAATACTTAGTAAAAAAATGGTGCTTCATTAAGTTGTCAAAGAAAAATGCAAAACTTTGTTAGGCAGCTCAATCCGAAGTTTTTTGCTAATCAGAGTCCGGCGTAGCGAGCTAATTGCACATTTTATTCCTCGAACATTTTTATAAAGTATAATATTTGATTAAATATAATTGAATTGTCCAAATAATTAATATTCGTACAAAATCAAATTATCATGATTCACATTTACGTAATTTCGTTTAGTTTTTGGCACAGACAACTGTGGTTCGCTTTATACGCTATCTAATTGGATCTTCAGAATAGATTTGTGGTTTTCTACTTTCATACAATAATATTAATTTTATGTAGAAAACTAAGAACCAATTACGACTGTGTAAAAACTGTTAAATTATATTACCTACTGAAAACTTAACACGAGCGCATAAATACTTTTTTTACGGAAGCATTGTAATTTGTGCATGGAATGAAGTTTTAAATTTAGAATCTTCTTTAAAATTGTAACATTTGTTTTAGCATAACGAATATTCGGTTAAAAGTGATCCTCGTGTATTTATGATGCAAACAAAAACTCGTAGTATTTTTTTTTCTTTTGGATAGAAAACTATTTTCCTACTAACTTAATTGTATACAGTCGCAACGACGACACAACGACGTGCTTTGGTTCTGTCAAATAGCTCCAAAGGGACTGAAACTTTCTGCATTGGTTGAACCACAAGTTGACAACGTTGATAACTTGGGAAATGATACACAGAAAAAGAAGTACTTTGAAAGAACTTTGAGAAAAACTATACGTTAGTAGTATTTAAACAATATATCGCTGGTACAGTAAATCGCAAAACCATGTTTATGTCACGTCAAACTCGACATCACAGCTTTTAGAGTAACTGTAGGTACCTACTTTACAAAACTTTGACAGAAAAAGTATTTCATCTAAAATAAAACAAGTAAAGCCTATATGCACGTTTGATGAAATTGCCTTGTATTAAAATTATGTTGCTCTAAAAACCGTAGTGTATTTCTTCGATTTTTTAATAAAAATGCTACATTATCTCGACTTTCCTAAATATCACGAAAAACCTAAAAGACTCTTATGGTAAATGGCATATACGTAAGATAAATAAAGAGTACCGGGCGCAAATTATCATATTAAAAAACTCCTTATCATAGACGAGTCGTTTAATATAACGTCACTTTCAGGGCGCGAGACGGCCTTGCGTAAAGTTGGGAAAAATACCCGGGCTGTGGCCGTGACCCAAATATGATGGAGGCGTTAACCCACGAATAATTATGCAACAGAAATTAAAAGACCTTCTAAAGGATTTTGTTGTTATGTATAAGACAGTAAACAAGATCGCTATATACAGTTTAGTAGTAGAGGTACGTATGTGGCTATTTTGTGTTATTATTATACTTAGTAGCTAGGTACTTTTCGCCTTGTATCTGATCAAAGGCAGAGAATGAGGCTATGATGATTGAAATCTGATTGATAGAACAGAGCACATCAGACTTAACGGTGTTTAAAATGATTGTCGATTTATTTGTCAGCAGCTTGGCTATCCATTGAAACAATCACATCAATCGCCAAATTATATACCCATCGGTGGTCAGGGGCTCTACCACCACTTTTTAAGGTATGGCTATTGCAATTGTGACAGCAAGAGGGCTTACTACACGAGGTAAAGCGGCGACTCTCCTTCGCAACTGAAAAAAAAGGAAGTCTAGGTTCAACTTCACAACAAAAATTAAAAAACTGGCAATTTTCCGTCACAAAGAATATTAAATAGGAACAAATTATTATTATTTAATATTAATAATTAACTAGCATCAAGTTCCTGTGCTATATCGTTCGCGGTTTTGGTTTGATTACAGCTGGTTGACGTCATATCCCTTATTTACTAAAACAATGGAAGCTATCTAATGTGTATCTACGCTACAAAGATGTCAGATTGTTGTGTTATGCTGTTATTATGGAATACGAATAATTATTGTACGTAAATTAGAACTAAAATACTCGATATTATCTTAAATAACAATTTAAAATTGTAGTCTGCAAATGTGATTTGAATAGCCGAGCTTTTATTTTTGACATAACTTAGTGAGAAACGTTGGATACAATGAAGCAATACTTTTGTTTTCACTAAATATTTTTTTAAATATAAATATTTTTTTAAGTATTATAAACCGATATAAATGTATTATTAGAAATAATGACGATGATGATAAATTTATTAGGTGTACAAATACTAAACTTAACCAAAATATTAATGAATTTTAAACATTTAGCCAAACAAGTAGGTACTACCATAACCTAACCTATAAGTTTATACAACTCATATAAAGTACTAAACAGCACACCCAATCTAAACACTAATCTAAGTTCATTAAGAAGAGTTCTAAATCAGAGCTATTGAACTTGGCGGCGTAAATACGAAGTAATTACTAATATTCTTCAGTTCGTACTTGAGAAAACAGTTTGTAAAGCTTTTGTATACTCTCATACATATACATTTTATACAATTGTATATAACGTACTGAAGGCCTACCACGACCGTTCAAAGTAATATTATTGCGTGTGTGGAAGAGAGACAACGCTATATGCCGTGTAGTGCTGTCACGTTTCCACAACTGCAAGAATAATACTTCTAGCGATAGTAGGTGGATCAAACGTGTTGAGTAATCAGCAATTGTAATGTATTTTGTTTTGAACTGTTCTTCAAAGGAAGTAGGTATATCAATGGTACCGAGACTCTGAATACTACAGGATTACGTCTCACACAAATGTTATTTTTTCACACATTTTATACGTATATTCGGCGAAATACTTGTAGGTATATTATTCTTTTAAGCTCACATAAATAACAGAACGTATCTCTTGCATTTGTTTAATTAGAGATAGTTCAAAGCATATTCGTCGTTAGTGTCATAATCCCGTTTTAATTTCTTCACCTTTACTCTCCATTCGCACATGCGCTTTATAACTTCACGTTATATGAAGCCTTAGAACGGCAAAAATACGTTATGTCGTTATACATATGTTCAGTCGGCACAGTTTTTAGAATCCTTCATATTTCATCTAGCTGTTTATTTTTTCGTAAAAATAACGTTAAAGGCATTTTCTTCAATTTCAATATTTTTATACAACCACCACTTCATACCAAGTAAACCGCTCACCAAACTGCCCGCACACGATATCGTAAATTACTCGTCGTATTATAATGCACTGCAATGTAAACACTGCAGCCAAATGTTATGCACTGCCGTCCTTGCACAATATCACGTAAGAACAAACACAAAAGGAAGCTGAACGAAGCTATTTTCATGTGTTTGTATATTTATGTTTCGATATAAATATATTGCCTCTGTTTAGGATTACGGAAGGATTAAACTTTTGGGTGAATACCAATAATCAGCTTGCGTGGTTCTAATGATGTGGATTTTGGTAGATAATAATTTTGTGGTTACCTCTTCTCATACATGTATTTACATTTATTATAATGTCTGTATTATGTACTGTATAAAGCAACATTTTTTTCATTGTTTTCACAATGAGCGAGACGGTACTCTACAACACCACAGTATAATAATATAATACAGTATAAAGTCAGCTTATAAACAGGCGCAACGCGCAGTATGCCTACGCTATCGTTATTTATTTTTATAAATGTCCTTCTCAAACTACTGTACATAACTGTACTGTGACAGTAGTCTACACTACGGATAATACTTACCTCAGAACTAAAATAACAACCAACCATTTTTTCCGTAACTAGCATAAACGTGTAGTAAGCAACTAAAACTAAACAATTAGATCTGCAATTTTAGTTGTTCCTATTTCAGAAACGCAGTGTAAATTTCTGTTTTTCATGTGGGCGGGACTTGACATTTTCAATTTTGACATTTAGAAGTTTTACTCTAAAGCTTCAAAAACAACGTCGGCAGTAAACATACAACATTGTTTTGTTATTATTATTATGATATGACAGGTAACACCAAAAGTTTTGAGTAGTTACAAAAGCTTATATTTCCCGTCTAAAATTAATTTGAAAACTTAACACAGAGATAGGTTTTCTCGACACCCACGGCATATTAAACCATTTTCTCAGTCCTAATATAATATTTGAACGATCTTGGAACGTCCTTGATAAACATTCAATTTCACCACTACTTAATTACAATTATGCCTGTAAAGACTGTATGTGGGTATCATGTATAATTTTCCCTAAATTAAAATCGTGACCTTAATATCGGAGTTTTTTTGAGGAAATATAACAATTTGGAAAAAATAATAAATAATTTCAATCTATTTCCTACGTACAAATTAAAATATTTTGATACAAAAGCAATGTACTTCTAAATGCCAATTTAGAATAGGGACGATGACATTTTTTCTTTAATGTCTCTCACGTAATTTAATGAATACTATAATACTTATTTGACACGTATTTTTATTTTGTCCCGTAAATTAACGCGAAAAGTCACTTTTTCGTATAATTCGTATTTTGCAAAGTTACGTCATTTGCCCTTTCTACTAAACTTTAAAGCAGCTCCTTCTCAATCTTCGTCAATATTTATTGTTTTATTATCTATTTGACAGACATATTTGATTTTTGCTTTTCGTATCTTATCATAATCCCTATTTCGAACATTGTTACAAAAGCACAACGTCTCTTACATAACAATAACAGCATCATCCAATAAATTAATCCATTTGTGGAAATCCGCAAATCCCTAGAGACCCAATCGAGAGAAAAACGTTGATAATACTGTTGAAATAAGTTGTAAGCACTTAGTAATTTACGGCGCCTACCTACCTGGGGACCTACTAACCTCTACTAAGAGCTATCCCAAAACAAGACAGTTGATTTGAGAAAGCAAGAGAGCGATATACATGGCGTAGAGCGACGTCTTTCTCCCACAATGGTCAAAGTCTTGCTTTAGGGTGGTAGGCTCCCTGACCATAAATCTGGATTACGTATAGATCCATAAACAAAAGTAGAGAAACTTCGTAGGCAGGTGAATTAATTACCCATCGCTTGGTCTCCCTTGTAATTTATTGTCGAAAAACAAATAACCTGTTGTTTTAAGAATATTGTAAATTTTAAGCCTAATGGAAATTTGCTTCGATCTAATTTATGAAACAGGTAAGGAAAAAATGATGTTTAGAGATAAAATTTTATTTTTTCTTTAAGATCCCGAATGCTTATTATAATAATAATGAAAACTGAAGATTTCGAGTTATCACTTTACTAGTAATACAACAGTGTGTTATTAATGATAGAAAAACTCAATGCATTTTTATAAGCAGTTTTTTATACATTTCAGCAAGCATGTTAGATATTAATTTTTTGGCTTAAACACATTATGATTCTAGTTTCATTAGCAAAACCTAATACAAAACACCCGTAACGTCAAACAAAGAACAATAAAACAAGTATTAACAAAGCAGATTAAACTAATTACTTTCACTAATATTCTCACCCGCAAACTAAGCAACTCTGCCCCAATTCGCGGTTAACAATACATTCAACACAAAATATTCGCTCAAAGGGACTTACAAAAACATTTGCGCTCAACTTGGATTACAATAATAATGTAAAATATGATCTGAACTCGACTAACTAAAGCGCGTTGCAGACGATAAAGTGTTCGTATAAATCACAGGAGACGCTTTCGCCACAGATTTTCACGTAATAACAACCCAGTTTGGTGAATGTGTAGTGAGTAATACATGTGTCTTATAATCAATGGGATTTTGTGTTCTAGTTATGAGAGTTTTCTTTAATGTTTTATTATTCTCTTTCAGATGTTGCTTTAACGCTTTTTTTTATGGAGGACTGCCGCAGCGTAACCACGAGGGTGGTTCTACGTCTGCTTCACCGGACTAGTTGGCGAGACGAAAAGTTACGCCTCCAGCCTTGCTTTAATGCTTTGTGGGATTGTTTAAAATCCTTGTTGAGCCAGTCTCGTGAAATAGCTATACGTTATCTGAACATCTTTTAACCAATAAATAGGAGATAACATCATAGAATAGGCGTTTTTGAAACTATTTCAAATACTCTAAACAATCCCTATAAAATCAAATAGGACCATTGAATAACTGATTGGGTAAACTGGAATAATATTGACTTATCCATGGTTAGATGAGTCAATAACTAACGATGTTACCATCAAGGCCATGTTATCTAATAACTTCATTACATTACAGGAAACAAAAGATAAGCGATGACCTTCGAACTTCTATTGTTATGGACTATCATGCATTTTGAATATTACACTTATGGGTAACGGTGTAGCCTCACGATCAAAACTTTCGAAGTTTCGATTGATGGCGAAAAAGGTAACACCGCCAAGCTTGATAAATACACGGTTACCCAGAAAATCGCTCATTTGCCCTATTATTATTCTATCATTTTACGGAGAAAAGTAGCAAACGTTTAATATTTAGATTATCTTGCAGTTAAATTGTATTTAAATACTTGTGTTCTGCGTATAAAATATTAATAAGAAGTGTGACGGCGTATTACATTATCATATTTTTTGTAAGTCAAATACATAATATCGCACTAGTTTCGGACCTATTGGAGTATATTATTAGCATATCACAAGGCATAGAGACTAATAAAGATGCATCTTTCTTCCACAACCGCTGTAATACTACTTTAAGAGGTGGTAGACTCACCGCTATAACCTATAAATAAGATAACTCTTCGGCCAGACAAGAATGCGACGGAATGATATTATAGTAATAAAGTGCGGGATAATCCCACTTTATTTCCTTCATTAGAACTTCAACTGAATCTTATATAGTGAGGATAGAGATAGTGACAGGCACTTAAATACAATGACACTTATAATATCTAAGCCAGAATTTGCTGTATTTCTGTAGCAATACATTTAGCTAAAATCTAAAAATAATCGAACCTAATTTTGCCTTTCAGCACACATTTTCCAACTAGGATGGATCGCAAAATATGCAAACCTACTCGTTTATCTTCAATGCAATAAGATGCATTTCTTTTAAAACAGCTTTTTTTCATAAATTAATCCAAAAAAGGCTGCAACTGTCGAAATGCTGGGCAAACACATTGATCCTTATCTACAGTTTAATCATTTGTGGCTTTGATTGCTTAAATCGAAATATCGCCGGTGTGACATTCTAAAGCTATACATACAATGTATGTGTCACAGTCACCCGATACCACGCATACATTTATTACCTTAAAGCAATTTCCATTGAAATTTTCCTGCACATTGCTACATTGTATTCCAATGATAACTCTGCAGTGACACCGCAATTTGCTCGAATATTCGTGAAATATTTCTTTGTTATTGTCAACATTGTAATATCTGGTTATTACGGATCTGCTCGCCTACTATGAACTCTTAAAGCAAGACTGTTTTCGTTGTGAAAGTGAGACGCCGCTACATATAATGTAGTCTCATCTCATTTTGATAACGCCAACAGTCCAGGTTTACGAATTTATGGTACAGGCTCCAAAATCCCAATTATTCCGAATAGGAATAGTTGGAATGACCTAATGAGGATATCGGGAAAGGTTATTGTTCATAATTTGTATGTACTAAGTAGATTATACGAGTTCATTTCCGTAATAGCATATTTTGTACGATCGTTAATTTTAACGGCAGCCGTGATTAGGCCCAAATTCATTACATACATAAGAAACTTTTGTGTCTATAAAGTACGCAAAGTCGTATTTTTACATATCAATATCAAGTTAGAATTATGTGAATAATGAAAATATTAATACCAGCACATAAACGTCCCGCTGCACGCTGCTGGGAACAGGCTTCTTCCCATGAAAGAAAGATTTGAGCGTTCATCGCCACGCTAGCTTACCGCGGGTTCCAGCCAGGGACAAGCAGTGCTTGCGCAAGTGATCCTGTGACGCTGGCTTAGGTAGTAGAAGGGGCTCGGGGTGTTTTTAGTCGGTGAGAGTCCGACATATCCCCACGCCGTGTCCTCGGCGTGGATTGAAGTCATTAGCGTTTCACCACGGAAAAAAAAGCTTACCGCGTTGGCAATTTCAGATTTCAGTGTTAAAAATTCGGTTTCTCACGATGTTTTCCTTCACCGTCAGTCAGTGGTCTCTTAAAATAATTAAATTCTGTAAAGTGATCATTATTTTTTCGGGACTTTTTAGAGTAAGGTAGAAAATACATAATTTATTCACCACCTTTAGCTACATATTCAAGTGACAAAGGAACGAAATTATGTAAATTAAGTTCACTGCCCTTAACTTGAGATTATGTTAGCTAGCTTTTGAACTTTAACACTTGCATAATTCTTAAAGTAATTTCACTTCTAGTTGAACATGTTAACACGTAGGTACAGAATATGGGATTTTTACCACCACCTCATAAAATGAGACTGGAAATTGTGGAAGCGTGACAGCATACTACAGAGCGTAGAGCGGCGTCTCTCTTCTTCTTTAAAGGTTGCACTAAGATAATACCTATTATTACATAAAAACATTCTATTAATTCAGGATGGTAATTAAGATTGAGTCTAAAATTAAAATCAAAATGGTTTTATTTCAATTACGCCTATTAATTAAGCATTTTTAAAACGTAATGACTATATTAGCCCAAACCGGATAGGCCATATGAGATTTTGAGATAAAATCTCTACTAACATAATTGAGACACGGTAGTTCGAAAAAAAAGCAATTCGCAAACAAAGATAACTGTATATGAAACTTGTTTTTCATTCGAAACGCTTTTGTGATCAGTTTAAAAAGCAAAACTATTTTTACAAAAGTTTCACGGACTACAAATTATCCTGCAGTTAGTTTTAAAATTCGAGATTCCTTTTTCGTTTGCTTCTGAAATTTCCGATTGCAGTGATTTTTAAACCGCTATATATATATATTTTTTCTATGTCCAAATCAACCTGTATATTCTACAAAGTAAGAAATTAGGTCTGTCACTAGCTAATACGAGACCAATCTTTTTTCCGCTGTCGACATTTACAGCGGGCACGCGACGCCAATCAAACGAACCACTTAATCTTTTTATTCCGTATAAAAGACGAAATAAATACGCTAATGTATGTGTCTAGCTATTGTATGTTACTTTAAAACAGAGTGTCACATACATATTGAAGTGAGCTCGGAAAATAGGTTTAGACTAATGTATTGTCTTTGTCCCTTTCAAAAAGTTCTGAGCCAATTATCGCTTAAGTACATTAATAAATATATGCATAACACTTGTATCTCGACCATATAATATCCTGTTAGCGACTAAACTGTTCAATTTATCATGAAAATGAAAGCAGGACAATCACGTGTCAATAGCTTAATAAGGTAACGACGGAAGCAATTCGATCCTTGAACCTTCACAATACACACTGCAAACAATCAATCTACTACTAATTACAATCGACACGGGATTCGGTACAGATTCGGTTCCCGTACAAATTTATTCTCTAAACAATTCAAAGTGATCTAAAATAGGCCACTATTCTGATGCAGACGAGAAGCTAGTGATCATAAATCACTCGATTTGATCGATACGTGACGTTGACAAACAACCAAATTGGTTTATAAGTGAACAAGCTTCATCGATTAAAGCAACAAGGATCTCTTGGCACGTGGCTGACGGTAACATGAGGACTAGTACAGACCTATGCATATTCGCAACGAGAATTACCTTAACTTTCTGTCAAAAAACTCAACTGTCTGATTTTATATGAACGGCATTACAGCGATATAAAGATCGTTTGGTACGTGGCTGAAATCGGAACTAATGCTGTCATATATGAAACACTATTACTTTAGACTTCAACAGTTGAGTTGACTCTTGTTGCGAATATGCACACCAACGCCGTCATGTTATTGTCATTCACGTGCCAAAAGTTCCTTGTAACTCTATACTTTTATACTTTAACGCAGCGGTGACATTCAGACATTGTGTAAACTATCGCGATAGTTTACCAATTCAAACTTAATTTTGTGAAGTTTTATTGAATTAGTCAAATAGAATAAACAGTTTTCTCAAATTGTCTTGAGTTGTCTATTCTTGGATTATTGAGTAAAAACTTTAAATCTATTCTTAAAGTTTTGTATTAAAATGCTTTCTGAAGCAAGCTATTTAAAGTTCGTTAGCAACTTTTTGGTATACAAGAGCTCTCATGATTAACAAATTACTTAACAATTATATTATTTAAGTAATTAATTTCATGACAAACAATTTTCTAAACAATATTTATATTTAATAACAAAAAATTAAAAAACCCGACTGCATAAAAAACACTTTAAATAAAAACTGAAAAGTAAAAAACAAGCTTAGTCTAAAAGTGTAGATAGCAATGCTATTATCACAAAATTAAATACTTTCATAATCAATACACAAAAAATAATAATCTTATGCGAAACATAATTGAGTGTAACAGTCGGGACCCATTAAATAAACTAGACTAAAATCATTCAATATGGGTCCCGACTGTTACACTCAATTATGTTTCGCATAAGATTATTATTTTTTGTGTATTGATTATGAAAGTATTTAATTTTGTGGTAATAGCATTGCTATCTACACTTTTAGACTAAGCTTGTTTTTTACTTTTCAGTTTTTATTTAAAGTGTTTTTTATGCAGTCGGGTTTTTTTTATTTTTTTTATTTATTTATTTTTATTTAACACTTTTTAGTTAGTTATAATACGGCTATGTGTTTCTCAAGATTTCACCCGCGACACGAGAGAACTACGTATTTAGTTTGGATAATAAAGAAACAATTGCACATAGTATTTTTTATCTATATATCAGTGATATACCATTTTGGAATCCTCATGATGAGCTCTTTAATTTGATACCCATATTGTAGCAAATATTTTTTTTTTTTTTTTACTTCTATCTACGGCGCCTCACGGCCGCCATGTTGGTTTTTGTTTGACGTCACATATCTAAGAACACTTGGGTAATTAAGACGAATCCAACGATGCCCTGATTGTCGAAATCCATCAAGCCGTTTCGAAGAAATGAGGTAATAAAGAATATTATGCTCATACATACATACAAGATACGCGCGAAAAACATAACCCTTCCTTGGCAGTCGGGTAAAAAGACGCCATTCTTAGTCATCTTTAGATTATTTTACAACATTTTCGATTACTAATAACGGATAAACACTAGATACTTTTTAAATAAATTTATTCAGCAAAAAATGCTTTATTATTTCTCTTAAGAAATCTACAAGACTTATAAATATTTTATATTCTTTCTGTCTGAAAAGTTTTATGCGGTAGAAACGTGGTAAAGGTATTCCAGCATGTTTTCTACTGCAAATCATGATAATGAGTTGCTTTTTGTACAGAATATGCATTTTATTATAAGAAAGTATTCAAACTGCTGCAAGTCACGGAAAGAACAGGTATAATTTATTTTGTTGAATATTATTACGTCATTTAATACGCCAAGAGAGGGAATAAGAAACAGTTCCATGTTTATGTAATTTGACAGTAAAATGTTGACATGGAACATTTCATTACAACAGAATAAAACGCAGTAATTAGATTGAAATTAATGGCATTAAAAAGTTACAACATTTAAGGAAAATCTTAGTCAAGTCTCAAAGCCCCTACCTCTCTTATTTATCTCAATGAATAGTAGCTATACTAAGAATATAAATACTTTAGGAATACAGGTTAACTAAATATATAATCAAAACAGTAATCAGGGGAATAAATAAATCTTACTTTGCCAGTTGCCTACAAATTAAAACATTATAATACCCTCATTTTCATCTTATTGGATTAATATTTAATTAGAACTCAGGACTTTGTAATAAATTTTAATAATAAATGTATATTACAGTACATTTTTAATTAATTCGCAAACTTAAATTTCATGCTAATTTGAAAAATACTATTCATATTTTCATTATAAATTATACACAAACTTTCTAGTTTAAGAATATTCATAAAAAGAAATCAAAATAGTTTTTTGGTGTTGAATAAGTTTTTATTATTCCATATCAGGATACTAACTAATATTTTATTTTTATTTAAATTAGTGTAAAAGTATCATAAAAATAAGGTTCTAGTTCTTTTTAACAATAGGATCATTAAGGATGACACTCAGTAAAAACTTTACAGACGGTATCTTTAGATCAAAAAAGAATCTGAAATTTGAATAACACTAGATTTTCCAGTTTACCCATTCCCAAAGATGTTTCAAGCGTGCAATCTGGAGCCAACAATGACATCAAATTATGCATTCATTGTACCTCATTACATTATTTTTGTAATCCAATCTGTATTATTACTGTCACAGAGTTTATTTTAGCATGTTCACAGCTTAGTATTATGAAAATGTTTGCAGATATTCTTATATCGATCCCTTGGTATTGAACTGTTTGGGTACTGATTGGAGTTTTTGATTATTATTGACTTATATTACGCATCATGGATGATATTATTGCTATCTAGGGTTATAATTCGAACATTTTTTGCCTTTTATTCCTAAAAAATTTTTTTTTCAGGCGAATAAAACAAATAAGTAAAAAAACCCGCATATAAATTATTCCCTTACGTAAGTAGATTTTCACATAATCCGATCCGATATCGGTATCGTACGACAATACAGTATCGGTGGAAGTCAGATGATGAATCTGACTTGATGATGAGGAATGAAATGTGCTTGTCTTGGCCTTTTTCGACCCAATACCGGAGCAGTAGGCATGGTGTCTCATTGACAGAAGTACAACCTTACACAATGACCTTCCTTGCCTCAAGACTATAATTAATAAATAGAATAATAGACGCATAGACAAGCAGTCTCTACAAACACAATACTGACGCAATTAGCTTCATAAATTCATCAATAATTATGAGAAACTCATCTAAAGATTCAATAACTATAACGTCATATCTTTATTAATTCAATTACATTACATTATTATTATTATTAAAGTTTATTGAGTTTATTACGAGGAAAATGATGAAACTACAAGGCGCAGTAATAGAGTGAATCAGGACACGGCCACTTCTGACACTGAGCACATAATTAAAATATTTTCAGTATTAATTAAAAAAACACACACAAACCTTTTACATAAAATTCTCACAATGCGTACAAAGTCGCTGGCAATTGCTAGTGACACAATAAAATATTTCAAATGAGTTGAAGCTCGACTCTTGCTTGTTTACTTACGATTCAACCCTTTTATAAAGATTTTTCTGTATTAGGTATTAAAAGTTATGGCTATATTATGAATAAAACTAATATTTTATTGCATATGGTATCTATTTCTCCCTCTTCTTAGTTATTCTTTCAACTTTTCTTTTAAATACAATGTTAACATGTAGGTATGATGTATGCAGACCTCTTTTTAGTTTCATCTCCTTTAATCCTGCACAATGTATGAATAAACGCTAGACAATTGAATTCTCTTAGCAATTCTTTAGACTGACAACATTTAATCGCCATTAACTGACAAAAAGAAAAATATTATCACTATATAACTCTATAACTAGATTAATATGTCTAATACAGATTTTCAGACCCATTACAGCTAAATAAGTCTGAGCTAAACGCGTTCCGGACGTTCAACATTGACCATAAGGAAGTTGTGAGGAAAGGACCTTTCGTCTCAGTAGCGTAGGCGTACCGAAACCAGCGACCCGAACGAATTGTCACAAATCTGTAACAAATATAACAAGCACCTTATGTCAGTGTGGTAAGGTTCAAATTTGATTGGCTGTATCAAGTTGTATTTACCTTAGATGAAAAATGAATGTCGTCAAAAATGTCTGTGAGATCTAAAAATATAATGTATTTACTTTGAGGACCCTAATAATGAGTAGGCGTGTTCGTGGTATATTGTTACAGTTTCTTAATAAGTTTTTTACTTATTTCATGAAATAATATTGGGTACTTTGATTAGAAGTTACATTTAATTTCTTATTCTTTTGATTATATTATTTATTCTCGGTATATATTTCTTCTATATGTAACTGATTCTATTTTTTATACTATCAAAATAAACTAGTTAAATAAAAAAACTAAATTTCAAGTATGGCGTTTGGTGTAAAATATTTTCAACCGTTCATACACTTTTTTATTATAAAAAATTTACTAACATTCTATGCAGACTTGCAGAGACTTTGGTTAAACTAAAAGGGTCCATCACTAAACATACATAAAAATGCATAACCAAATAGCTACAATAATTTACAAAACGGAACGTCAATTACCGTACTTATCGCAAAACAATCACACCGAAAACCCATCAAAAAAAATCTTACGAAGAACTTATAATATTTGAAGTAAGCTATAAAAGTAAGTATGCTTTCAAGTAAATTTAAATCAGTAACAAGTGACAATCATAAAATAACTAAAAAGTACAAAATTACTTTTCAAACACTTTCGATTGTCTAGTACCTTGTTATAAACACTTTTTTATTCTTAAAAATATCACTTGGCTTCAGTGAAAATATTTCGACCGTAATATAATGTTTATAAATGAGGTTCCAACACTTTCCATTCTACACTAATGTTGTTAGGTCCCTGGCGACTATGTGACTAATGCGAACCCAACATATAAACCGTATTTGAATGACACAAGTGGGCATGAGGACAGCTAGCAAAACAAAAGTTTATGAACACTATGAATAGCAGGCTTCTGAGGACCGATCAGATTTGTGACCGATTAGTGCTGGTGTGGAAGAGAGACGCCGTTTTAAGACGTGTAATGCTCTGTCACACTTCCACAACTGCAATAACAAAGTCTGTAAAGCGGCTTTTACAAAGTCAGAAATAATAATTCAGAATTGAAAGAAACACAGTAACTAAATCACTAGAAAACTAAGTAAACTTTTTATAGACTAGCTGTTGGTATTGGTTAAAAAGTGGCCTATGTAGTAATCCAGGGTCTACATAAAAAAAGCTCCTGCCGCTTAAGCATGAAAGAGTAACAAACATCCTTCCAATCATCCTTACCAATACTTCACGTTTTTGATATTGGTAGGATGTTTTAAAATAATTTAGCAATTCGTAAACCTCCATTTGTCCATTGCCTTTTGTTTCTGACCGTACACAGGGACTGGTGACAAAACTAGGAACTTTTGTACACACTAACTATTTACTAACGAGAATATAGTCTGGCTAGAAAGATATTTTCCTGTTTCTATGCTCATTTTATTATGAAGTCTCATTGGCTTAGGCTTAGCTCCGTATATGATTGTATATTAAATTATGTGTCTAATAAACACGACTGAGCTAAGCCCTAATCTTATCTGAGTAAATATTATTAGCCTTGAGTGTACGGATATAAAGAATTAGTTCTTACTGCTCGTTATTCAATATGAAAAGAAGGAACTTATAGATGTTTCTAACACAGAAAAGCTTTATATTTATTTTCCATTATTATCGATTTAATAACTTTAATATATCATTAGGAACCATTGAAAAGAAAACGGTAATTAAAATAGTGACATTAATGTTATAAGTATTACCGATAAAGTTACATAATAAAATCACCTAATTCAATCAAGGAACAACAAAAGCTCCATTTTTTTAGTATTAGAATAAACATTGAAAAAATTATCGTATTTACTCACTATAAACCTATAAAACCCCATCCCTCTTCCCTTATTTACAACTCATAGACATATACGCACTATATAATATAGAAGAGGGATATTAACAAGGGTTTCCCATCAAAAGGTGAAGGTGATCAAGCGATTTATACTGAAAACACCTTAATTGTTTAATTTATTTATACAAAGAAACCTCATTGTTAACCTGATGGAGATTGTGGTTATAAAGGCTATTGGCTTTTCAGGAGGTTCGGGGTGTAGAGTCACGATAAATAACAATAGGTTCCGTCCTTTCGCATGGGGTATATTGGAATGTATACCAGTATACTACATAGAGACGTAGAGTCCTAGGGGTACGATTACAGCTCGTAGGATAATTTACCTTTAAGTGTAATAGGTTAATTCTCAGGTGGTGCATTTGGTTTCATAGTCTATCTATACATATCAAAATGACGTTTAAAATAAACATCTTCTGTAACCTATCAGAGTTGAGAAGGGCTGAAAGAACAATATTTTTACTCTACTTTTTTTTCTTCTAAAAACGTGAGCTAGTTCTATTGTACGTATAATCACTTCCCAATTTAATACGCCTGTGATTGGTCCATAAATAATGCATGGTAAATGCCAGGCATTACGTAAATTATGCAAATATTAACTAGCTTTTGCTGCGAGTCGGGAAAATCGTTTAATTGCATAGCCCAGAGCTATGTTAAGCTTCCTTTTCATTTCCGTGCCGAATGGACCGCAACACATTTGTACAAGTTTGCTGGAAATGAGCCGTAAGTGCATGTTATAAATGTCTGTGTATATTTGACTTCAACTGTTGTTGGAATACGCTTCGTATATAATCCGAAAGTTTGACTAAAAGGGTTCAGAAACTAATTACTTTTTAACGAAAGGGAAAACTTTTGTACAGTTTTCTTTTTCATTCGAAAATGTATTTGTTTATCGTCATGTTAACTAAAACAAAACATTATAAATACTTCTTAACTGCATAATATAAAAGTTGCAAAATTTGCTATCGACATAGCGAACATAATATTGGTCTTCGCGAACACCTCTATCTGGCTCTCTGGAGAGTAAAAGAGCATCTCAGTTTTAGCTTACACGGTAATATTACATTCGCTACGGTAACAGTTACATGAGTGTAACGTAAAGGAGAGCATGTTTGACTCAGAAACATCTTGGACCTAATCTTATTTCCAACGGTCTGGGAGTTCGAGTTTCGCTCTTTTCATTCAGCAGAATCTGTTATTTGACGACATTCTATATAATATTTACAGTATTTCTTCTGTCTCTAGGATATGTTATTTGACGAATATAATATTTAAAGACAATTTAATTAATTTCATTGTAAAAGTATTTTCTATAAACATATTATTCTAGCCTGCGTGGGGCTTTATATAAAACCTTTCTTATTATTCTAGCGAGCCCCAAAGAATTGTAATTATTCCGTCCCCTTTTCCATTGTTGGCCAATTTACTTGATGCATGAATTTGATGAAACAACAATTTTGACAGGAAATGCAAATATTATTATTATTATTCGTGTGTTGTGTTTGTCTACTTAAGGAAAATAAACACGCATTGTTACCAAAACTCAATATTCGCTTTATTGTGTTATGAAAACACACTGCATGAAAGTAAGTTTTCAAATAACTCGAAAAGTATTCAATACTTTTCAGTCTGGTTCTTAAGAGAGATATGACTTGCATGAATGGTTAACGAGATTCTAATGATAATAATTATAATGACGTGATATGTCGATATTCTTTTAGAAGGATCTTTTGGCACGTGAATGGCATTAACGTGAGGGTGCTGGTGTGCATTTTTGCAACAAGAATCACTCAATCGTCTATCAAAAGTGTCAGATATTCAAAAATGACGGCATTGGTTCCAATTTCGGCCACGTGCCAAGAGATCCTTGTATTCAAATTCAAATCATTTATTTCAGATTAAGCATCCATATAGTGTTAGTAGGTATAACTTAGCCTGATGTTAGTATCATCTTATTACAATTAATTTAAATTCGGTGCGCCATGAATTTATTTTAATTATCTTAACAAATTACTAAAGGTTTTTCCAATTCGAAAGCCTATGTATTGCAGCCAGCCTGTTAGCGCCCATTAACGTCAGGAATATTTGACGCTAAAGTACTAAAGTATTCAAAGTATAAAATGACTAAAAGCTACCTAAAAATTTCCGTTGTTACGAAAATTCTCATTAAAAACTCTTTCCGTCCAACCGACTCTTTACTTATGTATGCAGGCTAATAGGCTAGTATGAGAAATACCTAATGTGTACGCAATCTCAGGTATTTCGGTAAATAAGGTGAATATAAAAAAAAAAGTATCCCGAATACTAAATGTGAAGACTTTATTTTATGTAGTTCTTAATTAATATCTATCTGTACGCTACTTTACCCCTTAAGTGACATATAAACGTGAGATTGATTTTCCGGTGACTTTAAAATAAGTTGACTTTAAGTGGATATTTCGACCGCAAGGTCGTTGAACTTTACATGTGAGCTAAGAAAATCCAGTGCTATCAGCCAGGCGCCTATGTGTCGATCACAGCGGGTGATAACACTGTACGCGACTGTACACTGCGTTAACTCCACACCAGTACATTCAAGCACAAAAGTGAATACGTCTTGTCTTGTGAATACAAAATTGTTAAAAGAGCAATAAAGATGAGACCGTCTACGGGAACAATAGTTTTTTATTATCGATTGAGCAGTCGTTATTGCATTTTTTTCAAATAAAAATGTTCTTTCAACGCTCGTGAAATGAATTTTACTTTTTATAGTTGAAGTGTGAAGTTGATCGCGTGGGCTTTATAGTCAAACAAATGACGTGCGAACGAACCATTAATAATGATTGTTATTTATTTATTGCGGCTCCTAATTAACTCATTAAGGTACGAAGTGAGAGGCACTACGTTAAAAGGTTTAATATTCTTTTTATGTTGATGTACCTAACCTATTTTTGCAACATTCGACATATTTTTGTTCAAATAAATTAAAAAAAAAATGAAAATCCTAAATCTATTCACAACTTACTGAAGCATCAGTAAAACTCATTATCAACCTGCGGCGTCTAGAATTACATAGTTAAACTGAAGTTTTTTTTAACACTATAGACCTGCCTAATGAAAGCTTGAAGAAGTTTCCGCGAGGAATATCTATTTATTTATTTACAAACATACATTACATACATTACACAAAATAATTCTTGTATTCCATTAACAGTGACGGTTGATGAGTATTAAGTAGTATTTGTGTATTACACCCTTGTCTGTTACGGGAGCTTACCATGAAGCAAGAACCGACTTACGGTGGACTTAAACCTTCGTCGAGGAAACCCGGAAAGGCGACAAAGAAAATAATGAGAACATTTCTCACAATAGCTGTGAACATTAACATAATGAAAAAAAAATCCAGAAAATGTAATTGTAAGAGAAAGAAAAAACAAAAAGAAACATTTTAAAAATCTTTAATATATTTTTAGTAAATCTAATTCAATATTTCTAAAGCCATAGAAATGTTAATTAATGAGGTGCGTATTTTATACATCACAAATACACAACAGTATTGAAATAAACAAACAAATACACATCACACTACAATAAATTATCAACAACAATTGACCAAATCGGTTCCTAGTTTAATCAATCTGAATGCAAATCGGCAATCTTTGCAAGAGGACCGATAAACTTGGATAGTTTCAAGAAATTCATTTATCCTTCCGCCTGGCAACAGTCCAAGCTCCTCGGATTAAACTGTATTGGTACAGTCAGCAACGACAATCTATGACAAAACGGAGATTTTCAAGCTGGCAAAAATATCCAAAAATATCTGTAATAATGTTCAGCAAATTGTTACCTGAATCATAGTGTTAAAAACTGATTTTCCCAGTCTTAATACCTACTAAGTTGTTGTATTTGGTTGTATTTTGAGTCCTTGTAGATATAATGGTGTTCATAGACTTTTGTTGCTGACTGTACATTGTTCGATATATGCATATTGAGCACAATATCTCACGCTAGAGGAATTGCTAAAAGCTTCTGTATACCAATATAATGGATTCTAAAGGAGTGTTAGGAAACTTGGGTTATGAAATCTCACACACGTGTATGACTATGTAGTTGTTGTCTACAAGAATTCTAAAAATACTAAATAGAGATTCATCCGATTGGTATTTTGACTTGAAAATAATTATTAAAACTTTTTCTTTTGCGATAAATGTAATGAAAACTTACTAGCGAATATTTGTGCAGTTTGTGCACTTGTGCACTTACGAAAATCTTTTATTCAGTTTTGTAAAACACTTTGGTAACACCGAAATCTAAGTTCAGACATATTTTTCAAGCAAAAAAGACAATCTAAGAGTCATATACAAATATTACCAGTAAAATAAAGTACACATAAATACATTACAAAAAAAAAATCACGTTACGAAGTAGTTTGTACGTGCTAGTACAATCTCAAGTCGATATCCCATGGGGTAGGTAAAGTCCACAGGACATTACGCCGCGAGAACCTTGCGAACATCTCACATTTATGTCACCCATGTTTATTTTAAACGTGCACACAGTTCTAGCTCAACTTACTTTTTAGGACTGAAACAAAACATTATGTTACAGACAAGAAACAAGAGAAAAAGAGTGAAAATATGAAGAATAGGGATGATGACGGTTCGAAAAGTAAAAACCTAATTAGTCTGTCAGATAGACATTTAAAAAATACTAGACAAGTATTTTTGCATTTATCTGAACTATAAAAAATTACAAAGAGAAGCCGATTTAAAGTTTAAGTGAGGGGCTCATATAAATTTTCATAACAGACATATTTAATAAACAGACGTTGCGAATGTTTCAGTACGAAAATTATACGTTATCTTGGCCTTTTAATTGAATTGTATATTTTTATTTCATCGTTTACTCTTCTGCTTACATAAAGAAGTGATAACAAATACTAAAGACATTTAGTACACTTATAAAAACAGGGGGTTGACGACAAAAATGGTCTTTCGTAAGCTTTTTTCGCAATAATATTCTGTATAAAACACCCTACTTCAAACGATAATATTATATAGCTTACCGGACATAAAATGTTATCCGTACAACGTTCGCGAGTAAGGAAGAAATGACGCGCTGACGTCACGTCAGAGAGCCTACATTTGTCGAAAGCCACGTTTCTATAGGAACTTAACGTGGAACATGAAAAGTAGAAGGAAATGCATCTTAAGTTTGTCATAAATTTCAAATGTCCAGGTGCATCGTTATCTCTCAATAGTGGCACGTGGGGTAGTCTGAGTACCACTTTATTATACTCTTCCGTTTTATGGGAAACATTATGAAAGCTTTATTTTTATAATAACTTTCGTGAGGATGATTCATACTTAAACGTTATAACGGTTTACTCACGCGTATTTATAGAGGTCGCGAGTCGAACCCGCCGCCGCGTCAGCTCATGATTAAGGACTCCGGTTGGGTCCGAAACTAGTCGGGCTATCCCGATAAATACGCGTGAGTAAACCGTTATAACGTTTAAGTATTATGAAAGCTGACACTGTGGGTGGCATATAGCAGTCATAGGATATGCGACCTATCTTTCATAAAAGCAAGTATTTATCTTGAAATGATAGTTGTTTATTTTTGCCTCGATGCGTCTTTGGTGATCATAATTGAAATCTCAGCAAATACAGGGGCAATATCCGTTGGTATAGTGAAAACTTTTTGTTGGACGTCTTAAATAAACGAGCGGGCGACGTGACGACCCCTCGCTGCGCGCTGATGTATCGCCACTCGGTGGAAGATATTACAAAGGTTCATACAGATATATGAACTTGATCCAAGATAACGTACAAGTATGTGTCTGATGTTATTTGGAGAGAAACTTTGTTTTGGTACTAAACAGGTCAGACGAAAATGCGAGTTAAGGTTTTACTATTTTGGTTTTTAAGAGATTTTTTTTTTAAATTTTAATTGTGATAGCTTGTCAGCCTAAATTTTTGGACCTATTTGATTTACTAAATATATTTTTTATAGCTTACAACATAAAAAAAACGGTTCCAGTAAACAAAACATATACATCACACGTGTTATTTCGTATTCATCTATATTCTTTTATTCATTCCACAAAGATAGAGCGGTGACAGAAGCTAAGTGCACTCAGAGCGTCATGTTATCCTACTCAGTAAGACTTGCAAACTTTGAAATCGCGATTCAGGACGCGTGACGTCACAGCGAGAGAGTGTCAATATACAAAGATATGTTAATTTGTACGTGGGAGGGTTCATCCTGTTTTGCAGCCCAGATTCCTAACATTACTGTGATTAGGCGACTTAAGTTGCAATTCTGGGGCAGTTCGCGCGTCACTTTAGCACTGAATTTGCTCTGCGTCAACAGAATTCGATTCGAAGAGGTTGGCCCTATTTTGTTACGCGTTTCTTTTGTGTGTTTAGACTCAGTACTTGGAGCGAATTATTTACTTCAAAAGCCCATTGTGTATGAAATGTAGGTTAGCGTTTTTAGAAGAAATTAGTGTTATAAATATTATTTTCTAGATGTTATTATGATGGTAAATAATGCCTTGAAATTAAAATTTGCACAATACACGCAAACATAGTTTCAAACTTTTACTTTTTTTATTGAATCGCCTTAGTCTCATTCATCAATTTCTCATCTTGTGAAAAGTTGAAACTACGTCATTTGATCGCAGGTATTTAATTGTTTTGTCTAGTTTAGGAACATGGTTCCATTAGAAGAGATCTCGGTAATTTGAAGCGTCTACAATTGCGATTTGCTTTTAAATTACTTTTCATTGTTCTTAAATTACGATTTAATGGATTTCTAGTTCTAAAACAAAATATTTAAAATTTTCAGTGTAAACTTTTTCTACATGATTTTATTTTATCCCAAAAATAGAAAAGTAAATTAAGAAACACCCTTTACACATTAATTAATTTTATTGAACGTAATTATTCATAAAGGCATATAACAAGGAACATCATTAGCAGCACTCGAGATCAAAATTAATTAACATTATAATATGTAACCCTAGTAAGATAAATAAATATACAAATCTTACAACAAGGTACGTGTTCTAGATAAATTAGATATTTCCGTAATCATTATGTATGTAACATAATCCGTATGTTACAACTTAATTAGATAACTGAGTTACCGATTTTAATTGAAGTAATGCCTAATAATTATAGGGATGGTGAGAATATATGCATCATTGTGCCATTTTTCTTATTTTTTTATTGCATAATAAATTTTATGACCAGTGTCGTGCCAAAAATATTGTACCTTGTGCCATTGGTTCACCATCCCAGTCGTTAAAGAAAATAAACAGAGATAATTGTTGTTCTGATTGACAGAAATTGAATAGTATAAAAATAAGTAAATTACTATAATATATTTCCTGCTAAATCTGTATCCTATGCAAGCACGCTATAAAATACACTTCTTATAACAGATACAGTGACAGCTAATCAAAGAAACCAGAACACTCTTAAAACGATCACCGACTCCCAATACTGCACTAATCAGCAGAAGTTCGCAATTGTATACTCAGTGTTTCATGTCACGAAACAATTGTAATTGAAAAATGTGTGTTTATGTCTAAATTCATAGTTGTAAGAGTTTTAAGCAAATATTTGTATGCCAAGTGAGGCGAAACATAGTGAAACTTTATTATTTTTATTAAGAGTATTCTCTGTATGTTACCTATGTTTAAAGAAATAAATGTATTCTATTCTATTCTATTCTAAAACAAAACAGAAAACTGTCGGAAAGTATTTATCAGCAATTTTCACCTAAAACATTAAATAAAGATACAACCTTACAGGCAATTAACTGTCCCCACTCCAGCCCATGTATGGGGAAGAGCTAATTGAGTGTCAATCAATGTCGCGAGTGTCTGACACTTGACACGTCACACCATCGCCGACACTGATGTGATTAATACAGTATAATTAACAGCTGATGTGGTTACACGGTCAGCTGTCAAAGCTAAGAGATCCAATAATAATTGATTTAAGTTCTCCAGTGTATTGAAAACGCAGTTTAGACTAGACTGGCCAATAGAGGTTCGAGAGGTTTTGCATTGTATGAATGACATGTGCATACAAACTTTAAGAAAATAGTTAACATACAAAATGTCTATTTTTGTTCTAACAGTACTGTTTTTAATAAATTGCTATCGATTTGCAAGCCGTTTGGCACGAAGACGAAAAGGACTTTTAAGTTTTTCAATAAATTATACGTGCGACATTGTCCTAATGAGCTGCCTTTATTCTTCATACAAATTATTCTACCTCAAGTCTGTTAAAAAGCTTAAACTTAAGCTAAACATAAAATTTGCCTCGTTCAAAACAAGAATACAGAACATCAGTGTCAAAACTCGCCAGCCAAACAAATTGTTATATCATTGAGAACAAAGGTTTCCTTTACCTATTTCCTTCAATCTCGATCTGAGGCCGCTAAAAGGGTCAACCATATTGGTGTTTTCACCCGGAGCGCCTTCGGCAACCGATTGAAGTGAACAGCCCGGTTCCATTTCAATTTGCCAGCTGTGAAACCTACAACTGAAATTGGAATTTTAGAACACAATACGTGTTTTTCTTCGAGCCGTAAGCCTTATAATAACGTGTAAACTTTTGAAAGAAAATAATATTAGGAAAATGCTGGACTCAATTTTGTATTACATTTTTACTTCTTTTGAAACTCTCTACAGATTTTAAACTATTTGATTACTTTATTCTAAAACTACTCGTAGATGTGCTATGAGGTTTTATTTGCCTTGCTGTTCTGTTAAAGCAAGTAACTTGGTGTTAAATAGTCCAAAAACTATCCTTTTAAATGTACAAACGCATTTATAAATTCGACTAATAATTTTAGAGTTAAGCGCGTTCAAACAAACAAATTCCTTGTTTTATTATATTAGTAAAGACATAATCCTGTTGTCACTAAATTGACTAAATAAACAAACTACGTTCAGTATTTATTTGCATACTTAAAAAGTCCTCATATAAAGTGACATAAATACACGTTTATACGGGCTGTATAAAGCTACGAATGTTGCTAGTTTTATCGAAACAATAAAGTTAGTGTTATAACGTGTTCAAAACATGAAAGTTCTACTTTAGCACAATGTAAATTATATTAACAGTACAAAGTGTAAAGAAAATGGACGTGTTGAAAAATAATGTTACGTAGAACTGTTTTATTGTCACACTGTTTTCAACGTAACCATACAATGCAACCTTATTTTTAGTTCATTTTAAAAGGAATTTCGTGCCATATATTTTTCAATATTGAAGTCGATTATTTGACTGATTCGTGACGTACACGTGACAGGCTGAAAATTTATTTCAGCTTGTTTGGTATTTAACGTTAATAAAATTGCTTTTATGTATTTTATATTCCTCAACATTCTTCAACATTCACTCAATGTCATCTAGTCTCAAACTAAGTATACGAGGTTAACTAAAAATAATAATATCATTTATATTAGTGAAATTTGTAGGAATGAAAACAGTACACCTACGGAGACTTTTATTGACTCAGTCATCTCTCAACCGCGGTTTTCCTAATACCAATTCCGACTATCTATCTTTCACCAAACACTTTCCTATATTTGCATCCTTGACCTCTCTCTGGGTCGGGTGCAAACAGTAGAGCTGTTCTCTTTGCGTTTCGTTCACAGCAATGGTTATCGATCCCGATAAAAATGTGCATCGGACTGAATTTAATAACTTTCCCAATCACTTTGTTCGGGAAAATAGAGAGCTGTCGATACCTACTTCATGAAAACTCGATACTGGTTTGTGCTACTCTATATTAAATGCACGCTGATTTTCATTTGTTACCTGAACTATTTTCATTATTAGTTCCCCATTCTCGATAAACGATACTTCGCGGTGGATATTTCATTAAAGTTGGATAATTACTGCCAATCATATTAAAATTAATATTGAATTTGTTTTGTATATCTATACTAAAATAGATTATTATGTTCTGAGTAATAAACTAGTTGAGTACCTGCTTTTATCTATTGGCTTCTTCATAATATTAATTAACGCTCACTGGCTAATAAATTCTTATTGGTTTGCTATGCTCAAACAATGTAGTGACTCTATCTCTATTATTCGCAGGCATATTTTCCACAATATTATTAAGTTTTTGTCGTTCGAGAGTGGTTGTCACTTCACTTTTATATAAAAAGTGCTGTCGCAAAATTTCACTATAATTAATATATTGCATAATATGAATAGTTTATAATGCTCTTCCAAGACTTACCAGCGCTTTTTATAGTAGACTGTTGCCGTTGGCAAAGAGAGCGACGTCATTTTACGAGTACTTTCAGTTGAATTTGATTTTAATATTGAAAAAAAAATCGTTTATGTAGGATTCTGTAGTACTTATCTTCTTTTCGTAACGTAAGAACAAGAGTGGTTACTTAAAGTATAAATGAAAACAGACAAATTATTAAAGTCTCATATTAATGCTTTCATAGTTGTCACCGAAATGTATATATGTACATATATTATTATGTTCTCCTCGCTGTCATCAAGTTGTACGCATTTACCTATTTCACGTGACTCATCTTACTCTAGAGATGTTATGGGTCGTTACTCTCGAATTACTTAAATGGAAGCAGAAATGATAATAATAACTTCGTTTGTTATTGTATTTCAATTTCCCACAAATTGCAATCGAACACTTGTATTGCACCAAAACAATGTTCAATGTACCTACCAATATTCCATTTCCCAAACATCCATAGTTGGATTACACAACGAAATTACCCTTACAAACTTCCCGTGTGTTTTGCCAAATGCACACACGAATCGACGTAAGACGTGTGGAAGTATTAATAATGTTCAGCGTTTCCCGTGATGACGTCAAACAGCCAACAGACTCATCTTTTACAGCCTAATAAAGTAGGCATTGGAATGGTAAACAATAATTCATTAACACTGCTAGCTCTCGACCCAAAAACTGGAATTGGGTCGGTGGACATCCCTGAGTGCAGGCCCCAAAATTAGCGTGATTTATAAGGCCGGAGCGGCCACCGTGACTTTCCTACTTACATATAAAACTGGCTAATATCCTAGTCCTACACAAACCATTAGGGTTGTCTATTAGTCTAATGCGACGACGTTGAATTTATGTACCACAATTTATGTCTAGCTTAACGTTCATTTCCAAAGCCATAGCGATGATTATTTTTGTAATGGGGTGATTTCTAACATCTCTAAGCATTTTCAGCTATTTTTCCTAGATCTATTTTATTTTCTGATCAGATATTGGACGCTATTTAATCTCGTTCGCTAAAACTAATCGGACTGATGTTTGCAAACTTATGCAAATGAACGAACTCTGATCCAATGAACGTCAAAACTTATTATAATTAAATGAAACGAGAGTTTAATGGTTGACTATACGGTTCTGCTTAACGGCGCTTTATACCTAGTTTGTTGACCTACTTTAGTTACTTAAGTATTAACTACAGCGCTAAGTAGGTAATTACTAAATTAACAGGCTGTAAACAATGGAACAATAAAGTTACTTTGTTGTTAGATAGTTTATGAAAGCACAAAATTATGGATGTTAAAACATTAGAGAATGACCGTTGACGGCCTAAAAAACTTACTATGTTTTTCCTGGAGCCCTTTGAGTGCCAGGGTTGCGGTAACTCTTACGAACATCGCGCAGTCCCGGCAGGCTTGACGGCCTTGTTTGGTGATGACGCCTAGACGAGATGTCATTCAGTCTGATGGACCGAGACCTGAAAAAGAGGAGGACTGGATCGAACTAGACGTGTAAGGCCTGAAAACGAGTGGTGAACTAAGCCTTTCAGTAGACTGCGACCAGGTGTATTGATGGATCGATTGACGGATACACTGGCTGGTAACAAACGCGAAAACTGCGTTCGTTTTTTTTTTAACTTTAGAGAGTGACGTAGCTTTGTGGAGTGCCTTTGTGCTTTTGTCGGCTCTAGTTTTTTTCCTAGTTTTGTTTGTATTCGTGAGAGTCTTACACCTGGAGGGAGGATATATTAAACTGAAAATGTGATTATTATATTCATTCAGATAACCTTATATGTTAAATGTTCTCACCTGAAGTGAATGCAATAACAAATATAACTAAAATAGTTTAAATTACGTGTAATCGAACTAAAATAGTTCTTCAGTGCAAGAAGGTCGTATAGAAGTTTCATTTGAAACTATTTCCGCTGCAGTGCGAAGTGTTACCAGTCGTATTATTCGCCTCGAAGCCAACAGTCACGTTGCCACTAAGAGACTTGTGACGCTGCAACTTTGTGCTTTGCAACACGTTAGACGTCTCATACGCTGACTTATTTAGAGAACGTACTTGTTACTTTGAATTTAAATTAGTTTGAGAAGTCGAGGATGTTTGTTTATTTAAAAAGCATTTTCATGTTGTTTCAGAATGTGGAATTATTCCAAGATGTATTTAGTTACTTTTTCATCACGTAGTTGGTAATTAAATAATTATTATTTCAAAACCACAAAGATATTTAAAGGTATTTGTCTGTAGTAGATGAAGTCTGTTTTCCACTATAATCTATAGAATGTAATAGTATTATATTATTATAGTATTATAATGACGATCCGCCCCAGCTTCGCACGAGTGCTAAAATGATATAGGTACACAAATATAAACCTACCTCTTGAATCATTCTATCCGTAAGCATCAAACCCATTGCGAACTTTTAAAGATTTAAGCATAGGGTCAGACAGGCAGACGCGGGAAGCGACTTTATTTTATACTGTATTGATATTAGTCATATTATTGTAATGTACAATATCTGTATAAGTGACAGATAACAAGGCTTAAGGGTGACTTATAATTGAGTGACGTCAGCATTACCTTATCACAGACGATTGTAAACCACTTGAGTGACATAACATTAAGCTTAATAATCTACAAATCAATACAGACGCAGTAAGTGCTAAAGTAGGTCGGACAGCTCATAAACCGCTTAGAACGCTTGTTTCGTGGCCACAAAATAATGAAGATTACGTAGAATGGAACTGTGATAATGTTTACGCGTATTCAGGCTCTACTTAGCACACCCCACGCTTTTTACTGTGACTAATTGAAGATGGCTGTCCGTCTTCAGATTGCCTTGCTCCGTTTCCCGCCCAATTTTGCTAGCGATACATTTTACGACACAATTGTCGGAAGTGTTTTTTTTCTGTTTTACGTAACTAGTACCAAGTTATTTGACTATATAATCTGTGGAGGTAGGGATTGGATGTGACTTGCATGATATTTACGTAACATTTTTTTTTGAAGTTTTCAGATAAATTAATTAAAAATAGCAGTGTTTGTATTTTTAGTCATGTAAACAAAATTCTACATTTAAACCTGCATTGATTTTTAATGACGTATGACAACATGTTTTTGTTTATTTTGGACAAATTGTGATGTTATTACCTAAATGATATATCTTAATTATGTCCAATAACACTACTAAATATGCCTATCACTGGACTTATTTAATTATTGTTCTTAAACGGTAATTAGGCGTATGAGAACTGTTAATAAATATATTTGTTATAAACATTAATTACTTTAACGATTCGTGTATGAGAATAAATTACAAGGAAAATGACTAAAGTAAATAAATATTGGTCAGGCATAAACACTATTAATTGAGTCATTAAAAATTGGCATTCATTTAAAAGTAATCATAGGTGGTCATTTCGTTTATGTTAAAATTTGAGTCACTTTTCCTGGATTTTTGAACTCAACCTTTGATATACCATACATTACACCATATAAAAAATAAGCATTTTGCGCAAAAATTGATAAAAGTACTTATACCTTTTACCATACCAAAACAAAGAAAACCAAAATTGCGCCCATAGGCAGATCACAACACTTCAAACTTTTTACTTTAATTCCATTTTTTTGAACTCGCAATACGGCAACTCGGTTTTATTTTGCATTTTCCTTTGTACATCGTTATACTGCCACAAAGTTATTGTGCTACTCATTTTTACAGCCTATAAAAAAGCAGAAGCGTTTGAATACATTTATAATCAGATACGAAATCTACGAAGCAAAGGCAACTGCCAAAGTGCCTATTACGTGTTTATATTTTTTGTACGCGCTTCTGAGCTTAGGCATTATGTAGGTATATACGTGTGGGAATGACTTATTAAGAATTTTCCGAATTCCATACAAAAATGTTAGTCACGTATCGTAGGTACTTTCCAAGTCACAGGTATTTTATTCATGTAAACAGTGCGCAATCAACGTGTACTCATACCTACGCACAATGTTCACAGTTTAACGAAAAAAATGGTTTTATGTTTTGTTCAGTTCTTTAGCCAGATTAAAAACAATCTATATCACTACATTATATAAAACAAAGTCGCTGTCGCTGACTGTCTATATGCCCTGAAATCTTTAAAACTACGTAACGGATTTTTAAGCGGATTTTTTTAACAGATAGAGTGATTCGAAATGAAGTTTATATGCATGAGTATCAGTATTTCGCCGTGCGAAGCTGGGGAGGGTCGCTATTTCGTAGGTGTCATGACAATAAAACTTTACTTTATTAAGTGTTCAAATAAATCGTAATTGTTGGCCATACTTCACCTTAGAAAACAAATATTCGCCTCTCATCTTCCATTTCTTGTTATTCCTATTAGATCAAAAAACAATAAATTAATTTATTCGGAAAAACACCCAGCCTTGCCATAAAATAATATTTTGGCATTCCCTGGAGCTTCACTGATTATTAAATGTAGCAAGTTTTGTCTCTGGAGGACGAAAGGTTTATGATAATCAAAAAGGATTTCACCAATTTTATAAGGATGCAAATTGGAAAGGTCAGATATTATGAGTGGTCGGGAGAAAACGGTTTCCACTCTTAAATCAGAAATAATTTAAGCATCGAACTTTTTGCTCAAAGATTTTTTTTAATTCAGTTACAATTTATGTTTAATGAAAAATTCAGATTTCCGATATAAAACAAAGTCCCTTACCGTGTCCGTCTGTCTCTATGTAAGCTTAGATCTTTAAAACTTCGCGATGGATTGTGATGCGGTTTTTTTAATAGATAGAATGTTTTTAGGTTTATAACACATCAATATTAGACCCGTTTAAATCTGGGCGGATCGCTAGTAATATATAAAAGGCTCAATACAAAAGCTAGGATTATTTATAACCTTTGCTTTTGTATTAGCTTTTTAGGACTAATCCTTAGTAAAAAGTACTATCTTATACACAACCTTATAATACATCTATTTGTTACTTAAACCAGATTGACATTTAATATTTGACTATAACCAAAATTTCTAAAGTTAGTTAGTTAACTGAATCCAGGTCAATTTGAATCAGGATTTCCGTTTAATCGCAATATAGCGTATCCAGGCGTCGGTGAGGGGTGACGAGTTGAGAGCCGGTCGTGGGCGAGGAATCAAACCGTCTGCGTGGGATTTACAGGCCCGTCAAATGTATGCCCGCACCCTGACTTAATTGAAACGTATTTAGGGTATGTGTGTCGACATAAATGGTTGTAGGTGCGAAAAAAGCTATTAATCAGCTCGTCGTTGGGGAATTCTTAAGTTTTATCTAATAATTATCATAACAAAATTCAAATTTACGTTTCAACATAATTCTCAAAATTTAATTTCTTTTTTTTTACTTATGCACACGTATTTTATGTCATGAAAGCGAAATATGATTTTAAGCCACCTAATACAATAAACCTATTAATCCAAGTCATGTGTTAAAAACCTATTCACGATGATTACTTTCGACATAAAAATATAACGATAATACTTCAACCACCGCTCTACATTTTACAATAACATAAGGACGTGAAAGAGTTAGTTTAATGAAACTCGTAAGTAAAATAAGTACTTTTATACTTTGATACCAATGTGTAGCAATCTCGTTTAGTTTTCATTTTACGTTCCATTGCACACGCTGTTGTTATTTCAGCGACATTCACTGATGAAATACTGTAATGCATTGCAAAATGAAAACTGTAACTGGAATTCTGTTGGAATTTTTATTACATTTAGTTTTGTTATCAAACACGCGATGTATGTGAAATGAAGTTTATGAAAATAACGGTTTTGTATGAAGGCCTTTTAATCTTTTTCTTTTTAACTGTGGGTTTTCAGATCCATGCCACTAACAGGTATCGTATAAACAAATCAAAGATTATTCGTAAATAACTCTTTTAAGAGTATTCAAGCTTGAGATTAAAGTTCATTCAGCTGTAACTTGGTCCGGTACACTGATCAAGATAACATGATATACTTTCCTAAGTAGTATTTCTCATAACACTTTGTAGTTCACATTCCATACATCATTAACCTTTCTCAGGTACTCAAACTCTTCCGCTTATGAAGTTCAAATTAGAAGGGATTAGGAATATTAAGCTTACTGCTTAACCCATTTAGCAGTAAAGGCGTGGTGCTAAGCTTATGACATTGTAAATGCGAAAGTTCGGTACTCGATCACGCCGAAACGGCTCAAGGGATTTCGATGAAATTTGGTTCAAAGGCAAAACGTTACCTGAATTAACATAAGATATTTTTTACAAAGCTAAGAACTTTGAACGAGGATCAACCCTATTATTTATTCAAAACCGCGCCTGTACTACTATTAGTAGCCCTAGAAGCGTGGGAGAAACTTCTTATTAGACAGCCGGCTAAGAGTTTACTGCTAACCAAAATTCTTAATATCATACGCGACTTATACCAAAAAGGGAGACTTACTTTATAAAATTCACCACGAAAATGAACCTAACTATTATGAAATTAAGACACATAGTCAAAGTAAGATCACTACTAGTTTGTGTATGTATTCGAATATGAAATTGTTAGTGTAGCAATGGCCATAAGCTGTATTCCACAGAAATGAACATGCAAGGCAACTGCCGCTGGGTTATTGGAGCTAGAAGCAATTATTCAACTTAGACAATACAGCAATCTATACCTCTAGGCTTATAGACTACCTAGGTCATAGGTGTATGGAGTTAGATACTAAGTTAGGTAACTATCTGATAACGTGGATGGCTATTCCTGGAGGCACGTGTTGGGAAATATTACTCAAAACCTGACAGCTTCACGTGATTTTGGTACGTTTATACCTAACTTTGTTATTAATACATAAACGACAACAAAACAATATACCCTACAAGCAATAGAACTGGTGGAAGGTATTTTTGTAATCACTGCTTGGTATAAAAAAGTCGCTTCCCTCTGTCTGTCTGTCCCTATGTATGCATAGATTAAAAAAAGAGTTTTGCTATTTTTTAATAGATAGAATGTTTCAAGAGGAAGGTTGATGTGTATAACAAGATCAGTATTGCTCCCGTACAAAGCTAAGGCGGGTCGCTAGATATCTGTTATTCCTTAAAACACCTTTACTACAAAGTTTGACCATAAACGCACCCTTTAATCTTACAAACGACAGTGTGTACCTACTTGTAACTGCTCATTTGCTCAACTTACTAATCTAAGTGAACTTGGGCGGTTGTGTTTAAGACCCCTGACACCTATTAATGCAGAGTGCACTTACTCATAACATTACAGTAGGGTCAAGAGATCTCCGGAGTAAAACCCACGTTACCTGTGCTGTTTTACTTTAATGCTATTAATTTACTATGTTAGAGCCCGCTTTTAGGTCAAATAAATAAAAAGTTTTAAAGGACTTCTAATAAAGGCAACTAAAAATAGAAGTACCAAAATATTGTCGGGCCTGTTGGTCTAGTGGTTAGTGGCCCTGACTGCTATACCGGAAGTCGTGGTTTCGATTCGCATCCATAACAAAGCTTTACGTGATGACCACGATTATATTTTGTTGTCTTTGGTATAATTTGTCTCCTGTGTAGAAATATATATGTATGTTTATTTGTTGTCTAATACTCGTAAGACAAGCTACTTTAGTATGATTAACTTGAGACTAGATAGCGTTTTGTGAATGTTAATATAATTATTTGATTACAGTTTGTTTGCAGTTTACAGAACTATGACATTAAAAATTTATAGCATATTCGAGTTTGTATCTACATTTATGCCGTTTTCAATGTTCCAACGAAATTTGCACAATAATGTTAGTAATTTTCTCATGCCTCGGATAGCGAGTTAACTATTAATACGTCTGATGGGATCAGGTGTGATTCTGTTGTAGTTTTACATTATATAATATTTACAATGTTTATACAACAATGCCTTTACTGTAATACAATTTATCTTAACAGGTTTTAGTTATTTCAACGGATGAAAAGTACGTGTTAAACACATATTTTCCTGTATTTGTATTACTTATACAATTGCCTCACAGTCATATGTTTGTTTATTATTATTTTGACAGACTAACTAGTTTTTTTTCCTTTTTACACCTAGGTATGGCAATATTCAAATAGGACCTAGTCATGTTTTGAATGCTGCTTCTACAACTAGTAAACAAGCAACTTTCTACAAAAATCAAGTTTCTACTAACCAACCTTTCTACTAATAAATATAAATAATAAATACTCCACGACTTTCACATAGCGCCATCTAGTCTAAATTTAAGCAGAGCTTGTATTATGTGTACTAGACAAGTGATAAACATACATACCACGACCTCTGGTATAGCAGTCAGGGCCACTAACCACTAGACCAACAAGCCTGTCAGAATTGAAACATGTACATTATTTAAATACGACCAGGATCTATATATCACTCTGTATTACCTAAGGAAACAAGTTTGACGTCAGGAAATCGCAATATTAATGCTTTCGCGCCTTTCTTGCTACATCCGGAGCTTTAAACGGGCACCATATTAGCTGACACTAAACCAATAGGACGGCGCCTTAGGTTTTAACTTACACGTACGAAGCACTTACCTAACGACATATCAAATAAAATGTTACACCCGTTTCCGATGCAAGGCTATTATAGGGTGTTCACACACGGTACCAAGAATTATGTTGCTTTAAATTGTAATTTTGTTTTAGTTTGAGGCTAGAAGCTGCTGTTCAAAAAGTATGGTTTGAGAATAAAATTAAAACATACATTTCAGAATTAAAGCAAATATTTTACGATGACCCTAACTTATCTAAACGAATCATTCTTTCTCGTCTAATTATTTTTTTTTTTACAATTTTAATTAGGTTTTATTTATGTTATTTGTTTATTTAACACAAACTTTCACTTCATTCATTCCAATGAGAACTCTACACCAAAGTATTATTCAGCCTTGAATTCGCCTCTGGCTTAGTCACCCTGTATAGCCCTGGACAGTAATAGGCCACTGATTGATTTAGGTCGACTGCACTATGCGTCGTATTTGCAAGTGCTCCACCATTTTGTCGCGCTAAGCGCTCATTTGTCGCGCGTCCGACATATTTATTAGATGCCTATGTGTGCACTTGGGACTGCTTTAAATGCAAACAGTTGAATACAACAGAATAGATATGTACCCTTAAATGTTGGTATTTTCTAAACAAACATTTTTGCAGTTACTTTTGACCCAATTTCAAACAACATATTTTGTTTCTAAATTTCCTTCCCATGTTTTAAGGTAAAACAATAAGGGAAAGATGTTACATAAAACTTTTAAAAACATTTTTGTTGAATTAATTAAACACAAAAATACAAACTCAATACAAAGAATCCAAATATTTGCACTTTTGTACATTTTAGCATTTTAATTAAAACAGTGAATAGCAAACAAATTGGCCATCACATAAATAAATACACACTACAGTGTATTTGTATGAATTTCAATCAGCGCATATTTTAATTATTCAACTTATCAAAACAAATAAAATAGCAAGATTTTAAAGCAGCTCCATTCAAATTAAACTCATACAGCATATTATAGTAATTTTACATTAATATGGTCGAACAAGAACGGTTCCAAATATGCTAACGTACGTAAAATACAAGTCCTTATTTACCAACCGAACGTTTAAAATCAACATAATATTCTGTAAAATATTAAGATATCTTATCATCAAATGCTAACAACTGCGGCAATAAAATAACTACTGACAATGGACACACAGAATCCAACATCACAAACACACCATCCATTATCTCTCTCATAATTCTCATAACATTCCATCTGTTATTTTTGAATTAATAATTAACGAATACAAATTTATCTGTACAGATAGTGACGAGAGCGGCGACGAGATAGTGTGTGCTTCCTGAGCAGCTGTGACCTTATAACCCCGCACATCGACAAAATGCTTTATCACCACAACTCTATTACCAACGTATTGACCGGGACGAAGGTTCGTTATCAGTCGCAGGCGAAACCCGACCACGTAAACATGAACATCAAATGAGTGATGAAGTTTGTTACCGTGACGCGTTTGTGGACGAAGGATGTGCGTTAAACTGTTAAAATGGGTGATCTGCTACCGAGTATACCGAGGAGTACGTTCGCGAGTGAGGTAGAGGGGGGGAACTACAGCCTGGAGGGCGGGGTGCTGGAGTACGGGTCAGACGCTGAGCTGGAGGCCGTGGAGCTGTTCCGGGACTACCCCGAGCCGCTGCTGCGCTTTGCCTCCGTCTGCTGCGTGCTGTTCATGCTGGTCGGCATCCCTGGCAACCTCATCACTATTGTTGCTCTCGCCAGGTGCAAAAAGGTCAGTTTTTATAACGTTTTTTTTTTGTATTTACGTAAATAGTTTGCGCACGAGCAATTCTTTTGCATTGTGTAACTCGTTTTCAGCCGTAAAGTTATATTTAGGTAGTTGGTGTAGTTATCTTGACTAGACAACTTGTAATACGAAATAAATACTAGTGTGTAGAAAATATTTACAAACATCAACTACAAATTGGGATAGCTAGATTTTTATCTTACCCGGATGCAATTATGAGACTATAATATAAGGGTAAAGGTTAAATACCGATAACATCAAATTCAAAGTTTGACGAACCGTTACAGAGCCTACCAACGTCACTTTAAACTTTACTGCATACATAATCATGCTATATTTCTCTAACATACTAAAAGTAAACATATTAAAATATACTTTAGAATATTCTAATGTCATTCAGCGAATTTAGTTAAATAATCCAATAGGTTAAACAAACACTGCCTGTTTATTCAAGTGCGAACGCACGCTACATTCTAACAAAAAAAATACGAACCTAAAAATACGAAAATAAAACATTTAATATATACCATACCATCCTTATTTGTGCTATTAGATAAGATTTACGATAATAATGTGTAATTTTACTCACTCTGATAAGCTGCTGTTTTGATGGTCAGTTACAAACAGACAGACATTAGCAAATGTCTTTCCTAATGAGATAGCGGTAAATCATTTACAAACGAAACGACGCCGACGGGTAAATATTATATTGTCACAGGCTTTACTTGCTCACCTGTGTTCAGTACAAATCTTCATTTCGGTGGTGTAACGTTATTGAATTAGATTATTTGGGTATATCATTGAGTATAATTATGGTATGTTGGCGCATTAGTGGATAGAGCTAGACAGTATAAAAGTAATATGCTTATTGCTATGTGCAATTGTAACAAAAACAAGTTTAAAATTGTGATGCAAAATTATAAAAAAAATGGAATAGTTCCAGTGGTTGTAGGCCTCTCCTTGTCTTCCATGGTACTCTTCACATTGTAAATTATAAAAGATGTGACTTTCAATTAAAGTATCATCTAAATTACATTCTTTACGTAAATACATTAAATTGGGCCTGAGTTAATATGTACAAGTAATATTCAGTACATTTAAGTGTTAGCGGTTATTTTAATTGAAAATAATACGTGCTTACGGCTGTAAAATGGAAATTTGACGTGAGAATTTATTATGAGAGATTTGAAAATGACGAACGTTATTAAGGTACCTTTGTTTGATTATCCAACAACGTGTATAAATGATAAATACACATTACCAATAAATGGTTTAAATCAACATTAGCTGAGTGTTTAGCTATCCAAATTTTAGTTTATTTAAACAATACCTACCAACACCATGCCATATTAGGACATTTCAATTAATAGTCAACCAATATTTGGTTATAAAATATAATCAGAATACAATTTTAGAAAATAGTATTGAATACAATCGAATGCAATTTTTGTTGCACCTGAGAAATGTACGTAAGTCTGGCAGTTTGTATCCAAAACCAGATTAGGTTCAGCGACTTTTGTAATAGACAGTACTACTACAGTATACTGGTATCCCTAAAATAACTCAAAGCGAAATAACACGTATCAATGTTCATTTCTAGACTAAATATTTTTTATGTTTAAAAACATATACGTCATACACAATCTCGAATAATTTTATTCTAAAGATCATACCGTGCACTTCAATAAATTATATTCAAAGAACATTAATTTATTATACTGTTCAATCAGACAGCTTGGATTTTTTTAAACCGTTTTGAACTATATAATGTATATGCTGATCGATTACTTAATTTATAGTATCAACAGTATTAGCAATAACATAATAATACATTTTTTTTACAGCAGTTACGTTCAGCGTTGGTTCCTTATTTGTTATTACGACTGACTTTCGATCTCTACCAGTGTCGGCACTCTACACATTAATAACAACACATCCAAAGAAAGTGGTCGGTTGTAACACGTAGCTTAATTTGATAAGAACACCTGTCCATCAACATTATACTCGTAAAAATAAATTAGGTTATGACTACGAGAGCCTAGCAACACTGACACATGTAGTTTGTCAGTCTATCGAATATCTTCTGTTTAAGAAAAACGAGTAGGTACTTTTCATTCATTTGAATTGCCGGATGAAAATACATCAAGAGTATTTAAATCACACATAAATAACTCCGTACGAGCTCTAAAAATAGAAAAACTACAACCGAGTCACACTAAAGACATGATTTATTCATCAAAAGTGATAATATCGCAATAAATGCGATGAAATACTGCATGCTGAGCGTAGGTCAGTGATCGCGCCGGTATATACAGAAATAACGTACTTAATTCACTTCTACAATAGTTTATGCAAATAAATTCAACTTCTAAAGTAATAATATTACTGTGAATTGAGCACTGTAGAATTGAAGTTTTAAGAGCTCGAAATATCTTTTGAAATGTAACTTAAAAGTAGTGGGCAGTAGCTCAAAACGTTTTAAACTCCGAATTATTGAGCATTGAACTTAGTTCTCAAAGTTTTCATAGTTCAGTTCAACAGCAGGTGAAAACGTCTTTAGAAACAACTGTCGTGGGATTTTCTGTCTGTGAGTTTGATAGTAGATGCTTAAATAGCAAGAACGAGAAATAAAACTATGATTCTATGAGTTGTTTACTGTTTACGTGGTTGTAACAACCCCAGATACTAGATAGTGATAATTTAATATACATAGGAAGGCCCTCTTAAGACGTCATCGTCATGACGGACTATTGTACTGAATTGTTTCATATACTTTGCAGGTTCGCAACGCTACAGCAGTCTTCATTATGAACTTGTCATGTTCCGACCTTCTGTTCTGCTGCTTCAACCTCCCTCTCGCCGCCTCCACCTTCTGGAGACGGTCCTGGGCGCACGGCAGGATCCTGTGCCGCATGTTCCCGCTGGCTAGATACGCACTGGTCGCCGTGTCACTGTTCACAGTGCTAGCCATCACCATCAACAGATATGTCATGATTTCACACCCGAGACTGTACCCTAAGTAAGTATTAATAACTGTATTTGAATACTTCTATTAATAAAACTGATTTAATTATTATTTCAACAAGGATAATTTTAATTCTAATACTTGTAATCTTGTATCACATACCAGGAAACTAGACTTCCATTTGAAATATAATAATGATGTGTATATTTGCCAACAGGTTGTACCGACGCCAGTATCTCGCAGTAATGGTCGCCAGTACGTGGGCCTTCTCATTTGGAGCGCTAATAGCGACGTGGTTAGAGAAATGGGGCCGATTTGGCTTAGATCCCACGATAGGCTCGTGTTCAATTCTCCCAGACAAAAACAATAGATCTCCAAAGGAATTTCTGTTCGTTGGAGCATTTATGTTGCCTTGTTTGGCGATAGTTATATGCTATGCTCGGATATTTTGCATAGTAAGAGAAGCTGCAAGAAAATCTCGGGCGCCAGCTCGAGGACGATCAAGGCCGGGCTTGGAGGACTCCGCTGTTGGATCAGCCTCAACAGCGTTAGAACGATCTCCGGGTCTCGAGAATGGAACCAACCACGTCGCTCCACCTCGTAGAGCCCTTCTTGCTCCTCCTGCCTTGCACTGTCCCCCAACGCCGGGACCTGAGCGCTCTTCGTCTTCAGGCGTCGACACCCTGGACGGGCACGATGAAGAGTGTGCCCTCGACGCTAAACCAAGAACACCGAGCGGCGGAGAAACAGCTAAACGTCTCCGACAAGCAGCTGTTGCGCTAAGGCGGTCCCCCGCCTCTGTAAGGCCGCCTCGTCTCACAGCAAAAGACAGGAAGCTACTAAAGATGATAATGGCAATAATGTTATCATTCTGGGTTTGTTACTTACCCATAACATTAACGAAAATATTTCGCGAGTTCACCTCGCATCCCGCTGCGAACATTGCGGGGTACATCCTCATATACTTGACGACGTGTATCAACCCCATAATATACGTGGTGATGTCGAGCGAGTACCGGCAGGCGTACAAGAACCTGCTGATGTGTCGTCGCTGGGCGTGACGTTCGCCCGGCGATGGTGCTTCCGAGAAGCGCCCGCCGTGACTAGTCGTAAATCGCTGGACAGCATGAATAACTGCAAATAATGGACACTCAAGTGCGTGTGTGTAAGACTAGTGACCATAAACTGAAGTGCTGTAGTCTCAGCGATAACTTATTGTGTATACATGTATACGTAGATGTTACGTATGTAGGCCATTTTATAGTCGCGAACCGTCCGTGATTGTGCTTAGGGGTGAGATGAGAGCAATTAGAATGTTTTTATACTGTAGTAGTTTTATAAAGTTGTGGGATCTTGTAAATATAACTTTTCTAATATTATAATCTCGTATATACAATACTCAATAGCGGTATGCAGGATGGCTAACATCCTGTATTGCATTACTCATTCGAATACAGTGAAATCTTGTAATTTATATAATTTATCTTCGAATTACGTGTATTCATATCCAATAGTTTTGCAAAAATACAATGTAAGTTAGGTATGTTCGCAAGTTAGCAATAGGTCTACGAATATTAATAAAGTTGGAAAGCAATATTCGGACGGTAACGAGGACATGGTACGGGAAGCCGCTGCCTGAAGTATTATATTAATTATTAATCTTGGGCGTACCCGTGACTGTAAAATTGACTCATTAAGGAAAATACAACCAAACCTATGTTAAGAACAATTTAGTCAATTTGTGTTCATTTGTAGTGGAATGTTGTCGGCTGAGTGACGTGCATTGATAGTGTTGTTAAAATGGATGAATATATGAACGAGACTGTTCATGGACTGACGTATTACCATTCTGATGAGGAGTTGGCTGCTGTAGTGCTGTTCCGTGACTACCCGGAGCCGCTGCTGCGCTTCGCGTCTGTGTGCTGTGTGCTCTACATGCTGATTGGAATCCCGGGAAACCTCATCACTATCGTCGCTCTCGCCAGATGCAAAAAGGTCAGTATTTTTATCTGTTTATTTTCGGAAGTTATCTATACTCATAATTGCTGTATCAAATGGTTACTTAAAATCCTTTTATGTCTGAATATGCCCGTTTATTCAAATGCTTATCACCACTTCTTTTAGACTTTTTATGTTAACGAAGTAGGTATCGTCACCGTACTGTTGGTTGTATAAGAATAAGGTTACCTACGTAAAAAAAATATTCTGTATATTCGAACCCACAGTATATACCTACTGTACTGTTACAAAACATACAAAGTATTATTTACTTTTTACTACTACAAATAGGTACATTATGCCGTAACTGAAACAGACAATTTAGGAGACATCCGTAGAATGTATTTTTTTATTTAGTTCGATCAAAATAAACACTACTACAAGTTCTGACTGTATTTTTCCTGGTTCTGTTTACTTACCTTCTGCGTTATAGAAAATAAGGCCATCAGTATAAATATGTACTTATTGCAGATTTATACTTTTATTTAACTCCTGCAAAAAATAAGCATTTATTAATTAGAAACGCGTTCTTTTAGTATAACCAATCCAAGAATAGAAACTTATAAAACAAATATTTATAATCACTTACTTCGATAGCTCTATAACAACAAATATTACGTGTTTGTTGTAAGTGTTGTAACTATATATAAACATATAAACTCGTAAACATGGCAGAGAAAATAGATTTCTCAAAGCACCTTCATATTTTGTTTATGCTTGAATGCACAATCGTATTCATACAAAACATCGGCTTAAAGTCTTATGTATTTGGGGCCTGGCCTATTGTTAGGCGTACAATACTTCACACGGGATCGGACGCAAACCCTAGTCCTTCATAACAGCTTAAACCACAAGACAAATGAAACAATATATTTGTTGCTGTAACAATCTATCCTCAAGAACAAAGTTTGCATGAATGTCGTTGACCCGACACGTAGGCGGGCGACAAATGTGACGAGATGTGACAAATAATACTTTATTGTCGCACTGGAAAGTTTACTTGAGAACTGTAATTAACAAAAATAGAAGAACGAACCTAAACCTTAAGGAAAGGCTGTCTTTGTAATCTATGTTTCTGTCTATCCCTTTTCATCTATCATAATACTTACTTTCTTAACTTAAGGAAATAACAGCCTTAATTTGGCAACTTTTCATACAAACCGTAAACTTTATCAATCTAATCTAAATCTAAATCTGAATCTACAAGACTTCAGTTTCTATTGGCTGGTTTCTCACATTAAGAAACAATAGCCACATGGACTGTTATGGAGTATTGAAACAGAAAACCATTTCCTGAAACATGTAATTTTAAAAGTAAAATATCACACCATCATCTAATGCCCCGATCTCTGTGTATGTTGTATTCATTTGGTAATATCCTCATTAATTTATTAATATCCCGCTTTTGTCGACAATCTTGAGTGTCAACTTACAGCCAAATAAAATTAAATACGTGCCCTCAGTCACGACACAAAGAATAAAGAACTCTAAAATTAATAAATAGAAAGAAGCAGACTTTTATTAGCATATTGTGGGATGATATTAATTAAAGTGTACAACAAAGTCCCAAAAGAGATTAGAGCTTTATAAAGCTGAGCCTGGCTTATTGAACACTGCACCTAAACAAAAGAGGATTAAAAAAATAATGATTTTAAGAAGTTTTTTTTTTTAAACTTAAATAGCTTAACTGAGATTTTGGTAGCGACGCTCTAAGTGAAATATCTAATTAGGTAGATTTTTAAACAGCCATGTCTTACGGTGATTACTTTATCTTAAAACTAGTACGCATATCTATAGTCACAATTTAATATGAATCCTTAGTCTTTAAAACTTGTTATAAAAAGGCGTATGGATATTATTTTTAATGCTACACATAGAAAAACCTGCGCGTTTACTATGGGCTCTTAAAGTAGAACTGTTGCCATCGTAGAAGAAAGACAGCACGGTTTTTTGACCGTGGCAATATATCAGCTTCTCGCTCCCACAACAGCAACACTTCTTGTTAAAAAAATCATGGTACGCGGGTATGTACGTAGCAGATAAAACTAAACAAATGCGGGTATGTAATATTGTTTCTCACGTCATGTCATTGACCCTTTTCTTGCTGAAACTTTTCCCTTAGGTGTGCTGAATCGCGAAATAGATTTTAGTAAAGAGGATTCATACTGTATATTGGTATGTACGTAAGACTATCGTGTAAAACTGTTTTTTGTTACGATTTCTTCGTGTTTTAGGGAAAGTAAACATATTTTTTATTTCACATTGTTTACACCTGAAACAACAAGGTCGTTGTTTTATTCCATAATAATTAGTATACGGGTTTCCATTGCGGTTTAACGTGCATATAAGTGCTTACATTATCCCTTTAGAAGCACACAGGAAAACGAATGGTCTACCTCGTTTGTAGATATATTTACACTTAAAGTGAGTTGTATAATTTTACTTATATCTATTATGACTTTACGGTTTAATAAATCGGCCAATTAAAAAAAAGGCAACATACGGTTCGGTTATATTATCTTATGCCATGTATAAGATGGCTTTTAACGTCTGATGTCTGTACCAAACTAATGACCGAAAATAATTTGATTATATCAAAACATCAATTATATACAACCCTTGCAAATATAGGTTTTAATAACGTTTAGAACCAATGTAGACAACCTTTTACAAACAATTCAATATTGACGTTAGTCTAGTCTATGAAGTCAGACACAATAAAATAACAATACAAGTTTACTAAATATTTATTAGCAAGAAAGTCAATATTAATATTAGAAAAATAACATTAATAAAAACACTACAGTCACATTGAAATATTGGTATATTAAATAAATTAAGAACTTTTATGACAACATCAAAATAGTTTCTGCAAAAAAGTACTTTTAACCAAACAAAAGCATACTTCATCTTTAAAAAAAAACGCAGGAAATTTAATTGGTTTAATTTAAATGACTTCTGCAATCACTTTAAAAAAAATAATAATACACAGGCATTGTAAAGCTCTTTCCACAAACCGCTTTTGTGGTTTTTTAATTTCACGAAAGTGTCCTTTACCTAAATGGTTTCCCCCGCGTACAAAGGTAGACCCTTCTTATGAACCACAAAGGAAAAAATATAACCAGTAGGTACGCACAGTCATTTGTTTGAATATAAGTAAACAATGTAATTGTTAATCCCGTAACCAAACCGTATGACGGTGCTTATTGACGTCACTGATATATTCCGCTAACAATCCGTCCATAGGTTATAATACAATTACTCACAATGTTTAAAACAATTTTATGAATATAATCATTATTGTATCGAAAGCGTACTAAGAATTCTTAGCTTTTTTTTCATTTTATATCCGCAAATCAACACCGAAACAATAATGTTGTGTGTAACAAAATTTTAGTGACGTAAATGTGGTCGCCATTAAATTAAATTACAAAACATTTTTAGTATTATGATTATTACATTGTGATTATTTGAATCCGTATTGTTATCAATATGTTCGATCTAGTGGTAAATGATCGAACGTCCATTCAATAGCTGGCTTTTATTCATATTCCAATATTTATACAATAAATAGGTGTATTTACAGTCATGGAATAATAAACTCATCAGGTTTACGTGTTATAATTGTTTTTTCCGGCTGCAGGCTGCCACCTATAATTATTGGTATTATTACTAACGTTTTCTATAACGTTCTAGAAATTAACGAAAAATATAATTTTGACGACTTATCTAAATTTTGTTTTACTTTTACCGTTTGTTTTTTTTATCACATCCAAATATTTTCAAACTAAACCGTAGGTCTTATGACTGACGCATCAAATCTTAATCATGTTTTTCTTTCACAGGTTCGCAACGCTACAGCGATATTCATCATCAACTTGTCGTTCTCCGACCTTCTGTTCAGCTGCTTCATCCTGCCTCTGGCTGCCTCTACATTCTGGAACAGATCATGGACCCACGGAAGGACCCTGTGCCATATGTTCCCATTGGCGAGATATGCTCTGGTTGCTGTGTCGTTGTTCACCGTGCTCGCGATAACACTCAACAGATATGTCATGATTTCACATCCGCGGCTGTATCCTAAGTAAGTATCAAGATTAACTACCAATTTCCAATTTTCTGTCTCATAACTTGCAACTAAAACAATCGAACGTCAAAATCTATCAAATTTAAAGAAAACGTGCCTAACCTAGTATACTTACATCCATAACCTTTTATTCGAGACCGTAAATAATAGCTGAATATGCTAGGCATATCAGTAGGCAATATTATGCTACTGAAAGTTTAACTCTCTAGCCTAAAGTACAAGTCTATCGAATTGTTATTAATGAAAAATTGTTTGTCAACAGATTATATACGAAGAGACATTTGTACTTGATGATAGCCAGCATTTGGTTATTCTCATTCGGAGCGCTCCTACCCACAAGTTTGGAAGTATGGGGCCGGTTCAGTCTGGATCACATTACTGGATCGTGCACCATTGTACCTGATGAAAACGAAGCCTCGCCGAAGAAACTACTCTTCGCCATAGCTTTCATGCTTCCCAGTATTGCAATCATCTTGTGCTATGCTCGAATACTATGGATAGTTCGCAAAACAGCTAAAAAGTCACGAAGCCCTCCTTCTAAAGAAATGAAAAGCTTAAACATGAGTACCACGACAATAGGAACTGTCGATTTAGATAAAAGACGACCGTATACCGCTCACTTTCCAATGAACTGCTTCATACAGACAGGAGCTGAGTTGTCATCTTCTTGCGAAAGTTCTGTCCAAGAAGATCCTGAAAAACAAGTCGGTACCCCTGAAATTAAAGTCAGGACACTTGGCAGTGAACCGAGGAATTTCCGACAAAGTTTTATAGCGACCATGCGGTGGACGACAACGCCTAAGCCACGTCTCCCTACGAAAAAGGATAAGAAGCTATTAACCATGATTGTGGCGATAATGGTATCTTTTTGCGTCTGCCATTTACCAATCACACTGGCAAAGACGATCTTCTTGGAGTACACCTCTCATCCAGTTGCGAACGTGGTCGGGTACGTCCTTATTTACATAACCACTTGTGTGAATCCCGTAATATACGTAGTGTTGTCCAGTGAATACAGACAAGCATACAAAAACCTTCTGAAATGTGGACGGTGAACATTTTGTATGATTCAATTTTGAATACTCAGAACTGATTAAGTTAATAGCTGTCCATGACCTGTTTAGTCAAAGTGAAGTAAATAGTCAGACTTTGTATGGACAACTAAGAGTGTGGTTTATTTTTCATAAATGCAATGTATTGTCATACTATTGGTTATTTCACAAAATAGTAAAACTTATTAATGTTTAATATAACAGCAGATATTACATTAGAAAAATATTAGCGTTCCAACAATTGTTACATTCCAAATCAAACTAATATCGCTTTTATAAAATACACCTTTCAGCTTTCTAAGTCAATACAAGTCGATTCTACTATTACATTATTCATAGTTATATGTGATCTGTATGTAAATATCTAATATTAAGCTTTAGCAATAATTTGTAGCAAAGATCTATACTAAGACTAGAAAGCAATCAATTTACTCTAATGAATGTATGAAAATGTTAAAATATAAGTATTTATAACTGTGGAAATAAGTTACTTTTGCAATTGCTGATTGAAGTGTATTGTTCTTCGAGAGCAGTAAAATATTAGTAAGACTAGGCTCAATAATATAATCGATATTTTTTCACTCTCAAATGTGTATTACGATTTTCAATCAATACTTATTGTAAACTCATTATTATTTAAATGGAACTGAAGCTTGTTACCTCTATGTAGTTTTTACAATAAATGGAACCTATTACCATAAAGTAACGTCGCAAATACCCACTCATATATTTATTGTAAGATTTGTACGATAAATAATAATATTCATAAGTATTACGATATACCTAAGCGTTTTATATTAAGAATATTATGGAATATAGTTTACGTTGTAATTACGAAAATTCGAAGGCCTCTCAATCAAAGGTGACGATTGTTTGTCTCGGCCACTAATGACGTGTTCGTACGTTTATCGCGGTGGAAGTTCTACGTAATAATTAAGAGAACTAAATGATGAACCATATTCCTTGAGAATAGAACTCAAATTTGTCTACAGGAATATCGAGATGATGGCGCACAATCCCGTCATTTATTGCGGTTGACATATAAATGCTTTGTTCGCTGTTACAAATAATAGTCACCTATAAGGCGTTTCGTACTAGTGTACAATATCAATGTGTGATATTATTGTAAATAAGGAGGATGTCAAAGACATTGAAAAAGTTTCGATAACGATTAATATTGAATCGATGACGGTGCTGTTACATTCGATTGAAGCTGAATAATACAGATTTGGACAACGCATGAAGTTAATAAAGAAATGGTGTAATCGTAATGATGTTCTTAGATTAACAGCAACTTTTCATTGTTTGTAAACATTTTGATGGTTAATTCTTATTTAAATATGGCAGCGGTTCGCTTCAACTTATTATTAGTTAAGTGATCAACATAGCTTGTAAAATATAGATGCAATCGACAGCGCTTTGATTCGAAAATATTAATATATAATACACAAATTAAAGGCGACCATTCCAAATGATTGTCTGTTTTTGACGAGATATTGAAATGTTACTAGTATTTAGAATTAAATGTTTTATATGATAGAAATATATTACGTAGATGAGATAAGTCGTAACCGAAGATTTCCCAAAGATATGTTATTGTATTAAGGAAATTTCTATAGACAATAGATGTTATCAATATATTACTTTGTTCGAATAAAAACACTATCAATTAAAGGATTATTCGGTGTTTGGGTGAATCTAATGTTTTACTGAGGGTTTGTTCGGGCTACAGACGTAAAATAGAATTCAATACGAATCTGATTAATCTTTGGCAGCAAACAAATTTGTAGAGTAATGAGTTATAAACTTTGACATGGGTCTGATAGGATTAATTTTGTTACGATCTAATAAGAACCATATATACAAATTGTAGACCACAGTTCGGACGTTGAGAAATGCTACTCGGAGGGTCAACTATTGATTTAAACTTCAGAATCACTTTGAGATTTATTGTGTATCCCCTCCATTCTCACGAACAGTGATTAATTAGTAAACAAAATAAAACTGGGATTAAACTTGAGAAATGAAACAAAAGCCAGTTCTCCAATTAAAAATAACTTATTCACGTTTAATTAAATTCTGAATTTCGATTTTTCAAAATACTTTTAAATCGTCTGTTTAAGGCACCACACAACAGAACCGTAAAAATCCTGGTTTTACGGTTTCTGAAACGTAACTTTGATATAAGTTCCGATGGTAAATACTGAGTTTTAAAAGAATTGTACCATTGTATATACTTTTGATTTAGTTGAATATACCAATTGTTTTAAGCGTGTAAAATATATTTTAATACGAATAGAGGTAATTATGTTTATTTATTTTTCTTAATTTAAGTTTATGCACGAGATGTTACAAGATCACTGTTCAGGAAACAATACATTTCCTTATATTATGCAAAGGTTTCATACATGTTACGACAACACCGCTTAAGTGTAAAAATCGCGTTCGTTATTGGAAATGAGCAAGTTTTTCTAAAATCCCAAAAAACTACAAAAAGCAATATTTGAATGTGCGCTATTTAACAACGTTGTTTAAGCTTAGTTCCTCTACCCATTAGTTACAATACGGATCATTTGGCCTAAAGATTGATGCCGCCCAATTGAGTTATACAATTGATTGAATCAATTCTCAATCGACACGCAATCTGCAAGATTGATCTAATAATACTTATGCAGGTCACGACATCTATTACGGGGACGACTCCATGAATTGCTTTCCGAAATGGCCGTACTTAATGAAATTGTTATGTCTGTAGGCGTACGTTTTAATTGAAAACCTTAATTAAAGGTGTTCCTGAATATCAGCTATCAGTAGTAAAGTTGTAACATTTTTAACACTTAAAAACTCATTGCAATGTTTTTGATGATGAAAATTGCACTTTAACGCCCAGCATTTAAGGGATATTTTTGAATAGTGATAGTGTAACAGCTCGTGCATCTAAGGAACTGTTATTAAATACTCTTTTGTATGACATGTATATGACGTAAGTGAAACACCAAGACGTGTAGGTACCAAAGAACCAACGACCGGGGCCACAACCCTTAAGCCATTGTACTTACCAAAGATATAAATTATAAAACTACTGGATATATTGTTTTTTATTACACCTTTACATTTAATTATTATGTACATATTTCTGGGAACGCCTTCTGGGCGTTTTAATGACAAACCAATCGGACTTGCCCCGATACCTAGAAAATTTTAGGTCATGTAAATTACCTGTACGAAAACAAAATCAAAACAGTTAAGCAGAAGTTTCACGGAATTGTGAAATTGAAAAATCTTGAATTTAAGGTTCATATTAAAGCTATAGGAACTATCTGACTACACAACCATAGAAACGAAGAATGATGTCGTTTAGTCCATAAAGCTCTTGTATAAAAGTCGACACTCAAAGAAAAATGGCAGTTTAAAATAATAAATTGGACGAGCGACGAACTTGGAGAGTTTTAAGGGCCAATTCTGAGGAACAGCTGCAGATCGACGTTTAAAGAAGTTAAAAACGTGGCAGAAAAAGATAAGGGAAGAAATGACGAGCCTTAATATTTTAGGACCCTTTTAATTTGTCCACAAAATAACGGATAAAATACCTACAAATTGTTGAATTTCTCAGCATGGCGCATAATTTATTTCGGCCCTTCGGGGACCTTTTCATAAGTACGTATTTTAGAATGTTTTATGGGTCCAGCCAGCATCAAAATTAAATTAAGAACCAACCGAATTTTAAACAGTTTTCACTTCATTTTCTTTTATTCATACAAATCTAAATCATCATATTCTACTTCTTGTTTATAGACATGCAATAAGGATATTGACTGAGTATTAAAAGTAAAATCTATATGGTTTCAGTTAGGTAATAAACATTTTATGCAAGCCTTTTTCTTTTTTGAAAAAATACATCTAATATAAAACACCTCCAATATTTTTCATTAATCTAACAGACAAGCATTTGAAAAAATGTCATCGTTCTGATTATTACACAGAAAATTACTTGAATTGTGCATCTCTCGAAAAGGTTCTACTGAAGAATTGTTATCGCTCTACAATTGTCGAATTCGTTTCAGTAAATGGCTATCGCAAGAATAGATCGATGTCTCAGGTTAATCCGAACTAATGTGGTCGAATCTTCTCTTAAATGGGTGATCGTTTCATACAAATTGACAGTTCTAGCGTCTGCACAGATTTAATGGATAGAGTCAGTCCGAACGGTTCTTAAATCGGAATTTAAAATCTTTTTTATCTTTTTATCGATATCTGTCGAGACAAGCGAATGCATGAAGACTAAAAAGGGAAAGGTCACCATAAGCAAAGCTATAAAGACGTTGACAAAGGATGTTCTACAACGGATTTTAATCTCAGCTCAAATCCAAAAAGAAATGAATATAAGGACGAGAACCGAGCCGTCACGTAACTGGGTCAATTAATTTGCCAATGCCGAAAATAGACGTTTTTTCCTACACCATGTTATGTAAGAACTCCGAAGTAGGACGAAATTGACCTTACCAGAAAGGCATTGAATTACACTGCTAATGGACTGCCCGAGGCCCTAAACATGTTTTATTCAATAACTGGTATCTCGCACTCACCTTGCCAAATATTGGAAATGTGTGAGAGTTATGAAGGGTATGGCGTTGCTGATATGACGAGGTTACCTAAACGAGTGATCAGTATTGCTTAAGGGTATGATAATATATATTTGGTACCTAGTTCCTGAACTTTCTTAACAATGTGTATAAGTGTAATCTCTCGCATCTTTGTACTGTGACTAAAAGAAATGTCTACAAACTACCTTTGCACCGTATTCTCAACAAACAAGAAATTGAAAGGTCAAATAACAACAGTAACCATTAAATTTTCAAGAGTTCCTTTGACCTGCATTTTTGCGGAAACAGCTTACTACAATAATCAGAAGTTTCAATTCCGAAAATATACTAGGAAAACGAATAAAAAGCCATGAATAACGCAACAACACAATAAAAGGCAACGGTACTAAGGAACCATTCCTATTTTTATTTCTAGGGACAACAAGAAACCATATAAAATCCGTCAGTGGTTCCAGATAAAATTTTAGTACTATAGTATTTGCGTCTCAGCGAAATAGTACGAATATCTCGACTTAACTCGACTGGAGAGACCTAAATCGTTGGTATCTCTCGATGTAGATGTCGATATCTCTCACTCAATTGAATACTAAGAGATCTACCAATCTACAATTCGGATTTCTATTCTGCCAATGTAATCTGTTGGCCTTCCGTGAGGTTAAGCAGATAACTAGACTATTAGGTACCTAATACAATGTCAATTCTATAGTCGTTAGTATCATTCTGCTAGTAAAGCAATTTGAATATCAGTCAGAACACAGATCAATGTAGAGTTACTCGTAATTAAACAATTCGAACCCAATTACTTGCTTACAATTAACCGAAGACCTTTAGGTGTTGAAATGCTGCAGAATTTAATAAACGATCTCATGACTCTCACCACTAACATACGAAAATATACGAAAGCCGACGAATTCAAATTGTTTTCCTTTACAAGACCACAGCAATTTCAGGCACAAACATTTATAAATTAAAATTGATTTAATTATGCAATCACTCAAAGTGAATTAATTTATCCCTGGCAATATTAAACCGAAATCATTTCAATTTAGATTGGCTTCGTTTTATAGCTATCTCATTTATTAGTTAGCTGTTGTGTGAGGATTAATTATATTTGAGCGTATTATCAAAAATAACACGATATGAAATGTCAGACGCAGATACAAATTTAGTTTCGGATCACTATTGCTTTGGAGATCTATGATTCGATTACTGAGAAGGGCGAAAATGGAATTGGCTTGTCTGGAAGGATATTCAAAACAAGATTTAGATTTAAATTTGATCTGAATAATGGTATATATTCGCGTACCTGGGAATTTACGTGTTCACACAGACTTTCTGGTTTCGATTGATGTGGGTCTTCATTTGATCCCTCCAGGCAATAATCGTTTTGAAGGTGTAAAATGTATCATACAATATTTCGTTTATAAAATACTGTTTAACATATGTAATATATCAAATACCTATGGTTGGATTTATCCGGAATCGCTACATCCTATCTCTAAATGAAATACCAAAACCATTTCACATTTAACTATTTGTTCATGTAACAAATACAAAAACTACCAACAACGCAAACGCAAAAAATCTCCCAAACTGATTTATCTTGTTCCTGTAAAAACGCTTCCAAATTCATTTCGGACAAAAATAAGAGCAAGTACACACGTTACGGATTTCCGATAAATGAAAACATCAGTCTTCCTAATGCGTCCTTTTTATCATCTGCGCCTCGTATGAACGAACCTATGATTTAAACAAATTGACCAATTTGTTACTAAGAAAATATTTTCACACCTAACACGAACAGTGATATTTGGGTAGTTTCCCGACACACCTTCGATATGGCTTTGATAATAAATGAGAGGAAAATTATATGAGGTGTAGGTAGGTGGTAAACGCTTGGTAGCACGCATCGGTATTACCTAATTATGTCAGGTGGTCAATGATAAGTTATGGCTGCTTACAAATTAGATTACTTACATGAGAAAGTGTGTGTTTACGGCTTCTAACACCAAAAGATTTATTGACGTACCTAGATACTTTACGTACTTTGACGAAGCTATTGGTTCCTTAATCCCAAATTTCATTAAAACTAAAATGATTAATCATCTTAAATGAAGAAGAAACATTAGACTACAGCAATGGATAAATTAATCATAAAACCCAATAACGCCCACAGAGGTTTACCAGTTTATAATTGCGTGGGCATAAAGACTTTATCGGACACTTCAAGCCCGGTATTAGTCCATGTATTATAATTTACACTTATTATATGTGCGACTAACCACGAACCATTAAAGTGTAGCCTGAATGAATTTATAAAAACGCATGTGACGTGAATATTTCGCACTCCCAACTGTAATTCTAAGTTCACAATAAATGCTCATATTTCATACGATTTCCCGTCACATAATGTAATGTAATACAGAATAATAAATGTAAATAGACAGCGGAACAGAAAAAAATGTCTACAGGGAAATCTTTGTTGTCTAGGGACAATATTAAACTGCCGGAACTTCCTGCGAATAGAAAATTACATAAAGGTGAACGGCGGATAGTAAAAATATAGAGCTATTATCCCCGCTGGGAACATATAGGAATGTGTTCCGAGAACTGTTGTTATTAATATTACGTTTATTTGACAAGGAGACAGCTGTACTCGTGATAAAGCACTACTTTTTAAATTAGGATTTTTGGGAGTTGTTACTGTAGTTATTTCCTTCTGTAGCTATATGTTTTAAGTCGTGACTATAGTGAATAGCATCACCATCAGCATTTAAGTCATGACTATAGTGAATCTGCATGCAACTACGGTAAGTATAATGTTAACAAAACATTTCTCGCCAACTATCAGCGCTTATTTGACAAGCTTAAAGAGTACACAACAATTCATGTAGTAGGTAAACCATTTAAGGCAGTCTCCCTGGCAGTCGGCTAGCCTATTATAATTTATTATTTCCTTAGCTTTCCCTTAGCGTCTTAATTGAGGAGCCTTGACATGCCTTGACATTCCTGTTAGGGTTTGATTAGGACTACATATTTTTTGTATGTAAAACTATTATTATTTTATTTCCTTGTAAGCTATGCTTTGTACATGTATCAACATCGTAAACTTGGTAAAATAGTCGGGTTCCTATTTTTTGGTAATCATTTCTATTTTCTTTATTCAAAGAATACTTTATCCTATATTTGTCTGTAATCTGCACTTTTTACTAATTTGCGTTGTTGCTACATAACTATTATTGTAAAACTTGTATTTTCTATATTTTAAAAGAGTAACTTATGGAGTTTCTTGCCGGTTCTTCTCCATAAGAATGACATTTTGGAACCGCGCAACTAGAGTCAGTAACGTTTTGAAAGTGCCTGAGAAGGCCTACTCGAAATAAAAACCTTTTGATTTTGATTTTGATTTTGATTTTGAAGGGGCCTATCGCTATATCAAGGCAGTATGTTACAGTTGTAGAAGGAAGATGGCGCGCATTGTGTAGAGCAGCGTCTCTCTTCCACAAGTTCAGAGCGCGCTACAAACGTTATTCCGCTTAAAACTTTAATACCGCAGCCGCGCAGGAAAAGGCTTTCCATTCGAGTAAGATTCGAGTACACGATCGGTGCAGTCGGAAACCGCTCGCAAATAAAAGAATTATTGGTTCCATCTTGAACACTTTTAGCAGTTTGTGAAGCACTTACTTTAAAAAGAGTAGCTTAAATTTTGGTTGAAACATTAAAATTGCTAAGTAACTTATTTCTAATCCGATTTACTGATGAAGTAACTATTAAGGCTCATATCTATCTGTTGGAAAAAAAGCATGTGGACGATAATCATTTTACAGAGTTAATATTATATTTTTTCTAACCATTTTTGTTCTGCGAGACGACTACAGGCTACGGAAGCGACATGCTGCCGCTGCAACGCGTAGTTTAGTACGATATCTCACTTCCGCAAAGCTCAGACTAGCTACTTATAGTCTACCTTTAATAGTTCATAATCGTCAGTATCAATTTCAGCCTAACTATACTGCAGGTAATAAAGACAACACCAATAGTCAATTAACCAAACTACGCTGAAACATGAGACAGCACGACCGCTACATTAGCTTGGATACACGCAGTTAATTTGCGTAACATTGCTCTAAACAATAACACGTAATCTCGTTAAATTAGATTTGATGGTTGACATTAATAATACCGTTATGAGAACAATGGAGTTCTCCGGAATAGATGTCTACGGTAATGAAATTAGAATCTCTGGTGATAACAAAGCGTCGAGCAATTTTTGTCAGCATTGTACCTACATAATAGGAGTATTTTGTGGATGTACATTGTATTTATCTAACACTACGTTTGGGGTTTGTTGTTTTAAATGCAATAAAATCAGTTCTGGAAATCGGGTTTTCTTTATCTTATTAATTAATAAACATACCCCTATCTCTACTAAACAGCAACAGCTATTGCTTGTCAGGAGAGCTGAGCTTGTTTTGAAAGTCTTACACAAAACAAAAATAGGAAAGAACACAATATAGACGCACTTGTCGGCGGTAAGATAAAAATGAAAAGTAGTAAAAAAGTCGGTCTTAAATACGGAATGAGACCTCTGAAACCATATTAATTAGGTAAGCAAAGATAAATTTCCTGGTTAGTATACAAATGAAGGCCAATCAGTTCAACCATTGGTCATTGAAATATCGCCAACTATTTACTTAATTAATTGGCCGAGGAAATTCGGATTCCAGATCCATCTATCAAGGGTATATTCGTTTGCTTTAATTCGTAATAAATTATTACCAACCAAGCATTTATTTTTCGTTATCTTTATTCCGATGGCAATTAGGACAACTAATTAGAACAATTTATCAGAATAACAAACAAACTTCAAATCGCCGATTGTACCACTTAGGTACATTTTTTGCGAACCGTTTTCTTCGTTTTTCCTAAACAAGATTATATATTGATTACATTGGAAAAGATTCGACAAGCACCAAAACAAATACTAATTTCTTTTTAAGAGGTTCAAGTGGGCTCTTATTTGCAGAACATTCATAAGTCCACTACCGATACCCAAGTACTTGATATCTAAGTAAACAGTAGGAGAAGCCCTCTTTACAAAGACAACACTAGACATAAGCCAACATGGCCGATATCTCGAGCGTTTTTCCTTCAATAACCTCCATATCTCAAGTACAGGCATGACAAATATAAGTTTGCCTGAGGGTAGAGGACATAGACCAGAAAGGAGAAAAAAGGATAGTAGGGTATGCAAACATTCATATTAATATTAAAATGCGAAAGGAAGTCCATCCACCTGCTAAGCTTTCGCGCCTTATCCATTGTAACGATTTTGATAATATTTGGTAGTACGGTAAGTTGAGACTGGAAGACTTACATGTATAGTATTTTATTGAATAACTCATTCAGGATCAGAAAATTAAAAATATAGTATTTAAGCTGGTAAACAGATCTTCAAAAATAATCACATCATTCAAATAAAACCACATCAAAGTTTATCCATTTGGTCTTAAGCCAAGACGAGTAAGGACCCAGTTTATTTATTTTTTTTTTTTTTTCCTAGCCTATAGTGTCCCACTGCTGGGCAAAGGCCTCCCCCAAGTCCTTCCACGATTCTCTGTCTTGTTTATTATTGAAAGAAAATGAATTTCTTATCTGTTGCCTCAATAAGGCTAGTTTTTAGAAGTCAGTGCTATGTCTACGCATTTTATAGTCTTTGACATGTAATGCGGACCCCAGATACCTACATCCCCTCGGCCTTCCGATGCGATCTGCTCCCAACGATTTGTAAATTGCTCTATTAATTTAGGATCCCTTAAGATGTTATCGTCGCTGAAATATTAGAGACGGCACATGTTTCCTGGAACGGAATATTTTGGTGATATTTTTATACTTTCGTACCTGTAGCTAGGTAAAATGTTTGAAACAACAAGAACAACACGTTTTAGCGTTTCTTGAAATTATTCAAGTAGGTTACTTATTTTCGTACCTTTATTGTTTTGTCATTCAACTTTTATACTATCGCAATTGTATAGGGACAAACAAGTTAAAGCTTTTTGTAGTATAGCCCCGTAACAGCTCAATAACATGAATAAACTCATTAAGTAATTTAAAGTTTTTAATAAACAAAATAACAATTCAGGCGTCTTTCGCGTAATAAGATTTAGAAAGTTGAATTACAATGTCCTATTGTTTCATGTTTTATTGTAAGGTTAATAACTAATTATGACAGCCACTCAAAACTTAGGTCACTCCTACTCTCACTTAGCCACTTAAATCTATTTATTAGTTCGAATTACGTTTTGTAATTTAGGTTTATTACTTTGTTTGTTTGACCACTTGTTAAGTACTGTGCTAATAAAACGAGTAATATTTAATTTAAAAGTTTCAACATCTTGAAAACCGTTAGCATATTTTATGGACTAATATAGCAACAATACTGTTAAGATAAACTAAGGACGCCTTTCAAGCTAATAGTAATCAAGCCACACAGAACAGAAGCAAAGAGTGTGCCATAAAAAGATATGTGTGTATACGCCTGAAAAACATAACTTTGATTCTATCGCATTGTGAAAATAAGCGTAACACCCATCGATCCGGATCAAATACCTCTCTGTTCATTTAAAATTTCCAACGATAAGAAATATAATCTTCATTTTAGTGAAAAGATAAAAGACAAAAGAGAATTCGTAAATACTCTAATTGATTCGCGGAACTGTTGTTATCGTATCTAAATTGTAAATACAAACCATTTCCAGAAATATTTAAATCTTTTAATCAAGCAGAAGCAATAGAATAAATTTCTTTACAGATATCACGAACTGTATCTATTCAGAATTTTGATTAGTCTTATTAAACCGAGACTATGATTAAATTAACATCTTTAACTTTCATTAAGACTATTTCAACTAAATTCGTGTAATTTGGTCAACTATTCTAGTACATTTATTTGTCTAGAAAAGTATACTTTCCATACTAATGTTGGAAAACTCTCACAGCTAAATTGCTCAAGTCAACCGATTTTTCCACGACTACCCAGAAAAGTGGTATGATGTTTCAGGGTTTGTGGATGTGTGTGTGACATCCACAAACCCTGAAATCGACGGCGACGATGATCGCCTAAATCGACGAATCGCTACAAACCTTACGTATCTATGCGTCTACAATTATGCAATTAAATGAATTTTCTTTCTTTCTTCTTCTTTCTAACCATACATCACGAAGATCGAAACTGGATTTTATTTTCGAATTTTTACGCATCGTAGATATTTTTCTACCTTTCTGGTATATGCTCGTAAAGAAAGATAGTGTAAATATAATTTACACCGTCTCATGATGGTGATGGTGTAAATATCATCTCATATCATTGGTGTAGCCTCATTTTGCCATGACTAACGACATCTACGTGGTTAGGCAGAGATTGAGTGCTATAGAATTTCAATGCCAATAGAAATTAACATCGAATTCACAAATTAATTCCAACATTTATTTAAAAGCCTACTAACAGCGTCACCTTAATTGAACCTAATCTCAACGTAAATAGTTTTGTGGAAAATGAATACATAATTTTGTCCTCATAGAAAGACGACTCGACATTATTAATAAGATACAGAACACGATTAAAGACTCTTATTTATATGTAGAATCCTACTAGTTTCTTAGTAACAAATCTAATAAAATAAATTTATGATTATAATTACATTTAGTCTGATACAGACTCTTGCCTGTATCGCCCAAGTCTCACGTAAAGTAATTGGGCACTTAATCCACTCGTCGAGAGAACCGTCCAATTAATTAAATTATTTTGATTGGTACAAATATAATCCGTATTCAGACTTTTTTGTATCGATACAGACTAATCGATATTTTTTCTCGTGTAAATGGTAGACATGTTTTTTAGTATTCCAGACGCTTTAAAGGTCAATAAACAGGTGAAATGTTTCGCCGCTATTTCATAAATGTAGGCTGGTTTCGTAACAAAAATAAAAGCTTTTCCATTTCAGTACTTGTACACAATTGCTTATACAAACTCGCTACACGTTCTTTACTTAAATAATATGAAAGTTGAATTCATGTTTCACTAAAGGCGGCAAGTGGAAAATCCCCGCAAACATAAATTCCAGATTCGAGAATAATAGATTTAAGGAATTGGCTTCTTAACCTTAATTTAAAAGAAGAAACTTATTATGATTCACATTCAGAAGTAGTAGACTGAACAAAGTTGACTTGAGCTATAATTTATTTGAAAATTATACAGTTTTTCTTTTTTCAATAAACTCCGCCTAACTTTATTTGTTCTCACGGCTCCATCTATTCATTTTAATTTCAATGTTGCGGAAGAAATGGAATGAATAAAACATTTTGGTCAAATATTAGCAATATGAAGGTAAATCTTAGATATTTAAGGCTATGAATAATAATTCCTCGGAAGCCGGCCATCGCCGCCATTTTTCATGATCACGATAAATTATTTTTCCAATTAGGTGACTCGTTGTTGATTTTTCTGTCAAAAACAATCTTGGGAGAAAGTTTAAGGACACTTTTTAGTATAAGAACGAGGCTTCGAAAAGTTTTGTCATGATTTAAATTAAGAGATTAATTCAGGTCATATTGAAACTAAATAATGGTTGTTGCTTAGGTGAATAGTAATCATGACACAGTTATTTCCTACTTTTAAATGTCATAATATACACACATCAACATAGTCTAGGGATATTTTGTATTTATCAAATTTACTCGAAATTTATTGAAGTTTACCTACAACTTATACACCGTGTAACATAATTAACGCACATCCTGAAACTACTTTGTTCAGAATCGATAACAGAATCCATTTCATTAATAAAAATAAATATTTTTTTTTACCAAAAAATTATTTAGAAATAATTAAATTGTAGACACTATTTTCATAAAGCACTCGAAGTAAACGAAAATGAGCTTTAAGTCCATGCAATAAGGCTTTAGCAATTCACAGCGGTTCACACTTTCAAACACACACACAAGTTCACACTTTCAAACACTAACAAAGATACATAAAAAGGACCGCCGAAATACGTAATACAATGGGAAAGAGCGAGACAGCCGAGCGCGGCGCCGGCGCGGCGGTGCCCGCGTGGCTCGCGCTTCCTCGCATTAGTCATCGGCCGATCGTTATCAGTGAATGTTTGTCATTATTTGTCAAAACAAAACTTTCGCGCGCGATGTCTTTCCGGTATACTAACGTACAGTACACCGAGATGGTGAGGACTCTAGCACAGTGTGGTAATAACGTAGCATTAGCGTGTAGAACATTTATTTTAATGATAGGCACGGCACGAGCGTTGACCGCAGGACCTAAAAGACCTAGTGTATTGTGACGAATCAACAAGTGCCGAGGACCTTAAAGATAGGATAGTGGCTGCTTTTGAACAGTGAAAAGGGACATTCTAGTGTTAAGTGAATTGCGACAACAATTGCGAAAACGAGCTTTTAAGTGCATAGAACAAGGTGGTGGACATTTTGAAAGTGTTTTAAAAACAGGACGCCGTCGTATGAGTGCCGATTAATTTTAAACATGTAAGTTTCTCATTGTTTAATTATTATGATTAATATCTTTTAAACACGCCGCCTTTGTTTAGGTACCTATCAAGTTCATCTCTATCAGCATTTCAATAACAATAACTTACGGTTATTAAAATCATTCATACTAAACAATTCTAATAATAAACATAAACAATTTTATGCAAAGACGTCATAGTATCTACGTACATAAGAATGTAGATAATCTCTTTAGGTTTTCAAATTGGTTTTAAGGGTTTTACTTTTCGTATGTTATGATTTTATGAACTTATGATAGTAGGTATTGGAGAAGCCGCGCGGGCTGCGAGACCTCCACTTTTGTGCGTCTGTGTGCGCGCGTAACGTATTGAGCAATAGGGCGCCCACGCGTTTTGCCAATTATTTGTACAAATTATTCTGACAATATGTAATAAAAACAAATATCTAAGACAATGATAAAAATGTTTCAATACATTAATTGTGGATAAAAAAGGATATTCTTTTTGGGGTGTCTGTGGATGTGCGTTATTTCCGTTACACGTTGTATATATATTTATAAAGCCTATTTATCGATCTACAGTCTAGAATGAAAAAAAAATATTTTTTTTGGTTAAAAAAAAATTTATTCGAATAAAGAAAAATACGTGTAATAATGGTAAAACTAACAATTAATGTTTTCTTCCAGAAAAAGTGAAAATTATGGAAAATTATAATGTTTCTAACAGTAATGTGAAAGATCAATGGTCAGTAAAACCACCTATGACGTTAATGACGGTCCTACAACGGTTTTTCATGCTTAGGATTAAGTTATCGAAGTCCTACTGCGGTCTATGTCCCAGGTTCGACTAAGATGCAAAAAAAATGTTCTTCCGTCGCAATGTTAGCAGGAAAATTCCTCAAAGCCCTTCTTTGGAGCATGTCCCACGCGTGTTCGATGGGATTTAGGTCGGGCGATTAAGTGGACCAGTTTAAGACCGATGGGAAGTGCTCCTGTAACCAGATCGTCACCATTCTCGCTATGTGCGGGTGGACGTTATCGTGCATGAGCGTGATTTTTTGGGACCATTTGTAGTCGATGGGGGTAGATTATCGATACTAGCAACTCGTTACGCTATTTTTTAGCCGTCATGGTGTTTCTGATTCAAACGAGATCTGTTCTTCCACGAACACGAATTCCCGCCCAAACCATAATTGTCCCCCTGAGGTATGAATAGACTTCCTGAGGATGTTGCAGACGGGTCTCACGACCAAGAACTCGTCAAACACGTACTCTACGTATATCACTGTGGAAACTGATCCGGGACTCATCGATAATCAGCACTACAGACCACTGGTTAGCTTCACAGGGCAAAACTTCACGAACCCTCTCTAATCGTCGTCCACGATTTTCTCGACGTAATGCTGGAGTTCCAAGCGATCTGCGAGCATAAAGGTTAGCTTCATGCGGCCTTCTCCTCACAATCTGGTCACTCACAAGCAATTGGTGCTCTGACTGGAGCCTCTAAACCAACTGCATGGCCGTAACATTTGGTTGTCTTCTCGCGACAACTTGCAGAAATCAGTCTCGTCGTTCACTGGTTTAGCGCTTACCGCCTGAGTGTCTTTCAGCCACTTCACCAGTAGCACGATTAAGTAACCATAATGTTGATATCACGTTTTGTCGTGTCCCTATCTCCTCAGCAATACTTCGTTGAGTAGCCCCAGCTTGGAGCATTCCTACTGCCCTAAAAATTTCCCCCTTCGATAAATGGCGCCGCAGCGTGATGCGCACAATAACAATAATTCGATATTAACAGATAAATTGTTATAAAACCTAAATTTGCTACAAAAAAATAGCCAAAAACCACTGTATAAAAATGACACCTTCGGACTTCGATACCGTTATGGCGCGTAAATCTTTTAATTTTAAATATATTTTTTAAATTCAAATTTGGAATCGTTGAAAAACCTTTAAAAAATAAGTTTTCTTCAAAAAACATAATAACTAGTCAGTATTTTTTGAGTTTATGAATTTTATACAAAATATCCCTAGACTATGTTGATGTGTGTATATCTTTCGTCGTGCAAGAAATATACTTTCTCGAATACTACACTTACGTGTGGCAGCAATTAAGTCCTAACAAAGCTGGAGAAATATTTTCCAAGTATGGTTTTCCTTGTTATGATGAGTCTATGGAACATATTTTTATGTCATTTATCTCGCAAACTCAACACCTATCATAGATCTTCGTAAATTGGTTTTCCTTATCAGATATAATTTCCAGTCAGCGTGTTTACTCTCAATCTTGTTTTGTAGCATGTCGAGCAAATAATATTCTCAGAATAAATATTCCTTACTTGAATCTTTACAGGTCTTCTGAACTCTCAACTTAAAAAAAGGTTTTTAGAATGATGGAATTGGATTTTCGGATTTGTCTTTCAATTGTAATGTAAAAACTTATGAAATCACTTATTATTTGTACAGCCTTACGAGACTTTGGTGTCTTTTGTTTCTAAAAACACATCCCTCGTTTTAATGAAAACGCCATCTTGGACTTAAAACAAAAAAAAATCGTCAGTATCAAAATGTCAGTAGACAGTTTTTAAATCTTATATAATTTACTCATAAACACAGTATTTCCTAATCACTTTAGGAATTTGCCATCTGTTACTAGATATTGTAAGGTAAGATAACTTTCAATTAACATATAAAACCTGCTAACTAAAAATGTGACTAACAAATTAGCGACCTCGTATGTCGCCTAATTCTTAAATAAGTACCTACTTGAAAACTTTTAACTAGTTTATACTAGTCTTTAAGTTACTAAACCTAGAAAGCCTATGTCTCCCTACAACTCACTAGAGACTAAAACTTCGGACGTTTTACTTCTGTTATTGTACATTTAAATGTATACTTAAAGCCTATGTTCATAACTTTGTACATTTAACTCTGACTAGACCTTTCTCTAAGCTAATATGTAACATTTTAAGAAATACCCTGCCCGCAAAACAGAACTTTGCAACACTTACGTAAAAGTTTTTATAAATCTTCTATAACTTTTGTCTGGTTTTTTTTTCGTATGCCGACAACCTTTTACATGTTTCGAACAAATGTTTCATTTATTATGAACCAGCACTGAATTAATTACCTACCTTTGTAACATCTCTAATATAAAAAAAATCAAAGCATAATCTGTACCATTTCGTTATTCAAAGGCCCATCCATTTCATGCATCCCTTCCATTACCTTATTCTATACTTAACAATACCCCTTTACAAAGTTGATGTTGTTAAGTACAATTAATTTCAAGGTAGGCCAGCTAAGTAGGTACCCGGGGTTTAGAACTACCTATTCTGTGGTCAAAGTTAAGGACTTTAATTGAAAGTAGAATAGGTAGAGGTCAAGTATAATTATCCTCATCCCTGATACCTCTTTGTGTTGAAAATTGCGCAAAAAGGTATAAGATACGGAGTTGGGCCGCGGAACGTTACGGTTTTAAAACATTTCCACAGATATTAAGTACCTAGTGTACTTACTCCACCGACGCCAAATGTAAAAACAGAATTTAAAATTTGTGGCAAAATGCGTGGAAAAAATGTAAGGAAGGATGAAAAAAAAGGAGAGTTAATACAAAGCTCTTTCAGCAAACCCAAATTGGTGTACCGATACTATCGCAAGCTAACCAGACATTTCTACGAAAAAGTTTCAGCAAAAAGTTTGCTTTAGACAAATAGTACCCTATTATGGCAGTCCGTTTTCAGTCACGAAACCTACTAATTAATAAAGTTAGAGGGAAATTTGTTAGCTGAAAGATTTATTCGATGGGCACTAAACTCTAAATTTGATTAAATAAGGTCGTATTTTCTATGTTACAAGAAAAATCTGATACAAGCTAGAAATAAAAGATACCTACTCCCACTTTTTTCCTAACAATTTTCAAGAAAAAATCTTTGCTTTTTCAGTTCCTTTAACCGTAACAATACACTCATTCAGAATCCATTTACGCCACAATACGGTGTAATAAATAATAAAAAAGGTTTCTCAAAAGATATATGAGAAATAAAAATAATATTAGGTTGTAATCTGAGCGAATCACGCACACGATTCTATTGTGAAGATGCCCTACCCTTAATCCTGTCCGTCATGCGAAGTTCAATAATCCGACCTTGAAGTATGAATTACACAAATATGACATTACTTGCTCCTGACCCTAGGAATTTCTCTAGTACTGGGGGCCTACTAGGGTCGCCTAAAGTAAGACTATGTCAGTAACGAGACTAGACGATGACGAGAGTCACACTTCTTCAGCAACAAAAGTCTTAGTTTAAGAGGTGATAGTGGTAGGCCCCGGGTTGTAAATATCGCTCTAAAATATATTTTCTTGGGATTTAACCTTACTCCTTAAAGAAATTTAATTTCTCCCCCCTTTTGCAGTACATGTGAGCACTAGTAACGAGTGCTTCATTCGTTGTTGTGTTCATCCAGAACCGTGTACTGGTTTTGCATCTGACTTTTATTCTTAACTATTGGTATTGGAAATTCATTACTATCCGACAGCTTCCTGGCATCTGAATTTTTTATCTTTTATTGATGTCCCTTTATTTCCTTTTTCCTCCTATCTTGTTTTGTTTATGGTTTGACTTGGTTGGAATCGTATATATTGATATTGTCCCTGAACTACTTTACGCAAATTTTTACAGACTTATAACCTAGTTTCGTGAACTGTCATGCTCTATATCAATAAACGTTATGTAGCTAACTTGAAACAAATTCGGTGTTTGAAGATCAGAAATATATTATTATTGAGAATAATTGTCATTACGGTCCATGCCTAAAATAGAAAACAGACGTAGTAATTTTTAAACGTTTTAGCACACACGATTTACTAAAAGTGACTTAATCAACATTGGTAAGGATACCTTACAACCAAAAAAATACAAAAAATGAAAGTATAGATAAGTAAATAAAGTGTTACTGATTTTCAAGTTATATTCCAACAACATAATTAAGCTCTAATCCCTCATATTCATACTCAAACGTCCAGACACCATTTATCAAAGCTCGAGACCACAGCACAGCTTAATTACACGATAAAATAACAAGAGAAACAGATTATCATCGCCTATTGTTATATTAATATACTGAATGTCAGAACTGAAGTAAAGAACTATCCGAGCATCTTATTTATTATATTGATTCCAATTTATTACGCCTTATCTAAGGCTTTGGTCAATTTACTTAGCTAAACCATTAATTTTATCAGTAGAGAATTATGGAAATAAAAAAACAAGAAAAGCACTGATTTTTTTAATACCTACGATCGTACATTTTTTGTTCGACTCATAAATTTTCCTTGTCGCTAGATCTAAAGTTAAAATGTATAACTTTTTTAACACAGTTAAGTAGCTGCGCTAAGGGCCAGTAAAAATAAAGCACAGAAAGTTATTTTCAAGCAATTTCTTGAAACATTAGCTAATATTTGCTGTAACTAACTCACCAAATTGAGGTTTCTTAAAAACATACTATGTCAGTACCCCGCACAAATCACCAACTCATATCTAAGCAGTGGACAAAAGTTGGTCTGTCGACAAGAAATATCGGAGCTAAATCTATCATAATAAGGCGACAAAGAAAGATTACGGCGTGATACCTCAACATTTCAGCTTCATTACTTACGCAACATAAATCACGTCAATGTATACCATTCCTAACACCCATCCGGTAGACTTGGATATTGTTTAATCAAACTAACACACTAATACAAATTACATAACTAAGGGAGCCGACTGAACAAACAATTTAATAGGGCCCGAATTCCGTGGCTTTAAAGCTCTAAATTCAAGGATAACAAATAGTGTCTAATCCCCGTGGAGATTTCCTACCTCCCACTATAAGATAAACTTGAAACATGCGGATTCCAAAACAATCTTATCTGAACTTGTTTACTCTAACAAAGGAAAACAAGATTATTTTCCATGTGCCCTTAAGTTATATAAAACATTTCAGAAATATAAAAACAAGGCTTTGTTTAGTTGTGTCTGTAAATTATTTTAAAAGTTTTTGCTTTTGTCATTGTTCGAAGATTAAAGGAACATCCACAATGGTCTCGTGGCTACTAAGTATAATATAAAGCTTAAAATATTCAATGTTTTTCTAAAATGGCGTTAAAGAGAAACAATTTTTTTTCACTAGGGCTGAAAAACTTTTATCTTATTTTATCCGAGTATCTCGAAGTTTTGGGGTATTAAAATAATTTTACAGTCAGTAAAATGGCTTTCAAACGTCATATTACACAGGTATACATAAAACTAGACAGTAATCTTAGTAGAAGTGAGTAGCCGATACGTACAATGCAAATGCATCGTCTCGCATCTGAAATTATACAACACAAGCTTTGCTCTATAGCATGAACAAGCGCAAATTTTCCTTATAATTCTAAAGAAAATTATTTCCACGTTTTGTGTGAAAACAATATCCTAAAATCACCTTCGTAATATATTAAATTATCTTGTAGCTCAGATCATATGAAACGTGACTATGGATCAAATCTAGGTCAATAAGATACATAACCTTTTGTTTATAATATTATTTAGCTTTTATTAGATTTCGTGGAAAATGATTCGTATGAAAGCCTGGTTTATATGAACGCCGCGTCGTAAATTAAGTAATTTTGTATGAAACACACGTACCCGTAACTAGGTGTCCCTAGATACTTATTGCGGGTTTTGTTTCATTTACAAGAAACTGATACTTTAGCACAAATATTATTTCTTTATTACAACAGTACCTACAATTCTTTATTTAGTCAGTCTTAAAAAAGGACTTCGTCAAAACGAATTTACTTTTATTTATTGTTCAGTATTCGAATATTTTGAAAACAAAAAAATATTTAATTGAAAATACGTTCGTATATGAAAAAACAAAAAGAAATGTTGTTTTCATGTAGGCAGTATCCATATCAACATACTACATTCCTAGAAACTACAGAACAAAAAATATACTTAGTTCATGAAAGTAGAACAACTTATTGGAAACAAATATTCTAGTACATGTTTTCGCCATACATCTTCAAGCGAGTCCTTAGTTCTTCGAACCACATCGGCGTACAAGCCCTTCTCAAACTTCAATGTTAGTTATCTTAAACTTACAAGAACAAGTGTTCTTAAAAGCTTACATACGGGCGTAGTAGCAAAGTCATGCAATAATCCGCTTTACGACTTTGTAATAAAGGTGCTGTCCGAAACTTGCATATACTTTACAAGCTTCAGTAACTTCATATATGGATAAATCTTGATAGAAAAGATTATGTATTAAAAACTTCGTAAACATTTTCTAGTTTATCGAGCTCGTCGAAGAGAAAATTATAATTGAATAACAAGGTAGCTAATATCAACTATGTATGCTAGCGTGAATACTATCGACAAACTATTCACAACTAAACTTTACAACTAGTATGGAGATTTTTACTTTAGAACACAATTTTTCATACAAAATAAGCCTTCGATACTTTTTAATAGCTTTCGTACTAGGCTCTGTTTGAAGTAGAGCTCTAACATATTTTCTAGCAGCCTATAAAATTGACATACGGAAATAAGAAATGTCAAAATAACTTTCATACCAATATATTTTATGTTCCTCCGTTAAATTATCGTGGAACAAAGTGTCAAAAAGTGCTACGTATAATACTCTATCTGAAAGTAGCTGACACGCCGCAAGCTGTCATAAATTTATGCCGAACAAAAGAGTAACGAAATCCGCAATTTTATTTGAAGACTGGAGTATGTGAAAGTTGAGAATAAAGAAAATGGCCAAGTGCGAATTGGAGTCAAGTCGAGTAAAGGTTCGATTAATAATTGTTTTATTTTATGGAAGCACTCTTTAATTGTATATTTTGACAAACTTAATAAACATTGCAATTATAATGATTAAGTCCAAAAATAAGCAGTGAAGGCTTAGTTACAGGGTTCCGTTACCTTTCAGTATAGGACTTTAAAAATACAGTTTGTACCTATACTAATGCGTAAGTCCGTCTCGAATTCAAGCCAAAGCTTTATCACTTTCACCTCACGTAAAGGTTCCAAGATCAAATTCCCCTGTAATAAATGTGGGTATTCATTCGAATTAAACGTTTTTGACCCGACCACTGGTGTTGCCGACACAATTCTTTAATTCATAGGTAAATTGTTTATGCAACAGTAACTTCTTGTTTCAACATATACTAAAAAAGCGTTATGTCGAACGAATAACAATTAAATTTTCATGAACATGGGAGGAAATCATTAAATATTCCAAGAAAATGAAAATCATCCTGATCATTATTTATCAAAGTGGTTGTTTTGAAAATTATTTCTTGCATATTGTATTTCTTTCCTGCAAGAACATTTTTAATAAGAAAATGTCTTCGGTTACAAAAAGTAAATGAAAAAATCAAGTCGGTACCAAACCCGGCAAGTCAAATTATTCCCATGTGATTGTTTGGTAAGATGTTTGTCCTCTTAGGGTTTGACACCGAGTTCATTTAGTATTAGATAATGTCTGTTTACTTCGCAGTGCCATTGTTTTTTTAAGCTTGTTGTAAAATACCTAATGAAAAAACTTACAAACGACTAATCGTTCCCAGGATTTTTTGAAGTTCTCCTCGATTTCTTTCGCCTGCCTTCATCAGGTCCTTATCATGGAACCACCTTAAAAATATCTTCTACGTACAGAATTATGAAAGTGGGGTTAGAAGCGACGAAGTTATTCGCGAACAAACGTAAGAAAACATGCAGTCGAATTCAGAAACAAACAAAAAAACGGTCGAATAGAGGACTGTTTTAAAGTTAGTTAATCATAAAAAGCAGATATCAATTCCTCGCAAAAAGCAAATTCATATGAGGATAGGTTGCTTTTATTTTTTTTTACCGTAGAAATCATCTTTTTATGCTGAACAATATCAATAAGGCTAGTAAATCACTAAACTTAGATCGCTAAGTCGATCCCCAGGAGGGCGTTTAGTTGCTTATTCGTTATTAACCTCAATGAAACTGGCCAGATAACTTTCATAGATTCAGAACTCGCTTTGTGCCGCTTAATAAATTATGTTTCGAAGCAACCGAGCGTAGATATCGTTGTATTTATGACTTACAGTAAGCAAAGAAATATCCCCCGGGGGCCATAATAAAACGGATTTTGGTTATTATTGGATAAGTTACGGGATTTTTTATGATAAGCTTTATTGTCTGGCTAGTGCTTAGGCTTAATATACATTCTATTAAGGCGACGACAATCTGAAATCTGCATAAATTCGTGCAATATTTCGTGAATCTTTAAAAGTCCGCAGCTGAAACAGATTAGGTAGATTTCTTTTGCGAACAATTTGAATGTTGAATTACCGTTCCAAAAAGCTGTAACTACAAAGTTAGCCGTCATCAATCTCCGGGCAACTGAGTCCGACAATAGCGGGTGACTTGAAACCGCAACCAATTAGGGTCACGTTTCGGTCCCGTAAGCACCCTTATCTCCTTTCAATCAAGTCCAAATGATCATCAAATCAATACGTGTCTTAGTTTAACGACGGTCCCTTGTGGTTTACACATATCGTCTCTGTTACGACTAGAGTATCAGTGCTTCAAGCAATTTCTGAAAACAACTTTCTTTTATTTTTGGGTAGCATGTACTATTCTAGTATCTATTACCTACCATGTTTTTCTTCTTTTAGGTAAATTCGAGCCTATAAAAATTTACAGGTACAGCCAGCGCTAATTTATCAAGACAGCCCTAAACCGTGACACAAATATAATTCTTCATTCTATTCCATTGTTAGGTTCTCAACAAGAGTCACAATGCACGAAATATTTTGGCTTAAATTGTCCTTCTTTTCACAACGGGATTCATTGCGAAAACTTGAATTGTTCAAGAGAGATTTTCTTTAACAATTTAAAACTTGGACTTAAAAGAAATTCAAAGGAATGATGGATTTTTCCGCCGTCTCAAGTACGCTCTTACAGGTGATTGTTGTCTCGCTATTTTCCTTTCAGTTTGTCCAGATTCTTAAGTTTTTTAGCAGACTAAAAGCAGAACTCAGTTTTGACAACAATTTTAAGTTGTGTGAATATTTAACAACATCTTTAGTTGAGAATGCAGAAAGCTTTTACTTTGTATGATGAAACTTGATAACGTTGCTGTTACAGACAAAAAGTAAACAAACAAAAAATCACGTGACTCAAACCAATATCATTAGTGTAATAAAACTCATATTGATTGTTATAGAATATAATTAATTACCTTGGTACACCATACAACTCGTCCGTCCTCGATGCTGAGCCCGAGCCAAATAGGCAGAGTCCTTAACCGTAATTCACTAAGTGACGTTCGTTCGAAAAATAGTGATGGTCGTGTGTCAAGTGTCAACTTCAAATAGTCGATACTCGATTAAAAATTACTATGGTTATTTGATTTAATTTTAAAACCTAACACTCGACCATCCTGACGTCGTGCATGTCCCCATGCACGCAGACGAAATAACTGCTTTGTATAACCTAACACTCGGCCAGCATCGAATTCGGACTCACAATTCATTGCTCATTATTATTACAATAGAAATTATCATCAACTCAAAATTCTTACAATCAAACAAATAGAAATAGGAAGAATATAGAGAAGAAAAGAGAAAGAGAGAAAAAAAAAAACCAAGATAAATCGATAATCTGCAATCTACTTAAACACGAACTCTTTCTCAAAATATTGAACATTACATAACATCATATTAAAGTCACTGACGTAGTGAGCTATACTAATCACACACAATAAATACATATAAATTATATTCAAAATCACGGAGGTAGCGAGCTCTCTTTCTCACATACCGAGGTGACAATGTTTGTGAACCATCTTTCTCACAAACAATAACTACATACATATAAAACATATATTATCATACTCAAGTCACGGAAGTAGCGAGCTCTCTTTCTCACATACCGAGGTGACAATGTTTGTGAACCATCTTTCTCACAAACAATAATTACATACATATAAAACATATATTATCATACTCAAGTCACGGAAGTAGCGAGCTCTCTTTCTCACATACCGAGGTGACAATGTTTGTGAACCATCTTTCTCACAAACAATAAAGCTAGCTTAAAATAACACAAGAAGATCATTCCTCCATTATAATCATAACATAACAATATTACATAGTAACTAATTGTCTATAAAAGTATCAAATAAGTCTCCAGTATTTTGTATTCAAATGATAACACAACTAAATAAACACAGAAGAATGATTTCAACAATTGTAAATAAAATGTTCAAATTATCACTACGGAACTACAAAAAATCAAATAACAATAAAATATCTAAAAAGACCTACTAATCAAATGTATAAATGACCATAAATTCACATAACAATACCGTGTTTGTAATTCACAAATATTTCATTTATCTATATCCTCATTGTCACAACTACTAGCATCCTCGTCATCATTATCATAATCCTTATTGACATCCAAGGCGGCTACGTGAACCCATGGCAACATGCGATCGGCAGCTACAGTGGTTCTGCGCTTACTTTTAGTACTGCTCAACCCGGGTATTGCAGCCAGTCTATAGCGGTCGTTATCTAGGATTTCTATCACACGGTAAGGTCCAACATAAGGGGACATCAGTTTTTTTGCTTTTGCCATCATTTGCAAAAGAAGTTCTTGTAATCTTTACAAGATCTCCCTCTCCGTAAACACGCGCAGGGCGCCGGTTTCTGTCATGAGCGGATTTCTGTTTTTCTTGTTCTATATCAATTCTATCCTTGACAGATTCTCTTAATAGTTCTGTATCTAAATCTTCGTTAGTTTCTCGCACTAGTTCATTAAGCATAGGTCTGATTTCCGCGTTCATTTTCAATCCAAACATGACTTCCGCCGGCGTTCTGCCCGTCGTCTTTTGGCGAGTATTATTCATTCCCCATTGTACCCTGCCTACCTTGTCGTCCCAATTCCTCTCATTAAAGTTGAGGTTTTGGGCGGTCAGAGAATTTAGTACTGTTCGGTTGTACCGTTCTACCTGACCGTTGGCTCTCGGGCTAGCGACCGCATTCAAAATATGTCTATTGCCTCTATCAATACAATAACGCTTAAATGCATGGGACGTGAAACAAGTGCCTCGATCACTAATCAGACGATCGGGTACCCTAAATGTACAGAAAATATCTTCAAAAACTTTAATGGCTGTTTGCGTTTTAGTATTTCTCACTGGTTTAACAAAAACAAATTTGGTAAAAGCATCCACTATCACTAACAAGTAGGAATTTCCGAATCTCGAGCGAACAAAGGGTCCAAGGTGGTCAACATGGAGCGTATGAAAAGGTACTTCTACTTTTGTGATGGGGTGTAAATGGCCCTCAGCAACTGCAGTTTTCTTTGAGTAGGCGCATTCGAGACATGCCTGTACATATTTCTTAATGAAACGAGACATCTTGGGGAACCAATAAGTTTTCTTAATGCGTTCTAATGTCTTTTCCGCGCCAAAATGCCCAATGTCATCGTGATTCATGCGGCAAAGTTGCCACCTTGCACCCTTTGGTACTACCCAGCGTAAATTATTTTTATCGCCATTCAAACATTTATAAAGTCTATTGTCCTTAATCAAAAAGTTTTCTTTTATATGTTTTAAACTATCAGCATCAATCTCGCTACTAAGTATATCGCATGTTCGTCGGAGTTCCGAATCTCCCATCTGTAATGTATGAAGCCAGTCATCGCTGCTGATTTGCATAACACATGGATATTGTTCAACCTCGATTGTGTCACCAATCAACTTGACCGGGTTTCGCGACAGTGCATCTACATGTGCCATTTTGGTACCGGCGCGGTACTCTACTGTACACTGAAACTCTTGTAACAGTAGCCACCAACGAGCTATACGTGGGATCATATCACGTTTTGAAAACGTTGAACGCAGGGCGCTACAGTCCGTGACTATCTTAAAGTTTTGGCCTAGTAGGTAAACACGAAATTTCTTAAGAGAGCATACGACTGCCAGTGTCTCAAGCTCAAAAGCGTGAAAATTTTTCTCTTCTGGAGAAGTTTGCCTACTATAAAATGCTACAGGCCTAAAAGGGTCAGAACCGCATGCACGCTGAAGTAATATTCCGCCTATTCCGATTCTGCTCGCATCGGTGTGTAATTCCGTCTCTGCAGCTGAATCGTAAATCGCCAGAATTGGTCTGTCGATTAGTGTACCTTTAAGTGTCCTAAAAGCCTCGTCTTGATCCTTGGACCAGATCCATTCAACATTCTTTTTAAGCAGTTTATTCAAAGGGTGTGCTACGGACGCGAAATTCCTGATAAATTTTCTGAAGTAGGGTTACCAATCCAAAAAACTGTCGAACTGAATGTGCATTAGTGGGACAAGGAAAATCTACAACAGACTGGACTTTTTTATCACCGGGTCGGACACCGGCGGCGCTTATTTCATATCCTAGATAAACAATTTTGTCCTGGAGAAATTCGCACTTCGCTAAGTTAAGGGATAAGTTTGCCTTCTCTATTAACTGCATCACTCCCTCAAACCGTTCCAAACATTCTTCTATACTTTTCCCGTAAATTAAGACATCATCTATGTAGACCATAGCCTCGGTAAACCTAGCAGACCCTAGAACTTTATTCATCATCCGCTGAAAAACAGCGGGTGCGTTTGCCAACCCGAATGGCATACGATTAAACTCGTATTGACCATCCGGGGTTACAAATGATGTAAGGGATTTCGAACATTCTGAAATGGGAACCTGGTAGTACCCTGAAAATAGGTCCAGAGTTATGAAGTAACCCTGGCCGGAAAGGCGAGCAATCTCATCCTCTATAATCGGCATTGGATATCGTTCTTTCACTGTAATGGAATTTAGGAGCCTATAATCAACGCACAATCTCTGCCTGCCATCCTTTTTGCGTACTAATATAATAGGGCTCGCATAATCCGAGACCGATTCCCTTATTATACCGGACTCTAACATCTCTCCTATCATCTCCCTCACTTGTTCGCGTTCCTTATGTGCTAATCTATAGGGGCGATAAACAACTGGGCGTTTATTACTTAGTTCAATTTTCATCTCGGCTATGGTCGTGCATCCTAATTCCTTCAGGCTTGTGGCAAAACAGTGTTTGTACTTAGAGAGTAAGCTCATTAACTGTCGCCGTTGAGATTCATTAACTGCATCGCCTATTTTCACCTGACTCTCATCAATAATACTAGTTTCGTCAACCGGCGCATTCATTGATGTGCTTAATATTTGTCTAACTATCTGGATTTTAGTAGCTCTTCCTATGATAAGTCCCTTTCGCAATTGACAAAACTTTGATAATGGTATTATATATATGTAAAATAATCTGTTTGTAACTCGATAAACCCCTCCATTGATAGTGAATTGCTGATTCGGTTTCCCTATAACCTTACCACTAACCAAAATATCTCCATTTAAATCAGTATCTACGCTAACTTTAACTAAGGCGGGGCCGTAAATGTCAACATCAAAAGAGGTTACTATAGTGACAGGTTTATTGTCATCGAAATCAAATCTGGGAAATTCAAACTCATAATTGTCGTTAAAGAACTTTAGTTCCAGTGCATTTTTATAAACAATAACGTGGGGTTGTTCCGTGAACGACTGTCCTATTAGCAAGGGTAAGTCAAGAAAACTATCATGGACTACTTGACACCTCACGCGTCCTCCTACACCATCTACCCTCAACTCTACATCCACGCCTCCCAAGGTGTGCACTACGTCGTTACCAAATCCTCTTAGCGGCACAGGCGGGCTATAGTATTTTAAATCTAAGGTGGCAGCTAAGGACTGAGTAAGAAGCGTGACTTCACTACCCAAGTCTACAAAAGATTTTACCGGTACATCATTTATTATACAATCTTTCATGAACTTTGAATTTGGCGACGATGTTAAAATGCACATTGTTTTCTGAACGCTATCAGTCTTGTTATTGGTTCTAAGATTAATCGCACAGTTTTCGGTTTTGTAACCAACCCTACGGCATTTCGCACACTGAATCATCGGTTTAGGGCACCTCAGATAGGGATGTCCTTTCTCCTTGCAGTTAAAACAAAACAATTCATAGTGAGTATTATTGCTATTAACTTTAGATGATCGACTAAACGAGCTTTTATTAGTTAAAGACTCTGACGCAGAAGCATATTGACCTTTAAAATTGCCGCGACAGCTATTGCAATTCCTTATGAGCAATAAGGATTGCTCATAAGGAATTGCAATAGCTGTTCAGGTTGAGTACAACGTAACGCATTGGCACTAGATTTCATTGTCTTGTCGCTCAAACCATGGATAATGCATTCCACTGCACGCTTGCCTTCGATATCGCATCGGTTCAAGAGAGCCAGTTTTTCATAATAATACACTTCAAGGGGTTCGCTAAATTTGCTTTTTCTCCTAAGCATGTCCTCCAAGGATTGGCCATAATTTTGTTCAAACGGAAACGCACTCAACAACTTTTCTTGCCACTCATCCCAATTAAATAGTATGGAGTTCAAACTTTCATACCACGTTTTGGCCAATCCTTGTAGTTTCTGCATAGCAAAGTGTATGATAGTTCTTTCATCCCATCCGTAGACAGTAGCACACTCGTTAACCTTCTTGAGCCAGATATCAATGCGCTGACTCTTTGAAGAAGGATCAAAATCGGGTAGGATATTCTTGTGATTAATATTACTGGTACTTGGCATTGGAGATGCCACTGTCAGCGGGTGGGACTGAGATTTCATACTACTAATTGAATTAATAAAGTTCATAATATCTTTAGAAGTAAAAGTTGGACTATCTGACCGTTTATTCCGCGGTGTGGGGCTGCGTTCACGAGGTAAACTTCGATCTTGAACACGCGACCTCTCGCCGCTCGTCGCTCGAAGCTCGACGTCAGATCGACGGGTAGATCGTTGCCGCAAGCTGCGCTCCCGGCTCAACTGACTTTCCAATGCACGTAGTTTGGCACGATGGTGATCCAACTCAGCTTCCAATTTTCGCTCGCTGTCACGCCTCTGCGCGCTTTCCGTAGTGCGCACGCGACTGCGGCTGCGGTGCTCGTTATCGTCGCGGCGCGTGCGGCTGCGACTTCTCCTACTGGTCTCCACACTCCGTTCTACTTCTCTGCGGGTAGGCGTCCTCAAACACCGCCGCGGAGAGGTTTCACTTGTACGTGGCATCGTTGTTCTGAAACTTATAGACGTAAACATGTAACTATTCGATTTAAAAGATAACAAAACACTTACTTTTGATAATAAACTACAATAAAATAAGCGGTGGTTTTGTTCTATAGCGGGTAGCTTATAAAATTTTTAAGGTTATCGAAACTAATTGTTCATAAAGCAAAGATGAAAAGAGAATCTCACCCTCTGGTACGAGGATATTCTTGTCAACTTATTAATTAAAGTTCTTAATATGCAGTTACAACTAACAACTATTTTATAAAACTATTATGAGGAAATATTAACAGGTTTAAGCAGGTAAATCCCACTTCTGAAATGTAATAAAACTCATATTGATTGTTATAGAATATAATTAATTACCTTGGTACACCATACAACTCGTCCGTCCTCGATGCTGAGCCCGAGCCAAATAGGCAGAGTCCTTAACCGTAATTCACTAAGTGACGTTCGTTCGAAAAATAGTGATGGTCGTGTGTCAAGTGTCAACTTCAAATAGTCGATACTCGATTAAAAATTACTATGGTTATTTGATTTAATTTTAAAACCTAACATTAGTTTTGACTTTACTTGACTGAAAATAAGTGAAAATAAGTGATTTGTACAATTGGTACAGTTAGTTAATAAATTCAACATTCAATAGATTTAAGTAGGTATATTTGTAGAATCCCTTCAAAAGTCTGATATGGGCCTCGAGAAGTATCAATAAACCCTAATCCGACCTAGTTTGTATTCGGAGCTACATCCCGAGTCGTCCCCAAATTGTTTACTAAGTTGAAATTTCTGCTGTCCTTATGAAGTACGCGTCTGTGACTTTTTGTTACTGTATTCAAATAATAATGCAGTAAAATGAAAATCATAGGTGTGGAAAACAAATGTACGAACAAAGATACAACCCATTTTTTGGGCAACTGTTTTTTATATCATTACGTATTCGATGACTTTAAATAAAGTAGACAAACCTAAGAAGACTCGACTCTAGATTTAAAACTTTGACAGTGTTTTGGCTATACCTTACTACATAAAAAATATTGCAATATTTACAGAGGCTTTCAAAGTCATTCATAAAATTTCTTCCATTCACAGAAAATATGTTTAAACAAAGTATTAAGGACTCTGTTACTTAAAATACCGATTAAGTAAAACAAAAGAGGGTCAGTAAACAAACCTAAACGATCATGTCCCACAAAACGGTGTCCCAAATATACAAAAAGTTTTTTAATAAAGAAATTAACGCTTTTATAAAATGAAAAAACAAAAATTCCCTTCATAATTTAAGTGAAATAATACGAAACAGACGAACAAAGTTGAATAGGCCACCCGACCTATTTCTTTTGCGATTCGTAGGCGGCGCATTTTATATGGGTTAGTTACATTGATTGATGGTAGTGAAAAGAGGACAGTTCCTTTATTGATTTATACTGGATCCCATTTTACTGTTCAATTATTCTACAAACAAATTGGTAAATACAGTAGGAAACCTTCAGCGGAAACTCAACACAAATACTAGGGGTATTAACTAACAAAACGTAAAAAGTATTTTATAAATACAGAGTACATGAGACTTATTTTACATTAATAGGCAATCAGTTCTTACTTATGTGCGTGTCTTTGGAAGAAACATCTCAATTGAATTAAACACCTCGCTATAATCAGGCAGTATTCAATTAATTAGGAATCCGAATCTGATTCTAGCAATCGCTTAAGCCTAAACAGTTCAGAGCCGGTAAAATCTGCACATACAAAAGTTCCTTCGAGCAAACAAGTAATTTAATTAATAACGCTAATTAATATTTAATGAGGAGGTATACAACGCTTGCTAGAAGTATGCTGACTACCAGATTAATATTATACGGTCGTTAGCCTGTAAATAACAAAGTTGGGCTTCTTAACTTAAACGTTTTGATGAATACGTTAAGCTCGGGTAACACAAAGTTTTAGGTTCTCTTTGAATATTTTGTGAGGAATTCAACGTTCATTTCTTAATGCTAACGCTGTTTGTGATGGTTTTGAGATCTTGTATTGATTTAAACGGTTGACTATCATAGTCTTGTTAAAAGGAGGTTTATATTTATTAATATTGTTTTCGGAGCTATTTGTTGGAGCTTTTGGATAAATATCTGTCTGTTTTTATGTTTTTAGTATAAAACAGACAGATATTTATTTTCGCATTTATAAATTAGTTTATTTATAAAACGTCAAAGGCGTTTTCTTAATACAACATATCGATACAATAAACATATCGATGTTTATCGTCAAATACACCTATTTGACGATAAACACTCACACACCTATTTATCAGAAGCGAAAAGCCAATAAACTCTTTAAAGTAAAATGGATAGCATAATTTGATGTATAATTAAAACTCTCTAACGTTTAAAGAATTGGCCTAAATAGTAAGTTGTTAATGTGAAATGTTCTCATGTTTACTATACTGAAACATCGACACAGCACGACTATTATGTAAGTTGCAAAATGAACTCCACAGAGTAAAATGTAATTTCGCATTTACGCAAATATGTTATTTTTCACACCAATATCGATTTCGCTTTTGTTTTCAACTTACATAATAGCCCTGACGAACTGATTATTCCATGACGTTGATTGAAACAGTTAATTTTCAATCATGTTGTTTTCGTTCCAATTTTAATAACTCAATTATGAACACTGGGGCTATAATATGATCGGCAATCACGGCACTTTTGCAAGACAAGAAATAATGGTTTTGAAAATTTAAGTAATTTTTATAACTATATTAACAGAAATCTATTTGCTTGTATTTTGTAGAGCAACTAAAACCACCTAATTTACCCATATAGAACATAATTTTCAAGCAACAGAAGCGCTTTCAGTAAAATCCATAAAATTATTTGTATTACAAGATGATGATGATTATATTGCAACATACATAAACCCATAATAGTTAATGCATAGTTTATTTTTGTTGTTTAGACGTAGAGAAACTGTGTCATCAATGTTATTGTTATTTATATTACTGGCAGAGAGACAGACAGACGTACAAAATGTTCTTTACTACATTTAAAACAATGGTGGATCAAGTTGGCCACGTTGAATCAATCCAAGTATTTAAATACCCCAAACTTGAGTTATTAATAGAGTGTTTACCTTTTATCAACATCTTAAAGGATCCATGGTAACCGTATCAAGGAAGATGTTGAAACAATCTTACCTGAGCCCGGGCTTTGGGTAAATAAGTTTATTTTAAGGGTATGTTGCTTTGTTAAATATAGGAGTAAGACAAAATTATCAAAGTTTAATTAATTTTATAAACTTTATTTTGATGTTAAAAGTAAACAACTTTCTTTTAAAAACAGCTTTTTTGGAGAGGATTTTCATATTTCTTGTACGACTTATTTATGTAAGTTCAAATTTAATTGGTAGGATATACGAATTCTAAAATTATTTAATCACGAATTTTTTTTCTACATTTACAAACCAAACCCAAAAATAATATCTGCTCTATTTACTTCATACCCTTACATACCGCAATCCTTTTATTCACAAACAAATATTATAATCCCGAACACGGAAAACCGAATATTTCCCTTCGCCTTATTTCATATCATTTACTACGATACATTAAAATTGATATATGTGTAACAAAATAATCCACCGTAACCGATACAAAGTAAATATTGATGACTTTACCCATTAATGGTACATCGCATCAAAATAAACAGGGTGTGGAAACGTGGATAGAGTTCCCTTTAACCTACGGAAACCTGAAGTTACACGCCATTAATTCCTCTCGAAGGTAACAAAAGATCAACGCAAATACCATTCGGTAACTATGTATGTCGCCGAGCGATTGTGAACACGTTTACATTAAAATAATACGGAATATTTTAAACCGTTAAAAATGGTAAATTTGGAAAAGCTCTATACAAATTTTCCTGTTCTAAAGAATTTAAAAGGAAGAGCTGCTTTTGCACCTTTGGGAAATCTTCATGTGTTTTACTTTTAACACAAACACCAAGGATTCTGTCTTCTCCTTTACAAGGTACCATACGAGAAAACATCAAAAACTTCTACGTTCGACTGGGTACGAATGAAGAGCGAAATCAGCCTGTTGTGATTAATTCAGAGCACGCAACAAATTCACACACCAAAATCTAGTCACAATTCACAAAATGTCGACAATTTGTAGACTAACAATATTCACAATCAGGCAGCAACATAAACGGTTTATAACCGTTGATAATGACAGGTAGGCTGTTCGGAACATTAGCTTCGAAAATTGCTCGAATGCGAGCGACGAACTGTATTTTAGCTGTGATCTATAACATCTTGTAAATACGCAATGATACGCAAGTGGGTTGCCCGGTTCGGCAACCTTACAGCCCTTCAGATCCGCTCCACTTCATCTGTTATTTATGGTTGTCCGAAAACGTCTATCTTTCGGATGTCGATAATCAATTAGTGGTACAGAGTAATCAATATGAAATAGATTCCCAAGATTAGATGACATGAATGTACCATCTTGAGGATTAGTTTACTAAAGCAGATTGAGATACGAACGGATACGAGTATTTATAGACAAAATAAATAACGCTTGATTAATTTATCTTCGTTTAAATTAAGGAAGTAATCTTTATTTGAAATTGGGAATCTCTTAATATCGACGTTTGTTCTGTAATCATTAATTTTGTGGAACTTTGGGAGAAAGTAAAGTGAGGTTGATAATAGAAATCTTCGTCGAGTGATAGTATCGGCACAACCTGTGCAAAGCCAGTGAACCTAGCTACCATCCTTGTTGATTGCCAACTCTACACTACTACATGAACACCTACCTACATTACAAACATGAAAAAGAGGAAAAATCAGTCTACTCGTATGATAAATTATTCGGGAACAACAAACACTCTCACGTGTAATTCAATTCAAAGGGAAACTAGAGCCGGAACTTATCTAAACAAGTTAAGACAAGGCAATACATCTGGCTCCTCCATAAACACCTAATATATCGCGAGAAACAGGGACATATTTCATAAGGGAATTCAGCACGACCCTTATAAACACACGGTAGACGCCAAATGTAACGAAAAAGGTATCAATGACCTTTCTAAGATAATTCATTATTATACAGGTGTCAAAACAATAATTATAAATTATCGATGTTATTTCCGCTTTTGTTATCATATTTCACTTACACTATATTTATTTGAAGCTTAAGTAGCTTACCTTCAAACGTAAACTTAAGTGAATTCTTGATCAATAAACTAAACAAACAAAGTCCGAATCGTTTTAAATGTAAAATACAGGGAATGTAATATCTAGTGTAAACAACTAGTCGTCTTTCAATTTCCTTCGAGATCTTTTCGAATCCGACCCTATTACATTTTAAAAGTATTACAAATAAAGTGAGCACTATGCCTTGTTTATGTAACCGTACAGAAGTACGGTTTACATAAACCTTTTAAAGTAAATAATGTCGTATTTAATTAGAAAAGAAAAACATTTACGATTTTATACATAAATTGAGGACTGTCAATGAATTAGTAGTGGTTCAACATTAATTATAATTATCAAATTGAGCAATATGGTGATTTGTAAGTGATATAAAAGTTAGTAGAATAACATGTAAGTTTTTAAATGCAGTAATAAATATTACTATTTTGTCATTGTTTAGCGGGGCAAAAGTCTCTCCAGAAAAAATAAGTTAACTTATTTCATAAAGTTCAGATAAAATTCAATAATGTCGTATGTATATGTATAGGCTATGTCAAAGCTATAAATGTTCAGGCTACATTACTCTACTCTATGCTTTGAATTTAGATGTACAATAAATATATGCATATGTATAGTCTACGTAGAGTAAAACTAGTACACATAGTGAAATTGTATGGAGAAAGGGTCAGGCGCTTGAGGCAAGATAATCTCACTCGTAAACTTGCATGTCATCAGAGCGGTCAATAACCCTTATCCAACTACTGATAAGCTTAGTTTGGACTGAACTGTGCCCTTACTATGAGCCCATAAATCAGTACTGTAGTAGTTGTGAAAGCGAGATGCCACTACGCGCAATGTAATGCGCCTTCTCGCTCCCGCACCTGTTGACAGTTCAGGTTTAAAATCTCATAGTAGAGTACCTGTATATTTTACTGCATTACCAGCTTGTTTTGTTCGCTTTTCTACAAGTATTTTGTTTTTTGGGGACCTATATGTAAGTTATCAGGAAAATATCCTGACCTTTCGTGGTTGATGTATTCGTTTGGGTTATGAAAGTATTCTATTCTTTTGTATTCACCCAAAGTAATTTTAGAAAATGTTTTTTTTTTGTTGTGTGTTTCGTTGGCATGTTTTTGTTTTAGTTTTCGAATTACATTACGAATAACCAACATTCATTCATCACTCACATTCATATGAATACCAAAGGAAACATTTATTTTACAAACCCTAATACTTAAACGAGAACAGCAATCTAACATACTCGCGTTAAATTCTTTCTCGACATCTATATTGAATCTTTTGAGCCTAGTGAATGATCAATTCTTTTGTTTCATACCTCTACGGCGTAGCACCAATACAGTTACGAATCGCACAGACGTAGCGCCATACTGTTTCACAGACTACAAAGCGCTACGTGCCACGATCTAGGCTAAATCGTTCCGCTTCAGCCATTTCTATTTTATTATTTGATTTGAATATATTTTCACTTAGATTGGTGAATTGTGTTTTATGAATAAGTAAATTAGGTCGTTCGTTGAATTTCCTTATTGGCAAAGAATGTTAAAGAAAAATAGCCTAGGATTTCTGTTTATATTTTTCATAAATGTAATATTCATATATTTGAATTACTTCTCGTGTTCTTTTTGCATCGAAACATATTACAGGAAAACAGTTCAAGGTTGGAATAAACACGTATATGTTCACATACATTTTTAATGTTATTATACCATGAAAATCATTGTGGTGTTACGGTTTTTTTGTAAAGGCAAAATGCACAATCATGATTTTAGTATCGTAATAAAACGTGCACATGAACTGGATACACTTATTACCTTTTATTTACTTTCATAAATCAAAAATTATTATGAATTTTCGATAAATTAAAAGAAAAAAATTGTTATATTCTCTAACAGTAGTTCTGTTGCCTTCGTGTAAGTGAAATGGCAAATGATACTAAGTATGCCTGCAACTCGCTTCTACCACGTCAACAGCCCGCTGGAACCACCAGGTCATCTCAATTTATTTCCTGTACAGTCATAAAAGTATAGTGAACTGTATCAATACACTTCAACCCTATTACATAAAATATCTCCATGGGACCGTCGATACACTCATACAGTCAAACGCATATTTGAGGTCACACTCAACATAAAAACAGCTTTATTTCTAAGGAGGTAAGGTCGAATTTTATTCTTCCTTATTTCCTACGTCACGTAGACTTTTGTACATTTGTACCAGCTGCATACAAATTCCTGTTTTCAAGAACCCAACCTTTTCTTGGTATCAATCAACAGGGTTGTCGAATGTATTCAATACAGATGACACGCTTGTGTTATTTAAATGATGGGAGAAGTTGAAGAAATTTGTATCAAATTGGTATTTCGTGACTACTACCTTTACTTTTCTCAGTACCTTCTATTTCCCCGGGGGAAACATTCATGATATAATACGCTACGCTAGTGTGGAAACAAAACTCAATATAAAAGCACACGTATGCTATTTTCATTGTAATATTAAATAACTAATGTAATTTCCAAATAGTAACTAACATTAAAAGATAAAACTTTGCAATTAGTATAAGAAGAGAATAAGTTCAAATACATATGCAATATATAACCCATTTCACTTATATGCTATTAGTACACTTAGTGACTTGTAATGCCTCCAAACTTTGCTTCGTCTAAGTACTTTTGTTCGGCAACTAACATATTCTACGACTTTACTTACATACGAGTGAGCATTAAATTTGTCACATTAGCAGGAATATAAGAATAATCTTGCCTTTTGTTTTTATCGCCTAATTTGTTTGTGATTACAAAGATAACTGTTACTTAGTTTGTAAGTTATTTCTGATGTAATAATGTGAAAAATGTACACATATAAGTCTTGGCTTGTTAAACATTGTTCTTGAAAAGTTCTTGAATTTGTATAGGTAAATATTTAGTCACTTAACCAAAATAAAAAGCTTAACCCATAAAATACACTATACCTTATCATAAACATAAATAATGATTCAGTGTTAAGCAGTAAAATACATATATCCAATACCTAAAAAACCTATAATTTCAGATAATATTTATGAACACATCCCATTCGTTTAACCAAAATTCGCGGATTTCCGTTCGACATAAATTAACGTGATACATATCCTGAATGTAGGCTCATCCATATCAATTTATTATCTTTACATGCCTTAAAAACAGTATTAGAGAAACGTGAACCAAAAAAACCTATCTTTAGAAGATTTAGGTTACTGGGCTAAGCTAACCTTTGTAAAATACCTCTGTAATAGACCTAAATAGCAAAACCTGCTTATTTATCACACTTATATACTGTTCTTATAATAAACTCGCGTACTGTGAAGACGAAACAAAATGTGTGAGCTAAATTTATATAAGCTTATTTGATAGGTATGTACAAAAAATATTTGCCGAGCATTTATTTCATTTTATGTTAGACTTCGCAAAGAGCAACTGCTATCCTGGCCTATAACACAGTTTACTAACTTACTTAGTACCCCGTAATAACATTATTACGCAGTACAGTCCTACAACTAGTCTTGTTTATCAGCATGTTAAAGAATCAATGACCGTTAAGGACTAAAATTTAAAAATAAATATAATTTTATATTATAATAATCTGGGCTGCCCTAAAAGCATCCGCGGGTCACTTAATCATTTTTAGAAAATGTCCAAGTAGATGATTATAGTCACTTAAGGCTCTTGACCCAGATATCTGCGCAGCCGCGGCTATAAAAGGATCAAACAGATCTCCTCATCCCTAATTGATCACATTACCGAATATAGCCGGAAGGTCGCAGGTAACCGAATTAACCTACTTGTAACAATTTAGATAATTACTGTGTAAGTAGGTTGTCATGATTAATTTGAGTCATTCAGTCCAGTTTTTATGTTGGTAAGTATTTTCGGACGATACAAATAGGTAAGATGCTGGTCTTACCTGTTCTATTTTTGCCGTCCTTTTTTGTTCTATTTATCCTGTATTTACCAATAGTTACTTCATATAAACCAAAACATAAAAGAAGACAGCCATAACAGGGTATTAGGATTTTCATGTAATGTGATTTGTAAAGTACCTGCGTATGAGATGTTTTACAAAACTCACTAATTAGTAGATAAAACTTTTATTTAGTGACAGTAAATCGGCTTTGTTTCCAACGTAGGAAACTCGTAGATATACAACGTTGATAAAAGCGAGAGGCATTAAATGAAACCACATATTCTGTATATCATTATAAGGCTACACAACAAAAATCAAATCAATGTAAGCAATAGTTTAGTCACAGGATATTTTTTTAGTTTTTTTTTAGTTTGAACAAGCTGTATCTTCCTGATTAGGTGACTAAGTTTTATAGGCATAGTTATCTAGTTGGCTCCGGTTGGGTCCGAAACTAGTCGGGCTATCCCGATAAATACGCGTGAGTAAACCGTTATAACGTTTTAAGTATGAATCATCCTCACGAAAGTTATTATAAAAATATTGCTTACATTGATTTGATTTTTGTTGTGTAGCCTTATAATGATATACAGAATATGTGGTTTCATTTAATGCCTCTCGCTTTTATCAACGTCGTATGTTACAACAAGCACAAAACAAACTGAAACTTACATTTTAATATTCTCGTTCGTCAGTCACGTAATCCATATTCTTTGAAGCAGCACAATCTACATGAAATGATTTAACCAAGGAGAACCGAAGGACTCGCTTGCATTTCTTTCTCGATTATTCTTATCGAGAACTCATTTCGTATTCGTCATTCGAGGATGCCTCTAAAACGCAATACAAGTAGGTCGCATTATGAATATCTTACAAACGATAACAAGTATTTGTATATCCCTTCTTTAACATTAGGGACTCAACAACTCGTTTATTATTATTGCGGAGATGTTAGATTAGCAAAAATAAATACTATATTTTCGTTTAAATTATATTTTATTACAAGTTGCAGAGGTTCAGTTTCAATTAATCCAAAAAACGTATTTGTGGTCTAGCCGATGATTTTACAATGGCGGCCTGCCTGACGACGAGTTATGAAAGTGAACTTTTTAAGGAAATGTTGAATAAACTGTGGTAAACTGATAACCAATGTACTGGAAAAAGAAGCCTCACAAACCAAAATCCCGTTTAAAATATTTTTATTTACCTTCATCGTCTTCACATGAAAAAATAAAATGTTACAGTCAATATTTTTTTATTTTGCAAATGTAATGAAATGAAAATTCTCTTTACGGGGCACGGAGCGTATGATGGTTGTATTCATATTCTTAGAAAACGTTTAACGTTTTATACCGACGTCGGAAATGTGAGTTTCTATTGAAATGTTGGTTTAAGTACCTGTACCTTACCTACACGTAAACATGATGATGTATAAAATAAAAAAGGAAATTGACAAGATAATAAATTATATGTTGACCATTGCATTTGACTGGTCAGTTGGTCTAGTTGTTAGTGGGTTCGATTCCCAACAAATGTTTGTGTGATGAGCAAGAAGATAAGATCATTTTTTCTGTGTCTGGGTATAATTTTTCTATAATATGTAAGTATATAAGTATGTTTATCAGTTGTCTAGTACTCATAATACAAGCTCTGCTTAGTTTGACAAGATGGCGATGTGTGAAAGTCGTGGAAAATTCTATTATTATTACTTTTATCAGTTTTACCAAAGCGCCTGTGTGTGCACGCTGTTGTTGGTCGAAAAGGTAAACCAAATATGTATTCAACTGTTTAGAAACACGTAACGCCTGAATACCGCCTACCTTGTATCAATAATATTTATATTTCCTAAGCGGCCTAATACAGACCTACATCCACGACATTCGACGTATGCCAACCTCACTGCCTAAACTGCGTGAAAGGTTTGAATGAATAAGCAAACGGTACTTAAATAAACCTGGATACCCTAAGGGGAAGCTAGCGTTTATCGAATATATGTTAGATTTTCTACACATTGATTCTTACTAATGTAGAAGTTGACATGAATTATTATTGTAATGTCGAGACTTAGACAGTGACATAATTATTTAAATATAATGATGTTTACAGTTATCCTTATAGCTTTCACATACAATATGAGTTTCCTGCTGACTTACCTACGTTTCGACTTAAATCAGAATTTCGAACTAAACTTTCCTAGCAGAACATGTTATGTATTCAATTTCAATTTGTCGTAGGTTAAGAAATGTCTAAAATAAATCTTATAATTTTCTTGAATACACAACCTGTTTAAAACATTTCTCCGTCCACTTTTAAAGACATAAATTCAATCTTATTTCATGGTATAACTTCAAAGATATTACGGAAATTAAAGGAGCAACATTTCTAAGAACGTTATATTAAATACCTGAATGAAAACAACTTCCATATTTGCTTTTGAGCAAATGACAAGTAGGTATCGAGATCCCATCAGAGTTTCCGGCCAACTCAACCAAAATATTAAATAGATGTTGTATTAATAAAGATCATTGCTGAAAATAGGGACGATACTAGAAATATACCACCCACATTTAAATTTTCACTGTCCTTATTCCAAGTAATTATACTCATAACTGCGTCATTTCCGCAAGTCATTCAATTGTCCTTTTATTTGTGTATTTAAAAGATATAATCATCCTTCTTCAGCTCTCGACGTACACAACAAAAAATCTTTTAATTCGGAACTTAAACGGATCTTATACATCACGCAGAAAGCCGTAAATCTCGCAATACATTGTACCGTACTAAATTTACCCTCCCTTACTTCTATATGGATGTTTACACGTCAAAAGTAAGAAGCTCATTCAGATTCTATTCAGAATTTGTACAGGTGGCCCATTTACGAAACTATTCACAATGCGAAGAGTAAAAGCCTCCGGTATATCTTTCGAAGGTATTGAAGCATTAAATTGAAGTGAGAACTTATCTTATCAATATTGATCAATTTGCTTCTCTTGACGTGTGTGTACAATATTTTCGTGATCTTGCTCTGTCTATGTCATTAATAAGTTATAGAGATTTTTAATTGGAGTTTTAATTTATCTGAAAGATACATAGAATGTAATAGTAAAATAGTTAGGTATTGTATGTAAGAGAACATAATGACTTTAAATACGGTTCCACTTAAAATTAACAAGGATTATACAAATAATGTATTATATTTGTGCTTCATAAAATTCGGTCATTATATACCATGTACTCATGCGAGATTGAAGTGCCCAACTAGTTTCAGGAAAACTTCAGGATCCCTCATTATGAGCTCATTACACGTTGGTATTAAAATCGGTAAAAAAACATATAGGCATTTTAAATGCTTAACTAAAAATGCTCAATGTTGAATGTTGTCAGCACCTTAAATAAATTGTATTTGAATAAGAGAAAGTACTTGTGGCACCATGTAACTTTTACATTTGTCAAATCTATTTTTCATGTGGTGTGCAATAAAGGATATTCTATCTATCTATCTACTTGTATAAGACGAGTATTACAAATACGAACTACAGTACATTCATTTCCTTCCAGGAAACCATTTCGGGAAACTCGAATATATCACATAACTGTATGAAATCGGATATCCCGCTGTGAGCTCAAAACTACAATCGCATGAAATATAATCTTCAGTTTATAGGCTTTTGAAGAAAATTGAATATACGTCTGCTACTTATCTTCGAGATTTTCGTGTACAATATTGCCTTTTTATCGGGATCGAACTTTAGGGGGATATAAATTGTAAATATAATATTGGATTTAAAAAGTCAGCATATGCGGAGCGATGACCGTTTTCGGCAATATCACAGAAGCTTTTTAATTATGTTGTGCTCATGTGCTCCGGCACAAATTAAGTGTAAGTATGCCTTTTCTCCTATTAAAATTCAATTATAACTTACCAACAACGAGTTTATCATTGTTGATAAGTTTTGTTGCAGGAACTTCAGTCGAATAATTTATAATTAGCCTTTTAAACTAATTAATTACCTATCAGTAAGAACTACAGATAATTAAGTAGGTAAGCGGTTCACGAGCTGTTAAAATTTAGTTAGCTGTACCTACTCGTAAATCTAGTTGAAAAGCATATATACGGTCGAATTGAGAACCTCCTCCTTTTTTTTAAGTCGGTTAAAAATGTCAATGCGGCGATATGCAACGCCTTAAATAAAAGTTAGAATCTTTTCTCACTTTTTTTCCATTTACTTCGACAAGACTGACCTTTATAGTTGACTTTGTGTTATCAAAAGCTTTTAGTTATCCGCGGGGATATTTGTTCCGAGTCTGGGCGTAAATGTCATTTCTGTAAAATGAACCCACGATACGGGATAAAGCTATAGTGTAAGCGGATTATTCTGAAAAAATGAGACATTTAAGCAAAAGAACATACGGAAAATTAAATTTAATGATCTTGCGCTTTTAGCGATACTTTTTAGCGTTTAAACGGGAAAATTTGAAGTGCCATTATCAATTCTCACCAGCAAATAGTCTACTTAACTAAGACTGGTAAGGGACCAGCGTTAGTAGAGTGCTAATAATTGTATTAGATTATTTCTCAAATAGAAATACTAAACAATGTTTACTGCTCCTGTTCTATGGGAGAATAACAATAATCGAAAATGTTGTAACAACGGAATAGTACCCACAAGAAATTATTTTCTCCATTCAGAAGCGGGATTTAGTACCCACCTATTACTTTCAGTCAAAATGATATAATACAATGACCTCATTCAAGCTTTTTTAGGTTCAAATATACGCTCTGAATATGAATGTATCAAATTGGAAAAGCATTTATATGGGTGTGAGAAATCGCTGGTATAGCCGCGATAAATTGACAGATTTATCTCTTTCAAGAGTTTGGTTACGGCATATTACTCTTAGTGTCTACCTAGCTATCGACACAGTTTCTAATTATGTTTAGGTTGCTCGTTTAAGTATTAAACAGGCTATTAAAAAAACTGCCTGTTTGTAAAATTTATAACAGAAAAAAAAGAGAAAATAAAAGATAAAACAAGGAAATAGAAAATGACAGGAAGATCCAAAACAGCAGCACACGTTTGAACCTAGAGTCAATCATAACGATATGAATGCTGAGCCCAGCTCGCTCCAGGTACGTGACGCGACTGAGATTTGATTCGATGCAATAGTATCGTCGTCAGTCGAGACATGTGTCGCACACTGCCGTGTTAGTGCCACGACATTACTATCTCTCAAAAATTGAATATGGTTCTGTCACAATAACACTGTATTTTTAAACTCAATCCCCATATCATGTACCTACTGTAAAGAAAACACCCGTTACAAAAATATATCATCAAAATCAGAGTGCTGAAAAAAACATGTAGCAAATTTAAGCCCATCACTTCGTCCATTAAAAGCACTGAACACGTAATGGAAATGTACGTCATATTCAGACACACATTATTGTTATATTTACAACGAAAAATAACGTTCCTGTTTCTACCAAACAAAAAACAGGTGCAAAAATATTTCATTATTCCGAGCAGACAAAAATGTTACAATATTCCACTTTTCTTTGAAATAAAACACTAGTCAGAAATCTTTTGTCCAACTACAATATGTTCATTGAATCTTTCAGTCTCCTTTCAATCCTCACTTCACATATATTACCAGTATAAAATACTACAAAATGGATTTATGATAATTTCAATACTGGCGTCAAAGACAAAACCTCTCGAGGGACGTGCAAAAAATATGGACATTATTCAGACTCGGAAACGTGTTTTCTAAGCGATATTATACAAGTGTTTCAGATACATATCTCGACATGTTAAGGGATTTATTGCGCTTTGATACATAATAAATTTGGAGAAACTTAGTGTTCTTCCGATAGATAGAAAATACGCATGATAAAAGATACTATTCAAAGCATAGTTTCGAGAAAAAAAATATATTTTCGATGACTTATTCGATATTAATTTTGATTGTAGCTTGATTTCTTCAAAAACCACATTCACTACTACCAGTCAGTCAATATAAGACGTAAATCCAACTGATAGATTGATGATACTAACAGATTAGTAGTAAGAAAAACAACTTCCATAAACACTAACGTTTGAACCTAGAGTCAATCATAACGATATGAATGCTGAGCCCAGCTCGCTCCAGGTACGTGACGCGACTGAGATTTGATTCGATGCAATAGTATCGTCGTCAGTCGAGACATGTGTCGCACACTGCCGTGTTAGTGCCACGACATTACTATCTCTCAAAAATTGAATATGGTTCTGTCACAATAACACTGTATTTTTAAACTCAATCCCCATATCATGTACCTACTGTAAAGAAAACACCCGTTACAAAAATATATCATCAAAATCAGAGTGCTGAAAAAAACATGTAGCAAATTTAAGCCCATCACTTCGTCCATTAAAAGCACTGAACACGTAATGGAAATGTACGTCATATTCAGACACACATTATTGTTATATTTACAACGAAAAATAACGTTCCTGTTTCTACCAAACAAAAAACAGGTGCAAAAATATTTCATTATTCCGAGCAGACAAAAATGTTACAATATTCCACTTTTCTTTGAAATAAAACACTAGTCAGAAATCTTTTGTCCAACTACAATATGTTCATTGAATCTTTCAGTCTCCTTTCAATCCTCACTTCACATATATTACCAGTATAAAATACTACAAAATGGATTTATGATAATTTCAATACTGGCGTCAAAGACAAAACCTCTCGAGGGACGTGCAAAAAATATGGACATTATTCAGACTCGGAAACGTGTTTTCTAAGCGATATTATACAAGTGTTTCAGATACATATCTCGACATGTTAAGGGATTTATTGCGCTTTGATACATAATAAATTTGGAGAAACTTAGTGTTCTTCCGATAGATAGAAAATACGCATGATAAAAGATACTATTCAAAGCATAGTTTCGAGAAAAAAAATATATTTTCGATGACTTATTCGATATTAATTTTGATTGTAGCTTGATTTCTTCAAAAACCACATTCACTACTACCAGTCAGTCAATATAAGACGTAAATCCAACTGATAGATTGATGATACTAACAGATTAGTAGTAAGAAAAACAACTTCCATAAACACTAACGAGGTAAATGTAGCAGAAAACAAGAACAGTTAGATTAAAGCGGTTTGTTACAGACAGACTTGCCAAATAAGTTCTGTATGGAAGTAAATTCACAGGATTACCGCTTCTTTTTGGGCTGTATGAAATTTCCATAAGTTAGAACAGTACTGTACTATGAACATACCTACTAAAAATTTCGCCATTATCGTAGCGAGACGAAGCATTAATTGAACGTAGTCTTGCTTTAAAATAACGAATTTAGATCGAAAGCAAGGAATTTAAAAAATCCTAAATGCCTTGACTGATAAACGAGCAAATGTTCAACGTATAGTCAATTAACGCTGATGCACAAGAACATATCCGGCACTAAAGTTCTTGGAATAAACAAAGTAATTTCGCATTTAATCATTGACCTACAACACAAGAAAACCACACACGAGTATTAGTATTTGCTCAGAACTCAGTCCGTTTTTATACGCGTTGACACGGCATAATGGCGGGGCCAAAGCTTTGTAGTTCTTTGTCTTTGTCCTAGTTTATCTCAGTTCTATTCTTAATGAGAAAGGAATTTCATTTGCGATAGTAATGAAGGTGCATGTCGCATGTGTACAAATTGTTGCCAAACGAAACGTTAAATTGTTTGTGCGGTCATCCGTATGCTCTATTTGAGTTTACTACTATATATCTCAGACTTTAGTACACTTTTTACATTCCCAGTTCTTTTCCAAGATACAAAGATATTGTACATCTTTCAGCTTAACATAATGGTTTCTTTTATGATGGCAACTTGACCTTTTGATGGCTAGAGAGATATTTCTTTAGTGTTCAGACACTAAACAAACATCTTCAGATATTTTATCTATTAACTTTTAAGTGTCTATGCAAATGAACTTCAATAACTTTAGCAAACGTTGTTGACTATTTTTGTGTTTTCTATTTCAGTTCAAGATGAATTGTTAGTCGATTTAAACCATTTAACAATATTTATCTGTCGCTTTAGAATATCTCAGTCTAGCCTTTAAATAAATTTGGCTCATTTTTTATGTTGAAAATATTATATGCTTGATTTATCGTATTATTTATTCTAACATTTTATTGCTTTTTTTAAATCTGTAGACTAATCGACGATGAATATCCAAAAAAGGGAATGGTTGTATTTCAGAGTGAAGTTGCGAAGTACCGTCAACACTAGCAATAAAGGCTCACCACCATCTAAGATTAGGTACGCCATATCGTAACTTTGTCTACAACGACTGGCCAACTTTGTAACGAGTAGTGTTACAAAAGTTTTGCGATACAAGGGTACTGTCGATAGTAATACAACCTTTTTGGTTACAGCTCTTCACTTGTTGCGTAATTCACAATATTCATTACTTTAGAAATTAGTCCTTATTTATTTACAGCTGGGGTGGTGCAGAGACTGTATCGTTCATAATAAAACTCATGGATGATAAGTACTTGTTAGAGTTAAATATTAGCAGAGTATCATTATTTCACAGAGACAAAGCTATTCATTGTAAATAACATTATCGAGCCATTGAATCGTTTAAGATTATACGTCAATAAACTCAAGACAAACCATTATTGGCGAAATATTCCAACGTTAAAATCGTCACGTAGACGCTATAAACCACATAAACATAAATAGAGTAGAAATCCCCGTTTGAAATAGATCTAGAACTATAATAATCACTTAAACAAAGGCCCTAGGCCTCAACGAAGATACGCGATTCTTAGAACAACAACATTCGAACAGACTTGAAAGCGTAAACATGTCCAAATAGAATATCTCCTAAATAGCGAATTCCCAGCCCATTTGCGAACGTTTTAACAAATGTTAGTGAAGCAAAAATTCACGGCAAATCGCATTATTATATTTCACGTGGGAATATATTTTGAAGCTACAATAATTCTCTCACAAGGTTCTCTCACTTATAGTTGAATGTACATTCCGGCAATTTTCGACATGTTTCGTGCTATTGTGTTTTTGGTGGCGCGTGGCGTGTTGAACAATACGCCTTTCAGATTTTGCGCGGCTCGCTTTATTTTCTGAAACCTGATTTACGGAATGTTTTAAACAATTCTTATTTTAGGAAAATTATTCAATTTTTCCGGCCAGAGTGTACAATTTCATTTGTTTGGTAAATTTAGACGCATTTTACGCGGCTTCTAATTTTTCGTATGCGTATATTTAGAATTGTTTTTGTAGAAAATTACCAACACAAATGATCACATAACATACGAGGTGCGTTCAATGAGAAAGTAAAAATAAAAAGTATTTAAACATATATTAGAACACACACAATTCAAACAAATTCTCATTTAATCCAATAAGTGCTCAGTCAGTAAGTAGGGTATTTTCTACTCAAAACAATAGAATGCAACTGTTGTTTGACTAGCATTTAGGCAGCTTTGCAGCTATTTCTCTAAAATCAAATTCACAAAACACTCAATCCTCTTGAAGCTTATATTTCCAAGCAATTTAATATTTTATTTGGCCCTTATCGCACGTTTGTCTGTGAGTTCATTCGGTCGTTGACGTTGACTCAGACATCGAACAATATTCTCGAGGAATGGCGCCGTAGCCGGCACGTGACTCAACGGACACTTCACTCACGTACGGATGTGAATGCGTTTGTATTGACGTATGATTTTAAGGATTCCCGATGCTTTCATTTTCTTATATTCGGAATCCGTATACCTTCCTACCGATTCTTATATTTTCCGGGTTGTTACGAGTTTCTTGGTATTTTGTATTTTTGTCGACGTCAATTAAACATCACAGCTTTCTATCAGAGCATGAACATTTGACTGTGAGAATGTATTATGAACCTTATGAAGTTGAAATTGCATATCAATATTTTATTTCATGTACATCTAAAGCCATAACGTTTTCCTACTTTAATCCACGTACGAGTATATTTCCAACAACTGTTGAATTCTAAATGCTCTTTGTGGTTTTAAAGCTTTATTCGTTGTTGTATTTGTGTTGGTTCCCTGACGCAAGAATCGTTAAAAATGCTTCCTATAAAAATGGCAAGTTTGTTTTGATTATGTACTAGTAAATAAAAACAGTTCTTACTGCTGTTTTTACAATAATTATATTGATAAAGTGGATATGATGGATAAAATAACTGTTACGTCCTGGTACGTCGAATCAGAAATAGACTGTTGATTTTCAACATCAAATCTACTATCACACACAGTTGATTTTCTGACTAAACTAACAATTTGAAAAGAAACCACAAGCACGTTTGTTTACAGAAATTCTGCTCGAACCTCACCGATGTTTGTTTCATAGCCGCCTCACACAACCACACCCTTTATATCTGTGACGTGAACTTACAAGAAGTTATGATCATACCCTATCAAACGCAGTTACAACATCTAAAAATAAACCAAGCTTGTCAACGAGCTGACACTATACTCCTTGCCCGTATACCTGTACTCTCGAGATAAAAAGGCAATAAACATAAAAGTTATCACACACTGTCTGTTGCACATAGACGACGATAGTGGAAGACATTTCGTAACCCATTTGGCATCTATGACAGTTATAGGGCCGCCATTTTATTATCCACAGGGAGCTATCCAACGGATTTTATTGCTGTAACACGCGAAAATGGGTAAATTATTCTAGTTAACGCCAACGAATGGCTGTTTGGTGATTCGAGGCGGTGCCGAAAGCGTTATTAAAAGTACGTGTGAGGAGCTTTGGGTTGTTTTTGTCGGTGACATATAAGTATTTAGGTGAAGTGTAGTGAGTTACTATAGCCAATTTAAACAGGAAAGTAATACCTACACTACCAGACTTCCGCGTGTTCACCAGCACCAGGTACCAGGTTTCGTTACTATACACAAAGGATACTCCAAAAAAACTACTTAATTAATTTAGATAAATCGTCATAAACCTACTTAGTAAGCCTTGCCTTGTGAAAAAATGATTTCACTATATTATTGCACTAGTTAACGGTCAATGGATGTAAAGATAAAGAAACCGAGAGGCAAAAGCCTAATGTGCTGGACTGACCAGGTCCTCCGAAACACTCCTCAATCACAAAACCACCGTTCACGAAGCTCTCCACTCAGCTGAAGAATAAATGGCGTAAAGGGTTCCGAAGCCAACTCTTTCCGCCAGGTAGTCACGACCCTCCTCTTTGAGGAAGCCGACCTAAGGAGGACCATTTCTAAACTGCCTAGATTTACCTTATTCCACGCAATAGATATGTAAGTAAGTACTTATTCTATATACAGCACAATAATTCTTGTTTACTACTGACTTTTACAATATTTCTCTCTTTTACTTGACGTCCCTTTGACACCAAAAAATCAAAGAGACTATTTATTTACTTTCGCTATTTTCGTTTCGACCTTTGCCTACTGATTTTTATTGCGATTATGTTTCGATAAAAATCATTTCCTTTATGTACAATTCTATTTTTCTCATTCGCTATTTCGTTGCGGAGGGTGAAAGGACTTGTGTTTCTAAATCTCTTTGATAGTTTTTAAAAGTAGAAGTGGTTTGCTTAAACTACATATTATTTCTAGAATATTTATACTTCATTAATGTAAATTTCATTCCAAAATGAACTTCAAACTCTGTATTTCGATTTTAAAGATGCAATTAAGATAAGATCCGAATCTAAAGAATCGTGTACGAAATATAAATACACAACGTACGTGTGGTGTTAGCTATAGATACGTATCTTAATTACCTAAACAACGATCTCTTTAGTACAATTCACGTCACGTGTAAATTAAAAATGATAAGAGAACGAACCGCACCGGCCGGTTTTATATTAATTTTTATTAGCTTTCTTCTTGTTTAAATTTTGTTTTTAAACGTTTTTCATTTCAGATAGAACTAATAAAATATACTTATTAAATATCGACCACTTTTTTTGCTCTGCCTGCCGGGTAAGTTATTTGCAAGAATTTGACATCTATACTTTAAAGGCAAAACCTCTTTGAATTCCGATACTCAAGTTCGTCTGGTGCACTTTGGGCCATCAACCCCAAACTATTTTACCGATTATTTTTTACTGTGGCTTGAGTAAATCCCATGTGAGTACAAGTGTATACGATAAAGAAGAAAATAAGTTAAGAGCGACCCTCAGGTATTCAACATCCATTCTTATTAAGTGGTTTTTGAAAACCAGCCAGACTACACAAGGAACGTCGATATTTTAAAGTGTACGTGTGATCAGAAGAAATAACATTATATTTACATGTTTGTAGCATAAAAGCTGTTTACAATTGGCCCCTAGCTTTTAGGAAAGTTGAGTCTAATATTTTAAGGTAAAAGATTAGGTACCTAGAGACAAATAATATTCGTGTAAGATAGAGTATGATATATTAATGCTGCAGTAAACCCATGTCAACCTTTAGGCCTTGTATTTTCACGTACTTTACCACATTCACATCTTAGCGATCTGTTATATTTGTGAGATGTTTTATGATCTAAGTTAATCTGTAAAGTGTGTTAATTTGGTAAAAGTAAATAAATGACGTCTAGTTTTTCTCGCCGATAAAACAATTAGTGCAGTCATTTGGTAGTTTTACCTGGAAAGTTTTCCGGGAGTTTTGAAAATTGGGTATTTTATAGATTTCGATATGCTCTTTTCGAATTTTGCCACCTCGTACCACCGCCGCTCGCGCCGCCATTTTGAAAAAATGGCACCCAAAAACGGTTTTTTTGGGAATATCTCCTTTCCGACGCATTTTACGAAAACAATGTTTTCTACAAAATTAAACTAGAAAAAATTTCCTACACTTTATGTCTTATTCACTTTTTCATAAAATCAATAGTTTTGGACGTACGAGCGCCGCAAAGTATTGTTCATTTTCATCACTACGAGTGTTTCGTATATTTTTCTTAACTGTTCTATTACTGCCGCCGGTTTTTAAGAAGTAGGTGTCAGGGTAATATGTCACTTTTGAATCGGGCCCTTTCTCTCGACTATGAACGAAACTTAAACGAAAAATTTGTTGGTAGAAGCTATATTAGGAGAAATATTTAGTTTAGACTGAATCATCAATGTACGTTTATTGACGTACAGTGTTGATTATGTTCTTAGATCTATGGCTTCTTATACGGAAAATTGTTTGAAAAGTGACATATTACCCTGACACCTACTTCTTAAAAACCGGCGGCAGTAATAGAACAGTTAAGAAAAATATACGAAACACTCGTAGTGATGAAAATGAACAATACTTTGCGGCGCTCGTACGTCCAAAACTATTGATTTTATGAAAAAGTGAATAAGACATAAAGTGTAGGAAATTTTTTCTAGTTTAATTTTGTAGAAAACATTGTTTTCGTAAAATGCCTCAGAAAGAAGATATTCCCAAAAAACCGTTTTTGGGCGCCATTTTTTCAAAATGGCGGCGCGAGCGGCGGTCGTACGAGGTGGCAAAGTTAAAATTCGAAAAGAGCATATCCAAATCTATAAAATACCAAATTTTCAAAACTCCCGGAAAACTTTCCAGGTAACCCCCTTATTTTCAACCAAATGACTGGACTAAATAGCAATTTCAAATTAATCGAAGCCATTTATTTAACCATTTATTATTCAATAAGGGTCATTACTTAATTTTAGTTTCTAGTACCCATATTATTTTCCAAGTGTCTGTTAATTATTTTTGAAGTTTCTTAGTTGATATCCGTCTTTTCGGAATTTAACAACGGTTGAAAGAATAAAAAAATACTTTACTTAAATACTTTTAGGCATCATTTAATAAGGAAAAGGTTTGCATAGACAAACTCTTTCTAAATTAAATTATTCCTACTACAATATATACTTCATAAAACACTTATCCATTTTCATAGGATTAAATCTCCTTTGTAAGGAAACCAATCTTTTGATACACTAGTTTCTTAGCCTGGACCCTACATGTAAAGGCCACTAAAGCATTTTAATCTTCACTATAGAAACACAATCACGGATTGGACCCGGGTTAGAGCACAATAGGCCCTGAATAGGGGACTAAAACTATTATGTGCAAGTCATAATATAGCAATATAATGTGGTCTTGTTACTAAGTTATAAAAGAAATTACCTATATAGACTCTATTACAACTTATTCAGTACTTTATATACCCAATGTACAGAAACTTTTCTGGGATTATAGACGGGAAAAAGAGAGAACAATTTAGCTATCAAAGTATTTATTTGGTTTCGAAAATTTCAATTTTGTGTGACCTAAAAAATAATTAAAACCTAATATTTTTCGTATTTACGCTTTAATGAAGCTTTGAAATAAATTCAGTAATTACTTAGCTTAGGTGTTTAAAGCCAGGCAATCTTTTAACGCCTATAAATAATTCCTGTTAATCCCGTTAGGAGCCTAGCTTCGAAAATAGGGTAGGAAATTTTGCGTTCCATTTTGCGCTGTTTCAAAAGCTTGTGAACAACTCTGTTTAAGTTATTAGACATCGTGATGAATAGTACGCTATAGAGAACACTTATATGCTAGCCCGGGAGTAAGAGACAGTTTTAGACTATTTGTCTTGTTGCCATGTACGAGTAGGCTACATGTAATATATTTATACTGAGTTTAGCCTACCATTCTAAACATGAAACTGAATTTGTAAGAATATTAGATGCATTTTCGTCTACTTTTCGGGTTCTGTAACCAAAGGGTAAAACGGAACCCTATTGCTTAGTCTCCGGGCTGTATCTCATAAACCGTGATAGCTAGAAAGCTGAAATTTTCACAAATGATGTAATTCCTTTGCCGCTATAATAACAAATACTGTAGGCTACACTTATGTTTATGTGGAAGCAAAATAGCAGCATCTGTCTCGAAAGGCGTTGTTCGTCTAGCTCAAAATGAACTATTGCTAAGCGTCTCGGGTAGTGACCAACTCTAAAACAAATACCTTTGTCTACCACAAACACTAATAAACAATTTAACTAGTACTCAGTAGTTCGAAACAATAAACCTAACTACAACGATGTCCAACTATATAACTCGAGACCATACTATTATAGCTGAAATATATTGTATACGAAAATGACTTTGTCCGTCTGTTTGCTATAATTCTATGCCTAAACACCAACTAAACACTACCTCTACCTTCTAACCGCGACAACGCACTGAATTGTAGAAAAAAAAACTGTAAATTATCATGAACACAAGTAAAACCGTGAGTAAAAGCCAGTATCCATACAATAAGTGTTATTGAGTAAGGAAACTCACAAATAAGAGACTCTTGAATTAGTTTCGTGAAGTTTCGTCGTTAAACTTTCACTAAACAGTTCTGTGAACTGTGGATGGCCAGGTACTTACTAGTCAATTTATAAGGGCTTTTAAAAGTTTTCTTCAATTATTTATTTCTTTTTAACAAAAATACGGATAATCTATATTTGATTTAGACGAGATTGGAAAACACTTGCCTTGGCATTAGTGTTAACCTATAATATTAAATACTCTTTTTAATAAATATTCACGTTGCTGTAAGAGTAAAATACAATCCTGAAGACAACACGTATCATCATCATTTTCGTAGAGTTAACTTTGTTAGTAGTTTCGAGAAAAAATAAAAATCTACAAGGCGCTTCCAGTCGAAGTACAAGCTACTTTTGAATAAACAATTTTCATAATATTTTAAAATTAGTTATAATGCGAATAAAGTTTATTATCCAGATGATCAAACCAGATGATCAAACCCTCTTGAGACAATGTTTGCACTTAGGTATTGCTACACGTGTGAAACATTTTCTTCTTAGAACGGGATACAGAAACGACCTTATGTAATGTAAACCAATTTCTTACAAGAACAAAAGTAATAAAATTATCAAATATTACATTACAGGGTTAGTTTTAGGGGAAAATTTATTAGGGTTGATGTCAAACTTAACCTAAATCACCGTCGAAAAAAGACATTCACGTAACGGCTTACGTTACAAAACTGCCACCAGCCGTTCAATGTTATCATAGCCTTATTTTATCTTAATTTGTTCACAAAAAAAAACCTGTTTTTGAAGGTAAGAAAAATTTAGAATTTTAGAAAAACATCTTTAGCATTAAGTTTTGACTAAATTGTATTATAACAGTTGCGAGAATTTGTATTTTAAAGGCCATCCTATATATTTTGCGCAAACAAATTCGGGTGTTCATTTATTAAAAGTGTATAGCAATGATGGATGATCTATAGCGGATAAACGAGCAGATGTAGTATTATTGCAATCAGTAAAATGGATTCATTCAATTAAGAGGATACTTGGTAAGCTGGGAAATCAATCATTGTGATGACTCCTCTCGCCATTATTAATCAGTGTCAGTTTTAGGATCATTAATAAAATCTTATATAAATGCACTTGGATGTAGAGTCATTTATTTAGCGATTTAACTACATTTTATTGCACACAATTATAAGACTAAAGGTGACATAAATATTCTCTGTGTATGTAGTCATTTAGGCAAACACGATACCGAGAATAATGTAATGAAATGGAAAACATACATCTTCTACTCATATCCTACAAATTCTTATCAACAGTGCTCAACATGAATGCCATGAACCAAATACCATGTAAATGCCAATTTCCACAAGAATACTACATGCGGAAACACGGTAAACCAAGATATAAATAAAATTATCTTATAAAACATGTACTAGGCCTCCCACCATCTCTTAAAGTAACACCTTTGCTTTTGTGGAGGCGAGAAGGCGCACTACAAGGCATATATCGCTGTCTCTCTTCCGCAACCGCTACAGTTTTACTTTAAAAGATATTGGTAGGTTCGCTAAATTTATAAGCCGATACGAATGTCTCGGTACGACAAACGGATGTGCGTTTGCTTAACATCGTAAATCTTTTGCTGTGACATGTATTCGCTTCCTATACATATAAAATGAAGTAGTTTTGTTTGACGATACCAGTTTTTTTACCATAAGAAGTTACAGTTGAGTAAGTATAGCATAATCTTTATATATTTTGACGATGTATGCAAAGTTTTAGGTATTCAGACTAAAATGATATGTGACAACTGTCTCTTTTATATGTGATATTTATATGACTTATTTGGCAATAGCATAGATTAAATAAAAAAGCACTAATAACAACGCTCCCTAAAAACTTAGTGGCATTATATGGAACATTTTCCCATGTTATAACAGAGCTTACCGACAAATAGCTGAAAATGAACTCTCGGCACATAAGCCGTGTCACTCCAGCTGAAGAGAAGTTAAACAGCGCCGTATATTACTTGTTATTGCAGCATTGTCAACGGACAGCCACCGTTAAACCGTGGTTAACCCGGTTTACGATAACAAAACACAATAATAAATTACGAAGGTTTGGTTTCGTCATTCGCGACCTCTTTTCACGCCCTTTCGGATTGTGCAATGTGCTACCGCGAAATATTTTGTTTTGAAACTGGAATGAATTTTATTTCTCGTTTTTAAATAGAATTTTCAGCCGCACTGGGTAAATGGAACAAAAAAATATCTACCTACGTCAATGTCAAATTTATTAGGAACAGAAGTCGTAAAAAAATGTATTGTATGAAATTAATATCCAGATAGTTTTATGGCTTGACTTTTTGTTATATAATTCTATTGTCAACATGAACGAGTTCTTGGTACAGAGTATTTTTAATTACAAAGTAATATCACAGTCTAAATATATTATTTTAGACTGTGGTAATATATAACATCATATACCTACCTACTTCAAGGAACATAAACAAACTGAACCAATTCACAAGAAATCCCAGCTTTTAATATCTAGCTGACCGGTAATAGAAACTTGGACTGAGTAACGTATCAAGGCAATAAATAACCGGTATGGCTGAGCAAACAAAACATCAGTCTGAGGCCGCAAACTTAGGAGATATATCTTACGTAGTTTCAGCTACCGACACGCTACTGACATGGAAAAGATAGCCACAAAAGGTTCTTTCAATGAACGATAACAAACTTTGTTTACAAACTGAATGAATGAAAAAAATACCCCTAAGAAAAAGATCTTGACTTTTTATTTCACATATCTATCTACCTACTTACATATACTCGACCATACATGCCTTGTTCATTCGTAGCTTGTTATACAATTCAAATAGAACGATTACACTGTATTAGCACAGTATAAATACATACAGTAGTTTAACAGTAACTAAATGCCTACTGCCGCACTTTACGTAAAGAGCGATAGGGCTGCTCACCTACAGCATAACTACGATACGCTCGCAACTGTATCATGCCCTGATAGTGTAGGCAAAACTCACGTTGCGCCCGTTTATAAAAAGATTTCATATTGTGTAAATTTAGTAAATTATTATACTGTATTAGTCTGCAAAGTAAATGACGTAGATCGCCTACGAAACTACGTCCAACGTTGTAAGTGGTTACGAAACTTGTAGCTTGCTACGACCACGTAGCTGCATTTAGGTTTTACGAGGCTTCAGCAACCGTTACATTATTGTATTGAATTTATGCTGTGGGTGGTAAATGTTACACGAGTTTAGCATCGAGGGCAAATATTAGGTAACTTTGTTTTTGGATTTTGTACCTAACTGAAGTCTATTCCTAGCATTCACGATTTTAGTTAGTTGTTAGTAACTAAGAACTAAACGGGAGACGATTGATAGTACAAAATGCTACAGTTTCATATCAACAGTCTGAAACATTCGTCAAAAAATATCATTCTTCATTCAGGAAAACAAAACTTCATGAGAAACTTTTCATGTATTTCCTTATGACACGATTGCGACGAAAATATATTCAGCAAGTTCTTTACTTCAACCTTTTTGCCAAATAATATTCTCAGTAGGAGTTATTTTCCTCTATTTTGCAGTAATATTACTTACGAACCGTTGAGTTTGAGTTATATTAGGTACTATTCCTATAAACCCTTGTTATGTATTTTCAGATAAACCCGAAAACGCCTAGATTTTTGCGTACCTGCTGCTCGAGGGACCTATAGTTCTATATTCTGTTTATTTACAGATCAAATTATACCAGATAAAGAAAAGTATCTACTTACAACAAATGGCAGGACTCGAATTGGAGGTGGAGGAATGGATGTTGCAGTTAAACTTCAGATTGACTTTTGTCCCACAGTAACCACGTAGGCTGAGTTAATGACCACTCACTATTTAATTATTATTTTTACATAATAAACTTACATACTTAAAAAAAAAATTGTTAACAAATAAGTTAAAGAATTAAACAACAATCATCTAACTAATGATCTGTTTACCGCGTTCGAACATTTAAATTTCGAGCGCGAGTAGGTACGCGTCTTCTGTTTTTTTTTTCTGTTAATGTGCCAGTACCTTTTATTCTTCACTACACTCAGCCACATGCACATTTTCTTTTAATTATAATTCACATATCTTAGCATAGAACTAAGTACCTACGTATCTAAATATTGTTTATTTTTCGGATGATTTTATTTGAACCGCAAATAAATATTTACAAAAAATCAGAGCATCTGTCTTGTCTATCAAAGGTCTCTTTGACGTCCGTTTGCTAAAAGACATCGAATAAGGGCTTTGATCTCAAAAATTGTATGTATACTTATTTTCCAAACCAAAAGTTTGGTTGAGATATAAAATTGTAATTTTGTTATTTTTGTGTGTTATTTGTGATGTAGTTTATTAGATAGGCATGTTTAGATTGAATGGTTATTTCAGCGCAAAAGGATTTAAATAGAAAATATTACAAAAAAAAATGAAAGGAAACGGCTTCCATGATCCCATGCCCATGATCCCTTCTGTGAGCAAAATTCCAAACCCAATTGCTTACAAAAAAAAAAAAAAATCCTAGTCAACTTCCGAGTACCCAACTGTTATACTCATGTAATGTTATACTCCTTTTCTGTTTAAGTGAATATCTACTTTTATCAACGCTCATTAACCTACATCGGCTAGATCTCCGTAATCGACGTTCCAGGCAAATAATGTCATTTAGCATGCATAATTTACTTCGTTTTAGCTTAAAATACCCAAGTGGCCTGACTTGTCTACCCTTACTATAATTAACCTAATATTCACGATATATTGACCACATTAACCGCAACGGCACGAATCCTCGCCGAACCTCGACGACGTGGCCGACATTAGCCTGATTTAAAACACCGTCTGCTTCCAGAAAATCTTCTTAAAACGGGTGAGCCAAAAATTGAATTTCTGTTCCATTAACTGATAGCAGCAGAGTATCGTGACGTTGCTAAGCAATTAGTTGGGGGATGATGAAAGAGCTTTTCTTAGTGTGTTAAAATTCCCGTTTACTAATTATGTAATTTTTGGAGCAAGACCGTTACCTTTCTGAGCACGTCTCCGTTTGAAAGCCTAATGATACTTATGACAAGGTTATCTTTGTCTAACGTGTTATGTTCCTCTAGGATTTCTACACGGATGTCTTGATAAAAAGTTAGTTACATTATTCGTCTTACATGTAACCTAAACGAGACTTAGATACCTAAAGGGTTGAGCTGTTACTGAATGCAAATGAAATCGAAGGCTGAATTTTTTTTCTTAACCAAATTGACCTTGATTTATTTTTATTTCTTTGATAAATAAAATATTCTTCAAGCTTGGGGATAAATGCTCAAGACTTTTTGTGACACGGTCAAAATTTCTAAAAAAAACTAAATCCCACATTAGTATGATGCATGTTTTCTTCAGTATCCACCAAAGTTACATGTAAAATATATTAGGGAAGTAGACATCTAAGTCACTTAAGTACCTAGGTCTGTAAGTAGCTTTTCTTGTTGCTCTAGACGTAATTATTTCTTAGAAGTTTTCCCCTTTTGCAAGATATATCACGCCGCTTTGTGTATTTACCTAAAAATAAGCTACAAATTAGAAAATTTTAATGTGTGTCGTAATTTACCGTAAAAGTTATGCTTTTAACTTCCGGGCCGTATTACAAATCTGAACAAATAAGCCTAACAATATCAATATATTAAACAAAACGAGCAAATAACTCATAAATGAATTTGTAACGCGACCTTAAATCATAAATAATATGTTTTTGAAACGAGTTGTTCAATGTTTTGATTGTTCCGCTTTGTAATAAAAGCGAAGTTGAACTATGTAGGTACAGTCAACTACAACAGCTTTGTAAAATAGACGGTCTGAGTTGCCGGGTCGAATATCAAAGAGTAATACTTGTTAACTTCACTGTACCCTATTATCAATAAGGGAACCTTTGTCCGCTACGTTCGAACTGAGTTTAGTTCGAAAACAAAGTTAGTGCCTAGTGATTTCTTTTATGCAACATCAAAGCTAACTTTTTTGGAAAAAAAGTTGTTTAAATTAAATTTTAAAACTAAATAAGGCTGCACAAAATTGATCTTTAGGCCGTGGTTCTCATGATCCAAAGTTACACGATTTCAAGATTTTCATCAGATCAAAAGTATTCAGAAGTAATTTCGTGATACCAGTTGAAAAGAAAAAACAAAATAAACCTTTGAAAAGTCGTTAGAACAAGTAGTACCTAAAACCGTAATTACTTTGTGTAAATAACCGTGTAACTAGAGAGTAGCAACTAAACTCTAAATAACACTACAAACTCGTTCTTCTCTGTTCTTTCTTATAGTAAACGACATGATTTTACAGTTGTTTAGTAACATTCAGACATCCACTACCCCCTGGCACAGCGGATTCCCCAAAGGGGTTTCATGTATCAAAAAGCTACCAGGGTGCTTATAGATAAAATATAAACAATAGGTATATTTGATGGTAAATATTTAATATCACATTAGAACTAACCAATATAAACCCCGGTTTTCAAAAGGCTGATCAATTGAAACTGCTGACAAATCGACTGATCACGACTGTGATTGGTTGACCATAAAGCCTAAAACCCATCACGGAGGGTCACATGAGATTTGAACGAGAATTAACATTTTTAGGGTTCCGTTCCCAAAACGTAGCGTCTGTCTGTCTCCAGGCTGTATCTCATAAACCGTGATAGCAAGAAAGCTGAATTTTTCACAAGTGATGTATTTCCGTTGCCGCTATAAAAAATAAAAAAAATGTCAAGGGGTCCAAATACAATAAACGTATTTTTTGCTCAATATTAAAAACGGTAACAGGCAGAAGCTTCAAACTTTCGCTGTGTATAGATGATAGTACCGAACCCTTCGTGCGCGAGTTCGACTCGCACTTGGCCGGTTTTTTATGTTGATCAGCATTTGAGAAACCAAGGTTTATATATAAAAATCCTTAGTGTAGTACAATAGCTTTCTCTAACACATTTACTATTATTTACGTAAGATCTGGAACATCACCAATCCACCAAAACACTAAACAGTTTTCAGTAACCTCAGAGTACTTCATATCTTTTGTTTCCGATTGTTCTTTATCATTACTTTCATCATTGTCATCTGTGATTGGATCAACCATGTGGTATTGTCCCGAACCAGTCGCTATGATTGGTCGAATCGGATGTATCGAGACGCTGTTGCAACTGTCTCTGTGTAGTGGGAACTGAAACAAACATAATTATGAATGTTGCTGTATCCAAATGTCTTTGTACTTATAAAAAAAATACCTAATATATTGAGGGGCTGAAATGACGGAAATGACTGCGTCTGTCTTTCACAATGGTATTATTCCTGCTTGAAGAGCTTAAACAATGGGCACAGGTCAAGCGCGAAAATTAGTTATTTTGAATTTTTGGTTGATGTAGTCACGACTGTATAGAGTGTGTTTTTTTTTTCGCAGACAAATCTACTATTAGACAATTAAGTACCTTATAAGTAGCATTATCCTCATTATCTTCAGTATAATTTAAACTAGTTCTCCATTTCACATGGTTTTCATCCCATACTTTGATTATTCCATCAGTGCCTCCTGACACCAAATACTTTCCACAAGGTGATATATCAAACTGAACTCTTTGGTTTGTGTCAACATGTCTGGTCAGTACATTGAGAGGTGTACGATAGTATCTGATATCCCATACTAATAGCCTGTGGTCTTTGCGAGCACCAGATATGAGATGTAGTCCGTCGGATGTGAACTTCACTTGTGTTACACCAGCTGTAATAATTTATTAAAAATTATATTAATTCAAAAATATTAGTATCAAAGTCAGTAAAAAGGACATTGGTAAATAATAATTCAAGTAACTAATTCCTATTTTTGCCTCTTATGAATTTCATAGCAGCATTCTACCAACTTTGATTTATCAATCAAAAAATTCAACATAGGCTCCTAAAATAGCATTTTAAGTGTCACCCACTCTTCACCCACTTATGATTGAATAATAGTTTCTATTTCAAAAATGGAAAGACCATCTCCCATTTTTTAAATTGGTAGTCAAATCTGATCATAATTCTATTCGATCAACCAAAAATTTGACAAAAAGCACAGCATGTGTTTCTACATGTGATAATAATTTGTTTTGCATATTCTCCTTAATCAGAAGTTACAGATTCACAGACAAGAAGAAACTTCTAAGTATCTACTTAAACTTAGTAAAACAATATTTACCTCCATGTCCATGCATTTTTCCTACACTCTTGTATGTGCCCATTTCATTAATATTGAATAAACTAATACTAGAATTCCAGGAACCAACAGCGACTAGATTACAATTATCATTTGTATCAATACATGAAGCTGTGCTTGTTATGTAATGTTCTCCGTAGTCTCTGCCAGGTCTGTGAATAACAAGATTGCAAATTTAGGAATTTATTTACTTGACAGATACACAAAACAATGAAATGTATTATTACATTAACAAACAATAGGTAGGATCACTTCAAGACTTTTTAGTTATGCTTTTTAACATCTGACCTGGGGTCTCACCACATCTTAAAAAAATACTTTTATTTTAAGACATGGAAGTAGGCCGTCAGCCTGAATCTTACTTAAATTTGATTTTTGATTATCCTCTTTAAAACATTCTTCTGCTTTAAGATGATTTGGAAGATAGTACAATTAGGTGTGATGATCGCTAAATTTTATTATGAGAAATTTAAAGTACAGGAGAGTTTTGCATTTGAGCCTAAACTAGACTTAAAATATTAACAATGAATAATTCTAAGAATCTGTTTTATTTACCTCTCTACATTGAAAGTCCTTAGACATGACCTGTAGCCTGCAATAATTTGGCTGCCATCAGGAGTGAAGGTGAGAGAGTAAGCTGGTTCCATTTCATCAACCTCACTAAATCCTCTGTAGGTACATCGCAATGAACCATCAAATGCATCCCACATTTGTATTGGTGCATTCTTTTTTGTTGTTAGCCAGCTGAAATAATAACTTATAAGTCAATTAAATGTGAGATACTGTTTCTTTTTATGTATTGGTAATATTGAAGAACAACTGTGGTCTAGCAAAAGTAACATTTTCATGTAAGAAACCACCATGCAAATCAAACATCTATTGTTTTACATTAGTAAAGAAGTCAATATCACATGACCCAGAAAGAGCGACAGGAAAGGTAATATTGTAACGAAGATAATTTTTATAATATATACTAACCAACATGTTTCTGGCACTGAACTGTTCATTGCTGGATACCAGCAGAAGTCATAAACTAATCCAGACTCCTTCACATGTATCACAGAGTCCATTATATCAATAGTTCTATCCGTAGTAACATTTCCAGAGTACAGATCCTTGGACAGTTCCGTCACATGCACACCGTCGTTGTTTACTACCGCCAGACAGCAAGTACCGTCCGGAGACCATTTACACCCACGCAGGTACGGCTGGACATCCGCTCTAGCTCTCTTTGATCGTGACCAAGTGGAATTCGATAGTTCTAACAGAGTTTTACTAGTAAATAAACTAGGATAAACGTAAACATTCTGTTCGCTAACCTCTATATTTTCGACGGCGTCACCTGTGACTTTTTCTATGTCTTGAGCTTGAGCGTCAAGCTCACTTCCTTCTCGATAAGCGTCAGTATCAACTTCCATTGATGGTTCATCCATAATGACAGAATATTTAGAGAAATTCTGTTAATAAAATTGTGGTCTCCGCATACATCAACATGTCAACTGTCAAGTATCAAAATTTACTGTTGTGACATTGGAGTTGACGGCAATCAGAAGCATAGACTCGCAAAACTGGGGAGAGTTACTAGTTACCATTTAAAAAAGAAACTGTAACTTTAATATTGATAAATTAATTATAAAACTAGTCGTGAATTTTTATTATGTATGTCACTCCTTCGAAAAAAATAATACTTAAACGTGGTTTATTTCCTTTGTAACATTTTAGAAAATATTTTATACTTTCTTACATTTGTAAAACATTTTTCGTCGAAATTATACAGTGAAAATCCATTAGTACTAATTTAATAAAGTAAATTTTCTGGATATGTAGATCAAAATAAATCACTTAAATTATAATTATTTAAAGTAGTTGTAAATACAAAATATTATGTCAACTGTGTTTAGTTTTTTGAGTTATATGACCCCGTCTATGTCCCTTTGAGTGTCGTCGTTCTTATTAAACGTTTTTCTTATTTTAACACTGTAGTTTCCGAGGAACTAAACATTTTAGACATAAGGTAATTAAGTCACATTTGTATAAATCTGTTTTTGATTTTATGATCGAACAAAGTTCAATATTTTATTTTTAGAATGATTGTAATGCAAATAAAATTGATAAGAAAATGCTAGTTGCCAACATGAGGAAAAATGTAACGAACAGCTGTCAGTGTCTATGACTACGTAATGTCAATCATTCAATAAAAATTGACGTAAATAAGTCGTCGCATGTCAAATGGTATTCAATACTCGATCTTAACGGAACGTAAATTTTACAAGCGTAAAACTCTGTGTTGATAAAATCGGCCAATGAATGAAATAGTAAAGTAATTATGGTACAATGATAACAAAATTTACCCGCGAACAATTTTGTAATTATATTTTCGTTTGGTCTGATTTATTCTCTATGCATAACAAATAAGTGCGTCAGATGTTTATATTAAAATCTTTGCAGATGAGGCTTAAGTTCTTTAAACGCGGATTTCGTATTGCGAAAGGGGGATTGTCGAAAATGGCTTACACGGAGTCGCCGGCTAAGGCTTCACTGTGCTGTGAGGAGTTGCAGGATGGTGCTCCGCCGACGTACGCGATGTACGAGGCTTTGAAAGACTCGTGCCAGAACAACGCGACCTATTTCCAGCCGGATGACAGTGAGAATGGCCAGCGACTGTACCAGGGGTTCATGACTCTCATGGACCATGTGGATACTGTATGGCCATTGGTTGATCATGTGAGAAAGGTATGTGCAACTTTCAATATTTATTTCCTGGTAAAATCAGTATAAGAACTCCTTTGAAAGTGAAAAGGTATAGCATAGTGATAGAATACTAATGAGACATTTGTTATTCTTTAGACAAAAGGAAAGAGGTCAGTGCTATCATTCTAAACATTTTACTGTTAAGAATTTTTAACTTCATATATTCATTATTAGAATAGTATTAGACTTATAAGAAACCTAGTTTCATACATAAATTATAATTTAAGTAATAAATCAAATTTGTGTCTAATATTCTCTGTACACCTTATCTTTATGTAATAAAATTATTATAATTTTTAATTGTAGCTGTGATCTTATCATTACAGTGATTAATCATTGAGGCCCTTTAAATTGTTAAAATACATTTAGAAACAGATATTAGATAAATTGTGAGTAACAGAATACAATCAATAATTTTGTGATTATATTCAAAAATTTAAGTAAAGTTACAGTTATAATAGAAGAAATTGGCCTAAATAACAATGTAGTACTCTTATACTTGTCATTTATAGGTTTAGGTCATGTCATTACATCATGAGGATAAGTCCTAGTAGGTCTAGTATAGAATCTCAAAAGATTCAATAAAAAGTATCTACAATACTTTAACTACTAATATTAATGTAGATAGTTACACAATACAATACCATTTATTTGTTAAACAGAATCAATACTAAACAAGAAATATCTACATTTATACAATACCCAGCTGTAAAAAAGCTAGTATTACCTGTAGGATGTTAAAATCTCAAATCATTAAAAATATTTCCCGGATAAGCTAGTTCACCTCATTAATTTATTTGGGTCACACGTGTATGACTCATATCCGTAAGTCCCTATCAATATTTTGTAATACAATGATTGTGACACGGCTAAAGTTCAAGTTATCTATCTTACAACATTTTTATCTAAACCAAGACATGTGCTAGTGTCCAGATGTTTTACACATCACACTGAAATTGCGTGGCTTGATAACAAATTATTTACTACAAATTATTATACATTCTAAAAATAATTGAAACAAAGGATTTTGTATAAATTATACATAATTTATACAATATACTATTCTCTAAGCTTGTAAACTTTACCCATTCCAATAACATCTTAGTTATGAATGATTCATTAGGGAAATACAGTATTCATTTTATGCATTTATTCCATTATTCTCTATGCAGAGAGATGCTATTTATACTTACTTAGATTATATTAAATCATAGTTATTGATTCAGAATAGCTTAACATTTTAGATTACAGTATTTAAAGTAAACATAGTAGCAGAGATTTTATAAAATAACATACATTTGTAGCCTTACTATTAATATTACTGTTGTGAACACAAAACATTTCCAACTATTATGTTCCAGATGAAATCAGAATTGATTAGATTAGGTCCTAGACATATATTTCAGACATTGTGTGGTGGAATAGAGTGGATAGCATTTGCCGCGGTAATGCGATTTGCGCGACTCTCGTGCGAGTACGATAGGCATGCATTTCCGTGTGTAATGAGATTTATTGAATAAAACGTAGACTTAAAATGTTGAATAAAATATAGTTGTTTATATCAGAGAATTTCGCTAACTGTTGCGTGAAGTCCGAATACCATACAAGCTTCTTCTATACTTCTTTTTTTACTTATGCTCAGAATAAGCGGAAACATAAAAAAAAACAAGCTAAACGCGTTGCTAATGTTAAGGAGAATGAATAGAATAGAATACTCTTTATTGTACACCATGGTCATAGCTGTGAAAAAATAATAATATTTGTATTTATGCAAATAATGTTATTACCTATAATTACCTACGTTGGGGGATTGTTCGTAAGTTTACGAATCCATATGTTATTGAAGTCTTGACCTTTAACCCTTGTTCTAACAACGATCTTAGCAACCCGTACTGGATGAACCTAGTGAATTTTTAAACAGTGAAAAGTCAAGAGAGTTTCTTGCTACAATTTCTGCAACAGCCGTAATAATATGTAAGTGAACGAAAGTGGTATGTAAGATCGAAACTTACTGCCATATTTAAATGAAAACCGCATCTAAATGGGATTAGCCATTTCGGAGATTACCGTGCACAAACACAGACAAATATAATAAAATAAGAAATTGGGTTCGTCATCGATACAATAATAACCCTAAAGCTACAGAAATGACGTATCTACAATTTTATTATATGTCTAGATGTAAGTAGAAGATCTAAAAACTAGGAAATGTAATCCGGATATGTAGTTTGGTGATATTTTATTGTGCCATTGCGATATCACCAGTGTCCTAAAAACACATTTCCACAGAAAGTAGACCGCATTGATTCCCCGGTTTCCATCTACTTCGTGGATCTGCACCGAACACCCTTTGTGTTCTAGTGAAATTACTGCCTTATGCACTGGGTTTATCTCTTTTGAAAAGGGGTATCGCGCACGCAAAAATGTCATCATTTTTAATTGTAACTATTGAGAGACGGATAAAGTTCTCTCAATTGTGTTTGAGGGCTTTTTTTACAATCGGGACATTCTACAAGTCACATATATTCTGGATAAATGATCAATTAAGTTAATTAATGTAGGTAAGTATCCTTCGTAATCCTTAATGTATTCGTCGTTAACATTTGACGATACAGCTGGCAATTAATTTTACAAAGAAAAATATTGACACACCTAATTCATTAATTTTATTACCCACCGTATCACCGTAGTAGTTTGACCTACAAGAAACTTTATAAAAGAATAAAAATACCCAAATAAAGAACTTTCCATGGGTTGTTTGTGAATAGAGACTCAAGGACAGTAAACAAAGCCAGTTTACAGCCAGTGCTCTGATTGTAACACATTGTCTAGTAAACAGATGCAATTACTATCGCATATGTGTGTCATTACTCGATGACTAACAATACGTAATATACAAATTCGATGTGAGATGCAACAATGAGTAATTCTCTTAAGAAACATTTTGCATCACTGCTTGCTTTAGAGTAGGTAATTGATGAATAAGAACTGGTCGATTCCTTTTCTTCGTTTAATTATAGTATGCAGTTTTATGCCCTGCCAGTAGCTCAATACTTACCTCAATGTGATCCAATAACTAAAATTAGCAGTGCAACAATCCTCATTGCTCAAACGACGGATGATATCCGATGTTTAAAATTTGTTAAAATTTTTCAAGGATAAGGTAGATTATAATTAATTAAGATGCTGCTGATTAAAATTCGTGTTATCTTTGTTATTTCTCAAATTATCATCTTTAAGCGACATTTTCTCACAATATTTACTCGCAGCGAATATTGCCAATTATACAATACAAATTCCAAGCTCTAGTCAAGTGATTGTGACTCAAAGACGGTAAATATTGAACAAAAACACTTGGGTGTCTTTTTTCCTCCAGAGTTTCCCTTGGACTTACCCTGCAAGGGAAAAAACGGGGTCATGTGCCGGATACTTACCGACAAAAACTTCTACGTGATGATTCACTTGCGTTTATGGCAGATAAAATGGGGTAGCGAGTAAAACAAGTCCCGGATCCTGTACTGTGTTGTAGATATTATTCTACCCCAAGGACATGCGTCCTTAATTAATTGCATTCAGTTTATTGAGAATGGTTCAGACAGGGACTCAAATTAACCTTTAGTTTTAATGTTGTTTCCTTGAAGAATGACTTTGCTGCTTCTGCTTACCGTAATTGTTTGTAGGGTTTTACACAATATTTTTTATTATCAATAGAGTTAATAACCACTTTGCGGAAATACACGACATATACTAGTCAAATAAATTCAGATTCAACAAAGTGAACCCAAAATATAAGAATACCTAACAAGAATATTTCCTGTTGTACAAGAATCTGTTAAGACATATTTCAGACAGATTCCGGCGAAAACATCTATAGCTAGAAGTCCACATTCGATCGTAAACTATTATCTCATTTATTGACTAACTATCGCTCGCAGCGCTGCCCACGCACTATTGGTCATTGCAACAGAAATTTCCCTTTTGTCAGCTTCCGTAGAGTATATTTATCCATTCAGCTGTAAAACCAACAACAAAAGAAAGGTGTTCAAAGTTTTGTAACTATTTACGCAATCAATGGTCTTTAGCGAAAAACCTGTAGAAATTTATGTTGTGCAAGTCCTATCTATACTATAATAAAAATGGTCGGGGTCAAATTCTGTACATTGAAGATATTAAAAAAAAAATGAGTGGGGGGCGTTTTATTATCGATACTGAAGTATAAAATGCAATTAAAAAAAATTTTGTCTGTCTGTCTGTCTGTCTGTATCTTGAACGCGAATCACACAAAAACTACTGAACGGATTTCGATGAAACTTGGTATGGTTATAGTACCTACTCCGAGGAAGGATCATATCTACTTTTCATCCCGGAAACCGTTCCAGGGGGGGAGGGAGGAGAGGTGAAAGTCCCTCCCGCATCACGTAAAATCTACGAACTCAATGCAGACAATGTTTATACACAAAAATTATACGCAACTTGAGGTATAACTTAGTCTTTGTTTGATCAAAATCGGTTCACTCTACCAAAAGATATGATTAATTAAGTGAATTCAAGAAGTAAAATAATTACGTTACGCAATTCAGTGTAGTACTTGCAACGACATCTTATGACAAAAAATAGAACTAATGTTGATAGATAAATTCTAAATCCGATAGATGGCGTTGTGCAAATTTCGTCGTTTTCTGAATTGCGGTGTTAAGATTTGACACCATTATATTATTGCCGAAGGTCGGGCTAACATAAATACTATAATAGTTACCACTGACATAAATACTATAATAATCAATAATAACTAGGGCTAACATAAATACTATAATAGTCAATAATAGTTACCACCGCCATCTATTATCTACGCCCAAAGTAACACCACAAACTGCCGTTTTGATATACTAGATGGCGCAGTTACGATGACGTCATATTTCTGAATCGCGGTGTTAAGATTTTCCTGCATTTAATGACCTCTGTCAAAATATTTATTCGTTTCGTGCAGCTCCTGTTTCTAACAAGGTGGGTCGCATTATTATTATACTTTAAACTGTGATCCAATTAGTAAGTACTCCACTGCATGCACAGTGTCACATTCCTGTGCACGCCCCTGGCTACGTATAATCAAAGTTTAGTATCATTTCTTACTATAAAATTTAATCTATACTAATATTATAAAGCTGAAAAGTTTGTTTGTTTGTTAGTTTGTTTAAACGCGCTAATCTCAGGAACTACTGGGTCGAATCGAAAAATTATTTTTATGTTGAATAGACCACTTATCGAGGAAGGCTTTAGGCTATATAACATCACGTTGCAACTCTTAGGAGCGAAGAAATAACGGAAAATGTGAAATAAACGGAGAAAATTATTCATCCTTGAGGGCTTCCGTTGCGTGCGCTGCGAAAACGGTTCAAGATACCAAAAATATATGTATGAAAGAATTATTCCTATTTAAATGATCTAAAAAAATGTCCAGAACAGTATATGTCTACCTTTTAAGATTAACTCACTAGAACCGTATTTATGGTAATCAAATTCGGTCGAAATTAATGCATTTGTTAAGAGTTGTATCAACGTATCAGGTTGTGAAATCAAAATAATTATGTTCTTTTAAAAATTTTAAAACTAAATTGTCTAAAATAATAACAGAAAATGACGAGGACAAAGTCGTGGGTAACAGCTATAATTTATAAAGCTAAGAAGTTTGTCCGCAAAAATAAATGATGCCCAAAATAATTATTCCACGCGGACGAAGTCGCGGGCACAGCTAGTAGTAAATAAGATCGAAACTCACAGTTATACTTTTTCATATCTAAATGAGAATAGACCTCGCATTACGCGTTACGATGTGAACTCATAGGCATCGCACGGATTGCACCGTACGGTACGCACCACGCATGCGTGCACCGCTGATCCGAGCAATGACCTTAGCTTGTTATGACCGCCTCGCAGGGACCAGACAAAACTACATAATCAATTGATTCCAATTATCCGATAATTACTAATTCCGTGTAATACATTTTTGTTACTTTGTTTGGTGACATTTATGGATCTGATAGCAGTTATTCGACGACTTTATGTCGTAACTATCTTTCAAGCAATCACGCCTATTTTGGACGGCTGACTCATTTCTTTCTGCCGAATTAGATGTTCTAGGCAACATTTTGGCATCGAGAAATTATGAAATTTACGTTCCATAAAAGTTCGAAGTTCAAAACCGGTGTTTTACAATTAGGAAACAAAAAACGACGTCAAACCACAAAAAAATTAGGAAAACCATTAATTTTTTTCACTATGTTTACCTTCAGTCATTACTGGTTAATCGTTTGAAAATCATCTATGCATCATTATAGACTTACTTCATTTAACCCTTGTTTTCTCACATCTACATAGAATCATAATCATAATATATTAAACTAGCTACATCATTGTTCTATTAATTTTCCACTTATTTTCTATCAACATATCTAAGACAAAAGTGTACATTACATCTGTTTGTTGTAGGTCGCTCCTCAGTACGACTTTGATGCCAAATCCCCCGGCAACGGATACCGCAGCTTCGTTTCAGTGGTCGATTCCTGTGTGCTACACGGGCTAAAACTCAGCAGACAAGTGAATACCAGTAGAGATGCGCTACTGTTCCGGAAAGGACATTTTGTGAAGTAAGACCTTTTTACAGACCAGCTACCCTTTCCTTTCACTCGTGGTAACTTACGAAAATACTGCAATAATGGCTTGAAATTGGACCTCATTCAAAACATACAAAGTATTTTCAATGAGTAAAGACTATTCCGTTCCAAAAACCCGCCTTTATGTCAGGTTTCAATTCAAACTAATAAAAGCATTTAGATCCTGTCATGTCCACTTCATGTAGCGATTGTTCTCGTCAATGGCAGAAATACAACTGTTTCAAAATGTACCTTAACACAACTGCGTAAGTTCTATTATTCAGTCAGAAGTTTGCAATACCTAATGTATCGTGAAATTAATACCAGTTGTTAGTGCAAAGTACTGGCAAACCGCTAGTACTCGAACCAGTTAATGTTCTGTACATCTTTTTATCTCTGTACTTATATGAGATCAAGGCTGTAATCCTTGTAGAATAATTAATTGTTCTCGGTAGCGGTAGTTTAGATTGAAACATAGATTAACTAATGAAAAACGTGCGCAAATACCAAGTGAAAAAGAGACAATTTTGTAGAATTCTTGTTTTAAAGGTTGTGGTATTACACTATCGTTACGACTATTACAAAAGCAAGTAATAACTGCCTCGTTTGGAGCTGTAATAAGCGGTTAGCCTGGCAAAACTGTCTTGTCGTACAGGTGCATTACCTAGAATGCGGCATGCATAGTTAATCCTCTTTGAAATTGTTTTGATTAAAGTCCATTCATGAAGGCTTCTCTATTACGCGCACGTCAATGGAAAATCCACTGTTCAACGTAATAAAATTCACAAGACGATTTTCATGTAGGTACTTGATTATATTACCATCAAAATAAATAATAGTTAAACCGAAATTTTGCCAAGAGGCATACCGTTCTGACAGTCCTGATTTACATAATACGTACGCACTAAAACCCCGAGTTCTATTCATGTTTAGTCTTATAGTACAAACAATGTATACGCAGTTTGTCGAATAACATTATCTAACTAGTTCCGATGTTCATTCTCCTGGAAAAATCCCTCAACCGCCTTTTACGTCACACGGATTGTATTTGTAGTACACGGTTGTTAAATGGAGTGTTAGTTTGAGTTTGTAAGCCCCGATTAGCGTATTGTCCGTGAATTTAACCCTTTGTCTATTGAAAATAAATATACTTACCTTACGATCTTTATATTGAAGATTTAAGACTAAGTATGACCTCTAAAATTTATCATGTGTAAAAATACAATCAAGATTCTTCAATAAACAGATGAATGTGCATTTTTTATATCCGTATCGATACTGTCTTTCACACATTGTTCAAGATAAGATAATCTATAAAATCTTTATTTATGTTGAGTATCATAAATGTCTCCAAAGATTACTTGAAATCTCATAACAATAACAAAATAATGTAGAGTTCGATAATGAAAAATAATAATTTTCTACCCAGCCTTTTTAACTTTTAAATCAGACAGTATGGAATAAACGGATTCCATTTTTACATGGATCGAAGGCTTATAAAATTCATCAATAATATAAGATCTTAACTGACCCGCCAGAGCTCGTACTGCCCCGTTTGTTTATATGGGAAAAAAGAAAAAGGCTGTTTTTAGGGTGTGCCCGGCAATTATTCGTTTTTTTTCTCACCTTTTAAACCTTCCCTAGACCTCCACGAACATTTCAAGACCGAGTTTTATCGAGACTAACGAACAGCAATTGATTTATATAAAGATTATTATCGATCATCAGAATTCTCACAGTTGTCATTATATTTTAGGGAGATTGAATCTTGCGGGCAGCTGCTTGCGTCTCTAGGCACGTGTCTGCATCACTTACACACGTTGCTGGCGTGGGCGCCGCCCGGCGAACTGTTTCCTACGGAGCCTCATACTCCCGAAGAGCTGTTCGCGCAGGCCGACACTATCAACCAGTATTGTTTCTATGGCAGATGTCTTGGGTTTCAAGTAAGTACCTGTTATTGCTTTAAAAAATTATGCTCATTTTTGTGTATCTAAGACTATATTTACGATCCTATTCATTTAAACTTAATTTTAGAGTAGTAAGAACTTGTTTACTTCATTTGAAATTTGTTACCTAAATAAAGAACATTTTTTATGTATCAATCTAATTTATTCAAGCACCAATCAAGGCAATAAAAGTTTGAAGTTCAATTAGTAGAGCCAACGAATTGCAAAGCAACTTTTAAAATCCTTGATTGCTTTAAATCGAGGTTCGGAACAACCATTTCCATACTTTTATTGCTTCCTCAATTCGAAATTATTCAGTGTTCGTTTATGCTCTGCAGAATTCATTCGATGTGACAGGGACATTTGCATAGCCTTCATCGTCTAGTCCACAGATAGTTTATATTCAAATGTGCGCAACATGTGTGTGGAGAATAAAGCGACACATTATTTAGCCTCAATAGCTATATTTTCCTCTTGACCTCGCTATTAAATATTACTTACTCATTTAATTAAGAAAATTGGTATTTTACTGAAATAATACCAATAAAAATGTATATCACGAAAGTATTTGAGTGAGTTTCGCTATAAGCATGATATGATGGGTATTACTGCAAGTACTATACAATGAAACAATTTAGTGCACTCGTTTGGCACGATTTCGGTAGTTTATGACTGCGGAGATCTATAAATTGTCTTGATTTAACTAAACACAAACAAATAAATATCTACTTGCAAATGTCTTGTAACAGTATTAGATTTTCACTAAAATCTAATTTATGGTTGCTACTGCAAATAAATAACATTTAGATCAGTATTGAATATTTGGCTCGACCAAGGTACTAAAAACGAAGAGACCCGAAGGCAACACGAAGATTGCCGAAGTACCAACCACAATATCAAAAGAACCTTTACCCTAATCTTGTGATTCTATTCCAGTTCTTACCATCGATGCGCGGCATACTGAAAGGCATATCAATATGTATGGCGGGTTTCTCCGAAGCGTACTACTGTCATGGCAACCTGATCAGCTCCGTGTGGACCGGGGGACAGTACCTCATTGACCCTGAAATGAGAGCAAGGAGGATTGTTAATATATCGCAGTCGGCCAGCATCGAGTTCTGCAAAGCTTTCTGGTTTTTAGCTGAAAGTGGTACGTTTATATTTACTATTTTTGTTACGTTAAAAAAAAGTGACGTTTCCTAATAATGTTGTAAAAGAAAGGGATGTCACACACAAACTTTCCCCAAAAGATTTAAGCTGTATTTAATTTTGTATTCGAATCTAAGTTGATAATATCTCATGATTGAACCATAATAGGAAGGAAAAGGCTGTCTTTACCTTGTGTATGGGATGATTCGACTGTCATAAATATCTGTAAACAATGCATGTATTCATTTGAGGTCAGATTTGCACACATCTGCACAGCATACACAACATACGTTTCTATAATTGTTTGGTGAAATGTGGGTGTGACTATAGACGTCATTCCACAAACATACAAAGATGTCACTAGTAGTAATAACTTCTGTAAATGACAGCTTAATAATAACCCTTTGTCGCAAATAATACCTGTAATACAAAGCCGTAACATTGAAAACGTGAATTCGAACACTAATAAATTTCCAATTGCCGACAAACCAATACAGCAATTCATCCAATTAAACAGATCTATATCTTCAATTGGTACAATTGATAAGCGTTCTCCATTCATAATCTATAACAATTGATGTACAAGTACCGAATGTTTACAATTAAAATGTGACCTCGCCATTTCTAAGACGAGATACGTCTGTATTCTGAAACAATTGACGCACGCACGTGCGATCAGATACCGGGTTTTATGTCGCATCGACGTTCTTGTTATAAATGCCAGTCTTACATTACGTGCGTTATCAGGTGTTTAATTCAATGCTTATTCTCGTATTATGTCTAACATCTGATTTCATTAGATATTAAATTGATTAATATGTCTGTAAGTGATAAACTGCTCATCCTTTATGTTATATTTTGTTTTAATACAGACGTTTATAGATATGGTTTATTTAAAGACTGTTGAGTGGGTATTGTGTTAGTAATATTAAAACAGTTTTATTACTACTTATCGAAATATTATCCTAACATTGTCAGTTTGCAAACCAAGGCTCTAAGTGAAGTTTTGTTAAATTAATTATGAACAACAAATAGCTAATAAGATGTACATTAATCCAAGATAGTTTTAAAAACCCTAAAAAAAAGTTATTTAGGCAGATTTTTTAGATTTACTTTATTAAAAAACTAGCGACCCGCCCCGGCTTCGCACGGGTGCAATGCTGATATACTAAATACGCTACAGAAAAACTGTGAACGTTGTTTATAAAAAAACATAGCGGCCCGCTCCGGCTTTGCACGGGTTTAAAATATGTAAATCTGTACATCTTCAAAAATATTGATTTAAATCAGATGCTGTAAAAAGCCAAATAGATCTATATTAAATCAACAATGTATTTAAGGTATTTAATTGGATAAGGATTAATGCTGTATTGGTTAAAATCGCTTCGAATATTAGTCATTATTTGTCGTAAAAAGTAAATGACAAAAAAATGTTATTGTGGGATATCCATAAGAGATAGACATATACCATCGCGGAGTTTTCTGTAGACCTTTTCATTGTGTACAATACTTAGTACGTTATTTTGATAAATCTCGTAGGATTCAGCCTGCGTTTGCAATGTAAGCGGAAAAAATGTAATTATTTGCGACATCACATTAGAAACCTCAAAAATAACAGTATTTGTCCACTATTTAATGGATGATATTATACATAAAAACCTTCCTCATGAGTTACTCTATCTATTAAAAAAAACCGCATCAAAATCCGTTGCGTAGTTTTAAAGATTTGAGCGTTCATAGGGACATACAACATGACACATGACAGAAAAAGCGACTTTGTTTTATACTATGTAGTGATACCACTTATGTCTATATCTCTACCAATTATCAATATATATTACATTAAAGGTTAATATTCAATTATCAAAGTGAACATTGCTTTAATGATCACTTTACGTAACTCTCATTGACCCGGAATAATTTTGAAATAAATTATCGGAAATTTTAATCTTCAAGTAAATGAAGCGATGCTTTTATCTTAGCCATATTTGAAGGCCTACAAATATGTAATCGGGATGTTGATTGGGTATGACACCAAATAAAATAAAATGTAGTTAGTTAAGAAGCGAGAAATCCGTATACATATTAAGTTATTACTCTCTATTCATTAAACTCATATAACATTTACGAAGATATCGAGAACTAAGTTTTAAATCTTAGAGTGATAAGGAAATGGTTTCCCCATTGATCCATACTTAAAATAAATATTCCACGACTATCATACAACACCATCTAGTCTCAAACTAAGCAGAGCTAGTGTTATGAGTACTAGTCTAGTACTACTAGACAACTGATAAACATACTTATATACTTCTAAACATATACATACAATAGATAAATTACACCCAGAAACAGGACAAATGATCGTGCTCATAACGCAAACATTTGTCCTGGCTAGGGATCGAACCCACGACCTCTGGTATAGCAGTCAGGACCACTAACCACTAAACCAACAATAACTATTTTTATTGTTATCAATAGCAATAAAATGTTCCCAAGAAGTATGAGGTAATGTTATATTTGATTGACAGTCTTTAAACGATTAGTTTTGATTTATGTTTCTGATAAGTGAGTTTATCAAGTACATGATGATAAGCAAGCAATAATTGACTTGTAATGAATGTGAGCTACTATATTCGTAAGATATAACTGACTCAATTAACTAATTGTTTAAAGTTAACTTCAGTACAACAAAATATAATATTAACCAGTGACCCGCCCCAGCTTCGCACGGGTGAAATGCTAATGTATTATACATATAAACCTTCCTATTCAATCATCTTTTAAAATCCGTAGTTTTAAAAATGTAAGCGGACATACAGACAGATCTCGACAGTATCATATATCTAAATCATTATAATTAATTTAAATCTTAATACTAAAAGTATTTAAAAAATATGTTACTATTTTTGTGAATCTAATGTTCGTAACATTAGATTTACATTTGCATTGCGGCTTACGTAGATTGAACTAGCAAAATAATAAACTTGAATGCGTGCTAGAGATGTAAATAAACTAAGTACCTACTGGTGAACATTGTTTGTAAATATATTTTGATCGCATCACATCAATCTCGATTTTCCGCGTTAATTCGTCATAACATCATATTATATGGTTTGATAAATAACGCCACTTGTAAACTGTCGACCGTTTCGTTAATAAAGAAAACAGAATACACTTAATATGTGTACATTTGACTACTAAGTTCTAACTATTCAAAGCAATGTCCAGGACTTCATCTTCATATCTTTGAAGTTTATAATTGTCGCGTCGATACATTAAAAAAAATCGTTATTACAAATTCAGTCTTAACTTAAAAGCTGTAAGACTCAGTGTTGACCGATAAAGGCGTACAAAGTAACTGCTTCGAATTTTTCAGTTAATCTGTGTAATTTAATAATATGTATGTTATTTAAGCCAATTGTAGAAAAACACATGGTCTCCAACAAATAATAGAAACACCTGACATGATAAAAATGTTTATTACAAAACCTCAACGTGAAATTCATTAAATCATTGTTATACTTGTATGCACCATTTGCACTTGAAAAGTACTTAAAGTATGCATGTACCTATTTCAATACAAATCGCATTTTAATGCTATAATATAAACATTATCGTGATGAATGATGCTATCGATTACATTGTTGGCTCGTCGCCAATTAGCGCGGTCTTTATATTAATTCAATGTTCAAATAATGTGTTAAATATCGGTTAAGCTCTTAATCTGATATGATAATCTTACCAAAGAATGTCTGAATGAAAAATGTAATCTTATAAGGCCGATTAAAATATATCTCATTTTGGCTACTATGCAAAAATTATTGATAGAGCTAATTATAATAAATTTGTCATTTATTTACTTAAATAAATAATGCGATCTCAGTCAAATATGAGAAGCGGAAGGATAATGGAGAGATAGTAAATTATCACGTAATCAAAATGTATGGAAAACGCCGTTATTTCCACACTCCAACGCTTTCTGAAAACTCTGCCTAGCAACAAAGTACCTAGCGACCCACAATGTTTCTTTAAAATAATCAAATATTATTTATCTACATAAAAACTTTTTTCTTTTCCCAGAGATAATGAAAAGGGTCCCAGGCCTGATGTCATCACCAGTCGCTGTGAACAAGATAATAACTATCCCACCAGAACCGATCACAGTCACCACTATAGATGGCAAGGAGTCTACAGTGCTGCCACCTACAGTACATATAGGACTGCAGGGGTTAAACGTCAGACTCATTAGTGCAAATAAACGGACTGGCATGGTAAGGAGTAGTGTTATGTTCATATTATAATTGTATGTATGGGATTATTGAGTTTGGCAGACGAATTAAAATACTAAACACCAATTAAAATTAAAATAATGTATGTTAGTAAACGATTTCAAAACCTGTCTAATTGGTGAAACTGAAAAAAGAAACAATATGCAACATCGTAAGAGAACAAATAAAATTCTCAGTGTTGTTACAGGAAATGAAAAAAACGTTAACTTTAAATAAATCCATTTTAAAAACTAATAAATTAACATACAATAACTTGTTTTGTGTCCATGGTGGATGCTAATCTAAAAACTACAGAATGCTACATTGTGAAAATATGAATTTATTTGTAATTCAGATTTACCTAATTCTCATGCTTAGCTGAGCGAAAAGACAAGCAAAGATAATATTAGATTTGTTTCGTGATTATGGCAGCAATAAACAAAAACACTATTATAAGGCCGTAAGGTTCATTTTGGTTGTTATAATCTTGTGATCGAACTAAGCGTTAACTTATTTGAGAGTCGGTTGATTAACTAAGTTAAATGGGAACTATAATGCACAATGCAAAGTGTCGTGGGAAGCCTAAAGATACAGTCTGTTATTTACTCTTAATTGCCAAGCTATTGTCGTCGTGAGATAAACGCAGATCTCAGGATTTTATATTTATAACTAGATTTTTGACTATAGGAGTTTATCGTTTTTACTATGTAATATAATCTAAAAAGTTTTTACAACCACACAGCTTCCCCCAGAGGTAAAGGTAAATAATATAATGTAACCTTCTTTGAGGTATTAGCAACCATAACTAGATGTAAGACTTGTATTATCATTAGTTATAGTTTGCCATTTTAGCTAAACATATAAGTAACTTATTTAATTCATGAATTTTGCCATATAATTAGTATTAGGAAACATATTATTTAAAACCGACCCTTTAGCTAGTCACAGCATCGTGATACAACAAACCAGTCCTTTGAAATGGGTAATGCTAATTAAATTAATGAAATGCTATCCTAAAGTATTGATAGTAAAACTACCTATTTGATGAAGGACCTACACTGATTCACAGTCATATAAAGTACTATACCATCTTGCTCACTGTAGTATTATGAAATCCATTTTATGTAGAAGTATAAAACGACGATGAAATATCTCACTTTCTATACAAATGCGGTAAGAAGCTGTTTATCAGAGAGACATACTCAGTCTCTACGAAATCTGTTCCAATCAGGTTCGCATTTGTAGTTTCAAAGACATGCTTTAGCTAGCCTAGTCATACCCAATCTAATCACAAATCTCAAAAACCATACAACTTATTGAAATATAATATACAGGTAGGTGAAGGATCATCATCACTGCCACCAGCCGACGGAGTCCTCTTCCACTGTCATGGCGGCGGCTTCGTGGCCCAAAGTTCCAAGTCCCACGAAACGTACTTACGCGACTGGGCCGCTAAGCTGAATGTCCCGATACTGTCTATAGACTACAGCTTAGCGCCCCAAGCGCCTTTCCCGAGGGCGTTGGAAGAAGTGTACTACGCGTATTGTTGGATGTTGACGCATTTTAAGGAGATTGGGACTACTGGTATGTATTATTATGTAGGTTGTTATTAATTTATTTGGATATTGTTTTTAGTCGAGCAAAGTTGCTATTTGTTAATGCAAACTACCGATATTAAAGTGTTAGAGCTCACAGAATTTTTGGAACTCGATAATGTGCAGATTTATAATATATTTGTGTTTCCACGAATACCTTAAACAATAAATTTTTATTTTGCTGTGCCCTACAGAGTCCACAATAAAATTGTACTTAGCACTAAGCCATTTGTAAAACCTACTCTATACATTGTGGAATGCAAAAAAATAATATACATATGAATGCAAAATAGTCAAGTCCAATTCACACAAAAAAAAATGCCTTCTACTATCAAATAATATCCGTTCCCTAATATCCCTTTATTTTCAGGTAAACGCATAGTATTCGCGGGCGACTCCGCTGGGGCCAACCTAGTGGCGGCCTGCACCCTCAAGATATTAACGTCAGGGCTACGCAGGCCAGAGGGCATGTTCTTAGCGTACGCTCCTCTTATGATCAGCTTCGTGCCCAGTCCTGCGAGGCTGCTGTGCTTAATGGATCCTGTTTTACCGTTCGGATTCATGATGAGGTGTCTGAAAGGTAAAACTCGAACATTTATTAACAAGTATTAATTTATTTGGTTTTAGAGACATTTTAAAGAATGTAATGTTACTGACTATTACCACAGTATAAATAGATACAAGAGTTCAACTCCGCCCATCATAAAAAATACTACCTACAGACGCGCTATATGTAAGAATGATAGGGAGAGCAACCCTATCACTCTTACATATAGCGCGTCTAGCATTTTATTAACATCAAAAATACAACGTCCTTTCGTCAATGTGACACGCTCGCGACGGTATCATGACATGACTTGATGTCGTAGGCATAACTCACGAGTCGCGTTGCGCTCGTTTATATAAAGACTTTATACTGTTATTATACTATACTATTACTCTTGTGAGTAGAATTCGGATGAATAATTTTTTTGTCTTTGTAAACTTTCTTTTAAAAGCATTGCTGCCGTTGGATTCTAACTTAAAAATGTAGAAAGCAGAAACAGACACCTTTAGTCTGAAGTGGAACAGTCAAGTTTAATGTTAATGTCAAATATTGTATTTCCAGATAGGTAGGTACCAAATAATTAAATTTCCAGATACCAAATAATTGAATTTTGTGTTTATTTCAGCTTACGCAAGTCCGAATACCAAGTCGGAGGGTGGTAAGCCTAAAGAGGACAAGCCACACGGAGGCCACAACCAGACAGTAGTGTCGAGCGCCACTACACCACTCGATAGCAACGGCTTTCTTAAAGTCAGCCCGTCACAAGGTTTGACTTCTGTTTACATTGCTTTTAAACACCAGAACGGTAGAGAACTTTTCTTTATAAACAATTATTTATTAGCTATAAAATTTATACGGTGGTTACGAACGATAGAAAATGTATAACGAGACAATTCTGGGTGTACAAAGTCAAAATCCAAATGTTTTTGTTTCATGTAGGCCTTTGTAAGCACTTTCGAAGCGTTTTATAATAGTTGCATGGTTCCAAAAAGCCATTCTTATGGAACCGTACTATTCGTAACTCTCGGGAACGGTCCTGTTGTATGTCGATAAACTATTACTTCTTATTAGGAGTACAGTTTATAAAATTACAAGTTATTTGATTTACTGGACCCTTAATATAAATAACAAAAAATAATCAATATTATTTAACCCACAGAAGGTATAAGCGAAGGTCCGTCATCATTTGAGGAGGTATCTCCATCAGACTTAGCAGAGTTACAAGCACACAAGTCGGGCAGTGAGCGCAGAAAGTCTTCGGATACTACGATCAGTGCCACCTCGTTACAAAGCGAACACACAGCTACAGGTAATACGGCTATGTGTAATGTATATTCGAAGTATTGACCTAATTATGTGGAAAATAGAACCCAGTTTATGCTGAAGCGAAGCATAGAATGTGTATTGTAACTGATAGGGTAGAATGGAAGAAAAGAAACGTGTTGCGCCGACCCCAAGTAAAATGGCATAAGGGCAGGAAGATGATGATGATAAAGTGGAGCAGGAAAACGACGAAATATTAACCTTGCTTGAAATATTATTTAAACTTGTAGACATGCATGCTATGCCTCTCGCTGTAATAAAGGGACCCTTAACGTACCTTATTTATTTTGTATTGACTTCGTAAGAAATCTAGTAACTATTTTCGGCCGGAAGAAATTTTTTTTGGCACCAAAGAGGTAATTATTACAACAAGCTTGTAACATATTCCTTTCGTTTTCTTAGGCATCACACCCCCAGAGGATAAATCTCAGAAGTACGTGTCAGACTTCCTGGAGAGGTACGTGTTGGACAGCGACACGGACTCCGAAGGACGCAGGATACCTATCATCAAACCTTCACCCAAGACATTGGAAGAATCTCATAGGTAATACTCATCTTATCGACACGCCTGTTGGTCTAGCGGTTAGTGGCCCTGACTGCTATACCGAAGGTCGTGGGTTCGATTCCCACCTAGGGTAAATGTTTGTGTGATGAGCACGATCATTTATTCTGTGTCGGAGTGTAATTTGTCAATAATATGTATTTAGAAATATATATATATATGTTTATTACTTGTCTAGTATAATACAAGCTCTGCTTAGTTTGAGACTAGATGTCGTTGTGCGAAATTCGTGGAATATTAGTATATTCTCTAAAACATTGACAGTGTATTTATAAAGAAAGCAAATAAATTATGTGTTTTTGAAGACTTGTCACTATTTTACGGTTTTTTATTTTATTTTAAGGGAGGCGGAATCTGAAAACTCAAGCACACTAGTAGGTGAACCACCTTTAGTAGATGATAACGAATACACTAAAGACAATAAGAAAAGGATAAAAACAAGGTATTTTTTATTCTTTCTTTATTTTCTACAATCATTTTTGTTTTTCTAGAACGTTACTATAATTCTTCATTTGTTTTAAGAATAAGTGAAGCCGCAACGGGTTTCATGGGCGCCATGTCGTCCAGGCTCGCGTACATCACGGGGTCTAACGCTATCTCTAGACCAACACAAGACGAGTAAGTACTAAAAACAATATACTAATATACTCTTACTAGCTGTAGCCCCCGACTTCGATCGCGAAATACACAAAATTGCAAGAGAATCGGTCCAGCCGTTTCGGAGGAAACGGTAACTAACATTGTGACACGGAATTTTATATATTAAGATATGACCAAAAATATAACTACATTAAATATAATTTCATGTTAAGCCACCTTTTAGCGTACCTAACTACTTAAACAGGTTCAATACCCGACATTTTCTTAAAAGCGAGTTTGGTTGCAGTTTTTTACTAAATATTTCTTGATCGTTTCCAGTCTAGCAGCGCGTACGAATCTCGACGCGTTGATAGCCCGCAGTCCGTCCGATGAGTTCATATTCTCAGTGCCGAGGGATCCCTTCCTCTCGCCGTACTGGGCCGAAGACCATCTGCTCAAGAAGTTCCCGCCCGTCAGAATACTGGTAAGGCTTACATTACACGATACAAACAGTGGAGAAATTAATGTTAATGCAGTTCAAACTGGGCCTAAATTAAAGTCAAAAATCGAAAGGTTTTTATTTCGTGTAGGCCTTTTCGAGCATTTGCAAAACGTCACTGACTCTAGTTGCGCCAAGTTTAGGACCCATCCACAAATTGTAAATAACAATTGTTTCTTTCAAGCATTGAGAATTTATTTTGAATAGGCCTTTTGTTAAGAAGCTAAGTGATCGTTTGAGCTGTCAACTACTTAATACCGGGAATAAGTACTTCCGAGTATTTTAGTTACTTAGGTACTTTGTGGTCATGTTGTTTTAGCATGAATTTTCATGTCTATCTTCTGTTTTACAGACAGTTCATCTGGATCCGTGCCTGGATGATTGCGTGATGTTTGCCAAGAAATTGAAGAAACTCGGCAACAGTGTAGGCATCGAAGTATTAGAGGGATTGCCGCACGGATTCCTTAATTTCTCACTTGTAAGTCACTTATAGTAGTTAATTACGTACACTGCATGTTAGATGCGGATCTATTGTGTACTGCTTGTGATAAACCTAAAGTTTATCATTTATCTTCCAAACATTATTTAATTGCTGTGATTAGTTGTTAAGCTTTAAGTTGGCTTATCACCTTTGTCATGAGAAAAATATATCTATCTCCCAGAACCCACTTATATTATGCTTATGTTCCCACAGATGGCCAAAGAAGCAAACGAGGGTTCAAAGTTATGCATTGAACGCATCAAACAGCTGTTAGACCTCGAGAACAACCCTGGTTCGAGAGAGAACAACCAGTTATGAATGTGTGGCCTCTGCTGCCGTACGTAGGGCGACATGTGCCTGAGCCTGACAAACGTGACCACAGCATGTTAGTAGGCCCACTATGTACGCGAGAATTACATATTCTCAAACTATACCAAATCGAATCCAGATTCTCAAGAATCGATTCAAAATAATCAATTAAGGTATCTAGTCGATTAATATTTAATTGGCATGTCCAAAGTCGTCTATCAAGAGTTTTGGTGATTAAAATCGACTATTAGTGTAAATTTGTCCAATTGTAATTGATGTTTCCTAACATTTGAAAAGGAATTGTAACTATGCTCATAGCTGAAACGACTACGCTAATCTATGTTCGAATGTAATTGAATCTAGAGTCGTAAGTTTCGCATTGACCAATTTGTAATTAATTCATTTCACGAATTTCTTCGAAGTTCATTGTAGAAAATTGCACTGAGGAATATGTAAATGTGCCCGAATTGGCGTTTTAGTAAAATGTAGATAATTTAAATAAAAGCCTTAATCACTGTTAAAACTAATTGCATTTTATGGACTTGCTGTAAAAATGCCAAATTCGTGAAGATTCTGTCAATTTAAATAAATAATGTCTATAATAAAATCCATGTGTTAAAGTAACACTTGTTTGTCCTTTTAAATATGTAATTCCACAGGCTGTGTTGATGTTTGTACTTACGGTTCAGTATTGTATGTGCAATTGTTAGTTCAGTATTTTAGTTTATGGTTACTGTAGAGACGTATTATCACAATTAGAGTCGGCTTAAATGTACTGTTGACCCACGTATAACACAATTACTCTATATTATAAAGAGATACGTAAGGAACAGTATGTGATAACACTGATAACTTTTTAATTTATTCACAAGACCAAAGGTCCAAACTTATTTTTTATTTATTTAATAATTATGATTTTCATCACAATATATTTGTAATGGCAACATTTCTATGTTGTTAAATTGTTGCCAGTTACACGCACCAAACGTCACGAAGTTTGCATTTATTTAAAAGAATGAAAATATTTTATAACACAATGTACATTTAATCACAATATCGTTATATTTATTTCCTTTCCTTCGTATTGTTATTGTTATGTATTTATTAATTGGTCAATGATTTGTAAAAAGATCTATTAAAACTGTAAATAGTATAGGTGTGTTAGTAATTGTGTTTTATTAAAACGTTAGTAAGGTTTTTCACTTTATTGTATTAAAAGATGATATTTTATTTAAGAAGGTTTAATAATTATAATTTGTCTGCGATACGCGGTTATTACTTAAAGAGACATTGCTTGGAATACGAGATCTAAATGAACCTTCGGGTTAATGCTGAGATTTTACATTAATTTCAGCTCAAAATTATACGGGCTTACTACCATGTACCAGAGTATTTTCATTTTTACCAAAATGCTTTAATTCAAATATTTAGTCTAAATTGGCAAGTCTAGTAAAATGATTTGAATAAGAGACCTTCTAATGAGAGCTTCCTTGATTATTTTTCCATGCTTATTTGAATCGTACTGGTGTCCTTGCAGTGTCGACTTTTTCCATCGCAGTTCCTGTTAAGATTATTTCAATGTACCTAATATCTATTTTAATTTATTAACAACGCTCCTAGAGCTACATTTTTATTTTTAAGTCGATGAGACAACAAAAGCGAATCGTCCTCATACCAAGGTACTACTGACTTACAGACCATTGAAATATTGATGAAGTGGTAGGGGGTTTCGTTGCCAACTGAAATCACATTTCGTGTTGGTTTCCATTACAATTCGCCCGGCGAATAGTTCAGAGAATCTTTAACTTTAACTACAAAGCAGTGAGATTTTAGTTTTATTAATTTGGATTGTTATGTACTAATATTTGTTTATATTTTTACCTTGACCCTGTAAATTATTCATCCCATTATAAAAGGTACCGTTATGAACTTATGGACCATAATAATATATCATGTCCTTATCACCGTAAAGTTTTTGAAAGTTTAATCATTGAATGCTCAATTCAATTTGTTATATATTTTTGATAAATTTATTTCGTGAAATGAAAACCTATTGTATATCTGTGTTGTTAAATTACTTGATGTCCATTCAAGTACAGTCATCAACAATATTGGATGATGGTAATTTATTTTGATTAATATTTTTAAAGGTATCTGTTTAAGATAAAGGAATTTGATAAAATAAATGGTAGAATACCGCTCTCCGATGTGTTATCGTTGGCTATTCTACCGCCGCCGCGCCGGTGTGTTCAATTGTACCTATCATTTTGTTCTCGGGTTAAGACAGTTAACAAGAAAGTTTGAATGTATGCGATTATTAACATGTGTACGTAATCTTAGAGCAGTCTAGCTATAGAACATGCCTAATACTTTGATTAAGATACTTTTCTTTTAATGTTATTTCAAACCATTATTAAGTAGAAATGTTTCGACGGATCGCTTTTAATGTTTTCTTGTTAAAATAAGAAAAAGTACGTACTTAGATAGTCAATGTTTAGGCGTATTTTTCTTTAGTACTCTCCTTGTGATTAGTTCAATTATTTATACGAGGCTTTTTTCTCTAATGTGTATAGTAAAAATTCAGTATGTGTGGCTTCGAATTAGTTGTCTGTATCAAGAACCGAGCTACAAAGCTAGATGCAATAAGAATGCAATGTTATACTGTGTCTGTGATAGCGAATTGAAGCTTCGAAAGCATAACCAACAGTATTCTAATAACATGAATAATAAAGTACATCATGTAAAATAACGTCTGTCTGTTTGTGTATTTATAAAATTATAAAATAAAAATGTATTTAACAATATTTTTTATAGAAATAAAAATATCCATACATAAAAATATTAAAAACTTGCAACGTTTTATTGTTAATAGTTCTATATTGGTTAATAGACACTCAAAATTAGGCCTTACGGAAATGGATACAGATGTTAAATTATAATCACAATCGGAATAGTTACGGTCCATTGTCCATAGTGATTAAAACAACTAGTCAATAATGACAATATTGTACAATATCATATGTTAACTCAATAAATGAATGCAATTATTTGTTTTCTATCATTGAACAACCACCAACCAAGCAGGAGAAATGTAAACTGGAAGCTGAAGATATTCACAATATTACATAAGGTACCTAATACCTACGCCACCAAACACAGGATTTTTAAGCTCCATTTGGCACAGAGCTCATTACTTGTAGGTGCCATGGTACCATCTCCTACAGTTTCTACTTTATTAAAACCCCTTTGTATCTACTCGTGCCGATATTCTATTTGATTTACTGCGCAAAAAACATCAAGGAGCTTTACAAAATGATTGTAGGTCACGTAACTGAAAGAAATTTATATCATGAAACGCAAAGTAATGACATTTTTATCTTATTTCGAAACTCGTAAAATCTTACGACTGCTTGTCATTCGATGACCCAGTTGTTTCTAACGTTTACGTATGCGTGCCGAGACAGCAATGATCCTTCACCCCAAACTGGAGCGATCGCGGAACGATTTCGGATTCATAAAAATGTGTTTTTTATAATCCGATATTAGTCATGGAGTATGGTTGGATTTAGATTATTTACCTACCCGACTGTAATATTTAAATGTACTTCTAGCTGTGCCCGCGTGATCATCCGCTTGGAATTCAACAAAAAGTTTATTTAGCTTATTTTCCGAAAAAAAAAAACTAAAATAAAAGTAGCCTCAGTTACTCTTTAATACATTAACTACCTGCTAAAAATATCCCATCAAAACCATTTCAGAAATAAGCGGGAACAGACAGACACAAAAATTAAAAAATATACCTATATAATATATACGTAGGTATTATTCATACGCATGTAGTAAAAATTGGTTTAAATATTAGAAACAGCCACTCCAAATTTATTTACATTTATAAATGTACAAATAATCAGAAATGGGGCATGTAGATATTGGATATGGTTGGTCCAATAATTCTATTTTACAATTTTATTTAACACATTTATATTACTTTGCTACACAAATAAATATACGGTTCCACAAATACTGGCCTCACGTGGCGAGTAATGCGTTATGGCACCATTGTGTACTTCCCGTTCCCACTCTTTTCAATATTTAGGTAAATAAGCAATAAGGATTGTTGCGAGAATGGTAACTCAATATGCAGGTTATGAGTATGACCTAAAATTGTGTTATGTCTTATTGGGTTAACCCTTAATTCGACAATGTGCAGTATACTTCCCATAGGATAAAAAAAAATCTACACAAAAAAAATGAATTTATATTAAGAGTTCTACGTGCAGTAATGCAACTTTAATGATCTACCTAAGTTGTCAAAAATTTGCAACGCACGCACATCAACGGGAAGCGAACAGTCAGTGACGAGATGGGGGGAAGGAAGGAGGTGCTGCGAGGGCTTTCGGGAAGTTGAGCTTTATTCATTATTTTAGGGCTTATTTTACTTATGGTATCATTGAAACCTAAAGGTAATTTACTCGTATAGCTATTAGTTATTGTTTTGATTGTTTTATTAAGTTTTATATACTTATTACGACCCCCGAAACTTGTATGTCCAGTATACTTCCCATTGTCAAATTACTAATGAAGTGACTGCTTAATACTATGTCCAGTATTCTTCCCCTTGTCAAATTAGTTGAAAACTAAATACTATTATTTTTTCCCATTGTCCATTAACACCTAGAACAACCAGACGTAAGAGGACACTACCAATGCACTCTACGCCAAATGTACGAGCAAAAACTGCTAAGAAAACACTGATTGTGAGTTACAAATGGAAAAAAAGGACAATTCAGACACAAGGCTGACATTCTATCAAACGATTTCGTCTTTGATTTACCAGATATTGACTCCCCGTTAGATTTTTTTTTATTCATTCTTTTCCCCAGATATACTCATTGATATCGTCAACAACTGAAACTCGTACTCAACCCAAAGAACCGGCAAATGTATGCAATTGACCATCGAGCAGCTGAAAGATTTTCTTGCAATACTACTTATCATGGGTGTAGTAAAAATGCCTTCTTGGCTAGACTATTGGTCTACAGGATTCCGCTATGCCCATGTGGCCGACATCATGCCATTAAAACGATTTGGGCAGATTCGACGCAACATTCACTTTGGGGACAACACAAATCAGGACGAAAACCGATGTTACAAGGCACGACCATTCATCGAAAAGATAAGAAAAAACTGTCTTTCTATGAGATAACCATACCAGACCATACCACGCCATATAAAGTTGTGACATTGGCCTGTTCTTATGAAGATTCATACTCCCTTCAGGAAACTAAAAGATGGAGCAAAGAAATGAAAAAGAAAGTGAATGTCCCGTGTCCTCAATTAGTTCGATATTATAATCAACATATGGGAGAAGTCGACCTGTGTGACATGTTGATAGCTCTCTACAGAATATTTTTCAAGAGTCGGCGTTGGTACATGAACATTTTTGGCCGAATGTTAGATATTACTTACTGTTAACAATGCTTGGCTTCTCCATAAGAGGAAATGCAAGAGGAAGCGCCTGAAAAACATAAGCTTAAAAAAACAGAGATTTGCTGTTGAATTGAGGTAAAAACGAAGACCAGTTCAATGGAACCACCTAGTCTGCTACGGAAAAAAGCGAAAATCCAGAACCCCAGCGCACCAAGGCTCCCAGATTCTGTACGTTATGATAGCTGCATCTACTGGCCTGATTATACAACATAATTATGGACGTTGTAAGAAGATTATGTTCCGAATTTATGCAAGTTCTTTGTACTTATAAGACTTCCATGTTCCTAATAGTGATTTAAGCATAACCAATGTAATTTTGAGACATTTTTTTTAATATATTTTCTTTTATTCTGTTTCTTTGTCAATGTGCACTATACTGCACATGGTAGGAGTTCATTAGTTTCTTACAAACTTGGCAATGTCCAGTATAATGGACAGTGGTTTTTCAGGAAACTAAAATAAAAAGATTTTTTTCAGTATTTTTCCTAGGCGTCTTTTCTAGCTGAAAATCAAAATCTGTAACAATTTTTTGAATTGAAGTGAATAAAAAGTCCGTCGAATTAAGGGTTAAAGATGGTCATGATGAAAGTAAGGGTCCACAAATGAAATAGCACAAAATGTTAATCATGTTTATTTTTATCATATTACTAATAATGCTAAGGTTGCAGTGAACATGATGTTTAACAATTGTTAATTGTTTACAGAGTAATGTTGACAGGGGTCGACAATTGACTTTTTGGTAACAATATTATGATACAATGACTACATACAGATGCCCTTTAGAAATAAAACTTTATTTAGCTATTAGACCATGTAAAATCTTAACAAAACAAAAATTTCAGTACAACTTAACATAAATTAAATAAAATTTATTTTTGACATGCAAAGAATAAGCGTTCGATAAAAAAACATTTTTAGTTCAATAGTACAGTTTATCAAAACCCTCACTTTCCTCATTGCTTGAAAAACAAATGCATTATTGATATGAAATACCAATTAATTGCGAGGTGATTATAAACACTTCCGTTCAGAATTCGAGAACATTAAATTTTAAAACAACAAGTCATGACTACATTATTATAATCCATAATATACAAGTACGGTAAAAACTGACAGAATTTTAGTGTCTGATATAGTTAAAAGAATGTCTAGAGCTAAGCATTATCCATTACTTTACAATACTTATTTAAATCATGAAAAGTATTAATATACAGGTTGAATGCTATTTTTAAAAGTCATAGTCACTTGTAAAGAGTACTATAATGATAATGCATATTGTAATGCACACAATACATTAATTCAATATGTATGTGTATTACGAACGTATTCTGTACAACATATAATGATACTGAGTGGAATATCAGTCATTTCTAGTACTATATTTATGGCCTCATGCGTCCACAACCACAACTTATTGATTAACCCATCCATTACAAATATATCCTAATGTAAATCAATCCTGTATACACACAGTTTTTATTATGATTCTTACACATTATGATAGCACTTGTTTCACATTGACAACCGTGTTGAGGCTCTTACAAGTACAAGGTTTGGGTGTGGTTGTGTATTCAATCATGTCCGTTGGTCTTTGCGTGTGGTACAGTGCCATTAAGTAATGGTACGGAAGGTTGTTGTGGCTGCCTGATGGTTTTCTGTAAGACGTGAGCATCGGCTGGTTCTATCCTCTTGTAGTAGTGCTCTTTAGTCTCCACAATTTCAAATCCGAACTTCTTATAGAAGTCAATCGCACCTTCATTGTTGACTTGAACATGTCTGTAAAAAAATGAAAATTATACATAAAATTGTGTACACTGATTTAAAGACATTTATAGATTGGTGCCATTCAACAAAATGACTTAATGCCAAGTTATATCAATTAACAATATGATTTCATATTTACTCCAGACATTTTAGAGTGAGATCTAGGACATTATGTTAGTAGTAAAAATATTGTGTCGCTAATAAATTAACAACTGCATTTGTTAACCAGGTAACCATGTTTGCTTATACAATGGGTCATTATTTTCCCGATGCTGGTTCCACTTTTAGTCTTAGAAAGTTGACCAATAAAAACAAGCAAATCTAGTAATGATATATCAGAATCTATCATAAGTTGCACTTTTTGGACATTAAAAAAACACATGCTCCCTTCAATAACTAAAGGATATGTTTAAAATTATAACAAAATCACACAAATTCCTTTTCATTATTGACGCAAAGTTAAATCCACTACCTAAAAAATGGTCACCTATCTTATTAATTTAAATGAGTGAGGAAAATATTGTTCAATACAATGTTAGTATTTAATAACAACAAAATATTGTTTGTCAAATTGTAATTGTTTAAATTGAAATGGTATACTAATGTACCTTTTAGTTTCACTATCTTTGGATGTTTAATGTTTTGTCTTAACTTTTCTCAACATATTAAAATAAAATTATAAGATCAAGATATCAATAGACAATGGCTGTGCTTTTGCATATACAGAGCTAAGCTTATCTAACAAATTATTTTAATTTAATGGATGCAATTATGATGAGAGGTGTGGTGCAAAGGACTCTTTGCATGACTTTAATTCTGATAAAAAGTATTCCAAACTTCATGTAACTATGTTAATTGTTATAATATAAGCAACAATAAAGGATCATAAAAACATAATGGTTCTATATGTATTCTTGGATTGTGAATAAATATCAATTTTTAACACAATACCTTTGTCAAGTATTTAACAAAGAGAAATCGAAATGTTAATACATTTGTAGGCAATACCTTATCAATATTATGTGCAATTTGATTGTTTATCTAAGAAATTGAACACATTTATTTAGATCAAAATAAAATCAGTTGGGAAACTAGTTTTTGACATGGAATTGCAGAATATTGAATCTATGCATGTCCTTGACATGATTGTGTTAAATTGATAGATTAATGGCATATTGTTTAACAAAATAGGTTCTATAAATACACATATAGATTCCTATACAAGAATCAATTTACTGATAAGTGAAATCCTATTTAACTACACCAGGCATGTTTATATACTGATAAACATAATATAATATGTGACAATGACTTGGTTAATAGAGTACCTACTTCAAGAATCATAACCTTCAATCTATAAATATACATAATAAAATTGTATGTAGCACATCAAAATCACAGGTGTGACTATCAGAAACTGTACATGAGGGTGTACTTACAAGAAAATGCTGTCGAAATTGCCATCCTGTTCAACATACTTGAGCACATGTTCCACCATTAGAGTACCAATGCCCAGTCTTCTGTATGGGTACAAACACCCCAAGGTCATAATGTAAAGTCTCCGCGAGTTCTCCGACGTGTCTATTCTACAGCATACTGCTCCTACCACGATATCGTTGTAATACGCTAACTTGGCCAGTTCACCTGCTTCCAAAACATCTTTGTAGAATTTGTCGTTGTAAGACACTGGAAATACGACTGTGTTTAACTTCTTCAGTTGCTTTATATTATGTGGAGTCACGTCGCCGAGTTCTATTTTAGCTCTGAAAAGGTAAATGTGTTCTTTTTATGTAAAATTGCATGATATTTAGACGGGCATTGAGCCTCAGTTTAGCACCATAAATCACGACACATATTATTTATAGAAACGCGAATGAGACGTAAATTTACAAGAAATAGCTTACCTAGTCATTTTAATAACTATTCTAGAAATTAAACACTATAATTTAAAAACTAATCTAACACAGTTATATCACACGAGATCACTCCCGCCATCTACCAGTTCAGCTCGCTCGCTCACTCGCTTCGCTAATCTTCGCTCAAGCGACAAATTGCCTTTTTGACAGTATGGTGTTTACATAGAATGGCACAAATTTCGACTAATATTAGACATTAATCTTTGTCTAAAATGCTTGAAAATTTCTATTTAAAACATTTTAGAGCAGTAAAAAAATAAGATGTTATTTTCTAGTTAAAACTGAACTACAACTTTGATCTGTTATGGCTATACCAAATAATAGTACATTTTATTTCGTTTTATACTATAACTGGACACTTGAATAAAATGGTAACCCTCAAGATTTGCAACTTCGTTCTAAAACAAAAACGGCAATGATTTTAGTTCTGATGCAAAATGATAATAGGATACTATCTATAAAATGAAAATAATAGAAGCATACTATGCTCTTAAATAAAAATAATTACCAAAAAAAAATTATTTTGTATATTGATTGGTCATAACATTTTTAATTAAGCAAAGACTATTTTTGTGAATTAATAGACAAGAATACGTGATAAAGCGCCAAATTTGAATAATTTCATCATTCTATTGTTTTGTTTGTCAAAAATTCGACATTTCCTCGTTCAGGTGAATAATTCCGACAAGAAGTAAGGAAAAAGTAGCCAAAATGTTTCTAAATCAATTGCGAAATATCCAGCCTTACATGCGATTAGCTTTGGCTAGTCCTCCAAAAAGATGTTACGAAAAGACTGTATTGCAGACAGCAAAACCTCAAGAAAACACCTTGAATATTCAACAAAAAGCAAGACCAGGGTCGTCCGTTGGTATGGATGAAAAGGATCCTGTCATAAGAGAAATATATTCTGCAGCGCGAGTTATGCCAATGATGTTCACTAACAAAGAACCTATAGTGTTACCTTTCGATGACGTGCCTGGTCCCAGGGTTTTGAAATACATATCAAGCTTTCGTCAATACCTTTCAGAGATGGGTACTCAACTTACGGTCGGTGCGCTGACTGTGGCACTTAACATTGGTTAGTTAACTTGATATTATTATCCTGTCCTACACATCAAATTGTTTAAATATGTATTATAATTTGGCAAACGTTTTATTTAAATATTTTACAGGTACATATTTGAATACTAAAAAGCCATTGAAGAATCTTTCTGCCCTTTTCGATGAGTATGGACCTGTAGTACGATTTGTAAGCCCTGTGGGTGGAGACATCGTCTTAATAAACCACCCGGAACATATTCAAAAAGTTTACACCATGGAGGGTGATTGCCCTGTAAGATCAACTCTGGACTCCTTGGAGAAATACAGATCGGAGCATAGAAATGTTATTCATGGTGGACTATATACTGCGTTAGTTGTTTATCCATTCTATGCAGGAGATTCTTTTCGAATTCCAGTCAGAGTGCAATGACTGTAATGCAAAGACTTAAATATTGCAGGAGGCGTAATATGATGCTACATCTGCATCTACTTTACAACCGTATTCTTGAAATTGAAGGCTTTGGGTAACCATTCTATCTAACAATTGATTTTTCCAGTCCTAAGCTGGACATGGTCTTACTCATAAATAAATAACCTTATTTTTGCGTAGGCAGAACGTCTAGGAGCTATTGATTGAAAAAAAAATGAAATTATACTAGCTGCATTCGTGATATAACGACTAAAGGAAACATGACTTTAATTGTGTCTTGACCGTGACACCTGCAAAAGGCGTCCAAAAGTCAAACTAAAATCTAAATTATGATGCTATTGCAATGGCTGCAGAAAATAGGTACATAACGAAAGTCTATATTTACAGTCATGGTGAAGAGTGGAATCGTCAAAGAGCGGTCGTGTTAGGGCCACTCCATAGTTCGGTAACACATCATTTAATGGGAATTAACGATGTGTGCGAGCATTTTACACAGAAGATATATAACTTGAGGACCTACCAGGATGACCTGGCTACGGATCTTTATAAGGAGCTGCATAAATGGGCTTTTGATTGCATGGGTGAGTAGCAGTCTAAGAATTAAAGAGAAATTCAAGACCGTATTATCTCACTGCAAATAGGTACATAGTTTCTCAACTTCGTGTATAGGTACCTAGCTAGACCTACTATTCGAAATTTAAGATATTGATATAACTTTTTTTTCTTCCATGTTACAGGATTAGTTTTGTTCTCAAAAAAGTTTACCATGCTGGACACAGAGCTCGTGTATAGCCAGTGCGATATGTCGTGGCTCTACCACAGCCTGGACAAGGCCACTGATGCGATCGTCAAGTGTGAGTCCGGTCTCCATCTTTGGAAACTGTTTCCGACACCCGCTTGGAGTTCCCTGGTCAAATACTGTGACAGCTTAGATAGGTACTAGACTAAATATTTACAATATTTCCTATTATTACTCACTTCGTTAGTTTTCAATGTAGTAGTTTTATAGCATTGGCCAAATGAAATTTAGAAAAACTTGTAAATACAGCTTGCGATTGATTAATGATATTCAAGTTCATGAAATAGATTATTTGTTTTGGATGTTTTCACAAACGTTATAAATTATTTTCGAGTCCTAAAAAGATAATCATCATTTTATCCTTTACAGTTTGATTGGAAAACATGTTTTAGAAGCGGAACAAGCAATGTCTTTTACTTCTCAAGAAGTTTCGGGTGTGTTCAGTAAGTTTTTCATTTTCTTAAGTATTGGTACCTAAGAAGGGATTTACAAACAGGTCATTTTTTTTCTAGACAATAAAACCTCTTTGATTAATGCTATGCTGATGAGTGAAGAAAAAATGAGTCCCGAAGATATTTCGACAATTATTATGGACATGCTTCTTATTGGAGTTAACACTGTAAGATATATTTATTTTTTGTTCCGTTGTAATGATGGTAATCAATTTACTTAAATTCTAAACCATATATAACTCAATATAAATATTGATAAATGCATTGATTACTTGCATATAAAATCCAATTTAATGTTGTCTTCTTACAGATTACGTCTTCAATGTCCTTCTTATTGTATTACTTAGCTAAGTATCAAAGAGCTCAAAAGTTACTATGCAAGGAAATAAATACAGTCACCGCTAATTTAAGTGTAAACGATATGGCGAAGATTCCTGAGTTAACACCATATCTTCAAGCTTGTATAAAGGAAACTTTGCGGTAAGCAGCATTTGAAGGTAACCAGCCTTATATTATTAAAATGACACTAATAATTTATTATCTTACAGGTTAGTTCCTCCCATCCCAGTGCTAACAAGAATTCTGCCGAGGAACATAACTTTGGACAGATATAAGTTAGTACCACCTTAAGTACCAATGCTATTTAGATAGACGTCAGATGCCATATTATTTCAAGATAGGTAGTAGTTCCTGAAATTCCGTTATTTATCAGCGAGTGGTATGTCGCTTTTATATAGATTACTAATACTTTTACCCTTACAGTATACCACGCGGTACGCTTATAATAATGTCTACCCAAGATGCATCAGTCAAAGAAGGAAACTATGAAGATGCATCTGTATTCTACCCAGAAAGGTGGCTAAAGGATGACTCGATGGAGTACCACCCATTTGCTTCCATACCTTTTGGTTTTGGAGCCCGAAAGTGCCTGGGCCAGAATATTGCTGAAACTATGCTCTCTTTAATGACCATCAGAGTAAGCTGAAATTTAAATTTCCTAACTGGCACTTTTTTATAGGCTGATATTATAAGTTGAGCAAAAAAGTACAATTCAGTTTATACACTAAGTCTGAAGACTGATGTTCAAACATCCAACAATCTAACATTTGTTTGCAATTCTAAAACATGGCCTTTTGTGGCTTTTTTCCAGATTTTGCAAAAATATAAACTTGAGTATCTCTATGGTGACGTCCAAGCAACAAGGAGTTTTATATCTAAACCGAATAAGTCGCTGAAAGTAAGATTTATAGACAGAGTGTAAACATTTGTCATGATGAACTAATTCTATCAATATCTGATTGCTGCATGTGAGACATCTCAGTTAAAATAAAGATACTATGTATAACTTAAATAGTTTATTAGTAATACTATCTACTAATTCTTTACATTGTAGGTGTTCATTAGCATAATAATGCAATAAAATTTAAACTTCTAGCTGGTGTTTAATTTAGTCTTGTTAATTCATAAAAAAAATAGTAACAAACACTTCCATAAAATTAACTAAATAATAATGTTTAAAATTATGTTATCGCTGTCTTCTTGAGGAAAAGATATTTAGGTACTTCCCTCGTGTCATTTCCTTAGCTTCTTCTAGCCCAAGCTGGTAAGCAAGGTCATGCAGTTTCTTGACTTCCATTATCAGGCCGCTAGTGGACAGTGATCCTAGTTCTGAAGCAAATACAAATTCTATAATTATGTAAACAGAACTATAATATTATGGTCAACCATAACGGTGGAGTCTAGCCATAGATTTTATATGATTTTAACACATTATTGTGAGATTGAAGGATTGATTGAAAACATACAAGTTATTTTTGGAAAGTCAAGTAGATGTCTTATCTCTTAACATCAAAAAAAGCTTCATAGAATAACAATGCGGAAAGTGGTTTCCAACAAACTTTTGAGGAGTAGCCGACGCATCAAGCAGAATAACACGACGCGTACAATTTTAAAATGTAGGCTTATGACGATTCAAGAAAAATGGTAACTTACGCTGCATGTAGTTATAATCTTCCTTGGTAGCCCCTCTACTCCATGACGGCGGTGACTGGTTATTGTTTGGTAAAGGTGCAAACTCCGAAACTCCTGGAACTGCGAATGAAGATGTAGAACATTGGGAGCCCTCGTCTGAATTAGTTTCATTAACGACGCCTTCGCTCATCGCAAATCGAGTTCAAAAACAGGTCGTTTTTAACCGAAATGCTATACCAAAATGAAATTGCGTTCTAAAACGGGATGACAACATTAAAAAGCAAATATATTATTCGCGCGATTTTTGAAATCATAATTATTTCTAAAAACATATTAAGCACGTTAGATCGAATATATGTCTTACTTTGTTCGGGCCACAATTCTGGAGAAGCACGATCAAGTTTCTCGGAGCTAAACAAGCTTTCTTCTAACGATGTCAATGGAATATCGTCAGAAGTTGTTTGTTCTGAAACAACATACACACTGATTGATAATATGACACTTGAAGAAGTGCTAAGAATCAGAAAAGTAGATAACTTATTGTTAAGTAAAAGATAACAACTTGGAGCAACACGAAATGATGCAAATCAACCTAAATAAATGTAATTTCTATAATATTTACCTTCTTGAACAACAGGATTCTGTTTCGCGGCCATTTTCCAATATTTATTTGACTGTCAAAGACAAACTTTAACTTTCCATTACAGACTATCAAACTCGGTATTCTAATGTTTCTACCATAAACAAAAAGTGGCTTTAGTGCACTGTCATATTAATAAAATTAAAATCAATAGGGCCCATTGAGATAGCAAATATACATTCATTTCTATAAGTTTCTATGTCAATGATAGGGCCAAGTGCGGCGGTAAAGTCTCATGGATCAGTGACATAAAATATTTGTACCTCTCTGTGCTTAGATTTACCGAATAACAATATTTTAAATCAATCAAATGAATATAAGCATAATTATTTAAGTTTGTAGGTGAAAGATATGACACATTTTATTTAAATAATTTATAATAATATTTATATAATCTAGGCCTATAAAAATTACTTGCTAGTAACATAAATAATTATTGCGTGGTATAAAATATTAACAAAGAAATGTTTTGTTTTAAAGAAAGTTAAAATTGGATGTGGTTATTTTCCCTAATTAAGGTATTACTCTGCTCAATTATTAATGTTTATTAACATTTCATCTTCCTTAGAATTAAAGTGAAAAACATTAGTTGTCAAAAAATTGTCACGCTTTAGTAGAATTCAAAATTTTACGATGTTATCACTTTAACTTTTTTTTTAATTCTTTCTTCCGGTTGCCAACACAAGGCAAGGTGGGTTTTTAGGCAAAGCCACATGGTTTTTCGTGAAATAATTATAAAATAAGCTAAAAAGTGATAATACTGTTTAAGTTTTGAGTCCAAGGTAAGGCGCGCATTATGTGTAAGTTAACATTTACGTTAGGAGTGCAAAATAACCAAAATGAGTGCTCCACAATGCGCATGAAGAACTGTCATGTTATAATTTTATAAGTTTATGCCTTTGAAATATGAGGTAAATATAGTACTTGTTAAGTGGAATTGTGACCGTGTTATTTGTATTCAACCAGTAACTCAAACTTTTTCAGTATTATCACAACGATGCCGATCATTCGAATAACCTCACTTTTCTCTCCTAACAATTTAATCCAAACATTAAATACTGCCCAATGACTTGGAATGTGGATTTACATCTAGCTTTAATACTAAGTATACTCAAATTGTGTTATTTTTAATAGCCATACTTATTTCGGACATGTTACTTGAAATTACTACCTACATCATCATTCCCCTGCCCTTATCCCAATTATTATGATTTGGGGTCGGCGCAACACGTCTTCTAGACGTGTTGCTTAAAGTTTTGGCTATGGTTTTATAGTCGGCCGCCTGCCTGACACTAACCCTCTTTGGGAATGCGATTGTTGGTTGTTTACCCGCCACCATTCGGGTGACTCAAGGTGCTTGGTACAGTGCACTGGGTCTTAAGGTCCATTAGTCGCCTTTTACGACACCCAGTGGAGGATATGGGGTGGTGCTATTCTTTATATCCGGACACCACACGGAATTTACTTTAAAAATTACTACCTACATGTAAACTACATTTACATCTTTACATTACATGTACCTTCTACAGACAACATTTTTTCTTAATAGAACCTTTAGCCCTAATAAATAATATGTAAAGAGGTTCTACTCTTAAATCAACCCAAGAAACCATTACTATAATGTGATATTTACTGTTGTTTCCAGATGCGTTCCGTCACATTGAAGGATGTTGAACAGGACAAGGTCGTCAAGACCGTCGCTGCCCATCTGAAGAAGTAAGTTCTTTAATATTCAATATCCTGTTTTACTATTTAATAGTATTTTATCCATAGCATCACACAATGGGATGGTGATGTGAAAATTGGAAAATTGCTAATTTGAATTGTCTATTATGACTAGGTGTTGTATATTATATATTAATCTGTTACAACATGAACATTGTTTATATTCAATGAATATTATATGCATGTACTATTTTCAATACAAAATATCAATTGAATGAACAATTTGACAACAAATGAAAGCATTAAAAACAGTCATAGTAATTATTGTTGAAATAGTGTCTATAAAAAAATCTTTTTATTTTTAGGACTGGCAAGGTCAAGGTGCCAGACCACATGGACCTCGTCAAGACTGGTCGTTTCAAGGAGCTTGCTCCCTACGACCCTGACTGGTTCTACGTGCGATGTGCCGCTATCCTCCGTCACATCTACATCCGCTCTCCCGTTGGAGTCAAGACCGTCACCAAGATCTTTGGTGGTCGCAAACGTAACGGTGTCACTCCCTCACATTTCTGCAGGTATGTACTTCTAAAAAACAATTAGCACATTTACACTAGTGCTGAGTGCTACCAGAAACTTTGTGACGCATATGGAATCATTGCACTTTATAAATGTGGAATGTGTGTTTCTGTATTGCACAGAAATGTTGATGAGAGGGTAATATTTCTGGAACCTGAATTTGAATACATAGTTAATCATAACTTATTAGATATGATGGCACTTCCTGATTAATAAATTAATAAATTTTGTAGTCAGACCTACCCACTATATTAATGTTTTATTAATATAGTGGGTAGGTATTTATGTTTTATTGCAAGCAATTATAAAAGATTTTGGGCTTAAAAGACATGCTATAAAAACTGAATGTCCAATGTGTACTACACATTATTTACAAGTATTAGTAAAGGATGCAAGTGAAGTTAACCATAGCAATTGTTCAAATTTATGAATTGTGGTGAAAAGTAGTTTAAGTTGATCTATAACAGTCTGATGTTTATTTCTCAAATTTATACTGTGTAAATTCTGTAAGAGTTTTAATTTATTTTGACTACATCATATTGAGCGACAAAGTAAATAATTTTAAATCCTTATTTTTCCAGGTCATCAGGCAGCATCGCTCGCAAAGCCCTGCAGGCTCTCGAGGCCTTGAAAATGGTTGAGAAAGTTCAAGATGGTGGTCGCATCCTCACTGTTCAGGGCAGACGTGATCTTGACAGAATCGCCGCACAGGTCCGCCTAAAGGCTAAGCAGGCCGCCAAGCAGGCAGTCATCGTTCTGTAATTTTATGACTAATAAAACCTAAAAGCTATGCAATTGTTTTAATTTTAACAACATAATGAAATCATTATTTAGAACTACCCAACAAGGCACAAGAATTTTTGCCAGCCATTGTCTATGGCTTACTGCGTCGGATGTCATTTAACATTATGGTATTATTATAAAACAATTCTCTTTAAGAGTTTAAAAGTTTTTTACACATTCAGTATTCGGCGCTTCGTTGAGCGAGCGTGAAGCGTACACAATGCGCGCTTGGTACGGCGATTAACGAGTTAACAGGTAGACTGAGTATGGTAGTGACGATCGTTATACAAGCTGCGGATTCTATACTAATACCTATATTTAGCTGAAGAGGTGTTTGAACGCGCATTGGGTGGAATTGAAAAATTCTGAACTGATTTTAATAATTCTCTCATCTACGGAAAGCAACATCCTTTGTGCTGAACTTAGGCCTTGTTATATTTTGAAACACAAAGGGATCCCTGATCTAACATCTTTTTTGTTTTTAAGTAATAATTGCATTTAGAAGAACTATCAACCTATCACCTTGCATCAATAAGAGAAGCTCAGATACTCAACAGTTTCAAGAAACTAGTAAATGAACACTTGCTTTCACACAACTAGCTTTCTCAGCCTCTATTTATTTATGTATGTAGTACTCATTTCTGTACGTATTTAGTATTTCTATACAATAAAGAACATACTTATTTTATGGTCAACTCTACAACAGTGCACCAGTTATCTACCTCTATGTATTAAATCTTCTTTCCTGTCCATCCAAAGGTTGGCAGAATTACAATGGAACAAATATTTTAGTAGTTTGGACAGTTTTATTAAACTCGAAACAACGCGTATTATTTCCGCCACTCCGCAACGTTCCCTGAGACCTGTCTGTTGTCAATTTATTTTATTACCACAAAATATCACATGAAAAAATAATGATACCCCAGTATGTGTGCAATACTCCGGTGCACTCTCTTATAAATGAGGAGCGTAATCAGCCTTACACAAACCAAATTTTGAAAACGCTCCTAAAAATTTGTCATTATGTTTTGATTGGGAATTCTACACCTTAGTTTCTAATGCAAGCATTCACTCAAACGCGTAAAATATAATAACAATTTAGCAGAATCACCTAGGTACTATCGCATATCATGTATCATGAAAAAAAATCGAGGTATAATTTCATTGTGCTAAGATCGGGTTCAGCTAGTATAAGGCTGACCGCACATTGGAGTCACGACAGTTTTAAGACAGACTTTCCTCACATAGGCAAGTCTGCCTTATACCTGCGTTGACTAGACTGTTTTGTCGTTGATGTGCGCGCCCGCATAAATAAAAAAGGGTAGCCGACAAACGTTAGTCAGACGTGTGGTGCGATTTGGACAATTTTGTCTATGAGACGTTTTGTTTGATGTGTGCGCACCTTCATATGTTTTGTATAGCAATAGTCTATCTTAAAACAATCGTGACTCCAATGTGCGGTCAGCCTAATACCCCGTACATAGTACACCATATAATACCCCAAGTCCCCAACCACTGTCACAACTGTCCTTGGGATGTGGTCGGTTGTGAACTTGTGACAATTTCCTTTTTTTTTATAAAATTTGATGGTATGGCTATTACTTAAACAAATATTAGTATTCTTTATTCTTCTGGAAGTAAAAAAAACGTGTAGCACCAACCCCAAGTAAAATGGGATAAGGGCAGGAAGATGATGATATTATATAGTACTAGCTTTTGCCCGCAACGTCGTCCGCGTGGATATCAGTTATAGCTGCAAAAACATAACCCCTCTCTGACGCAGTCGGTTAAAAAGTAGCCTATGTGTTAATCTAGGGTATCAGTTAACTCCATACCAAATTTCATCAAATTTGATCTAGCCGTTTGAGCTTGAAAGAGTAACAAACATCCATACATCCATACTTACAAACTTTCGCGTTTATAATATTAGTAGGATTCTTTATGTAGACAAACAAATTACAGTTCGTGTTATTTTTTTTCCCAGCTAACTGATAAATTATAAAAATATAGGCCAGCAAACCCAAACTGTTACAACTGTACGCAGTCAACCTTACTATATTAGTAAGCTTACAAGTCCATACTATTTGATGAATATGGGTCTCCTCCTTAGAGCATTAAACCAACGCTCTAAGGTCCACCCTGAAAGAAAGCGCGTGTTATCGACAACATAATTACGACTCATGCTTCTCAAAGCGCGCCCCAGACGCCCTCCAAACGCGTGTTGTTGACTCATTTATTATATGTAAACATTACGAAATGAAGGATTATTATGAACGAATAAATTTATTTCATGGGCTATTTTATTTAAATGTGGCAATAGTCAATCATAAAACGTCAATATGAAGTCAAAATCCTTCCCTATCTACGGCTAACTTCACGATTCAGAATTTGTGTACAGTGCGGAGCTCACAGCGCAGTTAGTTTCTTTGAAATATTGGTTTTGACTGGATGTGTTTGGATATGCAGTGATTACAAAATGTTGTTGGCATTTGGACGTGGTATCGGCTTTATATTTTTCGTGTGTTTGTTATCGTGCGTTGCATCTCTGCATCAGTATGGGACGCCGGGGAATACATTATACGTGGACAAAGATTTGCAAGACAGCCGTGGAAAATTGCAAATTATCAATAGATACGTAGAGAATGAAGACAGCAATCGTTTGGAAAGGAGAAAACGCGAAGCGGCAACGTTAACAACTCCCGCTATACAGAAAAACATAAGTACATGGGTAATAGTTCATATCCTGATTAAATACGGTTCCCCTTTGTAGCTTTGATTGATATTACCCGTATTATTCCTCCCACAATTTGATATTTGTCACTTTGTTTACAATGTTATATTGTTGTCATGCTTTCTACTATTTTTATCACTAAATGACGATTTCTTTTGTCTGAAGACTAAAGTTTCAGAAGGTCGTGAACATTCTTTATTTATATTTAGTTGAAAACGTATCTAAATTAATATGTGGGTAAACAGTCGTAATGACTAAGCATTTTTGGTGATAATTAATAAACTTAGGTTTTGGTTAAAGATTGAGACCTATTATCTGTCAAACCATTTTAGAGCAATTAATTAGCTATTTGTAATCTTAATAACAGTGAACCTGGCTAAACAATACACAAATGTTACATGATTATTTCCTTGATTTAAAAATAATCTGCACAATCAAACAATTTTAACAGTTTCCTTAATTTTTGTTTTAATATGTAACATTTCCTGATTAATAATTCTTTTGTTATACTTAATTAAAATAAAAAAAAAAACAATGACAATAAAACTTTTAAAATAAACAAGTGTGATAGTTGATGAGATGATGATTAAAATGTGTATTTTTTTAAACAGACAACTCATCTCAATGACAGTCATCAACAGTTGATGGTCCATTGGGTGGGTGAAGGTTCCAATGTCATCATCTGCCTGGCAAGGGACTCCAGCCCCAGGAACAAAGGAGGATTGTCACCATCCGCTCTCTTCATATCCTATGACTATGGAAAGAACTTCACAAATAAGACAGAGAACTTCAAACTGAGTGATGCTCCCAACAGCGGCTATGCTCAACTGGATAAGTTCTTTAATCATCCTAAATACCCGGAGTTTGTGAGTACCTTTTTATATTCTTGTTTTGTTTACTTTTGAATAGAACTGTAGTGCTGTTGACTTTGATGGTTGGAACATTCTAGAAAAAGCTATATTATACCAATGAAAGTGTAGGGTATTTTTAACTTTCTAAGTAGAAGAAGAGGTTCATTATGTACGGTCTATTTTTAATTGGTACAAATTGCTGTATTTTTCCTTTTACTGCTAGAAAAAATACTTTCTGTTAACAATGCTGAAGAATATGTTATTAAACGAAACAAAATTAAACTGTCCAGAAATAATAAATATTATGTACAGTTATTTGAAATGAATACTATAAGTATTGTAGTGTGGGAATTTTTAAAAAAAGATCTAACACAGCTTTCTAAAAATAAGTCAAAAATCTGCTGAAAATACAATCCAAATAGTAAAGTAAATAAGCAAACATTTCACAACATTTGTATTTTATAAAATGACAGCAATACAATTTTATTTGTTGAATCAAATGTTTAGAAATCTTGTTGACGTATTAAACAACAAACAGCGATAACTTTGTGTATCTATAGATAACACCTAGGTATATTATGAACATGATAATGTAATAGGTGTCAAATTACATTAAATAGTATGTTTAGGCAGCAAGTCATATGATATGTTGCAGTATGGTATAATAATACCATGCTATAATACTTTTTTTACTGAAGCATATCAGTACTTTCTCTTGAGGTGCAGATGGATATGCATATGTATTATGTGATCCCTGATCTTGGTAAGGACAAGGATGGAGTCGCAGTATTATTGTTGTTGTGAATCCATCATATTCCTACATATGGGTTAATGTTAGAAGTATTTAAGTCCTAAAAAAAATCTTCAGTTTAACATATTTAGTGCCACTTTTAAGATACTAGCAGTTAGCTGTACTTATTCTAATATTAAATAAGATTAAAAATAAGACTTAACATTTTACTAATATTATAACTGTCTAGGTATATTGCCAATATTCTAGTTATCTGACAATAGGTACATCTTGTTTATAATAATTTAAATAATATCGGAAATAAACAGGCCGTATTTTCCACATTTCAATATTATCTGTTATCATTACAGTCATTAAGAACAATTTGCGTGAGTCACTCAATTTCCCACTTAATTATTATAAAAAAACTGTATTCATATTGATTTAAAATAAATAAAAAATATGCTATGCTTTCGTCAGGTCCTATACTGTATTTATAGATTATATTTCTTTTATTTAAATATAAAATATTTTATTCTGCATTGTTTTTTTATGAGATAAAATCACACAAATGTCATTGCGAATTGTATTAAAATATTCTTTCACAAAAGTTCTCTTTAAAAAAAATGTGTATGCAACAATGTTTTAAAACTTAAAGCGAAAACGCACTAAATTCATAATGGAGTGCGTAAATCGAAAGCGAATCTTTTATACATATTATATCCAAATCCTACAAAACAATCATGAGAATAAAGTAGTAAAAAAATAGGATATTACTTTCAACTTTTTAGTATGCATGGCGTTAGACAAACTTACAAGGCATCATGCTATCTAAAACACACGTATGTGAAGTGACTATGCCTACCTGCTAAACTAAGACTATTAGTTGTGAAAGCGAGACGGCATATTGCAGGGAGTAGAGCGTCATTTCTTTTCCACAACTGCAACAGTCTTACTTTGAGAGGTGGTAGACCCCCAGGATGGTTAATCCTTTTACAGACGAGCGGACGAATTACGCAGAATGAATGTTAACTCGGTCGAGTTCAATTAATCTTAAAGCTCAGTTTCAAACGTAATGTGTGATTTAAATGTAACCTTAGACGTGTTTTGAGGTCGGTCTTCACAGTCATTTAGTAAATTAACCCTGGCTTTATGACACTGGTCGTGTAACAAACATATGCAGGAGTTACTGCAGCTAGTCTTAATGTCTCTAGTTTGCATATTTTTTTTCTCGTAGACAAACAACCAAATAAAAAAAAAAATTGTTGATTAGTGTCCTTTTCATTTGTCTTTTGTTTTTATTAAATTTAAGTTTGTAGCGGTACAGTATTATGCATTTAAGTTCAAATCCAGGTACCGTAAAGATAAAATATTTTCGAAAATCACACTTACTAAAATTACCAGCCATCAACATAACGGTCTCGCAATGATTTGTAAGCGAGGATATAATAATACTAGTTGCGATACTAGCCTGCTAAATAATGTACAGGTAAAAGAACTTGAGGTCATTGACGCCAGGTATTGAAGCAGCTGTTTAGTTTGCCATTGCTATGTTATTGTGTCAAACTCGATAATAATTGGCAAGTATGTTCATAAGCTGTCTGCACTACATTTATGTCTGTTTTTGGTTTAGCAATGCCTTAGTTTACCGTTACCGTTATTGCGGTAATGCGAAACACGTCGCTTTTTATAGTTTAACCGTGGTTAGCATTAAATTAATCACGTGTGGTTGAGTCGACCTTGATTTGTTGTCTGTTAAATATTATTTACGAACAAGGATTTATTCAAGCAGAAGCACTTGAAAATGTAAACATTTTGCCTGTACTACTTTCGAAATCACTTCGTTAGAAGGTCAGGTAATCTATCTCATGTAAAACATTAATTTTAACTTACTATGATATCTTAATATGACACATAACCTTAGCTTTACTTATTTCACAATTTATAAATAGGCGATAGGTCAGTTCGATTCTGGTTAGTCATGCTGGCATCACTGCAGTTTCCGCAATTACAAATAATTACCCACCCAATCTTACTTATGACATCCGCACGTCCGGTGACTGGGGTAAATACAGATGATAAAAGTATGAAATAGTGTAGGTAATTAGGTATTGTAAAAAAGTCAATAGTTTACTTTAATAGTACGCTAAGTATTTTAATACTAGAGGCAAACCAGCTTAGTACTTTAGTAGGGAATTTTTAGTGTGCGAGTCTGTCTCATGATTCGGTGCATCTATTTACGTTTTGATTTTATGATATAAAAAACGATTAAAGTTAAATTTAAGCCCTAAAAAATTACGCCTATAGTTCATAAACTAACCACGATCTCTTCCCACAGTGCGTATTCGTGGACTCGACGAACAAGAAGTTGTTCTACACGAGCGACCATGGACGAACCATTCACCGAACAGACCTCGTCTTCCACCCCAGCGAGCTCGCCTTTGACGAGGAGTTTCCCGACAAGTACGTCATCCTGGACAAAGTGGACAGCAACAGACAAGTAAGTACACTACATACACTAGGTACGATCGACCAAGATACTCTTACAAGTCGTTAAGGTCGAAAATCATTTGAGCACCTAAGAACGACAAGGTTGTTTTTCCCATGCAAAAATATTCTGGCAATTACTAATGTCAACCTTATAGCTATTATACTCTACATGAAATCTTAATACTGGTTGACCACTTTCTTGGCCGACCGTACAGTAAGTACTTGGGGACTTGCCCGAGGGGATGTCACCAATCATACAATCTCGGTAGTTTGACCGTCACGTGGCTAGGACAATTGTCACCTAATGATTTATTGTGTTGTTGTGTACCAGTTTTATTTCTGCTTAGTGAACGTACTGAAATGGTTTTTTATAGCAGGCTGTGTTAAAAATTAACAGGAAACCTTATTTTTGAGCCCTGTCAAAACATGCGCCAGTGAAAATTTCTACCTTGAGCAATACGAGATGAAACCAATGCAGAAAACTCATCATAGACTGTCGGAGCAATAACGCTGTTCCATTTCGATAGCCAATAAGTGGCTGCTAATGCTTCGGAAGCATTGCTTCCGAAAGCGATAACCGTCTTAACCATGTGATATGGTCTAACTTTACCTTTGTTTCTCTAGATGTACCTGACATTGGATGGCGGAAAGACGTTTAAAATGATCCAAAGCTACGTGAAGACATTCTTCTGGTCTTCGGGCCCCGGTTTCTCGAAAGTTTTCTACATGGAGCGCTGGAAGCCAGACGGAACAAGTACGGTGTTCAGTGCCAGTGATCCAACCGACCTGGTCAACGCTGAAATACTTTTCGAAGAAGCCAAGGATTTCCAAATCAAAGGCGATTACATGTTCGCTACGAAACAGGCCAAAGAGTTCAGAGGCGTAAGTTTTTATTGACATTTCAATACTTTTTATGGTTGCCTTATATTATTGCTACACTTGGACGATTGAAAACTTTCCGAAAGTACGCAAATTAATCTGCGTCGTTACTTACGTCAAAATCATTATTTGTAGAATTGTATTTCACTTCGGTGTGCGCTTTTTCCTTGGTCTAGAGAAGTATGTAGGTAAATAGTTATGATAACAGCTAAGGTCACTTGCGCGTTGTGTTTAATTCCCATACCTTGCATTGTTATCGGCCAATGTAATTACTCAAAAACAAAACAAGTAAGAAACAAAGAAACCTCGAGTGCAAATAACTTGGTTCGCCGATCAATCAACATTCACCTTTATGTCAAAAACATTGTTGTTGGTAGAAACATCGCTGTTCTGTTTTAATAATATTCGCGTCATAATCAGTTGATAATAAATTATCGGGTACTTAGCTACTAGGAAGGAAAGTTTGAAACGTTGATTGCTTATGAATCGAATCATAATAAAATTGTTTTAAGCAGTAACTTTATCGTTTTCCCCTTTATTGTTTATGGCAAGGGAACGATTGTAAAAAGCGAAACTGTGAAGCGGGTAATTAAATTACACGAGTACAGGAAACATAATATCCATTTGACGAATAAACCGATTGCGATATTTACATTGATCCAGTTTTTAGCCTTCATTTTTTTTAATTATCTTTAGTTATCATAACTGGTAAAACCACATGTAATTTGATCACAAAGTCTTTGTTTACAAAATTATGAAAACATCTCTTGTTACTGTGTGTTTGATTATTCTGTTATCAGTCGTTAACTCATGCGAAAGTAACATCTGACAATATCGATATAATTTATGCGTAACGGCTTTATCGATTTATCGTACCTACACTATCATTGTTTTTCAAAACATAACACACGCGAAATGTTAAAACATTCTAAACATTCTATACCTTTATATTATGAGATGAAGATTTATACCAAAGAGTTTCTTTTTTATGAAGGCTAACTACCAATATTTTACTGAATATAATTAAGTATAAATAATAAACTCAGTCTCTGAAGTTTAGTATTTCCGCTTTCAAAAAGAGACAGGGCTATTGGCATATGTAGCTCTATTCTTATCAATTCCTAGAATTATTGTTTTAAAATTTTACAGTCTTAATTTCAGTATTAAAGTGTGTTAATATTGAAATGTGTGATTCATCAACGTGACTCACACTCAAAACATAATGCTTAGTTCAATGAATTCGTTCTACTGCCTACATTACGGCGGTATCTAAATACTGTTGAGTAGCCTGTCGCGAAATTGATAACATGTTTGTGTCTAGTGTCTCTGGGTACTGGGTAGTTTAGTGTTTTGTCATGATTTACGCGATAACATTTTTGTTGTTTTTCGGAAATAAAGATAGAACCATTTTGTTTATTAATTCTGCGCATTTTGTTTCTCGCCAAGTTGTCTCCGCACTCTTTTAGGGAAAAGTTAAGTGTTTGAGATATTTTATACTCTCAAAATAAACAATGTTCTTGCAATAGAGCGATTTTAAAATCAAGGGAAGTCCCGGAAACCTCTTGGCGTCTATAAACCGATATTTTTAAAGTAAACAGTCAATATTAGTCATTTCAATAATAAGTATGCAATCAACAACGTACATTGTTGGCGACTTTGTAGAAGGCATTTGAGTCATCAATTACTGCACTTTGACATTGGTGTAGGTATACCGGCTTGTTAGTACCCTCTGTATCATGTAACCACGCGGTAAGGAAGTCGCTTGTCAAGGATAATGCGGCAAATTGTGAAGCCGGCTCCTTGTGACTAGAATATTCGCAGAAATTACCCGAATCACCTTTGTTGATAATATAATGTATGCACCACTTACGAGATCATAAGATCATGTGGTTACTGTAGCTAGCTCCGTGCGTTTCTCGGGTTATTGACTTGCCTGTATTATGTTTATTGATACGCTTTGTTAAGACTAATTCGACGCCTACAGCTGCGGAGTGCGATCTACTTACGAGTCGTGCGGTTTACTGCGTTAACAAGCACTTAGTAGATTTCAGCCATTCAATATGTACTTTTATTTAAAGACTTATCTTTTGAAACAAATAGGCGGCAGACAATAATTCTCGGTTTTTCTATCTGAAAAGTCTTTGTCTATAAGGAGATAGACGACCCGGCAGTATTCGTGCAAACGTAAAGTATTTCTGTATAAGTATTTTTACTTTCTAGTTCAGAGCGGCTAAAAATGCAAAGTACCCACATCTGTCCTAAATAGGTTTAGATATTCTTGCAGACTAGTGCACATGCAGACTATATTTTACTTTTTAATTGCTGACTTTCACTACTGGATTTATATGGAATTTTATTTATATAGAATAATTATTTACCTCGGTCGAACGAATTTAATTACAACAGAATTATCATTTTATCACACAATTTCCATTTTATAAGCAATTACACAGGCTCATCGGCAAGCTTGCCTAGAAACGTTATTGTGATATCAAGAATAACAATCGTTTCTTATTTGTTTTTTACACTCTCATTGTTTATTCTGTCATTTATTTAAAGAGTAAATATGGGCATTGAAAGTAATCGTTTTATTGACTTTCTCGCATAATAATGCCGTATTAATTGTCGTACCGGTGCAAAGAAACAAGAAAATGAGCTATCTTATTTTCCTTTACCTGCTTGTAAGATGTATGTAAAGTATATTATGTCTATTGTGTTTTCTTGCGTATAAATATACAATATTCTAGTCATGTCGACGAATTTGTTATGTCTCAGAATGTGCGCATGCAGTGTCATTCATTCGTACTTGTGACGTCACGTCGTGGTGAAAAACTTTTCATTTGCAAATTGGAGCTCAACATTAGTTCGAAGAATATTATTTAAGGATAGACCGTCGATAGGTATAACCGTGAATTAAAAATTGATTATTTCTAATGATTTTGTAGATCTAGCTCGTTAATGATGCGGTTATTAATATCGCCCATACTGGACCCACGTATTATAGAATATATCTATACTCCATCGACACGAAAAGAAGATCTCAAAGATATTCATCAATAATAATATATTATTTCTAATATCTTTATATCGATATGAAAATTAAACGCAATTAAGTAATTTTCTACAATTGCGACGCACACGACCTAACTTGGCTCCCAGCATGTTTTTATATTTACGCTCAAGTTATTTTAGTACGACTAATATATTCACATTAGTTTGTCCCGATGTAGGTCACTGCTGTTGGTATGCGTAATTATTTTATGCGATGCAAATTAAGTTCTTGAACTTTATTTTTTCGTACTAATGTAACATCGTTTTACTTATGGATATAGTTATTATACTACAAATATCTTATACACTACAGTTTCTGTGCGTTCTCGCCTTGAAAGTATAATTCGTTTTTTTTCTTGAAACCTTTCATATTTACGGTTAGAATTTGGTTTGCTGTAAAAGTGGTTAATAGAGCAAAACAAATGACATCGATGAGACTATAACTACATATTAATTTGTATACGTATCGTTAATTTAGGTATCTAGTACTTATTTAGAAACTGGGTGACGCATAACGTTAGCCATACATAGAAGAAGGCGAAGTAGTTAAATTAATTATTACTCTACACGATCGTGAAGCGTACACAACACATACACACGCACGACGTTTTCACTTACATAGAGTCCAAGGTCTTGAAAATTACTGTAAGCGTACTGAAATGGATGAAATAAACTTCAGTCCTATTTAGCTAACGGTAGGTATATATTTGCTGTGCATAAGTTGTTGTTCCAAAAAGGGAAACTAACAACTTTTCGAAGATCTGTCGACCACTAGTCTATCCTAACTGTGTCTATCAAAAATCAACCTTGTAGCGACGGAATAAGGATAGCGTTTATTTAAAAATCTTTGGATGATAGTACAATTGTGAATATCTGAATACTAAATGACAGGACATATACCTATATGGTTACAGAACTAGTTTATTGCGTTGTTCTTTATGGGTGAAGGCTATAATAATTTCTGTACCTAGGATATGAATCTTCCTTATATTGTCTTTGACAACATTCCAAGACTATTCGATTTGCCTGTATAATTCGTCTTAAGCATTTGTATACAATAAACTCGTGGTCTTTCTAGGTTTCAAGTACTTTTACTTTTTACTTAAAATAATGCATTTTAATTGCTACTTATTAGACTAGAACAAATCAAGAGCATTCGTTTCTCTTCGCCTTCGTTAAATCAAAACCTCTTTTGTTTTATTTTTGTTTCTAGAGATTGTGGGAATAAGTTTAGAGATTAACCTTTTTTTTTGTATTTAAGTTCGCACTTATTTTTTTCAGCTTCAATGAGTCACAAAATTTAAAACTCGAGTAGTCCACTTCTCTATTTTGAGTACTGTTTAGTTTTTTGCTAACGACGCCGGAGCAATTACAAAAAGCCGGCCAAGTGTTTCTTACTCTAGCTTCTGAACCTTTTCAGAGCAGGTAGGCGACATTAATCACGCCTTGACTTATACTTACAAGTTCTCTTTACCAAGTCACCAATTTAGTTAACGATATTTTTATCGTACTTTTATATTGAACTTTATTTAATAGGGATATAAACTCAGTTATTTTTTGGATCGCGTTTTTCCTTGTTTATCTCTTTTAGAAAAACCCATGTCTGTATTACCTATAGTATTAGTATTATTAGTGTAAGGTTCTTATGATCGTCGAACAGGTTTCTGCGAACTCCAAATGACCTTTCAGCAAAGCTCTTCATTATGTCATTTGATATCGTTGCGCACTTAGCATTCCTGCATCGGAGGTAGCGGGGGGGGGGGGGCATTTCTAGAAAGGACTGTGGACGTCATGTTCTCTGTACGTAGCCCATTATACCTACGTAAGGTATAATGCCCGATCAATAAGCATTACTATAAACACAGTATCAATGAATACAGTAGTTTAACTCGGCTGTTTCTAGTAAATAAATCCTTACAGTTGCGCCGTACGTAAACAGCAATACGCTACCTACAGCATTATAAATACCGTACATCTTTTGAGTTTTCGTCAAGTTTTGTGATCGAAAATATTTTTTTTTTTTTCAAAACAAGTAACATACTCGTTCGTACAAAATCCCTACTCTTATGCTGAACCACGATCCGACAGCGTAGGCATAACTCGCGTTGTGCCGATATGGAGACATACTGTATATTATTCTACTGTGTCATAAGTATTTTGATGTCATTGTTGTTGTAATACGAAGTGAGTGCCTTTCAGGTCACATAAACAAATGTTTCAAGTTATAGTACCAACAAGGTGTCCTTTGTGGCCGTACAAATGGGTCTGTTCTTTGGTACTTATCGAAGTTTTTAAGTGCCATTGTGCAATAAGTTGCTTGGCTTAGATAAGGTAGTTTGTATTAGCTGTTAGGTTACATTATGTCAAGTGTTACACCACTTATTTTTGGTGGGATTTTTCCAGAATATTTAAAGAAATAAGATGCTCTTATTTAGATATTTGTTTCCTATTTTGGAACCTGCTTTCACTATTTGTGGTAAATTCGATACCGAAATAGTTATATTTTTACTCTTTCAAAAACTGAAAGAAGCAAAATAGATACCTTCTATCACAAATTTTCCAAGTTGTACGGTTTAGTTCTTTAATTATGCGTTAGAGCTTCGTGTTTGTAAAAAGAGTAATTATAGCCATATTTACACTTCTAACAACTTAAGCACACAAATTTACTACAGTACAGTATTATTTTTTATTTTGCTGTCCGTTTGTTAGCTAACATTCAGCACGAAACTAAAGAAATGTGAAGTTTTTAAAGTTATGATTTGAATGGATTTTTTTTTCAATTTAATCGTCGCATTTTAAATATTCAGATTTAATCGACATTTACGACTGTTATTATAGTAATTAATCACGATTTGAGCAGTTTGCGGCATATGCATTATTGCAAAACAAAATCGTTTGCAAATACACAACATTCTAGGTCGATCTAAGATGGCAACCGGTTTACATTTATTTCATAATATATCCTCTATATTACTAGCAACAAAACAACAAAGCTGAAGATATATTGAACCGTTTATTACGTACGTTATTAACGTATTGTGATGGTAATATACCTTTATTATTAAGTCGTGAATACAATGAAGTTGTCACGCACTGTATTGTTATGTCTTGTACTAAACAATGTTATAAGTTTAGAAAAAACGATATAATCTTTTATGACTGCTAGGTGCGTTGTTTTCCTTTATCTATTATTCCAAAAACGAAAGTTAGGAACTTTTGAAGTCATATATCTCAAAGACGTATTTACTTGACGTATTTATTATACATATAAACCTTCCTCTTGAATCATTCTATCTATTAAAAACAACCCGCTTCAAAATCCGTTGCGTAGTTTTAAAGATTTAGACGAACAGACAGACATCGACAGCGACTTTGTTTTATACTATGTAGTGATACTTAATTATTTGTAAACTTTTAGTCGTGGTTACCAATTAGTAAAGTGGTGCTAACAATCATAATTGGCAAGTTAGTTTCGGAATCACCAAGTCCGTAGAATTGATTGAAGTGTGAAATCGATCAACAGGTTTACAGCAAACACTAACTGTATGGCAGATAAAATTAGTTAGCACTCAATATAATTAGGTTGTAAAATCTTACTAAACAGCTGTTAGGTACAAAAACTTGTAATATCTACTACCTTCTAATCGTCAAGTGCACCTTGCTGTTATAAATTTGTTACATAAATTGACAAGCGAGACAGTTTCAAACTTTCTAAAGTAGAGCGACCAGATGTTACGTTCAAGTTACTGCATATGGTCAAAGGCATCTTGTTAGACAGTTGTTTATTTCTTTATTTTCTAAGTTAAGTGTAATTTAGTTCAGATATCGCAAATATATAATGTGCGAATTCCTTTTTCAGAGAAGCACCCTGAACCTGTACATTTCACACCAAAGAGGTCCATTCTACAAGGCAGAGTTTCAAACAGAGTTGGATCTAAAGAGGTTCCATATCGCCGATGTAACTGACCAACGTATATTTGTCTCTGTCATGCACACTGACTCTCTTGCTGACTTGTATGTGTCAGAGATAAGCAACAATTTCACTCAGTACAACTTTGTCTCGAGTTTGGAGCATATTCTTTGCTATTTCCCTGATGCGAATTGGAAGGACAGCTGGCTTGAGTAAGTTAATTTATAATTATTTGTAATTAATTTACTGAAGTAATTTACATAAAAAAAAATGTCAGTAAAAAATATCGGTATAGAGTATTCGCTGTCTAATAATTCCGCCAAATAGAAATGGAAACGAAAATATTTAACGTAACAATACTATTTAAAACCATTTGAACTAGGAAGGTCGTTTGATATTTGCCAAAAACTAACAAATCCCAAAGGGAATTTCTTGAATGTCTTTGTTGTTATTTTTAGTAGACCTTGGTTATTAGGACAAAAGTATTTCGGTCACAATGTCACTGAGATGTCAGTCTTATACAAACTTTAAACACTAATACCTTGACGTGAATGAAGTAAACAATTACCGGGTCACTTTCAGGGATGTGACGGAGGATCCGTTCACTGATCTCTACCGCGTGGAGGGACTGAAGGGCATCTACATAGCTTCGCGCGTGGACTCCAAGGCTCCCGTCACCAACATTGGACCAGAACATCTTATATCCCTGATTACATTCGATCATGGAGTCACTTGGTCGCCTATTAATCCACCAACTGAAGATGAGAATGGTAATGTAACCACTAGCTTTAGCTAATAATCTATTGAACTAAAAATATACCTACAATTATTTATTGTAAATGTACTATTCAGATTATTCTAGATCATCTTTTGTGTTGTTTTGGCCTTGACTTCATTGTACAAGACTTGATTTTTGAGACTGATACTTGTGCTGATAGTATCTCTCGTTTGAGGCAGTCACAATGACACCATAAACCAGATTATTTGTTTAATCTATTGCTGCCAATATGCTGGTTAATTTTATTTACCTCTTTCGTAAAAAGTATTACATGGAAAGGGATAAATAATAAAAAAAATGGTATGGTTTGGTAAAAAGTAAATTCGAGCAAAAAAAAAATATATTTTAAATAAACAATGATATGGAAAAATATGTTACATGTATCGTCATTACACTTTTCAGTGACTGTAATAATTATGCACCGCCGTTGCTTACGCATTGCTTATCGTCTTACGTTGCTGGCCTCGGTTGCCAACAGACTTTAATGTATAAAGAGTTTCCTTTAAAAGGCTTTGTTGTGAAACTGTTGTTAATGAATATTTCCTCGAATAAGTTGTTGTTTTTATTAATTAATTAAAATAATTATTCAAAATATAATTATGATAGAGGTGTTTTTCCTTGAATAAATATCATCGGAATTATATTATTTTGTTATTCCACTGCAACTTTTATTGCAGTTAATGACGTCAGTAAATAAGTCAGCTTATTATATTGTTTGTCTCTAGGTAAACCGTTGACCTGCCATATAGAGAACTCATGCAGTCTTCATCTATGTCAAAAGTTCAGTCAGCTGTACCCAGTCACAAGGTAAGAATAATAAACAAATATAATCACGAAGAAATGTAACCCTTATGGTAATAAGGATAAAGTCTAGTTTTGAGATTAGTATTATGATTTGTAGGTATTATCGATCGTATCGATAACTATGTTTATAATATATCAAGTTTGTTCCGCCTTAATATGATGCAACGCTGTTTTCGTAGATATCCTTAAACGCAACAAATAGTTCTTAATTTTTCTTGCTAAGTAAATGAACGAGATCATTTACATTAGAGAACGGAACCCGTATTAGGAAATCTTAAGGGCTTGTACTAGTCATTATATTATTATTAGTATTCAAACTAATACGGCTCAATATTTTATCCCTCCCCTCTTATGCTCCCCTATGTGTCGATAATCTAAACAATTGTTAAATAACAATAGTCTATCAGGCTTATAGAAATGGGCCCATATGCAATAAGAAACGATTACGAGCTATTATATAATAAATTAACTATTTATACTAGTACAGGGCCCACAAACCGTCAAATAGCTATGGCAAATGTAAATGTACTACACTAGGAGACCTAACACTGCAGTGCGCGAATAAATGACGAAATTGGTAGCAAAAGGTCAAGTAAAACCAATCAAATGTTGATCCTGCGAGAGTTTTCAATCTTTGGCAGGATCAACGTTTGCACACACGAATGCTTGTATTTAATTTACAAAAAGTGTGGGGTACACCTGTTTCTGATTCTAAAGTGTCATTGGCATCGTATAATTTTTCGCACGATATTAGTTTCTCAGTGTTGTCATCTCGCTGTTATTACTGATCACTGTTTTACACAGTACGTGCACTTATCTCCTCCACTGGCACTCCAGAGCTCGTTTTATTCATAATTCGCGCGCAAATTTTAAGGATGCATAAATTATATTTTAACTTTCTTCGCTTTGACTCTACTAGTATAGATAAGATTGACCCTTATTGATAAACCATGACATCATGTTATCAATTTACAGGTTGATTGTACGATACGATTGTATGATTAGTAAAACAAATAAGAATTACCTCGACCAGTCACTTATAGTCGAAGTTTACGATAGTGTTTATGACGCTAACAATAGTGTTAATATTTTCACCTAGTTAATACCTAATATTATTAATAAGTTAATGATGATTATTTAATTTATCCGCTCGAAGAACAACATTAACTTTAATGTTATTATAATTTTAATATACTAAACACAAAAAGAAAATATGACGATGTTTGTCTGTAAGCAAAGCGGTCATTGCCTTGCAGAATTATACAAACTACAGATTGAAGTCATTGAAGTGTCTGTGTCAACAATGCATACAATAAAAATATTTACGGAAAACATAAGCATATCAGCGCTCTAATATAAAAAGGAAATAACCTTATACTTGCTTGATACCTTTGTAATCTTAGCGACAAAGTCACCTTGAACTCTTTACGTATCTCGATACATAATTGAATTACCGACCGCCTTCTGACGATATGATTTATCTGTTTACTGCATAGTTTGTTGACCCTATTGACATAGGAAGGAATCATTTACTGAATTAGACGGTTGACGCTGCACTACCGTTTGTAGTGAGTCAAATCAATATCACGGGAGCATGGGTCGAACTACTTGTGGTTTGATAACGAAACAATGCGCTAGGATAAATATATTAAGTATATTTTAGATACAGCTTTATATAGCTACAGTTAAGTCTCAGTATAAATATTTTGTATAAATACTATAGCACTAGTTTAACTCGGAGTTATTAAAAGATAAATGCTTGCCGGGCAGTACGGTTAGTAGTAATAGCGATAGGGCTACCCACCTACAGCATTTTAATTACGTCAATAACACACTGTCTCTTCATCACTGCGGCACATGTCATGCCACGATTCCATAGCGTTGGTTAACTCGCTTTACGTCGATATGAAGACTTAATACCGAATATATTATTATACGATGGTTAAGAGTTTCTTTTAAAGTAATACAACAAATATTATCTTTACGATGATGAATAATGTGTATACGGTCTGATTCTCATTTTATATATCTGGTATTTTCCCAAAGCGTTTTTTGCCTTTCATGTTAATAAAAAGTTGCATTTTGACTTGATTTCCTTGATGTATCTTTCAATTTAATTAAACCGTACTTAACATGGAACATAGAGAATTCGAAACAGTAAAGAATTTTAAAATAATACCCTCCTTGAAGTAACCATTAGCTTTTAATAGGTAAACCACTTGTTCTTCACAAGGTGTCAACATTTGTGGGATGCTTTTTGCAACATTTTGAACTTTTTGCCTATTTCTTGAGCATTTATATCTCAGCTTCTAAATTACGTATACTACGATATCATATTCTGCCTAAAAATCTGTTTCAAATTATAGTATAGTTTGGGTTTAAAACTGCTCAATTCCTATTGCAATTCTATTGCTTACATTATCTTCTGCGCGTCGTTACTCATCCTTCGATAAGTCTTGTATACACATCTGGTGACGACTTGGTATTTATTGTAACAAACTTTTCCTTGGAAACAAGAATGAATATTATTCAATGCCTTTTAGACTCAATGATTCAAGTTTATGCACATCTGAATAGAGTAAATGAATCAGACTTTGCTTATTCACAGGACTTTAATTAATATAATAATTATTGGTTGTGGTTTATATCCTTAATTCATTAATATTATGAAAAAGATTATTTAGATTACACTTTCATCCTTTAGGTTAACTTAATTTATTAATAAGTATTTGTTAACGATTTTTTTAATAATTTTGTTTTGTTCAAAGCAATATTTATTTGATAAGTTTTTGTGAAACTCCTAAAACCCGGAAAACGATGGGTGTTTGTATAAACGTTTGCTTTAATCTATACTCTAATATATTGTTAGCAAATAAACATTAATTTGCTTAATGTAAAAATGCTGATTAAACTAAATTACTTGCAGCCTACCAGGAAATGTGGTTGCGAACGGTTTGAGGTAAACTCATACGAATAATCGAGTGCATTAAACACTTTATCTTTTTGCTTTTATTTTACTTTGCACATTGCACGGAAATAATTGTATTTTTCATTAGATCTAAACTACTCATTTTATGGATTTATTTTGTTTGTTTTATTTGAAATGCATTAAAATATTATTCATTCATTTGTTTTTAACATACAATAATGTTGTTTTGTTTTCTCAGATATATTAATAGCAATAAAACGTAGAAATTGTTTTAGTTACTATCATAATTAATTTGTAAAAGTTGAGCATGGCGTAGCTTTGGGTCATTGGTGTTAATATCATTATTTTAGAAACGAATTGAAAGGGTTTTTATTTAGTGTATGTCGGGTGACACATGTGTGTAGCATGATTGGGGAGTCATCACAGCATTTTTATTATAGGTCAGCCAGCATAATGAGCTCTAAGTCAGCCCCTGGTATTATAATGGCTACTGGTGTTATGGGCAAGTCGTTGAAGGGAATCCCCGGAGTCTACATCAGTCGAGACGCTGGCCTCACATGGAAGAGGATCCTCAAGGACTACTACTTCTTCAACTACGGAGACCACGGCGGTGTACTGGTCGCAGTCAAGTATTTCAAATCTCGCGGCGAAACCAGAAAGATATTATACTCCACTAACGAAGGAATCGAATGGAACTCTTATCAGTGAGTCATTGAATGCATTGTGTGTTATCAATACTACATTAATTGTTGGTCGTTATTAACCATATTAATTTGTAGGTTCAATGCCGATGACCTGCGCATCTACGGACTGATGACCGAGCCGGGCGAGAATACCACAACGTTTACTATGTTCGGATCAGCTAACGAGCAACATCAGTGGATAATTATTACCATCGATCTGAAAAACACGTTTCCACGTAACTGTACCGACGAAGACTACAAGTACTGGTCACCATCGCCTCCTAACTCATCGGTGTCTTGTGTACTCGGAACTAGGAACACTTTCCAAAGACGTCTGGCTCACACTAACTGCTATAACGGAATTGATTACGACAGACCTTTTAAGAAGGAAACCTGTGAGTGCAGCCGCCGCGACTTCGAATGTGATTTCGGTTTCATGCTCTCAGGAACCGAATGTATTCAGAACAAGTCAGTCAAATACGACCCTTACGCTCTCCCGGCGGACTGTCAACCAGGACACTTCTACAAGCGAACTAAGGGCTATAGGAAAATTGATGGAGATATCTGCAGTATTTCTGGTTACATGGCTTATGTACCTGAAATGATTCCCTGCCCCATTGGAGAACCCACGGAATTCATGTTGGTCGCTTTAGGTAACAAAATCGCTCGCATAGACTTAATCGATAATTCCACCATTTACCCTGTAATAAACGAAAGAAATATAGTAGCTATCGAATTCGATATTAAAAACAACTGTATTTATTGGGCTGATATCGAATTAGACAAGATCAGTCGTCAATGCTACAACAACGGGACTGCTCAGGAGATTATTATCGATAGAGATTTGGCGAGCATTGAGGGAATGGCGTTTGATTACATCTCAAACGTTTTATTCTTCGTCGATGGTCTGAGGAAGAAAATTGAAGCCGTAAGGATAGATATGTTACACGACAGCAGAATGAGAGTTACAATTTTGGACTCCAAAATTCTATCTAGGCCACGAGGCGTCGCGGTACATCCAAAGGCTGGCTACCTCTACTGGACCGATTGGGACAGGGTCAATCCCTCCGTATCGAGGTCAAATCTTGACGGTACGGATGTTAAGAAATTGTTCGGTAAGCCAATTGTCCAGTGGCCTAATGGGATAACGATCGATCAAATGTCCGAGAGAATTTACTGGGTCGACGCTATGGAGGATTACATCGCTAGCTCGGACTTGAACGGGGATTATTTCAAGAGGATCCTGTGGAACGATGAGCGAGTGACCCATCCGTTCGCGGTTGCTGTGATAAAAGATAAAATGTATTGGGATGATTGGAAGGTTAAGTCTATTTTCATGGCTGATAAAGACAGTGGTTCGAATGTAGTCACGATAAACAATTCTTTTATTGGTTTGATGGACCTGAAGGTGTACGCTCACTTTGTACAGCACGGCAGTAACGCTTGCTCTTATAAGAACACAAGCTGTGACGCGATCTGTCTCGGCGGGCCTGGGAACACGTTTAGCTGTCTATGCCCTGATGGGTTGACGATGACCAATGGAAAGTGTTTGTGCGCCAACGGCACAGAACCCTTCGCAAACTTGACCTGCCCAGAGACTACAGTGTCTTCTTGCGCACTTGTAAGTATTTTTTTTAAGTTGACTTGACCTACTTACTGATTCTGAGTCATAACACGTGTCGTCAAAACTCTTTATTGAAAACATTATTTATCGGCTATCTGTACCTACAGATCGCCATGACGGTGGTAATAAGCCGATAACATTTATACGATGTTAGAAATTTAGTCATCGATTAATATGATGGAAATACCTATTATATTCAATTAGCATTTATGTCTCTCAATTATATCTTTCTAGAACGCCTGTTTCAAATAAAAATAAGTCTGCATGATTCTTTTTTCACAATGATGGCTGTACCTCTTCATAAAACCTTTTTTTAATTGTTCCTTCTTAAACTAAAACTCTATTCTAACATCATCAGGACCAGTTCATGTGCAAGAACGGCAAGTGCATCTCGTCCTACTCTCGCTGTGACGGCAACAACGACTGCGGGGACCTGTCCGACGAGATCGGCTGTATGTGCGTACCGCCGATGATAATGTGCGACAACACCCGCTGCTACCTCCCGCATTGGAAGTGCGACGACGATATCGATTGCGCCGATATGAGCGATGAGAAAGGTACGTCATTAGTGATATCACACGTTTTATGTTAATGAGTTCGTAAAATAACCTTTAATGTTAACGTAAGTTAATTACGTATTTTTTTATAAGTACAAGCTTTGCATTGCGATGTCAATGTTGGATAAAAAGTAGTACATTTGTAATTCCATAGTATGAGCTACTTCCATACCAAATTATATAAAAGTTGGCCCAGCCGTTGGACCATGAAAATGAAACAAAAACACACTTTCGCCGTTATTGTATTAGTATAATAACCAAATAAAACTTCAAATAATAATTCATGTAAAAGAAGTATCGGAAGAACATTTGAAGACAGTTTTTACGGACTGTTTCAGACTGCGGACATCGTAACTGCACTGAAAACAAGTTCCAATGTGACAACGGCCATTGCATCGAGAAGCGATGGGTGTGTGACGGCGACAACGACTGCAAGGATGGATCTGATGAACGAAACTGCACCGTAAGTAGATAACATTAATGTTCAAAATTGCTTGTACAGCTTCGGCCACACTTGTAAATTTTGAAAATAAAACACTTGTTTTATATTTAGTTGAATTGTTAAATCATTCAAATTTATGTAATCATGAAATAGTGGTTAATTAATGGTAAAAGAACTAATTATTATACCAATGAATTTAAATGCGTTGGTAAATATCCACCATTAAGAGTATACGTAGGCAAAGAAAATATGCCAATCACATACAATATTTCACAACATTTACAATAGTGTTTAGTCGTTTGAGTAAGCGCTCGACTATTTCGCCGTTGTGTTCAACTGTCAGGATGGCCGAGCGGTCTAAGGCGCCAGACTCAAGGTTCCCTTGCTTACTAAACGTGAGTTCGAGTTGTTCTGGTCCTCTCTGAGGGCGTGGGTTCGAATCCCACTTCTGACAAACTTTTTGTATTCTTTTGTTGATTTTTATGTGAAAGTTTTTAGTATTTTTGTAATGTAGTTGATAACTATTTATAAAACATATAAATATCATTAAATATGAACTGGCATAGTAATGATGCAAGATTGTTATTCTGTTAAAGATATTTTGAGTTTACAGCTAGAATTTTTATCATATTTTGAGTTTTTTTTTAATATTTTTTTATCTAAAGGGCTGCTAGTTACATTATAACACATACATCCGTAGTATTTTACACCTATCTACAACAAACTTAACTATATATATAAAACAACAACTTACAGTTACAACCGAAGCGTCCGGACATCATAGACAGCTGTTCCGGCAACGGCTTCGCCTGCAGTAACGACAGCAGCATGTGTATCCCTAACTCCTGGGTGTGCGACGGTGAGAAGGACTGCGATAATGGTGAAGACGAAAGGGAACAGCGCTGCAAGGACTCCACCTGCGCTCCGTATATGTTCCGGTGCCCGAGTGGGAAATGTATATTCAAGTCTTGGGTGAGTGCATCAAAAACTTTGAACTTTTTTGTTTGGCTTTGTGACGTCTTTCCACGTGTCTAACTAATATTCGCTGAAACTTAAGGAATTTACTGTTATCTTTCTTATAAGAAATGAATATTAGAAATATGTGAAGGTCATAAATAAATAAACATATTTACTGGTTAATATAGTTTAAAGTGTTAAGTTTTGTGTATATTGATCCAATATGTATATTTTTGTTAAATTATTGGTGAGAAAGTGATGTAACAAAGCCAAATCTCAGTGGATAGGTCACAGACGTCACGGTAGTAAAACTCTTATCAACATTTTTTCAGCGACACTCATTAGTCATTTTAGTAATATTTAAAAATAATATTTATTATTAGGTCTGCGATGGCGAGAACGACTGCGGAGACGAACTCTTTTCAGACGAGACGAATTGCTCGAACACCAGTCATTCAAAACTGCTTCCTCTTCCCGGTACAGAGAAACCAAATTTCCCTAGCAACGGTACTTGTTTGGAATGGATGTTCAAATGTCAAAATGGGAACTGTTTGCCGGATTGGTGGAGGTGTGACGGTATAAACGATTGTGGGGAAGGTGACAAGTCCGATGAGATCGGCTGCGGTATCGACGTGCCTCATGAGACCCCGCTCGTGCCCGAACACCGCCCGCCCGTGCCGCGCAAGTGCGGGAAGAATGACTTCACGTGTGCTGATGGTGAGTTCATTGGTGATAGCTTTACATTACTGAAAATTGATTGTCCAGTTATCAGCCTTATAGTTCTACTATTAAGGCAACAAAAATGAGACAGTTTTTTTTACTACTACTTTTATTAAAATAGAATATTTATTTATTTGGAAGAATATTGTCGCAATAGGTATTATTATATAAAATAAAATAATATCGATAATATTCTGCTGTTTTCAGCGTCCAAATATTAACAATTATTATATAGCTATAACTAATAATTAATATGTAGCTTTTTGTAATAAAAAATAAATAAATATATTACAAAAGGCGTTTTAACGACACTAAAAAAAACCTGAATACTTACGTCATTGATAGGTCACATATATTAGTTAAAAATGTCAAAATTTGTCGTTAAACTAAAGTTTTAAAAAATTTGCCGTTGTCATCTATTGCATAAGAACATTTTTATTTAGGTGTTAAGAAACCTATATCATTAACCTACCACATTCCAGGCCACTGCATCCCTCTATACTGGGCGTGTGACGGCGCAGTGGACTGCCTGGACGGGTCGGACGAGCGCGAGTGCCCCGCGCGCGCCGGCGTCACCCCGCGCTGCGGCCTCATGGAGACGCCCTGCAGGGACGGGACCGCCTGCGTCAGGACAGACCAGCTGTGCGATAATATCGTGCACTGTAAGGACCATAGCGATGAGGATAACTGTCCTGGGACATCGGTATGTAGGAGTGATTTGATGGTTTTTTTGTTGTAACTGGTTCTTAATAGTGTTGCTCTGCATGGATCAGTTATGGACTCATCAATAACATTTGGTTAAATCGATTTCTAATCTAATAAAATGAAAAAAAAAAAGACAATGGAAGTATGTAACTCTAGAAATTAAAGTTATAGTATGTTCAAATTAAGATAAGCAATTAAAAATGTAATACATGGCTGGCTGGCTTAGATTACGGTAATATTAATTACATTTTAATCTTGTTAATCTTTTTGTATATCTTATGTTTACCTATATTTATATAGGTATATTTCATTCACAACCAGTCAATTACGCTACATTTTCCTTAAGCAACTTTTTATATCAATAACACTAAATATAAACTGTATCCACAGAGTCACAAACCTACTGTGGAATGCCAGCGCGGCTTCCTGATGTGCGACGACGGTACCAACTGTGTGTCCCTCGCCAACGTGTGTAACGGCCGGCAGGACTGCTACGACGGTACCGACGAACTCAACTGTACCAGCGCTGTCAATGATAACACGCATATGTATCAGGTAAGAAGGCTGTTGGATGTAGCAGATAGATGGCGTGTAAGTAGAGATTGTAATCCTACTAATGTTATAAATGTGAGGGGGTAAGGATTCTGTAGTTATTCTAGCTATAACCAAAGTCAAAGTCGCGGGTCTGGTCCCCGCGACTTTTTATTGTAAGATATACAGCATAAAATTTTAATGTACTAATAAATTTTGTAGAAAGAAAAGGTAAAAAAAAGAGTTGAGTGAAATTTAGTTAAAATAATTTCCGCTTAACTTAAACCAATCTTTATATCCATATTAAACATTTGTGCAAAAGAGCTACCAACTCTAGAATTAATTGCTATGTTTGGTCGTTCTCCTAACTAATTGAATTCGTTGACTTTAGCGTCTTAAATTTGATTTGATTCGACAAATTATTATATAGAACTGCTGGTTTAAATTAATAAAGTACATAAATAAAAAAAAATAATAATAATAAACCCCGTCTCTCCAGTTCCTAAGCATCGGCGTAGACCAGTCGTCTATAAACTCGACAAGCTTCCTTATATCGTGCTGGATGGCGCAGCAGAAGATGGTGCTCTACAGCTTCTTGCCTTCCATCGCGAAGGTCAGCGACGGTGTCTGGACCAACAAGACTTGGACTAATGACAGTATTTATAGGTTAGTGTTTTATGTATCTGCTTAAATTTGCTTTTATTTGAACCTGCCTTTAAATCAAGTGTATTGATATCGAGAGTGAGCAGATTATAATAGGGTATATTTCGTTAGCGATTTATTATGTGTAGTGTATTGCCAATTAAGTGGGTAGGCCGGGCTATGTACGTATGGTTTGTAATTGACTAAGACTTTTTTTTGTGGATTTGCTAGAAAAATAACACAAAACTTGTTTTGTTATATCTGTCTTCAAGTAGGGCCAAAACTTGGTAAAATAATGTATTCCGGTATTTCTTATTATTCTAGATACATAAATAAACCATTATATTAGCTCCAGAAAATCTTGGTTAACAATTAAACCATAATAGAAATAATTACAATATTAATCATGCTGATTTCCTGTTTACAGGTTTACTGATTTGGAGCCCTACACCAATTACAACGTGACCTTCTACGTGCGAGACAGCAAGTCCAACAAGACTTATGCTTCTATGAAATATGTGAACACTACTACAGGAGAAGGAGGTAAAATTAACTTATCCTATATTGAAATTTCCGAATATCTATTTGTTACTTTTGTGATTAGATTAGATTTGTATAAATGTAAATAGATCTAGGTCGATATTATACTCTATTTTATATTGTATTATATTCAAAGCTCTTACCTCATAATTGATGTTAGTAGAATATCCAAGATGAAATTTGCCATTATTGGAAAATTTAATTTATATTTGGGTTTACACTTTTTACTCGTTTATATGACAGTAGTCGCTGTCGCTTCCGTATAGGCCTTGTTAGCCACCAGCGCAAGTGCTAAAAGCAACGGCTTCTGTTTCAATCATCTATCATAGATGTTAGAGGCCACTGACGATGGCTGTAGTGCAATAATCAAGAATCTTTTTTTCAACTATTTATATATGTACTATGTTTGTTCTCCAGTGCCATCCCCACCAGTGCACCTAACAGTCCGGCAGCTGATCGGTCGCCACATCAGCCTGATCTGGGACCGGCCCTTACAGCCGCGCGGCGTCATCCGCTACTACACGCTGTACCACGCGCCGCCGCTGCCGCCGCGCAAGAAGATCGTGGCCGCCGACGGCCAGAAGACCATGTCGGTTGATGTCGAAGGATTCTATATACCGAATAATAATTATTCGTTTTGGGTGAGTTTTTGTTTTGTGTGTTGATGTTTGTTTAGTTACAGTAAATATATGATTGCGCTTAAGAAGGCAAGAGAGTTTTTCTTTTTGCAAGTGTAATATATGATATACACTAAAAATATGTTTACTTTTTTATGTACTATACAATCATCGAGGAAACAACAACGTTGTAAATATTTCTAAACGATTTATTTTTAAGTACAAAAAGTATGCTTACTATAATAAATATAATGAAAGGCAGTAAATAATGAACAACTCTCGGCACCATTAAACGTATAAAAAAAAAAAATAAACTGTTTCGCCTGCCTGCCTGCCAATTGACTGTATTTTTTTGAATATACTTCATAATATTCCATTATTTCTTAGGTAACGGCATCAAACGGTGCATACACCTCAAATTCCTCCGAGGTATTAAACATAACATTCGACCCGGCTAACGACGTGGACGACCTAGTGAACGCCAGTATGACGCACCTCAACCAGAGCGCGGTGTATATCGTGTGGCATCAGATACGCAACGTGGACGGCTACGAGGTTCAGATGCGGCTGCCTCCAGACTACGCTATCAGAGAACCTATACATGTTAAGACTACTAATGTTACACGTAAGTTGGAATTAATTTAAGATTCATTTTTGAGATGACCTGGATACATTTCTACCGAACTGGTCACTCGTGGCTCTTGAGAGACACAAGTGAAAGAAGAGTAGGGAACCAGCCCATCTGTGGGATATCCCAGGCTAGAATTCTAATGATTTGAAAGGTTTACTTGTATAGCGTATAGGTCGCACAAAGACGGATAATATAAGACAGGTAATGGTGATGAACCTTAAAAAAAAGAGATTATTTATAGGTCTCTTTATAGCCTATTATGTTTTCATTTTCGTCTCTATATTTTGAAGACTACTTTTAGAGCTTTGGATAGTGTATACTTACAAAATGTCGCAATTACACTCTATTCTCGAACAGAAGAAACAGTAGTCTTGCGTCCGAGTATAACAGATCATTCACCATTTTTTTCCAACACGAAATATGCAAACTTAAACCTTAACATCATCTTTGCCTTCCCCAGTAACCGACATCCCACCGGGCGTGCTAACTTTCATCGACATTAAGGCGTACAAGAACAAGATATTCGGCTACCCATTCACGATCCCGCTCCGCACTGATGGCGAGAAAGACGAGACTTTGAACTTCACGGCGATACTGTCCAAAGACAAGAAGACTTCCGTCCAAGTTGTATGGTCACCGCCTCTAGGCGCTCGTTATAAGAACAAGGAGTTGGAATATGAAGTGCATTACACTAATATGATAAGGAGGACCAATCCTGGAGAGATGTCTAATGGTGAGTCTATTTAATGTGTTAGTTCATTTGTTTTGGCATTTTATAGATATAGGTGTGATAATCGAAAATGTACCTTACATATTTGAGTTAAGATATATTGTTTTGTTTAAAGTGTTAGTACTGATGTAATATTGATAGACGAAATTCTTTCTAAGTAATCCATGCGAAACAAAGAAAAACCATTTAAATTCAATGAAAACTATAAATATTTACTACATGTTTAGACCTTTAGTCGTCATCCATCACCTCTTAAAGTAATATTATCACGGCTATGAAAGTGTGACAGCATATTACTCGGCTTAAAAACACATGGATTAAGGCCCCCAAAGTGGGATAGACACTTGCTGGTCAAATATTAAGAATAAATCTATACTACACACTTTGATAGTCATTTATGGGATTTACTTGCCATAGAAAAAACGTCTTTAAAAATACGTACATACGCCTTAAAACACAAAACAACCTTATTCCCTAGACACCCGCATTATCACAAAGAATACGAGCGTGTTGATCGAGGGCTTGCACGCGTGCGAGAGCTACGTGTTCACGGTCGGCCTGCGCAACGGACCGCTCGCTAACTTCGTGGAGATCATCACTAGAGAGAATGCCAAGTAAGATGATGTACTATGACATATATTATAGTACAGGTCATCTATATATATAAAACTCTTCCGTTACTGACTGACTGACTGACTGACTGACTGACTGACTGACAGACAACGCACAGCCGAAACTACTGGTCGTAGAAAGCTGAAATTTGGCATGTAGGTTCCTTGAGATATGTAGGGGTGCACTAAGAAAGGATTTTTGGAAATTCAACCCCTAAGGGGGTAAAAAGGGGTCATAACGTTTCTATGAAAAATCTTATTCCTGGGGTTTATAAACTTGAAACTTAGCGCTAACACGTATATGGTCAAGTAAATAAGTTTGGCATTATATTTTTTTCCAAACTACCCTCCAATAGTGATTTAGGGGGTTGCGATTGGGTGACTGATTGACTTTCACGCAGCCATAACCGCTCGGTGTAGGAGTCTAATATTTTGAACAAAGCTTCCTTAACTGACGGGAGTGAGCATTAAAAAAAGATTTTTGGAAATTGTACCCCCAAGGGGGCGAAAAGGGGTAAAAAAATTTCTATGAAAAATGTTATTCCTTAGGTCTGATATTTTGAACAAGGCTTCCTTTAGTAACACAAATGAGCACTAAGACGGGATTTTTGGAGTAGCAAGCCCCTAGGTAGCGGGCGGGGGGGGGGGGGGGGGGAGGAGGAAGATCAACTGATACTTTTTATTCTTCTAGACGATGTTTTTGTGTCGCTTTACTTTTTGTTGCATATCGTAATCGATAAACTCCAAAACTACGTATCGTTTCAAATATTCACCATTAGAAAGCTACATCATCCCTGAGTAACTCAAGCTGTACAATATAATTCCAATTGTAGCAAATTTTTAACCTATGAAAGAAAGCCCTGTCGAGATTTTTGAAAAACGCTACAATTCCAAATTACACGTGGGCAAAGCCGCGAGCCGAAAGCTAGTTATACTATAATATATGTCATATGAAGGTTATATTAGGACCTCGCAAATTTCCCGGGAATATTTCTTCACTCATATCAAAACATTGGGTTTTAATTTCGCAAGTGTATTTCAGGGTTTGTTGGTTGTTGCAATCCGTAATTTTGCACATAATTATCATCATCATCAGCCTATCATCAGTTCACTGCTCTCCAAGTGCACGCCACTGAGATCTATTTTCAGCCATTTTGCACATTTGAGTGAAATTGTACAATATTGAATTTGGGTTTGAAAACTTAATTCTAGGCAATAAGGTCTAATTTTCATTGCAATGCATTCGGATATTGTTGGCATTGCAACACATACAGCATACTTACCTATAGAAATATGAACGATCATCTCTAGCTTGTTTTATTACTATCAGAGCCCCTGTGAAGAACTTACGCGTGGATTACAACGAGGACAAGGCTGAGATGAGAATAACGTGGGACGCGAACTGCAACGCATTGAAGAAACCTGCCACGTATTTGGTGAGTCAAGTTCCATCGACCTATAGAGATATAGATAGAGTATTCTTTATTGCACACCACATGAGAGACAGATTTGACAGATTTTTATATAAAGTTACGTGGTGCCACAATGGGCGGTTTTATCGCTAAGAGCGATCCCTTACAGACAACCTTGGACCTATCATCATGACTCGGTTATTTTAGTCTATAATCCGATTTTTAAGCTACCGTCACCATCTGTACTCTTTTGAATTTGGGTCACCAATCCTGAAAGTCTAAAAAACTCATTAAATGACCGATGTTTGTTTTTGATGACGCTGCACTCGCTGGGTTATCTAAAGAAATATTAGATGTACAAGAAAGTTCCACTTACTATTCAATTACCATACTCCGTTACGTTTTCTATATAGGGATAGTAGTTTAGGCTATTGGGAAGCTCTAATATATATTGTTTATTGTTGTAGTTGGACATCGTTGAGCTGACCAACGATAAGAAGAGTCACTACGAGCTAGTGCCGTCGAAGGCGTCAAGTTACTCGCACGTCATCGTCAACGTACCAGTCGGCGGAAGATATAAGATCTGTGTGCAAGTGAGTATCAACTACATTCTTATATTTTATTTGATTCTGTTTTTTTTTTTAAGTATTATTCAACATCATGACCATGAAAGGCAGTTTGGATGATCCCAAAATGTGTGTTCTAAGTTAAAGACTGACCGAAGAAATAGTTTAACTATTTGTCACCGTCTTAGTGAAACCGCCACCTTCTCGCTCATTATTTAAGACTTATAATTGGTCTGAAACGGAATTAAGTTACCAAAAATACCCACAAGTAGTTAAGTTGTATGTGATTGCTAGGTGAACGTGGAGGAGGCGGCAGTGTCGTGCACAGAGGCGCGCAGCCTGCAGCTGTCGGCGCCCAGCGGCGTGCTGGCGTGGCTGTCGCCCAACGGACACGTCATGGTCAGCTGGGACGACACGCCGCACCACAAGTAACTACCACTTATCCATCATTTCTTGTATCTGAGTGTAATTTATCTATAACTAGCTGTTGCCCGCGACTTCAACCGCGAAAAAAAATTAGGATGAGAAATAGATATTGACTATTTGTCCTGTTTTTGGGTCTAATTTATCTATAACTAACTAGCAGCTCCCCGCGAATTCGACCGCGAAAAAAAAAATTAGGATGACATATGGATAGTAGCTGATTCTCAGATCTACTGAATGCATATACAAAATTTCAAGAGAATCGGTCTAGTCGTTTCGGAGGAGTACGGTAACTAACATTGTGACACGGGAATTTTATATATTTGATATGTATGTATTTAGAAATATATAAGTATGTTTTTTAGTTTTTCAGTACACATAACACAAGTTTCTATAATATTGTATTAAGTGACTTCAATAAGTCACGAAAGCGTAAAAAAATCTCATTTTCTCTTTAAATAATTTTTGAATATTTAGTCCTTACACCAATTAAGAAACTAACTTAACAAAACACTTTCCAGATACACATACGAAATCATAGTCTCAGAGAAAATGTTCCCCGAAGACATGTTGCATCCTACGGAAGATATGACGCTAGTCAAAGCCGAGATGTCGCCTCGCCTCGTCACGATATCTGATGACGTCACCGGCCCTGTGTACGTGGGCGTGAGGACAGTGACCCCCGACGGGTACTTCAGCGACCTCAGCGAGGTACACACCTTGCAGATGGAGGGTGAGTACAGAGCTAGTAAGTATTGAGTTTTAGTTTTTTTTTTTGTTTATTTTTAATTTTTTTGTTTTAGTTTATTGTTATTTTTTATACTTTTTTTTTTACTTTTTGTTTAGTACTGACAATTTATTTGATAGCTTTAATTTGTGTATAAATTATAGTACTTATAATTTTGACATTGGTAATGACTTTATCAATACAACTTCGTAAGAAGTGAAGTGGGCCGTCACGCTATCACAACAGCTACACTCCTACTTTAAATTTAAAACTTTAATATTCGTCCTAAACGGGCCACCGATCACAAGTGTTATGTGACACGTACATAATTCACAGTGTTAGATTTTGCCACAGTCGCGCAGTGCAAGCACAAGCTATTCCGTATCTCTGGCTAAGACAGTAGATATCCCTATGCTGTCCCCTCAGCGTGTGTTAGTCATTAGTTTTTCACCCCTTTCAAGGTGTTTTGTTGCACCGAGCCTAAATTTCAGCCAGTTTAGTCTTGTATTCCGAAGTACCTAACCAAGTTTTGTCACACCAGGCTCTGAGCTCTCGCAGCCGTCCGCCCTCCGCGCGATGTGGTGGGGCTGGGCGCTGGCGCTGGTGGGAGTGGCGGCGCTGGGCGGCGCGCTGCTGCACGTGCTGCTGCGCCACCGCCGCCTCGCGCGCTCCTTCCTCAGGTTCACGGCGCACACGCCGCGCTACGACAGCCGCCGCGGACAGGCCATCATCGCTGAGAATGGTACGCTCGCTGCTATGATCTATCATGCGTACATCAAATAAATACCATCATATAATAGGCTATTTGACTTAAAAAAATGTTATTAGTCCGTCAAGTTAATTAATGAATAAAAGATTAAAAAAAAATATTGTGTACGTATAGATTTTTATAGTCAAATAGCCAATTATATCACATATGATCCACTATTTGGCAGAGACACCTTCTCATATAAGATGAATCGAGCATTCAATACTACTCCATACATTTGTTAACATATACCTACTATACACACCACACTAATATTTCTCAAGGCTATTCGTTATTGACACAGTAGTAAGACTATAAATATAAATGGGGATAGAACTTAGGAACCTTTGTAAGGCATTACGCAAACGTGAACACTTTTGTGTATTGTGCCGGTTACTTGATTTCTATAGAACCAGTATGAAATCATTCCTGCGCATTCTTGTATCCAAGTGCTTTGACTTAACACTGAAAAGTGTCACGTTTGTGCAGACCCCAAAACGGCTAGGCTACCAATGGCGTGGTGAGGATAAGTCAATAATGATTCTGTGTGAAAATTAAACTATTTTTTGGGTATTTGATAAAGTATACTGCAATAAATAATTTTATACTAGATAACCTTCAAAACTTTGTTAACTCCTTGAAGTTTATGAATCCAAGATATGATAATAAATGTTACCCGTCGATATATTTCTTTTATATTTATTTCATTGTTACGCCCTTCACTAAGCGACTCCAAACCCATAAGTGCAAGGGAGATAGACATAGGTAAATGACTTCAAACATGGCAGAAACTGAAACCATGCCCATGTCCTAGTTGTCAGATTAGTATCGGCAGAGAAGATTTATAAGAACCATTTCTGAGGGCAAATTACTTGCCTAGGTTTCTCACATAGTATTATAGTTTTCTTTTTTTTACTAACGTCAATTTTTGTATTACTTTCGACATGCAATTGGTGTTTATACAAATGTACAGAAGTAGTTTCCTACTCAATAGCAATTAAGAATAAAAACACACACAATACAGTGAAAAACATTTATTAAAACCATATAATAGCTGTGCTTATATCTGTTATTATATCATTACGTTTGTGTTCAGATGACGACGACGTGCCTCCAATCCACGGGTTCTCCGACGACGAGCCGCTCGTGATCGCGTGAGCCTGCGACCAAATGTGATGTAACCGTGATCTTGTCATATAAATACTATTTATTTTTTCATAAAAAAAACTCGTAAGATAAATTTTAGTCTGCTTATAATTAAATTCTTGTAACCGAAGAACAGTAGTAGTAGATAATTATGTGGTATTCTTTCACAATATTTCTGATTATATTATTATCTCATTGCAATAAACGTTTGTAGTATAAAGTAAATTTTATCTGTATTACTATAAAGTTGCTTCTGTATTGACAGTTTAGTATCGGTACATGTAATAGTGTTGTATAAAATATTCTTATAAATTTTAATAGCATGATTGATCATTATAAACCACAGACAAGCTCAACTTATTTCTATTAGTATTACTGTTCTTTGATCACTGTAGTCAAAAATATTATTAGTAATGCATTGTGAACTTATGATACATAAAATAAAAATAAGTAGAATCACATCGATTGAGCGCATCGACTTGTCCAATTTTAATTATATTTTTTTCGCCCCGAGTATTATTATGTTATTCAGAAACAAATATATTTTAGTTTTAATGTTGCTGCGTACATTTCACTTGTTGACACGACTTAGCCGAATTAGTGTCAATGATTTAGTGTCAGTGAAATATTCGCAGCACGACTGACGGGCTGTAAATGGTAAGACTTGTTAATTTATGTTTATTATCTTTTTAAAGACATAAGTGTTATATACCGTGTTAATGTACCGCTCTTGGGATAGCGAGCAAAACCATTGACATTATATGAAAAGGAATAAGTAATACACTAGTATGTAAAACGATACTTCATCTAAGGAAGCGCAAAATATGACGTCACACCATAACACGGGTCAATCGCGACTCAGTTACCAATTAGTTCTACTGACCTTATTAGCTTCGATAGCCAGTAACAAATCCGAGAGCGGTAAATTAATACGTACCTATATCGAAATCGTTGTAGATAGACATGAACAATTCTCATTTCATTATAATAATTCGGCACCAAAGAATATAAGTACAACTTTAAAGGATACTAACAACTACGCTGAACTTGGCGCCTGTTACCCCCACTCTTGAAGGGAAACTTGAAGTTGTGAAAGAGAGGGCGCTCTACGATGTACAATGCGCTGTCTCGCTTTCACAATAGCAATGGTCTCTAAAAGTTGGAAGGTTTCTTGTTATACATTATCTAGGATCTCGACATTCCCATTGTGTTTGTGTAGTGTTTTTTTACTTTAGTTCCTATGGACGTTTTAGTGCCGCGTCATCTTATTTGACCAGTCTTGTGAAATTGTTAAGTTATCGTTATATGGCTGGGCTCATATATTATGTAAACTATGAACATAAATGTAATAAATATATTGAAAAGTCCAGTTATTTTGTTTTATTATATACCTATTTATATAAATTCTGAATGATTTTACCCCGGGGTTTACCTTTGTTTTTACCACCTGCTCGAAAACTTGAGGACAGCATAATCCTTTAGGAGAACTTTAACCTAAACGAAATTCAAGAATTTTGCAGCCTATGAATGGTGATTTCAACAAATACCTTATGCTTCATCTATAACGCTGATTGCCTGCAGCGCCCAGTCGTGCGCAGGCAGTAATACCAGTGTGCTGTCTCTTGTCACGGCTACACCCACCGCGTAAAGCTGGTCGCCCACGTTGCACATTACAGAACCACCGATGCCAGTCTAAAGAATAAACTATCTTTAGTAAAATACGGCCAATTTAATCAAAGTTGAAAGGTAACCGAAATGAAAGCTGCTCCTATGGAATGTTATATTTTAGATTTGACTACAAGTATTGAATTACATTACAGTATTCGCGTGTAATTTAAAGAAATATAGATTAAATTTTATGCATGGGCTTTTATAGTTTAGGTACATTTGGTTATGGTGCGTATTGCAATGCTCGGTTCGCCTCTTTCACTGATGTAATATAACGTTACATTACACGCGAATGCTCGCGTTGAAGGAGCATCTTGACAGTAGTCTGAATTTTAGTGAAGGATTGTAATGAAGAATGTTATATATAAAATTCGCGTGTCACAATGTTAGTTACCGTACTCCTCCGAAACGGCTGAACCGATTCTCTTGAAATTATGTATTCAGTAGGTCTGAGAATCGGCTGCTATCTATTTTTACGGGCACTAGCGTAGTCAGGTAGTCTAAATACCTATATGTTTCATCAGAATATTTGTTTTGTATTTCTGTGATAACTTACGACTGTGCTCCGAGCTTCCACAGAGGCGCAGAAGGCGCCGGCCGGTACTTTAATCCCATTGAGAGACAGGCGTCCGCTACATGTATGGACCGACGCTCGTTGCCACTGGGAGTTTGGACGCATGGCTAAAAGAAAATTGAATTGCATTGTGGAATTCGTTTGCCATTCCTGTGCCAACTATTGTTAATAGCGTGATGGTAAATTGATTTTGTTTCTATGTTACTTTCAATTATTGATTGATTAACCTTACTTAAATTTATATCAGTTCAGTTATTAACGCGTGTAATATTACATTAAAGGGATTACATGGGCAAAACCTCAAATATGACATAATTTTAAATATACTTTTATAAGATTTTTCTGTCTAAATATTCATAAGTCTGACCCCACGTATTACGTACTACAAAACTAGGACCACACTATAACTAACACTCTTAAGAAGTGGTGGGACCTCTGATCGACAAATCCTACATTTTTATTTACCTACTTGACACATTCCGCCATACTGGCGAGAAAATGCGATCTCATCTATTGGTCTAATGACACGTAATTTGCGGCTATTAACGGCAAATGTGTTCGCTACCTTGATCGAATCCTCCCCACCCGACGAACCAGCACTCGTCACCCATCTTCGGGTTTTTGAGACAGGCTGGCTGTATATTAAATCCAAGCCTTACAGGTTTCTTCCAGTACTGAAACGATACAATTTTGTCAACAACCAAGGGCAGGATTTACATGTGCATCCCAATAAATCAAAACTAATTTAGAAGTTTGTACCTAATGGAATTATTATGCTTTTTTTATATTGTTAGAGTTTAATAACACATAGGTACCTACTACTCTTTTTAACAATACTTAGATACCTACTTCTTTTTAAGGATGACTGATGTTCAAATTTTCAAGAACTGATGTATGAGAGACTCACCAATATAGCCAAATTGTTAGTCAACCCTCCATTTTTGTACTCTGGATGTAAGCTGTAGGATATGACTCGGCTTTTCAACCGCGTCCTTTCATTGAGGTTCCAAAGTCCAACAATCACACTGATGTCACCGGGAGCACTCCTAAACTCAACGAATAAATATAAATATTTAGATATAATGATGACTCCCTATTTCATACGTAATTAATGTTATTGTTGAGAAGGCACGACAGCCAACTTAAAGAGATGACGATAACGTGTGTTTCTGTTTGTACCTTATTATTGTTTTAAATCAAATGAGCTTATCAGTTTTTTTTTTGGACAGTATTAACACAATTGCACCATTACGTAATATGCTGTAATCGACCAAATTTAAAACAATTGATTCTTATAGGTTTGGCATTATCGGGTTTAAAAATTGATTGATAATTATAATTCATCAATTATAATTGGCCATAACCCTCTTAATTGATTATTTTTTACATACCATAATTGATTTACATACGTATCTAGATATTATTATGAGAAATCGGAAGAATGAGAAGGGACAAAAAGAGTGACAGCTAAGAAAAACTATATGTGCCTTCTACAATGATAGATATTATAAACGTGAAAGTTTTTAAGTATGAATGGCTGGAGAGATGTTTATTACGCCTTAACGACTAATTCCATTTAGACGAAATTTTGTATTACTGACACCCTGGTTTAACACAAATTTATTTTTATTCAACTGCGTAAAATTATGTTAATGTTCTGCAGCTATAACCGACATCTATAACAGAAAAGCGGGAAAAGCTAGTATTGGTGTAGTCTAACCTGTGAACACAGTCTGCAGCTGTAATCACTGCTCTTGGATGTACTAGGGTGGCATAGCACTGCACGACGTTGAAGCTTCGAGTAGGCACAACCATTGCAAGCCAGGGATGCGAGCCGTTCGTCGTATCAAATATTTGCTTATCTGCAAAACGGAATTAAATGCACAAACAATTAACTCGATATTAGGTACATGCTAAACTGGGTTACAATACAAGGATGTAAAAATAGAATGCGGAAAAATATTGTGCATATTATTATTGATTAAATTCGAATTAATTTTGCACATAATAAATGTATAAACGGAATGTAGGTACTCGTTTCCTTGTGTTATCACTGTATTTTATTCAGAAAAGGATAAATAAAACAATAATTAAGGGCCATAAAGTTTTGTCATTTGATGGACTGCATAATAAATGAATATTATGTATACCTATGACTTGTCTACATCACAAAACCTTGGAATTTATCTATATCTGACTCCCATAGGTATTTACGTATATATCTCATAAACTTACCTTTAACCTTCATAAACAATGGTTTTGGGGCCTTCCCGCAGTTTTTAAATACTTGTCGATTATCAAAGTTTTCGGTACTTGACTCGGAACTATCATAGGGCCTGTTGAGCACGGGCTCCTTACTATCGTTATCCGACAATTTCACAGTTGTGGTCGATCGTGGTCGCTTAGTCGTTTTATTTTTATATCTCATTATATTGTGCAGTTTAAAATCTTGTAGTACATTAAAGTCTGGTTTGGCCTGGTAGCTTATAGTGTGGCTCTCTGGATTACGGGACTCGTCTGATGTTGTTGTAGTTGTAAGTCTCTGAGGTTTGCCACGCGGTCTGGATTTTTTGTCCTTATTTTTGTTATTACCTGTAACAATTACAAACTTTTGATATACGATGCCTAGGTCCTAAACAGAATAACTATAAGTAAATAGAAATTTAAACTATGCAAAATTTATCGTGGTGTGTCGTTGTTTTATTGTCTACTTAATGAACAATCTAAAAAATAGAGTAGGTGCTTTAAAAAATGAATGAACAATGCTTAAGTGAGGTTTAACAATACCTATTCTCGGATCAATAGTAGAGTATCCAAAAGCACCGCTGTTGTCATCATCGTAATCATCATTTTCCCCATATCCATTGTTCTGGCCGCCCCCATACCTCCAGTCGGAAGGCTTCCGACCAATATCAGAATAGATTCCGGTGAGTCCCGGGACCGGCACCTCAGACACATACTCATCCGTATAGTCAGTCGAGTCATAGTCATATCTCGTCGCCTCTCTCTCTGTTTCTTGTTTATTTTTGTTGCCATGTTTAGTATTTTTCACATTCCAGTAAGGATCATCGTATTCGTAATCTGATGATTCAATCTTTGATAGTGTTTTTTGCTTTGATCTGCGACTTTGTCCGTGTTTACGTTGCCTTAGATTATTTCTTTGTCTTTGATTGGTGTTTTCTTGGTTTGATCTTTTAGGGCGTTTCATTTTTTTCAGGGTGTCGGGGAATGTGATTTTTCCCTCGTCTTGGCTCTTGTCATGTAACGGCAGGACGCAGCATACCAAGTGGCGACCAGTATAGTATGTTTGGTTTGTTGCTCTGTTTAAAATAAAAGCCCATTTAATTAAGACGAAATTGTAACAAAAGGGGCATGCCAATTTTAGGCCCAGATATGCACACTAACGTGACTATGCTGAAAAACTATATTTTAATTTATCGTAAATCTCTCTTGTATTCATGATTCTGTGAAAGTCGGCATATTTTTTTCATAAATAATAAACAATAAAACGACTACGTCCGTAATTGAACTCAAAAGAGCCATATTTACTGTAAAAATGTTGCCATTACGTAAAATAAGTTGAAAAATTAATCAACATAATAATTTACCATTGCTATACGTCCTCCATCCGTTTATTTTCTTTTTGACAGTTCATGCCTATAAAGTACGACATTACAGTAGAACAATATTTTGAAATAAAAGTAGATACTTTCTTGACGGGTAACGCCCACTTAGAGTTGTGCCGCTTGTGCCATTCGTAACGAATAAACACAGAAAACAAAAACGGTTTTGAATAGAATCAATTTTAGATATTAATTGTGATGATATTTTTAATCGGAATCATTTGAAATAAAAATAAAATTTAATAAAGTTAAACGTTATATAGCACCTATTATTAGGATCGAATGTATTTGCTGCAAATTAATGAATGAAGTAAATGGTTTATTTTAATATAATTTTGAAATCAAGTACTTAAAATATTCCTAAATGTATATAAAACAAAGCATGGAGCAAAAAATAAAATACAAATAAAATATGTATTAAATCGATTAAAACCTTGTTCACAAATAAAATCGTTTGTTATAAAAAATCGATTGGATAACGCTTCAGGCCATCACTATTTGAGTCAGTACACGAGGTGTCAAAAATAAAATAAATGAATAGAAACAGTATAATAGCTGTATTCTATATTAGTTAAATTGTTTTTTAGCCTATTTGAACATTGTTTCACTGTAAAAATGTTTTTAATATTTTTATTTTTTTACAATTTCATAGAATATCTCAATGTTTATAATCGATTTATTTTTTTTCCGTTTTTTTTTTTTGTAATTGCAACATTATCTCTAAAACGTCATTGCTTGTTTTAAATCTTTGACGTGACGGTTAGTGTTTGAGTTTTGCGATTTAAATCAACGATTAAAAACTATGAATTCCCAAAGAGGGTTAGTGTCAGGCAGGCGGCCGACTGTAAAACCATAGCCAAAACTTTAAGCAACATGTCTAGAAGACGTGTTGCGCCGACCCCAAGTAAAAATTGGGATAAGGGCAGGGGAATGATGAAATGAAAAACTATGAATACTGACTCGGGCGATTCTTTTACCCCCGACGACCACGGCCTGATAATGGATTCTGTTTCTACTCCTCATGAAAATACTGGCGAGAACTTGGAATTGATGTTAGATGCTTTAACTGACGACCCCGGATTTCGCTTTGGACCTAGTGTGTCACAACAGTCATCGTCTACTGCTATGAGTGGAGATCTACGATTATTAATTATTTTATTTAATCCTTATTGGTTATTCGCATAAATAAATTCAAATGATGTGCAAAATGTTAAAAACCATATTAAATATAACTTGCAAAAATAACATCTAAAAAATACAATAACTTTTAAATGCTAAGTTTTTTGTTAATCACTCTTATTACTAAATTAATATTGCCACTGCCTACTATCAATATCAATAGCCTGTTAAAGTGGGCACTCTGGGCCGAAACTACTATGGCGACCTGGCATGCCCCTTTCTGAGATAACACTACTAATAACACTACATATGAGTATAATTCAAATGTTGCTTAGTCCCGGTAAAATTATAATTGATGATTATAAATTACGTATTCATATCGAATAATATTTAACTTCTATTTTATTAAAATGTTCTTTAACTTACTTGTCATTTAAAGCGATTCCTTTTTGACGAAGACATTGCGCTTTTTTCATAAAACTGCAAATGCTCTCCGATTCCTTTTCTTTGTGATTATTTTTTAAAGATATTTTATCATTGTATAACACAGGAGTATCTGTAGGGTTAATTTTAGAATTACTTTTGTTTTGCATTGGCGATGGCGCATTAGTGCTAGTTAAATATTTCCACATAATATTATCATTGTCGGGGAATTTAAAAACAAACTTGTCCCCTATTTCATCGGGCGACTCGTTCAGTTCCTCCACAGACTGTAGATCCGAAATGTCACCGTCAGTTTTCTTTTTTTCTTGTTCGGGCCATTTCACGACGTGTTCAGGAAATTCGTCACTTGTTTTGTCCTCGATACCTTTATTATTTGTACTTTCAACGAATTCCTCATTATTGTTTAGCAGGAGGTTATCATCTCTGAACACGATTTTTGCACTGTCGTCCGTATCAAACTCAGCCAAACGCTCAAACTTTGGAGGCGGGGGCCGCACTCCTTGGAATTTAGCTAATTTGTCATTTAACCACCAAAATTCACCGTTTAATTGTGCAACACAGAATTTAAATATAAAAAATTGAAATAAAACTTGTGAGAGCATTGTCAATGTGGTGCTGTGCTCGTTTGTTAGATAATTTGTTTCAAATGCAGGATGTTGCACTCCACGGTGGTTGCAATATTGTCGCGCGATTTCTAGATAATGCGTCGGCTATTATTCAGGTTCAATTACGCTATTCGCGATCATTGCGTTATGTTCCCGCACACGTCCTGTGACTGTAATTTTATGTCGAGCACTGAACCGGCCGGCATTTGTTTTGTTATTGCTAATAGAGACGTTTATTTTATGATTAATACACGCTCATAGCCTTGTCGGAGTAGTTCGCTGTTACTATCATTCTGAATTCTAGTAATTTTTAAATTAAATCATGATTTCATTCATTGAAAATATATTTTTGAATCGATCTATTATGAATGATTTAGGTCTTTTAATATTTCTATTGTGAGCTATTATTTATATAGGTTTGATACAGGCTCTAATACAGACTTGTATTTAATACGTATATAACGTTTTTTATCGGACACTATACCCGTATTTCGAAACACTGCTAATTAAATTATTTACGTTAGTACAGATGATAGCGTATAAGGAAATATGCAGAAAAATACGAGTATTCACTATCACAGTTAGTGCTAAACAGAAACAAGATAATATATGTCCCTGACATAAATATGCGTTAATGCACAAACAACTAATGAATCATTGTTGAAAGATTCATCTGGATATCATTTACTAAGAATTCTCATATCGAACAATAAGCAGACAAGTCCAGTTTATGTATGACTTAACAGTATTTATACAATTGTATCACTCGTAGTTAAGTCATAGTATTGTTTTACAAACTAAAGATGATTCTTTGTTGTAGATTGGTATTAGATAGTTTTCAAACTGAGGAATAATGAAATGTTGTTTGCAAATCATGACTGATGATGATGATGGTGTTGATTATACCGTAAGTGCTACAAATTAAAATAATAATAATAATAAACCAACCTATATTGCCCACCTGCTGCCTATCGTAGCGATGTAATAGTGAGCCTTTCTTTGAGCGGGTGATTCACCGCCTGCCAATTTAATTGCATACTTATGTATTGAAAGGGCAGGTGCCACAGTTTTTTATGGTGAAGGAAACACTTTCATTTAATAAACCATTTAATAAATGATGATGGTCGTTGGTAAATGCCCATCAAATTTTTGATTAACGTTCTCAATATGCATGTTGGACCTGTGCCCCCGTGTAAGCCTTTAAAAAGGTCCTAGTTTTTCATTTTGAAGTGAGCCCGTTAATTCATCATCTTCCCAATTATTACTTGGGGTCGGCGCAACACGTCTTTTAGACATGTTGCTTAAAGTTTTGGCTATGGTTTTATAGTCGGCCGCCTGCCTGACACTAACCCTCTTTGGGAATGCGATTGTTGGTTGTTTACCCGCCACCATTCGGGTGACCCAAGGTGCTTGGTACAGTGCACTGGGTCTTAAGGTCCATTAGTCGCCTTTTACGACACCCAGTGGAGGATTTGGGGTGGTGCTATTCTTTATATCCGGACACCACACGGACTCGCCCGTGTGTGAGCCCGTGAATTAAAAGAGATAAACCAGCCTATATAAGTCCCACAGCTGAGCGTAGGCCTCTTCCTATGTGGAGAAGGTTTGAGCATAGATCACCACGCTAGCTCACTGCAATTGAATATTTGAAATCCAGGTTTCCTTCACCGTTTGTCTGAGAATAATTAAGAAAGAACATATTACTTTGGAGAAGCTGTATTTGTACTTGCCTGCGAATCCTGCAAATCGTGCATACAAGTCCATACATAGAACCGCAAGGCCACTACTAAATAAAATAAAGTTAAGGAAAATTACATATTAACTCTTCTTTCCAATTTTATAAAGCAACAGCCTATTTTGCTTACCCATAGATATATATTATCTCAAACCAAGCCCCTAGAAAACATACTCATACGTCAAACAAAACCGAAATCATAGTTCGATCAATTTTCCTAACATAACGCGCATACGGTAACAAATTAGGTTACGTCCACCCCTCCCCAACTTTCAAACTCTTGATAAGAGTAACTTTAAAAACTTCCTGCAGTTTCCAAATTGATTTCAATCGAAACTAGAAACTTAGTGGCGGAACGATAACTTAGTTTGTACCAACTAACAGGAATTTGTTTTCTAGTATTCATTAAACTTTTGCAGCTGTAATTCGGTGCCCATTCAAATGGAACTGGTGTTTGGAGTAATGAACATGATAATTGGACTCGGAAGTTCCATCGGGAATTGTGAATAAAAGAGGTTTTTCTGAAATGGAATAGGATATATTATATAGAATTCGTATGTTCATGATTGAGTTTGAAATTGAAATAGTAAGTTTCTATCTTCTAGTTTATATCTTCAAGTGACCATCTCAGTTCGTCTTAAACAGAAACAAAACAATAAGTCCTTGCGAAAAACATGCGCAAATATAAAATCAACGGATTATTGATGAGAGATTCGGCGGGATATTATTACCTATGAAATAATTTTGTCATTTAACTTTATAGTACTTTATATCTTCAACAAATGGCTAGTAAGTCTATCATCATCAGGTCTATCATCATGCTAATAAAATTAGATTCGAAAATTACAGTTACGGAATCCTGACCTGTTAGTCATTCTGAATGTATTTTATCCTTTGCAACGCATGCCAGGTCATCTACCAATGACAATAAAATGATGCCAGCTGGTGTCAAATGCAAGTGACCTTCTTTGGCTTTATTAAGACTGATATGTTCCGCATCCGTTCGGAAAGTCATGCACTGGATATACATGGATGTGCACATATTGGTGATGAATAAATGTTCCGCTGGTTTTTAACTGAATGATTACTGAAAAATTACTCACGGGCCGATACAAGTGTAGTTAAGAGATTCGGGAAGTGAAAATAATCGTGTTAAAGGGTAATTAGCGTGTGAGAGCCTATCTTAGTTCAAAATTAACATTTTAAGTTCCTATCTCTGGGTTTACTAGAAAAAAATTAATGAAGTTGTATTTCTAGAGTCCTATTTTCTTACTACTATTAGCTTACTATCCACTTCATACTAAGTCAATAAAGTCCCATTTTCGTAGTCTATCACCGGTTCACTTTTCACAAGAAACGAGGAGATTTTAAATAACAATATTTACGTTATCTGATATTTTGTTTATTGAAGTAAGCATTGCAAGGCGAAGGCGAGGGGTATTCGTTCGCTCTATGCAATTAGAATGAAGCTCGCTTTGCGATTTACATTCCGGTCACTGAGGAAAATTGCAGTTCGTTTTTGTAACATTTCCCTAGATCCAAGGAGTTTCTTTATTGAATAACAAACGCTCTTTTCCAGATCGTCTTTGTGCAAGATCTGTGCTGGCGAGGTTTGGAGTCAATCGTTGAGTTTTAGCGTAGGTAAAGAAAACGCGGTACATCTGTACTACGGTAGACTGTGATCTATAGAGAGTGCTTTAGTGTATATATATTTTATTAGTGTTAGTATGGATCGGTGTAAATCGGTGAAAATAGCAAGTGATTATATTGTACTTTGCATAATAGGACCCTCTGTATTTCTATTGTATGTAATTCTATTCTCCTCATCAATGGATCTCTTAGGAGTCTCTAGAGTTAGTAAATCGATGGCCAGGGTATTGTTCTAGAAATTATTAAGTATTGTTATGTGACTGGCCTGTTAAGGTCTTGGGTTCGATTCCCATCCAGGACAAATGTTTGTGTGATGAGCACGATCATTTGTTCTGTGCCTGGGTGTAATTTATCTATAGTATGTATATATTTAGAAATATGTAAGTATGTTTTTCGGTTGCCTAGTACTCATAGTGTGTGAATGCCTAGTTGTGTGAATGTTGAGAAACATTTATTGTTGAGAAATTATTTTTATTGTTGAGAATAATACTTGAGATAAATAGGCATTTTGAACTCCAGCCTCATAGGAAGAATTTAATAAGATCACGGTATTCCATAAAAAGAACCTCGAATAGAAAAACAAACGTAAATTGTTTTTTATTTGTCGTATTAAATTTATTTCCCCGGATTGGATCAGGTTTCAAGCCTTTTACACGAAAATGCGGATGAAATCTTCGAAACGGAACCAATGTCTCGAATGGCTTAGAACATAACGGCGTACGTTTCGTTCGACGGGAGATTTGTGCGGGCGGCGTGAGAGCATTCCGAGGAAATGGTCGCCTCGGACGACGCCCAAATACTTTGGAGACAAAAGCAGGGTGGGCCCAGAAGGTCCACTGTGGTTGTTGAAGTATATGAAATACTCGGATACACTGTAGAACTGTTCAAAATAGTATATTTAGCCTTGTTAACTGACTTTAAAATCCGAGGTTTCACAATTCGATCGTATAGATGCTTTTTCTGTTTCAAATGGACTGATAGTTGTGATTTTTAAAGCTATTAGGAATTAGGTTGACGTGCGTGATATTAGCACTAAAAAGAAGAAAATAATTATTTTTAATAAAAAAAATGATTTCAAAAACAACAGCACTAAGAAATTCGGTTTTTATTTTCTTAGTTATTATGTGAGCATCGAGTGCATGAGAACTTTTGCAATAATCTGAAATCGGAAATGTTAATATTCAATCGTTAGCCATAATATCTGCCAAACGTTAACTATAACCGTTTCAGAATACGTAAAAAAAAGTTATACCTAATTTAGGTGTAATGTATATTTCGTTAGTAATGGCAATTGATTAAATGTAGAGGTACCTTATTCGGCACAAAAGCCGCGTACACTGTAACGCCTAACAAGTATCGTATAGCAAAGTATATGTTTGTGAATCTTAACATACTGTATGTAGAATGTTATGGTAATAAATACACATTAGGATTACGTATAAGAATAATGTCTGTTATTTTTTCTTCATCGTTTCTTTCTAGAATAAAAAATGCTGTCTATTTCAAGACATTATGACTCAGAATGAAGAATGTAAATGGAGTACATACTTATGCAGAATATTACTTTATGAGTATAACGTGTGGTGCACTTAGATCTATCTGACTATCAACAATCCTGATCTAATTATCAGTTCAGTGTTATTTACAAAATGTATTTTATCTTTGAATACTCCGTTATATTACTACTCTATGTATTAAGAGTGCAGTGGAATGTGAGATTCAGATTTACAATCTCTGTATCGCTCGTTTACTGCCGCGGTTGTGAACTATTGTGTGTTTTATTGCGAAAGCTCGTGTAAGGTTAATTTTCTATGCATTTTACTTTTTATCAAGCGTAGGAAATTGTGATGTGTATCATACGTTTTTCTTACATATTAGGCTCTGTATATGAGGCAAGTTCATATCTGAGGATTTTGTCCGCCATCGAAAAAGATTTGGATTGCCTCTATACCTTCGTATCCATAATCTGCTTGAACATTTATTTTTCAAATAACATACTACTCCCAAACCACCCCAGTTTCACACAGTTGCAATACTGATATATTAAACATACACAAAATAATCTCTTAAACATTCTATCTAATAAAAAACTTCGCATCAAAATGCGTAGTATTAAAGATCTAAGCATACATAGGTACCGACAGCGGACGGACAATGAGAAGCGACTTCGACTTATACTAAGTAATGATACTTTAACTCAGCAAATAGCATTTGTCATAATATATTGTGACGGCCTCAGCTTTAGCACCAAATCACATTTTGGTAGTAGTAAACCTTTTGCAGTGTCCTGTATTCTGACCAAGAGGGCAAAGTTACATGCGAAAGTTGGGTAGTAACGATAATTTAATCGCTTCTCAATATGCGCAGTCTTTTAAATTGGCCAAGTAATGATTTGTGGCTGTGACTAATACTTTCAAACTTATTCTGTATGACGATTTTTCTTAATAGGTATAACATTTGGTTCTGTCTAGACTTTTTCAAGGTAGGTAGGTATGTTGGGGATCGATTTTCCAGTGGTATAAGAAGGAGGTGAACCTCGAATTTTGTATAGATTGCAAATTTTAGAAAGGTGGCTATTGTAGTTAGGTTTGAGTCGGATTTGAGGGTAATATGTGATCGCAGTTATTACCTAATTACGTAGCTTACGTGTGCTATAAAATTAACGTCTTCTGAAAAATGTGCAGGTCATATAGAGCATCTCGTAACTCTGGCTTAGGCTGTAGAAAGCGCACAGGGTGTTTTAGTCGGTGTGTATCAGATATATCCCTAGTCTGTGCCCTCGACGTGGGTTTCACTCCAGAAAACAGAAAAAAAGGTCATCTGGAGCTAGTGTTTGGTAGTATACATTGGTTATAGTAGGGAAATTCTGACTTACAGGATTACAATTACAATTGTGTGCATGTTTATGTGGTGTGGCAAATAGGTCTCATTACATAAATAGGTGGTATTTTAATATTATGCAGGGAATTTTGCCATTTTGAAATTCAGTGGTATTCAAAACCTGAGGGAGTTTTCCGAAGTCTTTGTTTCACATTTCGTGTCTAGTGGATATTGTTGTTTTCGGAGCTTGCATTTAAATGGTCAAACGTTGCTGGCTACATATTAAAAAGTCTGCAGTATTTAAGGCACGTGCTGAAACTGAGTAAATATAAACGAATTTTCATTTTGTTCCGTTTGTTCAAATTAAAACTAGTTTGTTGCTATCGTTATGTATGCTTCAGACAAATTATTGAAACAGCAAAACAATTTTTAATTTAAAGAATACTTTATCATAATATCTATAAGCTTATGATTAAGGAGTTTGGTACAGTAATTTAGGTTGTGTCCGAAACTAGTCAGGCTAATCCGATGAATACGCGTTAGAATCGTTATACGATTATGAATTCGTCTCATGAAAGTTATTGTAATATCATAATACCTTCCAAACATGAGAATACTGAACTTCCTATATCTTACTAAACTAGTTCCGAGATTAATTGGTCTAATCAACATACTCATAAAATGCTATTCTGAAACTTATTCACTCTACGTTATACCAATTTGGAGGCAGTTTAATTTAAATTTTTATTCGATAAAGTTTTAGGGATTCGCGTAAAAAACATTCCATTAGCGTTTATTTACGAAGGTAATAAAGTGCTGTAACGAAACCTCAGCAGTTGGTTTTGTTAACAGTCGATAAATGGCTTGGTAATTATATGATTGCTTGCTTTATTACGAGTTATAACTTCATTTCGTAAAGCTTAAATTTACAGAGATAAGGTTTTAATTTATTGTAATCTAAAGAATGTCTTATAATTATGTTTTTCATAATTAAAAAAGGACAGAGAGGAATTGAAAGATTGGAGGGAGGCCTTTGCCCAGCAGTGGGACTATATATGCTTACAATAATAATTATAATATATTGACATATCTGTCAAGTGTCACACTTAGACATACGAATAAGTAAGTAATATGTATTGACGTTATGGTTTATCAACTTTATTATGAGAAACAACACTATCAAACTGAGTGTTTTAAATATTTGTATTTCGTTGACATATTGACATATCAATCAATCATCCCCAGTAAAAATACCTTTACAGTATAATACTTAATAAATACCCTTAACTTAATTCGGAAGTCACTTAATACTTATTTAAATTTTATGGGATATTAAGGTTGGCTTACCTTATAACTATAGCGGAATATGCAGATGTAACACGCCCCAGGGCTGAAATGACCCCTAAAGTTAACCTTGCGATCCGTAAAATGTATACAAAAAATATTTGTTGTGGCTAGGGTTTTCAACTTGGTACAGATCAGTTTAATTATTGGTGATTCGTTGTAGGTCTAGTATCATCATCATCATTATTCCCCTGCCCTTATCCCAATTATTATTAAAATTTGGGGTCGGCGCATCATGTTATGTTATATTGTAGGTCCAGTATATTATGATGAACTGTATATCCGTTTTTAAACCGCTTGATTGTACCGATAAATATACTGCTATGAGAGATTATTTTTTCATTTATGCCCAGTGAATCTGTCTACGCTTGCGTTCAAGCTTACTAGATATGTTTAAAAAGAACATACTTAAAAGATATGGTATAATAAAGATATCAAAAAAGAATAACAACAAAGTTTAACATAAAGTCATTAATAAAGAATTGAACATGCTTACGAGTATAATTTGGGTGTACTTACATAGATAAGTAACAATAAGAAAAAGGCCCTCAAAATCCTTTTCATAGATCTCTTCTTCAAAATCATAACCCTAGTCGTGACGGGTGTTCGAAGCGCGTGCCCTGGGACCCATATCTCTCGCCCGAAGGTCACAATCTTATTGCTTGGAGACAACCATTTCTTATACATCCAAGAAAATGTAGTCGGAATAAATTTATAGAAAACATTTTGATAAAATCTTGACGAAAAAGCCTTTTTAAATCTTCAGACAAAATTAAGTGTAATGGCTGAACGGATTTGGATGAGATTTAGGACAAGAAGATACACTGACTTTATTAGCATATAGAGTAAGGATGAAGTTGATATTTTAGCGGGAAGGAAAGTTACTGGCGTATCATATTTAATTAAAAATATCTCGGTGAAAAGCGGCGAACAAAGCGCTGAACTCAACTTTGTTTACATTAAACCTCTTTAATAATATAAATTGCACCATTGAACATTGCTATTTCGCCGCTATCTTTATATAGAAATACCGAGTATTGATCACCACACAACATACGCTATTTTTAAAGTATGCCATCTCGAAGTTCTGCAAAGCGTTTCCCAATACCTGACCGAAGCCCCAGTACACAATACATCTCGTCAGCTGCTATTCTCATAGCGAAGCAGAATATTTAAATGCAAACTCCGTTTAACAAGCCACTAGAGATCACATATAAGAATTTATTTAGTGTTCATAGCGATTTGTAGGCGTATTGACCACTAGATGTCTTAGTATGGATTTTAATAGTTTCTTTCTAGCAAAATTCGCTTGTATAAAAGGCCTGTCGATAACTGTCATCGGTCGCTAAGCTAAAATTAACTGTGATACATATTATTTATTTATCACTTTAAAGTTTAATCACCGTATTTAAACTTCATATATTTCCTATTCACCCGCTTACATCATGATGGTTTTCAGTATACAAACATTTTTCCTGTAAATGAAATTAAACAGCTAAATAATTAATTTACCAAAATTAAGCTATCGAGATTTTAAAATGACCTTTTACAGAATAAAATGACTTCATTTTATGATGTTATAACGAATGCATAAATACCGATGAATTTTGAGCGCTTACTTATTGTTTCCAAGAATTCTGATGATCTAGAATTGAATTGAATAATTATTTAAACTTGAAAAATTTTTGTTACTCGTAATAAACCTTACACCAATTTTTTAAAACAATTCATTCATTTTTCATTCATGCATGTACAGCTTTCACATCAATTTGATTAAACAAAAAAAATATGAAATTTGTATATGCCAACTGTTGCTATTCTACAATCACAATGTAATTTTACAATATTACTTATGTACTATACTCGCAAACTGCAAACCACCCCATAATACACTCGAATTCCTATCCCATTATCCCGAGCAGCAGTCAACTGCAATGCCTGTTGATAACCCACATATTAAAAACTTGACTACAATTCACATTCAACGACCGCATGTTAATAAAACTCTATGGCTACACGTGATATCACTTGCATATTTCACAAACTGCTATTCAAATTCACTGCAGGCGCAATCCAGCCTTGAAATAAACATAAAAATATGCTTATGCACAGTTAGACTTCAGTTCAACATCGCTCATAGTTAAACGCAAGGGAATGTGTATTGTAAAGTTGTAATGTAAAGCCGAGTTTTGCTTGGGGATAGTTTGTTCAAACTCCGGCCAAATCCCTTTCGGATGTGTAGTAAAATGGAAGCCATGAAAATGGCGGGTGCGGTAAACGGTAATAAGAGCATACTATGTGACGTTACTGCCAGTCCTATGTTTTATGCAAGTTAATATAACACGCACAAATAACTACGCATTTAAGTTAAGTTGACCTATATAAAACATATTTGGGTACAAATATAATGTATCATTTATTGCCGTTTCAACTTTGAAAAGATGGACAAATTGCAAAAAATAATATGACACCACTAAATCATCATATAGGTTAAAACAAAATGATTACGAAATTTTAATAAGTAATTTATCAAATTTGACATTTTGTTGTCGCCATTTTCCCAGCCCCGCGATAGTTTGTGAACTAGCAAAGGGACTGTTACACGGAGTGCGGTTCGCCGCCACCCTATTTAGCATTCAGCGACGTGATACAAAGGTCTATGGGAAAATATACATTTTTAATACATACACACATCTTGAACACGGAATGTTACATTTATAATTTGATTCAAAGAGGCTGCACATGTTATTGACGTTATTTATATTTTAACTTTGGAAGTTTGTTAACTGTGCCATATGAGAGTGTTGTTTTTTTGAGGAAAAAGTTATAAAATTCTCTTTGTCGGAATGCGTTTATTTTTTAATAATTTTATTTTTCTGTTGCGTATATGTCGACAGCTATCTTTTTATCTCAGTCTTACACCGAACCCCTCATTTACGGTATTGTATGTTAAAAACACAAATTAGTCTAAAAACAAGCTTCAAACGAATTTCACTTTTAAATAAAGCTGTCAAAGCCATTCAAAGCTTCCAAATTTTGGCGCAGACTCCATTCATGTGTGGTTAACAAAACTCTTTGATTTTGAATTCAGTGCAATACTTAATTAATTTCCATGCCAACGGCTCTCGATGTTGGAGATTAGCACAAAGAATCTGCTCTCAGCATCTGTGGTTGAAACGAAATGGGGCATATCGTGCGAGGTGCAATACATTGCGTAGTCGTGCAGTTTTTGTATCAAACGAGGTTTGTTATCACCGGCAATGTATCAGGATGTCACGATATTTCTCGCTTAGTCTAAATAGGACTTGAGTAAATTATATGTAGAAGCATCCTAGTCACTTGCTACTTATTTGCTTGCTTAGAGTGGGAACGATCGAGAAATAAACATTAGTGCCGAGTAGTTTTTATGCAACGTTTTTAATTAAAACAGATGCTCTCCATTTTGTATTAGTTTACTTTAAGTAGCGATTGCTATTGGATTTATTTAAACTAGAAAGTGTAGTTTGTTTTAGACGTTGCTAACCTTTTACCTTTGATATCACTGTAGGTTTATTTATATTTATCTTAATTTAAAATACTTTTCAATTACAACATAAAACGGGTGAAATACTGATACATATAAACCTTCCTCTTAAATCACTTTATTAAAAAAACTTTCAAAATCCTTAGCGTAGTTTTAAAGATTTAAGCGGACATACAGACAGACAGCGACTTTGTTTAATACTAACTATCTAATGATGCGATGCTGTTCATTGTCCAATCAATTATGACCTGTAAAATATTATTTTTTAGGAGATATATGAAGTCGTCTGTAACTTTTACTGTGCATTATTCATTCACCTTATCAATTACTTTTTAGAATACAGTACTACTTGCAAAATAAAATGAAAGTGATCGCATAAACTAATTGGATCGAACCTTTTTATATTTTGCATCTAAAAAATATAAAAAGGTTCAGGTTTTTAGTTTTACCACTAAAATATTTAAGACTAGTTTTAAATCTAAAACTAGTTTTATAGTCCATAAACTCCCTTTAAAATCCAGACACGCCACGTCATTTCCTTCACATTAAACCTGGCAACATTTTGATGGGGAAATTGAAACTAAATATTTGCCATCGAAATTGAATATGGTAACGATGACCATTCATCATTGTCTCTCGAAATTCATTTCATATTAAATCGATCGATGAAATTTTTGTCTTTGTTTGTAGGTGAGTTTTGAGAAGATTTGAAGGGTAAACGGTGTAGGGTTGGTATTACGAGTAAAATTCTATTGTTTGGGGGAATATTTTTTCAAAATCATATTTAGTGCAACAAAATACGACGACGATACAGCTGCTTTTTACCGATTTAAAAAAAAGGAGGACGTTTCTCAATTGAACCGAGACAAATGCTTTTTTTGTTCATTCGTTGATACCTTCGTCATTTTAAGATTAGCCGAAAGAAAGAGACAGACAGTAAGAACAAATAATAACATTTTTTGATACTTTTGTGCGAATCAGTTTATGGCCATTTAATTTTATTTCATACTCATATATGTAATACATAAGTACGAATTTCAGATGTAACGGTACAATAAAAAACATATCTCAACGTACCTACAATAGTTCACCGGCACCGGTACCTGTTTTAGGCAATGATCATACAATGAACACAGCCTGAGCTCTGAGCCCTCACTGGGGGCCAATAACCGAGATATATGGTACAACGTGAGGGGATCCGCTCGTTACTCGCATCGAAACTTTGCCACTAATTAAACTATATAAGTGATATTTATTTGAATTAACCCGACTTTGGTAAAGGTTGTAGGTACTTTGGTTTGTTACTTGATTGTAAGTTACTTAGGGTAAGATTTTGGTATTGTTTGCGATCAAGTTTGGTTTATCTATAAATTATAACAACAAAATTTGAACTAAAACGTTTATATAGAAATAAATACGTATTATTTAGATTAATTGTAATATGCTAAACAATAGTCTACTTTCACTTTCTTTTTGATCCCACTTAAAAAAGGAGGTTTTTAATTCGACCATATGAACGTTTTTTAACGAGTAAAATCCAGTCAACCCACAAAACAATTGCCAACTAAAACAGACACAAAAAAGTAATGAATTATTGAAAAGCAAAGTGGCGTAGCGGTGTAGCGGCGTAGCACTGTAGCAGTGTAGCGGCGTAGCGGTTGGCAAATGAACATTACAGTCGACCATTGTCTCCACAGAACACTAATGAACAACTAACGAACTGAGACAAGCACTTTCCGTCGCCTTTCTGGTGCCCACTCTTAACAACCGCGAACAATAAAACTGCAAAACTAAAATTATAAAGCGCTTTTTATAGCTCTTGTTTTTAGTGTATTTTGAGTTGTCTATAAATAGAGCTTGAAATGACAATAGAAAGAAATACTTAGTTTTTTGTTTTTAAAGCAACTGAAGGAATTGTTAGACAAACAGAAAAATAACTTATTTTTTTTGGCGTAAAATAACTATGTACCTTTGTTATTGCAATTTACAAGAAATACTCAGTATTCATTAAAAATAATATGTTCAGTCGATTACAAGAACTCTCAGAAATACATATATTTATCATTTGTTTAATGTTTATAGCAGTTGTTTTGTCCATAAAAACGAATAATTTTGCAATAAAAACTGCAAGAGTTTTCATTAAAATATTATATTTATTAATGTGATATATTTTTAACTGGCATCACGTTCCAGTTTACCACTGGTGTACCTAATACTGATGTATTACATATATGAACACCTTCCTCTTGCAACATTTCGTTTCTTAAAATCTATTAAATAAAATCAATTTACTTGTGTCATATCGGTCACATAAAGTTGTTACATTTAAGTACATGTACATGTATAAATAGGTTTTTATCTTGTTAATACTGCATATATCGTAATACTGGGTTTACCTTGAACTTTGACAGAACGAACCATGGGTCTGTTCCATCAAAGTTCAAGGTGTCGTTGGTGTCAGGTGTTATAATTTTATATTTAAATATTTTGTTCTTCTATTTTATATATTATATTTATACATTATAAACTTATTAATAACTCAACGCTCATAGGATCATGTAGAGTATGACCACAAACAAAATAACGACTATTCAGACAACTTTAACTCTTATATCATTACTCAGGCCTATAAAATAATTATCCGATATTTAATTAAAATTAACTATAAATATATTTTGTCTACGTAACTACGAGTCTATGACATAGTTTTCAGTACTATGAATCGAAAATACCGCATATTACTGATGAATTGAACATTAATAACCATCGCAGCTGTTATCATTAATATTATTGTATTTTCCGTAACTACATGACATAATTTGCTGGTAAAATTATATTAGAACTAAGTTGTATTTAAATTTAACACATTTTAATTACTATTAAATATTATTTAGCTGTCTTTTCCTGTTATTGTAAACACAATATTATTAGAAAAACTCTTTTTGTACTCTGCTACAAGCAAAGACGTAATATTTTAATTAATTTTTACGAAACACAGGTTTCTTGTTGTCTCACATAAAGTTACAAGAACTCTTAGAACTCTTTAGTACACAGCACACTGCATATTATAGAGATTCAGCGTCAATGGTAACGATTGTCATTTGTCTTTCTCAGATATTTAAAGTAATTCATAGATTTCATTCTACAATGACCTTTTGGCCCGTGGCCAAAATCAAAAACATCACTTTTGAGAGACAGTTGGCTTTGACACACCAGTGTCTTCATGTTAATGTCATCCTCGTGTCAAAATATCCTTGTAGTTCTCATCATCATCATCATTGTAAATGTATACATAGTTATTTATATCTTTCTAATTTTACGTGGAGATCGGAATTGCAGATCGATAGCCTCTCACAGTTTGCGACCCTTTATGTTAATTAACTTAATTAACGTCTTAGAATCTTATTCAACATGCATTCAAACAAATTCTTGTAAGCCTGGCGGTACTCCCTAGACATCAATCCATATATCAGAGGGTTGATACACGACGCGGAGTACTCCAACAAATGAGCAAATATATTGGCTATTGGGTCCATTTTGTATGTTTTGTAAGCAAGCCTCGTTATCATGATCGGCATGTGAGTGACGCAGTAAGAGATCATGATAGCAGCTATCACCGTTCGCAGCTTCTTGTCTTTTCTCGTTGGCACCTTCGGTCTTACTCCCTTCCTTGTCAGTCTAAACGGGGCTTTGAAGATCCTGACTACTGCTCTCTCTCCTTCCTCAGTAGGAGTGACCGTACAGCTACTTCCCTCCTCAGTTGAACTGTTTGTCGAAATTGAGATATCGAAGGAGACGTACGGTTTTCTGTTCCCAGAGACATTTTGTTGGTCATCACCAATTGGTAAATGTGTCGGCCTGGCAATTTGAGACTTTTTTGCAGTTTGTCTGACGACCCACCATATTCGCGAGTAACAGAACACTATGACCATAAATGGTAATACAAAAGAAAACCATAGTATTAATGTTTTTGGAGATCTGTTTTCGGAGTCCCGAAGCATAGTGCAAAATCCTCCTTCTGGCTCTAACTCGAATCGGCCATACACTCCAAAGCCAGTCGGCATGAATAAACCAAAGGCTGATATCCATATAGCCAATAACATTATAGATAAGTTTCTCCTTTTGTAAATTCTGAAAAAAACAAGGTAGTGTTGTTTAATTAAGGAAAAATTTCGGGAAATCTCGCAATTTTCGAATGAGCACATCGAGAAATAAAGATAATTACGACTACTGAAGTTTTACGAGAGGCGTACGTTTACATTGGTAAAATAAATAAATCAGCAATTAAAATAATGACGTCCACTTCAGACTAAAGAAGCTCTGATGAGTAGTATTAACAAAAATGATGCTATAAATATTTCTCGTACCCTACATAATTCTTAGTACTTACTTGGGATAACGCAGGGGATGGCATACGATAACATATCTGTTGATAGCGATGGCCAATATTGTTAAGATGGAGACAGCATTCAGACTGTACTTGACGAGGGGGTAGAGACGACACACGACTACCCCGTGGGTCCAGTGCTTCTGGGCGAAGGTAATGGCGGTGATTGGCAAGACCAGGACACAGAACAACACCTCGCAAATGTGAAGGTTGATGATGAATATCGCTGTCGCATTCCGGAGCTGGAATAGTTAAAGCTAGTGTAATTACCAAGTGTGATAGCTTCGACAGTCTTAAATGTTATTACTATTTATGAAGATTAATTGATTTGGGATATTTTTTATTCTCGTTAGTTAAAGTTTATTACATATTGGTCATCAAAGTTGACATACTACAAATACGGAAGGATTTTATTATAGTACGCGTACACATAACTAAATTAGTAATTGTACTATTTTAGTACAATTATTCAGTTTTATCACGTCAGTATGTCATTAGGTTTGCAGTGTCAATTATTTCTATAGTATGACACGCGATTATTTCTGAGTTTAAAAAGTATGTATAAAGGAAAATTAGATCTTTTGAAAGCATTACATTTAATTAGCTAAAACTTAATTATTTTTACACTTTCGTCGCAAAAAATATTGTTCAATTATTCCAACAAAATAAACACCAGACTTACCTTTCTACACCTGGCTAAAGCTACAATAGTTGTAAGGTTTCCAGGTATACCAATAACCGTGTAAATCACACAACACACTGTAGCGAAACACAACAAAGAGTCTGAATAGTTTTGGAACAGATGGACTGCCGCCAGCTCAGCATCAGACCCATATCTCACTTGAGTAACATTAGCACTCGAACTAGAATTAACCAACGTCATTGTTTAAAAACAAAGAACAATGACAAATAATAAAACACTGTCGAGGTCATTCGAAACTTTTGTTTTTCTTCTCAAAGCGTGAGGATTATTTTCCTCATTGATGAAGTATTTTCTTTGTTGTTATAATAGTCAATAACTATGTTGTTAATTAAAAGTCTCATTATTAGAAACTTTTTTGTATGTCACTAATTAAACAGTGCCAATTTTTTTAAACTTTTAGCAATAGTCTCAGTTACACACTCAATCACCGTTTCAGAAATTCAATATTAAAAAATAGAATTACGTAGACATTGAATAACATTGGTCAATTAATGATTTGTGTGTGTCCACAGAAGTTACATGACAGATACTGGTCAAATTATTCGTTTCATAAGTTAAAATACATGGTATTTAACAGAATTGTTTTCCTTATGCGTCAATTGCGATAAACTTTGCATGCTGTGAATCATACAGACTCTTTATTTTAAAGTACATGGTTGACTTAATGAGGTAGCCAGAATACACAATGTAAGGCGATTACACACTTACCAGCCGTCGTCTGACTGCGCATTTGGTGGAGGTGTTGAAGGCAAGAGCGCCGGTAGACTGCTTGGGCGGCATACAGCATTGTAAGAAAGACATTAGTGGATCTCTTTGAGGCCAATGTGACGTGAGGTCTACTGCTCTACCTATCGCAGCGGTGCGCTGTGTCATGTATTACGTACTAGGTGTTGCGGAAAATTATACATACTTAAACATCATAAACAATAACATGTCAAACTAAATTTCCGGACGGTCATGACAACATTGAAAGTATTCTGGTTTACGACAAGTTTTCCTTTTGTGTGAAATTCTTGTTGCTATCTGCAGTCATGATTCCGTAGGTTAATCAAGTTGTCGCGGGTTCGATCTTCACGTAGGACAATAATTTGTTCTTAGTGCAGGAGTCGCTTATAAAAAAAAAACAAAAATCTACACATATTTCTTAGCTTGATTCATTACAATCCAAAGTTACCTTACAAGTGTCCTGCGTTATTAATGAAGTATGACATTATTTTTTTAATCGCTGAACCTGTGATAGCCTAATAGTAAGACCGCAGGACTCCTATATCAAAGTATGTTGTTTGCGCACACGCTTGTTCATTATAAATGCCCTGCGCAATTGACACTAGTCGTCGGCAATTATTATTAAAATCGAATTCTCAAAATAAACAAATGAAACAAAACAAAGTCATCTGCTTACAAAAACAAAGTATTTTATATTTATTTTGTATTATCTAACGCCTACTCAAAAACGCGTTTTAAATTACTCAATGGCCATTTAGCTTTCAGTGGTTTTCGATGCTAAATAAAACGGTAATCAACTCGCCGAAATGGTAACCACAAATGAAAATCGATCGGTACAAATGTAAATAATCTGCGTACTGTTGTTAATAATGTTCTTGTTTATAAATACCAGTTAAATGTTTTATTACTTTACCGTGGCTAAATAATTTACTCTTTATTAGCTTTGACGGTCAATTTTGAAAATTGTTTTATAATATTTGTGTAAAGTAAAAATGTTACGGGCATTCATGTGGTGAGCCGGCTTTTAGTGGTAAACCTCGTTAACACTATTGAATAATAAATATATTATACTAGTACAGTGGTTAAAATCGTTTCGAAAATTAGCTATTATTTGTCGTAAAAAGTAAATGACAAAAAAAATATATTATGGGATATCCATAAGAGATAGACATAATAATATGTCCCGGAGTTTTCTTTAGACCTTTTCAATGTGTACAAATAATTAGTACATTATTTTGATAAATCTCGTAGGGTTCAGCCTGCGTTTGCAATGTAAGTGGAAAAAAATGATAACGACATCACATTAGAAACCCAAAAAGAAACCAGTATTTCTCCACTATTTAATGGAAGTTATTAAACATCCCTCCTCTTGAATCATTCTACCCATAAAAAAACCGCGTCAAAATCCGTTGCGTAGTTTTAAAGATTTAAGCTGTCGAAGGGACATGAAGAATGAGGACATGAGGAGTTCATTTCGTTCAAACCGTTCAAATCTCTCAAATCGTTCAAACTGAAGTCGCAAAATTTATATGACAAATTGACCCCAGGTATAAATTACATTCACTATACTTTGTTCAATTTGAGTGTGTGACAAAATAAAAAATACAACAATGTTAAAAACTCCATGACGGACACGAAATAAAAAATCGTCATACTTATTAAAGGCATAATGATTTTAAGTACCAACAAAGTGAAACATTTAACTCAGTGTACAAAAAGTGCAAAACTCCTTTAAAGCTGGAACCTGATGGGTTTGTAGTGGGAAGCCGTTGATAGATTTATCTGCGGGAGCAAAAAGAAAGCAGATTGCAAAGCTCGGAAGTCCATTCGGATGTATTCGACCGACACAGATTACTGCAGCGGTGTAACGATATCATACTCCTGTTAATGACTTAATGTTTGATGTTTTACATTTTTCTAGTACATACCATCGAGAACTTATGACTAGCTGTTATAGATCCAAAAGCAACCCCTAAGAGGGGGTGTCAGCTTAAACCTTGTATCGCGGAGTTTCACAGACATTTACTTCCCATGTACAAACACACCCAGATTCAAATCTAGCAGCTGTGGATCACAAAAAATCTTGTCCAACGCAGGGATCGAACCCGCTACAAGTCGCACACAGTGGTAATTGGCGTAGTGACCTTGTGCTACTCGGCTATCCATGCTGTCAAAACATGTAAGAGAACATGACTTACCGCATTGTATGACGTACTGCGTTGTTCGTTCTGACGTACTTCGATTCCCGTATGGGACGACATTTATGTAATATTTACATACAGGTAGTGTGTATTGGAATAAACAACTATATTCTAAGAATGGTCAATTTAAATGGCCTTTTTTGAAAATTTCCTGTTTATTGTACAGTTTTATGCAGAACCGGTGTATAAAGCATAGGCTGACTTTAAACTCGTGATTCTCGGTTTCATGACATCAAGTAAGATAGACACCATTAACTTAACGAAACCTAATAAAGTTTACTCAATTTATGAGTAACTGTAGCGTTGTTAGTATCTTAGATTTAAGTGCCGAGATCGTAGCACATTACCATAAATCACATTAGATGTTACAATGTATCATTTTCGTTCGATATCATTAATTCGTAATATCTCACAAATTACAACAATATATCAGAATAATAAATATCTTTGACATCAAGACTGATTCTTTGTTCATTTCGTATAATACCTTCTTTATCATTGGTTGTAGAATTTCTATTATTGTTACATTACACGGTTAACTCATGCGTATTTATAAGGATAGCAAGAGTAGTTTTTTACCCAACCGGAGTCCTTAATCATGAGCTGAGGCTTATGAACTCGTCTAACAAAACTATATTGTAATAATGTAAACTTTCTACATTAAAAGGTGAAAAATTTAGGATGTATATCTGGCGCTACATTTTACCTTAAAGCAAAAGGAACAGCAATTAACACAAAACCGACGTTTAAACCATTCGTTAATAGTTTTCAAAGGATCTAATCTACTAACCAGAAGTAGAATACCTAACAAAGTACAATGTATACTTAGATATGAGTTCATGGCGTGCAGCACGAGGATTATGTAAACTGCAAGCTGGCATCGTATTGAGCCAGTTAGTGGCTCTTTAACAGAGTGTACGTCTGTTTGCGAAGGTACGGTAAGGAGATTAGGCCACGGTCACCGCGCAGCCACAGCTTTCTGCCAAATGAGATGATTAGCTTAACACCGACAGCAATGTTTGCCGGCGCCATTTTGATTCAAGCTTTAATTAAATTTGTTTTCATTTGCGGACGGCTGTTGTTTTTCTTGGAATTGTGTTACTTTTTAATATGTGCCAGGAGACCAACTGCGTAAGGTTTCTTCCTTTTCTTTTCAAGTTGACGGTTTTAGAGTTGTTGAGACCAAAAAGTGGCCAGATTTTTTACTGTATTTAGAGATATACCTATAAAACAAAACTGGGAAATCAATTAGAGTTATCAAAGTTTCGGTAAAATATGTTGTCTTAAATATTGCTTATGGTCATAAACTTCTTCATTATCGAAATGATTATAAAGCTATGTTGAACTGATTAATATTCCAAACGTGTAATAAAAGCTGAATAAGGCGAGGGAATTACGGCAACAAGCGATGATTCGTGGTGGGAATTGAGGAGCGTTTTAATTCTGCTATTAATTACAATCCTTAATAAAGTTTATTTAACGATAAGGGACTGTTACGGGGATCGTTAATTACTACAAAATTGTTGACCAACATGAACTGTACTTATCTTAATTTGCAGGGGGCATGCCTTTTCTTTTACTGGATAAAGCTCAAAATAATATAACGATAGAAAGTTAAATTAAAAGCGCGGGCAAATTTTACTACAATGTCCCGTGTGTCACCAATGCACAAGTTTGCTACGTACGTCGTATTTGCTAAGAAGGTCATACTACGAATATCCTGCTTTACTACAAAAGTCACATTTTGCTACAAATACCCATTTTTATAAACCACATTAATACATAACGCATCGAAAAGACCATATTCACTAAAACCAATGCGTCACCAAAATCCCGGCGCGGAATTGAGAGTAAGCCCCACGGATTTCCTTATCGCGTATCGGCGAAAATTTATAGAGTGTGAAAATTCTATGTCTCGGCTCGTTGTGAAATGACAAACGTGACCCGACTGCGGGCCGACCTGCTTCGGGCCTGATGTGTGGTGCTACGTAAGATATAGCAGGTCAAGTATGAGGTGTGTTCAGTTTTAAGTCGTATGTGACTAGTTTTGAGACAAAGTTTTTGCAACTTTAAAGTAGTAAGGTAGACTGTCAATTGTTTAGAATTTTGTTTGTCGTTGTATTTAATGGAGAAATGAATAATAAGACGTGAAATCTTATTTAGTACTTTGTTGTTGTATTTAATGGAGAAATGAATAATAAAATTTAAAGCCTTGTTCAGTGCTAACGATTTTTAGGTGATTTTGCATTCAACGTGATTTAATTGAAATATTCGTTTTTGTGGTAATGTGGACCTAAATATCGGCAAAAATTACGAAGGTTGAATTTTTTTTTTTAATTTGTATTTTTACTGATAATCTGATAAGAACTCATACATATCTTATGACGGTACACAATGTGGTGCGTAGTCGTATAGTATAGTTTCTATTGAAATAGGTAAATGGTCATAGTTTTTGGAACTAACCCAACAAGTGCCCGCTTGCAAAGCCAAACGGCTGTCCCTAAGCAAATATAAAGTTTCGTGACAAATTTCGCTTTGCTCGATACCCAACAGAATTAGATTTTTTTCTCATATTTTTGAAGTTGTGAATGACATTACTGTAGTTTTAAAAAGTTTGCCATTTAAAATGCTTTTAATGAGTGCTCAAAACTAGTTTCTATTCATAAAGTTTGCACATTAGAGCACATATTTTGTGTTCATCATACCCCTGCCCTTATCCCAATTATTTATTTGGGGTCGGCGCAACACGTCCTCTAGACGTGTTGCTTAAAGTTTTGGCTATGGTTTTATAGTCGGCCGCCTGCCTGACACTAACCCTCTTTGGGAATGCGATTGTTGGTTGTTTACCCGCCACCATTCGGGTGACCCAAGGTGCTTGGTACAGTGCACTGGGTCTTAAGGTCCATTAGTCGCCTTTTACGACACCCAGTGGAGGATATGGGGTGGTGCTATTCTTTATATCCGGACACCACACGGAACTTATATTTTGTGTTAAATTATGAATTTTAATTTTATACGTGTGAGAAGGTTAAACATATTTTTATGTTGTTAGGAACATTAAATGCCTATTTTGTTACGAAGGTTTTGTGTTACTGATTAAGAGTGACAATCTCTATTAATATTTATAAGTTATTGGTATTATGCGAGTTTACACTTCAACTAAAATAACCATATAAGTATAACAAAAGGTCAGAACAACGTATTCATAAACAAAACAACAACAATTCAGGCATTCGATTTAACGCAACATTTACCACACTTTGAACTTCCAAGACAAACGGCGACATCAGAGTGACACAAAGTAGAGAAGAAGTGAATATACCCGCCATCCACATTACGGCGGCCATTACGTGCGGTTATAAAAGGGTCTAAGGGTGTGGCGAGCCTAACATGTCCCGCGGGAACATTATTTATGCCCGCGAAACGGGACATTCCTAGTGTCCCAAGATGTTCCACCTAAAATATGGGCAACACCGCCCATCTGTGAAGAATAATGAGTGACCCAAATTGTCTGCTTTTGACAACTGATGCTAAAAAGACTTAAGACCTTTTATGGGTTACGGCGGGTTCACATGTCGTGACGTTTTATCGGATACGTTTTTATACTGGCCAATAGTTATTAATTTTTTCACTGTGTATAAATATTATGTCACGTATACTCAATACTTTATTTATTTTTTTGTTTATTTCTGTATGTGGTTGCTTCGCAACTCTGTACGCCATAGATAATGAAAAGAAACGTACAATAGTCAGTCGCTATTACGATTATGTACGAGATAAGCAAATCTGCATTTTTTTATTAAGTGCTGTAACAATAAAATTTTCGTAATTTTTCCTGTATCTATGCTACAAGAGATGGCTACGTACCTTCTCAAGATTTTCAAGATTTACGGAAGTACCCTGTTGGTTTTGATTCCCTCGCGAGTGTCAAAAACGGAACGGAAACCTCTATGCGTTCTTAAGAAAAAGATGTCTTGACAGACAGAGAGACAGCCAAACGGTCAACAAAGCGATCCTATAAGTGTACCTTCTTTCTCTTTCTAGCTTCGAAACCCTAAAAATGAAGTAAATAACCTACATGAAGAGTTGTAGTTAGTTAGGTGTGTTTGTTATCCAACTGCAGTAAGTTTGGACGTTTGAATGGAGTTCCAGTGTATCTTTGTGACTATCATAACTTTGCTAAATGAGCGAAGTGCGGTTGGCACATATGAAGCTGTGGTCTCAACTGTATCATAACTGCAACTGAGCTGTATTAATCTTGAACTGCTGCTGGAGTATTTTAGTACTTTCAGTGTTTAATTGTGACTGCTTTAATTTAGGTATTCGTTGTATAAACTATTTTCTCATTGTCGCTTATTAGCTTTAGGAATAGAAGTAAAGGTACTAAATTATATTGATTTAAGTTCTTAATTCTTTCCAATTAGAGAGTGCTCAGAATTTGAATAGTTTTTTGGAGAATATACAAGATTTGTGCTTAAAATAATATTACGTATAGGGTATCGTTTTTTTACTATCAATGAGTATCTACTAGAGAGATTCATTTTGGTAGAGTCAATTTTAAAGCTTGGTATTTAAAGTAAAGATTAAACAATTTTCTTGTATTTTCCGTACACTTAACCGAAGCGATGCAGTGGAATATTCTCGGAAAGCTGAAATATAACACAAAATTTTAATTAATCTGAGTTACTTTAAGCAATTAGCGGTAACGTGGTTTTCTGTATTCTACGGAAGTATTACCAAAACTGTTTATGGATTATAAAAAAGTGGAATTTATTACTAATTATTTATTAGTTGCTCTGTAGTAAAACTATCATGGTTTTGTGAAGAGGTTTTTATAAAATATCATGGTGTTTTTGTATCAAAATGGCATGAAAAATTCACCCTGCAGTGGAATGTTTTGATTTAACTTTTAGTCTCACTATCATACGTTGATTCATCAGTCATTAATCCAACCCTTTGACCATCACAAAGCAATGCGTCACGCTGTAAGCTCTGATTCAATATCACCGACAGTATCTCTTGGGAGTAAACAGATGTAAACCGACAGTGGCGCCGCCGCACTCACTGGTGAGTAATTAGTGAACTAAATGACCGCTTCAATCGGACACGCGACGAAAGTTTGCTTTTATGTGGCCAATTGGTCAGTGACAGTCGGTCTGTTTGGTGTCCAGATTAATTTGATGTAATTAATTTATTCTTGGTATCTACGTAGATTAAACTTTAAGTCAGGTTTGCTTTTCGATTGTTTCCGAACGGATTTGTATTGACATTTGAATTGACTTTAATACATTTAACCGAACGATATATTTTTGAAAGACCGGTTGATTATTCGGCTTTATTTAGTTTTGGGCTACATTTTCGCAACTTGCTTAGTACGACGTAATCACATGTACCCAAACTAAGTGCTAATAATATATTTATATTAATAAACGTGAAACTAAATTGAGTGATTGTGTTTAAAATTCGTTAGCATATATTTTCCTTATTGCCTAACAATAACTGAAGCTGAAAGCTGCTGGCATAGCAACATAAAACAAAGCTAAACCTGTGCCGCATATAAAAACAACATTCTTATCACACGTAATCTTATTATCTACGAATAACAGAATTAATCAAATCTCTTACTTGCTATACAAAACATCGGAAGGCTTACGGAGAGGCGTCGGGCGACGTCTCTGCGACTACGTGACGTCATTCCTCTCAGTTAATTCATATCACCTGCGCTGAATACTAAGCAAGCCTGGCTGTTTTCTTTACAACTTACATTATTACGTAATAAGGTTGTATGTTACTGTAACTTATTAAACTTGTGAACTTTTTATGTTGTTCATTTAAGAATGTATGTTGTATCATGTTCAAGTTGTAATCTTGATGTACATGCAGGATTTTCTTCAATTAATTATGAAGAGTTGATATAAACAAAATCATAAATTTAACAAATCTAATTTGAATACAATAAAAAACTTTTAAGATCGAAGATACATTCATTAGGTTTCACACTTGTTAATCTAAAATCTCAAGATTTCTTATTGACTTAAAAATATTTCTTAAAATGTAACAAAATTGCTCACTAGCTTTACACTTAAAATTATTTTTTAAATATCACTAAGTGTATGGATTTTTTTCTCGTGAGAGGCAACGCAAGCCACGCCGCTGCGACGTCGCCGCGCCGCCGCCGCCGCGCCACAAAGTCCACCGCCTCCAATGTTCAGGACAAAAGGTGTAAAGTGAGGTGCATAGTTCCTGTACAATACCTCCATTATACCAGATAATGGACGCTCAAGTATCCCAGCGATATGCTATTGTGTGCACGTGTTACCGTTCGTCTTAAATGGATTCTCATCTGTAGGTATTGTCGAATATCAAATGTTGTTGGTTTATTTTAAGTTTGTAGGAATAGCGTTGTAGTCCATGTTCGTATTATAAATACGAGATATTGAGCGTACCTATACGTAATACTCCTTGTAATGGTACTACTTGCAAGTAACGAGTCTATGAGTATATTGTACTCACAGAGAGTTTCACGAACTAAGTTAGTATAATTGATAGATTTTTGAGTGGAGCGTTCTACTACGCTGAAATATTCTCTGTAAAATCGCATGCTGTAATTAGCAACACTATACTATAATATGCCTTAGATAAGGGTGTAAATGGGGTGTAATTGTGAAATACACATGAAGTTGAATGCTGCCATCAATAAATTATAGAACACAACAATGTCCTCAAAGCACGAACGTATTTAATTTTCAAATGAAAAATTAAAGCAACATGGATGCCAGAGTACTGGCGCGCAATATTTATTGTTATACATTTTTATGTTAATACGTATTATTATCCTTTTACGTGACGTAATAAAAAGTAAAACGACATTGTTTTCCTGAGTATTCGTGAAATTTTAAATGTAAAGAGTCCTGCAAGCACGTTGCTCGGTGTAAACCACGACGCGAGCCGGAAAGCGCCTTGCCGTACATTCGGCAATAAAAAACAAAAATATGCACGACTCTACAATAGGATTCCATAGAACTTACCTTAGTTTTGTGAATGCGAAATGCATTTAAATATTTTTGGACGTTACCTTGTAATATTATGCTGGCATTGTACTTTATGATGGAATGTGCTACAACATTTTTCACACATTCAAAACATAACATATTGGTAAATAGCTTTAAGTCTACTTTTGCAGATTAAATTTGGTATTATAGAAAACGCTTTTAATTAACTTTTGCGCACGACTTCGCCTGCTTTAATTTTGAATGAAACTACAAAAACAAATATCCGTTAACAACATACTTACAAACTTTATCGTTTATAAAATTAGTAGAATAAAGAAGCCAATCGAAATTATTATTAATGACTTATCCCATCGCACGGAATACCAAAAAGTTCCTAATGTATTGTTGTCTAGTTTTCTTGCTAATCTGTGCATGTTGACAATATATATTTAAGGTTATTTCGTAAACTTTACAGTACAATGTCTACAAAATACAATGTTCTTAGCAGAATCACTGATGTTTCGGTAGGGCCATAGTCAAATTGAAATAAATTAGTGTCTGTAAATATGTCGCTTATTCAATGTTTAGAAATTGATAGCGTTTTTGGCTTCACATTGAAGCAAGGTGTTGTGATGGTTGGAGTTTGTTCTTTAGTAAGTAAATAATAAAAGTCTAATTTTAATTATTTATCACAATTGAACATAAATATTGTGTGCTAATCAGCTGTTCAATACAGTTTACTTTAATTCAATTTTATTTGAAATTATGATGTCTCGATCTCTTGTAAATTATATTCTGAAAATTTTAATTAAATCTATCAAGTATTTTCCGAGATTATCCTGGACATACATACAGACAATACATATTTTTAACATCGTTATCGTTTGTCCACAACAGACCACGTATCCAGTATTTTTAAGTACTCAATTCAGCTGTTTTTCACAAGCAAAGGAAGTCAATGTGACCTCTACAATAATTCCGGGGTAATTCGCTACATCCCGAGAAAAAGATAATTTTAATGTAATTTTATTTATTTCAGTTAATATCATCTATAACGCTGCTCACATCACTCACAGTCCTATGTCTCATGGCGTCTATAGAGAGACAATACAACGCGGTGCCGATCAACGCCATCGACATGATATTCGCCCTCTTCTGCACCAGCACGTCTCTGTACCAGATTGGCCTAGCGATCATGGTCTTATGGTATACTGTATGGGTAAATATTAATCTATATATTATAACTATTTTTTTATAACGACTCCTACATAAACACTTAATTTTTGTGTCGCGGGGGGTTTCACAGACATAAAATCAAATCATTTAACGGTTTACTCACAGATAGTTCTAGAATAGTCCGACTAGTTTCGGACCCATGAATGCCTAATCATGAGCTGAAAAAAGTTATTATGTAAAAATTAACAGAGGGCCTACCGCCATCTCTTAAAGTAATATTACTGTAATTGTTGAAGTGCGACAAAGCTCTACACGGTATAGAGCAGCATCTCTCTTCCACACCGGTAATAATACTACTTAGAGGAGAGGAGAAGAGGTAGAGCCCTCTGATTTGCGAGTTACGTTTTAATGTATTTGATTTTGTACCTTATTCCGTAGGGAAAAGGTGTACCTTACTTTCTGACGCTATGGCACGGGTCTCACTTGTCGATCGTGCCAATCTACTGCTGTATGTTCACGGCGAGAACTCTCATTTTTATGAACGCTGGATATATCTTAGAGGCCGTGCTAACAATATTTATGGGAATCATCTTTAAAGGTAAGAACTATAACTTCCTGAAATGTTGAATTACGAGTTAGAACGTTGATTTAATATTTATAAGGTTGAGCTTTGATTAGCAGTAAGATGGAATCTGGGTTTAATAAATTGAATGGGTATACTATCTTTAGGAGTAAACGTGCTAAAAAACTCGATGGGTCTAAATTTATATCACGGTGGCAATGATGAATTTTCATTGTAGCTAAGTAATATGGCGCAGAATGGAAATGTTTAAGGTAGGATGACACACAAAAAGAATCGATAAAATCTAGATTAGTAAAAAAACAGAAGTCACCAATCCACAGTGAGCAAGGATGTTCATCAATGCTGAATCCTCTGTGTGAGAAGAGGCCTTTGCCTAGAAGTGGATATTTATTTTGTAATTTTATGATTGTCTTAGAATCTTTAGTTTTACTCATCAATATAGGAGTTAAATGAAAGGTTGTGTTAGTAGTTTTCGCCCTAAACTAGCAAGCTACACATTCAAGTGCACTAGCTTGTGCTCGCGGCGCACTGCCCGCGGTAGCCATTGTTTTGAATTAGTCGCGCGTAATGGACACGAGGCTTTAAGTTACGCGTTCCATAAACTCTTTTTTTCCATTCAATAAAATATATTATTTTTCAAATGTGTTGTTATCTTCATTGAAATAAACATTGTGGTTACTTTAAGCTTCTACAGTTTACTATCAGCGTTTGTAGTACAAGCACACAGTATATAATATATTTCATTATTTTCAGGTATATATATTTTCTTTGCTGTAATTGTCAACAGCTACATAAATTCCCTTGAACCTAACGTGATTTATTACTAGGAAACTTTGAAAAGATATTTTTGGATCTTTTGTAGTAGTAACGTCAAATGTTACGAATATTGTGTCAAATCACACAATTATGAAGTGAGATTATATTTGTAAAGCCTGTATAAGTTTATGGTTTACTTATACTAAGACGAGGAGGTTTTATATCAAGACTAGTATTGTGTAAATATGTTTATAATGTTTTGTTACCATTTTTTTTTATTTTAGAAACAATATTTTGTTTAATATTGTATAACCATAAATTATTTTGTAAACGTTATAAAATAATAAATCAATCTTTACCTTTAATAACTTTCTTTGTGATTCAAGCTGAACTTAATTAGAACATTGAACTGTTAATGAAGACGATCCCAATTTATTTAACGGAGGACTAGAATTCGTTTATTAATTGAGCAAATACTCAGTTTAAAAACCCTCTCTGTAAACTCAAGTTAAAAGTCTTGGAATGATCAAAGACTTGAATTAAATGCTTAATCTTTTGCTTACGAGATTACGTAGATTGAGACGGGGAAAAATTGGACGACATTTTTTTTTGTAAATTAACTTAGTCCGTGTTTATTTTTGATGTCTTACTACTGGCGAGTGCGTGAGCCAGAGGTCTCCGTCTCTGATTCATATGCACGTATTAAAAAAAAACGGTTATTTCAATATAAAAACAGACTCTTAACAACAGTCAATTGTTTTTATATGTACAGATATCAAGGGAAACGAAAGTCTGGGCAATACGGAAATGTTTTTAAAAACTGCAGAAGAATAGTCTGGTGAAATCTTAAAGCATCACGTACGGCAATAAGTTGTTCCGTGCAGTAATCTTAGTGCGGGCCCGTGTTTGGCAGTCGCCCTATCGAGCCGTGCCAAACGTGTAATTAACTTTAATATGCACTTTAGATATATAATATTATGTATTATATTAATAAAGGACGCATAAAACAGAAGAGTGATCGTGGTGTTTTGTTTTTAATGACTTTATACAAAAAATAATGAAGAATTCTAATGACCATTATGGGGTACTTCGTTACAGCCGGATCAAACAGCCATTTTACTGTTTTACCGGTTCATTGGATTTTTTGTTTCATTGACAGAGGATGAGGTTTTGTTAACTATTTCATACGTAACACTATTTATACAATAATAAGGAATAACGTAGACAATGAGTGCATTAGCTTTAAGTAAATAAAATGCTTTGTGAAAGCCAAAACTCGTCTTGTGAGATATAGTATAGCGGTTTCAGTTGAATCCTGATAGCTAGAAACAGGCTTACAAAAATATTGAAAAAACTTAGCTGAATGCAAAAAAGTAAAAACAAGTGTTTTTTAATTGATTTTCATGTACCTAACAGATATCAATACACCAATAGCCATAGAAATGAATGAATAGGAAAAGGTTTGCTTAGAAAATCTCAATTAATTCGAATGTAATGGCTTTTCGAACTCGCTGTCCGCCACTCAAGTCGGCTTTCAATTAAAAGTTAGAACGTGTGACCCAGAAAAAAACGTCACGAGGACGGATTTGTATTGGAAAGCGCCAATTTTACTAAGTTGTTTTGTTTAATTTGAACTGTCCCAACCACTAACATGACAGTCTTTTGTTTTTCGTATGTGAAGTTGAGAACGTAAAATGCAGTAAAGATTACAGTCACAGAACACCGTATAAGTTTCTTAAGACATTATAGCCCTTAGTGCACGAACACAGCAGTGCAATTTCGTCCCCGCTATAATCGTAAATCGCGTGATGTTTCACAGCTGCAGTGCTAAATTTCAAAGCGAGGTGTAATCAACGTTAGAACGCTGAAATCTTGAGGCGTGCGTATTTGGTAGCGACGTTCTATCTCAGCTCAATGCATCAACCGCAAGCAATTAAGATGGGCTGCGGAATGCGCGGGGAGCGGGACTATTTAACTAATTATTTATTTAAATCATATTAAATGCTAAAAATATACCTACTTTGAATGTAAGCTCGGCGTCTAGCAAAAATAACTTTTTCGTTTCCTTTGTTTGATTTCTCATATCCTGGTTTTAATAACAATTATGATAGAATTGATCGTATATTGTTAAAAAAAAATATTATTGGCACCACTAAGGCACGCGATATTCATTATTTGAGAAAAAATAAACTAGTAGTGCATAAATGAACTGGAACTAACTTCGTCACTTAAATCTTCTGAAAGTTTGATCTACTTAATCCGTTCAGTTAGGCCGGAATAAAACTATGCCAGCAAATTGTGGTGTGCACATAAAAACCTCTTAAACTTAATTCTGCAGTAAAACGTGTACACGTCACAGATTGGACGTTTCCCTTATGACGTCATTACCGTTACGTTAGTAGATGCTTGTAGCTCGGCGTTACGAGCAATCTAACGCGGATGACGTCATCTAGGGATGCCACCTCGTGTTTAGTGAGCGTTGAAATTCATGACTGCGAGACCTGACATTAAACATTTATTTTTAAGTTTGTTTTACCCTGGCTAATACATTTAAAAGTGTTCCTCTATTTCAAAGAATTAATACTAGATTAGTTGTATTGTAAACAAAGTTTTAGACAAAAGGGTTTGGCGCACAAACTAAATTGTTGAAATTTAAGTATTAATTTGTACAAGAGATTTATAAAAAGATTACTAGTACTTTGCTTCTTAAATAGACTTTACTCATTTTTTATATCTAAGTAATAAATCAAAGTTACCATAAATGTCGCGTGATAGCCCTAGTTTAAGTTCACGGCGCGTCTGCTCGTGGCTTATTTTAGTATAACGCGTTGTATGTATAACATAGATTGCACGGGGAAATTGGCTGGAGTGATGAAAATTGTTAATTGAGCCACCTAATAATATTATCCACTTTGATAATAATGGATATTGCAAGCTTGAGAACTTCCTGCTTGTTTATAGCTAAAAATTCTCATCCAATCGGAAAATATTCATCCTTATTACTTTGAAAACTATTTTTGAACTTAACAAGATTTTGACTTCCGACCTTTTCGAAAATAGTCAAGTTATTTCGAGAATTGGAATATTTCTCACTCTGTGTGGGAGTTAGGTATAGCAGGTAAAAGAGGGTCAATGTGTGGGCTGCAAATAAAACCTTTTAGCGAATAGAATTGAAAAGTCAGTTTGATTTTCAAATACAAAAGGAACAGGAATCATAGTTGGCTCTTTTGATTCGGAAAAGGGCTAGAAGATTAAAAATAGTTTATCGAAATCATGACAAAGGGGTAAAAGGACTATTTTCATACTACAGTTTAAATATGATGAGAAATATACATTTATTAATTATAATAATAATATGGTAGTTGAAGCTGTGCACCAACCGACATAGATGACATGTCCCAGTTAATGTATTTTCCTTAATTGTAGAGAATACGCCAGGACATAATTGCTATCTGTAATATTCCCATCTACAAAGTCCAGAAATAAAGAACAACAATGTATTTGGCTAGCAGTGCATTCAACAGTACAATGTTTCGAATCGCATTATTCTCATACATTTGCTATGCACGAATTTTCACATTTGTACACACAGATGGAACGTTTTGTTTATGCATAAGCCTTTTGCATATTCCACTTGGCAGAACGACGTGTGGGCAATTCGGTCGATTTAGACATTCGCCCAAATGTTTGAATAATAAATGCTGCGGAAATACACTATGTATTGCAATTGTGATGGTTTTTATGCAATCAACGAGTTCTGTGAGCTGTCAGGCTTCTGTCCAATTTGTTAATCACGGCTGTTGGAGGACGTTATTGTAGAGACTGGTTTGATAATGTTGGTAGAGAAAATGAGGACGTATTTTAGTGGATTCAAAGTAGAAATTAGAACCACTTTTAGATCATCAAGATTATAGTGACATAGAGCAAATTAACGCTGCTATTACACTTAAAATTTAGATACAATTCTGTCAGTTGATGTTATGAAATAAAGCACTTTAAACCAAACAATAGACTGCATAAAACGATAAAATTTATATCAGTAATTTGAACAACCGACCGCCCAGAATTTTTTCAGCTTCATGAATTTTTAGCGTCATAAAATATATGCTATAACTAACACATGTTAGGATTATAGAGATTAATACGCGGACAAACCCGGCTTTACGAGCTAGCGGCCGTTCCACTGATGAATTGGTTTGAGCAAAAATTGTTTACGACGATATCGTTTTGTCGCAAATGTCGAATAAAATTTACGTTTATTTTTACGCGTATTTTTTAGTACTATTGTCATAAAATTGGGGTGTTCTAGATTTGTATTTATGTTTCAACTAGCTGTTACCTGCGACTTCGACTATGTCTCAGTCCGATTAAAAGTAGCAAATGTATTAATCCAGGGTGTCAGCTAACTTTATCATAATTTTATCAGAATTAATTTTGCCATTTGAGCGTGAAAGGGAACATTCATCCATTTTACTGTACTTACTTACTGCAGGATTTCTAGGATATTTTTAAGTGTTTCTTTTAACTGAGCGCTTACTATGGACCACCTAAACCAAGACTCGTTGTTAATGAAACCGAAACGCCGATGTACGTGCAGCGTCGTTTCTCTCCTACAATGGTAACAGTTTAACGGCTCTTGGTACACTGGCGTACTTATCATATCACCACTGTAGGTACCATTTTGCATGACCTGCCTCATTAAGTTGATCCGAGTTCCGTGCATGATCTTTATCTTTGATAAGAACCGTTGAAAGGTCTGTTAACAGAACGAAATAATAATATTAAAATGTTTATGTCAAGATCTTATGGAAAATAAATTGCATAATGTAGAAATCTATACTAATATTATAAAGCTGAAGAGTTTGTTTGTTTGTTTGTATGTTTGTTTGTTTGTTTGTTTGTTTGTTTGTTTGAACGCGCTAATCTCAGGAACTACTGGTTCGAATCGAAAAATTATTTTTGTGTTGAATAGACCATTTATCGAGGAAGGCTTTAGGCTATATAATATCACGTTGCAACTATTAGGAGCGAAGAAATAATGGAAAATGTGAAAAAAACGGGAAAAATTATTCATCCTTGAGGGCTTCCATTGCGTGCGCTGCGAAAACGGTTCAAGATACACACAGTATATGTATGTAAGAATTATTCCTATTGAAATGATCTAAAAAAATGTCCGCGACAGTATATGTCTATCATTTAAGATTAACTCACTAGAACCGTTTTTATGGTAATCAAATTCGATCGAAATTAATGCATTAACGCACAGCCCAAACTACTGGACGGATCGGGCTGAAATTTGGCACGCAGGTAGATGTTATGACGTAGGTATCCGCTAAGAAAGGATTTTGACAAATTCTACCCCCAAGGGGATAAAATAGGGGATGAATTTTTTTATGAAACTTTGTCAAAATTAAACCGATCGGGCTGAGACTTTACATGCACATAGGTACTATAACGTAGGCATCCGCTAAGAAAGATTTTGATAAATTCCACACATAAGGGGATGAAATAGGGGATGTTTGTAGAAATCTTCTTAGATTTTTGACTAGCCATGACTATAAACAAGTCTCAGGGGCAAACTCTCAAATTTGCGGGTATTGACTTGAGAGAACATTGCTTCTCTCATGGGCAGTTCTATGTTGCTTGCTCACGAGTAAGTTCTCCCAGTAGCTTGATAGATTTAGCGCCAAATGACAAATTAGTTAAGAATATTGTGTACAAGGAAGTTTTGTAGGCCCTAATTTTTACACTAACTTGCTAAACAATAATACTTCTTAACGCGTGCGAAGCCGCGGGCAAAAGCTAGTATCTTATATAAAAAAATAAACGCCATTTTAGCAGGAACGACGCCGCCGTGTCTGTTTTGTAATTTAATCCTAACTGATAACGAACACTGGATAGCTAGAAATATATTTGTCCAGTGTCCATTGTCGACGACAAAGTAGTATCTACTGTAGTTATTTTTAACAAATATGAAACATTGTCTTTCAATTAGCCCTCAACCAATATCCAGTTAGGTCCTGGGTTATTCAGGCGGGCTGGTATCACCAGCAACCGATTCCATTAATCTTGATGAATATCTCGTGAACACTGTCTGACCTCTGGGATAAGCACTACAATATGTATGAATCAATTCGTCCCATTAGTAGAATAATGTTTTATCATCACATGTAACAAAAATGATATTATGATAAATTCGTAATCATAATGACGTAAGCTATCCAATGATATATTTTTTTTAAATTTTCATTCATTATTTTAAGAGTTATTCAGTTCGAATAAAGTTTTTGCCACGCGGCATACCTAAAATAACGTCGTACGAGCACATGAAGCGATAATCTCCGTCCCGCTCTGCCGGACCTCTGGCGTTCCTTCTCAACAACGCACATTATTCTACAGTACACAGACACAGTAGACAGCATTTAAGATCACATAAAACATTATTCTACCAAGTTGCCGCGTCGCATTAAACTTAAGTGTAATCAACTATAATACTTTACTGATAAGTTTCTTAACATGTTAATATACGATAGAACATACTTAGCTTTTTCCCTAATTTTGTAGTTTCTTATGCACATATTATATTTTACTACGCATAATTATATCTTCTTTTAGTCAGTATGTACACATGAAACATTATTCGACCAAATTATTTTTTAAAGTGTGCGTCGTAAGCGCTTATGCTACTTTTTTCTATTAATTAGTTTTTCGTAAAACATTATTCGAAATCTAAAAGGGTTATAAAATTGTTAAATACACTTTTAATCGTACACAGCTTTTCTTAATAACTAATTTTCACCTAAATGTACATAAATAACAATAAATTTTAAAATTCTAATGTCGTTTAAAAATAACTATGTCTAACTTTATAGTACACACAGCCGTGTGTGCTAAACATAATCAGTCTAAGCTGGCTGCACGAAGGTTTCATAATACAACCAAACGCGAGACCAGCTGACACTGGTTCTAGACAGGTTGAACGGTAGCCGTCTGTACATTTGTAAACGATTTTTTTTTTTACAGTTGCTAAGAAAAGCAACATGCTACCCTTTTGGGATGACACATCAAGTGATGTTCCTGACGATTCTACTTGTCGTGATGGATCAGCGGATCAATTAATGACTCTTACTGAACTGCGTCCAGTAACTCCATTCCAACTTCAATGTGCATCCAGTTATGAAACATCACCTGCTGTCAGTATAGCAACGATTTCAAGTATAGTATCAAAAATTTGTATACGTAAGCATACAAATTTTTGATGCCATCACCACCCCCGTATCACACAAATTGTTATAATGATTTTTGTCCAATATATTCAGAACAGTCAATTGAATCTGACACAAGTTGTGATGAAATCATTTTCCCCAGCAGTCGGCTAAAAAAACGCCACCTGCCAGTGAAACATTCAAGACAAAGGTATTTGAATACTATTGGCAAAAAGTATTGGAAGAAACTGCAAACTATTGAAGAATATTCTTCAGAGGTAGATCATGATCCATCTAATTCAGTGACGCAACAGAATGCACCCGTCGTTGAATCTTGCTCAAGTCAGTTCAACACTGTGAGTACTGTGAAGGCATTACACGCTCTTTCTGATCATAGTCAATCGCTTCATTGTAAAGATCGCTCCGTTTCTAATACTGCCATACCATTCCAATCACAAGTGCAAGCTATCGAAGAACCTTCTTCAGAAGGTTAATCCGTCTAATTCGTCTAATTCTATGAAGCCTCAAGATGCTCGCATATCCCCCATTGCTCAATCTTGCCCAACTCGGTCCAACACTGAGAGTACTGTGATGGCATCTCCCGCTCTATCAGCTCAAATAAATCGTTTTATGGCTCATGTAGCTCTGTTTCTGAACTTGTGATACCACGCCAATACAAAAAACACTCTCGCGATAATTGTGGATGTGTATAATGTTGTTCTTGTCACGTGTGGCGAGCTGTTTGTGAGTGGTGACACAACGGAACCTGGATGCCCCAGGGGGTCACTCTTTATGAGGACTTCCAGCTCTTTCTTACCTTAACTGGCTGGCTAGAGAGGGGTCGCTCGAGCTATACGCTCGGGGATGGAAGTGTCTAAAGACGTAATAACAAGGAAACCAGCTCCGGGTGTATGGTCTATGACCCGCGATGGCGAAATCGTTGTCACACCTCTCTACACCCCAAGCCTTTATTCTCTGGTGTTATTAAAGTTCTCAACAAGGCCTCTGCGTGTTGGACCTGTGTCCCCGTGTAAGCCTTTAAAAAGGACCGGGTTTCTTCCCCTGAAGTTAGCCCGTAAAATTAAAAGAGATATAAATAATAATATTATGTTTAGGAAAATAAATGTGATATTATGCTAACTGAAACACGCTGAACTGAAGCTAGATTTTATAGTGATTTTAGAATTTTTTAAATTAGTACCTACATTTCTCAATGTTAACTTTTTATTTTACAGCTTAATTTGTTAAATTTTATACAGATTATATTAAAGAAAAACTTGTCAACTCGTTGTTTTCAATTTGTTTAAAGATACCTGTACAAATAAATTTGTAAGTACGACTAACAAGGCAAGTGTGTAGAAAATTCATTACTTGTAAAATTCACGTCATTACTTACGTTTATACCTACTTAACACGAGCGGAGTCACTCCGAGAAGCTAGTATTATATAAAACATCTTCACGTAAGACATTGACATAATTTTAGAATTCCGTAAAATATTGTTTCATATGCAGACATAACGTGACGAATTTGGTCAAATAACGTTCCATGTGCTCAAGAGACAGCTCTTGAACGGTTTTTGTTGGCAGTATAATGTTATGTATGCACATGCGACACACTATCTACGCACAGGAGTAGTTTTAAGAATAAATAATTATAACAATAAAAGCTGTATTTATGTCTAAGTACATTGTAAAAATATGAAATGGCTAACGTCTTCCATAAAAAAGTTAAGCCAAATAATGCACGCGCAAAACTTCAAATCGCTCTACCGAAAAGTAGACATTTTGCAGATAAAACATTGTTCTACTAATGGGACGAATTGCGAGAACGTTCGTATGCCGTCATCACCATTTATAATAGAGCAGGTCGACGACCATTATCGAAGATAGGCTTTCCGTGGAAACTGCTGTTTAGGATTTAAGGACTGTGACAGAAATTAGATTTTCTATATGTATGTGTAAATTTCTTTGCTACTGGAAGAAGTTTTAAAAGTAGGCGCTAAGTTTCAGAAAAGTAGGTATAAGTTTATAACTGTGGCAATAAATGTAGCGGGTTCGGTCCCCGCGTAGGATAACAATTTGTGCGTTCCTCAATTTCTTTTTCTGAGTCTGGGTGTTTCTGTGCATGTAAGTAGAATGTCTGTGAAAATCCCTGCGATACAAGGATTAAATTCCTTAGTGTGGAAGTCGTTAAAAAAATCGAAAGGCACGATTAAAACTGATTGCGACTTATTAAATAACTAGCTGCTGCCCGCGACTTTGTCTGCGAGGTATTGAAGATGTGTAGTGCTGTACAAAAAGTAAAGCTAAATAACGTTTAATGCCAGCTCCCTAATCCAGTTCTATCCAAAACTAATTTCTTAACTTCCTAATCATAACCTCTAGTCTTACAAACACATTTGACTGTTAGTTAACACTGCTAGTTTTTTGCTGTGGCCGCTATCTTGCACTGATTTGACAATTTGGATTAAAGGGCTTGAAAACGGACGATGGCAAAGAAGTGTGCCGGACTCTTACTGGCTAAACCGCCGGAGTGCTTCTCCGTTTCCTATAGCCCGGGGCCACGGGAACGCTTCAGCAAACTACCGCGAACCCCGAAAGGAGAGCTCTTTTTAAGGGGAGCTTCTTCATTAATGTGGAGCCAGCTTTCTCCAGTCCTTATTAAGAGGCGCGTGGAAGCACCGCGCACGCCGTCTTTGCCTTTATCCAGTACAGTAGACTGCCCCGAAACTACTGCCGTAGGCTATTTATGGTGGTGGGAGTAGGCCCATTAGGCCCTTCTTCTACCCCTTGCTCGTCGGACACGAATCGGGTGGTCAGATGAAGCCCGCCGTGCTCTTTCCACTTTTTCTTTGAGTGTCATCACTTCTTCGTAGAACTTGGTGACGGCACACCAACTAACCGCGGACACTTTGCCCACTCTAAGTGATGTGACATTGTCTGTAAGGAGATGTCGCATTCTCACTGGATATGAGAGGGGTCTGTAGAGCCAAATTTGCTAAATTTTGTTTGCCTACCTACTTGGGTTCTTAGACAGTTGAATGCTTTCCGAAAAGACCACTGCAAGGTTTCTCCGGGCGGCAAATGTTCCTGAGGTAGGACATAAGTAGTAGGTGGTAGATGTCGATCTGCCCAGATCTTGCACTGAGCTCGAGTTGGAGTTTCAATAGTAGCCAGTGTACATCGGAGGAAGCTCTTTTGGCTCTTAAGTCTACCCAAATTAAGACTATTCTAACGTCAGGTAGAGCAATGCTAACCAGGGGGAGAACTTATTGAGCGGGGTTGTTTTTAAACACCTAATTAGATATTATTCGACACGTTTCGTTGAGCTCTGTGCGCTGTGGTGTGGAGAACGGCAAGCGCCGCTCTCCATTTGGTGGATGTATGTACGTGCAGCAAATTATTCCGGGCACCGATCTTTTATTTTCCTTTCTTTCTACCCCTTGACGGACGAATTTTCAAAATCCCGTCTTAGTGCTTACTTACATTACTATCAAAGTTTCAAGTTTCTAGTTCTAGTAGTTTGAGCTGTTTTACGCACACATAACAAAACATTCGCGGGAGTACGCGTGCGGCGCATACTCGTAGGTACAAAATATTAAGCAGATATTAATAATAACAGCCTATCTTTATTATACTTTTACATACGCAACTACCCTATACCATCGCAATTGGTGCACAATTGTGGTAGTGTATACGCACTATTTCAATCGAATAAGCCGTTACTGAGATTAGCGTGCACAAACACCACTTTTCTAGAATTTTATTATATGTATAGATAAGATAGGCCACTATTACGCAAAAGCATCTCTCTTCTTCCAAATCCCAGAGGTTAGCAGTGTCCCTTAGAGATTGTTTTTGTTCCGTAAAGTCAACTTATGTGGCTAAGTAATTTAAGACTTGATAATTACTAAAGCAATGCACACAATGCTAATTTAACATTTCATCTCTACTCCCAACACGAGTTAATTTGATCAAATATTCAAATGGAGGTTTCTACAATTTCATGTTCGGCAAAGGCATTATCTCTAAATGTTGTTAAGTGATTATTATCTTAGTTGGGGACACAGGCTCGCTTTACATGCGGAAAGGCCCATATCATCGAGATTTATGACGCACCTTAAACTTGGAGGACGCGCTGAATAGTTTCGAAGACGCTTAATAGATTTATTGCCATTTCTAAAATAAATACGTTTGTGTCAAGTTGGGTTGTTTTGGTTTAAAGTTACAGATTTTTTTCAAAAATTGTTGGTTTCGGGCAAGTTTCTGAACGGTAAAAAATGAACTTTTGTTTTTAACTGTCGTAGAAACAAATTAAACAAAAGAAACATGCAATTCATTGCTTTTATCTTACAGTTCAAGAAATCCAAAAAAATCGAGTTAGTTCAATTTAATAGCAGGCGTTTAACACACTGACGCATGTTCGCCTTTGAATAATTAATTTAATACGCGTTGATGTTATGCCTTTCAATATAATTTACAGGAAACTAATTGCCAATACGTGAATTACCATCCATCCATCTAATTCTTGGTAATAGATATGTTATATGCATGGTTTGGTAAGCCGATTATAGCAGAAATTAACAGTGTGTGTCGCATGCGACCTATTTGCGTAAATACCTTAACAGACGGTCGATACATAATAAGATATAACCATGATTAACAATACTTTGTAACACTATGGTTTATAATAAAATTCACGCACCAAATAGTTATTGAGAGCCAGTTAATGAATTGAAACTAATTTTAAAAGAGTTCTTCAGTCCATCAGATATAATGATATCAAAGGATTGGAAACATTTAAACACAGTTTATATTTCTGGCATCATGATATGAATGTGTATATTTTGTACGAATATAGATTGCGCAGCACACAACATATCGAATGATTTACCTCAGATCTTTAGGCATTCAACGTTCCATTATTGAAACAAACTGACGGTACATGTGGACGTAATGTCGGCTCTGGGGCGTTTTTCATTTAATTTCCGTCGTAATGACGTCATAAATTACACACCACTGTTATCTTTTCCCCACTTTTAAAATTAAACTCGCTTTTTTAAAATGTACGTCCGTTTTACGCACTGCATTATGAGTTTTATTATTTATCTTCTGAACTGGGAAAGGTTGAATTAATGTGCATGCCTATTAAGACTGAAACACTCGGGTATAGATTAAACATTGATGTGAAATCGTTTTCTGTTTATAAAACTCTGATACTGGGCGTTTTTTTTTGTCTTTTGAACTCAAGGAATATTGCCCTTAAACTGTGGTTCACTGTCAAGCGATATTGCTTGCAAAGTGATAAAAAATGAGCCTATTAACGATGGAAAAAGGTGTTACCGTAAAGGAAAAAAACCGTTATTTTTCGCGTGGGAGCAACTTCCTTTTGAAATTCGTAAGTAATGTCTTTTTTTTTAATAATTATAATATATCAATAACAAAGTAAAATAATAATATTCAAGAAAGTAAAATATGTAAAAACAATTTGATTCACTTGCTTTTACAAAAATGTAGATATTACTTTTAACTTAATCATTAAGTTTGAATTAGGCCACTTTTTCGTACGAATTACTTTCTATAAGCACCAATACCAGGAAAAATAAATAGAGAGATCAGCTGATTAAGTGAGCTCATAACGAAGAACCACAATATCAGTTACTCATACAATTCAATAAGTTTGAGTGTAAGCCCTAACATGTAAGTTTGGTACATAAATCAAAGTTAGTCACCGCGGGGCGCTCCACTCCCTCACTTACTCGCTTCGGCTGTTGGTCACCCTTACGAGATGAAATTACATGAGATAGTACTCAAACCTTATCTTATGGTGATTTCCAAGACGTTATTTATGTTATTGTTTCGATATGGGTTTGAATGACATTGTTTATGCTATTGCTCTTTTATTGCCTTTTAGGGTATTGTGAAATGTGCAGTTATTTGTCTATTTATTGGTCTTTTAATCGTATTTGTTTCGTTTAGTGTGTGTGAAGATATAACTCATGTATTAACATATTTCATTTAGTTCGTATGTTTGGACTACAATGTGGATCCATGTGTGGTAATTGTTTCTTAATTAACTTCTTCTGGTTCTGGTTTCTGGTAGAGCTTGGTGAATGCGAAATGCGTTTTTTTTTGTGTTTCACTATAATTTTCACTTTCTTTATTTTTATTCTGATTCTAGGGTAAACAATCCTAAATTCTGTTGGTCAAATTATCGTCATTATATATCTTAGACCTGTTTTAGATTATACTAGGAATTCACATTAAACCATTGGTATATGACGTTATTTCAAATCAGCGGCGCAAAAATTCAAAGGAACCATATCTTAATCTGAAAAAAACATAAAGAAATGAAAGTCCGATAACAACTATAACCAACATTTAAAGCACACTTTCGACTGAATCACTTCTGCGTACTGTGTATATAACACCAACAGAATTTATTTACCTGAACATAATTCGTTTGTATAAACAAAAATGTTTAAACACAATAAAAATAAACGGCAGCATTCATCAAATAGTTGAACAGTTGAAGCCGATCTGTGGAATAAATTCAGTCGTTATACGAGATAATAACTCAATAAAAACTGAAGTGCACAAGGGACCGGATTACGTACACTGTTTCAATAGGGATGACGATATTTTTTTAGTGCCTGTCAGGTAGTTTAATACATATTTTTTTTCGTCCCGTAAATACAAGTTGACCAATGTACAGTGAATGGAACTTTTACATTAGTATTGCTTAGTCATTACGTCTCAAACCCCTCGTATATACTTTAAAGCAGTTTATCTTTGTAATTTATTTTTTAGATTTAGATTTTCTGGTTTTCCAAACGCTGATTCAGACAAAAAATTGTTTATCGGCAGTCAAATCTCCAGTTAAGCTCTGTTGATTGGTTGTAAGTTTTATGGTCGGTAATCACAGTCGTGATCCTTTGATTTCACAGCAGATGCAATTGATCAGCCTTTCAGAAATTGGAGGTAAGGCAATAAGCATACATAGGCCTGCATAGTGAAACTTTTTTTTTGTTATTTTTCAGGCGGCTTTTTTTACTTTTTATACATAGTCATCATCCATATAGTACTGATGCCAAGTGTGTTTATTTTGGCGCGAAAACGCGATCCCGCCACATTGAAGGCTTCTATTTTTACCACTCCACAAGTTTGATGAATATCCGAGTCTATCCTAACTTTTTCATTTTAATTTCCCTTTGAGTTCACAATTTTTCGGTACATTTCCGATACCTTTTTTGACTTCATAAAATGTTAGTTTGTTTTTATAACAAATTTACATATTTTTTCCAAACTAGATTTGTCCTGAATTGTTAGTTACTTGATTAAAAACACTAATAGGCAAGAAGTTTTTAAAACATTTTAGTACAATATATGGGGAGAAGAGAGTGAAACAATAGAATCGATAGTATGTTTCTACAGTTCTTCTTGGTCTAATTGAATTTAGTCTTTTTTAAAGGTCAGAATCTTTTTGAAATAAAAAGAAAACATCAAACACCTATGCCTACATAGGGACGTGGGTTGCCACTTTGTTTTAAACTATATATTAAAATTCTTGGCTATAGCCATAGTACAATAATGTATACAGTATGACGTCTTCATAAATAGACGCAACGCGAATTACACCTATACTTTCAGTTCGTGGCATCCGCTCAGCAACCTATAGTCGCGAACGTGCCGCAGTGACGAACGGGTGGGGTATTATTGTTGTAATTAAAACACTTGACATAGGCAGTTATGACGTGCCTTGCAGCTGTAGGCATATATTTTGCAGAAACGACATTATATTAGTCATACTATATTTATTCATACTGTGCTTCAGCTCTTGTGGTATCGTTATAATCCCATTCCCAGTATCTTGCTTAATGAAGATTAACATGATTATGTTTGATGTTAATTAAACTGGTTTTAATCTGCTTACCTGATTAATTGTGGCTGTTGGCTTATTGATTATGACATTCTTTACGTAATTCAATTTATTCTAACGAAGTTAGAGGTTTGTATTGATAAGCGTGTATTAAATTATGTGTGATGAATAATTTTGAGTACATTTAATTTAACACATAAAGTAAATTGCCTATTTTAACTAATCGAAATCGAAAGCTAACAGATTCCTAAACCGCGTAAAAGCCATAGACAATGCTATCATTTTATATCATCCAGTAATTTATATCTTTTATAGTAACATTTTGGTCAAGTCTATATCATTTAGTAACATATCGACTCTTTTTTTTTTCGTGGGATATCATCAAATGATCCCGCCCGGTGTGGGTGCAGCGGGAGGGAGTGTCAGTCTTTTACTGACTAAAATCCACTATGTTCCTTCTGGAGCCCTCTGGGTGCCAGGGTCGCGGTAACTCTCACGAACATCCCGCAGCAACATATCGACTCTAACAAATTTTTTTTTATTTTCCCGTAGATATACGTGAGTCCCTATTAAAGTACAGGTTAGTTCGTCTTAAGTTATAACGATCTTTTATAAAGGCGGGAATAGTTGCATTATCTAGCGGCTTCGTTAATAGTCCGCCATTAAGCCGGCCAAGGTAATGAAGCGGAGCGAAGTTTAATTAAGTGTACTTTCTTTGCCACACAATGGACGGTCAGAAAGGTTGTGGGAAAATGAATGATTGTCATGAAAAGTTCAGAGTTATGGTGTAAAAGTGTTGATATATTGTGTTACTAGCTGTTGCTTTTGACTTAGCTCGCGCGATTGATCTTTATAGCTCCAAAGCTTGACCCCTCTAACGTAGTCTGTTAAAGTATGACTATGTGTAATCCATACCAAATTTCATCCAAATTGATTCTGGCTGAATCAATTTGAGCATGAAAGAGTAACAAACATCTTTTCATCTATCCATAAAAATCTATACTTACGAACTATCGTGTTTATAATATTAGTAAGATTCGTCAATAGTTCTGGAATAGAAGACAAGTTCAACCGCTGCAATGTATTGAACTGACATATCAAGGTTACGTCACTATGTCTGTGTAAACAGGAATGTCATTACCATACGCTTGAAGTTTGATATCCTAATGCAATTTACCCCTGTTTAGACTGATTTTGTCTATCATACATCATACTCGTACAATCATATCCGATAATTATATAAATCGGCGAATCATCATGATTCGGCTTAACCGTAGTTGACAAAAATCGATAACTAAAATTGAAAATATTCTTTAACTTTAAGCTAAACTAAATCGTGTGTTTAATTCATAAGGTACTTCGTTTTTTGATAATGATTTTTGAAAAATATCAATAGACAGGCCAATAAATATCAATTTTGTAATAACCGATGCTATGATTTAGTGTTATATTGTCGCAGCGGCAGTAGATTGCAATACCGCAATGCAGCTTGCAAATCAAGTTACCACGAAGCAATTTATCTATTTCTATGTAATACTTATTCTAGATTTTTAAAACATGTAGGTATAGTGAAATATATAGGAATGTAGCATCCTTCATTTTCCTCGTCAGTAACCAACGCAAGTATAATAATATGTAAGATTAATAATATGATTATCACTACAACTTTAGATAATAAACACGTTAGATAAAAAATCATTAATAATACGAATTAGTTGACTCGATTTTTTGTGTTAACATTTGATCGAGGGCCTACTGAACCCTCGATGATCAAATAATTTGGTATAATTTTTACCGATCAAAAACATGTGAAATTTTTATAGTAAAAAAAAATTGCAAAAGTTGTGTTAATAGAATTTCAAGAAGCATACCTTTGTATTCCTTGTACCCACGTAGACGCACGCGGCATCTTTCCACCGCACCAAATTTTACTCAATATAATACGATAAGAAAAATGGCTGACACGCGGCCAAACCGACCGTGGCGGGAATACACATTTATCACAGACAAGCTATGCTGCTGGCTGCCAGGGATTTCAAAGACGCCTGCCTACTTGGAATTCCGGAAAAAAATACCATCTTATTTTTATTTTAAATTTTGTTTTATTTTTTGGTAATTCGAATATGTTTTTTTAAATTTAAATTTAATTTATAAATAATAACATTTAAAGATATATTTTTCGATTGCCTCGCAAATTAATTATCAAGTTACGAATGTAGTGAATGGAGACTTCGCGTAACATTACTCTTTGCTAAAATTCTGCCCAGCAGTTGTGTTAAGATTACTATGTCTTAAGGTTTGTGCTCCTTTTAAGAATTTATTAGATATAATGTCTTCTGACCGATTCCAGCCACGGCGGGTAGTGTTACTATGACACCAGCCATAATAATATGTCCTACGAAGGACATAATATTATTGCGCACAAGCACCACTAAGCTATCACAGCTTTGATATCAGATAAATCAATATATTTACATGTTTGGTTTTTAGTTAGGTTAGGTTAGGTTTGGTTTTTAGTAAGGTTAGGTTAGGTTTGGTTTTTAGTTAGGTTAGGTTAGGTTAGGTTTAATTTTTAGTTTCGACGGGCGGTTGAGCTTCCGGGAGCATTTCAAGCGGCTGGCACCAAGACTCCAGGCCGCCGCTCTCGCTCTCGAAAGACAAAAAAAAAAAAAAAAAAGGTTTGGTTTTTAGTTAGGTTAGGTTAGGTTAGGTTTGGTTTTTAGTTAGGTTAGGTTAGGTTTGTTTTTTAGTTAGGTTAGGTTTGGTTTTTAGTTAGGTTAGGTTAGGTTTGGTTTTTAGTTAGGTTAGGTTTGGTTTGTTTTTTAGTCAGGTTAGGTTTGGTTTTTAGTTAGGTTAGGTTTGGTTTTTAGTTAGGTTAGGTTAGGTTAGGTTTGGTTAGGTTTGGTTTTTAGTTAGGTTAGGTTTGGTTAGGTTTGGTTTTTAGTTAGGTTAGGTTCGGTTTGTTTTTTAGTCAGGTTAGGTTTGGTTTTTAGTTAGGTTAGGTTTGGTTTTTAGTAAGGTTAGGTTAGGTTTGGTTTTTAGTTAGTTGAGGTTAGGTTTGGTTTTTAGTTAGGTTAGGTTAGGTTTGGTTTTTAGTTAGGTTAGGTTAGGTTTGGTTTTTAGTTAGGTTAGGTTAGGTTTGATTTTTAGTTAGGTTAGGTTAGATTTGGTTTTTAGTAAGGTTAGGTTTGGTTTGTTTTTTAGTCAGGTTAGGTTTGGTTTTTAGTTAGGTTAGGTTAGGTTTGGTTTTTAGTTAGGTTAGGTTAGATTTGGTTTTTAGTTAGGTTAGGTTCGGTTTGGTTTTAAGTTAGGTAAGGTTAGGTTTGGTTTTAAGTAAAGTTAGGTTAGGTTTGGTTAGGTTAGGTTTTTAGTTAACCAAACCTAACCTAACTTAAAACCAAACCGAACCTAACCTAACTAAAAACCAAACCTAACCAAACCTAACCTAACTAAAAACCAAACCAAACCTAACTAAAAAACAAACCTAACCTAACCTAACTAAAAACCAAACCAAACCTAACCTAACTAAAAACCAAACCTAACCTAACCTTTTTTTTTTTTTTTTTTTGGTAAAGCGGGGGAATCCTCATGGACACCCGCGACCCCGGGGGGAGCCGCGGGTAGTGTCAGACTCTTACTGACTAAACCTGAACCACTGTGCTACGTCATCCGCGTTTTTTGTGTCGGTGCATGGCAGTGCATGGTACTACTTCATGCACCGACCGCGGGCTTCCGCCGGCCAGTTGAGAGCCGGCGGGTTGCATTTCGCATTGTTGATGGAGGCCGACGTGTAAAGGGCGTCGGCCTCGTCGCCTCGTATTAGGACCACACCCATAGCACCGAATGTGGTCCCCCGTCGCGGGTCCTCTACTACGGACGGTGGCACCCCGTGCCACCGTCCGGACCCTGGTTAGGTAAAAACCAAACCTAACCTAACCTAACTAAAAATCAAACCTAACCTAACCTAAACTAACTCAAAACCAAACCTAACCTAACTAAAAACCAAACCTAACCAACCTAACTAAAAACCAAACCTAACCTAACCTAACTAAAAATCAAACCTAACCTAACCTAACCTAACTCAAAACCAAACCTTACCTAACCTAACTAAAAATCAAACCTTACCTGACCTAACTAAAAATCAAACCTAACCTAACCTAACTAAAAACCAAACCTAACCTGACCTAACTAAAAACCAAACCTAACCTAACCTAACCTAACTAAAAACCAAACCTAACCTAACTAAAAACCAAACCTAACCTAACTAAAAACCAAACCTAACCTAACTAAAAATCAAACTTAACCTAACCTAACTAAAAACCAAACCCAACCTAACCTAACTAAAAACCAAACCTAACCTAACCTAACTAAAAACCAAACCTAACCTAACCTAACTAAAAATCAAACCTAACCTAACCTAACTAAAAACCAAACCTAACCTAACCTAAGTAAAAACCAAACCTAACCTAACCTAACTAAAAACCAAACCTAACCTAACCTAACTAAAAACCAAACCTAACCAAACCTTACTAAAAACCAAACCTAACCAAACCTTACTAAAAACCAAACCTAACCTAACCTAACTAAAAACCAAACCTAACCTAACCTAACTAAAAACCAAACCTAACCTAACCTAACCTAACTAAAAACCAAACCTAACCTAACCTAACTAAAAATCAAACCTAACCTAACCTAACTAAAAACCAAACCTAACCTAACCTAACTAAAAATCAAACCTAACCTAACCTAACTAAAAACCAAACCTAACCTAACCTAACTAAAAACCAAACCTAACCTAACTAAAAACCAAATCCAACCTAACTAAAAACCAAACCTAACCTAACCTAACTAAAAACCAAACCTAACCTAACCTAACTAAAAACCAAACCTTACCTAACCTAACTAAAAATCAAACCTTACCTGACCTAACTAAAAATCAAACCTAACCTAACCTAACTAAAAACCAAACCTAACCTAACCTAACTAAAAATCAAACCTAACCTAACCTAACCTAACTAAAAACCAAACCTAACCTAACTAAAAACCAAACCTAACCTAACTAAAAACCAAATCCAACCTAACTAAAAACCAAACCTAACCTAACCTAACTAAAAACCGAACCTAACCTAACATAACTAAAAACCAAACCTAATTAAACTAAATCCAAACCTAATTTAACTAAAAACCAAGTCTTACCTAACCTAACTAAAAATCAAACCTAACCTAACCTAACTAAAAACCAAACCTAACCTAACCTAACTGAAAACCAAACCTAACCTAACCTAACTAAAAACCAAACAAAACTAAAAACCAAACCTAACCTAACCTAACTAAAAACCAAACCTAACCTAACCTAACTAAAAACCAAACCTAACCTAACCTAACTAAAAACCAAACCTAACCTAACCTAACTAAAAACCAAACCTAACCTAACCTAACTAAAAATCAAACCTAACCTAACCTAACTAAAAACCAAACCTAACCTAACCTAACTAAAAACCAAACCTAACCTAACTAAAAACCAAATCCAACCTAACTAAAAACCAAACCTAACCTAACCTAACTAAAAACCGAACCTAACCTAACATAACTAAAAACCAAACCTAATTAAACTAAATCCAAACCTAATTTAACTAAAAACCAAGTCTTACCTAACCTAACTAAAAATCAAACCTAACCTAACTAAAAACCAAACCTAACCTAACCTAACTGAAAACCAAACCTAACCTAACCTAACTAAAAACCAAACAAAACTAAAAACCAAACCTAACCTAACCTAACTAAAAACCAAACCTAACCTAACCTAACTAAAAACCAAACCTAACCTAACCTAACTAAAAACCAAACCTTACCTAACCTAACTAAAAATCAAACCTTACCTGACCTAACTAAAAATCAAACCTAACCTAACCTAACTAAAAACCAAACCTAACCTAACCTAACTAAAAACCAAACCTAACCTAACCTAACTAAAAACCAAACCTAACCTAACCTAACCTAACTAAAAACCAAACCTAACCTAACTAAAAACCAAACCTAACCTAACTAAAAACCAAACCTAACCTAACTAAAAATCAAACTTAACCTAACCTAACTAAAAACCAAACCCAACCTAACCTAACTAAAAACCAAACCTAACCTAACCTAACTAAAAACCAAACCTAACCTAACCTAACTAAAAATCAAACCTAACCTAACCTAACTAAAAACCAAACCTAACCTAACCTAAGTAAAAACCAAACCTAACCTAACCTAACTAAAAACCAAACCTTACCTAACTTAACTAAAAACCAAACCTAACCTTCTGTTTTTTGTTCCAGTCGTATAGCCAATTGGGTTGCAATTTATTTTCGTTAACTTTTTTTGCAAGACAGCACTAGGTGTTTTTTTTTAGTTTATAGATATTTTGACAGAATACCTAAATATGAAATTTATGTGTTTCAGTTTTAATTTTAATCAAAATAATGTTCGAGCGATCCATAGTAGAAAATAGTTAGTCTAGTTGTGTAATAAATTAGATTTAACAAACAACTAGCCACAGTAATACCAGTTTCATAGTGCTAGCAAGTCACAAAGGAGATTGTTACAGACAACTTTACAAACTCTTGAAAAGATGTCGACTCCTTTGTAGCAAGCCTGACTAAACCCAAGCTTAATATATTTACACGGAGTACAATACAAAATAAAAATACTTTTACAGTCTTATTTTATGATAATATTGATAACGAAATTATGCAGAACACTATAAACTGTAGGTACATTATTCAAAGTAAATTACCATATTGGTTTTAATATTGCACAATAGGTCGCAATTAAATAATTACGCATTTCACAATAAAGCTTTCGTTTTAAATTCAAACAAAGAACATTCTTAATTCCATGAATTACTGTAAATTAAAGTGAATGATAAAATAATGAAGTAATATTTCGAAAACAATAAGTAGCATTTAAAATTGGAATAACGATCAGAATTTTTAAATACGCTGAATATCGAACTCCTCATTGTTATGGCATTTTAATTTATTAATATTGTATTTCATTATTAAATTCTTTTATTGCGTGTGTGAATAAATTAACCAATAAAAGAGTGAATATTTCTACAATTAAATTGCAGCTTATCAATGAAAAATATAAAATTTTATTCGCATTTTAAACCGGAGAATAAATCATCATTTGGCATTGTGTGGATGTTGTTATTTAAATTATTAAGATTAATATTTTTGTTTGTAAATACGGTAAAAAAAATTATGACAATAAATGTCAAAATTCAAATTCATATTACGAAATGAAAAATGGGATACTAGTCCGGTCAATTTAGACATTTGACCCACGACAAATTCAGGGGAAGCTGAAAATTCTTAAAATTGTTTAAATTATAATTATAAACATTGTCTTAAAAGTCCCAATCGATCCCATGTAAGGAAAAAATTTTAGCGGGGTAATAAGGTCCCAAAAATGAGTTTTTCGCGATTTTCTTGAAAACGGTAAGTTTTATCGCAAAATTACCCCAGACATAATTTGTAGATCAGGGAATTTCCTATAAAAAGGTATCAATAATTTTTTCCCTAAAAGCCACCGCTTCTGAGATATAACGATGCAAAAAATTGCAAGCGTCATAAACGCACGTTTCCACGCCACCTCTGAGGTAGTGTACTTAGCGCGTTTTTTTTAACGTGGTTTCCCCAATAGGCCTATTCCACGGGTCTGTTGTGATTAGATTTAGAAATTAATAGTTTATTCGTCGGATTCGGAATCGTCAATCACTTCTTCTTCTTCCTCTTCTTCTTCTTCTTCTTCTTCATCCTGACTATAGGTGAATTGTGTTAAAAGTGAAGCATCACATGTTTCTTCGTCAGTATTAAAGGAATCCTCTGTTGTTGGTGATTCTACATTAGAACAAAACTGGCCTTGACAATTCGTACAAGCCAGAGAACAAAACAGCCCAACTTTTTTGCAACCACATTTAACATTGCATCCTTTTTTACAGTTACAAAAGATAGTGTTGAGCAATTTTTCCGGCGCAGGTGGAAGCAAAGTCTGAATTGGTTCTAATATATTATCGACCAACTTCCAACCCCAATCTGTTGGGTTTAGTTGATAACCAAGCCACACTTGAACTTGGTAGTATACCCGAAGAAGATGTTGATGAGCAGAGACTGAGGTTGGAGGAAGACAAGCTAATTGTACTTGTTTCTTATTTCGAGTATTTTTGACAAAAGATGCATATCGAAACTTGTCTAAGCAGGTAGTTTTTTTAGGAGCTCCGTACATACGAAGAAGAAAGTGAATTCCGTTGGTAATAACTTCTTCTGGAGTTGAATTAGGGTGAGGTACTTAGGCATATTATGACGCTCGCAATTTTTTGCATCGTTATATCTCAGAAGCGGTGGCTTTTAGGGAAAAAATTATTGATACCTTTTTTATAGGAAATTCTCTGATCTACAAATTATGTCTGGGGTAATTTTGCGATAAAACTTACCGTTTTCAAGAAAATCGCGAAAAACTCATTTTTTGGACCTTATTACCCCGCTAAAATTTTTTCCTTACATGGGATAGATTGGGACTTTTAAGACAATGTTTATAATTATAATTTAAACAATTGTAAGAATTTTCAGCTTCCCCTGAATTTGTCGTGGGTTTACTGATTTTTTGGTCTAATTTGACCGGACTATACATTGAGCTTCTTAAACTTAATGTAGCAAATTAAAAATAGTTTTACTTCCTTATGAAAAAAGAGGTTAAATGCAAGAAAAACAATTTCCTTTGTGGTCCTCGTGCACCAAATCCTGTCTAAGAGTAAACTCAATTTGAAGGAGTGCGCGAGACTCGACGAGCTTTAAGAACAACCGCAAACAGTAACTAGTTTACGAGCGGATTAAAGAATTTGTTTAAAACCTCGTTAACATTGTCTCTACTTGAAAAAAGGTGAGAGTTTTAAAAGTATTATCGGTAGAGTATCTTTGAAAAAGGTTTTGCATTGAGTCGGTGAATGAATTATGTAAGGTGTAAGAAAATGAGGTATACGATACTTTAAGATGTTTTCTTGGTTATAAAACGTATAACTCTTTCAGAGAAATTTCAGCTGCCTACGGTTATTACTAAGCCGTTTTAAGATTTAGCTTTTTGGATTTTGGTGTAAAAAACATTAATCTTACTGTTAGTGAAAAGTTTAGCAATAACTTTTTTGCAACTTGTACACATATTTTCAATCTATCCTTGACCACGGTTAATACAAGCCAGCCGAACCGTCGGGAGAAAAGAAGTATTGAATGCATCACGAATAAGACCAGTTTAAGGTCAAAAACTTTTTTGTTTTTTAAATACTATGTAATATGTACTACTTTATCCCAGTAATTATTAATAAAATCACTAAACAAAATACTATCGTACCGTTCGCCAAATTTATAAATTCTAATCATCAAAATCATAAACCGAATATCACTCGACATTCGTAATTCAATTCACAACAAACAGCCAGTAACACTCGATAAATTTATCTCCACACAGATACCAATCTCTTTGGTACCAACCTCATGCATTCACGGCTCATTATATTAATATCCATTATCACTGTAATATCAATACGGTATTATGGAACTACTGTTAGGACAACTCATCTGTGCGCGCGGCGTTACGTGTGCGTGTATTGATGCCTTCGTTGTGTGACAGTGATACATAAATGAAAAGTATATTATATTGCTTGGAGGATCTTTTGGCACGTCACCGAAATCGCATCTAGTTATATAAGAAAACCATCTTTTGACAGACTGTTGAGTTGATTCTTGTTGAGCTTATATATTCGCTCATGTTAATGTCGTTCACGTGCCAAATGATTCTTGTGGCTCAATAGTACACAACGTTACTGTATTTTACACGGCTTACACACATGTTACCACGCGCAAAGATGAGTTGAATTGACTATAATAACTCTGATCCGCTCTAATCTCTTTAATTAAATATTATTTAGATAGCACGTGTTCTAATTTGGAGTTTAAAGGAACCGAGTCAGGTTTAATGTCCATTAAGGCGCCCCTGCAGTTGTAAGTGGCAGAGTCTTATCTTTATTAAAGCGAGGACGGTTAACGGCCGTGTACACACTTATTTACTGACTGAATATTTTTATTGAGAGCTGGAAGCAAGTGGAGATTTTAATAAAGGCTATGATTAGAAATATATGAAAACGTTATGACTGAAAACAGATCCTAGTGGCTTGTCCTTGGAGAAGTTTATGTCCAGCAGTGGACTGCGATAGGCTGATGATGATGATTAGGAACTATATTGTGGAGATAAAAACTCAATGGTGTTATATATTGTAACTTCGTATGTGTAGTACGTGATCTTATTTCTAGTCCTTACCAACTTTATGTAGTAAGTAATATATACTGTTATCTACTTATTTAATACCATGTAGGCTTTATAAGCTTATTACATTTCTGCCTACATTTTTTATCTACCTAATATTAACCCAAATCACGAATACCGAACGATATTTCGTACGAAAAAGGAAACCACGTTTGAATTTTACCTGCCTGTACCAAAAAAAATATACGAAAAGTATTTAGCATACGCTTGTAAAAGAAAAACTAAAACTTCTCTCAAGGTCGTGACTTTAACAGTTTAATATCAGTTAGAAAGTTAGGACCGTATTTAAAATTCAGGTCACATAGGAACGCCGAATAGAATTTTCAAAGAAATCGCTGTCAAGTCCTACGTGTCTAGAATCTCTTTGGCGAGTTTAGGACAACTTATTTTGGTACCTATTGGCTTTTGATGCCTGCCTGTACCTGGCACAAAGATCAATAAAGGGAAAATAATTGGAAGAAACAGAAATAGGTTGTACTTACTACTTCTTGTACTTATTAGGCGTCCTTTCTCGTCTTGTAGAAGTAGTGAAAATAAAGGCTTTGATAATAGTGAACAAATATAGCTTATACTAATCAATATTACAAAAAAATTGGAAAAGGTCGAATTGTTCCTTTATATTTTTTTGTTTGTCTAGTTAATTGTACTTTTACTTTTTTTTAAGAAGGTAGGTCTTAGTCACACTATGTAATTTAATTATATAGTACATTTTAATTCTATTTCAAATTTTGTTTATCGAAACTCTAATCCACAATGAACCGTTCCATAATTCCTTAGGTCAGGTTTATGCAGTTCTCATTTCTACGGTATTTTAATATAACGGTCCGATGCTAGCAACGTCTGCAGGCATCTTTAATGGCGGGCGGCTGCGGGGAATTGTTTTAGCAAAGCCCATCGACTAACTGGATGCCGTGACTATTGGGTTAGCGCTAATGAATTGAAGCTGTAACGGCGGTTGGATTAGCGAGAATCTGCAAAATGTGTTGGTAGATAGATAGATGGGATATTCTTCTTTATTGTACAACATAAGGATATTGTACCATAGCTACACTATACAATTCTTTGATTACATACTTACTATGAAAATCAAACTGTACCGAACATTCGTTTAATTGCAATTTTGATCTCATCTGATAGATTAGCTGACAAAAATTTGAACCGTAATACCCAGAGTACAGGGGTTCAAAAATCGGTGCAATCTGGACAAAAAAAGGTTTTATTCCAGCCTAAGCCACTCTTCCCCTTTCAGATGTATCTGTACGGAAAAAAACAAAAGTTCTACATAAATAAATATTATACAAATATACCGAGGTACATCGCACTACATATGAACCAAGTCTTAGTCAAATAGTATATAAAATTCTATAAAATGGCAAGCTGCCAGCTCACACTTGTAAAGAGTAACTCGTTTTAAGGCTGCAGGTCGAATCTATGAGAATAATCTTATTTATCTCACGGCTGGAACAATATGGCGCAGACATTAAAGTTATTTATTAGGTTTTCAAAGTAATTCTTTTTGTTTCTTTATTTACTGTGTAAGGTTTCGTGGACAAAGAATGCACTGGCCGATGGGTGCGGATGTAAAGGTGGTGTGATGACATTGTAAGGCCAGAAATCGATGATAGAAAAAAATGGGGTCTTTTTGCAGAAGTTGTTGACTTGTCACCATGTCAGTTACCAACGCAATGTGTCGTCTTTGATCCCCGCGTACGACAAGTATTGGATTGATCCATAAATGATTTTTCTAAATCAGGATGTGTTTGTGCATGTGATTTGAATCTCTGTTAAATCCTCCTCGACTAAGGTTCTTAGTGCACGGGCTTATTATTTTGAAATGGTGACGTCATGTTCAGCGCAATCACATAAATAAATATATCAAGGTTTACAAGCTTACACAAATTCCACCGAATACTTGATCTTTCAAACCACAGAACAGACTTATTTCCCGCAATTTTTCGTTTCACACCGACATGTGATCTCCGGAGTATTAAACTGTATTCACGTGCCGACACGTTCCGTACGAGTTACAAAGGGAGGCTGTCCGTGCGACGCCGACGTGCGGTTGATTGCTGAAGATAACATTATTTTATTGTTTTACCTATCTTAAGAACATATATTTTTTATGGCATAAAGAAATAGAATACATAGACTCCTATTTCCTTACCTTCACTATAACACTTGATTTTTTTTTGTGAAACTGTATATAGCTGTCAAGCGCATGTTTTGTAAACTAGAAATCGCAGAACTCAATAGTTTCAGAAGCATCAGTATGTTACTGTGCATTAAAGTTGTCATCACTTAGTGCTTTTAGTCTCGGTATAAATTACTTAACAAAATATCGTATAAACTTTAATATTTGTGCGAGGATTCGATACGAAAAAAAAAACTCGTATAAGGCACAAATTTAAAAACAAATTTTATCTAATACCTTTTATTATACTAAAAGAAACAGCAGAAAATACACTGGAATTCAAAACAGACAAAGCTATCGTATCTCTACGATCGTATTGTTTCTTGCACTGACCGAGTGTAAGTGGACATTGTATGGCGCACTGAATAATGTAAAAGGAATGACCTGCAGTCAACCGGCTAAACCAGAAAAATGGAAATTGTAATACTGTTGCATACGGCGACAGTTTTTGTCCAGAGGATTCAGTTGGCAATACACGGAGGGTTTATGTTGAAATTCAGAATTTTTGATAGTCTAGTCTTGCTTTGTGACTGTCGCATTTCGAGTTTCTAGAAAAATGTTATATGCACCTACTACCTATTCGAATTAGACTGAATCAACTTCAATATTTTTTTATGATTGCCTGAATCACTGAGAAAATAAAAAATTTACGAAAGACAAATTTATACCAATTCGTTTTAGTTCGTTTGAAAACGATGTTGTAATATTTCAATAATTTGTATAAGCCTAAACTAACTCAAAAAAATGCTGAACTACGTGGTTTATTTTAAATAATAAATGCTTTGCAAACAAAAGCTTGCGTAGCTACGCCGTAGGCGCGTAGGCTCGTAGCACGTATTTTATTATTTCAAAGCGAACATGTGAACTTTGCTCATATAGAAGATATATGCACATAGTACGCAACGTTGCATTTAATATAATTTAAAGTGATATTAAAGTTCAACTGGGTTGAAATTACGCGGGATAAATGACACTAAAAGGGAAAAGTCATTTGGAATATTCTGAACCAAACTTGCATTCATCATTATGTCCCTATTATATTATACTCAGGTAAAAAAAATCTTCTCAGTTGTACATTTTTCGCATAGTATTAGCAAACTACCACTACTTTATACAGAACTGTTGATGCAGTTGTGTAAGCGAGACGGCACACTATACGGTAGAGCGGTGTCTCTTTTCCACAACTGGAAAGTTTTACGTTTACCTGTCCCTGTTTAATGTGTTTGCTTTGGTATATTATTCTTAATAAATTATTAAAATAGGTAAGTGGTGCAAAATCAGAACTTTAAATCCCAAACAATATTATAAATGCAAAGGATGGCTTCATGATTTTTTAAACATTGGCTTGTGATTCCGGAATTAGAGAGCTAATAATATGTTTTGAAATAAGGTAAATGAGTATGTATTATGGTAGATTTTATAAACATATACCATTATAGGCGTATCGATAGAATCCTTACTACTTCGAGGATTAACTGTTTTTATTTTTGGAAAAGTTATACCTGAAAATATTTCATTTACTTTGCAAGGCAGCTTATGTTTTCTTTTTTAAACAAAAAGTTGCTTTATAAGCTCCATTCTGCTGTTTGTTGGTTAAAATATACTTTTGTATTATTAATACTTCCGATATAAAAGTCAAAAAAACATTATCATTCAGGTTTCGAAACTGGTACTTTTTTAAGTGGTCCAGATGAGTCATCTCATTTCAACAGTAAGGAAATCATAAACACAGCCTCCAGTTAATAAAGAGAGTGAAAGTTAATAAAATTAGAGCCTTAATTGACCCGAAAATATGGTGTATCGGCCATAAACAACGTTGATCGTGATTATTAAGCGAGTAGTGACACAGCGGAGGCTATTAAAATAGGTCGTCTGTTACACTGATATTCGGGTAAGTACCAACAAGTAAGGGTACATGTAACAAATCATTTTGCACGACACAGATATCTGCTAGCTTTTGTTTTTGTGTATACTGTTTGTATTTTACGGGACAGTTCTACGAACTACAGTCGGTCAAACAATTACTACGAATTAGATAATGAATTCTTCTTCGATGTATTTCAACGCAGTTTAGGATACCAAATAATTGATTATACACGAAAATGACTATTGACGTCATTATAGGTTTTAGTTAATATTTTGGGAATTGTTACTAAATAATAAGCGGCGACCGGTTGCTGTATTTCAGATCTATTTGTCAACGAAGAAATTGAGTGATTGTGCATGTTACGACTGATTGAACTCATTTCATTTCCTACTTTGTCACACTACGGTGTCATAGACATCCATTAAGGGTAAACAAGTTATTAAATAGGACGCTCCGGGGCGTGGCGCCTCCGTCATTATGAGATGTCGGCGCCGATGCGGCGGTCGTCGAGTGCACCCAGCGTTGACTCATCACACGCCGAAATGGGATGAGTTAGATTTGACTACTTGTAGGATATATCCAATAGAGATTGGTAATGTCCTACATTTCGTCAAATTGTGTAAATGTTGTAATGATGGATAAATAAGGATAATGATTTGGTGATTTGCTATTGATGGCAGTGGATGTTTAGTTTTAAAAAGGAGTCTAAAATGGTATACTTTCAGATTACATTATTATTTGAATGTGTAATAAGAACATGGATATCCGTTCCCGCATTGATGTAACTAACGCGTATTTTATTCCGTTAAAAATCTTTTGATATTTTATTTTTTTTGCAACGTATCCATATAGTGAAATAAAAAAGCGAACTTCTAAATGTTATGTTCGAGTAATATTTTTCTGACAGCGTTCACCAACAGTTTTGTATGTGCTACATTGTAAATTTGACTATACTATAAGATTTTATTTATTCGCAACACAGTTTCGCGTATGCTTATTATGACCTTATTTTTACGAGAGCATTCATGCAGATCGGACGTGTTTTGTCACAGAGCTTTAGTGTCTGGCTTTTATTGACATTGTTGCATCAAAATAATTTCAAGCCTACAAATTGTTACAGATTTTTTTTAACGCCTGGTATTTAAGATGAGTGCATAGTTTGTATTATGTGTGTATTTTTAGCCAATAAAGGTTGTTCGGATGACAAAAAGAAAGTTTAGAAGTAAAGTGACTATTAATTGATCACTCTTTTATATGAGAAACAGCTTTTAGTATAGATGTGAAACAGTTACAGGCTGGTATTATTATTATTTAGTCAGTAGAAATTTGCTAGAAAAGAGTTCCATAAAACACCCCAATTTATTTTATTTTCTTGAATACATTTTTGCTACTATCATAATCACAATTTGACTTAAATTAGCGACATCAAGGAGACAATGTTCGGAATTTTCAATTTATTGAAAAATAATATCGAGGTAAGAGGAAAATAATTTCCTGCCGCTAGGTAAAATTTTACGTGTTTTTTTTTCAATCCTTTTGATTCTGTTGTCAGGCGAAATGCGTAGAGGATTATTTTTAATATTTTGGCGGAAGGCACGTTTTGTCAATAAGGGACACTCCACCCAGCCCGATTACTTTGTGTCAATAGCTCGGGTAAATAGGGGAAGTATGACATTCTTTAGAGGATTTTTGTAAAATTCTTGCATATTTCTTCGCTCTGTATTTGCTTTTCCATTACGCTCTGTAATGTTGTTGGTATTACATGTGGAATATTGAAAAACGGAGCTCGGATTGTAATATGACGTAGCATTTTTAGAATACGTGAGTAGTTTTTGACGTATACTTTTAGTTTTTAGTTTGAAAGAACCAAGATCTTCAACAATTTCTTATTGTACATGATGATACGATAATTTAAACGCTAGTTTTTTCTTTATTCCTTTAGTAAACTTTCTATATTTTACATGAAACTTTCAAACAATTTTGTACGGTATACAAAGGGCTACTTAATGTAAACCAACTTGAAACGAATGGAGTAGCCGGCAGAAAAATACGGGTCGTTCACTCTAAATCAACATAAATTTGGTAGCTACATCGCGTATGAAAATGTAGGGAAAGTTTACACGTCATAATAAAAAGCATCGGTACCTTAGGGACGCACTGAAATTAAAGTTCACTCTTCTGTAGCAATAAATAATGTTAGGACCGCAAGCTGACATCGCCGATAAAGGGGCCAAAGTGAAATTGCCACCAGTTTACCTGGCTGGAACCCACCTGCCGGGCGACGGGCTTAGCAAGACAACCTAATGTATGGACCCATTTGTTATAATTTGAGACTTACTCCACAGAGCAGTGTTTGGCAGTAGATCAACTCGGCTTTGCTTTGACCCACCGTTGTATATCAACATGTTACAGTCCAGTTTACATAGTCCGTGAAACTTTAGGATTTATTTACTTTTCGCAGAATTCATTTTGACTGTTTTCATTTCAGTCGGTTGATATTTAACAACTTTGAAATATTTTCGGGAAACGGTAGTCGAGTTTGTGTTTACAGTTGGTAGGTTACTAGGAGTTCTAAATTCCAAGAAAAATATAACTATGTACTAATTTTTCATTTCACCGTACTATAATTTGTCGTGATGGCCTTGCGGTTCTATATATGGATTTGTATGAACGAGGTGCAGGTTTGATCCCCAGCACAGTACCAATGTGACTTTTTAAAAGCTATATTTATTTTCCTAATTATTCTAACTCATGACAAACGGTGAAGGAAAACATCGTAAGGAAACCTGGATTCCAAATATTAGAATCTGAAATCGCCAACCCGCAGTAAGCTAGTTTCGTGACCAATGTTCAAACCTGTATGGAAAGAGGCCTGTGTCCAGCTTTGGGCCGTATATGCTGGTTTATTATTATAAATATTTTAGGAAAAATCTGATTTAGGGATTTATATTTGTTGTTTGTTACTTACTTTATTTTACAACAAAGAAAATAATATTCTAATATGGAAATGTATTAATCGATAAATGATTCACTGAAACACTTATTGTTTGAAATTGTATTTCTGCATCGTTGTGTTATTCTGTGCTCGGCTGCACTCGCCAACGAATGTCTGACTTCAACTAAAAGCAATCAACAAATAAAGATACTTTCAAATCAGTATAATACAGATTAGTTATAATTAAACAATTATAGTTTTATAAGGGATCAATAACCATGCTATTTTATATGAGATTTCTAGAGGTAAATATCCAATTTGATATACCTTCTGAACAAATTACTTTGACTTCGAATTTTATACGATTTCTTTTGTTACTGAACGAGTTACTACGCCATTGATTTTAACACTGCCGTTAACAATGGCCCGTTGTATGAACGAATGAATAAATGAATTATAGAGCTGTGTTAATGAACGACTGATGCGGATTAAGTCGCTTTTTGAACAAAATGTAGGATAAAAGAATTTTGTACGAGAGTGTGTTATCGTATATTTTCATTTGCGAGTTTTATGGTTGTTTAAGTTTAATCTTTTATGAGGATTTGCGGAATGGAGCTTTTTATTTTAAAGGTGAAATGAAAAATGAAAACATTCTCGTTTTAGGAAAAATCATTGAGTGCTTTGCTAACATGTGTTAAATTTGAAATGGTTGTTCTAATATTATTTTGTTGCAAAAGTTTATGTGTAAGTGTGTACTATTCTGATATTTTTCATAAAATCGCTGTAGGTAAGTACTACATAATTTGTATACTTACGTAATATATGAGTGAACGTTAATAATAAAATTAAACACTGTACCTGCTGATATATGGTCATACGACAAATAAAACCTTCTACGAAGGTTGCTTGTCACTTTAACAAACAACCTTTCCTAGAATTTGTTTGACAACATTGTGAATTCTGATCTCTAGTTTTAGTAGTAAAATATACTAAGAGTATCACTAATACTAATGAAAAAAAAGAAGGAACTGTTTCAGCGAGTAATTTTAGTGAGGTATATTGATTTATTGGTGTTTTCATTTATGATATAATAATTTATGGTCTTCGTTATTCATTTTATTTCTGCATCAAAAATCCGTCTGATATTTTTTCAGGTAAACTCTGTATCGGAACTAACGTTACGCAGCTATAGGCAATAAATACACAAACCAACGCGGTGTAAACTTTGAAACTGGGACTATCGTACATTTTGAACGACACTCGAAGCGGATACACGAGGACTGAACCTTTAATAACACAGAGCTGTAAATAAATGAAATGTTACTGCGAACATTATTCGTACTTTGATGGGCCTGTAAGTTGGTCTAGAGGTTAGTGGCCCTGACTGCTATACCGAAAATCGTGGGTTCGATTTTCACCCAGGACAAAATTTAATGTTTCTGTGTTCATTTCGTTCAATGAAATTCAACGACATGAGCGAAATGAACGAAATGAACGAATTGAACGAAATGAACGAAATGTACGAAATTAACGAAACGAACGATTTGAATGATTTAAACGAAATTAACGATTTGAACAAAATTAACGAAATGAACGAAATTAACGATTTTAACGAATTGAACGAAATGAACGATTTTAACGAATTGAACGAATTGAACGAATTGAACGAATTGAACGAATTGAACGAATTGAACGAATTGAACGAATTGAACGAATTGAACGATTTGAACGAAATGAACGATTTGTACGAAACGAACGATTTGAATGATTTAAACGAAATGAACGATTTGAACAAAATTAACGAAATGAACGAAATGCACGAAATGAACGAAATGAACTAAATGAACGAAATGAACGAAATGAACGAAATGAACGAAATGAACGAAATGAACGAAATGAACGAAATGAACGAAATGAACGAAATGAACGAAATGAACGAAATGAACGAAATGAACGAAATGAACGAAATGAACGAAATGAACGAAATGAACGAAATGAACGAAATGAACGAAATGAACGAAATGAACGAAATGAACGAAATGAACGAAATGAACGAAATGAACGAAATGAACGAAATGAACGAAATGAACGAAATGAACGAAATGAACGAAATGAACGAAATGAACGAAATGAACGAAATGAACGAAATGAACGAAATGAACGAAATGAACGAAATGAACGAAATGAACGAAATGAACGAAATGAACGAAATGAACGAAATGAACGAAATGAACGAAATGAACGAAATGAACGAAATGAACGAAATGAACGAAATGAACGAAATGAACGAAATGAACGAAATGAACGAAATGAACGAAATGAACGAAATGAACGAAATGAACGAAATGAACGAAATGAACGAAATGAACGAAATGAACGAAATGAACGAAATGAACGAAATGAACGAAATGAACGATTTGAACGATTTGAACGAAATGAACGATTTGAACGAAACGAACGATTTGAATGATTTAAACGAAATGAACGATTTGAACAAAATTAACGAAATGAACGAAATGAACGAAATGCACGAAATGGACGAAATGAACGAAATGAACGAAATGAACGAAATGAACGAAATGAACGAAATGAACGATTTGAACGAGTTTGAAAGATTTGAAAGATTTGAACGAAATGAACGATTTGAACGATTTGAACGATTTGAACGATTTGAACGATTCGAACGATTTGAACGATTTGAACGATTTGAACGATTTGAACGATTTGAACGATTTGAACGATTTGAACGATTTGAACGATTTGAACGATTTGAACGATTTGAACGATTTGAACGATTTGAACGATTTGAACGATTTGAACGATTTGAACGATTTGAACGATTTGAACGATTTGAACGATTTGAACGATTTGAACGATTTGAACGATTTGAACGATTTGAACGATTTGAACGATTTGAACGATTTGAACGATTCTAACGATTTGAACGATTTGAACGATTTGAACGATTTGAACGATTTGAACGATTTGAACGATTTGAACGATTTGAACGATTTGAACGATTTGAACGATTTGAACGATTTGAACGATTTGAACGATTTGAACGATTTGAACGATTTGAACGATTTGAACGATTTGAACGATTTGAACGATTTGAACGATTTGAACGATTTGAACGATTTGAACGATTTGAACGATTTGAACGATTTGAACGATTTGAACGATTTGAACGATTTGAACGATTTGAACGATTTGAACGATTTGAACGATTTGAACGAATTGAACGATTTGAACGATTTGAACGATTTGAACGATTTGAACGATTTGAACGATTTGAACGATTTGAACGATTTGAACGATTTGAACGATTTGAACGATTTGAACGATTTGAACGATTTGAACGATTTGAACGATTTGAACGATTTGAACGATTTGAACGATTTGAACGATTTGAACGATTTGAACGATTTGAACGATTTGAACGATTTGAACGATTTGAACGATTTGAACGATTTGAACGATTTGAACGATTTGAACGATTTGAACGATTTGAACGATTTGAACAAAATTAACGAAATGAACGAAATGCACGAAATGAACGAAATGAACGAAATGAACGAAATGAACGAAATGAAGGAAACGAACGATTTGAATGATTTGAACGATTTGAACGAGTTTGAACGATTTGAAAGATTTGAACGAAATGAACGAAATGAACAAAATGCACGATTTGAACGAAATGAACGAAATGAACGAAATGAACGAAATGAACGAAATGAACGAAATGAACGAAATGAACGAAATGAACGAAATGAACGAAATGAACGAAATGAACGAAATGAACGAAATGAACGAAATGAACGAAATGAACGAAATGAACGAAATGAACGAAATGAACGAAATGAACGAAATGAACGAAATGAACGAAATGAACGAAATGAACGAAATGAACGAAATGAACGAAATGAACGAAATGAACGAAATGAACGAAATGAACGAAATGAACGAAATGAACGAAATGAACGAAATGAACGAAATGAACGAAATGAACGAAATGAACGAAATGAACGAAATGAACGAAATGAACGAAATGAACGAAATGAACGAAATGAACGAAATGAACGAAATGAACGAAATGAACGAAATGAACGAAATGAACGAAATGAACGAAATGAACGAAATGAACGAAATGAACGAAATGAACGAAATGAACGAAATGAACGAAATGAACGAAATGAACGAAATGAACGAAATGAACGAAATGAACGAAATGAACGAAATGAACGAAATGAACGAAATGAACGAAATGAACGAAATGAACGAAATGAACGAAATGAACGAAATGAACGAAATGAACGAAATGAACGAAATGAACGAAATGAACGAAATGAACGAAATGAACGAAATGAACGATTTGAATGATTTTAACGAAATGAACAAAACAAACTGTATGAACGAAATGAACGATTTGAACGAAACGAACTATTTGAACGATTTAAACGAAACGAATGATAAGAACAAAACGAATAAAATGACCAAAATGAACGAAAGGAATGAATCAAGTGAATGAAATGAACGAAATTAATTTAGAAATATATAAGTATGTTGATTAGCTATCTGATTACCATAACACAAGCTCTGCTTAGCTTGTGATCAGATGGCCGTGTGTGGATATTTTTCCAAGATATCATTAATGGATTGTGACAATAATTCCCTTCAATTTAATATTTATTTTTAAATAGTTAAGTTGTAAGTAGGTACATACCTTGTGGTTGTAGTAAGTAAGTGATTAAATTGATGTTACAGGGTGACTTTATCGCTTAGCGATAAAGCCCTTAAAATAAAGAGAAAAAAAAAAGTCACCAAATCGCACCCGCGAAATCACGATTGGAGGGTAGTTTGGAAAAAAACTATAATGCCAAACTTATTTACTTCACTATAATATACGTGTTTGTGCCAAGTCACAAGTTCATGAACCCAAGGAATAGGATTTTTCACAGAAACGTTATGACCCCTTTTTACCCCCTTAGACCTAATGAAATACCTTAACACATTCATACTTAAAATATACAAACCGTTCATCGAACAATATTAACATATAGAATCAATAAAAAAACCGCGGGTAAATAAAAAAAAAAGTTCAATAATCAATATTTATTGCTTTATAGTATTACTGTACATTTTTATAGTAGTTAGGTAGGATACAATTACGGACCCTGTTGAGCACAGCATATTAAAATTTGTAGGAGATAGGAAGCTACGCTCTTAGTGACATTATCACTTCATTATATTCTTACTCCGTGTGATAGAAATCACATTTGAGTAATCCGGGCCTCCATCCATTGTTTATGACGTACCCTCGCCGTAACATTTACATCGTACCTGATAGATTTCATTAAACCTTTTCAAACCGCACATTGTTTTTCCCAGGGCAAAGTATTTCAATTGGTTTGTTTGAGGTAAGGATCAGTTTAACCCTCAAGGTATTTTATTGCGGGAGGTATGTAAGTACTTTTGTTCAATTCCGTTGGTTCTATGGGATTAGAACGACAAGCGTATAAATAAGACTTTAATTTGATTTGAGGATAAATAAAACGTTAATTACATACCTACAAATCTAGGTGAATATAAGTCAAATGATACATTCTGTCACACTTAATCAGCATAAATAAGGACGTTTTATAATCGTAATACGTAACATAATCATTGCATCCATAATGTTGTGTTAAAAGACCATTATAAACGATATTTTCACGTATTTCATCCTACGGACGAGTTACACCAAACAAGACCAAATGACATTTATTAAAAACTTTACTCGAATGAACTAACGTGATTAATTAAATGTGCAAGTTAAAGTTCAAAAGTTAGCTTCAGTGTAGCGTAGTTTTTGAGTGTGTGTTCGCGAAGTGCAATTTCCAGCACATTAGGCTTGATTCGTATTGAAAGGAGACAAAAACTCGACACAGATTTTCACTCAGCCCCAACTATTCGGTGAAAAGAAATCGTATTCGACGAAAAAAGGAAAAATACTGTCTCTCCTTAGTTTCCTTTTTCGAGCCTAATAGAATTTTGACGTATTTTGCCGGGGGAAGTAACTACACTTTTTAAATTTTAGGTCTCTGTTATTAATTCTCGATGGTGGATTCCACACATTGACTTTAATTCTGAAAGTATGGATGCCAGTTTTAATAATGGTTATAATTCGTGTTAAAAGCAAAGTTATATGATTGCCTTTTGTAATATTCTATAAGGTTCTGGCTTTTTATTGATTTCTTCAATTTCAAACAAAGGTTTATGCATAGGTATATTAATAAAAAGTGATGGATAGATAACTGCGAAGCATCAGCAATTTTAAGTACTTTATTGAATAAACTTTAAAAGTTAGGTATCTTAAGTATTTTCTAAATATCAAGTTTTGAGATCAAGTAAAAAAAAACGCTTTTGTATACCGCTCATAAAATCATTTTGTAACACCGTATTCCAACAAAATACGACACAAACAAAACAACTCCACAACCACAATAAATCAATTAACAAGACCAACTTAAATCACTAATAACGCAAAATAAATACAAATTTAAAACCTTAATCCTAGTAGTTTGGCAATCGCAATTCGCCGGCGGCAATTAAACGGGGAAACGACAACAAATCAACGTAAGTACTCTTTCTGTGACTTGGTAAATTAATCTGTGTATTCATGGAGCGCCAAGTACTGGCCAGTACTGGTATTACCCTGATATGGTTTCATGTCCACAGACGTTGTAATAGTTATTCTTATCTCTCTTTTGTGGTTATGTTCTACAAGTGTACACCGGGATAAAGAGGAAAGGTTACGTTGTTTTGTTTTTTTCTTGTGATTTTTTTGTTGTTAGATAGGTTTACAGAAATGTTACACGGATGTAAAAGTGAACGGTTAGGGTTATAGTTTGTTTTTGTAACTAGTTAGGTTTACTATAATAATAGCCATATTAGTAATTTCGTATAATACATTCTTTTTTGGTGTATATTTTCGTAATAATTATGTTAACAATGTTTTTTTCTTAAAATGTTATTATCATATGCACCTGCATATAGCAAGGTCTAGGATTAATAAATAATAGGGAGCGGAATTGTTATCGACATAAAAACATTTAAAACAAAAACTGATACAGAATCTTTAATAACTCGCTCGTAATCAGACCAATTTGTTGTCACGTGACCGCAAAAATAAGCACCTTTATAAAATGGTGTAGATATCCGTTATATTTTCGTCTAACATTCTAAGAACCCATTCCATGTCCTCATGTTGTACCGCAAAATGTCGTCGCTAAAATTTCTAATTTTCACATTGAAATCCTTGAAGCAAGATTCCCTGATTAGCGTTTTCTTGGGTCTAATCTGGAGATTGCGCGGAAGATTGCTTTCTGTAAAATTGTAACAAGAAAATACCGTTATACATTTATGTTGTACATGTTATAGTAAGCCGTAGATGTTTATGTACGTATTTTTACTTTTAAGCACTCTTTCCGTGATAATATGTCTTGGTAAGTGTTTTTGCTATTACAGAATATTTTGTTTGTCAAACTTTGTGTCATTTTGCGGTGTACAAAAGCCTATTAAGGTTAATGCTAGACTTTTACCTTAATTTCTTTTATTATCTTTTTAGATGTTTGTACATTTCATTGTATCATTAGGTATGAAATTCTTGTTCGTGTATTTGTGACAATGACTGTTATAAGTCTATTGTGTATGTTTTTGTTTGCAATTGTTTCGCATATTAAAGGTATACTAACAACAATATACATGAGTAGGTTTTTCGTTATTTTTATTCTACTTTAACATTAAATTTTCTTAAGAAAATATATAATATTCAACCAACTGAGGAGGTGGTTATCTTAAAAATAAACGTGACGTGGGTATCTACAAGCAACTCGACATTAATTTTCGAGACCCTCAAATGAGCGCGTAGGTTTCTGAAATTGCGTTACATTACACGAAGTCAGGTGAAAAACTAGTTTAATCCAGGCGGCGTCGAATAAGGAAATGTTGCGATACACTGCGCCCCCTGCGAGGCGTCGTATCGCATTTTCCAAGTCATAAAATTAAGTGGATTTGGCGACGTTTCAATAACTTTACGAATCTTCGAAGCAGCGTGCGGTGTAGGTGTTATAATGGCAACATTCTGCTGCGTCCAAAATAATAGCAGTCGTAAAAATCAAGGCAGTCGTAAATGGCGTTATGTTACCGTAAAACCACTTTACAGTTCATGTAAACGTTATTGTGTTACTATGTTTAACGCGAGGATAAGGAGTTTCTAAACGATTTTCTTACTTCAACGAATATGGGAGATGGGAGAACGTTGCCACGAGATTGGTAAAAAAGAGTCATATAGCCTCAAAGTTGACATTATCTCACCTTATAGAAACAAGGCTTATAAAGCATCTTTCATGAGGAAGAACTCCAATAAGCCATGACTCAGCAATATCCATTGAAAACTGTAGGCATGCAATATTTTCCTTTAATCCCGCGAAGTAGGGCGCGATATAGAAAAATCTAGTTTGCGAGTGTGTGTGAATCTTTAATAAATCTATTCACTGTCAACCCTCCGGTGCAAGGGGTGAACCCACTACAGTTTTATTTTATGACGCGCGTGATAATATCGAAGTTGTACATAACATTTGAATTTTTATGACAGACACGACAAATCTAGAAATGTAATAAAAGTGGGGAGGAGTTATTATAAATAAGACGCAGTGGCTTACGGTGCCCCCTTGCAGGGTAACTCAGAAAGAGAAGGTTTGTATACGTGAATTGTCTATAAATACATTGGCGTAGATGGTATCCTTGTTTTGGTCCTAAATCCTTTCCAAAAATAGTAAATAGCTACTATAGGATAAGAAAAAATAGAATACTACTAACTGTACACCACATTTACTGCTGTGAAAAATAAATACTGTGGATAGTAGGGTAGAGAAGTACGCGTCTGTTGAAAGTTTACCAAGCGTTAAATATAGTTTGAAGTTTTAGAAGTGAGTAAAATATAAAACTCGTTTGGTTTTAAGTAAAAGATCATGTTTGTCTCAGTTGGCTCTCAGTCAAGTAGTAGTTTTATGGCATTTATTGCCACTAAATTTCGAGCATCTACCTACATTAATTTACTTTTTTGTAGTTAAGAGTTTTATTACACCTTAAAACGATATGCGAAGCATGTAAAAGTTAGTACAGTTGACAACAGAAGTTCATGAATACTATCAGAGCAAACTCAAGAACTTGCAAAGGTAGCACGTAAGATTGATTCGTGATGTGATTCGTAGCATATGATTTGTAGCATATGATTCGTAGCATATGATTCGTAGCATATAATTCGTAGCATATGATTCGTAGCATAATATGTAACACAATCAATTACAAAAACTTTGTATAAAGACTAGGACATACTGTAATTTAAACAACGGAATTTCACTTAATCATTCTGATTACCTTTCTGATAGACGTTTTTCAACAATTTAGCTGTCTCTAAATCTGATTTTGTTTAACGACTTTTGTTGCTGACTGTACCTACATTACAAAGTAACCGCTACATTATCCTAGGTCTTTGTAATAAGGCTTTTCAGGGCGTCCCTTGAAATATTAACTTAAGAGCTATCGCACTGACAGGGAAGCAGTTGAACGAAAACCAATCTTAATGTATAGGAAAACGATTTAATTTAAAGCGTATCATTTTGAAAGCGCTAAAAGTTTTGAGACACATCTTGGATTTGGAATAAGAAAATCTTGATCGCTTGCCCACGAAGTTTTGTGTATAGTTTATTAACTGTTTTATTGTGAAAATGCGTATAACTTAACCATAATATTTAGATTTTTTTAGGACATCTGAAGAGCACTTGCACACGTAAAAGGCTTTAAGGTTTAATATAAATTAAGATCCGATATTAAACTTTCGCGTCTTATTCGTGGTGTTTACGATACGATATAAGAATACGGTATTCCTTTTCTCCCGGCGTTTCGGCTGAATTGCACCGACCGTGGTCACGGGTAGACTCGTAGTAGTCCATCCATGACCTAAACTTTTAAAATTCGAGTAAGACCCGTTTGTTATCTAAAATAAATAAAAAATAGACCAAAATCAACCCGTAACGTCTAAACAAAGAGTACAACTATTCAAACTGGTACATGTTCCTATGAAACATTTAAATCATAGTTAGAAGGGCCTAAGATATCAACATTCTCCCTACATATGCGTAATGGATTCCTTACGACGGCAGGTATCGCCATCTGTCACAGTAGGCTGAAGTGTGACGTGATATGACTGTATTATGCAAAAGTCAAGAACTTGAAGTACATGATAACATTATACATTATAATATCTACTGTCTTAATGATGTACATTTCTCTTGAAAACTTGTTACTTTGTGTGAGGATAATTAAGTAATTATAGGAATTATGCATAAAGTGTAGTTTTACTTAATACAAAGTTACAAATACAAAGTAAAGAGCAATTACCGAATAGGCAATACTGAAAACTGAAGCCCAAGTAACATAGGTCAAGGCAGAATAAAAAATGTGGTAACTGACAGTAAGGTAACTTACTCTTTGCCAATAATTCGCACGGTATCTCTCTATTGGGACTAATTTACTAGAGAATCTATGGTTACATCAGCACTACGCAAAAAGTACTGATGACATCAGTACTTTACTTACTTAAAACAGAAGTTACATTGTAACTTCTGTTTTTATAAAAAAAAATACCTAAGTAAGATTTTTTGTCTTGATTGTCTTAATTATTAGTTCTGTTTATGTCTCAGTGCCCTTTCAGTAAAACGGAGCACTGTATTTTGCAACTACAATAATCATAGTACAAATTGAGAGATTGCTTTAGAAAAATTGTGAATTGATATATTTAAAAAATACATGTCGTATTTAAAATTGTTATATCCGTTGAACAACTCTTCCATTCTAATACTACTATTGAAACACAGAACTTTGATTCCTAAACGAACATTTGCATGAGAGCAGATTATCTCTTTCACTTAAGAACTTACATCGCCCTCTATAATACCATCCGTAACGGAAATATCTATTTCATTTCAATATGATGCAAATCCCGTACAGTTAGCAATGAAAGTCGATAGACAAAATTAGGTTAGCAAACAAGTATGCTTAGTGACATTTAGAGTGTCGATGTTCAGTGAGTATTTAGTTGAGTTCCATGCGGTAACTATGATTTTTTGCGGCGTATATGATTGAAGCGTAACAGCGGATTATATAGTTTTTTGTTACGACTCCCGCACAAAAGAATTGAATCCTTGTGTTATAGAGGGTTTCACAGATATTCAATTCACATGCATAAAGACACGGCACGTCGCGTCGTGCACATTGGTTTGCGTGGTAACCTCTAGTACTCGGCTATCCGTCTAGTCAGGTTATCAAGAAGTACAGAAAAACACATTTGTGTCAATTTTATCGGTGGCTTGTATCTGACACAAGACAGAAAAGCGTCCAAGTTTGCGCTGCGCCTAAAGTAGGTAGTACTGTTGTTGTGGAAACTATACAAACATGTTTTTTGGAAATCCATCTGACGGACTAGTCAAATCATCACATTATCATTCCCCTGCCCTTATCTCAATTATACTAGTCAAATACCCAAGTTTATTTTTTCTTCGTAACAACAACTTATCATTTATGATTGTCTTGTATATTTTGTAAATCTGATTTGTATTCTTTGCCATCTGTACATTCATTCCAGCGAATAGTTGAAATATTAAAGGTAAGCGGCTTAGCTCTAAGATACTTTGAACTCTGTCTGTTGTACGCATTAGTTTCGCTAGGCAACTAGCAAAGCTCTACTCGTTCAAGCTCGTTTGAAGTATTAGTAGGAAAATGGACGACGTATTGGGTACGCGATCATTTCCCGTGGATTATGTTCCAGATGTAGATATGTAGTTATTCAGTAGAATGCTTGTTATGCTACAAAATGATAACTTTTAAATACCGATAACATTAATTGAATTTAATTGTTTACATATTATTGAAAGTTATTTTTTCACTTTTTTTTTCAGACAGACACATCAATCTTAGCACTTATAGTAAAAATAATTTTCTAATATGTTTAAATTCTTAAAAAAATATTTTATGTTACATTGGTGACCCACTCTAGCTTCGCGTGAGTGCAAAACTGATGTTTTATATACACCTTCGCCTTTGTTACATTCTATCTACTAACAATACCCGTTTCAAAATCCATTGCTTAGTTTTAAAAATCTAAGCATACGTATAACAGGCAAGCAGACAGCGGGACTGACTTTGCTTTATACTATACTCATTATTCTATGCCATATCTTCCTACGCAATCTTACCTGAATAAACTTAATCAATATCCATAAGATTACCGAAGCATTGAACAGTCCTTTTCTATACGAACGACACCTTTATAGCACGATGCAGGTTAGTTCACAGTCCAATGACTATCAACCAACTCACTGAATCTTAGAACACTGTAATTATCAAGGAATACTTCGAAACACTTACAATAGAAAAACAAAAGAGAGAGAATACTTAATTCATTTGTTCCACATCGGTCAGCCGTCAATTGGGGCCACTTATTGGCGTCCCTAATTCAAGTTAGTGCAATCCATTAGTAAGAGGAGAGAAGGCATGCAGATTTAATTTGATGACTGTAATGGACCCGGACTTCCCCTGTTCTGGGTACAATGTGAATGTAACAATGTATCTTGAATTCGTACTTCAAAGTTAATCTATATGGTTTGTATTGGTAGGTCAACGAATTTTGAACACGAGTCATTTTTTAAAGACTGTTTGCTTTGTTTCATAGAAAAGAAGATCAATTTTGCGTGAACCTAAAATTTAAAACAACGTTAAATATACTCTTATTGCATAAAAAACAAAATTAATTTGATTTTTTCTTAGCCTAAAAAGGCCTTTTCCAAGTCTTATTGTTACTAGCTGAAAAATTAACTTCACCCGAAAAAACACCTTTAATATACAACAAACATTTTCCAGAGTCCTCATTACCCTGATCTATCAGATTCCAAAATTAAAATAACACCCAAGACCAATACCTGGCTTTACTTTTAAATAAACCACTGAGTTTTCTCTTAATGGTTACAGACTTGGTAAAGAGTGTTTAGTAAGCGAACATGCTGGAGTTAGACAGGCGGACTGAATCGGTTTCATTCGCGTAAATATCGGTTACTGGGTCGAGTCCCGACTCCCTAGGAACTGTTTGTTCAGCAGAATAAAAAGAGGATTCCACTCCGATTTAGATATCTAGCAGCTGAACAGAATGGTCAGTGTTTTTGTAATCAGTGCTATAAAGATATTACGCTTTGGAAAGTGTTCTTATGAATATTCGGTTTTCCTGTAAGTGTATTACCTAAATTACTTTTTGACGTAGAAGTTTTTTAACGTAGTTTGATTTCTGTAGTCTCGCTGAGAAAGATATTTATTTTGTTTTGTATAGTCTAAAAAGGATCACACTGCTGGGCAAAGGCCTCCCCTTTCTCCTTCCAAACCTCCGTGTCTTTTGCGATTTCTGGCCATCTGAAAAGATCATCACACCACCATCGCAGAGAAAGATATCGTTAAAGCTAAATCTTTTTTTTTATTTCAGCCTGTCTAGGCCCGCTGACACAAAGCCACAATACTGTAGCAATGAGAATAGTTTTTTAGGCAAAGAATTAAAAGTTTCCAAGATTGTAAAACTACCGAGATATTTTTTTACAATACTAGCAACACAACAAATACAACAGTTTTCATACACTCCAGGTTGAAATAAGACATTTCAAATATCTTGACATTTAAGTAAGGTCACTGAAGGAGGTCGTTGCGGCAAGAGGGACTTGACCTCGCGAATCGAACGATCTGGCTCGAATTGAAGAGTTAATATAAGGGGTTTCAAATAAGTGGGACGCATTTAGCAAAAGCCTTTTATAAGAAGCTTTGCGGACTGATAATGTTAGGGTCTTGTCCTCTGCTAAGTGAAAGAGCGTTTACTCATAATAGAGGATGAATTTACTTCAGGTTCCAAACTCAATATTTTCCTAACATTAATGCTGTTGATAAATTAGTATTTTTATCTCTCAACGGCATCGGGCTCCTTCCTTTTTTCTATTGATCTTGACTCTGTGCTACTTCTGATCTGTAAGGCAGACAATCAACTGGATTATTATTCCCATAGCAGTCATTACAGTTGCAGAACAGAGTTTTCTGAAAATTTTCATACTTTAAGGAAAAAATTGCCAGAACTGTTTGTGCTATGGATCTCTGCATTATTTTAGGCATGTGCTTCAACTACGTTGACAGTTGAGACGAATCTAACTATATCTTTTTTTACTTTGTAGACATATTTTTTATTAGCTCAATTCGTGAATGGACAAATTGAAGGACAAACAAAGTAATAAGTGTTATTTTAAAATAATCATATGACCACCTTTCAGAAACTTTGAAACAGATACTTGAAATGAACCAACTCAATCGAACTCAAGAACATAGTTCTCCAACATTTTACACCAGTATCTAATTAATTATGACATCTTTGAAACTCGGGACTACCATCACCTCTTAAACTCATATAATTGCAGTTGTGGAAGCGTGACAGCACACTACACAGTATAGAGCGGCGTCTCTCTTCCACAACTGCATTAAAATTACTTTAGAGGTGGTGGTAGGGCCTCGAACTCGGTGACCAAGCTCTCATGAAATATTCAGCAGACAAACAGATGTCAGGTGGAAGCACGTGAGCGTTAGTGGTCGCCTGAACGTTTACCACGTGACCAAATAAACTGGTATCGGACGAAACACTGGAACTATACACGTATCGGTATTAGACGAGAATTGATTTCCAGTTTGATTTGAAATAGTTATATGATAAGAGTTGTTTTCTACATGCAGATTTTAGAATTTAGGATTTGTATTACAGAATATTATCGGAAGCTGCCTAAGAATTGATTTTGAATTCCGTCTATTCGGGTAGCGTAGTATTGGCATTTTGATCTTTTTTTTATTATGCCATGACACGATTAACTTATAACACCACGACGTCCTAATTTGACAGGTCAATTTAAAATCTGCTTTAAACTGACATTTACAGCCTTATAGTAAACCTCATGTTAGTCCATTAAGATCTGAACTGCTTAAGCCCTCTCCCCATAAAGTCTCTCTCCCAAATCTACCGTACATTCTGCTTACGGGACTAATGGAATGAACTACGTAGTGCTGGACTTAATTATCAACATCCGTCGCATGAAAGTATGAGCAACAATAGTTACGACAATTTCCGCCACACTAACTCAATTAATATTGAACTAGAATGTTGGATTTAGGAGTTCGAGGAAAATGGAAGCTTTGTGTTAATTGATAATAAAGATTAAAAATCCTCGACGGTTAGTCCGTGGATCGGTGACTATTTGTAAACATGCCAAAATTTCACCGTGCCGCAGAACGACTTTATGCCATTGATCCACATAATTATTTGAAATACATTTGTACAGTTTCAGTCACCTAGTATTATTACAGTATACGTTACTTGGATGTAAAATTGTCTGACTTTAAAAAAGGTAACATTCGAAGCTGATCCTAACAAAATAGTAAAAGATTTGGAAGTAAAGTTCAGAACAGTTTACGATGTAAATTTACATAGGCCAAATCTATGCACAGCTACCATTAAACATATTTTTTTTAAGTATGGATAAAAGTTTGTATTTCTTTCACGCTCAAGTGGTTAAAAGTACGAAGATGAATGAATAGTACAAATATCGTGTAGTTCTCTGCCTTAAAGAACTCTCTGATTATTCTAACTCAGGCCCCAGGTTTGGAAACACATGAATAAAATATATAGTTACAATTGACACTCGACTCGATAAGAAAGCGCATTGAGAGGTGTCTGGAAATTGTAGGGGCGCACTCCGAAACAGTTTTATTTATACGCATGCAAAATAACTCTAGGAAAGAAGAGACTCGTCGAATTCAATTTTGTTTTGTAGACCGTCACATGTCTGGCTCTGTTATTAAAAGCTGTCTTGTCTGTGGTCAGAAAATACAGTTAGTGGCATTTAGAGGTATTGTGATTTATTCAGCTCGCCATTTATTTTAACTAAGCCATGTTATCCAGCTGACGATTGTTAAAAGTCACCGGGATCGTTGGAAAACGTATCCGCGGTGACGTCACTCCACAGTGGCATGTTTCACGTTGATTAATGCCCGCACGTCATTGAGCGATGGCCATTTCTGATCTTTTCATTGTTTCGTTGCTACATTGTTTATTTGAAAACCTATTCATTTCATATTATAAATACCAATGAATTGCGAAATTCAACAATTAATTACGGTCCAAAAAACCCGACGTATTCAACGTTACAAAAAATGAACTTTTACAGTAAATAATTGAAAAAAAGTATTCGATTTTATTCGGTGTGTTCTCTCATTGTCCGCGGAATAAAAATATCGATACAATGTCAACAAGCAAATGTCTTTTATTCTTTTGTTATGCAGAGGTCGGCTATTGTTACGCTGTCTGAGATAATTCAGGCCGCATTTTTCTTTAAAAAGAAAATAATTTAAATCATGGCAGCCTGGACAAGATAACAATTGTTTGTTTTTTTTTTCTACTTCCTTTTTTATTTAATTCAGTCTAAATCTTGTACTAAAAGGTTGTATTCCGAACGTTCTAACTACGACGAACTATCGACAACGTTACAATTACTATGGAAACTATTTTACTCTTACGGATTATTATAATGACGCTAAACAATTTTTCTTACTTAAACTTATTCAGTGTACACAAACTCGAAAACTAAACCATCAAATATTTAAACACGAAACATCCTTACAAATCTATTTGCATGTTTATTTATACGTAATGTAAGCTGTAAACTGATTTGTCAAACGCCAAGTTTCTAGCGTACAAGTTGGCTTACTTCATGAATATGCATGGCGTTCGGACGAGCTTGCCAAACTTATATTAAACGCATCGAAGGGACAATGATCGTACCTAAATGATTTGCTCAGTCAGTGTACGTAAGGGTAGTTTGTGTTTATAGACTGCCTTATTGCGAACCGTTATGTAGGGTTCACTAAACGGTAGATCACGGGATTGTGTGGAATTGATTCTAATTAGAGTGAACAAGAAGCTGGGATTTTCGTCAAATTTTATTGAAAATTACCTTACTGCGGTATGAGTTCAATGATCTTTAAACATATTTACTTATTAAAAATATTCATGGAATTATTATTTATTCCCTATCAATAGATCTTGAAAGAAAATTCCCAACTGACATAAAAAGTCAGAAGCCGAAAGATTAATTTTAATAATCTTTGGCTAAATGCGTAAGTGTGACAAATCGCCGCTAATCTACGTCTTAAGTTCTTATGTATTAAGGGCCCTTATATCAAACGCTGCATAATTTATTACAGTTGCAAGTACTCTGCTTTGCCGGCAGGTGGCGTTGCCAAGCACTAAATGATTAATACGCTTTGATAACGTTATTCTATTTAATGTGACTTACGTTATTTTTTTACTGTGGAATTTTCTAAAGTAATTGATTTATATATTTTTTTATTTTGCTTTTGATATTATTGGACTTGACCTATTTGAGGTTTTGTATGAATAAATCGACGTATAACTGCTTGTACTAGAATAGTAAAATGTGTGTTTCAAAGTTTGATTATTTATTTATTAAAAAAAGTAATATACAGAAATCTACAACATACGCTTGCTTTAAGCTACGCATGATACGACTCTCACTAAATCACTAATCATCTTGACATTTTGACAGAAACTATCACTAGCTCAATATCGGCAATAGAGCGGTTCCATCTAATCGCGTTGGTTGCTCCAATCGGACAGCTCGCGTCAATCAGAGGGTTGACACGGATTTAACAATATTCGTATATTTCACGCTACAGCTCCCCGATGGGCTTAATACCATTTTTTACGTCATTGGGCACAGCCCTAGTCCGACTCATACATCTACAGGGTGCGCACATTCGTCACGGAAATCGGTCGGCCATACAATTCTATACATTTCTGCCCCCTATTGTGATCTCATATCAAACGGTTATTTTATTACGTCTCTCGTTTATATGTTAAAAGCGATGTCACAGTATTTGACACGTGTTTAGCATTCGACTTAACTGCTATTGTTGTTCACCGATTAGGGGAATGCTATTGTTAAATTGAAGCGAAAATTAAAGTGTTTTTGCTTAATACTTTTATGCTTCTGTTACGTATTTACATGTGTAAAAACTATGAGTATTTAGAAGATTGTAAACTAATCTGTTAATTGAGAGAGTAAATAAAACAATGACTGCGGTTGTTGACTTCATTTGCATAATAATATTTGACGTAATACGCTTAGCGGCTAATTTGCTAAATTTATTGAATTGAATAATACGATTAATAATACCAATACACAATTACTAATATTAATTAGTAAAGTGGCGGTGTTCAGTGATTTTAACGCATTTGCGAACAAATAACGTAACTGTAAAGAGTAATTAACTATTCGATAATGCTGGATAGTGATAAACGTTCGATTTTACTTCTCTTACTTTAATTTTAATTAAGCCCGTACCAAATTTTGTTATAGTTTTGAATATACCCATACTTATACACCGTGACTTTTAGGTCGTTTTAAAAAAGTCGTCCACACAATGTATCCGTCATAAAATACCTCTAGGCGCGAATATAATTTTTTTATCATTAATTAAAATAATATGCATGAAAAAAATAAATAATACATTGGAAATATGAAACATCCTGTTAAAAATGTTTACATATCAAACTGTTGAAGATACATGCTACATACTTACTGCGAACATTATGATTGCAATAGTAAGACAGCTGTTTTACGCTAAGGCGAATGACCTGTGATAAGACGCCGCCGCGCCGCCCGCGCGGCCCCTTTGGCACAAGGTTCGGACCGCGCTCACTACAGAGTGTTCGTAAAACTGCCTTGTGTCATAATAATGAATAATATTTTTATTCATTCAAATCTTAAAAAAAACATATTTTTTTATTATAAACGTTTACTAGTCATTGGATACATGAACTGGGCTGCTTTTTTAAAACGACCTAAAAGTCACGGTGTATAATAACCAATTTTTATCCCGTATAATATTAATAGGCGAACGTAGGCTACTTAAGGAATAGATGTGAAACTTCATATTATTTTTAATTTACGATAAATCTCCAAGGGAAGAAACCCGGTCTATTTTAAAGGCTTACACGAGGGCACAGGTCTATCAAGCAGAAGCCTTGAACTTTAATTTAAAAATGAGATTGGGCATCTACCAAGGACCATCTACCCCTGCACTGTGAAAGAACATATTATTATTACTATTACAGAAACAAATCATTTTTATTAAATAACCATTATTTGCTCGAGTACCTATTTAACCTGAAGTAACAATACACATCATTCAAAGTAACTAATTCACTCTAAATACACTCTTGTCAATAAAACAATCTACTATCAGATAATTTAATAATAGTAATGTAACTAAACAACGTAACTTTTTAATAAAAATAAAGCCGATATGACAGTACCCACGTGCCAGCCGTCGGCGCCTGTCATCCTCTGACATGTGAATGACAGCAGGGAGCCATGATGAAATGACATTGCATTGTCGGGATTTGTATGCATGAGAAATAACAGCGAAACGGCTGGGAATAAAAGAAACAGCCTGTATGTGGAGAAATGTGTTGCGTAAATGGTTATTTTTTTTGTAATTAGATTTTATTTTATGCTCGTTTATAAGTTTGAGTTTACTTGTGCTGATATTTTGTTCTTGGCTTGTTTGCGTGGTTTGTCAAAATTATTCGTCTGAAAATTTTAAGAGAACGTGTATTTTTTGTTGAAATAATTTTAAGTAAATCATCTACCGATCTACGTATATAGAAAAAGACAAATATATCTTAGATACGTTTATAATTACAATAATAATACGCAAAATAAAATTAAAGGTATAATTAAGGCAAGATTTTAAAATCCAAACCTAAACCAATAAATTTAGTTTTTTTAAACATACATAGACCTAATAAAACTACTTCCACTCTCCTCAATAATCACCCAATTCAGTCAATAACCTACTAAAATAAACAAATGCCTCATCATTTCTCTTTGAAATGTACCTTTCTTATACCGACAGTCTCCAACCAGAATGTCACCAATTTTTTACAGTAAGTACTTTTTGTGGTTCACGCGATGTCGTTCAGCCTTCTTCATATTTATTTTTGCCGCGAAAATGGCTCCCGATTGTCGATCGTAACATATAAAGTGGATTGGTTATGTTCGAGCTCTATATGAAATATTAATAGCATTTGTAAGATCTACTGTGGATATAGTCAGAAATTGAAGCGAATTGTCAATTGTGTATGATTACTGATTTGTATATCTTGTAAGCAAGTAAGTCTCAATGACGTTGTAACGTGATTCAAGATCTTAGATCTTTTGGTTAACATTACAATGTAGATGTCAACGGATAGTTATGTTCCTCATTCATACATTGCATATTAGATGATTAATGAACTAACCGTGGAACATTGTCATGTGGAGGTATAACTCATATTGTTTAAGTGTATAATGTAAATAAGACATTGTTTCGCAAATAAAAAATACTAACAAATATGAGAAATATACTATTTTTATGTCTATATCTTACTCCACTATTAAATAAATGATAATAGTAAAATTATTAGAAAATACACTAAAAATTTGATGTACCTAAGTTGTAACACACTAACTTCATATTCTAGCGACGTCACGCGTGTACCGCTATCTCCACAACTCCACAGACTATGCTAGCATTTATACAAATGATAGCGGCAGAGGGGTGGCCTATTTAATTACAAAGCTAGACGCAGTCACCGGTGCGTTCATGTGTGCGGTATTGAACTAACTCAGTCCATTTCTCTTGCTAGCCATTCTGATACAATTTACGATGAATTGTGAATTTGAGTACTCGACTGCTCAGATTGCTTGAGTGATACGAATTATATGACATGGCTGTTTGATTTGATGTGTAATGTTGTTGCTTGAAAATTGTCATTTATTTAGTTTTTAATGGATTTCATCTAAGTTTATTATTTCGATTTTATTACCTGAAGTTTTTACACCTTTGGAGTTGTTTCTAACGACCGCTGATATGTGTTTTGACAGTTTGTGATACCTTTATATTTTAACGCAATGTCAAAAATATTGCGTAGGTTGCTTGTGATATAAAGTACGGGACTTAATATATTTTTTTATTATAAATAAAGTGAGGCATAACTTGCGTGAGTAAGTACAGTTGTTGAATAATTGGTTCTATTAAAGTAACAACAACCTTCACACTTAGGTATCAGATTCTAATTTTGTAAAAGAGAAATCAATACAAACTGGCAGCTGACGTAATATTGTTTAAAAAGGCCGAACTTCGTGGAAACATCTATATCAATATTTCATCATTAACCTTTCGTCAGTTTCACAAAGGAATTCTTTCATCAGTAAACTGCCAAGTCTTCAATTTCGTCCGATGTCAGTTGTCAGAACAGGGTATTGGAGCAATCGGTCAAAGAGAATATTATGTAAGTCTGTTACCAGGTTCTACCTTCGCCATTGACCCACTTCCCCGATCGATCAATTTGCGGTAGGTCATAAGAATATCGTGTAAGCGTCGCGTGACTAACGGCTATTACGTTAAATACATTTCACGCCGAAAACTGGGGAAATTACTTTCCCAAATTCAGTCAGATTAATTTGTTTCTTTTTGTATTGTGTTTCGTAATCGGTTTAATTAATTTTGTTTTGCGGTTTCGGACTGGAAAGCTATGAGCTGGTGAAATTTTGATGTGATTTTATAATATTGGTGTAGTGACTTAAAACCAATTTCAAGCCATTAAGTTTAAATAGATCCCTAGTCTTCGTACAAAAATGCAGTTACGTGTTTAATTTTCTTTAGATAATATAAGAAGAACTTTAAAACGTACCTATTTAATTTAAAACTTGTAATTCTACCGAAACGTGTATTTAATTCCATTGCACTGCAGTAGTAACTTTCTTTAACACGTAACAATAGCGCCTGTAGATTTTGTGATAGCAACACGTATTAGCAAAACTTTTGCTGTTAAAAGTGTTTAGACGAATAAAACTGAACTTTGTTGCGTGCTTAAACTCTAGCTTAGTTCCTAAGTTACATCGTCCGGCGACGTGTTGCCAGTTGTAGCTGCAGTTGTAGCTACAACTACGTAATGTTTGAGCAAATTTGGATGTCTCTCCACGTCGGTGTAGTTTTTATGCACTTTTTAGTACCTACACTCCGTATATATTCTAATTCTGTGAATTCTGGACAGAGCTTTGAGAATATTTAAACAAACACTCGAGCCAACTAACTTATTGATTATAAACTTCAAAGGATGTTGTTTGTGTAACGGTTGACTGATTTAATTTACAAAATTGATTGCGCGCTACCTTGAATACTTACTTATTCCTCGTCTCAGATACACTAAAAGCATTTGGTCTGATTGATTTTGGTAAACATTACGTGTAAGGTAAAGGTAAGAAAGTGTTCCTTTGTTATACTCAAATGTAGCCAATAAACCTCGCAAAATCTACATTCCCTTGAAATAAAACCCAAAAATGAATTGTCAAAGTTCTGAAAACTCTCGTCGATTTAACTTTAGGGTAACAGTAATCTTTTGTTTCGAGTTTAACAGCTAAGCATTGTTCTTGACCTATTATTACGACTAAGTAGGCTTGTTATAAGTAAACTAACAACAAAGAACAAAGCAGGCTCTGCTAACTGAAGCTGAACGAAGACTAAGTGTAAATTGCCTTTGTACCTCGTTTGCTTTGGCTGCGTTTCGATTGTTTCTGTCCTAATGTATCTAATGTCTAAGCTTGAAGTAACTGTACCGATTTCCTTGTAAAAAGAATAAATTAAGAGAGCCAAAAATTCAAAATGTTAAAAGGTGTGTGTGGAAAGATTGGAAAATTTGTCCACCGCAGTGTTGAAAATAAAACCTGTAAAGGAAAATTATTTTTTTTTGACTTGACGTTAAATATTGTTATAATTTACACAGCAGTTTAAAAAATCAAAGCATTTCTGAAATAAATTGTAAAGCGTAAAGTCAAAACAGTCCTTGTTATTTGAACCCACAAAGACTACTCAGTAGTTATGCAAAATACACAGGTATCCAAACAATTTACAAATGAATTTACGTGAAGCTCAAAGATTCTAATTTGGTAACTGGAATAATATTTGTGGATTCATTTAATTCTGAATCCAGATTCCGGTGTTGATTAAGCGTCGAGCGAGTTTCGCCTCAGACGGGCTACTACCACATCTTAAAGTAATATTGCAGTTGTGGAAGAAAGACGCCACTCTATACCGTGTAGAGCTCTGTCACGCTTCCACAAGTATACCAATATTACTTTAAGTCATATCGGTAGATTCCCAGATGCCGGTGGCGAGTTCTGTAAAATCAATCAATTTGTTGATTTATCTGATGGTCCCACAAAGAGGCGTGCGGTTCCAACCCACTTTCTGAGAAAACTCTTAGCGAACGTTTGCTGTAATCATCCAACTTTGAAATTTCATTTTCGTTTCGTACCTGGTGAGAATTTTGTACAATATAGCCTTTATGTTGGATTCACTACATTTACTCCGTTTGGAAATTGTAGATTGTAGCAGCTGAGTAAGATGAGTTGTGGGAAAATAAGGTTCTAATAATTTACCTGATGTATATAAACTGTATCTCTCTTGGTACTGTATCTCTGTAACCCTCTCGGGTTAAGTAAAATGGCCACAGCTACGATAAAGTTAGGGTTCAAAGTTAACATATTGACAGACTGTTTTAATGTTCTTAAATAGTTGGTGTTCGCTTGAGTAACCTTTACGTCTAGACTTATAGTCGCCTTGCCTGCTTTATAACCCGTAGCCATCTAGCATGGGAGACAGCTAATGTCTAGACACTGCAGGATGCACGACGCATACGCATAATAGGTCTATTCCTTTATGAATTTGTAAATTGATTTATTTTTCTCCATAGCTCTGTCCGGGTGTATGTCGAAATGTCGACTATGCCAATCCTTTTGATTTAGGGTAGGTTTTAGTAGAGTCATAAAAGTAAAACATGCAGAAATTGAAATAGTTACGGTAGTTTGTTCAATATTATTTGGGATCCTAGTACTATTTATACTTTTTGGCAAAAAGACAAGCAATAAAAAGCAGAAGAAAGGACACATCGTGTTTAATTTTTTTTGCAGCCATTCCCTTTATGACCAAGTTTAACTTAGACCAAATCGGCAAAAACCTGTTACAAATACTAGGTAACTATTATACTAATAACATTGTTCCATAATATCGTTCATCAGTTGTACCAAGCTATCGCTTCGCATATCAGCCACTTGCATCCGATATTCGGTGCGCATCGCAGCGAACTATTAACACTAATCTGATATCGGTGCTACTTGAGCTTGCAAATTGGTAATCGGCTGTAGGAACTATTTGAGACACCTAGCCGTTATCTCGCCCTGGGAAAGGTAATCGGCTAAAGTAATTGGCTAAATTTAGAGCTTAATTTGTTTGACAGTATTCGTATCTAGGATATTCCTAGTATCGGTGATCTGTAATTAAGTTTGAAGGGAATCAGGTGAGTTTGGGACTCCTAAATCTCGTGTTTAGTGTAACTAAGTTGGAAAATCGGGAATAGGGAAAATCAGGATAGTATTTTCGTATGCATTTATTTAGGAGGATATTTAGACGGTTTACCGACCACTTTCACATAAATTACTTATAATTAAAGTTGTAATATTCATTTATGATTAACAAAAAATAAAATTCAATGACAGTGATTTGTTTAAGTTGAAGACGAGAGCCAACTGTGGGGTTAAAAACATATTTTGTGATGTATAATTAAATAAAGCTCTGGTAAATATTATGACAGCGGCATACAGCCTGCTAAGTAGGTCACAAGATGTCGGCGATACATGAAAGACATGTTGCCACTTGCTGCAGATTTTTAAGACATCACATAATTTAACGCAGATGTGCACTTGTTCTAATTATTATAATAAATTGTAATGATTAATTGTTAAAATGTTGCTTGTATTTGATTTACATTTTGAAGGTTTTGTTTCTTGTGTTTTAAAAACGAATATCGTAAGATTTTTAACTATACTAGTTGAAATGTAATGAAAGTGCAAAACATTAACGCATATGTAAAATAGAGAAGTTACAAAATATGTTTCGAAATTTCAATATAGGCGCATAGTGCATATTGAATATCATAATTAATAGAAGTTAATTAAAATTAATTTAAAATACGTTTAAAATTATCAATTTAACCATAGCCACAATTACATTTTTGGGATAACTCTGTTACTGACGTTAACGAGCCTCATATTTTAAACTCCATGCGGTTAATTTATTTTCAAATGTAAAGACTGTTCAAATGTAGCAGTGTGTTTATTTTTATGATATCATCATAAATATATGAAACAATAAATAAAATAACTAAAGATATGAAGACTAAGCCTTCGTATGGAATATTAGAATAAATAGTTTTATACTTTTTAGTAAATTTTACCTTCATGTGTATTTATTATTAGATTAGACAACCCCTTCTATCTTAGTTTATACTATGGGACTACAGTACAGAATCCAAACTATAATTATCCTTTTTCTTCTTAGAAAGTCGATCAATGATAATCATATTTGTTTGGATAAAACTAATTTGTACGTAAATAACCATATCAATGAAAAATAAAACGTAAAACGATAGAATCAAAGATGAAAATCCCATTAAAGGGTATTAAACAAACTGTAAACTAATTAAAAATGTAAAGCTTTAGCAACATTAAGCGCGTCACACTTGTATATGCGCAGTCCGCGTCCCGTCACGGCGCTTCGTCGCGACGTCGTCCCGTCGTCGGCGTGACGTCGGCGTGACGCGTCGTGTCCACGCGCTCAGTATCACGACCGAATCAAATGTGAATAATGGACTGCGAAACACCACGCGAATTGGAAATCGAGAGGCGAACTGTACGATTGTTGTTATCACATACAAGAATTCAGTTATTTTCGCACTTTACTGTTTTGTTTTGTGTAAAGAGAATTCGGGTGATAAAGGTTGAATCGGAATTGATTTGAGAAGGTTTAGATTATAAGAAGATAGTTTGTCCTCTAATAACTTTAATCTATCTTGTAATAAAGACAAAATAATCGTGCCACTCAGTAGAATCTTCTAAAAAATAAGCCTGCCAATAAAATATATCCACTGATTGCTATTGTGGCACTTAAGCTCATTCTTTTGCGAGATTAGGTTGTTTCAAAAAACGTTCTTCTGATCGCAAAATACACAAATGTAGCAAACGAAATAATTAAAAATGAAATTGTTCATAAAAAAAATCAAGATTACAATATTACAAGTATCTGCAATGAACGAGAGAGTAAATCCATTTCCCCGGCCATATCCATGAAGAACCCAGTTTGCGTTACAGCCGGTGAGATTCCGACGTTACCTGCCTGCCTGTCCGTAAGGAATACCGCTTGTTACTAAATGTAAATGATATTATACTGCCTTTTTACATTGCTGATACAATATACCTGGGACCATGCTATCAGCTCTTCAAGTAAAGTTTTGCTACTGAGGAAGTGAGACGTCCTACTACAATATGAAGAGTTGTCTCTTTTCCACAACGGCAAACCATAGCAGGGCATCACCAGGTGAGGGCATCACCAATAAGACTGTTCTGTCTAGCTTTTTCCAAAGCTATGGAGTCGTCATTTAGTATTATCAAATTCAGTTGCCATACTGTATTGACGTGACTCAACTGCCTTTCTAATCTCCAAACACATTTTATTCAGAACAAATGCTGGCCAAAAATATTTTACTAAATAAATACGTACTAAATCAAGCTTATAAAAAGAAAAAATATTGTGTACATACCTACTTATCATTTTTGAAACAGGTTTTATTTCGCCCAAAAGTACCAAGTTGTGCTCATAATTTTCTGTATAATTAAGCAGCAGTAATAAAACACGTAATGTTAGTGTTTTACATTAACCTGGTTATTAGAAATACTGAGCTACCAGAAACCATACTTACGAATGTAAATGCTACGGCCAATGGTAACTAGCATTTGTTTCTACGTCAAGGTCAAAAAGTATATGATTTATATTCTACTCTACCAGATTTATACGAAATGTTAAGTACCTACTTGTAAGGTACTTTGTATTAAACATGATTTTTTGTAGAAGTAACACAGTACCTAGAATTAACTGTTTGCTAGAGAGGCCTTAGCCATCGTTTATACTTACGTATCAAGCACTCAATTGCACTAAAATATTTCCAATGAAACATCGAAAAGGCTTCCGTCTATATAAATATTTTTCCATCTAGGAATACACGCAAATATTACAAAACATATTTCGACAACTGACTCCTCGAAATACCTGCCATCAATTTTTCATATCCCACAAAACGGTATCCTTTAAAACAAAAACAGAACCCATAATACGCGTCGTCCATTAAAAAACAAAAGCTCGCGACAGCCAGTCACCCAGTCATGAATCCATAAGTAACACCCCGACAATCGAAGAAACTCCCATTCCGGGACTGCATTAGGCCTACGCTATGACTTGGAAAATGCGACACTTACCGACAACGAGAGTTCCTCCCTATTTATGACGTCACTTGATTTATCACCAGCCTCCCCCCGAGACGTTTGTTATTCTTTGTACAAAGGGCGACGAACTCTGAGTCAGCATTCAACAGATAACTTCTGAGCTACGAAGCCTGTTATTACCTTTTTCTATGACTGTAATTGTTCGTTTAATTGCCTGTGTGTAATAATTGAAAAACTGTTTAATTAATGTCTTCTTGGGAACGTTTCTACACACACTTTTATTTTTAGATCGTATCGAGATTCCATTGACATCTTTATGAAATTCAACCTTGAGTACCAATCTATCTGGCTATTCTTTCACCGATAATATAACATAGATACTAATATAACAAAAAACGTTGTTTATTTAAAGAATAGAGTCCTGGACAAAAATGTTCAACAGCTAAATTGTTATTTAAATAAGTGATGTAAATCCTGTGTAATCCAATTTATGCAGCTACCGTATTCAGTGGACTAGAGAAATTCAACCGTGTTTAGCTGAAAAGCCGTGACCTTTTTCCCATATAATCCTTAGCACCAATATTTGCAATTGCATTCCGCGAATTTCTACTGTCATAGGACTGCACACGGTAGGTCCAAATATATTGAATAAATATTGAAAACGAAATTCTCGTAAACTAAGTTATAGTTAAAAAATATAAAGCAGTTAAATGGATCAAGGAGTTTGATAAGACCTCGTCACCTCATTCCAAACCACGTTCTCGACCCATTTCGTAAAGCTCGATCGAAATCCGAACTATTTATCATGTTCACACTGTGAACTGAATGATATCATCCCTTAATTTCATGCATGATCAGCGTAGCATATTGCTATATTTAGAATTTTGTTATAATATTCGTGTACCTCGGAATAGGCTTGGCTGGGATCAAGTCGCTGGAGTGTGAGTAATCCGGCGGGACGGGTGTGGGGCGCAATCTTCCTACCCTCGTGTCGACGGGCCTGTCGTGAACTGTCCTAGCAACCGCAACATCCAGCTGACTGCTGTTTCTTTTATGTTTTTATATGAAAATGTTTTACTGGATATCCGTTTGTATTAGAAGTTGACGGATTAAATGTTTATGATACGCAATTTTATAACTGTTACTTACTTAACGTGCCTTCTTCTGTTTCTCTAAATCAATAGGTATCTGGTACTAGGTATCAGTGATCCTTCACTCACAGAATGTATGTTGCTGAAATTGGTATAACCTTCATTTGTGTTAAGTGAACATATCTATTAATCATTTACTCTTTAGCGACATGAATCCTAAAATGAGTACAAATACTTTAAGTACCAAGTATTTAAGCTGCGTTTCTGTGTGGTCAATTTCTGGAATTCAAATAAACAGTATTTACAATAATAATCGTATCCATATTGTTTAGATCAGGTCATGTCAAGGCTTCATACCAAATTACAATCACAGTATTATAAAGTAAGCTATCAAAATGTCCTCAATGTATTTTGCTTTACAAAAAACTCGGTATTTCAATTTTAACCAAATATCTTAATAACAATGTTTGTCTTAAATGTAGATTTTTCTAAGTAGTAAGTTATACTGCACAAAGAGCTTAGTGTTATTCCTATCTAACCCATGGCGTTTAAGAAAAAGGTTATCAGAGTACCGAACGTAATCTAATACACGGATTAAAAAAAGATTAGCAGAATGGAGTTTGACAAAAATTATGAGCGTCCGGTTTGTCTGCACCCGTTACTGACAGCGACATCACAACAGAACCATAACAACGAAGGAAAGCGTCCCCTCTCCCTTCCTAATACCACCTATGTATACTTAGCTTTATAAAAAAATAACGGTCAATATCCAAATATGTAGACAGTCGAAATGAAGCCCCACGTTTCCTATACATTCAAAGGTATCGAAATTTATTTGCTCAGTTTAATAGCTCAATATCAAAGGTACGTGGGGAGTACTTTAATTCTATTTGTGCAGTCAAACAAGGGCCAGTGGTGATCCCCTTTCAATTAATTTATCCGAATATTCTATCACGATAATATGAGCTTCGAAAGCCTGTTGCAGTTTTAAAAGAGAGATAGCAATATGCGCAGTGTATAACGCCGTCTCGTTTACACAACGACAACTGTCCTGCTTTCATAGTACATGGTACAGGGGCTGGCTTTGTTTTACTCGATTTTCATTTAGTCATAATCGAATACCAGTACATTGCGGTAACACGACAAAGTAACTTATTATTATTTCATTCGTAATTGAATCGGTTAGTTTAACATTTGTTTTGATTGGATGGTTTTGCTCAGTAAGCCAATTAGCGAATTTCCCATTTAACTTTTATGTTATTGAAATGTTATTTTAGGGATGTATTCTATTAACTACTAAACTTTGTTAGATTTGTTGATTTAGTAAGACTAAAACTTATCAAACAAAAATTAAAATAAGTTTTATATTTTTTCATAACTCGCAAATACAGTTGCACGCGAAAGGCGCTTCTTTAACTGTAAATCTAAAAATAGCTGCTACGGTACAAAAGTTCATCACAATATACCTCGACTATTAATCGTTGAAAAGTAATAGCAACTGTAATCGAAAAATTCCTGGAAATGATTAAAACACGTTGTACGGTGTCTCTGCGTGAGATTTCGGACTAACTGATTTTGCGCAACGAAATGTAATATTAAAATTTGAACACTCTTACACATAAAAAAAACAGCAATCAACCAATGAGTTAATATCAGTATAGATCTGTTGTCGCAGTGCAAGTTAAGCGGGACTGAGAATGTCAGTTTTCTTTTTTAATTTTCCGTATCATCATTATTTTTGCGTTTTTTTCATAGTTTCCATTAAGACAATGGAACCAATACAATAACAACACACAACTTTTTAAAACTTTCGTAATTTATAAATTTGTTTTTTTTTTATGTTTTTGATCACGCCAACCAGGTTAAACGGTCTACGTCTACGACCTCAATAAATAAATTAATTTAGATTCAAAAAGTTTAATCTAATTTCAATTCTTTTTCTTTGTCATCGGAACGCATAAATTACTGCATTTTTTAATCGTATGATTAATATGTAGTCAATAATAGTCAGAACACTTTTATTAAAATCGATAAAAAAAAATGTAGCTAATATAACATTTTTTATTTCAGTAGACTACTTAGTCCACAGAGTAATAATTATATTATCATTCGGAACTACATACTCGAATGTCAGACAATATGTGGGCATATCATAGCATTCAATTCAAGTAATTGCCATTAGCGAACTCGAGTGAGTCATTTAAAGTGCGAGGGCGTTGGATGATACTTATTAGTGAGGGCTCCGACTTGTCGGAGGCAGCATTTAACATTATGTATAAGATAGCGTTTTATTATTGTATGTTGGTAAAATAAGTAGTCTGGTAGTGACCTTTCTTATTATAGTATTTTGAGGAATAAGGATGCTTCTGATAGCCAGATGTTTGTAAGTTGTAGGAGGCTATTATTATAAATGTATACATTATTTTTCTTTTCTTCTTTTTTTTTGTAACTACTTTGTATCACGGGTTTCACAGATATTTAATTTGCACCCACAAACACACACGGACTCAAAATAAGTACATCGGAACATCTGGGTACATCGGTAATTTTTACAAGCTACTTGAGACTAGATGGCTTTGTGTGAATGTCAAAAAAATGGGAGAAATACGTAGATTAAATAGCCACTTACTACATCACATTTTGAATTTTGTGTTACTAAAACCCTTCCTTTGCAGTCGGGTGAGAAACAAATTAAGCACAAGACATAAACAAATCAAACACAAACACTTCCTTAATCAGATCGTGGTTAGTTTAATTATAATTCCCAGATTTAAACATGATTTGTGCCTAGTTCGTCTATTTTAAGAATTAATAATCTGAAAAGTTATTAACAATTGCCGTTAGTCTAACTAATTATTCATTTATATTCTATCGAGATGATTACCTATTCAAGATCCTATTTTAGATTTGTAATCATGATGAAATTGTAGAAAGGCAAATCAGTCGAATCATTCAGAGTTTAATTTAGTTATTACGCTTTTAAAACCCCACTTTATTAAGAGGGGTTAGCAAATGCATTTTTGCGACTTTCACATGATTTATCTACGTCAAAAGCCTTCAATAACACTCACATTTACGATTACGCTATCTACAAAAGTTAATGGTGCGTTAAAAATAATTAAATCGTGAAAAGTGTGAAATGTAAAGTGCCGTCTATTTCGTAAAGTAATAACCTATTATTTATATAACAAGCTATCATTTGTGAACAACGGAAACGTGCTGAAGATTTCTTTAAAAATAAATACAATTATGAAGCGATAAAGGCAATGTGTTGCCAATGAAAATAAAATGAAACTACTTTTATTGGTTCCCGTTGCATTTAAAGTGTTATGTGAGTTCAGGTAATGTGGATGTTCGCGCTTTCGACGAAGTAAAAATGAGGTAAAATTATGTTCAGGCTATCGTACTAATTGTTATTGCAGCTTGTAGATGTTTTCATACATTTTAAGCTTCATTTACAGCTGATATAGCCAATATCCGAAATCTGTTGAACAGACTATTAATCTTTTACGTAAACCTTTCTCAATTTCACTTACTCAAAGCTTTTTGCTGAAATGAAATCGGGTATCTTTACTGTTTATACAAAGTACCAACTATAACTTTATTGATTGATTAGACTTTGTATAAATAATCTATCAGCCAAATTAAATAGATTCAGGCCAAAGTGTATAGGAGAACACTTTCAATCTACATAAAGTAGTTTACTTAGTAAAATGAAATAAAAAATACCAATTCGCAGGTCCCTATATCAAGAATTATCATAACCTAGTAAAACAGAACCAAAGTTCTCTCTTCTTCATAATAATCATAATCTATTATAACTCAGACAAGTACGGCAAAAACGCTTCCTTCACCAGTTTAATTACAATACACATAATTCTCATAAACCGTACCCAATCGAACGCATCGGATTAATTATGCGCGGATATAATTAAACTCAGTAAAACGTAAGTAGGTATGGGATACGTTAACCCACTGATGATATCTTAAAGCAACGGTAGTCATTGTTACTCACGCGAAGAATACCATGGCAAAACAAATATTGTTTAGAAGTTACGGTGAGGCGTGAAATGGCGTGTTGCAGACTCGTTATCGACAGCCATTGTGGCTTCTCTCGTATATCATTGTATGTGAATGTTGACGCCTGTTAGCTGAATGTTGGAAGCAAGATTTATGCGTACGGAACACTTGTAGTGGTTTCCTAAGGTTGAAGTAAAGTTTTTGTTAAAAATCTCAGTGGAGTTGGTACTTTCGTAGAATTGAGCTGAGATTGAGAATGAGTTCTTGATTACACGAAAAAATAGTTCAGCCATTGAAAGTCCAACTAATAATACATTTTACAGTGTAAGGGAGTAGTGGGTTTATCTGTTTGGACTAGTCAAAATACCCCGAAAATTAGTAACCAGTATGTAAATGCTTAGCAAAGCATTCAAGCAATATCCAAAGCTTTGCCAGGACTGTCACGCACCAGCTAGACAGAAGACACGTTCTAAATCCCAACAAGTTTGTAAACTCGAGGCCCGGGACGTGAGCCACACTGGCCCACGCTGACAGCGACTTGCTTCTCACGTGTCAGCCTAGACGGACGCTTACTGCAATATTTAGCCACTCAGATAAGCCGCATATGGTCATTAGCCGAGTTCACACATCAAAGGAGTCTAGCTAAAGCTAATTATATCAATTTACACCTAATTCTGGCTTATGATGGATTAGGTTCCATTAGTAAAACGACCTCATTAACATGTTTTACCGAACTTACATAACATATGCGCAAAAATAACGTTCCTTTGTTACTGAAATTCAAGGTCAAATTTTATATCAGTTTGTCATGTCCGCAAAAAATACCAATTCCCATTCCGGTGTTGTCATTTCATCAGAGTATATTAATATACAGTATGAAGTCTTGATTTAAACAGGTGCCCCGCGAGTTACACCTACACTATCGGATTGTGGCATGACCGTGGCACGATACAGTCACATGGTTGCCTCAGTAACGAACGGGCGGCGTATTGAGTTGTAAATAAATTGGGCAGCCTCATCGTTATTACACACCACGCGTCTGCCGGCATTTATTTTTTAGAAACGGCAGGCTTAAACTACTGTATGTATTTGTGCTGAGTTTTTATCATTTTTTGTGTAATCATGGTAGGCTTATGACGGCGTGCATTGGTTCGGATATCGAGGTCTTGAGGATCGTGCCGTGGTGGTGCCGGTACCACGGTATTAGCAGTGCCGGCAGTTCCAACGCTCATGCATTATTCATGACGCGCGCTGTAATCAGTCACAGGTGCCGATGTATCGAAGGAACGTACATTTTTTTGACACTCATTATTATGCGCAGACAGATATAATTCGATGATACTGGAGTTTGGACTTAAATGCGAATTTAAATAGTATTGTAGGGGGAATCACACGTAGAATGAGACCTTATATATTATGGTAATGAAGTAGACATAAACAATAGACAGCTTCAGCTTCAATCAGTATTAGATGTGATGTAGGTATAATGCAGGAAGCAGTTCAGTCCAGTTCAACATTAATCTACTTTCCTGCTTCAGTGAAACCAGATTTGGTACCTAAATAAAAAAAATAACTACTTGTTTCATTTGTTTCGTCACGACAAACTGTGACTAAAAGGATTTTCGCGATAAACTCGATAGTGATATCAGAAATTTTAACCGCTCATAGAATAAGTCGGTTCCATGCTATTTGTGATTGCACAAACATAGTTTAATGCATATTGTGTGTTGGCAAGCACCATGGCGCGATGGCGTAGATATAGGAAATAGCGATAGTCATTTAATAAGACGACATTCTAAGGCGCCAGATTACAATACTTTATGGTTCCTGTTGTCTCCTTCAAATACTTTTTTTTCGAAGATGTAATAAAAATTTTGGTAGGTTTTTTTCAAAACAATTTATTTTATGTTTGTTATCTACTAGATTATCACTCGCATTTATGCCATTAACCATGACTTTATAGTACCGTATTTAGAAACTAGACCGCAGCGTTAGTTGTTTGATGAGCCTTTTAAGTTGCCACGATTACGTTACCCAAATATCTCACCTGGTTAGCAAATTTAGTGGAACACAGTTTTATATTTTAACAGGTATTTCCGTGGTTAGATATGGTTTTAACATTTATCTTATAAGAAGGTTCCTATAACAAATACCAATAGTTACAAAAGTACATTCTTAGATTCAAATTTGTCCCCAAGAAATTAAAATAAAAGCACGATGAATGAAATTGTATTGCTATGCATAAAACTGTGAATATAATAAAAAAGCAGTGAGGCAGAGCTGCATACCTTGGTTAATAACCTAATAAACTATGCGCAACTAGTTTGATCCTTGCAATGTTCTATCTCACGCTGCGAGCACAACCGCGATAGGAGCGACGCTCGACGCTCCGTAGTTCCGCGCAGCGCCGTCACGGTGGTGTGTCGCTCCCGTCGCCGGCAGTATCGCCTGGCGCTTGACGAGAGTGGACGCTCGCTTCTCGCGTCCCGAACTCCAGATCAACGCTCGAAACAAGTTACACAAATTCATTTCGGACAATTTTAAATAAAACACCGTACTCATCACCATGGACTTGAGTGAACACATTAAAATTACTTTTACCAATGTAATTTTCTAACTTTACTTTGTTTTTCTGTGGAATTTGTGGCTTTATTATCTCTATCGAAAGATACGGTTCGTAAAGGTGAAATAAAAACGCGAGTGAAATTGTTTAGTTGTAAAAGACTATCCGTTGAGGAGTTTGAATTTTCTGTTGTTTTTATTGTTTATGAGGACGCAAACCTTAGTGTTGAAAAGAGACAAGATGAGGTCCAAGCGTGCAAGAGCGACAGGTGTGGTTGCTTTAGCGGTGCTGTTGGCAACTATAACAGGTAACTTTATACATATTCTGTTCATTTTACGTTGCTTTTATAATAGGAATGGATAAAACACTTGTCAGAATTTTTATGTTACTTAGTTACCATAACTTTTCCTAGCAAAAATGTTTGTAGAAGTTTTTTTATCGAAGTTGATAACAATTTAATTTCTTATGTTGGCAATACATTGATGTGTGATTCACACAAACAACTTTGAGGTTATGTTATTATTAATGAAGGCTTTTTACAAGGTGATTTTTAGAAGAACAACGATAACATTTGTTGAAGGCATTGATATATTTAAAAACCCGGAATTTTTAATATATCAATGGTTGAGGGCAATTTAAATTCATTTCTTAATAATAAAATTAAAAATATAATGCTGTGAAATTATACATAAGAATTCATCCGCTGTGATTAGTTCCACTAAAATTAGTTATTAGTTTTGAGTGTAAAATGTCATGCCAAACAGAATTCTAATTGGAACCGAATATACTATAAATTATAAAATTCGCAACAAAAAAATGTTAGAAAAATCCAGGATGCACAATAAAAGTTCACACTACCGGGTAACAATAACTGAAAAATAACTTCAATTAACCATTGTGTGATTAATCATTGAGAAAAGAACAGTAATCATTCACCTAGATCCGCGGCGAAAACAATTAGAAACTTCAGTGGAGTGTCGAACGTGACGATTAGCGACATCCAAGGCCTAGTTGTGCAAAAACCGTTGAAGTCCGTTATACATTGAGTGCAGGTGGTCAGTCTGCCACTACGGAAGCCGGCTTTCCAGGAATAATTGCGAATTACGCCACATCTGTTAAGAACCCACCCGCGCGTTACTTTCTCACCGCACGAATTTTCTCAAACAATCGAAAATTTACATCGAAACGGCTCTAAAAAATTGCCGTATTTTGGCAAACGAGCCAATTGGTACTGCAATTTATGGTATCTTTGCTCGTTCCGAACAATCAATATTGCTTTTTACGGGGATTTCGGATGTTTTCCATTAGATTAGATGGGATAAATTTCTCCCCCTAAGTTTTTTTCTTCAATCAATCAGAAGAGTCTAGCCGTAAAACATTAGATACTGCGTGTGTATGAGGGGAGTTGTTTCATTTCTTTGTCTTCCATAAAATAATAAATTGACTTTGTATTGTTGCATGACGATTTATTAAAAAGAAAAATAAATACTACACTACCGATGTCCAAAGCCCGTAAAATATTTGTTTTATCATAGACATGAACTTGTGATACAACGATATAACGAACGAAATAATGACTAAACTAAAAACAAAATAAGGACTTTAAAAAACCTTCCCTCGTTATTTTTCAATAAAGTACCCTGAGAACTTTATTATAAACTACTATATCTCTTCCCACGCTCCGTAAAAAACTAACAGCAATATTACTTACTGACAGGAATTACTTTGAAATATATAGACCAATAACTTCATAATTCCAATTAGTTTTACAGGGAATTAGTATTAACGGGACGATACAGGTAATACGGGGTTTTAAATTGCATTATATGATTGCCAATAATGATGTTCATTCCGCGATAAAGTATTGACGAGATTGGATCAATAACCCGGCGTAAATCACCTCGAAACGTGAGAGCTTTCATTACTTACCTGTTGTAATGAGTATTAAGAGAAACTATAGTCGGAAGACATTGAGTTGTAATTGCGTTTGTGATAACTACTAAAATATATACACGGTTTCTGCGGATCGCTGTTCCCAATAGGGGACTGAAATATTGATTCATTAAATTCTAACCAAATATTCAAACTATTATCTCTTTATCTACACACGGTATACAATTCACACAAATTCTAAGCATCTGCCATGTCATTACCCTCAGTCATTTAAGCCTGTTAACGCAGCGAGACCGCTGTAATGGCATGTTGACGGCACTTTCCACGGTCATGACCGTTCGTGATTATGACTAGCAATAAGAAACAGAGATATTACTTTACATTTCAGATATTACGAAAGCGCCGCCTTATGTTAATGGCGATAATAGATGCTGAAGACTTCAAGGATCTTGATGTCATCTACGAAGTACTGAAATTTTATAGTCACTTACGGTCTCAAATTTCAATTCAATCCTACGCTCATAAGACCCTATGACGGGCTATGTTTAACCCATAAGTAATCTGTATACATTTCTGTTCAGTTTAGTACGGTTTAAGTACAAATTATGTGTCCTATTAAGATTATTTTAAAGCTATTTACATAATTATAACCACAATGACTAACGAAACGACAAAAATAATTCTTCGTTCTATTTTCCTTCAGAATATCTGTCTCAATATTTCTGTCAATAAGGCATTTCCGATAGGTAACGTAACATGTTAGTATTATTTTAGAAGGAGCATTCTGGAGCTAATATGAATTTAGCTCCCACTCCACAGGATTATATCGGCTACTGGAGCTTCCTGAACGCAAATAGCAACTTGAGATCTAATGCGTTTCTGATTGTGCAACATTGCTGCTGTTACATTATTTAAAGATGTTATAGTTCCAACAGAGTTCCATTTACCTCCATAATGTTACTTCAAGCGTTCTGTCTCTGCATTCAGAAAAATAGTCACGTTTGTACAAACAATTTTCACGTTAACATACGTGTAAGTAAATTAAGTCATTTTATATCTAACTGTACGGACGCGTGATGTGGGTCATCGTGATGAATCATGTGAACTCGGACTAACACGTGAAATTGCCTTGCGTTACGTGACATCATAAACTTACACTTAAGATCAGATAGGTTTCCGAGAATGTTAGATGAAGTAGCAACACTAGGAACATAACCGCTAACATTATTATTTTCAATTAACTGTACCTTTAGAGATGGACGGAGATGATCATAAAATCACAGCTACGTGGGATAAGGAGTAAACAAATGTACCGTTGTTTTTGATTTACGATTTAAATGAAGACACAGACAATAGGTGATTCCACTGTCGCCGTCATAATTATTTATAGTCGTGAATGGTTTGATAAACTAGATAACAAAAAACAATCGCGGATTCAACGACCTCATTTGAAAGAAATTGGTGCAACAAAATAGCACTAAACAGCAGAACGAAATGTACAAATTTGACCGTTGGAATGCAATTCATGTCCCACGAGGAATACACGACCTAGTCATTAAGTAAACAAAACACGTTTATGTTACAACCGGCCAGAACGATACTGCGCTCTGTCATCAAATGATAAGGCTTATCTAATCTAGTACAGGTGCTTCCCTATCGAGGACGCATTGGATGTATACCTTTACCGATAAGGTGGCTATGCAAAAACGGCCAACGGTTTTCGAAACCTGCGACACCGTTTTTGTTGACACCCTTTGTTTAGTCGTGATTTTGATCAAGCGATACTTTTCCTTCGCATATAATAGGTTAATTCGTATTTCAAGGATATATCTTGGCATACTCGGATAATATAAGCATAATTTTATGCACAGTACCTACTTAGATCTTTATGCAGATGACCGCATCCAATGATGTTAGTGCCAACAACTTTCCATATCGTGTAAAGTTGTCAAGGCACGATTTTGTAGCTCTAACCTTTTATGAAGACTCAATAATATGATACGTTATGAACAGCTTTATTAAATGACTGTGTTTCGTTTTCCTTTCCACATGACTTTGGCCAAAATTGATGTCCATTTGATCGGAGTCGGTTTACCAATGTTCCACAAAATTGAAGTCTTCAAATTACACATCGAATAAAGCGGCATTTTTTCTGTTTACATTTCTTTGGAGAGAATCTAATAAAGATTCTATTTTCCAGGATATGCGTTTCCGTTTCCCTAAGCATCGTTGGTGTCGCTTTCGTGTGGTTGAGCTACTGATAAAACCGGTAGTCCAGACCGGTCCAGCGACAGGATGTCGGGCTAACGATTTTCGCAACATTACCTTACGTAGGAATGCCGTATGAAATGTATTGGGTGAAGCGTATACGGTAGCAAAATTCTTTTATGTCGGCGCTATCGGGATTATTTGCTATAGGATTTTTTTTAATGGTGTAGACGTTATTTTAAATATGCTAAAGTTTGTCCGTCATTGCCTCTAAGTTCTCTGGTGTTAGGGTTATTGTTTTCTTAAGTTAATGTTTTGTAGCGAACTTATTTTATTAGTTCACAAACTTCAAATTATTCGACGTATTTTTTTGCTGTTCAGGATGTGTCGTGTTCTTTATATGTTGAAACGAGTTACGCACTTTTTATTTCAGCATAACTAGTAATGAGTGTTGCGTTTATATTGTGTGGTCCAGTTTCATAATTAAATGTTCATACCAAGAATATTACTCTACTGGGCTAAATTCCGATAAACATTCTTGATAAAATGAAGGCGAACTCAAATAAGATTAAGACAATATCAAAGGTTGCTTAAGAGATAATGAGGTGGGTGTGACAATAATCAGATACAGATTGGCGAAAATCCAATTTTTAAGTACATTCTTAAAATTAATGTAGAACCATGAAAATACAATTCACCATACTCGATATACAGTTACCACATATTACACAGACAAAACCTTCACACACAGTTACCTATTCACTGTTACGAAAAACCGTACAATTAGTTCTGCCTTTGCTTGAACATTTCAAATTCGTTATACTTGCATAACCCAAACGATAGAAGTAAGCTTCAAATAACTCAATTGTGAAGAGTAAAAGCAATGCTTTCTAATTTGTCTGGACGTTTTAGCAAGTTCAGAGGTCCATCAGGAAAGTTGAAGGCGAAATTTACCAATGGTATTTCATTCAATCGACGTTTTTGTTCAAAGGTTACGATAGTTCGTGTTACAAATAATGCAGTGTACTATAAATTACAACTGACTTTTTTATCGTATTCTAGCAGTCGTGATTCGTGTTGCCTTTTTTGTAATAGCTGAGCGTTTCATGGTACAACGATTTCCCTTTGTCGAGATCAGAGGTGTGACCAATTTTGATGTCATAATTTTAGATTTCTTTTAATATTATCATGGGTTCATGATTTTAGTGTTTTAATTGATGCTTTCCTTTTTGATGTTGAGCGGAAGTTTTCTTCAAATAGAAAGATTGATCAATCACACAAAATTGGAAGCCAACTTAATTTGTTGTTCAAAGCAGTTCTGCAAAACGAAAGACGTCAACGTCAATTTCTTTTTTCATCAGCACGAGTGTAAACATTTAAAAAAGATCATTGATCGTCAATGACGGCAATGATAGCTATTTAGTAATAGAGATCACAATGGCCTATTGAGCTGACCAATTTCCAACAAAAAATTGGAGCATTACAGCTTCTACGAACGGTGACAACTGATTGCTGTTAATAAAGACTATAAAGTCAGGCCAATCGACTGTTACTAGGCGGAGAAAACTGTGTTTCCGATTCATGACTAGTCTTTCTCTATTTATTCTCTTTACTTAATCTTTGCTACTTCTTGTAGCGTAAACTCAGTGAGTTAAGATAAGCATTATGCCTGTACTTACATTGTATTTTAGTATCAAGATAAACAGAAATATACACGTCGGATTCTGGGCCAGGAGCACAAAGCGTGTGACATACTAGTTTAGCATGAAAATATGAGATGAAAGGTCACAGGAGCAACTATTTTTATGCCTTGGCACACAAAAAGATGACGACGATCAGGAGTTACGGAGATTCCCAACTATGTAGATATTAATATCAGTTAAAGTAGCAATTGGTAATAAATTGTCCTGTATATCGAAATTGATACTTAAGTCAAAGTTATCGCATCATATTCATCATAGAGGCACGTACTAGAATTAATGAATCACCGCATTGACATGACGTCCACATGTGCGAGAGATTCACAAGCTTTGCTCCTAAGATAAGTTATAAAAATGTTTGATTAAGTTGTTATGGATAACTACATGACTTTTAAAAAGCAAACAAGTACATTATTTGTACTTGAATTAGCTTGCCCCGAAACCTGTTTTTCTAGACACGTTTTTGCTTGACACATAAAATTAGTTCCAGACATTTAAGTCAACAACACAATTTAAAAATTTATTAAATTAAGGGACTAAATAAACAAACCTCAATAACCGTCACACCATAATACTACGGTTTGTTTCGACTCATCATTACTTATCCAATTCAGAGATTGAACCGCCGAACAACGAGGAATCATGATCATAAAGTTGTCACATGCAATGTTATGACTTCGTAAATTGTTTGAAATTGCCAGCACGGGCTTATAGATATAAAACCTCTATCGTACAATTGGCTCGATGAGATGGGTGGAGCTGTGGAGCATTTCACTTGGTACGTTTAAACATGAAAGACAACGGGTTTGTGGTACAATGTACCAAACAGAGTGTGTCGGGCTGCGGGGGACAGGCGACTGGTCCGCAGGCCTTGACTACAGGGCTGTACACACGTTATACAAGTTTTTACACTGCACTTTAAATAGCAGGCTCTCTTTAAATTGTTAGTGATTTTTTGTTCGTATGTACAAGTAAAGACAAAAGCTTAAAATAACTTCGCCGGCTAGACCGCTAAGCCAATTAACGGTTTACTCGTGTAACACCAGAAAGCGAAACGGCTAGACTACCTCACACTGTTTTAATGCGGGTATTATAACGGTTTGCATAACAATTATCTTTAAGTTTTTTTGAATATTGAAAGAGGAAATAGTTTTTCTATCAGAGAGACGGGCGTTATTTTTAACAAGATCATTAATTATTACTCTCATGGATATTTAACAAACCGGCATTGCAAACCGCTAATTAAATATGCATATTTTATTATGTACGAACGTGTACATATCGTGTAAAATTGTTATTTATTAGTGACATATTACCATCAGTTAAATTGATGGTCCAATTAATATGACATGTAGTGAGAAAATCCATGTTTTGTCGTTCCAGTTCGGGTTGTATCGTAATTTATACATTTTTGTGTTGGTGCCCATGTCAAAGGTGCTGTTGGCCTATAAAGTTATTGCTTGTTAATTAAATCCATAACCAATCTGGCAGATAATACCGCGTTAACAGATCATGAGTATAATTAAATGTTGTTTGTTCTTAATTAATGATACATTTTCAACCTTTCCGCGCTTCCCAATGTAATATTGGATAGCCATTGTGGTCTTTATATTTTATTGCCATTGAGTCAGGTATCTGTGAACGTGCCTTTAATATAATACTTACATTAAAACAGTTGTGTTGACAGTCTGAGTTTCAACAATATTTGTTTTCACTTTATGTACGAACGAATAATGTAATTTGTACTTACTTAACACCAAGTTTTCGGTGTTTCCAAAGTTTAAATAGAGCAGCCGTCTATTATAAATTTAAATATCCCTGACACGCATTTGAACAAAGGCAACATTGATAAGGCATCTCTATTTCTTTCAGTAGTCACTAATTTAACATTTGAGTAGCTCCTAACAAGTCACAGTAACTGCCACTTGTACCAAAGCGTATAATTCAACAATTCAAACGTTTAATTAAACATGTCCAGACAAGCTACGGAGTCTGTAACAAGTCTCATTGATTAAATCAGCTGGGATATCGTATTCCCGAGTCGAAAACAAAACGCGGTGAAGTGAATAAATGTATTCCTGCCAGTATTCTCCACGAGTGACAAATGGTTTATGTAAAAGACAATACGGAGTCCACACGACGTATTTAAAAGTACCTGTATAAATAAGCATGTAAAATAATCCTGCCTACACTTCCCCGTAACGTTACCTTCGAGTACGTATTTACATAATTTCGAAGAAGCGTCGAAGCGCTTCTAATCGCTAAGAAAAGATTATATTTCTTAAGAGGACTTGCGTACCACTTAAGATTGTAAATAGGCTTTGAATAATACGACACCAAAATTTAAAGTCCGTAGGTACCGATTTAATACTTGAGATAAATTTCCTAAACAGTAATTTGATAATAGCTCTAGCTGCTGTTGAACCTTGCTCTAGTATCTGTGTTTAGCAGTTAAACCGAATGTTCCGAAATCCGTGTGAACCACACACACCACAAACGCTGCATAGCAACAGCCTGGCGTTGGCGGTGCAGCACAATAGAATAAACAATTACAAACATTACGCTACTGCAGCACTCAAGTAGACAAACAAAAATGGATAATAACTTTTAGATTGTTTAATAAAGCAGCGTTGCATCTGTTTAAAACTACTGCGGACAGGAATGAAAAACTGCGAAAAAAGGGCGCACGCCAACGAAGGAGCAAGAGAAATGCAATAATTTGCATTTTATTTCCCACACACAGGCACGAATTTCGTTCTCGTAACTGTTTCCCACCATTGTGGTAGCCATATAATTGTACAATGTTAATGATTCCACGCGATCTTCGCTATCTATCTGAGATCTGCGCCTCGCCCGTGAACATTAGCCGTTATAACTGACTTTACTTTTTCAAACAATGTTCGCGTATGTCTCAATCTTCACACCTTGTTAGGGCTATATTTCGCATGTTTTTAATTACCATATATTTCGGCACGAAATGGTCCTCATGTAATATATTGGTACTAAAAATGAAAGTCTTGCATGCCGCGCTAATAAAATGTGTACGCTCCAGTTTTTGAAAGATATTTATGACGTTTTCACTTGCACTCATGTGTTTTTTTACGCAGCCAAAGAATACGCATTGGAATGTCTTTATTATAATGAAATTCCGTCATTGCTATCTTATTTTACTGTAGAGGTCGTTACTTATTCATATAATTTGCCTTCGTAAAACCCAAAGGTAAAAGCTTCTTGCGTCCGTAATAAAATCTTACGTACCGCAGAAAGATCTTATGGAAGGAACGGTCGAGTTAGGTCACGGGACGATGATCCTAAAAAGTAACTGCTAAACAAAGTACGAGTAATATGAGTAAATAATTTATTAAGTTACTTGGGGGTCTATAAAAACCATTCCGTACTAAATGTTATGGTGACGGTTAATGTATGTTTACTGTGCGACGTCTTTGTAACTTGGAGACGAGTAGCTCGGAGTTTAAGAGGACTCGGGACGCTACCTCGTCGGTCATCATAACTTCTCCTTAGCCGCGTACTTATGCAAATGGACTCTGGAACTAAGTTTGTAATAGCTTTACTGGACTCTTTACCACTTTTCTTAATGTATGCTCGCTTAATTCACTTGGATGTGTTATGTTTATGGTATGTCATATCTTGTTAACTTATGTATGATAAAATATGTGCTGTTAAAATATTATTATGAGGTTGAGATTTAAAAAAATACACAAAAAATATGTGAAAAATCGTAAATCCGGAAAGAGTGAGTTAATAAGTGATAGCACACCTAAGTATCTGTCTATTGATTGGAAATCATTGTGAATCATAAACAATACATGGAATACGATAACAGATATAGTTAACATAATCTCTACGTCACAAAGAGAGAAACGATTCATTATTTTTACAATGAACAGTTTACAATCGGAGGCACTCAGAAAACGCATTCCGATCGAACAATTCGCTCTCATTGATACACAAATTGAATAATTCAAGTACTTTCACATTATCTCCGTAACGTAGTAATGATGTTCTGGTATCTTTATGCGGCTATTTTGGATCATAAGTGGAGTGATAACCAGAACAGGAGTACCAATCGGTGGAACATTAACTGAACAGGAAGGGAAGGGTCCGTTTAATGTTCGATATTAAACACTTGGGTATGAGTGGCAACGTCTTCATCTTGATGTTGGCTGTTGTTGTTTGTACAAAGGCATAACTTTATATGGCAGTTGAATTACTTTTGGAGGAATATACGTCTTTATTTCAGTTTTGCTTGGATTTGGAGTGCAAAAATATGTTTAGCAATTCTTTGGTTAGCCCCGTTTTCCCAGGGTTTGCTTGCTATATTTCAGCGAAATTTTAAATGAAATTATTACACAAATACCTTAAAATTTTCTGCGGTGCTAGGCGAGAAAATAGTTATATCTGCTCTTTTAGTTTGGTCTACTCTCTAGTGGTCAAAGTTACAACTGCTTAACAGAACTAATGGCGAGACATAACTTAAGCTTCCAACGTGGCATAAACTTAAATAAAATAACTAACACAAGCAGGAGTTTCTCGCAGCAAAGTTGAACTTCAACTTGAAATGTAACTTGGGAGAGAGGTACTAGTAAAAATTTTACCACAAAGTGGTTTGAACTATCCTCGTCCTACTTAACAAAAACCTAATGAATTTAATGTCCAGGAAATATTTCGGCCATAAATTTCCCATTTATCAGCAGGTAACCTGAAAAGGACGCCGTAAAATTTCATCCAAACTTTATCTGATGGAAAACATCTATTCAGCGACTACCCTTGCTTTTTACATAACGCTTTATGAAGCAAGCAATGCATAAAAAGGATTTCGCGTTTAACACGGTAGATGGAACTCAAAGGAGATCGTTGAACAGGAAACGGGCTCAAGGTCAGGCCACTCTTTGTACGTTTATTTACCTCAGCGTATTTGCAAAACATACCGAAATCTTCCCGAATGAGATTGTTAAAGTTCGTTCGTTACTTACCCACAACACAAATACTTATTGTGGGACGACTTAAGAGACGTTAAGCTTCCTATTTATTATTTTCCTCGTTGATGTTATTATGTGGAATAGATTCTTCCGTCTTTTACCTTTTTTATAATATAAGCTCTCATGTCATTCTTATTACCGCTTATTGATTTTATCTGAATTTATGCTTGAATTAATTGTTAATGTTGCTTTTTATTATTATTACCGACATTACAACATAAAAACTTCACAACAAGATTTAGGTGAGATTAAATATGTGGGTACTTAAAGTCCATATGCAGGTTCCCTTGTAAATTATAGCAGGAAATAAAACAGGTCCATTATCTCAAAAATAAATTAATGAGAGGAATCTCCATAGCCATCCTAACTTACATGCCTTGCATCGTGTGGTCAAGTGCTTAGGCATTTTATTAGCAATTTCAGTAGTTCTGGTGGCGGTGACCCAGTTTTACGACTGTGACGTCATCGAATGAATGCTACTTTGGCCACACGCCAACTGATAGCCACTCGACCCAGCTTACCCCGATGCTTAATGCCCGGGTAATGACCCACCGTTTCCAGCAGGTTTTGAGAAGTTCCATCAAGTGGTCCAGACTAGTTATGCTTGTATATTTTCTAATCATATTCTAGAAATACGGCTATAACTGCATAAACTGTAGCTAGAGTTCACTATTTCAATCGTCATTTTTTTACGAATCTGTGAGTGAATTTCGTTACATGCAATAACACAACAATTAACAAAAAGTTAAAAAAAGTGTCTATACCGAAACTTTTATAAGAAGAAAATAAGTTTAATGATGATCCTTAAATAAGATAAGTTGAGGCAATAAGTCAAAGACATCTTATTTATCACTGGCCTGAAACAGAACCTCGCGTCAATAAGTCAAAAGTTTTAGAAGCAAAGTAAAATGACAGTTCGAAAGCTGGCTTCCCATTTCACTCAACTTGGGAATTTGTTTTGTGAGCTAAAGGTAATTAGTCTTATAACAATGAAGGTTGGACGAGACCGTGATAAGAGAGTTGTCAGACATTATAAATATTAATGGGGCCCACTTGTCTTTGTCTTGTATTGAAATTAATGTGTTCAATTGCTTGTAACGTAACTCGTTCAGTGGGACTCACAGTAGGACCCCTTTCGCGATGAAATTATAATTTTTACTACTGACGGAAAAATGCTCGTCACGCTACGCGGGTTTGGCGGTTTGATTCCCGGTTGATTCCCGTATGGTGGTGGTTTGTATTTAATTAGTTGTAAGTGCACGTTCATAAAAATATTTAGGGTTGACAACTAATAATACACGATTTCATATTTAGGTTTACCTTGTCATAACAGCTTAAAATCCAATTTTATATACTCGTACTTCGTCTATAAGTTCATTTATTAAAATAAGTCCTAATAATGACAATGCAAATTCCGTCTTTCCTATACATTAAATCAGTATCATTAATTATATTAACTACGCTGCTCGTGCCTGAAATGCAACAGTGAATAAAACAAGTATTCAAATTTTACAAATTAACGACATTCTGCATTGAGTGTGAAATGCACAACTGACAAGTACATGCGACGCAAAATACTCATTTGCATTTAAATTAAATATGGACTTTCTTTTTGCGTTATAATTGTAAAGAAAAGTTTTCTTCTTTGAATAAAGTGGAGACTAATATAAAGCAGAAAGAATTTTTAAAACATAAGTATGAGATCAACATTAAGATACAAAAATGCGAAAGTTTTGTATCGACATGCCTTTTTTCTCACGTGATTGGAACGTAAATAATATTTTAATAATCCATCGCAACTGCTCAAGTGTGAAGGTGAATCACACTTTTACCTTAAGCAGGATAAAACCAAGTGGAGATAAACCAAAAAAAAAGTTCGCGACAGACCAAAAAATGTTTCTAAAGTAACCGTAAAAGTTGGTAATGATTCACGGACGAGACGTGCAACCACAAATGGCTTCTGATTATCGACGCTAGGTTTTTGTTTTGCTAATGCAACCCGCTTACAATATCGTTGCGTAACTGCGGAAATAAACGAAGATTTGTCACATCCTACGAATAGATAGCTCATTACACGCAAATTTTACTTCTAAACGTTATTCAACAGTCGATAATGTGTAAAATTAATTTCTGAAGGACCAATTTAACCCAGCTAGCAATGTTAATTGGTACCCATTCATCAAACTGTATAATAGAACGTCAATTGGGTTGTAAAGTTATTATTTCTAAAATGCACCAGCCAGTTAGTCACATAAATTATGTATCGTCCACAGCGACGTACTCGATTAATAATGGCGCCACTAGATAAACACGCGGGTATTTAATTGTTAAATTGTACTGCATAGCCGGGCGACTGCAGTAGGTACAAAGTTGATTAAAATACACAGTTACTCGTTGTTTATTCCGCTATTTGATATGCTTAATTAAGACATCCTCAGAAAACACTGAGCTACCCAGTAAGCAATTAAAACTAGTTCCTGGGAACATTACCTGCATATAAAACATCTTAATTATAACATTCTCTTAGCAGGCTAATAAAAGCTCATTTGCCCCATTAGTACTCATAAACATTTTATATGTTTTTAAGTAAAACAGAGACGTACTTAATGTGTCATCAAGCGGTTGTTTACGACGTTTCAACGAAACACCGCAATTAAGAGCATCCTGGGGGATGGGGTTCTTGAAACTTTAACGGTACCGTGTGATATGCTAGCTAAGCACATCCGAAGTACCCCAGAACACGGCCATTGTTGTGGAAATGCTAAATGTAAAACACGTGATCTTCGTTTGTTCTTTACTTCGAACTTTTTACTGTGACCTGTTTCGTCTTCACGTTTATTCCATTACGAGCTGTCTAGATGGTCGGTGACTAATCTTTTGTAGATTATTTTACAATAGCGATTGCACATCAAAACTTTAAACTCTCTCGCTCCTTTTTAAAAAGGAAAATTCTTGATGCAATTTCAGTAATTAATGGTATGCAGATAAATTAAATCTTATTTTGCTGATTATAAAAGAGTAATTACGGAATATAAGGGTATCCTAAAGTGTTCGAGTAAAGTGAAGGCAGCTGTAGGCAATTAAATAGTCCTGAAGACGTTTTACAACACTCGTTATCTTTAATCCAGTTCGTTCTTAGTTCGTCTTTAGTAAGTAGAGTTTTAAATTACACCAAGGTTTTTAGAGTGCCGACATTGTTCTACTTTGAAGATTTATAGTTGCAGTAGTTTGCTGTACCTACTATTGGATGCACCTCCCATAATTATGCAACTAGCCCCAAATAGATATTTTTCTAGATTTATACATATGTTACTGGCGCCTTATTTTTCTTACTCAATAAAAAAAAAGAGATTGTTTTTCTTGATATAAGCCTTATTCCTTATTCTTAGCCCGATCTTATTCCAGGATGCCAGTTACTATTCAAAGTGTTACCAAAATTAAAAGCAAGCTAATAGAAGTACGAGTCGAGTACGGGTACGAGTTTATCTTGTATCGACAAACATGAAAAACTAGCAATGCAAAAGTGGCGGTACAGACAAACGTATACAAAACTTTGCAGATACATTTCAGTTTGTACTACCTTAAGATTTGTAACTATCAACAAACTGTACTTACTTCAGCATCCTCACACAGATCAAACATCCGTCACTCATCAATCCGTACGTTCATGTGTAGGTTCCCGTGACATTTCACACGTCACAGTCGCCGTGTGAGTCAGCCGTTAATAAGTGTCTGTCTGGATATTATTTGGGCAACTTTTATTGACGTTAACGCGTAACGCATCCGGCGGGGTCCCGAATGACGTATCGCGTTACTTCTGAATAAACAAAGGGGACAATTAGGGTTTCGAACTGCACGAGGAAGTGAAATGTTGATTAAAGTCGTGCGAGTACATTAGTTGGATTCAGCTTGCCTGCCTTGTTATTTGAATAATGGGGGCACTGGCCTGATGGTGTGATCTGTATTCTGAATTATCTTGTATCCGCAGAGTAATTAGTGAAAGGCCTACTGCCACCTTTTAAAGTGATACTTTTACCGTCGTGGAAGCGTTACAGTTTACTACAGGGGTCTAAAGTAGCATTTTTCTTCCATAATTTTATTGCAATAATAAGTGATGGGCACTTTTCAAAATTTAAGCGTGGTTAAAATTGAATTTTAAAGAGATCTATCATGATAATAAGTTAAAAGTTAATCAACTTAAAATTTACTGAGATGCAGTCATACGAAAATAGTCCTTAATGAAAATTAAATTCTGATTGATTAGCTACAGACTTTCTTTCAGAAAACTTCTATTGCTCGATATTATATTGGAAGTCGACGATAAAAGCAGTACGCAGTAAATCGTTAGGAAACAAAGGCAGTAACAATCTGAGTATCTAGATAGGGGGATCCCAAGAAATCTTCATCAATACCTATCTAACAACGTTTCTTCTACAACCACTGTAAATTTATCCCAGCTTATAAATTAACGGAGACATTCAGCTAATTGGTACAATTACGAATGCGACACGGCCGCATTCCGTGGCTTACCATTGTTATCTAAACGATGTACGTTTTATTATTTTAAACTGCAACCCAAATGGCACTACTATACACACTAGCTATATAGAGCATAAATTATATTAATGCTTTTGTTTTTCGCTAAATGCGAGGTGGTTAACCTTAGTGAACTCACTTGTTTTATGGCCAAATTACAACTAGTTAATATAGCAGTCTGAATCAGGTTTGTAATGTAAATGTACATTTTCCGTTACAACTTTAAACGGCTGTAATTTATTCATATGTTTTTCCATCTTTTAACATCTACACTTACAAAAGACTAGGGGTGCATAGTAAGTAAAATTGACATGTCAATACTTTTGTTTTTTACTTCTTGAGTGACTCAAAAGAAACTGAGTTCAAAATAAAGAAAGAAGAAAGGTCTGTTACTTATTTCAATCGATGAGTTATGAATTAAAAAATTGATTTAACATTCCTCAACATTCACACAACGCCATCATCGAGAAACGAACTCATGACCTCCAGTATAGCAGGCAGAGCCACTATTAGACCAACAAGTTAGTCTAAGATAATTAATCTAATATTTAAAGTTCTCATGTCACAGTGCAGGTACCTATTTGAACTCCTCCGAAACGGCTAGACCGATTTTTATGAATTTTTGTATAATTATGTATTCAGTAGGTAGAAGTATCGGCCAACGTCTATTTAAATCCCCAATTTTATTTCGCCTACGAAGTCGCGGGCAACAGCTACTATTATATAGATGTATGTACATATACATACATTTTAACCAATTTAACTTAGTATTGTTACTACAGCACAACTTCCTCTGTAAGTTAACACTAATATTTCGTATGGAACAAAGATGACACACTTGGCTAACTTTTCTTGAAGTTTGTTCGCGCGGTGCATTTGTAAGGAGGGTTAACGATGTCCGCTTGCCAACTGTCGCGTTCTCCAAATTCAAAATTTTCCGTTGAAATTATTAAAGCTTAAGCACGTAATATGATTCACTGTTGTTTGGCTGATTAAAAAGAAGGTTGGATACCTTATTTAATTAAATAAAAGTATATCGTTATGATACATTAGAAGTTTTGTCATTACACTCAAAGTACGCGATTATTAATACTAATGTTGACATTAAATGGGACTGTCTTGTATTATTTATTTTAATAAATAAATAAATTTTAATGCTGGTAGGTCTAGTTAAAATAAATAACAGAATTTGTCAAACATTCTAAACTCAACTTCCAACTAATTTCTAATAAATTATAATATTTACGAAAGCCTTACATTCCAACAAGTATTTCATTTCTTTCATATCATTTGTATATTTAATTCTCGGTACTTTCTGCGGTTCTTTGCTAAAGGCACTGGCTAGATAATAATATGTTTCTGCGAAGTACTAAGCCTCACTTGGAAAAGAAAACAACTTGTAACTACCTCATTTGTTTGTATCAACCGAGAGTAAAAGAAAAATAATGTTTTCATTGAAAATCTGAAGCTTAAAATTTATGTCAATACGAAACAAACATCGTCAACATTTAATTTTGTTTTCTGTTTTATTGATTTCTTAATAATGAATTTTACCAAAAAAAACCGACTTCAAAAACAATGGCACTAAAAACTTAGAAATAAACAGGTCGTCGGTTCATAAAAAAACGGTATTATCCGCGGAAAACATAAAAAAAATATATAGCATATTATAACGTACAGTCGAACTGAGACACCTCCTCCTTATTGAAATCGGTTACAAAAAAAAACTAAACGGTAATTTACTTAAGGCAATACGTAGATATTAATTTTAAACTATACACCTTAGTTTGTCAATTTCTATCAATCAATTAATTCCAATTAAAACAGCTTTTAACTTACCTAACGTTGATAATTTGACTATTATCAAAATACAAAACTGTAACAATGAATCGAAATAACTTCCTTCATCAACTTAAATATTCTGGTAAAACTAATATTGTTTAATTAAACTAATTACTTTCAAACGAATTATTGAGTCAATATCTAAGTCTGTACATCTGATAATTAACGAACATATTAATTAAATTACAGTTTTTAGAATAAGGGTCAGGGTTCGACGGTATAATTATTTGCTTTTAATTTGTACTATATTTTTCTGTTTATCGGAAATTCTGACTAAAATCGTCATCGCTATTATTGGTAATTCCTATGCTACTTAAGGTTAGAACTTTTTTTGAAACTTTTTGTACGACTGAGATCATATTAAGATTATGCATAAACTGTCCTCATAACAATTATTTCCACTTCTAAAAGATTAATAAGTCTAGAGCAAAGTTGCCATAATAAAAATTAGACGAAGTTATTAATCGTCAAGTCCATGAACATTTACTCTGTCTTCAAACTTAACTCGTTTTTATACCAACTTGCTGCTTTAATATTAATGGTTAAACTCAATTTGTCCTTAGAGGCAAAAAGCGAAAAGCGTCGGTAATAAATAGCACCGCATTCCTAAGAAAATCCAGCTTACAAACTCCATTCAAATAAAATATTAACTAAAAACACGAAGCAATTCGTAAGTTAATTTATTTTAGCGAAAGCGCTCGTGTAAATATCAGAAAACATAATTTACTTATACCGCGACCGCTTAGAAAGGAGGCGGCGACGTTAATGTTTCTAAAGCTATTGTATTGTGTAATATACCTGTTCAGAGTTTCGGGTTCGGGGATCGTCGCGTGCTAGAGTTTTTATAAAGTTCGCCGATACCCGTTCCGACTTATTTAACCTTTTGTTGAAGGTGACTCGGGATAAAACGTCTGGGGAAGAGCTCCCATGTTGATTGAAGATACGCCATACAATTGGAACGTAATAGTTTCCTATTGTCGCGCTCCTGTTGTGACAGATTTTATTTAAACTCTGTGCTTTTGAATTGCACCCCATCTTGTTACGTATACATTATGCACTTTAAATACGTAACAACATAAAATGTCGAATTATATTTAGATTTGAATGTATTTTTGTCTGAAGTAACTGTAATGTCTCTTTAATTTTGACACGTGAGATGGGCGCACAGCTGTAACGTGTTTATTGGGCCGTAAAAATATCCACTTTATACTGAGCAGTGCTCATTTTTTTTATGTTAACAGATATTCATTTGCTGCAAGTGAATTAATAATTTGAATGGCGTAATTAAGTACCCCTAAAATATGCACCAGCTTCACGCCTATTTTGCTCACAGCCACCCTACGAACCGCCAAATTACATAACAAAGAAAAGAAACAAAAGAGAGCACAAACAATAGCGTGCGTGACGTGTTGCGAGTCTCAGCAGCGATTGTCATTGTTCCGGCCCCATAGCACTTGCGGAGAAGTCGAATTTTGGTGTTGACGCCCTCGGAAACTAAGTTTTTTTTTTCTCCATAAAGATGGGACAGCCTCATATGACGGCAGTGCGGTGTTCGTCGCCTACATCGCAACAATTACACTGCATCTCTAATAAAGTGTGGGCGATGGCCGCGACGTCGGCGTCGTGCGGTCACCAACCCCTCCGCAGCACACGCTGAGCATTGACTGCGGCATTATAATGCGTGTGCTGTCATAATAAATACCATCACTAAATACTCTATTACGTCATACCCAGTGTGAAGGAGCCTTAACTATTTATGCCATGAATTATGTGCATCTATTTGTTCGGCCCTTTGTTTTGCTTCCTTGAATTCAATCCTTATTAATCCATATTCAATCATACTCGCACGGTTGAGCATCGAAATTCATTATTCTTACACCCTACTCCAGTTGAAACAAGTACACTCTAAGAATGATGGTAAACCGATCAGATTTCAAGTGCATCTTGAGATCTGGAACATTTCGTAATCGGAGATAGCATTGAGATGCATCGGCTCAGTGCAAATCCCGTTAAAGAAAGGCTTGATTGTGTCTCTTCTTGCGTACGAGTAGTTAATTGCTTAATTAATTATAACACGGTTAGTTCGTGAGTTAAAGCACACTTTTGTTTAACAAGAATTGTATGCAAGAGAATATTTAAATTTACAAGAACTACAATTGAACCAGTTCACGGAGACTATGAAATACACGCTCTTTATACCTGCGGCCGTATTTCTATTTTAAGCGCAGGTATCTGGCAGAACCAGGCAATCTCGACCACCGCCACTATGCTCAGCTTTAAATAAAATTAAAACCTCTATGAAATTCCTCGCGAAAGTCTCGCAACCTTTTTGAATAAATCTTCGCGTACGACTGACGGAATGAAGAGGTTTTGTTGCGAATTGTTTCAAGATTGAACATGAATTACAACAGTTTAATGTAATTACTTAGGTATTATTCCGACCGCAAAAACGTCGGGAGATGGCCTATTATGAAAAAGGGGAATGTCTTGCATTTGGTCCCTTTCCATATTGGTGGTCTTGATATTTTGAGGTATAAGAATGTCGAGTGATTTGTCGCATGTGAAGGAATTTCTGATCTCAGGGGTCGTTCAACGACCGTCGACCTAAAAACTACATAACAATGTGGACGCGATGCGGAACCATACAGATGAAGGATACGAGAGGTTGTTTATTGCTTACGACGACGCAGTGGCGCGCGGAGCTTTGCAAACTGATGCAATACTCGATGACTGAGGCCCTTAGCACATTTTAATTCTTTGAGAAGCTGCAACGACTTTGAGTACTTTTATTTCAATGGTAATTTGAATTTCACCACTCACTATTCAGATATGTTTTTTTTTTCAATTGATCGCTTCTTTAAACCCAACTTTAAGACATTCTCTACATAAACCTAAACTCGCCACTCAAAAAACATCTAACCAAGTAATTTAGATTATTAACGAACTCCATAATTTTTAGGGGTATAATTAATGAAATTCAATAACAAACTTTTATTTTAAAATTCTCTTGAACCTGAGAATTTCACAAAGGAGGAGATTTAAACATTTTCACGAAATGAATTCAAGTGCTCTCTCTTTAGCTTTAAACGCTTCTTTTCAATGAGGTTGATTCAGAGGCGAGGGATGGCTGGCCGCGGTCCAAAGTGCTTTGTTTTTTATGGCCTTAGGACGCCCCTTCGCAACATCGGAGACGAGCGATCCGGTCAAGTGCTCCGGACTTTTTGTTTGTCTGCGCTAAGATTTCTTTAAAACATGAAATCTCATAAATTTTAAGGAACATTTCTCTTGAAACGTGCCGTGCAATGTGTAGTGCATCGCCAACGGAGACCGACCGTTTGGTACTTTTTTATCTGTATTGAGGTTGTAAATTTATTCCTTAGCGTTGATTTTATCTACAGTTACACTGATAGCTATAGAATTTTCAATCGACCACCTCCGTTTGATGTAAATTTTCCCTCCATTTTTTTCAAAACTCTTTACCCAAAAATTCATAATATGCGACTTTGCTCATAAAGTCTAACATTTATCACAGCAGTGTGTAGTCGACGAAGCTTAACCGTAAATCATAAAGTTCAATGGAAGTTGCGGCCGTGGTTAAGCATAGGCAATTTTATGGTGGTTTTAGTATACTAAGCTCTTCATGTTCACTTACACCTAACTTAACTGTAATTTACAGTTTTGTGTGAAGACCTACTTTTTGTAGGGAATATTGCCTCGATATATGACAATGGCCATCTTTTTATAGTCAATATATTCACTGTTTCGAATCCTATTAAGGTACATTTAAGTCATCCAACGAAGAATGTATGTAACACCTACATTAATAAACAAAGTATAAAATTGTATTCGTAAATTTCGACAAACAGGTACCTACTCTTAAATTAACTTTTTCCTTTGCACTTTTTTCTAAGACTGTAGGTAATGATAGTCCGATAATATTAGCTTACTAAACCCTGGTCTTCGTGTCCCCTACTCCCTTTTACGATACCCACGGGAAGAGGGAGAAACTTCTTTGAACAAAGAAAAGGTTATCGAGGGAAAACTTAACACCCCGTACCGGTGTTAAACCATTCCACATTTATGTTTAAAGTAGTTCAAAGTCAGAAGTTTTTGTTTATGAAAACATTTGAAGATCCGACAAGAAGTTAGGGCTTTTACACCTGGTAGTAAGTACTTTTTAAGAAAGTACATGGATCTTTTGACGTATCTACAGTAAGTTTTATTTTATTTTCACCATAGGAAGTTGTTGTTGCCAATTATTTTGATTGCTACATTTTTATTTTTATTGCGTTTTTTCGATTAAAGTTAGATTCAAAATTATTTCAACCATGAGCTGACGAGGCGGCAGCGGTGATGTCGCGAGTTTGGTTCGCTGTAGATATAGGCATAACTAGTCTTTCATACTCTCCTATGTTTATGAGTTATAAAACAAAGTCAGCCCTAATATGGTTTTACATTTTAAATTTTAACAGAAGTAGGTTTTATACCGTAAAGTTGTCATATTTACACCTCCCTTTATCAGTATTTACGATGCCAGTTTATTTCTGTAACCTTGGAGGAAAGTCTGGCAAAATATTGATGGTTAAAACTTTATGCCGTGGTTGCCCGTAAAATGTAAAATTTTAATATAAAATCTTAGTGAAATTCGGCACTTCGGACTTACAAAGTACGCTTTTGAAATAATGTAAGAGCATAATGCAAAAACTTTGATGTAAGATTTTATAACCCTCTCTATTTGTGTTATATTTTAGAATAACATTTTCTAAACAAGTTATTTGTATATCAGTAAAAAGTAGGAACAAAAATACATTAAACGCGGAACGTTCGGTTGAACAAAACGCCTGTCAGTACGAAAATCAATTGACAACGTAACATGGGACGTCACGTCAGCCATCCAGACTTCACCGCATTGATTCATAGGGACTGTTCGCTTCAAAGCAATTAAATTAAAAATCCCGATGAATATTCCAGATGCGTTTTAGTTCATATACATACTTTTCAAATAGACTGGTATCATCCAGTAACATAAAAAAGATAATAAATGAGTAAAATACACATACACGAGAATTAAATTACTCAGCAAAAATATACCTAATTGTAATCAAAATAAAATGTGTTATGTAAATTGAATACTAATAAAATTGTTACGTGTTTCATTTGTTTCATGCCCTGGTACAAATATTTAATTCTCACGTGAGCATTATGCTGATCGGGTTAACATTCCCAAAGGTTTTTGAAACAATTGTGTAAAACTATCTGTCCATTACTGTACGCAAGGCTAAATGAATTCAATTACTATACAATTCACTAATTGAGTTAAACGATTTTATATCTATAATAAACAAAATTTCAAACAATGACTGTCTGACAGTAGAGTACAGTCACGATTTTAAAAGTTTTAATTTACGCTTAATAAAACATGTTAATTAATGCGTCGCTGCACATCTAAATTTAAATATTCTATTTTAAGAGGCACTTAACTATCAATCAATTACGCCACCCAGTGCGGTCATAAATTAATGTAATTAACAACAGGAAAGAATTATAGGGCCCATACCACGATCTCAAAGTGTCATAATTGTCGTAAACTTATATTACTCATATCATTAATCATCATCAATAACAATTGTTTGAGTTCAGTCTGGTTTGTCAGTTTATGATAGAGCTTTATGTTGTTAATTAGTTAAACAAAGATAGGGATGGATGATATGGGACCACTAACCAACTGTAATAAAAAACAGGGATCGTGTTACAAGTAGCCCAGTGGTAGGTACATTCTTGGTCGAATAATAGACAAACTCGCTTTATGGATGTAGGTAAAAGGCCTATGTTGAAGTGGGTTCTGGTTTTTGTCTCCGAAGGTTATGAATCGGTCTTTTTCAACGCTTCTTTTATCATTGATAAGAGCTTCAAGACTCGTGGAATTAATGAGATCCCTTCACGCTTATTTTGTGTCATACAAATTCAATTTGTATCGAAGACATGTAATATCACGGCAATTTTGCACACGTTAAAATAAGAATAACAACGCTTCTTATTATCAAGTAAAAAACGCTTTCAAGTGCAAGTCCGAATCGCGCGCGAATAGTTCCATACCATAGCCAGTCAAAGATCATTGTAATTGGAACGGAACCTTAAAAAATATTAATTTTGTACAAATTTAATAGGCGCAACATTTAATATTTAAATACATTTATTACCAACTAACCAACTATAAGTAGCGAAGGTTTGTTCTCGTTCAGAAGACCATTATAACTTGACCCTTCTTAAACAAACTCATATTTCAAATATCAAGACCCCGAATCATAGAGCAGAATAACTAAACAAACACGATTTAAGTCTCATTACATGCAGAAATTGCTTCAAACTCACTAAATTATACATTAAAACTTAGATTTAGTCCGCTTACATAAGTTATTTGGGAATTAGACACAAGTTTCGGTTGTCAATTACTTGTTTTACACAAATTTGATGGTTATTGCATGGAAGTATTAAACTACGCTTGGGTTAAGCTGTTCATGATTGCTTCATTGGATAAGAAAATGTTAATAATTTATAAAAAAATATCAGATTTTCTTACATCGAGAAGTTACAATTCGTATTCGAATGAATGTCACTGTATCTGACTTGTCAAATACTAGGCCAAATAAAAGTATAAACTAAATTCCTAAGTCTTAAAAAACAAGAAGTAGTCTTTTTAAAATCGTGATGGTATTAGTTACGTACGCGCTATATTGTTGTATTGTCATATTAGTCATGGCAAGCCTTGAGAAAGCCTCATCGATTACCAAATTGAATGAACTTGCTTTTTTTTGTTTAAGTAACTTCGTAAGTGATTTTGATGATTGATGATCTTTTTTATAAATAAATAAACGCTCGGTAACATTGAATGGTAATCATGTTTAGATAAAATCTATTATAGGACGTTTAGAAAGCTTATTACATATATTATGTTTGTCATGGTTTTGATTGATTTGAAAACTCATTGTGTCGTTCTAAACAAAATGCTATCTTCTTTTTTGTTTTTTACACGGATGTAATACATTTTATTATACGCTTTTATTCGTTTTTGTTTTTAAAATAAGAGATTAAATTTTAACCACACGTTGTTTCAAATAAATGAAATTCAAATAGCAGTAAAAGCCAATGTAAAGTAAACAAAAGCTTGCTCGCATTAAAAAAAAAACGCTGCGATTTAACTCGGACAGCAAGCACGTCAAAAGCAGTAAAATTTAATGCTTCAGGCACCTCTTTATGTTAATCCTTTAGCATTAAGTACGAGTACTCTGTAATAATTACGTATGTTAATTTTGTTGCAGGTACGTGTCCAGCGAATTCCACGGTAAACTTAATAATTTAGACCCTTTTTTAAATTAATTTATGTCATTTTTCTTTTATATTCTCTCTTTAACTTTTAAATGTAAGGATTATAAGCTAAATACTTGGGTTGTTTTGATGTTAGATGGTGAACAATTTAGGGAGATTAGTTAATTATGACCAATGTAGGTTGACCTTTGAAATTCGTAACGGTTTTTATTTTTTGCCAATCTTTATTGCAGTGCCTATCTGCAACGGCCAATTTATACTTGGCTATTTTGTATGCTAGGACATTTCTTAACAGAGTTAACAATTTCTATACCATTACCAATAATTTTAATAATATGTCCGATTATAACAGCGGGCACAACACTTTTCACATTATGATATAAAAAGCTAATGCATAAATATTTATGTTTCGCCGCATCTTTTATCAAAATGTAAAACAAAACACAATCATATTTAAACAAACAAATAAACGATATAATTTTTTTCATGCTTTGAGTTTATAATTCGTTGAACAAAAAAGTTTCCACGGCGTTAGATAAGGCCGACAACAAGCTATTCAAAAAGTTTTCCCTTGGCGATCAGCTGTATGTTTTCTTATTAAAACTTAGGCGGAAACAAGTTACCTGATGTCTTCACTCAGAATTCAAGTTGCGGGTTAAGTTTTGTTTACACTTAATGAACCGAGACAGTTTTATTGGGTTAGGAAAGGCTTGATCGTTGTGTACCCAGCTTTAGGGATTATTTCTGGGATTCAACGAAGTTTTGGGTGGGTCTGTGTTAAATTTGAAGTAGAATAAAAATATAGAATCAGTCGCCAAAAAAATATAAAGCAAATGTACAGAAAGACGTGAAAGGATTTGGGGGAGGCCTTTGCTCAGCAGTGGGACACAAAAGGCTATGAAAAAAAAAATGTAATGAGCAATGTTTATGCAGACATGAATAGGGAGACTCCTACATAAGCATTTCAGATTCTGCTTATTCAATATTTTCTTGTCAAAAGTACCTAATCGCGAATTTTGTAATCAAGATTTACCTTAATAAATAAGGATGTTACCTGCCAGCGACATTATCTGTGTTTAAACAAAAGCTCGCCAGTGATTTCGGATGAAATATACAACTTTGTGGAGCTAGAAACAGAATTTAATTTCAGCTGTATTTGCACAGCAGTCGGTCTTTATGAAAGATAGATGTAATATCTCATTCAGGATTTAGTAAAATACTAAAATGTAGGATTTAGTTATGATATTAAAGTGGAATTGTTTTTGATGTTGAAATTGCGAAAATAGGTAGTGGAGTTTCCAGGAAACATTATGATTACTCCATGTCTGGTGTCTAATACGTACTCTAATCAAATAGCGCTTTGTGTATTGGCTAGGATTATGCTACAATTACTGCGCTTGGCATCGCCTATGATAGGATATCTCTATGATATGTGTGGCAGATACTATTGTAACCTAACGCACTGACATTATAATTACAATCTAACCATGTGCAATAATGGAAAACTAATACCTATGCTAGTTAGTTGAAATACAAATACGTTTTCCGGGAATTAACTGCTTTAGCTTTGGAAGTATAATATTCAATTTTTGTTTTATTACATTCTTGCCGAATTATTTTCTTATTTTCCTACAAAAAATGCGTTTTCGTCACTGAGTACACTGCGTACGCTCTAGCTATTATTGACATTAGGGGTGAAAACAAAAGAAAAAATATAGAATGTGTCATAATTCATAACACTATTGATATTGTAGATGACCCACGACGTGCAGGTGAAACAAAAACACCATTAACTGTCCTTTCATGTTTACTAGAGGGGGCGTCATCTGCTAATATTCGCCAACAAAGGCAGGCTGGGGGATGTCCTATAGCAACAATATCGACACCCGATACTCTTATAAGACATGTTTACCGCACGCAACGAGTATTGTGTGTTGTCTTTTGTTTTGCCGTTTTGTTGGTAGGATGTAGGAGACATAGGTTACTAGTTGTTTTCCGCGACCTCGCCTGCGTGGATGTCAGTTATAGCCGTAAAAACGTTACCCATTTCTGACCTTTTCTGACATTACTTAAGTCTTTTAGAAAGAACTCCAGTGTTATAACTTTTCGTTATATTTTAGTCAATATATACAAAGAACAAATTATATGCTAAAACCTCCCTCAAGAACCCTATACTCCATACATTGGTAAGAATAGCATGAAAATTCGTGCAGAAGTTTTTGAGTTTATCGTGAACAGACAGACAAACAGACACAGTGGAGGACTTTGTTTTATAACATGTATATGCATATGTATGTATGTGTATTTGCAGAGGGGGATTGATACAAACTACGCGTGACTGATGTTGCCTTTGACAGCATAACTACTATTCAAATGCAGTCTCACCTTGAGCAAACGGACCTGTACGTCAAATCGCAAATACTCAGTCAACTGGACGAAATCGGTAGAATATACATGAAGTCCAAATACAAATTTGCGAAGAGTCTGAACTATCCACAGTATCCACCTCCTTGAACTGATTTATACTCTTTACTTTATACAACCATCAACTAGCTTCATGTCCGCAATTCAGGTCACCTTTTGTTTTATATAAAGTCATAAATTTGGCTAGTTGGTCAGGTAGCGTGTTATCACCTTCCTAGTACATAGCTCCTCAGTGAATTCATGTGACGCCGGCAACGGTTATTGTCGCCTTGCCACCATGATATAAGGAGACCATAACTTACGTTTAGGGGCATATTATGGAAGCGTCTAGAATATCGTGTGCGATAATTTACGAGGTGTCCAGTACAGTCCAAATGGAATTAATTAAGCAATTGTAAATCTATCAATGTCGTATCAAGAAATTTGAACTACTACTATTAGTTAAGGAAAAAAACGGCCCAATTCTTAGATATGTAATAGCACGAAGTTTAAACCTAGACTATTTAAAAGTTCTACTCTACATTTCCGAGTTGAAGGTCTTTCGCGAAACGGGTTCGCACACGACCAGTATTATCTTGAATGCCAAGGCGATACATTCCTCTCGCCCGATCGAGATTTTACCGTGTGATTCATAAATAAACTCCCACAAATTCTTTGGCTTGGCGCTTAACGGTCGAAATGTGAGGAATTTTTATCAGAGGTACGAGTACATACTTGCAGGAAGACGAGTCGATATGAATTATGCACTTGTGAAACATAAGACGACTATAGCACTGTTGACCGGGGTCGATAACCCATCTATATGGACGAGATGACAATATAAAAGTCGAGCGTCTTGTAAACGTGCGGGTTCCGTCCGCATTATGCACTCAGCGTCGAGTACGAATACATTTATCCTAGATACTGCAGTTGAATTTTTAATTTGAGATTTCTATGAATTTTATACAAGATTATTGTGTAACTGTAAACATTTCAATGAACTTGCTTTGAGCAATTTACGACGATATAAGTACTGGTTACAAAATTAAATGCAGGAACTTGCTTTGTGTGTTTAATTTATTGAAATAGCTGAATTTTAATTACGTAGGCAGGCTTGGCTGCTAATGGGTCTGCGTTTAATGCATTCTTAATCTGCAGAAAGAGTACAGACAGACGTTGTACAGCGGAGGATGGCATCCCTTTATGCGTGATGATGAAAGCTTTTGTTCTACGCAGAAAAATCTTGTCTGCCTGTAAAACTTGTCTCGTTCCAAGAAAGTGCGGCCATCCGACTTTGTTCTTGCTTAAGACACTATAGTCGGATTTCTGTTTAAATATAAGATTCATTTTATAGCGGAATTGTTTACTATCCTTCTTTGGTTTTGATATCTTTCTGCCATCTGTACTATGTATGTTTATTTGATAGTAAATTTAATGGCTGTAGTCGATGAATTTAATGATAAATCTTTTGAAAATTCTTTTAAAAATTAAGGACGGTATGAAAAAATGTTCTAAACATACATATTATTATCTGCATTTTATATACAGTTAATGTCAAGAATTTGAAACGTCAATAACAGCAAACTTTAATGGCCCGATCACACTATACATCCATAACATGCCAAAAAGGATTACGTAGCGTCAGCTTAGAAAGTAAAAAATCATGTAGGGTGCTTTAAAACGAATCAGTCAAAAACTAGACTGAATAAAACTATGTAATCCCATAAGTGGGCTAGGACCCCGGTTATCATAGCGAATGGAGCAGAACTCTCTTAAGTCCGGACGTGACAAATTGCTCCCGTATCGCTTTTCATCGGACACTTTTTATTCCGTGTGAAATTTTCTACAGGAATATTTTTCTGTACTAGTGAACGGCCATGATAAATGTTTGCAGATTATCTTGAGTTTGAATTCCAGTTTTAAAGTTCCGTTCATTTTGAATGGCATCTATTTTTGATTTTTTTTATATTCCGCGTTTTCTCATTTCAATAACTTCTAAATAGTTAAGACTAAAACTTTACTACTGATAATTAGTAACATTAACATAAAAGTAACGGATTTATCATCTTATATTATATCTTTTTTAATGTACTTTTTTTGACAACTGTCCAATTCATTGAATGTACTCGCAAGTGATACACTTAATGAAAATCGAAGTTTCGCTCACTCGCTAAGTGAAAAGCTATGTTCCTCACATTAAGTACGTGAACACAAACAAATGAGACTAATGTGAATAATTTATAGATAAAAGGGAAAAATGATTGGTCGTATTTTGTTGCCATCGTAAACTGAATAATATGAAAATATATTTTTTATTAAAGAATTACATCTGCCTTCGGGATAATCGAACACGCTTCGACGGCCCTTATTTGGATAATATTTACGATTTCCTAGAAACATGGTACACATACACGCAATACTAATAAAACTTTTATTGGTTCGCATTAGAATTCTGTTTTACGATTTGTTTTAGATTTCGCTTAGCCGCTGATACTGCACGAAATATTGAATTTGGGTCTGACTTCAAATGTTTTACGGGCGTATTAGTTTCCATTATGCAATAAACTGCTTTACATTTTCATCACCTAAAAATCCAGTTACGTTACAGCCTGGGGCAATCTCGGCACCCACTTTGGACCCTCCGATCTTTTCAATAAGATACACCGTTTTATGTTTTACTAAGCCGTACAAACACGCCCAAGCCTTTTAGCATTTCGCGCCGATCCATCCCGTGTTTCCCTAATCCAATTCAAATACTGACCACATCATTAATTCTCTACAATATCGCACCCTCAAAAAGCTTCGTCTTCGATATTTCAACGAGAACTATTTATATTTCTGGAGCGGTGTAACAAAGGCGCGGGCCATAAATAAAGGTCCCCGCACTCTACCCTGGGGGATACCGCCTTACTGCCTTTGATACGGTCCCTTTTCTTATTTTGATGCGGTCTAATGTAACTGACTCCTCTGTGTATCACTCGCTTTGTACGAACTTCATAAATCATTACCTGTCCGCGAGTGTGCTCCGTCATGAGTGGCAGCTTGCGGCTGCTGATGAAGTTTACATGTAATTGGATGTTTGTATAAGTGCTTTGGAGAAGTAATGTATCAAGATTTCAGATAAAATTTATTAGAAATGTTGTAAAATGTAACATCTCTGTCTGAATTAATTTGATAGTTAATGAATCATCTTGTTTTTTCCTTGCATTGTGTTCAAGTATCGACTTCTTAAGGTCTTTAGGTCTCTTACAATTTATGTAAATGTGAGAAAGCAGTATACCAAACACAATTACCAACAGTACCAGAATGAGTAAGATTACAATCTGTAATATCTACTAACATTAACACAAACACAACTTGTGTATTCACACTGTAAGGGTTTAGTTCCATATCAATTACACATGAGGAAACTACTAAGGTACCGCTAACAGTTATTAATAGTTTAGTTGGAGCCGAGCAAGCTAAAGACACATGTATGGAAGACCAGACTCTGAGCAACTAATTTAAGTTCAATTTATTGCTGTGTCTAGCGCAACTCGTATCGATGTTTATCAAAAGGAGCTGTCAGCTGAGCCTCAATACGTTCCATATCTTAACAAAGTCGTTAGAGCTTGTGAATGATAACCGCATTAATTCTAGAGTTCAATTTAGTTTATCGTGAGGACACAACTTTGATTGGTTTGCTCATATTATGGTCATCCTTTGATATGCCGCGTTGCAAATAATTTCAATAAGGCGACACAAATAAGATACAAGTCCTTATTGAATTTAGCTTTTACAAAATATTCTATCATTCTATAAGATATGACTTATGGTAATTGCTAAGGTCGACATATATTTTCAAGTATCATTCAGTCATTTTTAAATGCACAGTCAGTGTTCATATTCCAGATTACTGGTTCACTTAACTCTGAAGGAGCATCCAGATAAGGCGGGACGAAAATAAGTCTGGTTCAAGTTTGTCTTGAGTGTTTTGATAACAGCAGAGATATACGAAACTTGACAGCCAAAGGGGCCAAGGACTAACCTTAAATCCATACTTAACCTTCTATTTACAGAGTAAACGATTTTGAAGCTTTGCGTGTATCTTTTTAACTGCTTTTCGACCAAAAATATACTTTAGTAACTTCTTTCATTAATTAAACACCTTGAAGTGCCCAAAGAAAATTACTAAAAATAAAACATATCGATTTTGTCTTACAGCAGATCATAGGGGCTACTTTCCGTCGTGATAGCCGATATCCACACTAGTGGATCAGCGAACGAAGGCTATTCAAATATTTATACAACCATTCAGGGAATTTCGTTCAACTACATAAAAACAAATCTCAAAACAGTAACGTTGTTGGAGCACTTCTCGTATAAATTAAACTCTGCTTCATTCGCCGGTTTAATGAACAGTGTAGCTTCGCTAAAACTTTGCAAGCGAGATAATACATTATGTCGGCTTGTCGGCACAAATAGGAGAACCGCTTAACTTTATTCCGCTGCGAACTACATAACATTGAAAATGCGGCTGAACTTCGTTTATTAACTCCCATTCTGATGACAATAAGTGACGTATTGTTTACAGTTTGCTTACCTTTACCGTACGAACGTTTTTTTGTTTCAAATGAACCAATAGTTCCCGAAGTTATGCAATAGCGTTTTCTCGCTAAATGTAAATGAATTTTTCAATTGAGACCAAATTGAATTGCTTTTGTTTTTGAGCAAATAACATTTAACAGTGCTTAGGTCTTTCAAGTATATCCTTCTATTTTACTAATGCTAAATTTGGTTAAATTATACCAATCAGCTCAAAAAATACTAAATTAACGAAAATCCCAGACTTGGCTAAATAATGTTTAGAATATATTTAATACAAATCGTGTTTGGTTACCATTAACTAATAATTACTGAAGTGTTACGAATGTTAATTAGAGAAGTTCCCAAAGTTTAGTTCGGTCGAGAAAAGACGAGAAAAGTTTGCATACTTTGTTCAACTTAATAGCTTGAAGACTAATTCTCAAACTATAGTTATAAATTAAGATTTTATTGGTCAAATTTCATGTTACTTAGTCTGAGTATTTAAACCACGAGCTAAGAGAATTGATCTTTGAAATTACGTAGTTTTTATTGTTAAAGATTTTTTTTAGTAATGATAAAACAGCTTTGAATAATAGCGGCAACTAAGAATGTGTTGGAACTTCTGTGTAAAATGTTAACATCTTATTTTGTACCCATATTCTCTGCAAAATAAATGATTTGATTTGAACTATAAACCGCTGTGTATTTTCGTTTAGTTAGAGCGCGTGAATCCTGTATTTGAATTCTGAAATCCCAAACCAACAAATCGGGTTTCGTAAAAACCGTCATCAATCTGTTTGTAGGGAACTTGCTGCTAAAACACATATCATTGGATTTTGAAGATGTATGTACAGTGAACAACAAAAGCCGATAAACGAAGTCCGATTTTCAAACTGCTATAAATGTGCGACTACTTTTATAATTTTGTTAAACAGTGGTAAAGTTTTCTCGTTAACTAACACCAATACTGACTTATTGCATTTAAAGTTGTATTGTAAATTACACTATTCGTGGACTTTTATAACTGACTGTACCATTAGAATCTACAGTTAAAACAGAAGTATAAATAGAGCCAAGTATATCCTTATGCAGCTATAACCACAGTGAGTATAAATCCGTCAGCGTTATAGTCGACTGTTGTAAATTGGGCTTCAAGTGGAGATCACTCATCGCAGCCCTCATAATACATAATAAACCCGACTTCATTTGTTTAAACGTGACTCACAAAAGCTCAAGAAAATTATGTTTTTAAATGAACAAGTGACGTTGAATTTTAAATTTATTCATCCTGTCTTAATCATTCGTTGACATGGTTAAAACATCATAGTATACAGCCTGTGCTTTAAATGAAATTTAAAAACTTGAGTAATAAAATGTCTATTGTGCTGGATTATTCCCAAAATGTAAATGATAAATTTTCCTAGGAATACTTTTAAATTTAGTGTATTGCAGTTCCGAAATTCTAACCAGTTAACTTTAAACGTTTGGTTGAGTGCGGTGAGCGCTGATAGCAGTTACCTGGCGGCAATTTATTGGCTCGCTTCGCACCTCTGGACCCAACTTTACGTACCGTAACATTTTGCTCCGAGATTTATATTAGCCAACCTTGTATAGTGGGGTCAATATTTGCTACAAATCTCTGGGCGTTCAAGATTTGTGTGGACATGAACATGAATAGTTAATTCTGACAACTACAGACTTATTACATCATGGTTTACAATAATCCTTTAACTGGAAATTTGCTTATACTATAATACTAACGACTAGACTACGTAGGTACTCAATTAATATGACGTTAACATAATTAAAACGTCGAACTATGAAAACTTCTTCGACTTACAGGCAATTTCCTTGTTCGTTTGTGAATATTTTAGTGTTCCTTGTTAGCAAGTAATGTGGTCGCTTTGTCGTTTTAAATACCATACGTAGGACATGATTGCCGGGAACCAGGCCACCCTGTGGCGTCGCCTGTCATCAGTGAGTACGCGCCGTTTCATGCCACTTTGAGCGCGTACGTCGGCTCATTTTCAATTTATGACTTAACGCCAGTTAATTTCGCAGTCGCTTGCATTTGCTGTACATTTACTTTGTCGCGTTTCGGGATTTAGATTCAGTTGGTTGTTTGTTAGTTCGTTAGAGTTTGCTTTTAGAAATGAGGATTTTAATATGAATAGGAGGAGTGTTGGTTTTGGGATTAAAAAGTAGGCGTGAATTGAAATGGCGCTGATTAAATCTTAACAATTTTTTTTCTGCTTTACAATAAATAATGAACGTCAAAAATGCGATTCATTTATAAACGCCATAATTTTGAACCACCAAAAGCATTTATAATACCACAATTTTGCATTCTGCACAATATTACAGAAAATATATGCTAGTATTTTACACCGAGTAGTCCTAAATACTACATCTTAAATCATCTTTTTACACCACTTGTGTTCCAGGTAGCTTTTTTTTTGCAAATTTAAAAAGCAGTTAAGACATGTGGTAGCAATTTTGTGGTTGACTTGTATCTTGAATTCAGAACATGTGCTGCGCTGTATCGACGATAGATAAGCAGCACAATACGTATATTGAGTGTCTACTAACTCTCCCAGAATGCGGGTGGTGTAAATTAAACCAAGAAAAGCAAATCTTGTAACTTGCACTAACATTTCTAAGTAATTGTTGACAGTACTCTTTCCTGAAACAAAAATAAATGAAGACTCTTTGACACAAAAAGTTTCCGGTTATTGGATTCCCCCGCTCTGCAAATAGTTGCGCCATGCTATCCGTGTTGTTTGCACAATTAGCGTCCCCCTACAGGCATGTCTCGATATTGCTGTTTCAGCGCCGTACTGTCGTCTACAGATCAAAACATTTTTCTTCACTGCGTCTTGTTTAGGGCCGGGGCAGGCGGCGCCGCGTGCAGGTAACAGCACTTAACGACTCCCAGACATCTAATTGATGTTGGAACTTTCCAAGATTCATCTTCATTTATTCAAGTAGGTTTAATGCCACTGAACTCTACAATTTAGTTTAATTTCGTCTTAACGCTGTACCATAAAATTGAAACGTAAAAATCCAGCGAAAATAAATAAAGCATTGGCAGGAAATCGGTTTACTAGTACAACTACATGTACGACGTAATTTACGAGCTGCAGAAATGAAAAACCTTAGCACTTGCCAGCAACGTGAGCAAATTACGTATATCATAAATCAAGTATTCAGTGCTCGAGTTGTATGAACAGGTAAGTTCCGCGAATTTAGCTAACAATAAGCTCTTAATCCTTATTCGAGGGAACTTGACACGTCGGCATCGAATCATGGAGCTTTTATTTCCAATTCGTTTCGATTAGGCACGTTTTTGCCCGTACCCTGTAGCGCTCGCTTGTTCCCCAATGTTTGTTATTGTAACAAATGCCCAAACACGACGTTTGTTTTGGCTGGTGAGAACAAAGACCTTTAGCTTTTTCTTGGCACGAGGAACTTTAGTTTCGCTTGAAGTTTTTACGGTGTAAGCACTTGAGCGCCGACCGTTTATTAGTCTTACGCAACATTTTTAATTTATATGCTCTTTAACGTTGCTGAGTATATGAAAGGAAATTAGTTCAGTCCAAAAATATCCAAGAATAAGTTTTCTTTGTAAAAGTTAAGATGGTAATATGAGTTTTTAACGCTTCGCTGGATCGCCATAAAATTACCGACTTTATCATAACCTTTTTGGTGTGGAGGCTTCATTTCATGGCTGGCTCCCCGGTTTTGTGCCAATTTAGGTCATACTTGGTATCTCCGCGATGTCATCTCCTCTATTTAAATCTTTCTTTATCAGTTTCTTCGAACTTCGCAACCCGTGCCAAATAGTTTTGATAAAAATGTCTTTAATCAGACTCTAGCTCAAATATAGTTATGAAGGTTTACGTATTAAGATATTTTATATTGAATTCCATTTCACAATAGCATCAATGGGTCAATTCAATATGAGAACTTTAAACGAACTATTGCCAGATTATGTTTGCTCTCGGTTTTAAACATTGTTAGAAAAGTCATTGTTAAATTCATACGACTCATATAAAATCAGTAAAACAAGAATCGTTCATAAACCTTTAAATCACGTTTATTTTTACGGTTAAAATTGTTTACTCACGCGTATTAAAGTAATTAGTTTACATCACGTGTTTATAAACATGAAAAATGTGCGTCAAAATCTTATCAGTAACCAGTAACATGCATAGAATGTTCAATCGTTCCTAGGTAACATGGCATGAATAGTTTTTAAGTCACATTATAAAGACGCTTTAATGACTGCTGTACGGACGGTTACACTTCCCAAAATCTTCGACAAGATATTATAATAGATTTGAAAACCAAAAAATCTATAAAGTCTGCCAGTAATCAGTTTGAATAATAAAATTATTCTCTACTGATCGATAGTTGTACGGTTTTGATTACGCAAGGAGAGGAAAAAATACGTGTCCACAATGTATAAAGGTCTTAAATATAACTAAGTAGCAATAAACGAAAATATTTGAAAATTAAGTAAACATTACATAAATACGTTTCTCGACTAGTGAAATATTATGTTGAGATATTCCTAGCTAATAATTCGATGATATTGCACTATCGTTCGCGGTTTGATTAAGACCAGTCGTTTGCACACTTTCGGTAATTTTGTGCAAAATCATGCGCTTGTGGCGTCGCAAGAAATAGATTATGCTCTGCCGTTATTCAGCAAATATACGTACTGTTGTTGAACATTAAGCAAATCCTAAGCTATATTGCCAAAGAAACAAAATTCCCAACAGTCAATAGAGCAAACAAAAAACAGGATAAACAACTTCGAAACGTTTCAGATATTGAAGGCGACATTCTTTACTGTTGCCATGGAGGTTTGTCAAAAAGTTTTGATTTATGTGCATTTTGATCGCAGGGGAAGTTGAATATAAACCTTACCATTATACAAAGGTAGGTTACTTAATGTTATGCTTGATACAGCTTGTTTCTTTTTCATATAATAAGCTGTAATAAATACGCAATGAAACTAGATAGAATGCTGTCAATTTCTCATGTAAATTTAAGTTACAGCTTTTAAATGATACGCGTATTAAAAAAAATCGATACTAATGTTTGTTTCCAAATACTTTCTTGGTATATCAAATTTTAATAGTCCCATGTAAACTCTTTTTCATTATTTGTTGACGACTATTTGAAGGTTAGAGACCTAAATATCGATCGAGTAAACATCTACATAACTTAGGTATATTAAACAAATAAAAGTTCAGGCTCGCGTGAATGTTTGGCTGTAAACCAACTATATTAGTATTTAATTAAGCTTCCAAAAACTCAGGCTTCTAAATAGCATTTTTGAAATCCGACATACATTGGGAAGCAGCTAAGTTTACCCACAATATATTTTTTTTTTTTTTGAATTATTTATTTATTCTCTTTAAAATACTTAATACTAGGTACATTGCCCCACAAAACTGCTTGCGCAGTTTATCTGTGAGATCATTGAGTCTCTTTTACAGTAAAATTATTACTAATATTATAATTAATTTCTACATTTACATAGAAATATATGGCATCCTAACTTTCTATATACTGTGGAGAAGAAACGGCGTGTCAACGCTACAAACTCTCCAGCAACACGCCTTCTTTCTGATTACAGTAGAATCTATAAAATAAATACTATGGGCAATCCAGATTAATAAATGTAAAATACCATGTTATTTTGATCTTTTATACCGAATTTAATATCAATACTAATTATAAAATTAACGTGGTATCCACAAAGCCGTATAAGTGCCTTCATTGTGTGGTTGTTTTCTATGGTTTCGCTCCGCCGTCATTGATTCATTATTCTCGTTTAAACTAATGTAATTTTCTATTTGATACCTTCGTTGAGCTTTTTTTGTTTGTATGAAGAGTTTGTGAATAAAGAGGTTAAATAATTGAAACTTTGTGAATTGCTCTGCGAAACCTGTAGTTATATATTTTTTTTAATTAATCAGTAAAATAATGTTAGGAAGATTTGGAAGGAAAAAAGGGGAGGCCTTTGCCCACCAGTGGGATCTCAAGCAAACATAAAAAAATGATAACTAAAATTTTCAAGACCTAGTTGCTCGGAAATATGAAGTCAAAAACCTTGCAAGTTGTTACCTATTTTAGTTTACTAAGTTCAAAACTAGCTGTAACAATTTTAACTATTAACGAATCCATTTCCTATTAATTGGTGTCGTGTTACAATAGCTATTGATATAATTCGCGTTATTGTATCAAATTACATTATTAGGGTTATTATACAATTAAAACGAATATACAAAACAATTATAATTGTGAATTAGTCACAATTGTAATTGTTTTGTACAATCGTTCGTGTTTCGAACTGGAATATTACTGATTGTCAATATTTATGAGACCCGGTATATAAAAAACATAGCGTACATATTAAAAAAGAAACTTATCTGTCTACCCTTTAAAAAAAGCAATCGTGATGAATGATTTTGATAATACATATCAAAAGACTATCACAAAGTGACCGTGAAGCCACCTCATTTAACTTTCGTAATAAGTCTGATGGGTTTATTATCAAGTCCAACATTTTGGTGTACCTTAAAAGGTTTGTAATAGAAAATTTCCAAATGATTAAAGATAAGCGTAGCCTTTCACTAGACGCCGTTGTAATACACTTTCTCTAAAAAATCAATTTGTTTCGATCAACGGGAAACTAAGACAATGAAAGGGTAGCTTTTGTAGATCAAGCCGAGACGGCTCCTTCATCTTGATAACTGAATTTATCGAAGTCCAACCTAGAAAGTTAAGACTTTCGTCGTAATAAAGATTGATAAAGTGGATTAGATGTCGCTCTGTTGCTTTAGATGATAATGAAGTGGTTGTATTTGTTCCTTTTGTGTTTGTGACGGCATGATTAAAACTTGCTAGATTCTAAATTGAGAATGCAGACTTCAACGTGAAACTTGTTTGCTTCATCTTTCACTTGCAAAATGTACGACTTCCATGATTCCGATTCAATTCAATTCACACTCTGTATATTATACAGATATATACCGACGTGGCATTGTGTGGAGTGTTCCAGATTTTAAATTCAATTATTTTGATTTCCAGTGTTGCGTGCCAAATTTTTGTGTTCAGTATTTTAAAGTTTGATTGTAAATCAGCGTTAACCAATAACGACGGACGTAGCGAACAGTCGCGAAGGTGAAATCTAATTGATTTTAATTAAGTTAGTGTTCCTGATCGCACGTGCGTATTCACGTATATTTATCAATTAATTCAAAAGCTGCCGTATTACGGAATTAATGAACTCCATTGTATATCATAGTAGGCGGTTAGTCTCGCTAATTGGATATCGGGGGGCGTATTAAGTTTACACCACGATTCTGGAGCGGGTAAACACAAATCCGAGCATTGTCCGTCAAAATGGTGAAGTGGACGTGATTCGCGTTACAATGTCGTATGACAAAGGCCGGGTCTTTGTAGGAATTGAGGAAATTGCATCTCTCGAAACCTATTTCTATGCGACATGAAGTTTACGCGCGATCGCCTTGCTCACTTCATTTGACTGGATGCTTAGATAACGAATGCAACTAACGATGTTCAGCAAAATATTATTTACGCTCTATCAGATGATCGGAATACTTAATTGGATTTTATTGTATTTGATGTTTTTAGAGTTGATCAATCTTATGTAGAAAGGCTCATTTTTGCCAGTATCTTTTGCACTCGATCTTTTGAAAGTGCGTTAGCTTAAAGCGTATATCTACGTATTAAATCTGTGAGCTGTATTTGTAATAATAATAATATATATTTTGTGGTTAGTTTTCAATATGTACAAAGAACTTTGTATATTAAATAATCATATTGAAATCGGGCATGATATATTTAGCTACATATTATTTGACACTGCGATATAATTTACGAACACACGTAAATAAAACTGGATTAAAAATCTTTACCAGCATAAATCTTGACGATGTGCTCCGTGACCAGCTTAATCTCCAACAATTTTTCAATCTGACGTTTTTATAACATTTTAATTTAACTCGCATTAACGTTCGATACCCGAGTTGTACGCAGATGGGGCAAAAACATAATGCGTTTGTCTATTAGGAACTTCTTGGGTGGCATGTTTATGATAAAAGCGAAGTGTTTTCCATAACCGGCTATCCTGTCTTCCTTGGCCCCAGAGCACATACCACGTTTTCTTAAAGCAATTACAACAGCAGACTGTTGCTTTTGTTGAAGCGAGACGCTGCTATACATAACGCAGTGTGCCGTCTCTCTCTTGCAATAGCTACAGTCCTGCTTTAGTAGATCACGGTAAGGGGTAGAGTTCCCGTCGAAATTCCCCCTGCGGTGACACATGCAGAATTTTGATGGGACGAAGACGAACGAGAAATGAATCAACTTTAGTCATGATTTGTTTATTCAAACTTTTATTTAGGTTATGGAAATTTATTGCATGTTTAAAATTACATGAAGTTTGCAAGTTAAAAGTTAGAGAAAACACAAGTTTTGGAAGTGTGACGTAAAAAAAAATAAGAGGGAAAATGTAAAATTTCGTCGTATAAAGTATTTTTTTATCTTCTACCCTTTGAGTTATTATAATAAATGCACGCGTGAATTTATGGTTTTAGGAAGAGTTTGATATATTACAAGGGGGTCCATAAATACATATCCCGACACAATTATCAAAACCAGCATTGATATTAATTACTTTGAAAATATGCAAAATAAATCCAACAACACACTTGCTTTTCGAGTTATTTACAGGCTCTCGTAAGAATGTGTGTAAATAACAATATACGGGCAGGTATGATAGGCACAGAGGGTTCGCGGACATGGTGATCTATATGCAAATGTTATAACCCGCTTATTATATTTCCCGGGGAACAGTAAAATTTATTGAGGGATCCGTGTGGCCGCGGTTTTACAACGCAGCGTCCGCCAGTGTAGCTGCGGCTTTATGAAAAACATGTTTTTCCTCGGCTCTCCCAATTTGTTTAAATTGATTGATGGTACACCCTTATTGTTGTTTAGATTATACTGATATTTGGGAATGTTTTAATGTTTTGGTGTCAAGCAATTTTAACAGTTAGATACTGTAGATTGGAAGCTAGAAAGTTTTTTATCGATGTTCTAGGTTTAGGTTATAATTGTAATTAATAATTTCTTAGTGTTTTGAACAATTCATGGTGGATGAATTGAAATATCTTCATAATATAAAAAGACAACTGTAATCACGTAATAATTAAAAAAAAACCTTCTCAGTAATATTAATGATTTTTAAGGAACCGTTTCTCTACCAATACATACGAGTAATTTCGATGCGCAATTTCCGTCCACTTTGCGAAGGTATTTATTTGTTGTACGAATTCACATTCAAATTAAACAGAGCCGACATCAAAGAGTTCCTCATGCGGTCGGATGTACATTTTCCGCTTGACTTCATAGAAATTACATGTGAAACTTACTTACTCGTTATTTAAATTCGCGGGACGATTGCCCTGATGAGTGATTGGCTGATAAATGTTGCCAAATCTACTTAAACGCATTCCGTTGGCTGTAATTTGTTTGAGGTTGGTTAAAAGGGTCATTTAGATTCTAATACATTTTATGATGCGCTAAGTTCTGCGTTCTGTTGTTATACTGACCCTCTGTTTCAAAATAATAAAAAAAAACAGTTTGGAAGGAGAAAGGCGAGCCTTTTCTCTTTCTCAGCAGTGGGATCTCATCTAGGCTATATAAAAAAAAACTTAATATGAGCTCTCAAAGCAGGACTTATTCTTACATAAAAGCGAGACGCTGTCAGCCGCGGTTCAATAAAAGTAATAGGTAGTCATGATTCCATAGTACCTGTACCTACTTTGATTAAAGACTAGACAAGACTGCCTAAAAGCATTTCAGAGAGTATCGACCCGCCAATTACTTTTAGAAAGGGGAGGCTTGAGTACTGATGAAGTTACAATATTTACTTTGTGGGAAGGTCTTGCAAGAATACCTCGTCAACGACATGCTCCAGGAATACATTGGCACAACCTGTGGTTTTGTGTACGTCTACCTGCCTTAGGTATAGCAACCAGAGTGCACTTGTGCTTGCTTACACTGTTGGATACTGACGAAGTACGAAAATGAACCTTATCGCTTTAGAAATAAGGTTGCTAGTCAATTACCATATGAACGTATTTCATTAATTGAATATTTAAAGTAACGTCAATCACACATTGAAACATCAATAACACGGCTGTAAAAATCGCTTTAATTTCAATAGGAAATCAAGAAACCGAACCGCGAAGTTTTGAATGGGCATCGAAAGCAACAATAGGAGAAAGCGAATTACTGTGAATAGGACTAAAGCGTACTGATCCATCTATTTTTATTTACTGACGAGAAAGCGTCTCCACGAATTAATCCAGCCATGGCTGTTGGAACCGATTCAGTTTGATACTTCATCCATGTTTGGTATTTCGTATTTCGTGGTAGTTGTCAAAACGAGACTAATGTTAAAATGTATTGCATATGGACATCGCTTTCGACAACTGATATACTAATCGACAAAAAAAAGATGGTGTAGACTTATAGCATCTCAATATTACTATTATTATTTGTTCTTCTGATCACGTTTCATTACCTCGTGTAATTTTAATAGCTAAAACAATACTCACAGTAATTTAAATTTAAATATTTAATTTTCCACAGTAAATCTAATTTGAAGGAGATATTTTCTTATTTTCACGTTTTATTGCAGCTGATAAGGTAGACGTAAAATTCGATTTCATCCGGAACTAATACGTGCCCGATTACACTTTATTATTAGCTCGGTTCATAGTAATAATAGAAATTGCGAATTTGTTCTACCCAACAATTTAGTCTCGTAATCGCAAACGTGCGCTATGCCTTAAATTCTCCCTAGTTTGGGCCCCTCCCGGAATTCCTTATTCATTTGTGGCATTACATTAGGCGTATTGTCCCAAAATGAGACGTTGAAAGAAAATACAAATGGCATCTATTATTGAGATTCCGGTATGCGCCGTTGTTATAATACGCCTGGAAATGCACGCATTACGACTACAAAATGGAGTTATAGCAATTAAATGATGTAATAAAGATTTTTTTGGTTAGACAAGAATAAAATGCAATTTGGGGAATGAGAAATAAAAATACAATCTCTCTTTCCGGACAAGACTAGAAACCTACGTTTCATGAAATGTTGCGCTGTATTTAGGCTTAAAACACTTGACCTGTAAAATCATGGGCACTACTTAGGAGCAACCCAAGACATATCTAAAAAACCTCTTGAGCAACAAGATTGGAAACCCAGTGAACAGAGAGTATTATTTTCTATTCAATGAATTCTCAATGTGCTATTTTAGATCAGTATTCCTTAGCGGTATTGCTCACAAACGTCTCCTCACACACAATGCTTCCCGTATCGCAGTATTCTATTGAAGATATTGAATTTTACTTTCCATATTCTTCGTACGAGATTTATAAGCGATTTATGAACGGAATGTTTTGATGAGTCATCGTTTATGTTGAATAGAAATTCGCGTTCTATATTTCTGGTCCGGTAAGTTGGTTGGAATTTAAAGTATACCAAGTCTTCAAGCATAGACATATATGATAGTGTTCTAGTTCTCTTATATTCACACGTGATATTATACAAATAAAGTTTTTTCAACTAAAGATCTTTAGTAGATGGCGTTGATTGAGTTGATTATAAACTCGTTTCATTTAAATTGCTGCGGCACATGGTGGCATAAAAAATTGCGTCCTACCTGTCCTGCCTATTTTTTATTCTGAGCGAAAACTCCGTCCTGATTATTATACCTTCTCCGTCTGATTAAATATTCTGAATATTTCCGCTTTGATTCCACGCGGGGCTGTCGAAAAATATTTTTCGGTAATTTTCGATCAAGCCCATAGGCATTCTTTGGATTTTATTCCATTTTTTACGGAAAAGTTACGCTTGGAGATTTATAATTCCGTTTAGTCCCATATCATCGATACACTTGGGGATGTTTTAGCATAGTGACAAAAAGTCAGACGTTTTTAAATCGTAAGAATTTAGATTTGAATTTGCTGCTTCAGTAAATTTACCAAGTATTCAAATAATTCAACTATTGAAACGGCTTTAAAATCTCCATTTCGTTTTCAATTAACAAATTGTTCAGCTTCAATTAATGCGCTTCGAAGATGAAATACATTTCTATAAATAAAGAACAAAAATAGCTGAAACACACACACACGAGTTTAACCACGAGAGCAACTTGAGAGGCTTTATTTTGAAATTGATAACCGTAAGGAACATAATGGAAGCCACAAAACATTAATTGGATTCAGCCCTGATAGTAATACTTAGCATATACTCGTATAGCTGTTTATTCGCCGAAGGTTGGTTAGCAGAAGTGTATAATGCAGTAAATCAAATATTAGGAGAGACTATTGCCTAAATATGGATCGATGAATCTAAGAAGAGAGGAGCAATTGAGAAATTGTCTAATATTGGATCGTGATAAAAGAACCTTTAATTGAAATCTGAAGCAAAGCAAGTTAAGGGTGATCACGATAGGTCTTTTAACGTAATATTTAACAAAGATTTTGTAGATGACAAATTGCAATACAAACATATGTCTCCATCTCCAAACATCCAATTCCAAACACAGCACAGTAAAACAGAAAAGCAAACTTGAAACCCGAACTAAAAATGTACCGAATAAACCATGCATGTCCCAATTTACTCACCGTTGCTAAAAATAAGGAAGTTTCCTATATGTCTCCCTTGACTCTGAGCTTATCTAACCCAGCCTCAGATAAATCAACTGGAAAATTGAAAACCAGGAATCTCCGCTTCGGTACGAAACTTAAGACTAACTTTGATTAACCGGATTCGCCTACCTGATTAAAATTTTGAGTGCCAACTCCAATTACGTATGCTGCTAGTAAATTTTAATTATTTGTTTTGTTGTTTGTTCTTCTGAGTTATAGTTTGACTCTTATGTTTAATTTATTTTAAGTGTGATTTGTGGTATTGCTGCTACTATTTGAAAAGGAAAGTTTATTCATAAAGTGTAAGAAAATATTATTTTGTACTTTTTAATAAAACTTGACAACAAGTTTTTTTTGATCTAGAACATATACAAACGTTCGTTTGCCGAACTGGAACTTTAAAACAAAATGCAATGGTTTTTTTCCTAGTATTGAGGCTTTGAGATCAACGAAAACTTTTGGTTTTAAAATTTTTAGATGTATTAAATTGTTTTCGAAAAACATGCTTTGAACGCATCCCTGGAACACGGATACAAGGATTTCGTAGTGCATACGTCCGATACTCCATTTGTTTTGTTTCTATCGCGAGATCAAACTGCTATCCAACTTTTAGATACCAATGCAGAACTTTTCTCATACAATGGAAAGGTACGCTCGAGTTAATTCAAACGTATACCTAAGCGACTTGTACTCTTATAAGCGATTTATCGTCGAAAGAAAACAGAGAGAATCGTATATCAGTGTGTTTTCTAAGTGCACCGACTACTAACACTCCGGCTATTGTATACGTTGGTAGTACTTTCTACTGATTCAGAGTAGGTGATACGACTCTGCAGGTTATTACAAACCCATGCATTAAAATTTTGGGAAAATGTTTGAAAAACTCCATAATTAAGCAAATTAAATTCTCTTTACATAATTATCTACAGCTTAATGTCAAAAAAAAACTTATACAATAAATAAGCTACAAACTACATTTATTGTACAATCAATACTATCTTATTCCTACGTGTCGATGTACAATAGAATTGCGATGCATCAAGATACCATCACATGGGGATACTTGATTCTGCGACTTCTTTAGATGAAATTTAGATAAGGACTCGTCCTCACGCAGTTTGCGTACTGTAAGTAATTGGATGGGGCGGGCAGGGGCGTACGGCACATACGTAGCGTACGTGGGGTTGACTTATCGACACTCGTCAATCGCAATAAAACCCTGCAAATCGCACATGTGGACGACTCCTTACGGCAGTTGATTTATAGATCTGTAGTTTTGACAGCGTTTCGTATCTCAGTGATTAGAATTATTCTTTTGTTTTATTTATTTATTTATTTATTTATTTATACTTCTTATACAAAATATGTACAATGGCGGACTTAATGCCTGAGGCATTCTCTACCAGTCAACCATAGGGGGGTGCAAAGAAATACAGAAGTAGGTGCGTAAAAGAAAAGAGAGTAGTGAATAAAAAAAAAAAAAAATTAAGGAAAAGCGATAATAAAAGGGGGAAGTGAAAACAAAAATGCTATATTACTTTTAAATACATATATATAAATATGCAGTAATTATAATAATATAAACCTTACTTATATGGATACAGAGGAATAAATAATACCAATACACAAATATATTACATACACATACATAGATTTAAGAATTAGGGGAGGAGAGGATTTAGCGAAGACTCAGCTAGTCTCTCAAGCAGCAGTTTACGAACCTTGACTTTGAACGCAAAACGGTTAGTGGACGTCCTGATTTCGAGGGGAAGGGAATTCCACATTAGGACAGCTTGGACAGGGAAAGAAGAGTTGACAAAACCGGAGCTATGGGAGGGACACAGGAGGAGAAGATTATTAGAAGACCGAAGATCGCGGCTATGGTTGTCGCAGAGGTAGCGAAAGTAAGAAGAAAGGTAAGTAGGGGGAGAGGGTGAGGTTTAAAATAGAGAAGAGGGTAGATAGAGCCCGCAAACATTATATATTTAATTATGCGTCATGTTGTCGAATGTATGGGAGTGTAATTTGTAGCTTTCAATTGTTCTTTTATAACAGTGCCCCTTGCATGAACACTGAAAGTGTTTATTACGAAAACATTACAATTACTAGATAGGTTGAAGTTTAGGACATCATTCTAAATATAAATGGCGACAATCCAATACGAACTTTTTCGATACCATTCTTGTCTCTCTATTTCAAGTGTAATCGATTGATAAAGAAAATTATCGACATATTGTCATATTCATTTGATTTCTGTATCATGGGAGCACCTAATTGATGCAGCGATTGTACCTAATGACTACGCATTGCAGTTATTACTGTATTCAGCAATCAAACGCATTAACCGCTTGTGGCAGAATTGCCGCTAAAGCAACTTTGTAATGACATTTTGTGCTAAATTGCTATATAATAGGCATTTACATTTCATTGAACGGTTTATTAGAAATTATGGTTATGTCATCTTTACCTCACTTCATAATATATTATTGTATTAATACCCGTTAGAATAACACTAAAAGTTTTGTTTTGTTAAGTAATATGATACTGTAGTACAATTATTATACTTTGTATGAGTTTATTTTTTTTGTGTACTTAATTTTGATTCATAGACACTTACTTTTGAATATCGTTTGATATGTTTGAATTAGGTAATCATGGTTATTTTGTAGGCAGGCAAAGCAACTAAAAAAGCTAGTTCGAGATATAAAAATGCAGAATAATTCAGAGTGATGAATTACGTTTTCAATTAATAATCACAGTTAAGTACATATGAGTAGAATCGTATATTCGTATCGATAAATATGATACTACTCCATAGATACAATAATATCAAAATTATAACCGTCTACAAAATTAATTTTATTCTGTTTCTCACAATAAATAATGAATTAATCATTTCGTCCACTATCCAATATAATTACAACAAAATTAATTAATTATTTCAATTAGATATCTAATTAAAACTGTTTTTACTTTCACATCATAAATTAAGAGTATCATGTTCTAGTTCTCTTATTGTTGTAAGATTAATATTTTGCGCTGATCCAAATTGTATATAAATAATTAATTTTCTTGTTACAGGTATGTACACTATGTAAAGCATCTACCAACCAACAGTCCAACACTTTGTAAAGCGCGGCAGGTAAAAAGTTAAAAAGTTATTTCCAAAACTATTTTTTTTTTCAACTAATCTCAAACGCAGTGCAATTAAGATAAGGTTGACTTCACACTGCGCTACAAATTAGTCGTATCTCGAGCTGCTCTCGTAAAGCTCTGCCCGCTTACATGATAACCTTACCAGTTTTACAATCTCACTATAAATAGAACTAATAAATTCGTCGTTACACCACAAACATCTAACTTACAGGATATTACCGATCCAGACAGATTACCCTTATTTTACTTACAAATTGAGGACAGCTTAATTAACATTTCCTAATAAAATTCATATTAACCTCACACACTTTATTAAATTCTACTTAAGGAGTACACGCTCTGACTAAATAAGGTCGAGTACAAAATAATTAAAATTTGAGCACAAAAATGTAATAATTAATTTATGAACCAAAATGACTTGTGACTTTGAAGTCCATAAAATGTGTTCGGAAACCAAGTCAATATAATTTTGTAATACAGCGTTCGTATACAAAAGAACTGGAGACAAAGGACCTTTTTGTCGGTTCATAAAGTTTAATTTGTATTCCCCCAAATAAATTATCCCGAATATAGTTTTGCTCATAATACTCCGAGCTTCTTATTACAAATGTGTTCGAAATTCGAGCTTGTTAACGGATTTTTTCAAATAAACAAAGAACGAATAGTTCCATTTTCTAATTTCGGTTTCGATTACGTCACAACAAAACAAAGACTTGTTGATGCAACTTATAAACATATGAGAGCAATGAATGAAATGCACATTTTGTTCCGCTACCCATTTGGGCTCTGTTACGTCACTTTAAATAAAATTGTTGTGTCAATTGATTTGGATACATTTTCATATTTATTATACAACTGTTGACGGATGTAGGAACACTTAAGATTAGTGATAACAATTTATTATAATATATTTCCTGTTTCTAATCTCTTAGAGAATGGTTGAACAAGTCATTTTTGAGTTAGCGATAATATGAGATTGTGGGTGGCTACCTCGATAATGAGTGTTTTTGCTATTGCAAGTCTTATGAACAAATAATAATAAATCGTTAAGAATATAACTTAGAATTTATTTACACTTCATTTTCATAACATTTGTACGAACACGAAAAACCAACACGAACCGAAATCAATATTTTCGTGTTATTCAAAAAGTCGTTAAAATCGTACGACCACGTTCTTTTGTTCAGGACAATTATGTCGCACATTTCGGGCCACGAAATATGGGCACATAAAAATATTTTATTGTTTTTTGTAAGAGGACATATGTGGGGGCCATTGTACGGGAATGACTTAAGTAATACTCGCAGATGTAAGATTTCGTAATACCAGATTAAGTGTTCGGGATGATGGCCGTGTGAACACGTGTAGCAATTGTTATTGGATTGTTATGTCATTCTATAAACGGTTGAGTAAAGGTTGTTGTTAGCAGATTAATATAATATAAAATAGTGTTGTTTATTTATAAGTATTATAGTTATTTGAATATGTAGTATATTTACTTCTGTAAGTTATTGGGAATTTGATTGTTATTTTCGTTTTATTTATTTATTATTAAAAGGTACACTAACATACATGTCTCATTATATTGAGTTATCATCTTAAAAATAAAGTACTAACGTGTACATACAACGTACGAATATAGGTCTTCATAGTACTTGTATTATCATATAAATTATCTTTAATCTACATAAAAAAAACTTATACCAATAAAACATACGACGTTTTTGTGAACGATGCAACGATGGTTCTTGTTTCTAAAAATGGTAAAATATGTGCAGACATATTGCGAAAATAGACAGCGCATAACCTACAATAATTGTCAGGTCAGATAAATTCCTCTATAAGTGCGAACTTCAGGCTATGCATTGCTTACTTCCATAGCCCAGGTAACATTAGGTAATTGAATTTACCTGTTAGCCATTTCTGAGATTATTCAATTGTATTTTCAGGTTATTTAAATTCCATTAGACGGAAAGTAAGCGATCAGTGTTATCCATTACTTTTAAATCTCTCAAGTGTAAAAAGCTTTTTTCCTTTGTAGATAAGATGATTCAACACAATCAACACTAAGCATGAGTAATCCAAAATGAGTCTATTTTTCATAAAGATCCAACAAAAAATGTGTGATGTAATGCTCTTAATAAACCCCACACTTTCTTATTGTCGTCGCTTTGAAAGAAAGATTGCTTTTTACAAGTGAATGCGTGCCAGATGATTACGTTTTCTGTCGCCGGTGGAATGGACTCATTTCGGCTAATATGATTTACATGAGAGTCTTAGCGCTGAACCAAAAATAGACCTCTTAATTTCTAATTGAAATTTTACTTTCACAGCTATCGGTAATGGAAGCGGAGTAGAACAATATGTCAATACCAGACGCTATAGATTGGATTAAAATTGTACTACCGCCATCAATATAATAATATTAAACTTACATTGTCTGATTACTATAATTTGTATTAGAACCTTTTACTGACGTCGTAAATGTCTCGGTTTGTAGAAAGGAAATTTCCTCAATTGCCGATATTAAATCAGCAATTACTTTTTCAATCATTATTGCCAGAACAAAGGAATGTGCTTCATAATAAACTCTACATTTTATTGACGGAAATTGCTGCTAGAGCGATTTTATATAAATTACAAAGTTAAACATGCAAAATGTAAAAAATAAAGCAAAAAGTTATCCAATCTCGTCTTTAAAGGCTTGCTTCTATTATAAGTTTTGTATAGGAAACCATAATAGATGTAGTATCAGCTAGTGGATTCGCGTTGAATTGCCCGGCAGGGGGTGCGTCTTCCCCGCAGGGAGTCGTACTCATTCGGGGTAAGGGAACTTAGCTAATGCACTTTACGTCACACGGGTTTATTTGTTTACTTCAGCTAAAATTTCGAGGAGAATAGTAGTTTATCACCGTGCCATTAAGTCGTTAAAAGCAGAAACTGTTGCAATGAATATTATAACAAATAACGTTATTGTTATAACTACTGATATGTCTGTAGTTTTATATCATGCAGACGATTTCATAAAATAAACTTGCCAATCCTGTGAACGGATGTTAAATTAAATGAATCATTCGTTTACTTTAAGTTAACTGTAAGTGTTGAAGCATAAGCGAATTATTTTCCGTTTTACTTATAAATGGAATGTCTCTCACAGTTTGCAGAAGTTATTTATTTTGCTGTTAATATTTCTTTCATGAGTTTTTTCTTGGTGTTTCCTCAAACGGCGTCGCATGAACATGTTTGGTGCCGTATCTACAGAAATCAGATCCTTTTCAAAACGCACTTATTTCCATACGTTGGCATGTTATTGAAGAGTGGTTCTTTGAATTGCAAATAGGCCGGTCCTCGGGCGGGTTCCATTGAAATGTCAATTTGTTTTCTATTGGGGTGGCTTGTTTGGTAACCTCGAGACATATCGTCTTACTATTGTGTGTACGGACGGTGTACGCCACATCTTACACTTTCCCCTGTTTCGGGGAAGTTGGTAATGAATATGTGCAAGCAAAATTTTATGTCGCGAAAATAAGAGCGAAAAAATTTTGGCACGCGGTACGAGAATTTAGTTTTGAAATATGTAAGTACTTTTAAAACTTGAAGAGAACTACCGCTCAACTGAAACTTCAGTAAAATTTACATAAAGATTTTGTTTTTATTGGTTTATCACCCATCTACTCAATTTCATTCACTCAAGTTTTATTATTATTTATACATTTTATTACCTCTAACAAAATTGTTTTATTTAATTATGAGCAAGCACAATAGTAAAATAACCCCAATAGGTAACCCAAAACAAGCCACGTTACCCCAAAAAATTACCCAAAATTGAAAACATCATTCTTGAAGTGGGCTTGAAATTTTGGGGCTTCTATTTTTTGCGGACAAAACGGTACAAAAAGAGTACCCCCGGTACCGCAGTATCCGGATCCGGTTTTTATTAGCGACGGATATCGAGTGGCTTCCGAAGGGCTTTGGTAGCGCCCATTGTGACCAAGATGTCGCCGGCTTTGTCATTCAATAGCTGCGAAACGTTTAAACACAATGAACTATGCTTAACTGCAAGTCGTTATCGATTGTTCGAGTTGTTTTTGGTTTGCGTAGGTTGGAGATTAAAATTGGGGTTTTTTGTGCTCTTGAAAGTAATGTTAAGTGAAGGGAGCTTATTTCAATCATATGCGGTTTGTATTTTTCTGTTCCAATCGCGCTTAATGTTATTCACTACGTAGCTAATAATTTAAAATATATAAAACAAAGATATTGTAATCTTATATTATTTACTTGGACAATTTCTAGATAAAAAAGAAAAGTACCTACGTTTAAGAGTGTGCACATAAAGAAGAAATCAGAAGAGTGTATATTGTATAGGTATTTAAGATCCAATCGACAATGAGAAATATTTAGTTCCTACTTGATATGAGAGAGAGATCAAACGATTTATAGCAGAAAGCATTGTTTTCATTCTTGTCTTAAAACAATTGAACTTTTAACATTCCCAGCGAGTTTAACGACTGAATGGATCTTATCGAAACTTAATGGTATTTGTTGTGGAAAGCACGTCCAGTTGTTATTCGACACATGTTTGTTATATCGAAACGTACAATAAAAGAATAAAGATTAATGGAAGCAATAACAATACAATACAGATTAATATCGGTGTGAAAAAAACAATTGCAAAACGATTTTTTTGTTTCGAAATTCTAACGAAATTTGTCGACGTTTGTAATGGATGTGTGTAAAAAATTACGGCTTTACTTAATATACGGTCTAAAAAAAATAAATTAATGGTCTTACTATAACGTATGCTACATATAATTTTCATAATTAGAGATAACGAGAAATGATGAAATTTCCGAAAAACCTTAAGTAAACAGTAGGTAAGGTATTTTTTTATTTATGTACACACAAAACAGGCACAAAAAGGCATTTTTTTACCTGTATGTATTTTTTACCTATAACGTTATTTTACCTGCCTACGAAATTAAATGTAGGCATTCACTGTCGTAAAGAAATTTATTGTGTTCTGGACTTAATTTAAACAAAACTATACAGACTAATTGATGAACGGAATTCCGTCTCTACTCAATTAAGCCTACAAACCTATATATTTTACCTATTTATTTAAACAGCAAACAAATTCACCCAGTTTTAAATTATCCACTGTAAACAACGATGAAGGTAACGAATTAAAATCGTTTACTTTTCGCGCTATCACATTTATAATTAGGGTTGTGCCTAAAGCTTCCAAATTTAAAGGGAAATTGTGCCGGATTTAACGAACGACTAAGTTTCAGACCGTGTGCAGTAGTAAATGGAAAATGCTGCTAAAATGTACAGAAGCAACTGTAAAAAGTCTTAATGAAATGCAGTTTTGTCGCTCACACTGAAGTTTTAATAGACGTAACGGAAGTTTCTCTTTTAGTATCCGAAAAAGAGACCTTTTAATATCCACAATATGTGGATTTAGGAATGTGATAATGCTTTTTAGGGATTCGTGTGATACGCATACATTAATGTGAAAAAGCATCCACATTAAATTCTATTTACGTAAACTGTCGAGAACATATCCAGCATAGAATTTTACTTTAATTGTTTGTAATGGATATCTATTATCAGCCCGGGATCAACTGCTCTATAACTGACAACCCTATTTCTGATCCATTGAAATTTAGATTACCGTGCATTAAGATTCAGCCTGGAACCGGAGCGAGTTAAAATGTTTTTGTTGTTCATTGCTGCTATCGAGTTAATGCTTCGCTTTTGTTTCGATAGATTACATTCAATGAGTACCGTATTTTGCGAAAATTCATATAGGTTTCAGTGAAAAGGAAAAACAATTATTGAATCTAGTACATGAGTCCATATAGTGTCGGCCGGGATAAGTTTAAATTAGTTCCGAAAGAAAGTTATGAAGTTGGACGTAACGGTGCACGAGTATAGCGCAGTTCTTAATAATATTTCGAAGAAAAAAATACTTTTGAAACGAGAGCGTGGTAATCTTATCTCTCAAACGTTTATTTCGAATGTATTTTTTACTACAATGATCGGTTGTAACATCCATTTACGTGTAAATATCCTTTTTGCTTCAAGACTGGAAGTTTGCTTTCTTTTACGTTTTACAACTTATTATTTTTTGTTTACTCAGGGTTCCGTGGAGCCAATGAACTTGCGATCCGACTAGGAATGTTTACGTTGCCCATGGCACTCGCTTGTGGGAAACAGCCGGTTATTTTTGCACAAACGCTATTTTTAACACAGCTACCGCCGTGTTGGCATAATTTATCCTTTTAAATTGTAGCGTAAATTAATATTTTTCTAACTTAAAAGCTATTTTTAATTTAAGCGATTCCAATTCTGATTATACGAGTAGTAATGTTCTTTGATGATTAAATTTGGGTTGAAATTGTAATAAGGCATTTTATTATTAAAGCTCTTTTAATTACACGTCCACATTTTACTGTATTTGTTATTTTTACAAAGCCACGATCATTATGACCAGGTAGAGAGTTTTACGAGCGCATTCTGCCAAACAGTGAACTAAATGTACAATTCACTGGAGGCTGCATGTTTTAAAGCTCATTGTTAGTGGACTAGTGATTCGTACGGCGGCGTCGGTAGCCCTACTCTCTGCGGGATTCTCGTATAAAACGGAATCCATTGGAATGTTGCGAATAAACCTCCACTCTGTTTAGAGAAACGTTCTGTGTTTACATTCGCACACGTTGTAAGCTTAAAGCCCAATGTTTACGAGCCTTTTTGTAGGACAACACTTTATTTGCTTAAAGTACTTGTTTAAAGGATGTTTTATTAGGTCAACGCATTAACTATTTTATGAGGAAGTTGTAAACTTTTTAGATGACATCGATTGTTCCATCTGGCAATTTAAATGGTTCGTGACGAACGTCAAGGGAATGTTCCGGCCGATTTAAAAAGTAAAATATTTAGGTCTTTTTACACTCTTGTGGAGTGTTCGGAATGTCGGCCTCTTTTAATACTTTTGTTTCTTTCTTGACGTCTTTATGAGCCTATAAAATCGTATATGTACAAACTAAAAACTTTTATTGTAAGTTAAGTAATAAAAATGAGGGTATTATAAGAAGTTAGCTTACTTTATTACGTCAATAAAAATAGTACAATACTTGTTAAACGTTAAAATATAAAATCTATTCAATAAGTTCTGATCCATATAACAGTATTTTTATAAGCCTTCGAGAACATTACACAGTTCAAGTAATGTCCCATATCTGATCAACAATCTTGTTACCATGACAACGGCAGCAAAAACTTTGTAACGATCACGATTACCAGTAATAGCTATCGATACATTAAATATGTGGTAAATATAACGCTGTAAATGTAAAAATCGTGTCGACCAACTTAGATTAACTTGGCCGTGATTTTCTTTACTTTTCCCATAGACTTTCACAAAGAAATTATTCACATATGATCTCCCCTTCAAGTTGCCAGTCAGCTGTCCGTTGTCCATTGTGGATTAATGACTGAAGCAGAGGTTACTAATGGACTTGGGACTTATTAGTCGAAGTCACTTAAAGAAAGTGAGGCTTTCGTGAGAACACTCAATTTTTAAGGTGAGTTGAAACAACTTTAGTTGAAGAGTTTGTGGAATTTTGAACTCTGTATCTGCCACGTTTAGGTTCATAATGACTTACATTGTGTTTTATGCTTAACTAACATTACTTGAGTAAATTGGACAATGCACTCTATCCAATTTAAAAACTATTTTTTTAATTATACTTAGTCCTTACTTAAAAGTTTTACAAAACCATCAAATCAAAACATTCCTGCTCAATTTTTTCTATATTACTTAACACACAGCTTAAAAAAATAACAGAAATTAAGTACGTCAGTTTTATCTCATCAGAATTTACGAAATAATAACAGCAATGTATTTAACCCGCTCGTGTTTCGAATTCCCGAAGCGCTGCGGCTATCAGCCGTCACGTCAGTGCCAGTATACAGGAATGACGAACTTTAATATCTGGATGTCTGATACACGATGACGCGTGGTTTTGCATTAAAACTGTATTGTATTGCAAGCGAGCTTGTCGTCGCGGTTATATCGTATTGATGCTGTCAAAAAAAAATGGTTTTTGGGAAGGCTTTAGTTTCGAAATGTCTTTTAAGTTTTTAGTTTGAGTATACTTGAAGCTTGGTACTGGATTATTAAATCATGAAGTTTGTAGGTTTATATATAATTCTTTTTTTTAGACGAGACATAGCAATGAATTAATGAATGTAAGTGAATATAGTGGAAGGACTTAGGAGAGGCCTTTGCGCAGCGGTGGGACACAATATGCTAGGAAAAAAAACTGATTTTAATTACATTATCAGGCCATTGACCGAGCGCAAACTGTAAAAAGCTTGTGACGTCATCCTCGATTATACTCGATCTAATTAAATACACATGCTGCATCTAAAACAGTTCATAATTTGCTAAATATGAGTAGGTGATGGGATGATAATATATCTACAGTATGTACTATGCAGTATACTGTAGACCTATACATATAAGAACTAAGTAGGTATAGTCAACATCAGAAGTCGGTTAACAAAAACCGATTTACAAAGATGTCGTTATTTTTCTATGATATGTATTTATTGTTGCTTATTATTTTTTAACAAGACCAGGTGTCAAGCGTATTTTATTACGTAATAGCAGAATCGTAATGCTTTAAATTCGACTGTGTAGAGTTCGTTTCAAAATCTAAATGTATTAATCGACTTTTGATGCTAGTCGTACCTACATATTAACCAAATATGACTTCCCGATTAGCAATAATTATCATCGAAATGATTAGCCAATTAGGGACTCGATAGTTTAATTGCACACGTGCCGTAATGTGATAATCAGCTTCTGTGATCTGTGAGGCTACTAGATCATAGCAATTAACAACCGTCAGCGTCCGCTGGGACTATAATTAAAATTGTACATTCGTATTGGCTGTGATACTGTGTAGAATGGCTTAAGATTGACTAGCTGTCAGAACTATATTAAAGAGTGATTGTAAGATTATTATAATTGACTCGGAAGAAAGAATTGTGTTTTGGGCTTATGAATACTGTGGGAAAGGTATCCGTATGAAATAGCTTTTCGATACTCGTGGTTGGTACTGAGAAGTGTATTTTTTAGATAGTTGTTAGAATACATTGTTTTATTCACATTAGCTCATCATCCACAGTAGCATGTCAAACATAACCGGGATAAAAGCATGTTGTGAAATCATAAGCTACATCGCCCTTGTTAAACAAACTGCAACTAAAATTATAACAACCACCCAGTTCCCATTAACATTTATCCTAACCATCCACAATTTAGTAGATGTGTGCAGATGACACAATTAATCAACGAATACAATAGTAATGGATTAAATTTAAGTAGTTCGCAATTCCGTACAGAGAGCCTACCATCAACACATAAAGTAATATAATAGCGGGTGTGGAAGAGAGACGCCGCTGTTCGCCTTGTAGAGCACTGTCACGCTTGCACACCCATAATATTACTTTAAGCGGTGGTAGTAGACCCTGAGGACCACAGAATAAATACATACAGTAGTTTAACTCGGACGTACCTAAAAAATAAATGCTTATAGCCACGCGATACGTAACAGCAATAGAACTGCCCGCGTACAGTATTTTAATTACATCAAAAACAGAGTCCGTTCGTCACTGCAACACGCTCGCGACTGTATCGTGCCATAGTCATACAACGATCTGATAGCGTAGGCATAACTCGAGTTACGCCCGATTGTATGAAGACCACATACTTTATACATTATTATACTGTGCCCTCAGAGCTCTACGATCCGTCATTCTTGACGCATGATGTATGGCAGACGGAAGTCTCAATTGCGATGCTAAAACCCTTTATTCTCGAATCATTATTAATTTATTTACTGTCTTTGTTTGTGTACATCCGCTGCTTTGTCTTGCTAAGTAGGTTATATGGAAATTCGAGTGTGCTGTGAACTTGAACTAATATTGTTAGTTTAGTTTGTGTAAGGTTGTTCGGTTATTGATATTTTTTGATCGATCCTACTTCATCCATTTTTGATATGATCACGTTTTTTTTACATAATAGAAATCATCTATAAAATATGTATAAGCAAAACAACAAAACTTTGTACAGTTTTGAACCCAGGAGACATGATACTACCCTTATACAACATTTCACTGATGAACCCAATAGGACATTAGCATACCACCACACTCCCATTATTTGCAACGTTCATTTTGACATGACATTTTATTCAAACGAATGTTTTCTAAAAAGCAACAATAATTCCAATGTCACTAAGTGCGTGGTCCCCTATTCTGAATAATGGCGTAACGAAACGACGAAGAATGAGGGTCTTTCCGTAAAATGATTCCGTTGTACTCCCTTATTAAATGTAAATAGTTATTGATCCTATAAAGATAAAATGAAACGAGGATAGGTAAGCAAATTTGGGGAAAACAGAATATGTGCTCAATATCTAATAGATGAAGTCATGTTTTTTGTAGATGGATGACATTGTAATCTTTATGCACAATATTAATCAATAAAGATATGACAATCCAAGAAAATTATGTAATAAGGATCAAGGAGGATAAAGGAGAATGTAATTTTTGACGATAATATTGAGTTATTACTTACCTACTAATGTAAAGTACTCGTAGTTTAAACGGTTATTGTTTTTAAATGTCCGCTTTACCATTTATCCTCATCCAGACGATATCTGAAATATGTATTCTGAAATATTTAAATGTAACAGAATAAATAAATGAGTAAGTCGTTTCACAAAATACTTCGCAACTCACTTTTTAATAATAAAGACGTGAGAACTGCGGAAATAAAAATATTCCGAGTCGGAACAGAAGTCACGTATCGAGTCGGCACCATACGGGGCGTGAGACGACCTAAAGAAATTGAATGCCGGTGACTTGCGTGCTTAAAACTCCACCAGTAATGGACGCACTAGGTTATGAAGACAGCCGGAATTTATTCCTTCATAAAGTCCATGTAAATGTTCGCACATATCTCTGTAATAGTGCAATAAAGTAACTTGTCCATGAATAAAACATAAAGTGCGCCGAATATTAAATACTTAACGTAGGTGTCGCATTCACGAGATATGAAGTTATATATTTTTGCAATATTATCTCATGAAGCATTCACAACAGGGAAATGGATTACATTTTTGATCGTTTCCATTCCATTGCTTACGAGTACATTGTCAAGGGGATCATGTTATTTGAGTGATGATACTCATCTGATGTTGTCTTTGATTAATATTTAGTTTTTTCCTCCTTATAAATGTAGCTTAATGGTAATCGTGGAAATGACTCATGTGAATAATCAACAGCAAGAGAAAATGGAAACGATTAGCATACTTTTTTCAAAGGGCTACACTAACCGTAATCCGAATCGATTGACATATATAAATGCAAATGTGTTAACTAACACTAAAATACAACCAGATCCATCTTGAAACAGAATAAAAATTATAGCCAAAACCGTCAAGGTTAAAAAGTTACATAATAAATTATATCACAAAATCTTAATGATTGCCGAAAAATCTTTGTAAATTGCCCACTTTTCTAACCAACTTAATTTATTGCACCCAACTGGGACTTTTTGTAATCCTCTTGATCGAAGCGAAAAATCCGACAATCATCGCGTACCAAAACTTATGTCATTAAAAGATTGAAAGATTACTTGTTCACTTGCTTGGGGTAAAAATCTACCCCAAGGCAAGAGATTTATCTCATTAGTTAAATGGCCCGTTGGTTAGTCTTGAAGATGAAGTTTTGATATTCTTACGATTGAAGCGATGCTATTTTTACCAATTCTTCACTAGTTTTTGTGGACTAGAAATTGACAATTTATCTTAGTCGTTGACGACTGGACATAGCTGTAAAAATGACATTTACGTACATCCAACTAATAATGTAAACACAGAATCCCATTTATAAAATATGTCATAATTGATAAAATATAGCTAATTGACATAATATTTAAAAAATCGAAAGCGCAATTGAAAATTTAATGGCCCGAATATAGTTCCCTGGGGTACTCTCGAGCGACAAATGGGGCGTACCTATCGACATAAAGGCTTTTTAATCCATTATGCTTTGGTTCCATCAGCAAAATATATAATCAAGGATTGTGTGACCCCTAATACTGGATCTGTGAGACATACATTTTAATCTGTGAGTCATTCGCTGACTAACATTTACGATGTCGGTGAAGGAATGCATCTGTGGGGGAAGCTTATTGGAAAAGTTTTAACTGGATTACATTTGATTAGAGGCAGCGTTTGCGAGTCCCCGTCACTTTGCTTTATGGTTTGTAAGTAAGTTGTTACCTAATTTAGAGTTCTGATGATATTTTTTATATTGTCAGGCACGTAGTAAATTATGCTTTATGATGCACATTTAATTTTTGTTACGAGTCGCTTTTATTACAAGTTTAATTTTCAGTTTTATTTCGTGTTCGTTAAAGCGAAGAACACAACCGAGGAACTTGTGACGATTTCATTTCAAGTTTTAATTAATGTAAACATTTCAGAAATCTAACACTTACGTTCTTGGAAGTGAAATTTGTGTTAGGTTAGGACTTGCGTTTATTTTTGGAACGGTAATTATCTAAATTTACTGAGTATTTAACAGTACCAAAATACTTACTGAAAGGTCATTAGGAACCTGAATTAATTAGTACATCTTCATTGACTTTAATAAACAATGTTACATGAAGATACTACGCCAGTATTTGAACATCAACATTCAATAATTCTCATTAAAACAATAATTATTAAAACTCATAAAACGCCACTCAAACTTCCATAAACTTAACCTACTTCGTGTCTGATACCGTCTGATCGCTGAACCACGTGAACAAACAATGACGAAGGCGTCGATTACCAACAACAGCTCAAGTGCGACAGACAGGTTAATGAGGCGTTACCGTAACTGTATGACGGGATCATAACAGTAAGCTTGTACTGTTAATATGCTGTTTAACAATGATACTTTATTTTGAACAGCTGTAGCTGTAACTGTTTTTAGTTTTTGACTAATTGTTCTTGCGCACGAAGCGATGACAGTTTACTGTGGTTTTGGAACTGAGTCAGTTTCAGTACTGTACATTTGCAAACCAATGGAGTAATTTACGATAGTGACACTTCTATTAGTTCCTTTTTTTTGTCAAAATCTTTTTAATATGTAAAAAAACTGCTCGGGTACAAACGGAGACCGTGAACGAATATTCAAAAACCATTTGTGCAAAAGCCACTACAAACGAAACTAAAAAGATTCAAACAACTTCACTTAAAATAAGAAAACAACACCCCACGCAGAAGAGTTGAAATAACTTTAAAATCCCCTGTAAATATCAAACAGAGGGAAATGCATTTGAAATCTATATTCCCCGGCATCCAGTAGTCTAGAATGGCAAACATTCCTAGTCCAAATAACAATAACAGTAAAAGTCCTTAAGTCCTCCGCCCGTCTCACCGTTTGTCTTAAATGGATGCAAGTCAGAGAAATACGCGGTTTTATTGGTACTTACTAGGTACATTAAAAAAAAAACACTTAAATCAAATAGCATCGATTACTTTTGCTGTTAGTATGTTTGAAATAAACAAAACACACTCATCTCGTTACTGATGAAGACATATATATTTCCATGTTCGTTCCCTGCCTTTAGATGGGCTTCCATATTACTTACTTTACTCAACCATTAAAATAGAATATTCCAAGTACACTTTTACGTTGTTCAAACAGACATAAATGCGAGTGTAGTCAAACATTTGCCGGTCGCTCATCGCCCATCCCTTACACCGGCTTGAAACTGGCTTCACAAAGGAAAAGTAAACATTGTGTACGTGTTCACACTATTCTCCAGGACTCTCACGGTTGCCGCGGAGTTTGCTCACGGCACGCCGCTTTAAATTTGGAGCTTTGCAGACCAACCTCCCGGTTTGGTTAAAACTTTAAAGTAAATTAAACTCCTGTCTCCTGTAATTAACCGAATACCGAGAAAATGTTCTTTAAACTTGTACTTCGTCTATTTTAAAATACGTGGGTAGTAACAATTTAATTTTGGTGTAAGACTAAGATTATCCTCGAAAGAAAAAGTTTGACGAGAAGTTTTGACGAAATAACCTTTTTTTCTGCGTAACGTTTAACTTGGAAGTAGTCATTGAAAATCTTTTTACTTTAAAGAGTAAATGTTTCATAAAAGTAATTAATAAATTGATGATTTTACGGATAACTGCGGTCATTAATGATACAAAATACTTATACAACACTTACGATACGTTTCAATAGCAAAGGTCATAGATATTCTGTTTCTGTATCTGTGTAAATTGTAAGATGAGACAAATCAATGCGGTTTGTACATTCAATACCCATCATTAGGTCATTTCATTGGGGGCAGCTGTATACACAGATATAACGACACCCTTTATACTCGGAAAGGTTAAGAGCGTGGTAAAGTGGGCCCATCGGTAGGACCTTTGTAGTTAGCTTGAGTCCGTTCGAAATTCTGGGAAAAGTTAGAACCAACTTATAAATATCATAGAAATAGGAAATGTAAAATACTTTGAACGGAGTATTATATTTTTCGCCGAATTAAACTGAAACTTTAAGGAATTCTTTAGTGAACAGTAATTTGTACTTAGATTTTAATAAACGTTTAATCATCGAATTAATTGTAATTTTAATGAAAATAACTTATGTAAAGTTATTGATTAAATAATATTAAAATAATGATAAAATAACCGACAAATTATTCTGTGTCAGTTAATTATTAACCCTAAAGCGTCTTAACGTCTTATTACCCATTATAATTAAAATTAATAAAGACATTTCCAAATAAAGCATGCATTTGCGACATCGACCCTCTTATTACAAGCAGCATCCAGTCCCGTCCAAATTGCCCATAATTTTTGGACCAAATATCACGCAGGTGCACCGGTTATCATTAGTAGAGGATTATGTTTCGCCTATTTTGTCTCGTTCACTCCCCATCAATCCATCTTGCTTTCTCTTTCCCTCGTGAGCCGCCCGACAAAATTATCACGAGAAAAAAAATGTGGGATCTGTTTTTTTAAGCTTAGGAAGCCGTATTAGGTCGAGATTGAGTTACACGGTTACAGTTTACCCTTTTGCATTGTGGTTTGAAGAACTTGTGTGTGGTATGCTTAGAAATATAGTCCTACGTATTTTATTTGTAAGGTTAAAGGTTTGTTAATTTTTGTTTCATTAATTTTCAACCTTAGGATATACAAACAAGGGTTCAAAACAGAACGTCTCTACAAAAAAATCGTCTGTAAGACATTTGTAACTGACAAAATACTAATGCAACTTCGCCGTCTTACCTAAAACGTCGCGAGTTGTTTGCAATGCTTCTCAAAAATGTTTGCATAACTAAGTCACGTAGATGGCAACTTTATCTTATTTTCCTTTGACACTCAAAGCGCGGGGGGCTAACTTTTTCGCCTTTTAATTTGGGGAGGTAAAATTAGACGGAGATAATACCGTTGTACAGCTTAATTAAGTTTATTAGAATTTATTTTGGCGAGACGTGCCGACGTTATCCAAGCCCTTCGTACTGATTATGGCGAGTAGCCAAGCCTTTACTTATTGATACAATCATATTTTAAAGGAAAATGAACTCTCTTGTTAGAAAATTAAAATCTATTTTTATTATAACGAATATTAATTAATCATGTTCCTAATCAAGCATCCTAGTTTGAAGGCGTATCTTTACGAAATTAATTACTTCCGTTAGGATTACTCATAAACTAACTACTAACTCTAACACATACGTCTTGATTACAATCTCAAGCAGAATTTATTAGCTGCTCTACTTTAGCTGAACTAATCATAGATTTAAATTCATTACATCATCACTTATAATCTCTATAAGTACTATACTTTGACTCTTGAAACAAATACAAATGATCAAGGAATTACTCGTATCCTTATTCCAAATTCATAACCATTTTTAATAATTTTCATTCAAAAACTTACATCTATCCAAGGCAATGGAATTATTTGTATCTACAGGGATTAACATGAACCATTAATCATTACAAAGGGACTTTGATGTTGATTAAACTCTTTTTAAAAATGCAAATACCCACAAATATACAAAATATAGTACAGTCAAAGTAATTAAAAATGTATATTTACTTCTTTTAACCCTAAAAGATCTGTTTGTATAAATTGATTCTACGAGCAGACGAGTAAAATTAAATGCAGGCAGGTACTTGATATAAAATGAGCAAGGGGCTCTTTGTAAGAGCGCATATTACTTTCTTGATTGTTTAAACGTTTCCCCTTTCCCAACATGATGCTAAATGGAAATTTTATTCCATTTGCATTCAGGTAGACTGTTTTTGCTTTTGGTATATTCTTTTGTTTCGCGAAATTGATTGGAGTTTCGTAAATATATATCTATTATATTTTCAATTCGACCCATTTTGATATATTTTTAATTTGTGTTATGTACAGAAATGATAATTGATGAGAATGCAATATTGATTATACCGTACTTATTTCAGTATAACATCAGAGCATACACATGACTTTTTTTTTAAATTCAATGTCAGTGTCCTACTTAAAAAATTCAGTACACACAAAAAAGAAAAAACTACCTAACAAACAAGATATACAATTAAAGGTTTTACTACATTGAAACAGTTACTTAAGCTACATAATAAAATATGCATAAAACACAGATAGATAAAGTAGTTCATCTTAAAAGCCGAAACTAAACTTGAAAACCAAAGTCGCTTACAAACATCTCCGGTCAGACCAGACGCATATTTTATTCACTGGCTATTTTATTCATATATTATTCAGGCGATCACGCGTGCTCCATCGGACCAGGTCTGAGACAAAGCCCGTGATTTAATATGGACGTGTAAGAGGCAGCTATGTTTGCGGACCTACCGACGTCTCCCATTACTCAGTGCTCTGCCCGTATTTCTAACGTTTGTTCCCCTTGACAACCGAATTATTTGACCATCATTTTGCATTCTAGACATGCTTTTGGCTTTTATTTAGATGTTTGTTTGAATTGTTCATTGGGGTTTTCTTGCTAGAGCTTTTTCTAAATCTGTATTAGTTTTTTTTCGGGTTCGAAAACGAAATTTTGATTTGTTTTTGATGTAAAAAGTGTTATTTAAAAAAAAATAACGTGTAATCTTGCTTTGGTTTAAAGAACATCAATTCGGTACAAGAACAAATCAGTGTTGTGTTTTATTTTATTTCATTTGTTATTTACGACACTCGCAGTTTTATGTTAACTTACATTGAAAGTAGCTCTCTTACCGTTACCTTTTACGTATTCTTGGAGCAAGCTGTAAACATTTTAAATGTTGAATTACAGACTTAAGATGCCGATAAATCAACAGTTACCAGAAGTAACCCAATGTGCCCTTTAATTTACTGTTATCTTTTTATTTGCAGGTAATTACAACGCGCTTTCCACTTCATCAACGCTGACTGAGTATCAGGTTTGCTAATCACGTGATAACGGCTACGTGATGTGTCTACAAAATCGGTGATTATTCCCACACTTGCCGAACTAAATCCTTTTGTAAATAAGCGGTGACGTCACGCTGAACCCTCTTGAAGGGCCTCGAAGATATCGAGAAAGATCCCGAGGATTATGTAAACTGGAGAAACCCTTTGTTATTTTAAGCAGGTTTTGCCGAGCACTTACGCTGGAAGGTTAAAAATTAAGCGGTGAAAGTATCAGCCGCTGTTTACTTTGTATTTAAGCGTGACGTTACCATGATATTGATTCCAATCCTTCGAGAGATCGTTTATTGATATCAAAAGACATGAATATTATCAAATATTAATACGTAGTATAAAACAAAGTCGCTTTCCGCGCCTGTACATCCCTATGTATGCTTACATCTTTAAAACTACGCAATGGATTTTAATGCTGGTTTTTTTATAGATATTATAAAAATATTTCAAGAGTAAAATTTAAATGTAGGTACAATACATCACCCGTGCGAAGATAATAACAAATAACATACCTAGAAAGATTTGGTGTAGATGGTAGAATATTATATTATCTACGAGTATATTATTATTCTCTTTAGGTAGAGTTCTTGTGTCAAAGACGAAGTAGCTTCGGGTCGTTGAGCCAAAGGAGTTAGTGTAGACTAATAATATTTTACGTTGATGAATGATGTGTCACATTATTCATTTATAATGCGATTATCTCGCTAGATATTCTACTTACACATGTTATAGTTCTTGTAGCTAAGCCGCCTTAATTATTTTGTCTAACGGATGAGTAACAACTTTTTTGATGTGGTTATAGTACTTTGATCTGCGGTTTCGCTTTATCACTGAAAACAATACGTGATATTGTATAGTGTTGTGTCATTGCATACGCTTAACGCTATCAAGTATCCGATTTTCCGTACCTACCAGAGGATTATCGCTAAACGCTGTATATGTAGGTTACTAACTAGTTTTACCCATGTTCATAAACTAATTATATACTATCACATACCTATTATATATCATCATATACTAATGTATTATTACACTATTATTGTGTACTAAATTCAATGTAAAAATCCAAAAAACTTTTATATAAGTAAAGTTTTCTAATAACATCGACATCAATTGTTAAATAATTAAAATCGATGTATCATTTGTTTCAAAATGACTGAATGTTGTCAACCACAGCGCGTAAAGTTCGCTTAACACAGATTGAATATAGTATTAATTATTCAAAGAGCGGCCATTTGGTATGAGTTATTTAATGGATAATAATAAACTGGTAGTTTACGCCTACGTTGAAGGTGTGAATTTATAGAGCTTCAGTATATTTTTATTGATTTACAAGCATCCGAATTACAAAGATTGACGATGGCAAAATTGCTTCCGTAAGAAATTAGGTGAAGTTAAATGTAAACCATAAATAGCTCACTTTCTTTAAATTGCAAAATAAATAAAATTTTCCTATTAATATTTCGTCTTCATCGTGCCTACAAATTGACTGAATGAAAATTTATCGTAAAAAGATCAAAATTACGTACCCCTGGTCAGCAACCTTCGGCACACCTGCAATATTTTACGCACGTCCCTAATCCCGGTGAAACGCTAATAAAACGTTAATAAATTGCAACGATACTTGCTGCCAGGGGTTTGCACCAAAAGTTGCGAGCACCTGCCATTAATCTGGATTAGTTGGTGCTGATACGTTTTAAACAAACGCGGATAAAGCGCTGTTTGTGGTACAGTTTCTATTAGATTCGGTTTTAGTATGACTGTTAAAATTAACGAACAAAATTGAAATATGTGCAATATATAAGTTTTGATTTAATTTCCATATTGTGTAAATGTTTCGTCATTTTACTTAAATTTAATTATGATCAGCTATACTTACTTAAAATATTAGTATTATCAGTTCCTCCTAGTTCAAAAATCACTACACCAAGCACGTTGTCCAAATCGCAACAAACTTTAAATTTCTAAAACAGAAATGTAAACAACATTTTTGTATTAAACTTTATCTTGGATTGGCCGCAACTTGTCTGTCACCAGCTGTGTTGTCTTGCGGTGACATATTTGCAACCCCGAAAGGAAGCAGGTGTATCTCAAGCCGACAATTCACAGATGTCGTGAGAATAGACTGAACCGTGTTTGTATTTGTTTTTGTAGACAGATTTATAATGAATTTGTTCCCTTTTCTCACAATGAGCTAAATATCCTATATTTAAACATTTTTTTTAAGAGACTTTTTCAACTGTTTATTTATAAAAGGTTACGCATGAGAAGTGTGTTTGCCTATCTTCAAAATTATAAATATAATATGTGCAACATTACATATTTCTATCCTAACCCATACATTCAACCCCTCTGATTTAAACTAGTTATTTACTCAAGTTCCAACGCTAATGATTCCGAGGACCCACAAATATAACTCATAGTTTTAAGCGGTGTTAGTTGCGGTCGAGTGAACTCTCTTGACAAATTAAGCGAGCGTACCACCTGAGCTAGTTGGGACCTGTCTCAGGGACATATGAGGCGCTCAGGAGACTGACACCGTACATTGCTATTGCAAGTCAGACACACTACATTGTGCAGAAGTTTTAGCCTTTAATTCCACAGAATGCTATTGTTGCCTTTGATAAACAGTTATTCAGAAGTTTATTTTGTTTTTTGGCGATTCTGCATCAACAATCTAAATTTTTCCAATCTTCCAAAGAAATGGAGATTTTGTCTATAATTTTTCTAATTTTTGGTTTAAAGCCTCAAAATGTACATTTCTCTCAATCTTCCAACTAAATGGATTTTTTTATGTAGTTTTTTCAAATTTTTGGTCTACTGCTTCAAAATTTACGAATCGAAATTCAGTACCATTTCTAGTCTCGTTAACAATATGCTGTTCTGCTGTACGAGTAGCATCAGCATCGTTAGCTGTTGCTAACGAGTCCTTTTGGCCTGCCTTCACTGTAGCTGATTCATGTGTTACATTCGTTAAGACGAGCAGGTGAATTTTTGATCTGTATAGAAGTATAAAAGGCTTTTAGGCTTCTACTCTTCTTCTATTGAAAATTTTTAAAGTTACTTGCCGATTAAAGACTTGGCTATCAAACAGCTTATTTTTAATTGCTGTTTTTTTTTCTCTGGCTAACATTTCAGTACTATGTCGTACTTATACAGGGTGTAAGGAAACGACTATAACGATCGTGAAGGGGCATATGTAGTCTCGTGTTACAAACACATTGCTGCGACTTTTACTTCGATACGTGATTATGATTTTTCCCCGTTCAAATTAATTCATAATGCTAAATTTCCCCACCGCTATTACTGGCCACACTGAACATATGATAACGTTCGGGTCATGACCTGAACACAAAGATGGCCGTTACCGCAAGCGCAGGTGTTTGACCATACCGCCAAAAATACTGTTGCAAATCAATTTCAACTTTACTGGTAACGACATAAGGTTCACTTTAAGTAAATCATCATAAATTGTATGCCATTTTTTGAATTTATTTTCTATTTTCTACAAGTTTACGGCGGTATCTTCGTTGTGAACCGTGAGCTGACATTATTATTGAACAGTAATTTTGCATGTTTCTACCACAAAATAATATCAATACTACACTAGTAGTACGACAAACGATACGATGATTAATAAGTTGTTGGTTGTCGCAGTCCAGTTGTAGCGTACCTTGATTTTCGAAATAGCGTTATTCACTCGTTGATCGCGTGACTCCGTCAGCTGACGATCGAGAACTCTTAACAATTAGGTACTACTTGGGAGATCTCGTCAACGGCTGCGACATACAAACTACCTACGGTTTTGCGAACGCCTGAAGCAGTTGATTCGAAAAATCCCTGTTCTACCTACCAACTATTTACCTCAGTTGACCTTTCAACACAATTCTAACTAAAAATAATAACTATGAGAAAGGAATGTAGGTATGAACTTCACTTGAATAATTAGCCTAGGTATGTTTAGCGAGTTGTTAGTCGCAATGATTATTTTAATTTTATTTGTGTGTAATGTGAGATGATAACAATGTTAATGGTACTTACAGGTGTATGTAGGTATTTGCCGTTACTCAACCATAAGAAACTATGAACTTAATGTAGCCCTGAAAAGGACTTTTTGATATTGCGGTGGCCAGCGACCTGGTGTTAAGGCAATTTACGTGTGTAATAAAGTTAACACTTTTAATTGTAAATTTTGTTTATCGTGCTCGACTTCAACACTCCTCTGAACCGTTTAATCACATAACACTTAATAACACTGTTACTTTCACACCTGTACTGGCTTTAAGACTCGCCTTAACACTCACAGTTTGGCTCGTTATGTGAAGATGATGCTAGTAATACTTGTACCGACGGCACTGATACCTATACCACTCGCGAACTACATCGCGCGTCAAACTTCCTTCGGGCACTTGATATTAAAATAAGTAACGTTAGAGTACGCCATAACATCATCTCGCGAAAACTTATAACAATTCGGAGGTCTTATCGAGACGAATTTAAACACGCGACTGATCCGTGATCAGACTGGCACTGATGTCGGGATAGGGATGATCGATATTCATCGATGGTGAAGAAATATCGATGTTTAGCTGGAAAACATCAATCAATCGTACTTTTGAGTTTGATAATTTCGCTAAATCGATCTTTTTAGAAAAAAACGGTTGTCTGTAACGTCGGTTTACTGACGATAGTTGAATGTGACAACGTCATAAAAAAATACTGATGAAATGGCGGACTCTCACTCAAGTAGGAGAGAAATTATTTCTTTACTTATTATTTCCTGAGAGAGTAATAAAAAACTGTCAACTTAAACGCTTTTGAATGATGAAAGTCAAACATCGATATTAGATATCGATGTTTTTCTAATATCGATCATGTCCCTATGTCGGTCCCAACAAAGAAAATAGTGCATTTGCCGAAAGGACGGTCGGCTTTTTTGACATAAAATAAAAAGAATTATGTTTGAAAATTATTTGTCCCGAGCCGAAGTCAAAGGTGCCGCTATCGCAAGACGGCACCTTTTGCAAAGGCAACCTTATTTGCAGAGGCATTAGGTTCAATTAATATTTTCATCGCAAAACGTATGATATTTGTTCTATTTTTTACCTACGCTACATGTTTTAAAAACGAAATTCATTACCTACCTTGCAGATTTACAATCATATGCTGATGTTTAGCATTTTATTTACGATTCACACTCAAAAGAGCCACGGTGAGTCACGGTGGTATCGTTGTAATACCTACCACAAAATAATGAATCCAGTGGTGAGCATCGAATTGGTTTTTTAAAATAGGCAGTTAGGCGCTCGACGAGTCAACATAATTTTGAGATTATTTGTCAGTAAAGAAAACTAACAATACATTTGGGTACAATATCTTTCGTAGGGTATACAACTGTAGGCAAATTAACCATTTATTGTTAGTAGTTGAATTTAGTGATAACTGATAATACAGATTTCTATTGTAATAACTAAAATCTTGGTACCTGTTTTGATAATGTATTTTAATTTAGTTTAGAGAAAGATAATATTTATGTTCTGTGTAAAGTAAGCACTCTTAAGTGGTTTATTTACGGTTGTCGCTGTCGCATGCGAGACGATAGTATTATTATTGTACCTACGTACGACTAACGATACGAATTTACAATTGTTTTGAAATTGTTGGATATCGTAGTCAAGAGACAAATGAAAAATGTGTTTATAAATTAGATTGGCCGTAATGAGCTTGCTAAAAAGAATTAATCATGTTTCTCTAAATAATATTTAATAAATTTATTCTAACGATTGTAAATATTTTCGTCATTAAAATGTGATAAACGTAACTTCAATGATGGTGAATTAAAAATACCTTTTAATGTATTGGCGGTTTAGTACTTTTCCTATTGCGTTTTTTAAGGAACCGTTTTTTGTAAGCTAAGGTATTAAGTATTTTAGATGTTGTAAAGTAGTGAAGTAGGTATCTGTTACGTAGGAACTATTTTCTTATGTTTTAGGTTGGCGTTCTTTTAAATGAATAAATACCTACCGAGTCTTAGAATGTTTTTAGTGATTGTAAGTTATTCGTGTGAAATTTATGATGAAAATTAAGTTTATTATTTGATGTACCTTATGCGTGTGTAGGTATCTGCTGTTAGACATCCATAAGAAACATTGAACTACATTTTAACTCCGCCGCAGCTACACGCGTGCTTTGCGTAGGATCCACGGCAAACATACCAAGAACACTTTCTTCGAGGTCGTCATGTGTTCGTGGCCTCCCGGTATCAACACGTTGCACCTCCGTACTGTGAACATTGCCAGTTTGGAACGTTCTGACGTGGAGACGCTGAAATGCCTGTACGGACGGCACTGGTATACCTCGCGCACCAAAACACACCTCAAACTCTCTACGAGCAGCCGCATAATTGCAGTTACAATAACCGAGACACATTAACATATCGAAATAAGTTTCGTTAGAGTACGACATCTTAACAATTAGCGAAAATCTAATAAGAACACGGAAGTCTTGTCAGAAGCGCTTTCTACACGAGACTGAGACTGACTGAGCGTCGCTCGGTCGGTCGGCGGCATCATCAAAGGAAACCACGGTAGTTGTGTACGCGCCGAAAGGCTGGCGGTTCCTTTGACATAAAATAAATAACATTATTTTTTTGACATTTTATTTTATTTTGGACCTGTCGGCTCCTTTAAAGCAATAGTACAATTGATCAGATAGATGCCGCGGTGGTGTGGAGTGTTGTCAGTGCTATGAAATTTTGCCGAGTTTCGGGGAGAATTTTGCGTTAGATGGATGGAACAAAAATTAATAACTTTAACAGTTTTTGATATTGACCTCCAAAAATACGTTTTCTGGTATTTAGATTGATAGTAGTATACGCCTGTTCAGGATCGTTATAGTAGTTTTCTTACACCCTGTATAAGCACAAATAAGTAAAAATCATATATCAGATTGTACACTTTGGTCTAAAGGAACTTCTGCCTCATCTTATCCGTACCGCCAGTGTGCACTTTCCCTAAGTAATTCATTACTGGAGATTACACACGCTACATTTCCAATGCAATGTCTGTTTAGATTAGAAATGTTTGTGGGAAATGTATTTTGGTTAATTCATCGCTCGGTTAGTTTAAAACGTTAATTTGTGTACATGGAACATTGCAACGTAAATTATTGTGTACCCAAATAAATCTGGGTTGGAGACTGCTTGGAAGCTTTGTTAAACATTATAATCGTTCCTTGAAATGTGTTCTGAGATTTATATCATTTCCCCGATACCCATGACACAATGCAACAGCTAGCTTTTCTTTGAAATCTTACATTTTAATATCCGTATTTTAAAGATGAAATATCAGTACTCGTTCTGGCGACATGGAAAATGTATTTTAATATTTCCATAATGAAATTTTGATTTAAATCCACGTTGAAATGTTTAATCCGTTCTTGGATTTGCAAAATAATCGTGTTTACTTAACAACTAGACGTCGGAGCCAAGTCTAAGGTAAAATAGAATAAATCTTTATCATATTTCACAGTTGGAAATAAAAGGTGAAAATCGAGGTTTTATGCTAGGCTGACATATTGGAAAATTTTCTTCGCCTGGCGCGTCGCGATACGATACCTATTTCTAGAAACTAACAGGCTTTAATATCGCTAACTTTTTGCTTTATTCTTCTTCATTTTAACTTGACACTTTATTATATTGCTCGGTATTGTGTGTTCCACTTCTTTTACACTTCGCTTCTGTTCACATATAGTGACAGGTCAAGTTGGCGTTTTATTTTATTTGGCTTACGTCTAATAACATTGAGATGTTAAGCCAATTTATGAACTTAACGTTTTATTGAATACAAACAAAGATTATTTAGTAAATTCTACCCATATCTTTACATCCGTAAATATTTGCTTTGATTAAGTAATACGCAGAACGGAACAAAGCTAGGAGAATAGGAGTGTTTGTGTAACTTTCAACCAATCACTCATGTGCTATGCTTGAGCCTTAGACGTCGGACAGAAGTAGCTTGAGAGAGCGGATTCTGGCTCCGGCCCAAAACGCACAAACCAGGCTCTATCATACACGCCGTAAAGTAAGATAGAGAATACCAAAGCAACTGTATACAATTTTGAATAAGCTGTCGTTTAAAAATATTCAAGTGTAAACATTTCGGAGTATGAAGTAGGCACCTAAACAGATTCTAATACACAAATCTAATAATAATAGCTTACTTGTGAGACATAAGACGTAGTACAGTTAACGAGATGATCGACGAGTTTTTGTACAGAGGGACAGTAAAAAAATTGCACTACTTAGTCAATTTAAAGCAATTCATCAATGATGATGGACACCAGTAGATACATAGAAATATCCAAATAACATATCTGATAGATACCTAACACATTATAAGCCAATTGAAAACAAAAAGTCTTCAATCAAAATTTGTTTCGTCACTTACAAAGTTCAAAAAGTTCATTCACGTCATCGCAATGAATGAAGTTTAAAGACGTTTATTGGTGCAACAGTTCCAACCTTGGCACGTATTTGGCACATTGATATTGACTGTAAGCAAATCGTTTAGCACTAAGGAACAAGGTTCCTAATTTATTACTGAACAGACAATCTAAATAGTCTGTTATTGACTGGCAAATTGTCTGTAGCTTAGAGACTGTTCCGTTTGCGAGGATCGTAATAGCTGTCGTAGGTATTGTGTAGTTAATCGTGTATTGGTGGGATTAAACTATGTGGCTAAGTAAGGTTTTGTTCGATTTAAGCTGTAGATTAAGTGCAACTTTAATCGCTTTTTCTTAATACCATTATAAGGGGTAATTGTTGTAATCTTGTGTAACTTCATTCTATTAGCTTGTTGGGTTTAGTTAAATGTACTAGCTAGTTTTCCCATGTATCCCGATAGTTCAACGTCATTTTATAGCAACATTTTTTCAGATTTACATAAAGAAAAATTACTGAATCAAACACCAAATATACCAAACTTTTTAGAGTATCCTCCGTCCCTTCTTCTGCATCAAAACATCCGAGTGTAGTCGTGCATCTTAACCCATACATACGAGTACCTATGCTTGATGTTTCGCAAATATACATTCGCATTATACGTAGGTACCTATGTACGCCGAAAGTTTCGCGACGTCACGCGTGGGGGCGCCTCTGTCGCGCCGCCTCGTTATACCCATACGTGACGAGACTAACGTGCTCTGTGTTTTGTTTCCTGCGTATTATTTTGTACCACACTCTATGTAGAGGCCACAACATAATGGGTACATTAGGTATACATAAAACAGGTTTATTAGTGTCCTAGAATTTGGCTAGCTCAGCTTGATTATGAAATGAGGTTAGAGAAATTTGGACTGGATTTTGAATTTAGTTATAAAATTATGCGTATCAGAAGCATATTCCGAGCTTATACTCAGAATTAAATTTTAACGGCAGACAAAGAATAATAATTAGTAAACAAACATATACTTATATTGTGTAAATAGCAAGATTATCTATAAAAGCTTTGCCAGAAACTTTTAGATAAACTGTTCTTCCTTATCACATGATATAAAAACACTTTAGCAGGATTTATTGGTAGCGTAAATATATTGGCAAACATCCCAATAATCAAATAAAGATAAACACAAAGGACTTAAGGAAAATTGTATCACTCGCTGAAACAAAACAAAACAGGACTTGTAAGTCGTAAGTAATGGCGGCCCACTTTTAAAAGCAATAAAGTGCGTACTCGAGTTTATTGTAAATTAAAAAAGAGGGGCGTTCCTTTGTTGCGATTAATTTTATTAGAATTCATTTGAACGTTGCCAGCTTGCTAATGAGCCCCCTATCCCTTTTCGATCGAGAAAAACAGAACTAACTTTTTGTACTGAACTTTCAAAACCACGAATGTGTTTGTGCCGATGTTTTCGAATGTAATGTGTACGGTGACTTTTGTTTAAGCTTCAGAACTATTCACTTTTGAACTAGAGTACGATATTCACTTGTTTTTGCCCTCCATCGTATGGGTCACTGATAGTGCTATTATGGTACGTTGTAAACTCGAAACTGTTAGTTCTTTTTGATAAAGTTGTCTGTCTGGGTGAATTATTGAGAGCAAATTCGTAACACAACGTCCGCGTAAAGTAGCTACTTAAATGTAAAGCGATATTTATTGAAAGTCTTTGTAATTTACTTTTAAATGTTCTTTTTTTATAAACCTGAATGCTAATTATTTTAAATTTTGTGTGCCTTAATTATAAATACCACAGTATATCTACGAATCTTTATTGAACATAGGCAATGTACGCGTGACTCCAACCTGTGACAGTTATAAACATGAATAAATGGCATACTGAATACATTAACAAAAAATGCTTATTTACTTCTAATTCTTATTTTAAAAGTGTTTATTTATAAAGTGTTATTCACTTTATAGATAAACACATTTACCTAATGTAGGTATAATTAGAGACATTATTATAATTACGTATAAAATCCGATAGCTTATTCTCCCATAAAATGGCTAACAATGAACCAACCAACGTGAATTACATCATGACTAAACACTTTCCTAAGCGGGATAAAATAAAAGAGCATTTTTTTACCTGGTCCTCCGGGGAAATATTAATTCCGGGAAAGCGGATTGAGACGAATCCCGGTACGGTGACAGGCTTATATTATTATATCTGTACTTCGAGGCTCATTTACATATGATACGGGCATTCCTCATACTAATAAAGCTGTGGATTTTGTTTCGTATATATATTTGTATGGACAACTGAGTAGGTTTTGATTAAATGCAATATAAAATTAAGGCTCAATCTTTCTACAAGTTAGTTAGAGTTTATTTTCTTTAAAACACTTTTTACTTATTGTATTCTTAAAACGAATAAATCTCGGACAAACATAACCCAACTCTGCAATACAACCTCAAACAAGACATTTATATCTATTCATTATAAATTGTATGTTCTTTTTTTTTCTCTTATTTTTAAGGCTTTTAAAGCATCGCATTGGTATGCCAGTAACGATATTATAAATTACGAAATAATAATAGAAAAAAAAACAACATATTTTGTTCCATCCGTTACGGACATAACAACTCATGACATACATACACAAAGTAATTACGGAAGCTGATGGATCCTCATCACATTATCTGTTAATACATGGTTATAATCACAACACGATCCGTAACAAAAAGCCCAATACATTTATATCCATTCAGGCTTTCTCTTAATGTGTATAAATAACTGTTATTAAGTGTTATTATCATTGTATTCATTTTGCCAAACACCGTCTGGTTTGTATCGGTCTTTATAAAAAGATGTATTTTGATTAACAAAGGTAAAGGAAAGTATTAAGTAAATAATGAAGGTACAATAAGTAATCTAAATATTTTTTTTAATATTTGAATGATCGTTCCTGTATAGGTATAGAAAATAACAACTTTCTTTAAAAGTATAATAATATAATATCTTTTTGAAAAATCTCCCCTTAACGTATATTATCATGAGTTGATCCAACGGATCACGGCCCAATTTTTTTGGGACAGCCCATTACTTTTTTTGAAAATCTTTTTCATTTCAGCTAAAAACCTATTTTATAACTAGCCATGCATTTTCGTTACATGCTGTAATTTTGATTCCTTATTTGCTAACCATAAATATAGATATGAAACGAGGTTCAATATTAATGGATATGAAAGTCATCGATCACGTTATGAAGGAAATAGTAATTAATTATAGTTTTAAATATCCGAAAACAATAAACTAATGATGATTCTCGTCATTAGCCATCATATCCTGCTTTAGCTAATTAATTATCATAGAACATTAATATTCGACGTAAGTAGGTATTGGCAGACCAGAAAAAAGACTACCGCTGTGCAAAAAGTAATGTAAGATCTATTGAGACCGGACATAATTACTAAATTTGAAAACAGTAAAATTATTCCATGTGATATTCATTTTAAAAAAAGATCGAATATAAAATTTCGGCATATTTTAGGCTTCATTTGTTTTTACTCGGTGTTTCATCTAAAATTATAATCAATGGTTAATAAATGTTCCATGACGGCCTGTGTACGGAAGAAGCACGCATTAAGCAGGTATTGATTGATTTCTTATTATGGATACATTAATACTCATTATCTCAACTTCCGCCTTGACGCTAAGATTGATTCGAGAGCAAATTTAAATTTGATTAATCAATCGATCTGCAAGCTCGTGATGTACCTATTTGTGTATGGGAACTTTAAAACGAATCAATTCTCATGGCACAGGTCAGACTGTAGCTAGCCGTGTATCAGCTAATAACTGTAAACAACGGATATCGACAATTCGTTTTATGGTGTTAAGTATCAAGATATGAAATGACTATAATATAAAACGTTTTGCTTTTATTTGTTATGGAAGTAAAATTAGTTTTATTAACTATGCTATGAGTATTTTTTTATCACGATGAGCAACTTGCATCCGTTAAGCAATGGACGATAAAATGCACACTGACACGGCTTTAATGTACTAGTTTCGAACAAATATAAATAAACGTAGATTGTTATACACCAAAACAAGTAACTCGATCAACCCTTGCAATTCTCGGTGATGCAAACGGTTGATACATGAAGCGTTAATTTCTAAAGCGAGGAACACAAATTGAGAATTTTCGGGGTTTTGGGCTCAACCGCAGCAAGGCTTGTTCAGATATACGAAACTGGGGACCTATTGCCTCCTCCTAAAGTAAGACTGTAGCAGTCGTGGAATCGGGACACCGTATTACACCCCATACAAAGGCGCGGTCGATGCGGCGGCTGGTTCCTGTATACGACGTCTGCAACTAATTTTGATTCGGTATTTTTTTTATGTGGCCTGTCTAAGATTACACTGCTGGACAAAGGCCTCCCCCATTTTCTTCCAATCTTTTCTAGCGTTTGTTTATGGATTCGATATTTAACTGTCTAGAAATAAATATGGTACGATTTATTATATTAAAATCTGCGGTTTTCCCTCGGCTGCAGGCGGCTTAAAGTTTTTTAATTATTTTGCCGATAAAACTTTAATAATTTACAAATAGTTACGAATATTTTGAGTTGAAGTTATGAACGCTTGAAATTAGTTATCAGACTGAAGTGAATGTCTAGTGACTACATTTTCCCATGTTCCGAAAAGCTAATAAAACCGGTCTACCGTTCTATCTGAATATGAGAGCGATTCCATTTGATATTGGCCTCTGAGGCTCAATTTCAGAGTGATGGGTTATACGTCACACATGTCAATATATTGCTTCAAAGTATCCTCCTGTATGACGGATTCACAGAACTAAGTCATCAAAAAGTTTTTATTGACACTGGCAGACACACTTGAGCGCCATCTCTCGCTTTACTTTAGAAGCCCAGACTATACTCTAGATCTGAAACTAATTTCGCGGTAAGTGCGAGGAAGCGAAAATTAATATAGCGTTGTAATATTAGGCTCTACTTCTCTCACTAATACATGAACAAGTTTAATACATGTTACTATAATTAGTTCCTAATAAAACTCGACAAAAAACGGAAACGTTTAAGCCTAATTACTCGAAAGTATTTTAAATAACTGTTTAAACTGTAAGAGTAAATAACTACAAATTGCTAACGCCGTATTTGATAGCGGCAAAGTTGATTATAAGCATTTGTATATATCAAAACACCACCATTAAATGAGATAGCATCGAGTTTCTTGTATCTCTAATTTCATTACATTTTCCGGTCGTAATAAAGTCTTCAATGATATAAATTAATTTCGAATGGCGCAAAGATGTCACGTAATAAATACACAGCATGTAATAAATATATTAAAATAATTAATTGAACAGTTTTTTGGTTGTATTTCTTATTAAAACTGTTAGTAGTGTTAGCACGTATCACAACACACTAGCTTTGTAGTTCAGCGTGCACAGTTGCGGTTCGTCGAGGCACTAACTAAAACAAACACGGGCGGGCCTCGATAATCTTTTCAGTTGAATTTATCCCTTCGGCGTTGAAATGTATGCACAACCATGCCCTCTGTTTGCAAAACTGTGATACTGCTAAAATTAGCTGTTCTCACATCCCCCATGTTGCCAGTTTGTATTGAATGACGCCTGTCAACATCGGTATGCTCGACATTTTTGATCGTAATTACGCTGAACATTTCGCGTTTTCAGCTCATTGATGTGTCTGAGTCGTTTTGTTGATATAAGCTGTCGTTGCATTTTAGCTATATTACCATATATTATTGGCAACATTAATTATAATGAGTTTTATAACATGTTAATGTAAATAAAACATATCATCAATGTTTACTGCACACAACAAACTCATACGTAGACACCATTTCAAAAGCACATAGGCGGAAATTATATTGGTTCGATAAGGGAAAACATTCTGAACATACAAATACTGGTAATTGGTGTTCACCTGACTTTTGCAGTAATAAATAGATCCTTAGTGAGGAGGGTGGTTATTCGTAGGGCTGCGTTTGACGAGGCCGTGGGCGACACCACGGAAAATTGGACGGGAAATATAATTGGAAAATTATAAGGGTTCGCCACTTCCCTGCTAGTGCACCTATGGGTTGATGCTCGGGGCAGATGACTTTTCTTACTCACTGCCCCTCCGGTAACTGAAATTGGAAAATAATTTGATTTTTACCAAAAAAAAAACTACGACAAACTTGTACTTAATACTTTAATCAAAAAGTTTCCGAAATGTCAAAACCGTTTTCTTATAATAAGAATAACTTATGAATTTTGATATCTTTTTAATTAAACAATATTTAAGTTTATGACACTGTTAAACACGTTATAATTATTATAATTATTTTCATAAATAAATTGGTCATTGAAATAGTTTTATAAAGGCATGGACCACAAATAATGTTTTTTTTCGCCAAAACCATTTTTCATAACTTATGGACTGAAGTTCATAATATGAAGTCGTTCTTTATTTCAACGTCTCATTATTAAATACCGTCCGTTCACCAGACATTGCAAGTCCCATGCGACGGAGGGCGACCCTATTGACATTTATCGGGATTAACTCCAAATTAGTTAGGTAGTTTCCTTTAATAAATGACAAAGTCAGAAAATAATAACTATTATGGAGACATTTGTTGACATATTGTGTAGTGTATATTTATTACTACACAATACTATTAATTTCAATAATTTACTTGTAATATAAATGTTGATTGGACTGTCCAGGACAAATACAGTGGTACGTCTAGTCGAGCGCAACATAAACACTGAAGTGGAATTTCTCCAAGGAATTCCCCGTGATAAAATATTGCTATCGCAATGTTTTATAACAGAAATAACCGCGTATTTACCCTTGGACATCAGAGTAAGTCACAAACTATGGTAGTAATACCAACATCCTGGCATTTAAGAAAAAGATACTGTGATCCATTAATTAATAGACAAACGATTTGATGACATTATAATACATTGATTTTGTGCCAATTTTATCCTGTCGAAAAGGTACTTTCGAATCGAAAGTTTCGATGCAGTGTTCTTTACGTATAGGCTATAGGTAACCATAACCGCAACATATCCCCACGCCAAGTTTCCTAGCTGTCAGAAAATTTGGATTTTCCACTAGGTACGTTCAACATTTCACTTTTTTGGCACGTCACTATTTCCAATTTTCTGCTGGTGCGATTGTCACACAACGTAACGGAGAATTTTCTAATAAAGTTGTTCCATACAAATGGTTTTGTGGTTCCATTTTGTTAGAGTTGACTGTGAAGTTTCGAATAGCTCCGTATATTCAACATAGTAGGGGCTTTACTAAAAGCGTCTCTTTCACTTGTTTCGATATTTTCGTTTAGTAAGGATAAAGGGTTAGTTTTGTTAAACATTATTCTTTGAAAGGTCTTCCTGGTTAATAATAGCCAACGTATTTATTATAACTACCATGCATAATCATAATGAATTGCTCATTAGATTTTAGTGTCGTTTTTGCTGCATTCGTTATGATGATTGTTTCAAACTCAAAATTGATTAAAAACCGCAATCACAGGCTCAAGTAAATGACAATTTTCTTAATTTCATGGTATTTAAGTCGCTAACGCCTAGCGGCTTGTGTTTACGCATGCATTAAAATCCGTTAATTGAATTTCCTTTACGCAACAAATTTTACCACCGGGACTGTCGCAAAGGATTCTAAATATAATTAAACTCGTAGATGTTTTGAAAGAACAGTCTCCAGGGACACGGTGTCTTATGATAGAAACTGATAATAAATCCGAGACTACCGCACTTGCTTCGCTTCGGGTACAGTTTGTATACGTCAACATACCGTGTTGAATCTGTTAAAAGCACCAATTTGTCTTTATAATCCACTACGCTGGCGTGTAAACAGTAGCGGGGTGTAAGTTTGCTTGCTGTACTGATATTTTAAGTGGCGTGCATTGCTTACGACTGTGCTCTTCATTTTAATCGATCGACAAACAAAGCGTGATCTTAGACGTAACATTCGATCTTTCGGAGGAACTTACAATACTTAGCGTACTTACTCGTGTTTGGCTTTGGATTTGCGAGAGCTGCAAGTTTATTCCATCTTGTGTGTGCTCACAGTGTAAATGTTTGGATTCGCACTCAGATGCGTCATGTTTTTCTGTAACGTTTTCATTCTCTTTATAACAAAAACATGTATGAGACGTAACATTTGGATAAACTTTGCATTTAGTATTACAGAATTTACCGCATACTTGATAAATATTTCATATATTAAATGCTCTCGCGTAACTAGTTTTCAAGTGATTAATAAATACGCCGACATACAGGCCAGACTGTTTGGGAAGAAATTATAAATTTTCAGAGTGCCATCAAAGTTTAAATTACTTACGTCTTCACCAATCCCGAGTTAGAATCTTGGAGTTAGTAAATTTTTTAGTGATTGGAAAGGCGTGTCACGGTTGAACGAATGTTGTGATGTCAAAGATTTATAGTGAAAATTTTGGCTTGGTTGGCTTATTGGCAAACATGGGAGGGTGGGAGATAATTAATCTGGCCAGACGGATGGGCGCGAGGTGCGGAATACAAATCGGCGGTGACGCGACGTGCTGCTGTTATTGATGGGGATACTTGTTATACATTTGTTGGATATTTGAATTTATAAGTCTGGAACAAAACGGCGGCCGCGTTTTTGATGCGCTTTTGTTTATTTGGGACTCGACGATTTTCATGAATGTATTCATTCAGAAGTAGATCGTCATTTGACTTTTTTTAAATGGAATTGGAATTTTAATGAAATGGATAATTTTTGGTTGTAGGTTGGTTCGTGTATCGTTGCTTATAAACTTTAAATAAAATTAAAAATATACGGACTTCAAATAAAAAATAATAGACATAAAAAGTAATACTAAATTGTTCAATATGTCCACATTTTAAGTCAACAATATTTAAAAATACACACCTTAAGTAAGTAAGTTTAAATTAACAGGCATAGAAATGTAAGAAACGTCACTTTATCCATTGTCATTTCGCTCTTGAATCCAAGTTTCCACGGCTGTATCTTTTTGTTGGCTGTATAATAAAACAATGTCTAGAATGCCATTGTTAAAGTGTCCGAGTTGAAAGTGATACAGTTATGGCAGGAAAACATAATATTTTTTAATGAGATTTAGTTTAATTTAGGTCTGTTTGCAAATAAAACTTTAGAGGAAATTCGGTAATCGTAATAAATTTTGAGATCAATATAATTTGAGGACAGTCACAAGTATTTTTCACTTATATAGTTTATGAGTTCTGTAAGTCCCAATCGAAAAACAGCAATCAATTCCAAATAAAGTATCTTATACGGAACAAATAGCTACAAATAAATTTAATCGCAGACTACGTTCAAACAAAATTGGCATTCCTCCTGACTCGGTATTTCCCTTTGAAATTTTTATATACAATAGATTGAGCCTCTCTCTGAGGCGGTAAAGCTTGCTTTGTATCAAAAGATGGTTTGATTATACCCTCAGGCTGTTCTATAACTATTTCTTATAAAGAACGAAATCTATCATCTCACTTCAAAATAGTTTGTATATCAAGAACAAAAAAATATTACACCAGGGATTTATTTCCCATAGTCTGAAAAGCGTTTCACAGCTAACTCGCTGTTTGAGAAGATGAAATTTTTGTGACGACAGCTTAGCGCAAAAGGCTTCCGTGCACAACAGGGCAACAGTTTTATACAAAAGCTTATCTTCCTTTAATCCTATTTGTTGAAGTATGATCCACTTTTTATGCAACACTCTCCGCTAAAAGACTTCCTCAAAGTACTGGCAGCTACAATGAAGAAATAGCAATTTTAAACTAAGATGAATCAGTCGCCGGGCATTTGAACTTGCTCCTATTCAAACTGCTCTTGCGACCTAGTACGTAGGTGTTATTAGTATAAGTATTTACACTGGCGAAGCGACCAGTTGGACCGGTTCCACTGATAAAGAACGTCGTGAATTGAATGTAATAATGCGCGTAGGAGACCACTTGGTGAGTCTAGTGGATTACGACGAATTACGTCACCGAATTCAAACGATCTTGAATAGATTGTTAACTCTTATACTCCTGAATAGGAACTCAATGGAGAAACTCATGATTATTTTAAACCAACTTCAATTTAGCTGACTGGTCAAGGAATATGAAAGCGCATCCAGACAGAGTATTTAATAAACCAGTTTTATTAAAAGATCTGAAGGAAGGTTCTGTATTTACCTAGTCGTTCAAAGATTTTCATTTCGACCTGCCGACGTTTGCCTCTAAAACGAAAGATATTTAAAACTTTCCAGTGAAGTCAATTAAAGATGAGATGAAAACTTTACAAGAGGTAATAAACAACGCGGGGAGGAATGATGTCGGTTTGTTTGCGGGCTATAAAATGAGGAGCAGGTTTTGAGGGGCCTAGCAGGCACAAACCAGTAATTAATGCTCTGCCGAGGGGAAGCCGGGGTGAAATCGGATCAATTTGCTAGCTATTCTTAGTTTCAAAGGGTGGATCGACTATTGACAAATAAACATTGATTAGGCTAAGATTGCTGCATACCTACTGTATTACCATTTATATTTAAACTTAAAAACAAATAACATTTCTAGTGACGTAAATACAATACGGTGTTGTAGTTATTTTCAAATTTCAACAGAAATTTAGTGGACCCAGGGGACGCCATAAATATCCAACGCAATAAAGGAGTCCGAAAATTCTCCATAAAAATTCTACAAATTCAGCACATATTGAGTGGTTTCGAAGAGTTTTAAGTATGGGAAGCGCGCCGTAGGTACTATCCGACCCTCGTATTTAGCTATTGTTTTAAGTGGGCTACACTTCGTTACGCCCCTGCCGTTAGACGAATTTTTAAGATCAGGCCTTTTTATATTCTTTTTTGGCGGAAGAGCCCTCACGCTAAACTGATAATGACGGCAAGCTCAGGGGGAATTCGAATGCAAGCGGAGTTTAGCAAGGCTTTAACGATGAAAATTTATTGTAACTGTTGTAACGCTTTTCTTTACTCGTAATAGGGATGTTAATGGTAATCCTAAGAACTGAAACACCTGGGTCAGCGAAGCTTTAAGGATACATTTGTGAGCTCGAAATGCTTTCGTAAAAGACCCTTTAACCCTTGCAAATGAAACCAAACCAAAAAAGCAACACGAAACTGGTTTATGACGATTTTCTCAGTTGATTACGAAGACAAATAAACTTTATGTAATTATGTGATATTTGCCGGGGAAGTTTTGCCGTTTCTTAGTGACACAGACTTTAATCATATATTTTGCTACATGAGATCCAACGAGGGTTTCGTCGGGCTGTTCATTCTCTCCCCTTTTGGAGCGCAAACAATCCGCAAGAGTAATTTATCTCATTTCCCTCAATTACGTGCTTTTCAGTAGAGTTAGAGTCACATGTCAAATGGGGTGAACTCGTTTGTCCAATTATCTGTACCTACATACATATTTTATGTGGAGATAAGAATGATCTAGTTATTGCAATTGGTTAGAATTAATATTAATATCAATGTTTGAATTCGAAATGATTGACTCAATTACTTTCCCCTAGCTTGTCATTTTCAAACGTATCGTAGCTCCGAGCTAAGATAATTTGCAGTGCGGATAACTGATTTAATTTATTTGCAAAGGTATTCCCGTTGCTATTTGTTATAGAAATCACTCCACCCTTCTAATTTGTGTGTAGCGTTAATTCAACAGATTTTGCGATTTTCTTCGTTGAAGTCAGCCCATTTGTATTTGTTTCAAGTTTGCAGACACTCCCTCGGGCTAAGCATTCATTGCAAAGGGAAGGTGGGCTTAATTAGGAAATAATGCCTAAGCGATTAATCACAATACCCCTACGAAGGTTGTACGTAGATAGTCTTTTGTTTTCAAATTGTGAACCCGACCCCGGCGGTCTTGAAGCTGATTTCCAATGGGAGGTGCCGACCGAGGGACGTCTCCACTAGACCTGAAACTGTGACGGTTCGTTTCACAACCCCGTATTACTGTTTGCCTATTATTCTAAAAGTCAAAGATAAAATTGAGGGACGGCCGCTCGTGGGTAAAATTAGGTTTAGAATTCTTGAAATTAAGTTTTATTGTGAGCGCAAAAAAGAAATTGCAAATGTAAGTACACTTAAGGGAACAGGTATTAAGGAAATGTTTTGAGTGTGTATTCGTAATCTTTGAAATAAATACCCATAATACTTTTGTGGCATGTGTTAAACATAATTGCCATACCGCTGAGATTTCCCAAGTATTATTAATGGGGTTCTTACGTAATGAGGCTTACACAAGACAAGTTAGGCACAACTCTTTGTTATTAATGAGTTTGCGGCCCAGACAAATCCATCTGAACGGCTTGTTATGAATTAAACGAAAATAATTGGTAATACAAAACCGCTTGGGGACGTGGGGCTGTTATGAAGCACACAAATTTTCCGCAAACCCTTTAATCCCGAGCTCACTTATTTCACTTGCCCCACGTTGTCGAATGTCTGTGTCTCCCCTACGTTAGTTGATGAAATTTCGGCGGTACCTCAAAGTCCAAACTGCAAAATTCATGGAAAGAAATTGATGCGGTGGTCTGTACCAAGCGGGCAGGTATAGTTGATGCGGAATACGACACAGGGGAGCAAAGAATAATGTGGCCATTGTTATTTTAATTTTATGACACACTTTTTCACTTTGAATTTTGCACTTAGGACATTTATTAAGTTTTATATGAAATTCTTTTTGACGCTTGTTCTTTTTTTTTTGGACTGGATATTTTTCTGCGGTATGCGGTAAAACAGAATGTAACAGCTGTTCGCTTATTAAAAGTGAAGTTTGTTATAAAATATACGCTAAAGTATATTAAAAAACAAATACCGATCGTGGACGCTTACTATTTTGGAGTTATTTAATCTGGGTAAAACTATTATCTAAAAATTACCTATCTCTAAATAGAATTGGCAAATGACGAGATTTTACTAGTGACAAAACGAACTAGGTGTTTATGCTAAAATACAATTTTCTTTTTAAGGAACCAGTCTTAGTTTCGCTAACGTGAAGGTAAATGGTAACATTAAAGTAAAATACTTATCGTAAAAGCTTTTTAAACTTAACGTGTGTTTCTGGGTCTTGATAAATGTTTAAGTTGGTATATATCTCTTCATAATTGACGTACTTTCACTGCACATGAAATAATATATTTCTTACGTATTAGAGTACAATTAGTTTAAACAAAAATTTTAGTTTTATAACATTATATTAGCCAAAAAAAACGACTTTTCCATATTATTGAGGCGAAAAAAGTTAAAAATGAGATTTTCTCAAGAACGATGCTTCCATATGACGATACAGCCATCCCTTAAAGTGCTTGACACATCCTCGAGGGATTGAAAACGAATTTCCTCATCCAATCTACATGATGTCACGTAACTTATTTTTCATTATCTGCCAACACAACTCCTTTTACAATTTTTGTACACGATTTTTATCAAGACTTGCTACTTTTTTTTATCGCATTAAATGTTTCGCATTAAAAGGTTTCTGAGGTAAAATGTGAATCACTATAAAGAACAAACTTCTTGAAGAGATATAACAAATATTGGTTCTGTAAAGAATTACTTGATAATTTCGCTAAGATTTGGTTTGGTTTTATTTTTTTTAATTTATCAGATCATGTATCAGATTAAAATATGTTGAAGGCCAACTAAAGTAAGTTCTTCTTATTTTTAGAATAAAAAACTGTAAGTAACTACTGCTAAACTTGTTAGAGATCCCAAAACAAATAGTACGAAGAAGTTTGAAGAGATATTCAACACTGTTTCGTATAAAATGCAACCGAAACAGTCGGGAGACTCCAGGATAAAACGAAGGGCCCGTACGCGGACTGCATATCTAAAAACTTACTCAAAAATTCTATCCGGCTCCCTCCACCCATGATTCTTCTTATACTTTTTATTTATATAGATCCTTCCGATGTGACGATACTTTTGGGTCCGTATCGTATTTATGAGATTTATGGCGATATGTTTTTGCATACACATTTAAAAAGGTCAGAGCCCTGTCGGCACCAGCTGTATTTTTACCCGTTAACCCAGTCTTGCAACTTATCTTAAAGAAACGTTCTTGTTGTGATCGGAAATATTTTTTTATCAGTTTATGTTCGTTTGCCTCAATAGATATTTTCTGACTGTATATTGTTACGATTTCAATTTTAGGCCTTCAGAATACGAAATGTATTTTTTGGGATACATAAATATTTGCCGAAATTCGAAAGAAATCTTGTGGTTTACTAGACAAAAATGCCCGTCCGGGCAAGGAATTAAAATTATCTACGTATTTAAAATAATAAACTGAAAACGTTTATTACCACTTATTATATTGTAAGCTGTTAAACCTCCATGGCAGTTTTCACGATAATATTAATAAAATTGTTCAACATGCGTCCATATTGGTTTCACCGCTACCGCGTAATTTTAATTACGGAAACTTTTAATCAATTTCAAATTTCACTTACACATAGTCGCTTAATTTTTGTTCGTTAATTTCGATACAAACTGGCTTGCCTCGTTTATTAATTTTATTTGCGATAGATTCACTGTGGATTGTATGAATTTAACGTACTTATAATTTGGGTTCAGCCAAAAATGTACAACGACTTCTTATTATAATATATAAATGCCTACAAAGATACCAACTAATTGAGTCCACTTCAGCATTATACCCAAAAAAAGCATCCCTTTTCCATTTTTTCGTAGATGACCCTAAAAATAAATTCCGAGCGTGAAGCGTGGAGCGGCTCAAAATCCCTGCAATAACGAGACGTGCCCACATGAATAGACTTGACAACACTTGAGTTGATGCCTCAGATATAAGGCGCGGGAGATAACGTACTACTGTATACAAGTATACTCTACGAAGCAGATGGTATAAGATATCTTAGAGGATGGCATTTTGAAATAATTTGAAGAGGCTTTTTAAATGTATTTTGAGGCATGCTTATTATGAAAACTGAGTTTTGGGGCAAGTACTCGTAATGCCACCAAAAAACCGAAGCGGATTGAATTTGACTATGCATTTTAGCAAACTAGTGTTTCTGAAAAAGAAAAAACAAAACAAAATTTTGAAAATAGGCCTCCTCTTACATAACTCTCGCATTATAATAATCAGCCACTATCTCTAGGGAAGCTCGGTCATCAAACCACCAATGTTTTGGGACATGCACGGGCTTTATGCACATTATGTAATTAACCGTGCGGTCACGGGAGGACATGAAAGAGCTTATGAGTACCATCGTCACGTGCCGTCGAATTAATTGCGGAAAACTTAATTAAAGAGTTGTGTTTCTGCATCATGGGGTACTGTGTGTTTATTTTGTATTAGGTGGTGTTAAGTTTCATATGAATAATCGAGTTACAAAATTAATTGAGATTGTTAGTTGACCGGTCGATGAATAGATGTTGAAATTAGGGCAAGTTAACCCGCTTTTGGGAATACATTCCGCTACAAATTCTTCTTATTACTTCTTTCGTTATTATAATTTTACATCTCCGAAACCTGCAATCGACTACCAACTAATATTACTTTCTTTTTCGCAGGATGTTCCGCGCAAACCCTAAGGATATTCCCGATGCAGAAACAGCAGACGGTGGCTGTGGGCAAGTCTGTGGTCCTCACGTGCCAAGTGGACGCTCCCGACCCAGCGCTCGTCACGCAACCCCAGTGGAAGGACCCCAAAGGACTGGTTATTAGCGAAGCCGCGTAAGTACATGCATGCTAATCACTATGCCGCAACTATATAATGTGGTGTTTAAAGTAACAGCTTGTTAAATGTATCCTACTACGAGTAATTGTGTTTAGTTATGCTGAGCTACTTTTAATTACTTAAAAATTCTAGAGTGAGCAACGGATTTCTGGTTTATGTTAATGTGTTTTTCCGAAACATATCTAGCTTGTTTTACAGACAGCATTAGTATTACGGCTACCAACGTTATTATTTCGATATTATACGAACGAAAACAACTGACAGACGTCGAAACGTAAATTCAATAACATACAATTTGTCACAGGACTGGCACCCGCCCGGAGATCTACACGGAACCGATGCCAGCGAAGCAGCTGCAACTGCTGTACATATCGTCGATCACGCCCGCTATGGCCGGCAACTACACCTGTGTCGCCACTTACACTAACATGCCTTTGAGTGCGAGCGTCGTTCTTGATACGTTCAGTAAGTTCTTTATAAGATTTTCTCTTGTTTCTCGTCTCTCGTCTTTCGCTGTTATTGAGTTCCTGCCTTTGTAATAAAATGTTCCGTTTAAGTGAAGTACTATTTTAACAGTATTTTATTTCTAAGTATTAAATACCAGTAGTAAAAGTAGTTTTATGATACAACTTGAAGGAAAGCAATCACTTTCTCACAAATGACTTTTCACCGCATGTGACAAGCCGATTAATGCAATTTATAGATAAACTGTTTATTGTAAAGTGTAAAACTTATTGAAAATTTCCCTGATAAGAATTTTGCCATTAACGTCAGTAGCTACCATGCAACATTCTACTGATGTTTAATATCAATTTGTTTTTAGTTGCTATTACATGGACCAATGCTAATGAAAACCAGTACGCTACCAAGGGTAAAGATTTTAAGATCATGTGCGAAGTAACTGCAGAGCCTGCACCATCCGTGGATTGGTTCAAAGAAGGCAATCCAGTAAGTAATACTCTTCAAACAGAATCAATGTATAAAAATACAACAGAACTCATACAACGGTTAAACTAAATTTAACTTTTCGTAGGTTGTAACTGGTGATCGATACGTAATTTACGCAAACGGTCTCATGATCAAAGGCGTTGAAGAAAGCGATGATGGTACTTACACGTGCCGTGCTGTAGTCATCCAAACTGGTGAACTCGCTGAACGTAACATCAAACTTGAAGTAAGTGATAAAATAGATGAATCAGCAATTACACTTTCTATAATTAAGTACGTATTATTTACCCATAATATGTTTCTCAGGTTTACACTGCACCAGAAATGGAAGAAAGAGAGCCAAGAGTCGAGATCAAAGAAGGCGAAAGAGCCGCCATATCTTGCAAAGCTAGAGGAAAACCTCCACCAACCTACTCTTGGGTTAAGGCATCAACACGCGAGGTAAATAACAATACATTATTTTATTGTCATCAAAACTGTAGCAAAGTACAGTTGAAAGTATTACATTTTGTGTCGCAAAAGCGTGTATTCTACTTTCGTTGCTTTATTCCAGAACTTGGCTAGTACGTCACGATACAGCGTTAACGAGAACACAGGCCTCTTAACAATCGATCGCGTCGAAGCCGGTGACTACGGAAAATACATCTGCAGCGCTTCAAACCAAGCCGGACAAAACGAAACTGAGATCGAAGTAGAAGTGTTGGTTAAACCGAAAATATTCGAACTTAGGAACATTACTGCTTCTGAAAACCAAGAGGGTAAATTAGAGTGCAAAGCTACCGGACGGCCTGCGCCTCGCATTAGTTTCCGCAAATTAAGCAACCCTGACCGCTTCCTGAATGGACCGAACGACGACGGCAGGTAAGACAATTGCCAATAACAATGGCGTTTTACTATCTTAATGGACACAGGTGCCGGCATTAGGGTCCCGAACTTATGCATTGACTTAAATCACTAGTTAATTATTTGTTGGAAATGTGTGGGTGACGGTACCATAAAACGTACCAAGTTACAAACAGTTTAAAGCAAATATTTTTCTTAAAGGAAATTACTTTTGTTCGGAACAACAATTTTTGAACATACATGGAAAACTTTTTAAGGCTTTGTCGCGCAATATTCTTTGTCGAGTTCAAACACAATATGTTCTCACATAACTTAAGTAAAACTTTTTACATTTTGTTTGCAGGATTACGATCGAAACGACCACTCGACAGACTGGCGATCAGATGGAGTCTAGTGGAGTGATAACTATTTCTAAACTGAACCGGACTGATGATGGATTATACGAATGTTTTGCAGAGAATGCAGGTAATTGACGAATGAACAATATTTCATTGTATCAAGGCCTTTGTATACTTGACAATTTAGTTTATATCTCATTCGATGCATTTTTTGTTCAGGTGGTGAAGCGAGGAAAAACGGACACTTAACAGTTGAATTCAAACCAACTTTCGAACACATGCCTACAATCCCTATTTGGAGTTGGAACAGCCGACCCGCCAATTTAAGTTGTACGGCGCAGAGTATTCCGAACGCTACCATTAAATGGAGGTAAGAACGTTAAAACAAAGGGAAGTTTATAATGCAGTCATTTCACTTAGTTCCTCGCGATTAAGCGAACGTTTCTGAAAATTTATGACGTAATTGGCGACAAAGTTGTTTTTAAAGTAGCGGATTTGGAGCATCTTGTTTATACCTACTTTGGATTTACTTTTACCTACCTCCAACGTAACACAACATTACTTTTAAGCCATTCAAAAACATTTTGAATTCCGTACTGTAATATTTCAAAGAAACTATGTAACTCCATATTTCTCATGATAGATTCCGCGAACTGGACTTGGTAGAAACTCCTCAAGTGAAGATTTATGGGTCCGGCCCATCAAGCTATGTCATTGTCACGCCGACCGATCGGGGCCTGTACGGCATCTACAAATGTATCGCTACCAACACGCATGGTGAAGCTGAACACATCATTCAGTTCAGAGAAGCCTTCGCCCCTGGCCCCGTTGTACAAGTAAGTAGATATCATAAAGACTTGTGACCTTGATAAAATATTATTCTACTGCAGCGTTAAAACTGTAAAGAAATCCATCTTGTCACACAGAAAATGTGTAAAGATTGACAAGTGTTATCGGAAAAAAGGTTCCATAAGGATTGCTTCCTAAAGTCTTTAAATTACATAACCTTAAAGATGAACGTAGCACTTCTATGGAACCTGAATTTGGGATCATAAAATGTACTACACCAAATTTATACTCCTAGACTAAATTACCAGTTGAATTTTCTCTTTGATACCTATTTTGTGTCATGAAATATAAATGACAATAGGATGACTACAATACAAGCTTTGAACGTCAGTTATTAGAAGATACACAATAGGCAAACCACAAAGGTATAGGATTCCGGGGTCGGCGTAATGGATTAAAATCTAGACTTACCTTGACTATTGCGGTGAAATCATTTCTTGTACAAACTTGACACAGCGCAAGACAGTGTTTAAATAAATTTAATACTTCATGCTATAAAGGTTGTGGTTCATTTGTTGCCACTATAATGGTCATTAAAAAACTGTAATCTGTAAAAAAAATGCAAATATTCTGATATTTCATATTACACAGTGAAAACCCCAAAAAACTTTGATGTAGTATTAATACCGTACCTTTTTTACAGGCCCGGCAAGAAACAATAACTGCGACATCAGTGTCATTCAATATTGTCGGGCCGGCGGAAGAAATGGGCCCGCCAATATTGGCCTACATTGCCCAATACAAGGAAAATGGCAATTTCGATTGGAATCTCGCTCAGAACAGGACTTGGTCTGCCAATTCACCCTACATTGTTGAGAATTTGAGGCCGATGATCACTTATGATTTCCGATTCGCTGCAATCAATCAGGTCGGGGCCGGCAGCTGGGGCGCTCCGATGACAGTTATTATGCCTAGAAGGTGAGAAAACAATTAAAAATATAGGAAGTCGGATTAAGTTGTCAGTTTGTTAAAAGTGAATAACCTTATAAAACAGATTTCCGACGTGAACAATTTACAATAACATTTTATCACTTCATCATCATTCTCAGGTCGCCACCGGAGCAACCGAAATGGTGGGAAAACGAAAGTCCGGAATCGCTTATTCATGGTAAATACGCGGATAGATACGAGTTGAGATGGCGAGTGCCTGCCAACAATGGCGAGCCCATTGATATGTATGAAATCAGCCACTGCCCCGTAAGTTTTTTTATTATATTGTTGCTTATATAATATTCCAATCCTGATACACAATACACACGCTTTCAATAGATCTGTCTGGATGAGTTATTTCGATATTATGGTGTGATTTTAACACAAGATACTTTCATTTACAGCGTTAACCTTTGTGATAGAAAACTTTTATCGAAAATGAGTGACTTTCAGTCATGCAAGGCATTATTTATTACAATTCGTGACTATATTGTGATATTTGCACAGGTGCTGAAAGTAAGTGGGGAATGGCGCATCGCATCTGAATCTCAATGCGTCATCGAGGAGCTTAAGTCTCTGGAGGCAATCAGTTACGAAGTACGTGGTCTCCACCCCGACACGCGGTACAGGATGCACGTCCGGGCACACAACGTCCTCGGCTATTCCCTGCCTGCACAACTTTACCTCCAAACGGCTCTTGGTGAGTACAATCAGGAGAGTAACGAAGTCCCAGTAAGGGCTGGCTTCTACGACGTTTACACCGCCTCAGAATCAATATACAATTCAAAAGCAACGGTCAGCTCTCACACCAGCCTATTCATCTTTGTTTTGTGTTTGTTTTTGTGAACTGTGACTTGAATAGTGTTTGTGCGCCTTCAACTATTTATTTTGATGTGCTCCTGTAAAATATTATTTTACATCGAATTTATTTTCCTGTCATGTGTTTTCCAGTGGTGTTTCTGTTTAGTTTTGCTTTTCTTTGATCAAGTACAAGTATTCATAGTTTAAGTCATCCGCTTGTTAACCAGTTTTTGTGTTATTTATTTCATTAATTTCTGAATGATTTTGACACACTAATTTATCATCTGCATTATATTTTATTGTAAAATCTTGCCTATTAGATACGAATATAATATCATTAATAACGTTTACATTGTACAAATACTTATAAAATATTGAAATATCAATTGTGAGGAGTGTGTGAAACTGTTGTATTATGGCATGCATTTTATATTATTTTTATATTATAATTTGACAAGTATTTTAGGTTCAAAGTACAATTATGATTTGGATTTGATTAAGATGTGCTTTTATAGTTTTAAATTTGATCTTGACGATTTTATATTTTGTTGGTGTTAATTTATTATCAGTGGTAAGTTTCTATTGCCTATATTTTCTTTGTTAATTTCTTATAGTAGAACAGTTTATTTGCCTTATTAACTATATGTATTTATCATAATAAAATATTTTCTAGGTAACCCAAATGGATGTCCAAGTCATTTCAGATGGGCTCACACTAAAATGGAAATCTTAGCGACGATATGTATAATGAATTACATTATATAAAGAAATAGTTTAAAATTTAATAACCTTCTAAATTAAGCAAGTCCAAAGACGACTGTTGTTATTTAGGGAGAATACTTGTTGTGATAATGCCATTTGTTGATGTGTAAATAAGTATAAATGTTTATTGTGTTTGGAATGTCATGAAATGATTTTTGAATTAGTGATTCGATTGTGTGTCTTTCCTATTAAATAATTAAAAGTTTATTATGATTTGATCTGATTTCGGAATGTAATTATAAATTAAATTAATAACTAAATCCATACTTTACTTTAAACTAAATATAATCTTAAATCGGTAATTTTACGGCTAATAAATTAACACTGCCAAAGTATAAAATCGTAATAATATATAGTGTTAATTAAGAAATAATGCCAAAAATTAAGGCATCCATACATTTTAACATAGAACGTTGTATAAGGATTCATAAGATTTGTGTACGAATTTTTGATGACTATTTTGTCTTTTTGATATAGAAATAATGGTGGGAGAAAATCGTCCATCCAACTCATATAATGGACTAGAGGGAATATGAATGTTGAGCGTTGTGGGTTAAAAATATAATGTAGTTAGCCAAAAGTTCTACTATAATTGCAAGGAGTTCGAATTGTGATCTGTTTTAGGAGAAAAAATAATGACCAATGTGAAAATAATAAATGTTTTGAAAACAAAATATGCCATTTGTAGTTTTCTGTATAGTTTTAGAAATGAATGAAGTTGTATAAAAGAACAAAGTAATTGTAAAAGTCAGAGATAAATACTCTAAAATTGAACTTCATTCATTTTTGTGAATGTAAACCATCACCATGATCCATGGAAGTTAGTTAACCCTGATCCCTTTGTGTACCCTATGAGACTAATGATTAACTGTAATGAGACGAAAAGAAAGCTGTCAAGATGCTTATCAAGAAATCCATTAACCCTTTTGAATGTTGATCGTTACACAAGTGTTTGTGTCGCCCTGACTGAAATTTGGGTAAATATAATTTTACTTAATACAATATTTTTATAGTTAACAATCCTGCTGCTAGTTTCCTGTGGAATGTACTAATTACTATTGCATGATCTTCATGTACACCCTTCAACGCTGATTAATTCACATTGTCCCAATAGCATGGTCCGAATCGACGACTATATTATCAACTCTTGTTTAAACATATTTTTCAGTCTACCATTTTAATTATACTTATCTTAGATGTCATATTAGATGATGATTATATTACATAGATTTGATTTTTGGGTTTAAAAGTTATCCTAGACGTGTCCCGTTTATTTTTTACTAGCATGGATGGTGTTATCTATGAAACTGCCAACACAGCCTCCGCTATACGTTCGTGTAATACCGTAAAATGTAACCTTAGCTAAATTTATTGGCAGTTTCACGAGGTTTTAGGATTTCTTTGTAGAAGTACTTAAAATTGCTGCTTGAAAAATATAGTTAGCAGTTGGCTCCTTTTATATGATTTTCTCCAACTGAAATAAGAAGTTTTTCAAGCAGCGATTCATATTTCCCTTAATTAAGATTTTATATTTCCTACGGTGATGGTTAATAGAGTTCCATCCAATGCGTAGTTGTTTTAAAATAATATATTTAATGTTCAAATTATTGTTATTATTATATGTTTACATTAGATTCCGATGCCGCTTAAATAGATAAAACAAACTTGTCATGGGGTTTGAACATTTATTTTGCGATAAAAAAAAATCATTTGGAATGTTTGCATCTTGACAACTTTTCTTTCTTATGATTATTATCGTTATCATTATTTTTAAGGTCATCGACTTACGCATCGTCTTATGAGTTTACGTCATTCGTCATCATATCATTTCCATTCAAACCCCATTTCATCTAGCGGAGAGCTTTCTTCCAAAACATTTTGATAATTTGTTAAACATAGATTAGTTTCGGTGATTGGGTGCACGATCTATTTATCTGAAAGCACTCCCTGTTTGTCACCAATGGCTGGTTGCAATGAATGTCTGTATGGCTGTGTACCTACTATCCTCTATGAAACATGATTGTGTTCCTACGTACACAAGAGCTACTGCTACATTTGTTACAATCACTTTCACGTCATCTAACATTTCAGCTTTTGTGATTTGATGCATAAACTAACAATATCAAGAGCAGTAGACACATTTACCATTTGATTTGAAGATCACGTTTTGGCTTTATCCTTATCCATTAGCAACAGGTATCCTGCTTCTACTGCTCTTTATTATCTTGCTAAAACTATATCGAAGCAATATGATTTGTACAGGTGTGGAACGCTCCGGATATGCTCCACCACAACTGTTATCGAGTGGTTCTATTATCGGACTGGCTCTGGCTGGCGTTTTCATCTGCCTTCTCATAGTGGACCTCCTTCTCCTGTGCTTCAGACGGCAAGGTGTCATTGCCACTATTTGTGGCCGACGAGGAAAGAAACACAACGACGACGAAGCCAAGTTGGGAAGGTAATATTTTTTAGCTATACTGACCGCTTCAATAATGACGACACTATCTTATTAATACAAACCTTACTACAGTTCATCAGATAGCACTTCATCGACATCATAACCGTTACACTCCAAAATTTCTTAGATTATGTAATTATTTATATGTATTCTTCTTATGTTTAATTGTGTCGAAGCCTTTCCCTTTGTGATCCCGTGTTCCATATTAAGTGTTAGTGTCGATGAGAGATGTTTCTGCCCGCTAGTCTGTACGGTTGGCGCTTCCCGCTCCCTTATTGCAGCACGAAGCCGCGCGCGCCGCCCTCCCCCGCGCCCCTGCCGCCGCCGGTCAAGCTCGTGCCGACCCCTACGTAAGGCACCACACAATAGCCATTACGAAACCTTGAGACTGCCTGCATGCTTTGTTTGTGCGGATCACTTGGTTCGGCCCTCGTGAGGAGAAACATATCCTGAACCGAACATTGATTTGGTTTGAACGGACAATTAAGTTATTAATAGCGGGGATGATGTATGTATAAGACTTTTCGCTGGGGCTGAGCAATTTGTACATATCAAGGAAGGAAGCTTCGCGATTTGCCTTATGTATATAGCTATGGAGTATAATCATAGAAACCGTAATGCTTTGAGTTGACGATTGTGGAGTGTTGTAGTTGTGAGTAGTGTACAGTGATGCTTTTTGAGGATTACCTACTAATTTAGCAACGGAGTTTTGTATAGTAATTAAAAACAGGTGCCACGACTTTGGATTTAAACTTCCGCCACGTTCTATTATACTGGAACATCTCTTTCGACATTTTTTGTTCTTGTTTTCAATTTATTTGTTTTACCCTTACAATTACAACTGTGTGTAACATTTCCCTTGCACTTTATCACAGGTTTTCAACTGTCTAATGTTTTACTATTTGCACCATCCACTAACAAACATTATTTGTCTTTCCCAATGCTGCTCATATCAACCACGTGTAGCTATGTACCGACCACACCAGTGTAAGACATTCAATATATCATACAACTTTAATGACTATCATATACTTTTTTCATTTGAGTTTGTTTTGAATTTTGACTTGATTTGTGATTGCAGTGTCTGTCAAATATATTCTGCATTAAAACGTTTGCTTACCGTTGTATTAGCTTTCTTGGTCCTAAATAACCTATCATCACATCTATGTAACATATTGTATTTTAATCTCACATTAATCAACCATTAATTTGCATAGATTTTTGCGTGTGAAAGTTTAAGGTTACATTTAATTTAGGATGACCAGGAGGCTTATAACCACCTCTTAAAGATATTGTTGCAGTTGTGGAAGCGTGACAGCACACTACAGGGCGTAGAGTGGTGTCTCGCTTCTGGAACTGTACACGTCTTATTTTAAGGGGTTTTATTAACCTTCAGACGTATTAAATATTTATGAATATATCATTTTCAAAGCCAACGTTTGTATAGTAAATGTAACCTTAGACGACGGTTTTTTTTGTAAATAATACTTTGCCTTCTCACGGGTTAACACAAACTAATTAAAATCATGATCACAGGGACGAAAAGGAGCCATTGAAGGACACAGGTGATGACGCTATCAAGAGGAACTCCTCGGTGGAATTCGATGGACACAGGGTCTACGCGACCAGCGGAGGACCAATCATTGGCAAGAACTCAGCTGTCTAAAGCCAAAACACAAGGAGAACGAAACTATTCAAAAACATTTGAATGTCTAATCAAAATCGGTGTTACATTCGATATGCTTGTGTATGTGTGAGCGCGACCAGTATTTTAAACTGCCAAAAGTTTACTTAAGTATTCAGCTTTACTATCTATACTTTATTCATCATCACAATATCTATATTATATATTTTTATACCGTCTAATGTAATCTTGCAAAAGTATTTTTACAATTTTATATAACTAACTATGTAGTTCCGTTTAATTATTCTGTCTTTTACAATTCTTGGTAGATACAGTTGCTTAAAAAGGTACGCACGTGCCTTTTAGTATATTTCTTATATGAGGGTATTATATTTTAGTGTAAATAAGATAACGTACATGTAACGGCGGACATTTTATATGTATTTATGTCAGAAAATCTTCTGCTAGGTAAAGTTTAAGACGAAATATTCCTATTTTACTTTTCTAAATTCTATTTAGTTTTAATATTTTTATTATTAGTCGTTATTTTTACATGGCATCTAAACACCACACATGATATTATGAAGTTGATAATTTTTCTCCGAATTTATTTTATTCAAGTATGTTGCCTTTTCGTTGAAAGAAAATCTGAAACTATAGTCGTAAGTTAATTAATAAGCTTTGTAAATAAATAGTTAGGAATGTAAATAATTTATATTATATTTTTTTTTCGTTGATACAATCTCATAGAATACACAGGTTTAATGAAAATAGGAATCACTAATAATTCTGTCCGTTTCCTTACTTAATTATATTTCTTTAAGACGCTGCTCGCTTATATTAATAAGCTACTTTTAAGTGTCATGTTTAATTTTATAAACAATTTCATTAGTTAGGTACTGTATACCTGTTAGAATTTTTAAGGTTATTTAGATATTCCTACTACTTTTGTAATGATTTAGGGAACTGCACGATACACATGAAGAATAGAGATAGTGGAACATCACAAATGACGCAATACAATGCAAAATACACTTTACTCTATTAACTTCAACCTTTATACCTATCACATATTTAATAGTCTATACCTGTACTATGAAAACTTAAGGTAAGACTGTGGTTGGTGTGCAAAAGAGACGGCGCGCTACATTGTATGTAACGGCGTCTCACTTCCACGACGTTATCAAGTCATGTTTTAAGGTCTCATAGTAACCGCACTGATCTCGTTTCTAGTTTTAATATTGCTACATAGTTTTAAGTATATTATTATGCTTTTAATGACTGTTCTTTGTGTGTATTATGTTAGCTATTATGTATAAGACTGCTAAATTACATAAACGTTATATCACTTACTACAGTGAGGTTACAAAGTCATCACTATTTGGCAGGTTATTCTTAGAGCCAGAAAATGTTTTTATAATCGCTTAATGTATATTTAAGATATTTTTATTATAAGAGTATTTATCTACATCTTGTACCTAAAGTTTCACTTTTTACGTTTGGACTTCGTGAGGCGCCTTTAACTGGTACTCAGAGATGTTATTGATTGCTTACTTAACATTAATAATGACATACAGTTATCCTGTGGTTAATAAGAGATCCAAAAATACTATTCTTAACATAACTACTTTAAATGACCCACTGCTGGGCACTAGCCTCTTCCCATACAGGGAAGGTTTGAGCATTGGTATCCACGCTAGCTCACTGCTCATGTAATATTAATTACTTATTAAATTGAAACTAAGGTAGCCCTTAAGTCTATAACATCTCTGAGTAGCCCAGCAAAATAATTATGAATAACTCGTAGTATATTAGTTGTACGACTAAGCTAAATATTGAGAGTTCGACGATAACTGTAGGTTTTATTGTTTGTTAGCACTAAATGACGTCACAAATCTATAAACAGAAAGTTTTTAAAACTTAAGAACTAAAGAGTTACAATATCCTGAACTTGGCTTCGACGTTTTGTTTTTTCTAAACTTGAACAACTAAAATAAATGAATCGAAGCCAATTTATCAATCAGATAGTATCTAATTCCTGACTCGATAGATGCAATTTAGGGCAATAAAATTACATGTTTCATTGAACAAATTGCAAAGGAAAGACCAGAACCTTCAGTGTAGTCGTTTGCTTCTACTTGTACAAGCTTAAATGTTATTGGAATGTTAGTTATGTCTGTCAGCTTATAATGGAGTATTCGAAGAAAGGAAGAGCGCATTTTTATATGAAAATAAATGTATCAAAATTGGTTTTGTGTATCATTTCTTACCACAAACTTCCACTGTTAAAAGGAAATTTAGTCGAAAATAATTTAATAAGAATACTTTTCAAAAGGACTGTAAACTGTTGTCGGAATTTTTATATACGGTTCATTAATTTTAATTTGCTTTATTGAGCTATAAATGGAACGGGGACGCCCAAAAGATTTGTCGACAAAAGACATGATTTATTCTAGTTAGTGCAGCGATACAATACATCGCGCTTTTTAATCGGTGTTCTTATAACAATGTAATGTTTTACGAGGGGATGTAACAGACGGGGCCACGTTACAATGGAGCAAATGTTGTGCAACAACACTTAGGAAAGTATTAACCGTAGTGATGCGCTTAGTTACGCTAATCGACTCATTTCGTGCCTCACTAGAGCTCTAAAGAGGGAAATTTTCAATTGCTTCAATTACAACTTGTATGCGCAAATGTCGTTTTGCACAAGTTTCGATACTCAGTAAGTGTTTAGTACTTGATTTATTTTGTGCCTAATTCAAAAACAGTTTCTCTTGTAAAAGTTAACTTTTGAAACAAAGAAAGGGTCTATTACGATTTCCTTTTTATTCACAACGCCCATAAAACCCAAACCGAAACAGTCCCAAGTAATATTTCTTTCTAAAATGTTTCATAAATATGTAAGGCGTAAGTACAGCATAATTTATTGAAAGCAATAGAAATAAGAAACTATCGAGTTTATTACCGTGACGCAGTTAACAGCACTATTTCGCGGAGCAATGTGTCACGCTTGATCCGCGGGGTGCAGTCAATCTGTGGTCTATACGGAGGACAATGACGCACCCTGCACTGCGATAATTTATATTTCACTGACGTTCGGGGTAGGGGGGCCCGGTGGACTGTACCAAGCGGGATAATGTGGTAAGTAAAATTTTGTGGACGAAAATGTGGCAAGTATCGAAATAAAATCTTTTATTCTAATTCTGTAAACGAATAAATATACAGGCAGCTTCTAACAATAAAATGGAGTGATTAAGTTATAGAGACTTTAATAATAGAAAACATATTTAGAGCCTGTTATTATTCATGAATTTGTTTCGATACAATCATGAAGTCTAAAACGGTAGTCTATTAATATTGAACAAGGGGTTTCTTAAATAAGAAAACCTACTCAACCGTCAGCCGTCTCAACCTAAAATATCAAATCATTAATGTCAAATTACTTAAATTTCAAATATACAGTGCCTCCACAATAAATTTAGAACGACAAATGGATTCTTCTAACATCCTATTTGAAGCCTAAATTATTTTCATTTAGATGAAAAACATAGCGATTATACAAAAACATAGTACCTACTAATTAGAGGACCCATCACCTTCTCTTAAAGTCAATCTGTGGCAATGTTGTAAGCGAGACACGGCACTACACAGCGTAGACCAATGTCAAACTTCTACCATTGGTAGAGGTGGTAGCCCCCAGGACTGCCTATTTGTTACCCACAAAGAATATTAGCTTCACAAATTGACAACCGGTAATTTATACACATCGATAGTATAATTTTTATTCCGATACCTTTTATTGTGATAATTAGGATCGACCGGATACTCGTGACGTCCGGATATTAAGTAGGAAGGTTAGGAAAAGCTTTAATTGCATAGATTTCGTAGATTTTTATCATTATATGAATCGTCCATCATTTTGCGTGACAGCCCTGTCATCGCCGGACATTGCTAAGATATGACAGTAATAAAAGATACGCCTATCTTTTTCATACACTTAACATGTAATTACAATTAAACATTCAATAAATTATGATAATAAATGTGTCGAAGATGTTCGCAAAACATAGGCCGTATCCATAACCGGATGGCTTTCTTATCTATTTATGTCAAGTTAATTAAAAAACCCGGATATGGTTGCGAATATTCCATCTGATATTATAATACTAGCAAACTTACTTTACCTCCTTGTAATTATTTTTTTCAAACCAATCTAATGAAGACTGCCATTGTGGAACACTGTTACGCGTAATGTAGTGATCCGTTTCGAGCTTAGAGCCCAGATACAGGTCGTATTTTGTGTCCTTCAATATTCATTTACCATTTACTTATTACCAATATTAAGTTTCCAAATTGTACATTATAACAATTTCAATTTTGTCTCGTAGTCACCCTACTCTAAGCCCATATTGGTTATCGGGGTAACAATTAGGGCCGTCCACGCGACCGGCTTACGGGGTCCGCACAACTTCTCTTTCATATAATTGCCCCAGTAGCAGATGATACGGATTACTCAGTTACACAACCCTAATAACAGAAACTAATACAGGTCGGCTCATTTCCGATACAAGGCCATAAAAAATGCACCCCTAAATAGTGTATTAATGTGCTTTTTAATTAGGAATGACATGATACCTTTTTTGTCATGCAGAAAACGAGTTTTGATTTTCGACATCGCATTGTAAAGTTTAAAAAAAAAGAAATCCATTCATACCTACTTAGTACAAAAAACCATGGTAGATATCTTTACCAAGGCGTCTAGTAAGTGTATTTTTTTTTGCTTTTAGTTACAAAGCTACTCCATTTAATTGGTTCTATGTAGTTGTGAATCACGAAAGTTAAGTGCTTATATTTATTACTCAATACTGTTTTCTCAACATCACTCAGTAACCAATCTCGTGAAAATTTTGATTGAATGAGAATTTCAAAACAAACTACGTTTCACGGTAGGATCGCGGGAACCTCAGTTTGTTTATAATTTGATGCAGTAATTATCGACGTTAGTAGCTGATATAATCACATTGTGAGCTGTGGAGGCAAAGATAACATAATTATAATTGTGTGTATACGTGCTCTATCAATTTAGTTCATATTGACAACGTACAGCGGAGCTATCCATCAATGTGCCAACTAACCCCTCTGGTGAGGGTGATAAAACAACCTTCACGCAGGGGCTTTTAAACTAACGGAAAAAATACAAAGAGGCTTTAAACTTATCTATAATAGTATAATATGTATCGATCCCCGCAAATATTTTGACGTAGATACAGCGTTAGTGAAACAATTTTGTAGTTGGTAACAATAGTTTGAAAACAATTCAGTTGAGTTTTGATTCAAGGTTTCTGTGCCTCTGTAATATTGAAAACTAACTCGAAAAAAAAATAACTGATTCTTTTTTAATTAAACCAGACCCAAAATTAGTTTATAATTTCCAATCGTATATCTAATAATTACAAATCCAGTATTATACGGATGAAGTCAATTAAAACAAAAATTTGCATCTGTCCTACTACAAAAAAAAATGTAAGAAACTATAACCAAGTATGACAAGAACAAACATAAGTAATACTAGAACACTATCAGCCACAAACCAACTAAAAGTTGAACAGGAAGAAAAACTTATAAGTGCTGCAAACGTTACACATAATGGTCCAGCTAGAATGCCACGGGAGAACTTTATAAAAATGGTACGTCATTATTTCTCACAGAGCGAGATCCGGACTTCTAACGTGGGATATTATGGAATATTACTCGATTTTATTTTTAAATGAAATAAGTTGTATAAAGACTGAAACTAATTTGTGGATTAATTGGATTACAATAGTTCTGTTTTGGGGGGTAAGCCTGTTGTTGGGACAAAATTATTTAACTATTTATTGACTAGTTTTTTAAAGAATTTTGTTGATTAAAAAATGTTTATTCATAGAAATTGGGATAGGTAGGTACGTTAAAAGAGTATTGTGCAGTGGGGTTTATATTATTCAACAATGTTTCATCTAATTAACGAATGGATGGCTTATTCGTGGAACGTTTATAGCCTGACTCATACAAAAAATATTTTATGAACGTAAAGAAAATAAGGAAATACACGTGACTTAATAACAACACATTTTCAAGGTTCCTGCTTAATATCACAACACATAAACTCACGTGGCCTGCAAAACTTTTTACAAAGACGCTCAAAATTTTTAATTTCACATTCTTGCAACGACGTAAAAACAACATGTTAATATGAATAATACCTTCGTACAATTCAAAACTTGTACAGTAGCTCCCCAGTAATAACTCTGTAGGATGAAACTTATTTGAAACTGGGTAATTAAAATCCTTTAGAAGCGGAACAAAGTCTTGAGAGCTTCATTTTCTGGGTGTATTATATCTTACGTAACAACTCTGTGAGATGAGAATAACACGCCATTTTATATTTGAAATTGTATGTTTATTGTAAGGTAGGTTATTAAATAAGGCAAAGTAACATTTGAGTATGATAACTCAAATTGTAATTAGATTAACGTTTTGTTGTTGCACGATTTGTTTCTATGCTTTAGGTCAAATTAGTATTATTGTTTATGGTAAAGTTCTGATAATAATTATAAATAGGTACAAATAAACTACAAAAAGCAGGTACAGTACATCTTTATTAATTCGGCTTATAAATAATGCGAAAAAATAATTAAGATCCTTAATAGAAACCAATCTCTTTTCCATTCAAACATTTTAAGCTTGCGTAGGAGTAGAAGAAACGGGGAGGCATAAATTATTCAAAATAAACACCCGATCAATATCAAACTGTTACTACAAAAAACCAGCACGTGTAACGAACATCTACCCTTTTTAATACCAGTGTCTGTATAAGTATAACTTACGTCAAAATCGAGTGCTGCACTCATCACTCAAAGGAGATTAACTTTTTTCTGCGCCGTAGAGTTATTGCAGCATTCAATAATTGGGCGTATGGGGTGAAGTAGGGGGATGACCAGTCTTCCGTCTAGACGAGGGTATAAATAAAGAGAAATGCCGAAAACAAAATGGCAAAGTCTGATTCGTTGGTATGACGCAGTGGCGCTCCCTCGTAATGTTTTGTTAAAGTAAGTTTCGCTTCCGAAACTAAAAATAATATCCGCTGGAATCATAACAAATCGACGCTTACGTTTCGTATGTTTTATTGTTGCTATCTATTTTCATTTTCGTTGAGTAACTTGATAAGGGAAGCTTTACAGTATACGGTAATACAGTGAGTAATGTTACAGGAAGATCAACTTTTTAGTTTGTAACGTCTTTAATAAAGTTTTTTTTTTGCATTTGGAGCAAACTAAGATTAATAACGTAATTTAGACAATGCAGAAAAGATTACATTAAGATATTATACATAATATCTTTATTTTACTTTCGACACGACATGCGACAGTGAGGAAAATAAAAATTAACAGTGACACAAATGGCCAATAAAGAAACTACTTATTTATTACAAAGTATTTTAAAACTGTAATTGAATTATTTGTTCAGTTTCACTAGAAATGTCAAATATACGTAAGTTACAGTCGTAATATCGTATCGTAGACGGATTAGCATATAGGGTATTTCAACTTTACGTTCGGGTCGAGCCACGAGTCGTATGTTGCAAACTCAAACTTTTTACTGACAACACCAATAAGTTTAAAAATGTAATACTAACTAAATGATTTAGACCGAGTGAAAAATACCACAATTTCACTGGATTTAATTAAGCTTGCAGGATTTGATCGAATTGTACGTTCTTGTATACGTTGTTACATAAATATTTGTGAAAAGTTTGTAAACAATTATTCATTTAATTTTCTTTAAGCTTCTTATACAAATAATATACGATGGCGGACTTAATGCCTGAAACATTCTTTATCAGTCAACCAAAGGGTGGCGCAAAGAAAACTAGAAGTAAGTGCAAACAAGATAGTAAAATGGTATCAAATTATTCTTAAATAATGATTTCTGTGAAACGTGCTATCCAAATTCAAAATCGTTTTGCAACGATTACATTTATATTCATACCTTTTAAAAATGTATGTATTAAAATGATAATAAGTCATTTCGCTGGAATCTCGAATATAAAATTCTTTAACAGCCTCTCTTCTCATATTAATGCCGGCTGAAGTAGTAACTTTGGAAACTCATTTCTTCGTAATCTGGCAATTTATTTTTAACAGTAGGTATAATATTTTTTGTGATTTAAAAGTACGTGACTATTTTATGTGACTGATAAATTTAGAGCGAGATTACAAGAGCATTTTTCAGAAATGTATTGAGATACATATTACATATGTAAACATACGTAAATTTTACCTTACCTAATCAATATGAAATACATTTTGAAGATGTAGTATACAAATATGTAACCCAAAGCTCAAAAACATTTGCAAACAACACCGTCATCGTAAGCCTAATTTAAAAATAAAAAACAAAGCCCAAAAATACAATAAAGATTAATCCACTCTCGTGTAACGCAAGTAAACTTACCCTACATATATTATGCATGATGGAACAATGCTATAAATTATCGTAAAACCCGCCGTGGTCGGGACTCATATTAATCTAATCGAGCTGTTGTTTGCTCGGCCAGCCCACCGGACAAACAGAGGGCCCCGGATTATGACGTTACTCTAATTGACACCGTTATTTGGGTCGAAAACCTAAACAACGCACCCCTGTCGCGTGATGATGCATCCTGATTAGAATTTACTTAAGCCTTCGCTCTGCGATTCTGTTAGAATAAATGTATGAACACAGCTTAATTTATATGGAGAGTCCTTCTAGGCAGGTATAAGGCTTAGAACGTAATGTAGTGAAAACATTTATGAGTACGAAAAAAAACGATACAATGCCAATAATGTCGTTGCTTTGCAAAAAGACAGTTTTAAATCTAATCTGTAGTTTCGTGGCAAACATGTGGTAATGACATGAAACCAGACACTCAGACACATTTGTGTGTCTTCTCAGACTCAGCCCGATTAAATGCTGGTTCTTGCGACAAAAATCATTCCTTTTAGTTGGAGATCAAGCAATTTTTTTACGACAAAAAGAAATAAGCGAACAATCCCTTAAACATAACATTCGTATTGATTGAGAAATAAAACTACCTTAAAAACTAACATTCATTCAATGATTTTTTAACATCTGTAACATAAAATGCATTTCTCTTCAGTTGTTACGGCTCACCTTTAGAAACCAAACAGAAAAGATCAAAAGACTGATAAATCCAATTAAAAACTGCTTACGTATCACACTCCTCTATCCATTACAGAATGATTTATATGTTTACTATTATCAGACACAAACATATCTTAAATTTACGGAAATCAAAATCATTCCTATTGTAGATCGCAGGGGTAACCCGCATATGAATGGCGTAACCGTGACCGAGCGCTTATCAATACCGGCTAGTGTCCGTACGATGTCGAACCCTCACGAATAGGTCGCAGATGGTCAAGCGTTTGACCGGATCTGTTCTATGAACAAAATCTCACCTAATGCCCGAATATTGCTACCGACAGATGTTCGGTTCTGTAAGTTTGTTTAACAAGTTGTTATTAATATTGTTATGGCTGGTTTTAGTTTGTTGTTTAAAATTTTAATTAGCGATTATTTTTCTTTTGAATATTCTCGCACTTAAATTGATCCTTGTATCAGTTCAGATGTATTCAAATTAAATGCATAAAAAATAGTAGAACTTCAAATTTTACACTGATTTTTAGAAATATTATGTAGATAGTATTTGAAACCAGCTAACAGTTCAAAATTTATTGGAAACTTTACAAAGCATTACCCTCGCCCTATTAATTATGACAGATCGCGACAATGCGGTGCGCCGCTAATCGTTCCTCAACGTATCGTTAGGGATCAAATACACGTTTCACAACACACAGGAATCCTTTGAGTTCGGATCAAACCCTTCGGTTTTGATACGCACATGTACGACAATCGTAACATGCCAAATCCGAATCTAATCGTTACACGCTATATATCCTTGTGAATGGCCTTTGACATGCTACGTAATCCGCACACAATACGATTTCATATCCAAGTTTACCCACTATAAATACATGGCCTTACGCTGGTAATATTGGGCACAATTGAATAAATCGATCCGTGTAGGCCGGCCCAATAAACTTACGCCACGAAACGGGAAAAAATGTTTTTCGGATAGCCATGTTTTTGCAATATAATAATATTTGAGTTTCAAATAACGCTTGCGTGTATAAAATATTTATGAAAAGTTTTTTAAAATAAATTTGATGAAAACATATTTTTGTAAGTATTAAATGATGTGATCGGTTAATTCTGTATTGTATCGACATGATAGAGAATATGTAGAGCAAAAATTATGCAAAAATAATGCATTAAACTTTGTTATTATAAAGTTAACATGTCCATTATGAATGTTATGTTTGTCACTTTGCTCGCGTTTCTAATAAAGTTTTTAAAAGGTTATGGTTACACGAGCATATAATATGCTATACAGACACGATGTACGAACCATGTGTGCACAAAAATAACTATGATAATAATATTCCTAATCGACCTATTCAAAAGTGCAACCGATTTTCCTCTTCTCTAAACCTAATGGGGATGATGACAGGGAACGAAAAGTAAAAATCTAATTAGTCCGTCTGATAGATAAAAAAACATTAGACACGTAGTTATTTTGCGTTTATCTGAACAATAAAAATAGTCAAATTTGTACCTAAATATCTAAACATCTTATATTTTAACTCATGTATATAGTCGTAAGCATGTTAAGGCACTCGAAGCCAATACCGTTCCTTGAATTTTCCGTGGTACACAAATTGCGACAACGTTCATACGAAGTACTAAAACGTTACTCTTGTAAATAAATTATGTAAATCTAAGGCGTTTCCGTGCGCATTCCATGTTTCGTAATGAATCCTTTCCACATAAAATCTACGTGCTCTCTAACTAAAGTGAGTAATAAAACATGGCCAACATTTTTTTTGGCCAAAAAATGGGAATAAAGAAGGAAAAACGTACACAGGGTCCTTTGGGATGTAGTTTGATGGGGTCACGTGCGGAAACTTTTTCGGGTATTTAGCAAAAGGGCAGCTTTCCACGAATTTAACTCAAATTGAATTATATGATGCAGAAGTGCTTGAGTCTCAAAAGCTTTTGGTCGCCGCATTGGCCATCACAAAAAACTGCACAAAAGCCACTAGAATTTTTCATCCTATTTTTCTTGGTAAGGAATATTCGAGTTCAACATTCAATTGTTTTAAACCGAACTCAATAGCTTTCAAACGGATTATTGTTACGAACTCTTTGAACGTTACGGAAACAGTCCACATAATTGATGTTGCCCAAATAGAATTTAATTGTTACGTCCGCAATGAGATTTGCCTCAATTTATTTTTACAACAACAATCTTGCCACTAAGGTACAAAACGAAATGTAAAAGTTTACAACCCCTTTATTTGGCACGTAATAAAGTTTTACGATATGGCATTTACTTAACGCATAAGTTGACCCTACCGTGAACACTGAACCCCGCTTACAAAAGTTTATAATTTAATTATAACGCCCTTAGGAGTCGTTAGGCAGAGCTCTGCATTTCAAACGTAGGTCTGAACTTCTATCGGATGAAAGTATAATAATGTTCAAAACTCTATAACGGTATGGACGCTCTGGACGCATTCATTAACATGCTTGATCAAATCCCGTTGAAAATTTTGGAATAATAAATAGAGTAATAATTTTGTAGAATATAGGCCAGCGGGCTTACAGCTAAGCACGTAGTATACTTCTTGATTATAAACTGTAGCTGTTATCCTATCGTAATAAAATGCGAAGTCTATTGTCTGAGTGTTTGTTAGTTCTATACATGTAATGTAATCTATTAATAACTATAAGAACATTAAAAAATCTGGAATACAAAGCGATTAGAAAAAGTAATCGGTAAGAAGCAACATAATAATTATAATTATGCTTCGAACAAGAGTTAATCTCGTTTATAAAACAATGAAAGATAAAATAACACAAAGCCATAGACAACAAAGGTAACTTACATAACGAAACAAAGAAATAAAGTAACAAATCTCAAAAGCACAAAGAGCCACACTGAACCTCAAGAATGTTTATTCTGTGCAAACATCTGGACAGTGACCATTAGCACTAACAGACAAGAGCTTACCCGGTCTGCTAATCGGGTATTTTACTAACCCCAACTAAAGTGCTATCATCCCACCGAGTTCCTCCATTTTGTATCGTTACCCAACATTTTAAATCTATTTGAAAAATCGAACTGTTTTGCTTTTTAAAGTAGCGTAATTTTACTTTTATTTTTAAGAAAAGTTGTCAGTATTAATCTATAGCTGGCCAGTTTTAAAACTTTCCTTTTAAAAGGAAACAAATTATTCAGCCTACTTTAGTTAAGTTTTATATTGCTATCGGGTTTAAAAAATAATGAAGGAATTATTTTTTATTTTCATCATGCTGAAAGAAGCCTTATCGTTGATTTTTTCTCTTTAAAATTGTCTGGCACTTAGAGTAATGCCTTTGCGAGCAATAAATCTTACAAACGAAACTTGACGGAAAATTCTAGTGTATAAATTAAGTTGAAGTTTTCATTGAATAAATCATGGCGATCGTTCAACTATTATTATCGGTGTTAAAGTTATGATACCTGTCTTTAGAAGATTCGTTATCTGTGTGATCAACAAATCTAAGGCGGTTTTAAAATAAATTTTCGAAAATAGCTCTCATCTAAACTTATTCCTTAAATGTCTTTATGCTAGATATTTACTGGTTCTGTACTTTAAAGTTTACAAATTACAATGACAAAAGTAATATCAAATAGCGTCATTCAAAGTCGGTAAAAACTGTTATCCGATCGAAAATTCTATTTAACGTTCTTAATTCGGTCATCAATCTTTGTAATTGGAATCCTTCGAGATTTAAATATGCTCACCAACTTCACAAACCTTTAGAAAGAAAATATTGCTGTCATCAATCGTACCAACCTTGCCAAACCAATTGTAATAATTGGTAGGTGGAATACCGAGTTAAACGTTAATTAGTAAACGCAAACAGACCGCATTAGGGTTGGTATGTTGGCAACATTACTTACTCGCTAGTTCATTGGGCAGGAGTGTTGTAGCTGTACGCAAATGGTCACATTCACTCTCGCGTCGACCACGCAGCTGAGCCCAGAAGGGAGAAATGCTTTATTGTATTGCCTTTTACTGACTGCACGCTGTATTCTGGAGTGCAGAAGTTTCAGTTTAAATGAACAAGATAAAAAAGAAACGACAAAATACCAGGCTATATTGCTTGCTTTAATTAATATTATTGATTCTTCACATTATTATGAAGAATAGGTACTAATTTCTATTTTTTGAGTGGCAAAAATTAACCATTAATGATATAAAAAATATTGACTTTGATCGCATTCAAATTGACTGAATTACTTTTGTTTATTTTGGTTAGGGAGAACTACAAATAGATAAAAACAAGAGGACCCATTATTTTCTTAAGTTCAAGGTACACGTTTCAATCAATTAACGAATCCAAAACTTCTTCGTCATAAATGCTTTTTCGACAAGAAACCTCACAGTTTCATATACGGGAACAATACGCTCGCCACTAAACTTGCTAAACAACCAACCATTTTAGCGCGGCACGGATGCGGCGTGTTAGAACTTTGAATATCCGACCAGCACTGAAACGCATTGTAAGCACTTATCGACGGGTCCTACGTAGACTAGTACAAGTGCAAAAACACAACTTTTCAGGAGAGCGGTTTAAAGGTTCTAAAGCTTGTAACTTTGTCGTAAATCAATAAAAACACTTGAAATTTTAGTATGTTATATTTTAATACTTAAGGAATAAGACTGCATTATTGGATTTTCTCCTTTTTTTATACTTTGGAAAATAGGTTAACTTGCATTGATGTAGCTTGTTTTTTTTACTACGGTAGAACCTGTAAACTGATACAAGTGGCCACTTATACCAGTATACAGTGTACTTGCTTATACTTAAAATAAAGGAAATCTGAAGGATTTTACTCTTTAAACATAGTATTTCCGTGTTATTGACCAATATGAGGTAATAATATAAAAAATAATATCTACTTTTATCTATTTTTATCGACTTTTTAACACTTACAACAGTTTACTCAGTACTAGAAAGCTACTTGCAACAGTTTTCTGTATTATTATTAACTGTAAATATTTAAATTAGTGTGGCAAGAAGTGAAATAAAAACATTTAAAATACAAAATAACACTTTATTTTAGATAGTAGCATTCTTAATAATGAAAAATAAAATCATTGGCCTTGCCATCTTAAAAATAATAAAACAAGAAAATGTAGGTAATCTTCTTAATTTAAGTAAAAAAAGGTTTGATTTTTAAAGAGGTTTTCTTACGATAATACCTAATTATTATTTTTTTTTTTTAAGACTAGCTTGTCTTGAATTTCATGTAATTTTTCGTATAAATAGCATTCCCACTATTTTTTTTAGTTAATTGTACGTTGATGTTTCTAATTTATTTCTCCCTTTGCAGATCCGGTAGAAAAGGTATTTTAAAGAAATTTGTATTACCTTTGTGCAACTCTTTTCTAACTATGTGCTTCTATTAAGTGTATAGTAGTAGACATAACTTGTTACATACCCTAAAAACAGGGCAATGAGACCTTAGAGTCTAAATCAGATGATGGAAAATTCATTACATTTTTACAACTTGTATTAAATGGTGATTTGTGTAGGACACCCTTCATACGAATACCTCATCACATCACCACACTCGTCATACTTGTTTAAATATGCATATTATACATTTGAAAATATCCTGCTAATATAGTTAACGCGAAAGTTGTATAAGTATGGATTGGATGTTTGTTACTCTTTGACGCTCAAACGACTTAACCAATTTTGAAGAAATTTCGTATGGAGTTAGCTGACAACCTGAATTAAAACATACCTAGACTTTTTAACCGACTGCGACAGAGGAGGACAATGTTTTGCAGCTATAACAGACACTCGTGCGGTCGAAGCTGCGGGCGACCACTAAGTCCTTTATAAATTTTATTTGAATGTCTTTTGTATTACTATACATAACTTTTGATTGAAATTAATTGTTTTTTTAATACTACAACTTTACAAAAATAAACTGAGGTTGCGAATATTGTTTACCTCTGGAATATACACCTTTAAAAATTATGTACTTTGGTACATAAAAAAAAATTGTCTCGTCAATTACCAAGTAGCAAAATTTGGTAACTCCTTACGTTAGTTGCTGCAAAAAATGTATTAAAAGTAGTATCGCTATATATTTTGTTAGTAAATAGATATTATTATTAAAATAATGTAAGTTACGTCAGATAACAATATCACGAAAATAAAACAAAGCCACATGTGACTTTGTATACTACTACTTTAATATAAGTGATGATATAAGTGTAAAATTTATTGAAAAAATAAAATAATAATTAAAAAAAACAAAAAACCCGACTGTAAGAAACAATCACTAACTAAAAAGGGAAAAACAAACTATAATTTAGTGTGAAGAGTATACGGTAGGTACACCGTGCGTCTACATTATATAATTTATACGTTTAAAATTAATGCAGGCGGAACAAACAAATCTACAATCAGTACAATCTGTATCTAGCATTAGTCGAACATTAATTAAACCCTTTTGTAGAAATCTTAGTACTGTCAATTTTGTAATTTGTTTGTCAATTTTTAACGCAAAAAATTATTAATAATTGATCTCGTGAGATCTTAATTGTTGTTATTTCTTACCATTACTTACTCAAAGCAAACAAAACATGTTAAATATGTAAAAAAGTAATACAACCCCTAAAAACAGGGCACGGAATAGTTTTAACACAAATGAATACGTTGGCAGTTAACGCAGTTATACCAGTGTCAACGTGCTCCCGACTCCGTCGCAGCGCGTATACTGGAGTAAATGGCACTTGCGCGTACGTCACGCGGCACACGCGACTACCAACACTGGTGCAAGTGACTTACATCATGTAGATGGTCGTGTGGCCGAAAATCATGTCACTTATATTAGTTTACAAGTTTGTATCTCTGAAATTACTGAATAAAATAATATAATTTTTACAGGATATAAAGTTAAGGTAATTTTAAGGCTTTTGGTGCAAAAAAACGTATTTTGGTGTTTTGCGGGTTACACCACTATACGTAGGACCCGTCGTTATGGTGCATTAGAAGACGAAGTTATTAGTGCTTATAAGTGTACGCCTAATGGAAAACGTCTGCTTGCGCCCGCCGTGCGTTATTGCTATTAGAAATTGTTCAGGAGCTGCGAGTTGTGAGAAAATAAAACATTTTCGAATGGACTGTAATTTGACAGGTGTTGAAATTGTTCTGTTATTGTTAGGAAGTGGATATAAAATTTGTTTTTTATACTTTATTTAGGTTAAAGATTAAAATAGAATTGTAAACAATTCGGTATGAATACTTTGTGTAGAATCTAATTTTGCTATGCCCCAGATACTGCGACGGGACTTTTAAAAGGCCCAAAAATTAATGAAATCTACCTGCATTTTTCGTAATTTTTCAGTTAATTAACATAGATATTTATACTATCGCGTCACTTAGTACCTATCTACGTTTGATTTTATGCAGTTACGTTTGTGATTGGACACACATTTTTATGTAATTTTAGTGTTTTTGAAGAACTTGGAGATTTTTTTTTTCGATGGCTGCACAAAGGTAAGCTTTTATGTTATTTATGTGCGGAATTTGATAAAATTTCACTTTGGTATTTGATTTTGGATATGTAATGAAAAAATAAACCTCATTACTTTGTTTCGAAAGGCAAAACAAACATTCTTTTTTTACGTTTGAAATCGATGGGCATTTAAAAGTCCCGTCGCAATATAAGGGTTCATCATATGATTATTTTCTTTTTAGCACGCGACCAGTAAAAGCGCTCAATCTCAACGAAATTGTTGATGAGTTGGAGCGAGCTGATGAAGGCACTATGTTGCCGAACGAAATTACCATTTTCCCACCTGAGAATGCCAATTCGGATGTGACTGATGAAGACTCCGGAGATGACGAGTTCGTAACATTGCAAAATCTCCCTGGTAAAGTTATTGTTTATTATTTTTTTTAGGTGTCAATGAACTTATGTTTCCTGGTTTATGTAATAACAACATTTTCTTTTAGGCTCTCAGCTAAGAGCTCCGGCTGAGGTAACGTTTTATGAGAGTTCTGACGAGGAAGATGACGAGCCTTTGTCAAGTCTGCCTAAAAGAAGACGTACGATTGACACAGTCGGTGATGATAGCCAAGTACCTTCCACATCTATTTCTCCTACACCAGGCGCGTCAACCGTTCAATCAGCAACTATTGCAGAAGCTTATAAACGGTTTGGTTTAGGAGGAAGCGTGATTTTAGAATTTGCTGATGTTCTACAAGCTCGCCATCCAACATTGTCATTTCATTTGTTTTTCGACAACTATTTTTCTTCAAATCCTTTGTTTCATGAGCTTGGTAACAGAGGCCTGAGAGCGACTGGCACTATTCGTGAAAATAGAACGTCCAAGTGTCCTCTAACGACCAACAAAGACTTCAAAAAGACTGATAGAGGTACATTTCAGTACAAATCTAGTTTACCTGGGCATATTCTTGTTTGCAAATGGAATGACAATAGTGTCGTTACTGTTGGCTCAAATGCTGAAGCTGTGGAGCCTTTGCATAAAGTAAAGAGGTTTTCACAAGAACATAAGAGATATGTGTATATTGATCAACCGTCTGTAATAAAACAATATAATGAAAATATGGGAGGGGTAGATCGGTCAAACCAGAACATAGGTTTGTATCGAACTTCTATTCGTGGCAAGAAGTGGTACTTTTCTCTTTTCTGCCACAGCCTAGATAATTATGGCTGTACATAATGCGTGGCACTTATACAAGCGGGACGGCGGAGAATACGATCACCTCACTTTTCGTAGATCGTTAGCAAAGGGTTTGCTCGAAACCTACAAAAAGGGCGAAAAGAGAGGACCATGACCTACGCCTAGATCTCATAGAGAATCATCTCGGTATGATGGGGTTGATCACTTGGTCCAATATAGTGCACCCCAACTGAGATGCAAAGTTTGCAAAATTAAAAGCTTTTTTATTTGTCAAAAATGTAAAATCCATTTACACCCCAAGAACTGTTTTTTGGAATATCACAGTCAAAACCAGTAGGTCAAAACATATTTATGTATGTGTTTTTCTTTAAGTATGTTAAAAGTCCGTAATTATGTGTTTTTTATTATAAAGATTAATTAAAAACTGATTCCATAATACTTTGTTTTATTCTTAGTCCGCCATATATGTATACGACCCCCATATTACGACGGGCCTTTTAAAAGACCACCTTTTCCTGGATTTTCCAGAAAAGCTGGATTTTTTTCATCATTTTTCCTAGTTATTATGAGTCATTTGAAGAAACATATCCAAAAATCACGATGATCGGAGATGAAAAATAGTTTCAGTAACATCTGGGTTTTAAGTTCATTTAAGATAATAATATTATCTATCACGTTTTCACGTAAAAAATACTTTTATTAGTACTTATTTGAACTCTGTGTGTATTTTGTACTGGTAATGAAATAAGTTTATAACCGCTATAATTTGAAAAATTAGACCATCATAAAATAGTTTTTTTCTACGAAACCTTATTTTAAAAACGGATATCAGCAACATAAACTCGCATGTAGAAACATAAAAAATTATACAACCCTGTAATAACATTATACAATTTTGAGCGCAATATTTAATTTTATGGTGTGGAAAAAGCCCACCCCATGCGGGGCTCCCTTAGACAATGGTATGATTTGTAACCCCAGACAGATATCATCTTAGAAGAAAACTCATCTACAAGGGCCGTGTTACTGTAAACATTATTCTTTTTATTCTATACCTCCTGAGTCCTGAGCACTGAAGCGGTTTTATTAACGTTATTTATTGCGCTTCCTTCGTCGCGATTATCTAAAACGCTTTTTTTATTACGTTTATTTAGTAAATTAGGGTAGAAGTGGCTATTAATATTTATTGGTTTGTACATATTTTTGGCCTTTGTAAGCTGTAATTACGTAGGCTGTTTTACCGAGCTTATGTTGCAACACGGATAATATTAAACCTGCTCTTTTACCTTTTACATGTATAAAATGTACTCCTCCGAAACAGCTTAAGCGATTTTTATGAAATTTTATGTGCACATCGGGTTGGTTTAAGAATCGGCTGACATCTATTTTTTTAATCTTAATTCTTTTTTTTTGCCGGAGTATTACTAGTGCGTATGAAGTCGCGAGCAACAGCCAGTTATAAGTTATAGTATAGTTCCGGTCATAAGTATTTCTTACATAATTCACAGTCTATATTATCACAAACCGAACAGATAAAATCGTTGAACGTTCTCACCACACAATGTTTCCTTTATTTGATTTATCAAAGTATTTCTCGTTTTGAACTTACCTCAAATTGTAACTAAAAAGCCAGCCACAAAGGACACCGTGCATTACCCAGACCTATTTGAAAAGTTCCGATCTCAAAGAACAAGCTTAAAATAATACCTGTGCCAAAAAAAAAAACAAAAACGGAAAGTCTTTTTTTTTTCTTTTTGTATTCTCGATATGCGAAATGAAATGAGATCGTACAACAAAAATCCAGATCCTCTTTTGTCTTTTAGCATTCGAATAATGAAAAAAGAAGACAATCGCTAGAATTACCTTCATTCTTCATTGTTCCGTCTCTTTAGTGTTTAGCGGCGTGTTAGCTACGTCTGCTCAGTGTGAAATGTAACTACACGTAGCTTGTTTGTTTCTTTGATACACGACACGTTTAGCAAGAGGTTTTGTGCTGTCACTGTGAGAACGACGGATTCGTTAAATCTAGTTTAGTTGGTTGAAATGGAATAATTTGTTTTGGGATAATTTTTATCATCTTTCCTTTTTTTATATACCTGCACTGTCGACATTTCCTAGCAGGCTACCTAGAGAAAAAACGTCGAATTAAACTCAGTTACTTTCGTCTATCGAATACTGTCCTACTACACTAGAAATGAATAAACAGATTAGATTTTGAAAGAAATCGATGCACAAAAAGAGCTGAGTCAGCCGTGACTTAGATTTCATTGTCTACACAATCAAATAATATACGGATTGTTAACGGTTGATACTGTCACAGATTTCATCAAAATTAGAAAGACCCCTTTACAACCATTACGAACCCCAAGTAACTTAACTATACATAAATTCAAACCCCCATTCGTGCTAATATTTTGAGTGCGTCACGTGTGCCGATTGGACACGCAAAACAAACTCCATTGCTAATAGTGACCCTGTCCGGTACCCCTGACCACCCTTTGTGTTTTATATAATCATCTTCCTGTGTTAACGGTCAGCTGCACGCATACATGTGTAGGTGTGAATTTGCAATATATCAAAGTCAAAAAAACTTTACTTTCCGATTGTTATTTTTCCAACCGACTTCAAAAAGGAGTAGGTTCCCAATTCGTCATCAATTTTCATTTTTTGTTTATTCCTTTAAGGATGCCAGTGCCTGTACAATGAGCTCTTAATGCTGGACTCTTGCGAATGAAGAAGCGTCATTACACCACGTACAGGTACGTCTCGCTTTGGCTAGAAGATATTTGGAAATAAAGATAAGCAAATAAAAATAACAACATCCGTGCATTGAAAGGACTTGTAACAATATTATAGTCATGAAGTATATATTTATAATCATTCAGACAATAAAACACACTACGATCATTTGAATGCTAACTTTATATTCGTGGATCCTGACGACTATCACATTGTCATGTATAATTATTATCCTATTGTAGGTGTCTATTACAACTGCAAACAATTTATCAATAACTAAAACAAACACTGCAATACAAGCACATTCCATTTTCATTACAATCCCCGTCAAATCGAACACCACCAAAGTTCCTCACGAAAACAAATTTCGTTGCTAATAATAGCAAAATGACCAAGTCCACTCCCCTACCCTCAGTATTGTCAATTAATTAATTATCTCCGTCCGATGGACCGGCGGATTTCAGCTGCATGACTCCCGAATTCATTACCGAAATTGATGATTGACTTTGATCATAATATCCATTATGCTGAAGTAAAAGGTGCATGTATGTTGCGTTGACGTAGATTTTATACGAGCTTCGTTTTACTTGATTATGTTAATTAATTTTCGTTAATGAAGTTAACTGTGACTGTGGATATGTGACATATGAGGTTTGAATTTACGAATATGTGTGGAGATTCGTGTGAGCTATCGTTGATAGGTCCAGTGATTGCAATAAGGCCGAATCTAATAAATTAATGTAGGCATTATTCGGTTTTGAATTGGGATCATTTTAGATGCTTAATTGCAATAAGCTGTGATAGCACAATGCAACAAATATGTCCCATCATCATCAAATAAAAAAGAAAAAAATGCTACGGAAGTTTCATTTTACTAAAAGTCTTCCAAAAGTTTTGTGGATCTAACTTTGACTAAGATAGGAATCATGATTCAGTATTACTAATACCTTACGTCTAAAATGATTTAAAACGCTATACTTTTTAAGTCAGACAAAACCTCAAAGCATATAGCACTTTACTTATTTATTAAACCGTTAATTTGATTTCAGAGAAGTCGTTAAAACGACAGAACTTTCCAATAAGAACCAAACTTACATCATTAGAGTTGGAAAAACATATGCCATCGACAAATTGATAATTACCTTATTTTGAATTCTGTTCGAATTGACTTTTGTTTTATTTTCCTATTTAAATTTGTTCGTTTTGGAATTTAATGGAGGTTATATTGGTTTATTTTATAATTGTGCTGATATCGAATGACAATATCTTTACTAATAGATACAGTTTGCTCGGCTAACCTCCTTTTTGGTATCTAGAAACGAGTTTAAAATATTATGTCCTTTTGGGTATTGGACAATTCATTAACCATGGAGCTACGATCAGAAGATAGGAACTTTACCTCTTCAGCTTCGTCATAATAATACTGTTGGAAAATTTTATACTAACCCACTTCCGAAATATAATAACATCATACGTCATAAAAACAACCATAGTAACCACAAACATGATGAGAAAACATTGTTTTTCACTTTACGGCTTTCTAAACAGGTATAAAAAGTAAATGTGTCCGTGGAGTAAGAATAAAGTATTTATTAAGGGCGGCATCGGAAAGGGGTCCGTTGATGCCCTATTCCTAAGGGACGTCCGACCTTAGGCTTTGTTTTTATGTAAACCTATAAATAAACGGACACAATTTCATTATTTTGGGCAATAAAATAATAATTATGAAAAAAGCAAAAAACCCAACTGAAAAAGCAACCACTAACTAAAACTAGAAAAAAATACTCTATAATTTAGTGTGAAGAGTATACAGTTCACCGTACATTATATTTTATTTGATACTTTCATAAATAACAGATGTATTTTAATGTATTAAAGATAATTATGATTTATACTTAAAAAAATAATGCAGGTGGGACAAATAAATTTACAATCAGTACAATTTGTATCTAGCATTAGTCATACATTAATTAAACCCTTTTGTAGAAATCTTAGTACAGACAATGTTTGAGGAATTTGTTTATCTCGCCTGAAGGTCTGTAACACACGGTAGGAACGTAAGAAAATTAAAAAGAAAAAGGCAAGAAAAAGAAACACCTTTCAAATCTTTACCGACACGTCTAAATCTATTCCCAGCTCGCTTGACCTGCAATCCACCCATACGTTCAACATTTACAGCCCCATATAGTGTGCAACATCCCATAAGTTCGGGAACCCCTAACCACTGCTCCTAATAACGTTCTAAGCACAGTGAAGCTGCGTCCAGAGGTGAACGACCTCTCTCGGGACACCTGCTGATGTTATTGACAACAAAACTGTGTTTTCTTTTATTTCCCTCTTGGTAACGGACACAAGTGAATTTGTTTTGTCTGTTTCTGTAGCTAATGCCTGATACACGTGCTAAGTAGTTGTGATTATTATTGGTTTTTTGCTTCATACTGTGCTATTGTTTGTTTTATTACAAAACAGGCAGAGAAGATTAACTTACCTAAGTATCCTAATTAAAATAAGTGACTTATACAAATAGAATCACATTTGTAAAAAAAATCTTTGTTAAGAAGTTTAAATTAATTCAACAAACATTCATGTAACTCACACTAGAAATTGAATTGAAGTAACCCAAAAGTGGTTACCCCTAGTAAAGCATTAAAATTGTTTTAAAAAAATAGGCCAAGCACAAGCAAAAACAGTCTGCCAAGGGTACACTGTACTACTTAAGTATCAGTCGGCAAGGCTTTGTATTCTCCCATGTTAATCTCCTTGATACTTTTATCCTCAAAATAATATCATGAAACATGATCAAAAACGGGATCCTCACAAAAATCTGTCTGTATCACCGCCGTTGTAATGCACTCCGTTATTTTGTATTATACTTCAATTTTATTTTATGTTGATCCCGAGCTCCCAAAAATGGCTGCTGAGGGAACAGTAAAACCACGGCTTACATCGCGTTTTGCTAACCTGGCTTTTCGAATATAAAGAATTCATGGCAAAGAGAATTTTTGAGGTAAGACACACTTGGTTGTGAATTTTATCTTTATATGACTCAAACGTTGGTTTTTATTCACTGACGTTGAATGCTCTGCAAAGAGTTCTCTTGCCTGCTTTACTTCACGAAACATTTATGGAGTCACATACTGGTGTTATGGAATCTTTTTGATGTTCATGAATTACAAAAACATTTCTTCATGAAGTCAGCATTATTGCATGCATGTTGTTGGAAGCAAGTGTATATTATAAATTGGCTTACACTATTAAATACTTCATGCACACCTCTATCGTGAAGAAATATTGTAGTATTTATAATTTTACAAATATTTATGTAGGTAAGTATACTGAATACTTGCTTCTTTTCAATATGTTTCAATGACATACGAGTATAAATGTACTGTAACATCAAAGCACCTTTTTAGATCCATTGCATCATTTTAGATCAACCAATCAGCAATCTCATTAATCAGAAACTAGAGTTTGTGTTAAGCCGAGACGAATTTTTATCCTGAAAGCTATTTCCCAATTTTGATCTGGGTCAAAGTTTTCGAAAAATTGCTTTTCTTAAAACTGACTGTCGGATTTCAAAAGTAACTAGAGCATATAAGGCTCATCATTTTTCCCCGAATCGTTGTCATTCCAGAATCCGGGCTATAATAATATCATATCTCTGTACCTTGAAAATGCCTTAACAATTCATACAAATGAAAGTGTAATCGTTAAGGTAAAGGCCGCCTGATATACGCAACTCTCTAACCATTTCCATATTCAAGAGACGAGTAAAGGAACACTATCTGTCCACTTAACTTCTTTATTTTTGTTTCAATTTTAATTATATATGCTTTATTGTTTGTCCTGACCTTCTTGTTATATTTGTATAATAGCTTTTGTCTTGTTGTTTTTTTTTTTTTTTTTGTTTCCTTCTTTTTTTATTGTACACCTACCGTTGTTTCTGATTTATGTCTCCTTTTGCAGGTCTGCTGGAAGAGATTTCTTGAAGAAATAAGCAGTACCTTTGTACACCTCATTCCTAATTAAGTGTTTCTGTATATATATTTGTGTACATAAATTGTTAAATAAATAAATAAATAAAGTGTAAAGGCAATCGAAGGCCTAGTTGTCCATTTTCAGGTACCAATTTCACATGATATTAGAATAAATCCATTCCACAGTGCCCATGAGACAGGCGGCCCGACCATTCGCAGTCCCAAGCACGCAATACATACAAACCGAGATTGTAGAGGATTTCCAAAATTCTCCTCGATTTAGTAGAAACTAGGTTGAAACGGGTAACGTACATATGTTATGTACTACTTCGTTTAAATTCTTGCTTACTCTTTAGACGACCCGACACTTAGAGCACCTTTGGAATGACGGGAATGCTGAGTTGTTGTTAACTAAACATTCGTTCTAAAGAGGATGTAATGTGACAAGTTGTGAGAATTACGAGTATGTTTATTTTAGATTTCAGCAATATATCTGGCTACTAGAAAGATGTTTGCTTCTATATTTTCCACGTGTACGTATTTACTGTCACTTAAGTTGAATACATGCCAACTAAGATATCACAAATTCTATTGTTTCAGCTACTTAGAATCGAATCACCCAAAATAATACTTGTTGAATTATGTAGGTACTGACATTACAGACATGGTCTACTTTTGCGTAAATTTGCAGAACGTGTATTGAAAAACAAAATTCACCATCGAAAAACTAAGCAGTCAGGAAAAATGAAGTGAAGCGTTAAATCGAAAATAGCGTACGTCGTACAACCCCTAAATCGTTTGCCACTAAATCATATTCACTATAAAGGTCCGGATAAAACTGTAAATATTCTTTATGCATTTATTGTGCCGCGGTAATGCACACAAATCTTCTGTTTTGTAATATCGCAGCGTGGGTGTAGTATGCTGTTCAATATTGGTTGTGTTTTACATCTCTTTATTCATCAACATTTCAGTCCGAATTTACCCATTACTTTTATTTATCATATTTATATTTTTTTTCTCGGTTCTCAGATTTCATCTTTCATGCATAACATTTTTTTTAAAGAAAACAACTCCTACACTAACGAATTTAATCCTTACATCGCGGGGGTTTTCACAGACATTCAATTCACATGCTCAAAGACACCCAAACTCAGATCAAGCCTTTGTGGATCGCACAAATTCTTGTCCTACGCGGGGATCGAACCATAACGAAATATTTTTTGTCCAAGTTTGCTAATCAATACAGTGATTCACATGAAACCACAGAGCAAAATTGTAAGAATGCAAAGAATTCCCTTAGTCTGTGTAAGCTGACACCAGCATTAGCATTATCCAGTTTACGAGATTTCTCATCTCTATGAGTCAGTTGGCTGGCAATGTCATCGCCGGGAAGGCCTGTGAGTCATTACTTCATCTCATTTGTTTGTCATAAGTAGTCTTCCTAGCTAATTGGAAAATTGCTAGAGCTCACAGCTTTACACCATAATAAGAGGTATTTAAGGAGAATTACGTAGCTTCAGTATCAAGTGACATTAGTTAACTGGGTTTTATTAGTTTGCTGTTTATTAAATAATTGCGGAACGGCGTGGGGTCCTTTGTTTGTAAAATTGTTGAGTGATCGTCGTCGAGGACATTCGAATGTTTGCGCGGTCGATCTCTGTGTAGAACCGATATTTGTTTAACCTAGTTCTTTTGACTGAGCTAGGTCAAACTGTACTTTCGAAACGTAGTATTTCTGTTTTATAGATTTTTAGTATATTTATTTACCAACGTACAGGAATTTATAACATATTTTTTATTAGTATTATAAATTATTACTTTACATGGTTGTTTAATTTTAAATAAGAGTAAAAATCATTATGTATTACGTTTCATAAGTGTTATTACAAGACAGCATTCTTAGAAATTTAAAGAAAGCAACAAACGCCAGTAAATTTAATTACAAATGTCGTGAGCCGAGAAATTCTCAACTCGGTGGGATTCAAACATCCGCTTTTACTTAATTTATGACCGATTCGTTTTCGCTAATTAATTTCAACTCTTATCCAATACGCTTAATTGGAGTTACAGAGTTTGTTCCTAATTTATCAGCAAGTTTAATACTACCGCAATGAGTTCGCAACCGGAGTTCCACGGAAATTTAACAAAACCGGGCTCCCTCTTTTTGTTTTACAAGCCGGAATAAGTGTTTTTCTATTACTGGACGTTTTTACAGCCGTATTTCAATTAGCATAATTAATTACTGTCAAAGGAATCTGTGAGACTGAGATCTCAAACAAGAAGATTCTATTTGATTCTCCATGTACTAACAGAAAAATAGTAATTAAAAAAGATATTTAGCTTTTCATTAACATGAGAAAATCTTAAGGAAAAGTGTCACGGTTTTAACGGATGCCTTCATAACCCGGTGGGTTAGTGGCACGAAGACGTATGTTATTATAACGTCAACCCATATCACGTAGCTGCTTCGTAAGTGGGATATTTTATTATGACAGCCCTTTGTATCCTCCATAAGATAAATGCCCTGTACATAGTTAACTGAAGAAACGGACTGACATCGTACGGAAACACAAAGCCTAACAAAATGGAGTTTTGTCGATCATTTATTACAAAGGTCAATTTTTCCGGAGCCTTTGCTTTTAATGTCTTGTCCTCTTACGGCTGACCTTTTCATCTATTTTACTCAATGTTTGTTGATATATGAATTAACTGGAAAATTTCTTATATTGGTGTATCTTCAAACTGGGTTATTGGAGCATCTAAATAAAGAGAGACTGGAAGTCGACCTCAATACTTGAGACTAGGTAGTAGGTAGAAAGATGCATTTTAAAATTGTTGTTGCAAAAATGTTACCTAGAGCAGACAATGAAGTCTGAATAAAAGAAAATAATTACAATATTCCATATATGTAGTGTAAATAAGATTTTTTTATTTATATTATATTAAATTTAACGGACAACTAAATTATTTACTACTAAACCAAAAATGTTAGTCTGTAGTTCGTTTTCAGTGTTACCGGAGGCAAATACGGCTCATAAACGAACTCGTTTCTGCTTAAAACCTGCTACTACGAACGTTTTGTCTCAAGTAGACGCTGAAAGAAAATTCAAGCGTTTGTTTATATGCTGAATACGTTTTAGGGTCCCGCCAATCCTATCCTTTGTCCTTATATTTTATCGAAACTGATATAGAATATGACTTCTTTCGCAATGTTGTGAAGTGATCTGCGTTGGGTGAAATATGACAGAATTGACTGAGGTAATGAAATAATGCATCATGGAACTTCATGCATTTAATGTAACTGAGCACTGATTATTTAGGACTGGTGAAACTACAGTACTTTATACTACCTTTATTTAACAATGTTCCAACACACAAACTTATTTTTTTTTCTCTATTGAATTGTATACGACTATTAAACATTTAAAGTACGACCAAAACAGCAAAATAATCATCACGGAATAATCTAGACTAACATACACATTTGTTAAAAAATAGAGTTTCTAACTTTTTCCACATACCTGCAAGCAAAAAATCTAGGTTGATATCAAAAAAATAGTCAAGCCGCACACCAAATATAAAACTTTGTGAATAGCGATTTAATTTCCGGGTCCATTCCACGTAGCAAACTTTCACTGGGCCGAGATTGAATAAAAATACAGCTTGTGCGTTCCTTTAAATCGTCCTGAGAAAGTTATTACGGTATAGTCGGAGGCAGGAAAGGTTAATGACTTGTACGTGATGGGCTTCCTAAGACGCACCTAGACGTCTGGAGTTATAGTCGGTAAATATATCTCAGAAGACATCGTAATACTCTCGGTTTTTCTAAGATTTCAGCAGATACGGCGTAATGAAAAGAAGCTTACGAGACATTATTTTGTCCGGTCATGAAATTGAAATGCAGAGGGAGTTTTGCGGAACAAGTGGAGTGGGTTCCATGTTTAGACCGAGTTTCATATGATTTGATTACCTTTAAGCAAAGAACTGTATGAATTATCTTCTATTGCTCTCTTTCTAATAATTTAAGGTTGCTTTCATATCATGTTTTCCTTCTTTTCGTCATCGCAGCATTTCTCAAAGATATAGTCCTCCTTTACTCGAATACCTACTCAGACATCTTTATTACACTCTTTCTAACGAGACAAACTTTCTGCCATACAAAAATGCAATGATAACTTACGAAGCGATCTTCAACACATGCTGAAAACATTTACGTTGAGGGTGACAGAACCCGCACGTCAACAGAATATATCCATCGGTGTCTTTTTTCGTTGACAAGCGAGTGGCATGCACTCGAAACGAAGGCATTTCATGGTATCAGTATTCCATTCCCGTAGTGGAGGGGACACGTCCCGCAGCATTTCATTACTGCATCCCTACTGGGCTGACTCGAGACGTATCATGCGATATATTTTTAAAAAGATGTTGCACTTTTTGTTTTGTTCCTCATTTGGTTGGCACGCTCGCTGAATATTTTACTACTGAGTATGTTACGGTTGTTCCGCTTCACAATAGTTGTAAAATTCAAGCAATTTATGGTGTATGACTCTAACTTATTGCTTTAGCATTTGCTACATGAAACCTCGTTTAAGATTCCTACGAAACGTAAATTAAAAGTTATATCAAATTCTGTTCAGTCATTTCTTAGTTATATTTTCAAGTGCTTATTAAATACTGATAAAAAGTACAGATTTGGGATGATAATAATATAAATAAAGAGTGCAATCTTCAAAAGTATGTAATTATATTATGGTTAATCGTACTGTCCACGGCTTTACAGATCATACATCTGTTTCAAAAATATTCGTCTCGATACCAGATTGAAACAAAAACCTTTTCCAAAAGACAAAGGACTATCAGTGTTTCCACTTCATGAGAACAGATCCACGCTTAACAGCGCTGATCCCTATTCGTCGCACGTTTTGAGTTTTATTGGAATTAAGTTATACGGAACCCTTTATTTCCACCGACGTTTTGGTGGTATTACCGCGGATTACCACTTTCGAAAGGGTGTGACTCACAAACCGGAACAATGTAAAATAGACACATTTTACGTATTTATGGACCCCTAATCCTTATTACGTTACGTAGATATTATATTTATTCATTCCGAATATAAATCTCAATTTGCGAGGGATCCAAATTGAAGGTAGTACGCGTATTGTGATATTAATTTGTATTTGGAATTTAAAGGTCAAAAGTTCTGATGATTTATATATTGGAAAATGTTGGAAAATATTTTTCATTTCGGTTACAATAAAATTAGGTTTTTATGAATTTCTCGGAAAAAGTTTTCTGTCTGCTGATAGCTATTTCGATAACAATTTCTAAAACAATATTAAATATTTTTTCGACAGGTATAAAAAACCGTAATGAAGATTTATTGGTTGGCTGTTTGATTCATAAAAATATTATACGCCTTCTGACGTAGTCGGCTAAATGGGACCAAATTACGCTGAATCAATTATTTAAGACGTTAATTAGCTTAGTACATTCTGGATTATAGCAATTATGCTTAATTATTTACGTAAGCCTCTAATCACAATCAATACATTGACACAGCTATTACCTACCGATTGTATTGCAACATAAGTGAGGCTTGTATTATTCAATGGCAATCTAGATCAGGATAAAGGTAATCTTGCATAAATGGCTACCTAATCAAATATAATAATACTAATTTGAATTGCGAAACTTTTTCATCTTGCATAAGAATAAAAAGAATGATCACGTCATAATAATTAAAATTTTTCTTCTTTACGGAATTGTTGGACACTAAGATATTATGATGACAGAGATGAAAGCTATAATTTACTTTATATCGTTGTGGACTCAAAAGGCCTATTTTATAAATCTGTTAAAAATCAAAAGTTACTCAATTAAAGTTATTTAATTTGAATAGCAAAAAGCATTATAAATAGAAAAATACTGTTACTCAGCAGTCATGGAAGATAAGGGTAGATAAAATTTCTGACTTACGTACGCAAAAGTGACGTGATAAGGGTTTATCATGCTCGTTCAACATTATAATCCTCATCTGTCTAGTCTTCTCCCAAGCTACTTTGGGGTCAACTTTCAGTCTCATCGGATTGAACTAAATATTACAGCACTTTACATGGTGCCTCTCATATTATTACGATTTTAAGAATTATTTTTGGAGTTATCGAAGCGTGACAGAGCACTAAACGGTGTAGAGCGGCATCTCTGTTCCACAACTGACAAAATATTATGGATTAAGGAGGTGATGATAGGTACTTTGATCTGACCTGCTCAATCCAACTTACTATGTATAAACATTAACTTGCTAACCCACTAGATCATCTAAAATTATATAAAGAAATCTTAATACATTCGTAAGTCCATGCGTTTGTACCACAGAATTGCTAGCTTGTAAAATACACAATAAATGTAAATTATACGTAAGGTAACAGGCGAAGGAATCGCTAGGGGGTGCGACGTAGTAATGAAATTGGTCGTACAGTCGTACTCGTAAACTATTGTGCGTTTTTATGATTCATCTGCAATGTTTGCTAAGGCCCTCACATGGGACAGCATAGTACGCTCGCGTGCAAAGGCATTTGTCGTAAAACTTGTATTGTTTTAAAAGTATCCAACGAAAGTATGATTACTACATGAATATTGTATTATACTTGATCTATTTTATTTTGACACTTTCCTCTATACATACATAAAAAACAAACTACTATCGTTCTATTTTCGAATTTTAAATTTTTATTTTCTGCAATAAAATAAAAAAATAAAATTCGTTGTGACATCAAAATAATAATTCGTACATAGAGAGTTTTTCATAAAAGCTAGCAATTTATTAGCATGTGAATTCAATTTACCAATGAATCGTTTGAAGTTTGACAAAACTAACTTTTTTTATTGTGTTCGCTTTATTTATTTTTTGCGTAAGTACCTATTCTAAAAATACATATCTCTAGCCATCCTATTTAATCAACTTTAGTTCACCTAAATGAATAAATTGTGCGATAACTTCTCTATTATCTTTATTATCTAGAATAGTAGCTATTGCATTTCATCAACAATCCCATACTTGGGGATACGACAGTCCAGAATTTGTGCAGTGTTCGCGTCTAAGTAAATTTGGTCATCTCACCCAATCCGTGTTTACGAGGGGCCCAGGGGTCAGCCCTGCGTGAGCCATCGAGATTTGAGGGCCCTCTAACTATGAATCATTGCTGCGAAGACGTATCTTATTTAATTTGCTCTCCACTGTTTTATTTCTATTTTCTTAGTCACCCTTAGTTACGTGTCTTTCGAAGAAAAATAATTGTGTTATTTGGAAAATGGTCGAATTGTCACGTTCGTGTTTTGTTTGCCGTTCTATCTTTAATTTGGGATTGTTTATGTTGCTCTAAAGAGTAAAGCTTTATGGGTAAGTTTTATGTTTGGGCTGTGTTTTGGTGAACCTTAACCTTAATTTCATTTGTTTCGTCTGTGATTGTACGTGAAGTACTATTAACCTGCTAGGTTACAACAGAGCTAGGGTTTATAGTCTTCGGTTTTCAATAAAATTTATTTATTTTGGGAATTGGGGATTGGGGATTTAAAACAAAGTAAAATATACTAAGCAATAGAAAATAACCTTTCATCTGGCGCAGTCTGGGTATTATGAATTTAATAGGCAGATTATAACTCAATATAAATAAAAAATATAGGTATAAAATTTGTATTCAGCTAAAAGTTTTCCTGTTATTAATTACGTGGCCATAAACAACAAACATAAGACAATCGCTTCACAAATTACACACATTGTTTGTCACCTCAATTGGAGCTTTGTTAATCCCTGAGGGAAACAGGCTTACGGTAATCGTTACCGACGTACCCAAGGGGTGACGCGGACGGTCTAAGAAACACAACGTATCGAAGACTACACATGCAGGTAATTTTGAAGCGGATTATGTATGAAAAAAAAATATTATTTAAATGCCAAAATTCACCGAGACATTGCTCAAAATGGTTTCTGAACCAATAAATTGCTGGTAATTTTCTTTCTTAATAATAAACGTATAAGTTTTAATATTGATTCTGCTTGAAATAGTCGTGGGAAATTTATTAAGACCGTACCACGCCAGCAATTATTTCCTCAAGCTAATCCTCATACGCTACCTTACGTGACTGCGTTATTTTATCTAAAAACACACGAAGGAAGTTTTCTAATAAAAGTGTTAAAAGAATTCGTTTGCCGGCTAAATTGATGTGTACGTATTTATTGTAAATTTTCCTTAACAGCGACTTAGCAAGTCACGTACCGCATTTCTTTTCATACAGTCTTATTCGGAATTGGGCTTATATATAGAATTGAATTTCGGCTATGTCTTATATTGGATTGATCAAGAGCGTTTCGTTATTGCGTGACGCAGTATTGTTGGTTATTAATTTAAACGCTTCAATTAATGCAATGTACTTCGCAATTGCCAAGTCATAAACGGGTGCTGAGAGCGATGATAAGAAACTCCTTTATTAACAAAACTGAAGCAAATTTTCGTAATACTACTAAGCTCCAATCTGTCAGAAACAAAAGTTGTGCAAAAACACCGAAACAGTGAAACTATGACGGTACGAAACTAATAAGTTCTGCCCACAAAGAAACTACAAGAGGGAGAAATATTAGGACCCTCAATAACTAACATGGCAACAAGAAAAAACTATACACGATACAGTATGTAGCAGCAAAGCGATTAAAATGAAGAGGCATTAGCATTTATGTTAATTTTAGGGAATTTTGTAACTGTACTCATACTGTTCATATAATGCAAGCCCGCGAGAGCTCTCGTAATACAAGTTTCATGTACGAACTCAGTGCGACGGAAAAATTAAATCCACGCCGTAATACCGAGCTCGAATGAACAATTTGTTTATTATTAAACGGGAATATTGCTTTCTTTGTAATTGTTCGTGGAACCCACTGTTACTGAGGATTTAATTACGATGCGACCAGAAATGAATCTGATTGTGTTGGTTGTTTATGATTTTTTGAACATAATCGCAATAAAAACTTACTTCGTCTAAATTATAATTTCAGTTTTCCCTTTCTGACTTCATATTTATTGATGGCAAAAGTATTTGTCGCCTGCGGGAGTCAAACCCGCAACACGTGGCGCAGTGTTTGGCGTTGACCTTTTTTTGCCACTTCACTGTTTTGGAGACAAATTGTTTTCTCTATAAAAAAAAAAAATAAGCTTTTCGCCTCCAATGCATAAATATTAGTTAGCAGAGTCCACACAAACAATAAGTATAAAATAAACTTCAACTTAATTTCATTAGCAAATATTTGATGTACCTAAAAAAAGTAGTTATTTTTGTAATACTGTTACAAACTATAAATTTTCCTGTAGAGTGTTTTATTAATACACAGCTTAAAGAAGATAAACACTTACTGCACACTTAGCATATCTAAGCATTATTAGAAGGATTTAATCTCTCTACTTTAAAAGCAAAGTTTGCTTTTTAGCAATGTTTGCTCCAAAAGCAGATAATATTACTAATCTCAGTCAGAGATTCCTAAATCTCTACATACAAAGAGAGAGCTTCGTAGTAATTGTAGAACATCAACCACCCGCTAGCTACACTACTCTACACAGTCTACACTGCTGTTCATTGCTAGCTGCTATTAACGAACACGTTTCATTCAGCTCTCCTTCAGCTGCCTCAAGAGCATTTATTTGCTAATTTACTATTTCGTGCTGCGCTTTTGTGATCATAATGCACCGTTGAACACTCTTTGTGCCTTTAATGAGAGTTTTGCTCCCAAACTGAGAAGGTAATTTAAAAAACAATTTGTACCTGTGATACGTGAAACTGAATTACAAAAAGCTGTAATGGTTAGTATTTAGTTTTGGGCTACGTTTGTTTTAGTACCCTAGATTAATAATTTGATTTATCTGCATATTCCAAGTATTCTTCAAATCATTTGTCATTTGGAGAATCAAAATGTTGGGGTCAACAAGAACTTGTTAATTTAGATCTATTGCCTGAAATGTCGCTTTAGTTAGAATTAGAATGATAAACGTCCATTCTATTGAATAGTTTGAATATTAATCAAAATTTCAACATGCTATAAAACACAATTTGTCGCGAGTGCAACTGACGCTAGCCACAAGGGTTAAGCCAACCCTGTGACTGCCACCGTCCTTCATAATTAATCGGGAAACGGGTCGCGCGGTAACAAACGGGAAACACGCTTCGTGCGACATTTCATCCGGCGGCCGAACATCGGTCTCTGTTATTTCAATGGGAGATTGAGACCCTTTTGTGTTTTTTGAGTGTCCAATTTAGCCTGCGGCGATTGAATGGGTTAAAACTCCTATTACTATAGTGGGACCTAAAAGCGTTCACCTTTTCACACATGCGATTGGTAGACTGGTTCCTAGCGTAAAAAGGTGAGGCGAATAGACTGCGGAATTATTCACTTTGGTGTCAGATTGGAATTTCTAAAAGAACACTATGGGCTTTGCAGGTGATTCCAATCAACACTAACGCTTTTACAATAGAGAGATTTTGAGTCCCTAAAAAAAATTCATTCCTTTTCAAAGACTGTCCAAGCTCTTAAAGGTCATCATCACTTTTTATAGTTTTCAATTGTTAAAGCAATAGTTATGTTGAAATTGTCACTGTGGTAACATACACGAATTCTGTGCATTGGTTTTGTAAACAAAATTTTAAGGAAGATGTAGCTTATTTATCTATACTCTTCTTGCGAGTAAGCTGAAAGTGTAACATTAGAGTATAGCCCTAACTAGGGCACGTTGCTAAGCACTAACAAATATTTGCGGTACGTGACTAAGCGCTGTACCTTGGTATGCTGAACTAGGATCCAGACTGTATTGTATGCCTGCATACTAAACTTTACGAATATACTCTTTATTGTAACAGTATAATAGATAGATAAATATCGGATATTTTGACAAAAGTTGCTCCATCAGTTCTTTGACGAAGCAAAAATTTGTTTAATAATAAACTGACTGCAAGATATTGAAAGATACCTTTGAAAGCTTAATGTTTTATTTCCATTAGGTACGAACGCAGGTAAAACGTAAATTTTTATAATTACTTTCGTGAGGATGATTCAAACATAACCAGTTCAACTCGCGATCCCGCCGCCGCGTCACGTCATAATTAAGGACTCCGGATGGGTTCGAAACTAGTCGGGCTATCCCGATAAATACGCGTGAGTAAACCGTTATCATTTAAGGAAAACGTAAAATTTAATGTTTTTAGTCATTTTGTTAATTTACCATTTTTAATTCTGTTTCGCATGTCACGTAAACAAATTCAGAATAAAAATATGAGGTTAGAATAAAAATATAGCAAAAATGAAGGTTGGAGGTCCTTCCCCATCCTGGTGGCAGTCCAGTCAACCGTTCAATATTGAGACCTTTTGTTCTATTTAAACCATGGTCGGTATTGATTACATTTTCATCACCACAGACACAATGGTGTTCTAGCGTGTACTCTACGTACATTCCACGTTTTGCGAGAATCAAATTCAGTGTTCACAATAGACCATTGTTCATAGGAATTTAAAAGTCTGGGATTTAAACTGTGGCTACATTTTAAGACTATTTTGCAGAGTTTAGGCAATTAATGTTAGATGCGGGAAAGTAAAGTATGGGTATATAGAATTAAAAAAAAAAACAGCTCGACTAAACTGAAGTCAGATTGATAGAAGTTGTACAGATAAAGAAGACATTTTCCTCCGCTCAGGAAAAACCATTACCAATTTATTCAGAAATGTGTGCGAGCAACATGTAGGTGTATGTCTGTAGGCAATATTTTCGTAGTCATACCGCTACGTGCGAATTGGCCCAGACCGCAAAACAAAGCCATCGACAGTTTTTTTATATTCAGCTGAGAGGATATCTCATTGATCTTTTATTGCGTTTACACAGGGGGGATAAAATCACAACTTCGGCGAAGAAATGAACTGAAAGGAGAAAGGGTTGGCGCAGACACGACTTGAATAGACAATACTCATTCAGAATGTTGATTTGTTAAATCGCTACTCGCATACCAATGGTTTTGGCCGGTTTAAAATTAAATTGTTCTATGAAAAGGAACATGAATACAGAAAAGTTATTCTTGCATTCGTCGCTCTGAAATTTTATTGAAACACTTTTTTCTCGACGTTTACAGTTTGAATTGAATGTTCTTTTATTATGCGTTTTGTTGGAGGATTTGCTTGAGTTTTGCGGTTTTATAATTTTTCGTATTTCATATTCTAGGCTTTATCTTCTTTAGAATTTTTTGTAATATTTTTGGATGAGTTGATTTCAAAAGTGCACTAAATTGAATTAAAGACTGAAAGGCAAAAGTCAAACAGTGGAACAGCATATTCGAATCCTAATAAACATTAAATCGTTTCAAAAGTTGTTTGAAAGTTTAAAATGCGCGTAGTTAGCGACTAACTATTGTCGTGTTAGTTTGATGCTCTGAGCAGATACAAACTAATTAGGCAGCGAACTCATATGTTGCGTATAAACTAGAACTAAACTAACGAACAACTTCTAATTATGACGTTGATTAATTATTTATTACTTAAAGTTGAGCGAACGTAGCTTTTGATTCCAGAACGGTATTTAATATTCATAATGCAAAATCATTTTATGAATTCTGGTATTATTCGTAACTCGCACTACTATATAATTGCAGGTTCTAGTTATCTTTCCCTTACCTTATTTTTCCCTTCCTTACTTTACATTATTCTTTTATCATTATACCTTTGCATGTATTGAAACATTTAGAACTAAAATATGAAAACAGTTTCACAGAATCCATTTAAAAATCATATTTTATTTTACACAATCTTTAAGCCATTTAAAAATCGTATTTTAATTTGACATAATCTTTAATCAATTTAAAATTCGTATTTTTATTTTACATAATCTTTAATCCATTTGAAAATCGTATTTTAATATTACATAAGGTTTTCCAGATTTTCTGAAACTTACTACCTAGCTAGATCTACCTGCCTACCGCGCACATTTCCGTAGCAAGTTAATACCCTTCTGTTCTTAGAGTTAATATCTCCTCGCGATGTAATTTAAGTGAGACAGTGTGTTGGATTACGCGCGATGCACTGCAGAACATATTTCCTAATAACACTTCCAGTCCCATCTCAGAGAGATTCTTTGAAATAAAGTCAAGATTTTCTTTTATTTGTTGGTTATTAAGAATATTGTATATTACGTATGTTGATTATTATTTGATGCTCATTACCACCTTATTACGTAGATTATATTGTTAGAACCTAATTACGTCGTAATCTAAAAGTTGACAAGGTATAACACAATCATTGTGCAGTAGGTAGCTATTGCAGATACACACATACCCAAAGACTCATTGATTTTTAGTTACTGCAACACAAATAATTAACCCCGGGCCATAGATCTACAGAATCCCAAACTCGCGCTATCGGACAACTGCGAAACAAGGGTTAATCTGTAAATCACGTCAACTTCACACTACCGTTAAAACCTAAATACACGAAACTGTTTTCAACGAGAGCCCCGTTTCGTCAGTAGGTCTTATCGCAAGGGAATAAGGTTGAGAGTCTTTTTAGAATTGGAAATGCGTTCGGATATCCGCAATTAAATGGGCAGAGACGCCGTACATCAGCGGGTGGTGAGAATGCGCCCCCTAGCGGACAATCACGAAATGCTTTTATTTTTTCAGCCGCCCAACGTTTATTGCCTCATCAGAGGTTGTTATGGTCTGGGGCGCTGCAGTTACCGCCGCCATTGCAATTTATACACGTTTGCGTAAGTAACTACATATGTAACACCCCAAGCCGAGTACTTTTAGAAAGTTCGTGAAGTTCAATGAGGAAATACGGCAGTCTGAAAAGGTTTTCCGTTTAGTTTGCGAACGCTAAATATTCAGATAAATTTCGAAAACCCGTTTTACGAAAACTCGACTATTAAATCTTACTATAAGCTATAATTGTTGAGTCTTGAGTCAACCTCCATGATTAACATCTTTACACACGATCACCTTTGACTAGTTTTCAAGAAACTATCCCAGAGGCCATAGACTTCCTACCTTTTAATTCCTGTAACTATAAAGCAGGCTCTATAATCTTAGACATACATCCACACCACCTTCAGCGAGCTCACGCAGGCATGATAGTAACTCATTAGTTTAATTAAATTAGTTCTGCCACGCTAGTAATTATAATTGCGAGCCATCATAGTTCGACAGCGCGAAACGTTTAATCAGCCTCGGTAATTACATGCCGAAGTCAAACATTAGGTATATAGTAGGTCTAATACTGTGTAATCAATTGTTACGTACCTATATGTGCGTGTGATGAGTACTTTAAGGGAAGGAATGTATTGGTTTTGGTAGGATATTGATCTAAATTGGCTGTCGAATTTCTATTGTTAGGTTTATAATTATTTTACGATTTTGGTATGTAGCTACTACAGGTGTCAAAGTATTGTATCAATGAAAGCTATTAAGACATGTCCTGGCCGTTAGCTGAACTTTATGTTCATGGTGGTAAAAAAATATCCTTGGTTAGCTTGTTAATAATTAACGTTGACTTTTTACTCCTGTTTTTGCAAGATTCTTTATATTTTATTTTATATCATCTTAACATGTTCTTGTCAATTTAAAGTTATGTATTAATAAAATGCTTAAAAAATTCCGGATCGAAAATCTTGTCTAATTCTCATTCAAAATAGTTTTGCTCTCCACTATTCTTCAGGCCATTTTGTAAAAATATTCAAACGTAAGAATCCAAATCGTTTATGCCGCAAAATTTGGAGCAAGACATGTGGAAATCGCGTTATGTTCAATTTTGCGTCAGCAAATAAGCACCCAATTTAGTTCAGAGTTTAATGGAACTCGATTACCCACGTAACTAAGTAGGTACCTAGATCAACTGTAGGTTTTGATAATTTAGACACATACCTAAGTATAATTATAGAGATTGGTTTAATTCAGTAAATTCTTTTATCATTAAAAATATGACGGAAATAAGTAGATATCTTTAAAATTTTCTTTGAAATCTGTTTTCCACGTCCTTTTTCACGCCTTCGCACTTTTGAAATGAAATAAGACCTAAGGCCTAAGAAAATAAGGCCTTTTAGCTCCAAAACTACAACAATAAAAGAAAATCAACTAATGAGGAACTCCTAAGGCTTTATCGCGACGCAAACGAATCAAGAACTGCGGGGAACCAATAAGAATAATGATTAACAGGAAACCGTCGGCTATCGTAGCAATAACAACATCGTCTCTTGATGAATACAGATAAATAATACTGATTATATTAGGCGTAAGAATGTATATAGATATATTGTACATCGGGGTTTATTGACCTGGTAAGCATGTTTCTATTGACTGATGTTTGTTACTGACATAATTTTTGCCTAGTTAATTATAACAGTTTTTGGATACCTAAGAAAATTTACGTATGGAAATTCGCGTGGAATTTAATTAGTTTTGTTTCTGAAATAAGACATTTTTCTAACATTAAAGTAGTCTCTAGTAGTAGTAGATAGTAGATAGTAGTAGTCTCTAGTAGATTGCTAAGTACCAAAAAAATCCTGTTAAAATCGGTCCAGCAAATTTTGAGATTAGCGGGAACAATCAGACAGACAAAAATTATAAAAGATGTTGTTTTAGTGTATGCTTAGTATTATATTCATATGCATATTGTATTAAGGAACGGTATTTCAACATTACAAACTGACTGTAGGTATAGATGTTTGAGTACCATTCAGATTTTCCACAAAAATATTTACTCCGATTAGCCAAAATTTATTCTTGATTGATATTACCTTATAAACTTAAAGGTTTAACAACTTTCTTAGCCCATATCGGGAAGTAGCACGCTAGCGCAATTTCGAACAAAACTTTAGGAAGTGCTCACTAAGTTGAGTTGGTAACAGCACTGTATGCAAACTGGGTGGCGTAATCACAGTGCTTAACACCCCGTTACCGAGACCACTTCCCGTGTCTCTTGCCGCCTACAGAACACAGAGGAGTAAGCGAATGGAGTGCTAGTTGTTGTAATACTAAAGGGATTTTTAGCGTGTCGTCGATTAAGTGCGTGGTACAGTATTGATGCTATTACGCATGGTTACACAATTGTGTTGCTATTTAGTTAGTTTCGATAAACTTTGAGACCATTACTACTGTTAGAATAGACAAGTAGAAAAAATTAAACCCATGAAGTGAAATGGTGTAGTAGGTGGGTAGGTAGGTCACCGGATAAAAAAAAAGCTGGGTAGTGTAAGGTAGGGTAGTTGGTATTTATCTATATTTCATTTTGTTGTTGCTCCACGTGATTCATTTACTTCTCTATTTATTTCGTAGTTCACGAAAATCCACTTTAGACGAAACTAGACTAGATTAAGACGCTGTTTTGCGACGAAGATTCGATGGCACCAAGTTTTATTAAAATCTTGAGTGCTGTTCCGCATGTTCATCCTTCTCTTCAAAGTAAATTTAAAACGGTTTAATAGTTTTACGGCGAAGTCAAAGGAAAATGAGGACCTTGTTCTTCTGCGAGGTGATGGAAGATGGGACGAAATAGACATTTTCTTTGTTTTTATTTTTTATGAAGAATACTCTTTTTTTTCTTCATAAAAAAAATTACTAGACATCAAAATTAGTGTAAATTAGTTAGAATTTGATACAATGTTATTATAACTTATCTGCTAATTTAGTTCAAAATAAATTTGAATAAACTTCTTTATTATAAACATGAGTCAATTTATGACAAAATATTATTGGATGCAAATCACAATTTCAGAATTCATGAAATTGCTAGGAAATATGTTATTTTATGATAATTCGTTTATTTGGCAATAAACTTTATTTAAATAAAACCTGTTACTAATTTTAATCTGTATCATTTTAGATACATTTTGTTTGAAATTTCTGAAAATATGTGTATATTTGTAACTGTCGTACTTCACTATTATTATTATACATACGTGTCGTGTTCACAAAGATATATTAAATCCTAGATAGTGCAACATACAGCAGTGAGTCCCCAAAAGATTAATTCTCAGTTACAGGTATTATACAGGATACTCGTATTTGTAGAACATTACCAATGTCTACTATACGCCAAGTGCGACGGATTTGAACCCAGCATGTTGCAAATATTTTAGAGACCCTTAAAAACATTTGTCTTTGAGGTGTTCCCTGAAAATTAAATTTGAATATTTGTTAAAACTGCAGCGACAAAGGGGTAAATAGAACTTGTCGAAAACAAAAGTATACTACTATTTTTAACTATAAGCAGGTATATATACGTAGGTATCTGTACATTTTGATGTTAGTATTAAAGTATTCATATTATTATGTATTTCCTTTATTTCGCTTATTAAAAAATATGCCATGATTAAAAGTAGCAATAGGTAGTACACACTTTTGTCAATTTAATCTGGCACCAAAAGCAGACATGGAACTTCGTTAATCAGTTTCCAAATTTTTACTTAAAGCCTCCAAAATGAAGTCTCTCTTGTTTTCGGCTTAAGAGCTTACCGTGCTTAATTAAAAGCCTTTAAACGGGTTGACTATGCGGATAATTTAAATTTTGATTAATTACTTCTCAATACTGTATAAATTTTAATTTGCATAAAAAGGTACTATTGATACTAACTATTTTATCACCTCTAAGTAATATAATTTTCTGTTCTAGAAGCGTGCTCGCGCTCTACAAGACTAACAGCTCTCTCTCTCTCTCTCTTCCTCAATTGCAATTAGATGTGAATAGCTTTGAATTCCCAGTGTTTGTAACTTTTTACGTTATCTAAATCTACCGGAAAAATACAGTAACACACAAAAAACATAGTGGTTTTAATTACTTTGCAAGAATATTTAACTTCAGTGACATTCAATCACTCAGAGCTTGAAGTAATGAACTGAAACGAAATGGAAAAGTTATCACCAATCCGATTAATTTCGAAAGCGTTTTAAAAGATATTAAGTTTCAAGTGGGGTGAATATAAAATGAAAAATCATTTAACTGTTAAAGTGAAACTAATTTGCATAATTGTCTTTGGTATTTTCTTGTTGAGTAGGACCACTAGCTTTGTCTTTTGTTTTCTTAATATGTCTAAAAAACCTAATTAAGACTTTTAATTTCAGTTTGCTACACAAAAGGGACAGAATGTTTACATTTTATTCAATTTTCGTTTTGTTTTACTTTTTTTTATATTCTAACGATTACTGAAAAGGCTACCTATTAAAAATCTAAACTCATCAAACAAAAGCAGATGTGAACGATGAAAACACACTTGTACGTACCTAACGCGTAAGTTTTTCCCTGACATCCTAATTTAGTAACAACGCCTACAACCCCCAAGGCTATAACTACAAGCAGATAAAATCAGTAAAACCTTCATCATTAACAATAATCTACAGGGATGGACAATGTAGCGAGGTGTCGCGTCGCGGCGTCGCGTCGCCGACGCCTCTCCCGTCGCCTAGCAACCGCTGCACCCCGCCATACCAGCATTGCCCCGCATTAATAACCTCCTCGGGTTTGCTGACCTCCTGGTACTTTGCACACAAATCACTACCAAGATGTTTCAAGTTTTCAATTTAAATTCCATCCAAAATGTAAGGAAATTTTACTAAGAATGCCAGTGCATCAAGGAGTACCTACATTTTCTAAGGAAAGCTATTTATTTTAAAACATTTTTTGTTTTATTAATGATATACGCTATAAATGCTAAAAACAAAATATGAACTAAATGGATGTGCAAAATAAAACACTAAAATAATTTCAAAAACATTTATTCAATACAATTACGTCCTCTCAATACCTATAGTTTTGCTTATAAGTAGTATAGCCATATTTCAAAGACGTTCTGTAGGCAGTAAAATACTTATGAAATAATATTAACAAAACTATAACTACACACAACAGCACAAATACTCTTTGCACATTCCTGCAAATGCAGCGGAAAATCGATTTTAAAACACTCAACATTAAAATAGAGTTTGCAAAGGTAATCAGAGAGAGCAATAGTACGAAGCGATTACTTCGCAATTACGTAGTATGAGAAGCAATCTACGACATAAATAATTGCTAGCTGTATCGAAACCCTTTCGTTTGTATACGGCGACAAATAAATTACCACGCTTTCTCTGATCAAAAACGACCTCAAAACCTAATTACATGAAAATTCTAAGACAAAGCATTCGTAGTAACTTAACGAGGAAATTTATATCTACAACCTTCTTTGATGTAACATCATCCGCTCTCAAATTCAAAACGTGTGTAATGAAATTCAAGAAGACTTTAACAATTTTAAATACAATATTTTAAGTCAAAAACATTATAACATAAATCTCGTTTAACAAACCTTCAACAAAGTAATCAAAAACAAAACGTTTGTTTAAACTTAGTCTTAATTAAAGTTCGCTTAAGTTTATTATATTACAGATTATAAAATAACGGTGAGGCGCAAAGATTGTTGGTAATCTCGATAATCCGGCTGGTACGTGTTGCGGACCTAATGTGACAACAAAGGGTCTATTATTTGGGACGGGGTATTACCTGCCCGGCCTTTGTCGAGTTCGCAGAAATCCGAGTCACGTGTCGCGTGATTTGAATCAGGAAAGAAACAGTGATAACGACTGGCAGGAAACAGAATAACCGACTATTAACTTCACTTTCTCATTAGACACACGTGCACAATGTAACGTAAGGTACTAGGTATTCTTGTAATCATTCACGAAATAGATTTTCGGATGTTTCGTACGACGGTATTTTTCAATGCGAATTACTACTTGACCGCTATTTTTTGAGTACGAGCCCATGAATGAAAACAATCAACTGAATGTGAAAATTCCATTTCCCGATCGTGTCAAAACGCCAAATTATCACGATGTCCAATTACACAACAACAAAGAAATCGATAAGAACAGCCTATTAAATTGTAAATTCTCCGATTTTCTATGAACAATATTCCATGAGCATTATATTATTGAGGACGGAAAACAATGTGTTCAATAAATAATTCGATGTCGCCAGTCGTTCGCAATCAGGCGATCGATGCGTTGGTGACACAAACAATTCGCAATTAGCGATCGTCAATCATTGGTACTGTAAATAATAATGATCTTTACGGTAATCTGATATTAAATAATGTTGTGTTTAATGTCCGTATTGTGAATGGGACTGACCTAAATAGCTGAATATTGGGGCATCCGCATTAATTACGGTCGTCGTTTCGATTCTCGCACTCGGTCAAATATTTTAAAAACTGTTAATACGACTGTCATAATTCATAGTTTCTCATTGACTTTTATGGTATATCATTTGTCTCCTGTTGTACCTAACCAAGTAATGGGGAATAAATTATTTTGGAAATAACCTTCACATTTATACATTAAGTAGTCTAATTAAAAATTTGATGAAACAGTGAATGTAATTAACAAAGTACCAGGTATGTCTAACTTTGAATCTGCTGACCCGCTTTGATCCTATGTTCAAAGGACAAACATAATCTACTTATAACGATTGAATGATTTTGGACCCACACGGTCGCGAAAAGAAAGAATTAGTTATGCCAGTCTATTTAACTTCAGACAATATTTTGTTCGTTTTATTATAGTACTTTATTCTTGAACTTTTATATTGAGGTAAAGTTTTATCCCGTGGGAGTAAATCGAAGTTACTTTTTTTGTAAGCTAGGAAAGTCTTGTTGCCACGTTAAGGCGGATAATTCAGATAAATTAATCGGTCATAAAAAATAAAAAGAAAATACTAGACTTTTATAATAATGGATGAAATCTGACCTCTTTCTACAACATTGAGATTTTTTCAAAGATAAACTTAACACACTCATTTCGATCATAGTTTTTAGACTAAAACCCCAAACAAATAATCTAAAGTACATAATATCTGTTTCTGTTAGCAAATAACATATACCTACTTGGCATAATATGAACGTTTCATCATGTGAGTTTACAACAAAATATTCCTGCACATTAAAATTGGATTCCCGTTCCATGTTCACATTAGATTTCGCAATGTATTGACAGAATCTCATTATTTCCTCGTGCGGTTCATTTTTGTGGCAGAAAATTAAATTTGTTCTACCATTTCAGTATCAGTCAGTGTGAACGGTTTCATTGATTATCTTCTAAGAATAGAAATGTGCTTTTTGAAGGTCAATTGGTGACCGATTTTAGATGTAGATGTTACTATACATAGGTATGCTATTGACCTTAAACGTGTGAACTTTTTATAAGAACTGTTAGAATTATTAGTTTCTGATACTATAATTTATGGGCTATGATTGATGGCCGTTTGTTTCATAAACTTATCTGTTTATCGTATGTACATAGTTTCGTCAACGAATAAAATTTTTGATTCAAAGGTTTTTTTCTTTTTATTGTGACAGTATTCGACAATAAAGTGTGATTTGCTGGCACAGAGAACAAGTATTAAAAAAATCTGTAAACAAACATAAAAATAGAGCCTACAATTCACACTGAGGGAATTGTAGACAAATATAAAGTCTACTTTTCAATAAAACAAATCGAACATAAGGTTACAATATCAATACTTCAATACTCATGAATAATAAAGGATAAAAACAGTATGCAAGCAGAAAAAAAAGGGAAACCTGTTATACCTACGTAGAGTTATTGTTAAAGATAGTCGCAATGTGGAATATATTTCTATTCCTTTTTTCAACAGATAATGATCACAGGGCACAGGATGTTTCTTGATTGAACTGTATAGTCAAGATGCCTTGATTTATATTAAACTGGCTGTAGCCCGCGACTTTACCCGCGCGATTGTCTGTAAAAATGAATTAAAGAGTAGCCTAGCTGGGTGGTGTTAGGGTGTTGGCTAACACTACACCAAAATTGTTCAATCCGTGCACGTTAAAAAGCAGCAATCATTCATCCATCCAGCCACACTTACAAACTTTCGCATTTAGGTATTAAATAATATATTATTAATAGGATGTCTCAAGTTCTAAAGTGAAATAAAATGCATGAAACGCTCAATGTTTCTTATGTAATTCTCAAAGGAACATTTTCATTAATATAGTATGTGATGTAGGTTAGGATAGGGTATATTTTTTATGCCGAAATATCAAACCCTTATTTGAAAAAAAAGTAAATTTAAAATTACTACAATGCCAAGTAATAAAATATGCAAAATAAACTTTTATTTGAATTTTAAAAGAAAAGTTACAGAGAATTTTTCTTCCCGTTCTTTTCTATTTCAACGAAGTTTGGAACGGGCGACCAGAGACCTAACTATTTTAAGCGCATTAAAATAGGTTTCTGTGCTAGGCTGATCTGTCCGACTTCTTTATTTTTACTTTGTTCAAGGCGTGATATTTTCCTTTTTAGACTCAGAAATAAATAATAAATCATTTGTACAATGAACTGTTAATTATATTGGTTTCCTCGTCAAAATAAGAAATCTGAAACTTTCGTTAAAAAAAAATCGTTATAATTACCAGTTCAAGATGCCTAATCCTTTATTGTCCGGGGCATAAAGCAAAAGACTTTCTACCTACGGTAAGAGCACACCATGTATATTTAGGATAATTACCAATTAAAAACACCCCTTTACTGCTTAGGCCAGCGTTACGGGATTACTCTACGCACTGACTCTGGCTAGCTAAAACTTACAAAACATTGACATTTACAAAATTTTCTAAGGACAGTCTTGCGCAAAACTTTATATCTCAAGTACCTCGATTACCATTTCACCGAAACGTCAATAGACCAAAATCTTAATCCTTGTTAATGTTACTTTGTGAGATAAATTGCATCGGATAAGATTTATCGTCGCTTTCCGATGACGCGGCATGATAATGGTTCTTGGTTAGGAATGTATTTATAGATGAGGAGAGATTTAAGCGTAGAGGTTTTTGTACATAAATCTTGGGGACAGTATTGTTTAGAAATCAGTTGCCGTGACGTTCTGATTTTGCTTCGAAATTAATGTTTTTTTTTTTTCCGTTTCGGGTATTTCGTTTTTAGATATTATGACTTTTGTTGAGATTCTTTAACATTCTTACTTGTAATTTTAGTAATCAATAGGTATTCGCGTTTAAAATTGTCTATGTGTCCCGAATTAAACTGTAACATTATTATAACACTTGTGAAAGTTTAAAAAAAAATTGTCAAGTGCTTCATTTCAGTTCTATTTTTATTTAATGTCATTTAACTGTAAAACGCAGCTAATGGGAACATGCCCAAGGACTTTCAAAATTTTGACGAATATCCCTTATTTCTTACAGTAATTTACATTATAAACAAATAACTTGGCATAGCTCATATTGTGGAACAAATAAGCACATCGCAGCTCATACTGGCGTATTTTACAACATCAATTTAGTAGGAGACGGAGCGCGTTTCCACATACAAATTAGTATGTCGTGGTGATGCATACGAGCAAGACTCTCTGAGATATACACGGAGTATAGACAAGTAGAGGGAAATGTCCTGAAACTGCTTTTGTCCTAACACCATCTCTAAAAGTAAGGACTGTTGCAGTTGTCACCGTTCTATTTATTTATTTATTGCATAATGTACATAGTTACAGTTACAGTTGCACAGTTCCTTATAACTATATACATCACCCTGTGAGGGCGCAGCAAATTCCTTAAAACTAGACATTACAACAAATTAATACTGTTCTATTACTTAATTTCTACTATCAATACTCAATACTCAATACTCAAATGTTTATTGCATTCCACATGTTAGTTTAGGTGTTACATTAAAAGGTAGATACAATGTGGACCCTGTCGGGTATAACAATGTAGGAGAGAGGAGGAGCGCATATTCTTAAGAAGAAATATATCAAAAATATCTTGTTGTGAATTATATTTAAATAATATTTATTACTTTAATTATTGTTATTTACTCGTAAGTATTACCTATAGCAAGATATTATTTGTTTGCATTACAGCATTTTTCGCAGTCTAGTATATTTTTATCGTTTAGGTATTCATTTATATGGTAGTAGCATTTCAGTAATAGTATTTTTTTTTATTTGTTTATAAATGTATTGTATTTTTCTTCAGTTTTGATTCCGGTTGGTAATTTATTATATATCTTAATAGACATTACGTATGGACTGGATGAATGCATGTTTATTCGGGACTTAGGAAGGTTTAGCCTGTCTTTGTGTCTTAATGTGTATTGTAGTTCTTTGTCTTCCCTCTTTGTATAGAATGTGGGGTGTAGGCTTTGTAGGGTGAAAAGTAAAGGAGTATCTGTGCTGTTTCCCCACAGGGTGACGCCATAACCGAGCCATGAGTATACGCGTAATAGGTGGATAGTGCAGTTTGCAGATTCGTGGATTTCTTTATTTCTCGTAGGGCGTAAGAGAATTTTGATATTTTTGATTTTATTTTATTTATGTGCGTTTTCCAATTAATATGTTTATCTATATTTAGGCCGAGTAAGGTGAATTCACTGACCACTTCTATTGTTGTATTATTGAAAGTAAAATTTAGATCATAAGGCGCTTTTTGTGATGGATGAAAAGTCATTAGTTTAGTTTTTGCAAAATTGATTTCAAGATTATGTTGAGACATCCAGGCTATCGTATTATTTAGCAATGAATTTAGGCGTGTATTTAGGTTCTCATTTTTTTGGCATGGAATTAGTAGGGAGATGTCATCCGCGAATAGGACACAGTGACTCTTTATATTTTTGGGTAGGTCGTTTATGTAGATGAGAAACAGGAGACATCCAATAACGCTGCCTTGTGGAATTGAGGCGTTAATCACTTCGACATCCGAGCGAATACGTTGTATTTCTCGTCTGTCGTGGTCATAGAACTCAACTTCGACTTGATGTTCCCTGCTTCGCAAATAAGACCCAAACCATTCATGTGCCTTTCCCCGGATGCCTATTGAATATAATTTATGCAATAAAATATTAAATTGTACTTTGTCGTAGGCCTTAGTCATATCCAACAACATGCCAATAGCGTATTCTTTATTATTTATGATGTTAAGGGCTTCCTGTATGTATTTATATACTGCTAAGGTAGTAGAGCGGTTCTTCCGGAAACCATTTTGAGATTCGTCAAAAATATTATATTTCTCACAAAAGGAGTATACACGATCGCACATGGCTCTTTCAAAGATCTTTGATGATGTCGGCAGAAGCGCTATAGGTCGGTAATTATTTGGATCTGATTTTGAGTTCTTCTTATGAATGGGTTTAATTATTGCCGTCTTTAATAGGTCAGGGAAGGTACCCTCCTCAAATGACTGGTTTATAAGAAGATAAAAAGGAAGTGTTAATTCATTAGCGCACTCTTTAAACAAAAAGGGAGGAAAGTCATCAGCACCACAACTTTTCTTATTTTTAAGATTTTTAATTAGGTCATGCACTTCTTTAGGATCTACTGGCCTAAGAAACATGCTATTTTGTACATGGTTTGTGGTGGGTAGAGGGCACTGCATCACACGTCCACAATTTACTGTATGGCCACTTCCCATTCCTACAGACGCAAAAAAGTTGTTGAAGCCATTTGCAACGGTTTTTGGTTCTGAAACTAGTTTATCATTTAGTTGTAATACTATATTGAATTTGTCACGTTTAGGTTTTTTATTTGTACATTCATTTACAATGCTCCACATCGTTTTAGTTTTATTTGATGATTGTTTCATTTTATTGATATAATGTAGTTTTTTAGACGTTGTTACTGTAGTTTTTAGCAATTTAGCGTATTTTTTATAGTCTTCTGTAATTATAGGGCTATTTAGTTTAAGTGAAAGAATTTTGAGTAGTCTTTTGTTTTTACACGATATTTTTATACCTTTAGTTAGCCAGTACTTTTTATATTTAGTTTTTATCTTTATTTTACGGATAGGTATATACTTATTTAATATATTTAATAATGTATTGTTGAATGCGTTGTAGTTTTCGTTTATATTTTTACTGTGTTTTATTATTTCTGTCCATTTTAATGATTTTAGTTCAGATTTAAATTATGAAATGGTTTTATCGGAGTATAGTCTTTTATGTATATACCATATAGCCGGTTTTATTTGCTTTGGTATCTTAATGTGTATGACTGTCCCGCTATGATCTGAAAACCCATATTCTTTTACAATAGTATACCCTTTATTATTACAAAAATTTATGAAAACTAAGTCTATACATGTAGACGTTGTTGTTGTGACACGCGTGGGGTCTTTTATTTCTTTTATATCTTATCTACCACATGCAATGCGTCGTTTCGCTTTCACAACTGCAAATTATTATCCTTTTGTCGTTTTTTTTTTGTTAATTATTGCGTAATTGTTAGGTTAGTTTTCCGGGATGGCAAAACATATTAAATATTTTCGAAATCATCAAAATGTATGCTAAAGTTGATCATCCTCCCCTAATAGTGACACTCGCGTATCCCAAGTTCCATCTCCTTCTACTTCTCTACATTTCTTAAGATACTTACCCCACCCCTTTACTCTAAGTCGGCTAATACTAGCACTGAATAATAAGAAGGCTATCATTTTCCTTAGTATCTATTACAATGTATGTTAAACTCGCGATCTACTTTAATAAATGAGTTGTAAATTTTCAATAACTTGTAAAAGCCTTTTAAAACTCTAAGCTTGTTTTTTTAATGTAATTTTATAACGAAAATTGTATTTTAATTGTTTTTTTTACGTGAACGTTATTTGGAAATAATAAGCTGTCTGTTACTTCCTAGAGGCACATCTTTGCTATAAGATTAAATCCAAATGAGCTCCATAATTTATGTAGATGTAAAATTACCAGTAAAAAATGAACTAGATGTAAATAAACTTTTTTATTTACATTTAGTTAATATAATAATATTTGAATTACTATAATTATTGTCATAACAAGATTTGAATTTGATGAAAAAATTACTATGAGCAAACTCCACACAATCATTAATTTTAATAGGGACAATCCACAATTCCTACTAATAGAAACACATTAATGAGATTAATTTAGCTTTATCAACATGTAATTATTTGACAAGTTAATTTTAAACTTTGACAGCAACAATTCAATTCAATAAAAAAGCTTTTTAAATGTACTTCACAATGTAAATAGGAACATTAAGTAATCCAACATCAAGGGTCTTCCAAACAAATGAGTTTATGATGTGTTTCCTTAGAAAAAGCAATAAAAACGCACAATTAACTTCCCATTAGTTACGGTGACGCGCCATTCATATTCAATTTGTTGCGAGGAGATTAATCGCGTACATGTATTATGATATAAGTAGTTGAATATTTCATTTAGCGTTGGTAAACTTATTATAGAGGAGTACTTATACTTATGTAAGTAGTGGTGGCCGTGCGGTTCTATGTTGAGCATGCTCGAGATGCAAGTTCGATACCCAGTACGGACACACCAATGTATTTTTTTCAAAGTTGTAATAATAAATGTAGGTCATCATCATCTTCCTGCCCTTATCCCATTTCACATGGGGTCGGCGCAACACGTCTTCTAGACATGTTGCTTAAAGTTTTGGCTATGGTTTTATAGTCGGCCGCCTGCCTGACACTAACCTCTTTGGGAATGCGATTGTTAGTTGTTTACCCGCCACCATTCGGGTGACCCAAGGTGCTTGGTACAGTGCACTGGGTCTTAAGGTCCATTAGTCGCCTTTTACGACACCCAGTGGAGGATAGGGGGTGGTGCTATTCTTTATATCCGGACACCACACGGAATTATCCGGACACCACACGGAATTATCCGGACACCACACGGAATATCCGGACACCACAAATAAATATAACCATAATAATAAATGTAGGTACTTTCTTTAATTATTTTAAGACGGTAAAGGATAACATTGTGATAAAACCTGGCTTCCAAATATTGGAATTTGAAGTCGCCAATCCGCAGTGAGTTCAAACTTTCCCTATATTGGAAGAGGCCTGTGCCCAGCTGTGGGATATGTATGGGCTGGTTTATTTTTTATTATTATGTATTTCGTTGCACTGTTACTTCCACAATAGCAATAATATACGTTTAGAGGTGAATAATAAACTAATTTATGCTTTTGTTTACCAAAACATTAAAATTTGTTGACTTATCATCTCTGTCACATTCTCTTGAAATAAATAAAACCTTACAACAGTGAGTAGAGGTAATATACAACAACTCGTTATACATTTCTTTTAAAAACACAGTACGAAGCATCGCACAACATTTTTACGATTCCCTTTGAATCAAACAAGAAATGTACATCATCAACTAATAAAATATTTAGCAAAAGTTTTCTGAACTGGAAGTAAGATGGGAACGTTTCACGGTAATCTAATTCCTTCAGTTGACTTTAATAAATTTTGCCGGATAACAAGCGGCGAATGTTTTTCTTCGATGTTCAATTCTTAGATATTGGTAGAACATAACCTACTTTTGAATTCTGAGGGAATCGGGACGACTGTTCCATTTAAATCAAGTGAAATAATATTCATTTATAAAATGCAGGAGTAAAGAGCTTTGCGTTGATGAAAATACTAATTGACTGTGAAGTTAACTGACAAGTTTCTATTGATTTTATTTACTTCCATTTTTACGTTATGCACGCATGCATGGATATATGTACTAACTTTTGTCCACGGTTTTACCGTTTTGTTTACGGGGCTTAATCTACCGTATACCAAAACCACCTCATATTTGCATTCATAATGCTCGTTACAAAATTAAGTAATGATCACTACTCGAAGCAAAAGTAATATTCCCTGAATAAATTCTAAAAGGCCAGATTAGTTTTGGCACTCCATAAATATTAAAAAACCAGATTACAGTAATCAAGACATTTGGCAACAGAAACAAATTCGTATAAAACTGATTGACAAAACTTTATATCGTGAACCGTATTGTTATGTGCTCATGAATGTCGTTTAGTTTACGCTCAGAATTTAAACCGAGTCATGTTAAACTCATATAAGTTCTTAAACTTCGTGAATGAATTAAAAGTTTCCAGACCACTCCCTCCAAGCAAAAAGCTTTTAATTAATTGGTTCAAGTCACAAAAAACCTCGTTTATCAAAGTCGTTTGTACTTTTTTCTTTACTTCAAGGAAATAATTGGAGAAATCTGTTTTCGTAGTATCTAGAATAAAGACGTCTTTGTTTTAGACATTTTTAGTTTTGATTAATTGAAGATGAAAAGAAAGCTTCTACTTTGATTAGGAACTCTTTTATATTATGTGGTTACCGGGAAAATAAGAGAGTGATTTAAGTGCCTACGCCCTACGCGGATGACAAAAATAAACGTCTATAAAACACAAAATAAAAGAATTATAAGACTAAGTAATAAGCTTCAAACAACGTCATAAAGTGACTTTTTAAACTTTTGCGAAATAAATATAGTATAATTTACCTACTGTTAGATATTCCATATTACGTTTGGGTAAAATTAAATATCGGATGTCGTCATGTAAGCCAAAACAATTTTGAACTCTGCTGGATATGGGAGTCAGCTTTCAGATATAGACCAGACAGAAATAGTACTATGTACCTACCTACTAACATGTATATGTAGTTGCTGAAACTGTTTGTTAGAAAATTAGTGTTCAAATAGCTAATTTGAACACTAATTTTCTAACAAACTCTTTGCATAATTCACCCTGAAATTATTAATGCAAAAAGTATGTAATCTAAGTAGGTCATTGATTAAAATACCCGAAATATTATATTTCCTTTCGATATGAACTTGCTGGGAAGAGCAGATTTAAATCGCAAACTTTTGGCATCAAACACGTTGTCGGTATTAAATCCGATAGCTTTTACGCCCGCTCTAATATTTAAACTAAGCCTTCGGATAAGTTTCTTGGAGTTTGAACGAAAAAGTAGCCCAAGTTTGTGGGTAGCAAACAACTTGTTTGAGATATCCGAGTCATGACTTAGTTTGTATGAAAGCGAGATGACGCTCTACATCCTGTCTTGTTTCATGATTCGATGGTACTGGTCCTCTTCACTACCATCTCGTTTCCACAACTACAAGTCTTGGGTACTTTCTTGCACTCTCGAGGTGACGAACTCGTACACAAGAGGTGGCGCTAGACCCTTTGATTGCATGACTTGATCCGTATGACCAAACAATGTGATTTTTTTATTTTTCCCATACTTATAAGATAAGTACCTACTGTCAATTGCCCAAGTAAATCGTCAACAGGATACCTACGTGAACGGGGGACGATTTTTGTGTCTATGTGCGTATTACTCTATGTTTTTTTTTATTTACATATCAAATTAACGAAGTACCTTCCCAAATATAAAGGCATTTTTGGAGTTCGATCGTTCGTTCGTATCGTTGCATTACGTTGCCTCTGGTACAAATATTTAACTGTAAAAATAATAATGTAATATCAGGTTAGCTATTGGGCTGCAATAGCCTTAAACAACAAACACAATTGCTAGAATTCTAGCTTAACTTATTTGAGCAAACATATTTGAACAAGTAATATTTCTGATATGAAATTGTTGGCACTAACATTCAAACATAAACCTAACACAGTTCAAAACTAAGATAACACAGGATACTATTGAGACGGTATTATGTTTAGGTAAGCTACATTGGATGCAAGTTTAGTTACAAGGCAATATGCATATACAATAGAATCGTTAAAAAAAGGTTCTTCAAAAAAACTTGGTATCATTTTAAGGAATTGACGAAAAAGGATTTATGTAAAGCTCTACTAGACGAATACGCCACATACGCCATTAACTATTCCTATTTTAAATTTACTAGGCAATGTAGCAATTTATTTCGAATAAAAAATCTACAACAAGTCTAAACAAATACTAATAATACCGCTGCATGCTTCATACCAGTCGATCATACCCATCAAGATTCAATTACAGGATTCTCACTTACACAAAGATCAAAGCTAGGTATACGATATTATCCTACAATATTGGTGTATAGTCATGTCAGAGATATTGATTACCGATTTACGTTACTCTTAAACTTCCCCAACCGCGGCGTGAAGGTGGTAATATAAGTGGACCATCTGTGCCACGTCTCCCCTTGGGGAGATGCACCAATATTTGAACATGGAGGTTTGTTCAACGCAAATAATAACTTCGGAATAAATTCTAAGTAGCTGCAGTCGCCCTTTTGGGATATTAAACGTTTATTTAATATAAAATTTATTGTGAAGTTATTTATTTATGGGTATTAACAATAGAGATTATGTATAATAAATATTGTATAATAATTATTGTTTGCATGAAAATGTTATTATGTTACAAAAAACAAATTACAAATAATAAAATTTTAATTATGATGTCTAGTATCTACTGTAATATAAAACACATTAACCCTAGTAAATACAGATTAAAGATAGATTTTAATAATGGCATGGATAACCATTGTTTCACTACAACATATGCGTGCTCATAAAATAATGATAAGCAAAAATATTACACGCGTATAAAACTCACTTAAACAATGGATTTAATACATAGTAATTACATAATCATGCACTAACACTGGTGTCTTGTCGGCGACAATTCACGACAATTTGTCACTCATTATTAAAATGATTGTCGGGCAAATGACCGTTCTTGACCAACATTGAAGATATGAAGAGGAAAAAAAAATGATTTTTTTTTAAACAGGCAGGACCTAATTTAGTTCAAAATATTTTTTTAATAACAATAATTCAAAACTTTTATTTTAAAATATATTTTTTAATGTATTAATATCATTCTAATAATTAATTAAATACTATCAGTTATTTTATTTCAAAAAGAAATTATGTCGTCTTTAGGTATAGATAGTCAGTAACACTACAAATTGCCAGATAGTCGATGAAAAAAATTACAATAATCTAAAACTATTTGGTATTTATTTTTATCGATTGCTGCCAATAACTTCATAAAAAAATAAGAAAAAATAAGTTTTTCTCAATTTAATGACATTATTCTTCAAAATAAAAATAAAATAAATAGATCAACAAAAGAGGTCAAATATTTTGGTTCGAAATTTGAAATCAATAAATCACAGTCATATCATGGCTGGCTCTTGGGACGGCATCAGGTTACAGCGTCCCTCAGGAGCAACGTCGGTTTCACTCATAGCCGGCTTTTAATCTAAAAGCCATTTTATGTTGCAAACGAAGGGAAACAATATTTTTGCTGATTTTTCACTGTACGAGTATATCAATCAATCACGCTCATTGTGGGGACAAACAATGACGCTTTATGAAAAGTTTATTAAATGAATGCGGTATTATAATTGTTTTTTCTTGTGGTATTTGTTTTGTTTTGAAAATAATGTAGAAGTATTAATTAAAATTATTATACATAGTTACATATATTATGCGTTTGTATACGAAGTTAGATGACGCGGCGTAATATTATGGGGACGTCGCTGATCACTACATTTATTATGCATGCACTATGTAAGGAAAATGTAAAAATAGCCATTAAACTCCCCGTGCTTTTTTTAGATGATACTTATACGTACTTACGTTGATACTTATAGGTTCACTAGCGTAAGTACCTACATCTAATATTGAAGAAAATGTACTCTTTATTTACTGTCGCATAGAAGACATAACATTAAATTATATGCCGTCAATATAATTTAATGTTATGTCTTCAATTTAATGTTATGTCGGCAATTTAAATTTAGTTATAGTTAGTTCAAATGGTTCGGACGAACAATTTTGTTGATGGCCAATAACGATTTATGATTTGAATTTATAATACAAATGGGTCTATTCATGTGTGGTTGAAAGCCCAAAGAGTATTTATGATGCATAAAGTTTGAACTTACTGTTAAATATCTCTATTATATTAAATTATAGTCTTTATGCATATTTATGTCAAGTATTGCCAAGTAAAGTATTAAATACCAATGTAACATTATAAAATCAGCTCACCGAGAAACAGGATATTAACCTTTAATTTTATCCTTATGAGAAACTATTAAACCTTTTTTAAATAATATAAAAGAGGTTTCTTCATTCTATTTATTAACGAGCCTAAACCTCCTTACAAATAAAATAAAAAGAACAAGAATTACTTCATTTTTTAAAGACAATTCTGCAGAATACCTTATTTGATAAACATGACTTTTTGTATCGAATTTGCATTTCAGAATCTGCAAACATTTTTCGAATAAACATGTATGGAATAAACATCCCAGCAAATATTACCTTGCCTTTCCTAGGCTAGCCTAAAGCAAAACTCGTATCCAAATCGTATTTTTATCTTGAAATAGAAAACGTTTTACATTTATTTAGATATTTTACTTCATGAGCTGAAATGAGTTCGCTTATTTTTGTAAAGCAACTAGTTAACTACGTAGATAGTTAAAAACAGTTTTTATTACTGAAATATAACTTTAAAGTTGATAAGATTTTAAACCATTTTGGTAGTACCAAGTAATGTTTAAAGTCAAGAAGAGCCATTACAAAAAGATTTAGACCTTATCATAATCATATTTTTGTTGCCAACATTTTTATTTATAATAAACATATTTTCACAATCAAATGCCTCGAGACTAACCGCGAATCGTGGCAGGACTTGGGAGAGGCCTTTTCCTAGTTATGGGACACTATAAGCTAAGAAATAAAAATACTCGAATCTAAACAGACTAATGTTGCCAATATAAATCAACGCCAAATCTCATACTAATTGAACAGAAACATTCAACAGTCTACAAAATCAATTGACAGCTGACTCACGGAAAACCAGTAATATTATTCAGGAAACAAAAGAATCGCTCCAGACTACAGACAGAAAAACATAGCATTGTGGCGCCGCCTAGCGGCATAATATAACACAATTTCTTGGCCCAATAGTTCCTATAAGTTCAGAGAGGAAATTGCAAACCCGTGAACTATTTATGGCTGCGAAAGGTGCAACTCGACTGCATGAGACTTTTGATAAATACTTTTCTGTGGTAGGTATAATAAGTTAAAGTTTTTGAACTATTTAAGTATCTTGTATTTTTTGTGCAATTCGCTTAAAAACTAAGTGAGACCGGAATTTCCATAAAAAGGTTATGTTATAATGGCGGTGTCGTTTGACATAAACAAGGAATCTGCCTATCGTCTCTATCAAACATTTTTGTTTCAAAAATTATTTACGTAAACTTTGTTCTGCAATGTATTATTAATTAAAGAATGTAGCTAAAAATACTTATAGTATTGCAAACTAACGAATCCCAATAAAAATTAAGAAAAAAATGAGGTCAAGAATATTATAACTTAATTAAAAAACATCAAAATAAAATTCCAAAACCAATCCTTTACGACGAGCTAAAAAGGCTAAAATAAAAGAGTAAGATTACGAGATTACCCCAAACATTGGAATTGCCTTCAGTTACAACGGTACCGCGTAATAATACCCCGGGATCGCGTTACGGAAACTTTCCCCGTAATAAAGTTACGAGCATCACAGTAACGTGATGGTTTCAGGCATTTGCCTCAGGTTTAACTTCGCACAGATGTCAACTATAGATATTAGTTCTGGGAGACGATTCAAAATTTAATCAAGCAGTGAAACTAAAGTAAATTGCTCTGTAAGTCTGTGTGATGTACGTCGTGCGTATTTCAAAGTTTCTGCTGAACTTTGTGAACACTGACAGTGTCATATTATTTTATAGTTTGTCTTTTGTTTAATATAGTATTATGTTGGTAGTTTTGTTGAGGTAAACCTTGAAACAAAATCAAGGAACAAATATGGAATTCCTTGTTTTTAACCCATATTTTCAAAATAAACTATCTTTACCTTATAAGTGCCTGTTTATCGCACCGTATATCATTCGTAATTACTACACACTTGTAGTAAAACAAACATGCCAAACCACGGAAAATAACAATCTCCTAGAAATGTTTGCTTGCAATTAGGGAAAAGTGACTAAAATAGCCAACTCAAAAGGATAACAGGATTCCCAGAAAGGTTCGGATAATGAGTACCAGAATAGCCGAGTTTCCCCTCCACAACTGAGGTAGCAATTTCAGACTGTTTCAGGATTTAAGATGTTTGTTTTCTTCGTAAAGCAATTACATAAATTGTCGTCATAGACGAGATTTTCAATTTATTTTATTAACTCTGGAAATAAAGTCGATCTTACTTTCATTCAATTGGTTAACTAATTGGTAGGGATAATCAGTAACAATGTTAATCCAGATTTATTAAAACTGACATAGTTGTTTGTTATTAAGAAAACCTCCCTGAAAAAACAAGCTTTCTTTTTATTTTGATCATAATTTTATTTTAACTCTAAACTTTCCGTTAAAGCTATTGTTTAGATTGCTTATTTGTCAGCATTCGGGGGTTTGTAAGCGCGATTAATCCATTAGAACGCTTTTCAAACATGATTAGGCAACGTTGCTACTTCGCCACAACCCTTTAAGCTTTTGAAACCATTATGGCCCATTTCAATCCTCCTACTACAACGAAGAAGGAACAATTTATATAAGTAGGGAGAAAAGCACGCAGCTTGTTCATTTTCGTGCGTAATTAGAACCCCTGAGACCGTTGAAAGGGTGATTGTGCCGGAAGAATAAAAATATGAAATATCATCCCATTAACGGGAGAGGAACGATTAAACAGATAACAACAAAAAACAACGCCCAAATTTGCCATTATAAAAACGCGGTAATCCACTTGTATAACATTGCGTAAAGTTTTAATTTAACGTCTTTTTGTGAGTAGTACGCCATGCCATACAAAATGACATTCCATCTCACAGTTCAAATGCTCTAAAAATAAGCGTGATGTTTATACTCAATATTACGTCCCATTTCCAAGCTCACAGTGTCAGTAAAAGAGAGGCACAAGTCAGTCGCGTCAAGCCTTGCCCGCATCTGCACGAGCCATAAACAATCACTTGAATTGGAACGCAACTCTTTTTTCGTTCGAACGCATTTGAATTTAAAAGGCGCGAAAATAGAATGTGTCTGCCTTGAACTTTTATGTTGTTGTGTTTTGTTGAATTAGAAAAAATATTCGTCAAAATGAAGGAGAATTTTGTTGTTTGTTTCGTTGTCGCGATATTTTGTTTTAGAGGTAAGTTTTTATTTTGTGACAATCGATTTCGGACATGTCAATTTTTAAAGGACTGATAATTATTATCTTAGTTTAAACGCTTAGAACTCAATATGTAACCGTTCTTTGGTATTACCTGGTTCTAATACTAGCAGGATTAGACATAGATTCCAGTCAACCAGTATGTAATAATTGCTCAACTTGTAATTTCTATGTTAATCTAGGAACATGATTTCTTGAGATTTTCCAGTAGTAGGTAATCCGAGTTTAGTACGTAATTGAATATTTTAAAATTATATTTGCGCTCAATATTACAATTGAACAAGAATAGCGATACAATAGTGAAATACATTTATAAACAAAAATTCGTAAAAAGAAAGGTTTCTTTTTATTAAAAACCTGTTTTAATCAAGGATTATTACATCAACTTGAAATTACGTATTATATCATTATAAAACGTAATTACATACTTATTACCTATATTTATTTAAGGTTAATATAACATCGCAAAGTTTGCGTGCATTACTACAAGGTCGAAATAATTTTGCAATCAATGCTTACCAATGTGTCTAGTGGAAATGTTCAGAAGTTATTGTACCAATAGACAATGATCTTGACCGACACTTTGAGAGTCAAACAGCCGTGATTGACGGCAAGGACTTTCATTGTACAGACTTACAAAAAACGTTAAGAACATTTCTCACAATAGTATCAAAATTGTAGACTATTTCGGTAATAATAGATTTACATTCTCGACAAGGCCTTTGCGTGTTAGAACTGTGTACCCATTGCGCTCGCTGCATACATTCTTTAGAGAGCCACTTATACTTTTTGTATAAGTGGTAGGTACATATGTACCTCTTTTCCCATACTAGAGAGAGTCTAGTATAATGAACATAGTTATGGATAAAATATATTTTGTAAATTACTATGTATTCAATAATATGGATGATAGAAAAAACATCTTTTAAGTCTTTCGATTTTGAGTGACGTTTGTATGCTGAATTGCCATGCATTCTATTCTACTACGATATTCATTTGTTTATTTAGATAACTAAGCAATTTAATATGCACATGCTTCTAAAAATATTTGCTTTCTGCTCATTGCAAGGCCAGAGGTTTATTACATACAGGAACATGTATAGACCGTCACGTTTCCCGACGGTATGTTGGCAATTTCAGAGCTATATATTCAGCATTCATCACTACCATATCAATATGGATTTATGTAATCAATGATTTTATGGATACGTAATGTAAACTTCTTTCTTGCTGTGTCTCTCCGCAAGAGAAACTAGGGTTGCCACGTTTTTTAAACTCAAATTAATATTGTTAATTAATTAGTGTATGGCAAAGTCAAAATGGAAAAACTTGAAGTTATTATTGGGTATAATCAAGACTATGATGTTATAAAACTATGAAAATAATTAATTATGTATTCAAACGATGGAAAACCTTCTTACAACGAGTTTTAATTATAATTATCATGACTAGTGTGACTGTTTATGCGTTGTTAGTTTGCAAGTTTCATGGCACAATTTTAGATCGGCTTTACTGGATTTTAATTCAATTCCAACCAAATTAGCTTTCCGCATTACAAATACACGATCTGAATAGTTGATACTAAAACCGCTACCTACTACATATTTAACAAAGTCTGCGAAAACTGAAAATAGGGCTGTCAAAATGTACATGTTCCAGTGTTCAGTACAATGAAGTTTGTGCAACTCAATTTTCATTCTGTCTATCAAACTTGAAACCGTTCTGAACGGTTTATTCCTGCGTCGTGTGTCAAAACGAAATAAAATACATTTTTGATATTACTCAATTTTGCTGGTTCACGGAAATTGAAATAAATCGCAAACTTTTGCATATAAACATAAACTATGGTTTTCATCTTATGGATCTGTCTTTTGTAAGAATGGCAATCGATATTAAAGATAGACTTATTAGTCTTTCTTTAGTATCGATTGCCGAAAGGCAATTTTTTATTGGGATTTCAATTTTACTTTTAAGAATTGAAACAGCTCTAAGCAACGAAAGCATAAACATCTCGTAAGAAGCTAGAAATGGAACTAAACATTACGTAATGCGAGCTCAATCTCGTTGGTGACGATACTACATATTAAAAGAAACCCGTCAGTACAAAGCTCAAAGTGATCATCAGTCTCTCAAGTGATCCACTCGGATACTCATAATAAATCACCGTCATGCGGGTAGGTCAAGATCAGTTACTAATCTATTGACCCGGTAGCGTTTACTGTAATAATATTGATTCAAAACTATTAGGAATAATCACCAAAGCCAACATTCCAAAGCGTCAATGATTCTATTCAAAATCTCTCTATTAGTTCCAAAACGTTAGTGTCTTGTTTTGATTTCGAATAAAGGTTTCGGTTACCGACCTTTTCTCCAAGAAGGTTTAATTTAAATTCGTAGAAATACCCTTCAGTGTTTAAATGAATAGTGAACTTTAAAATAATAATAATGAAGAGAAACTAGGCGGTCATAGTTTTAATTGTATTCGGTTTTTATGTAATAAGGTACAGAATTTGCTTGAAACTAAAGTCAAACTGTACTAAGTGGGTATTTTGTGCCTTAAAAAAGTAGTCCCCAGGTTATGATTACTACATTTCTAGAACATAGTCACCTCCGCTGTCTAAAATAATGTCCTTATGAGTGTTTCGAAAAAAACTACGGAATAGATTCTTATGTGGTTTTTTAACAGTTACAAGGTTTAAGAGGAATGTTTATATGTATAATACACAAGTTTTATACGAATGCGAAGCTAAAAAGGTGGGTCGCTACTATGTAATAAAACACCTTTGAAAGAACTTTTCCGTTGCAGATAAACAAATGAGCACTTTTCTTTTGATCGCAATTTTCTGATGTTATTTTTAGCTCCTACTTCCTAGGGACAAGATTGGAAAATTTTCGATAGCAATAGCATTTATTTCGGTATCTAAACAAATGTTCTATGTTTATATTACTATTAAAGTTAGTTTAAATATCACGTCAAATGTTCACTGCGTAAATATTTGAAATTGAATACGAATCGGTAGGCAGAATAAACATGTTAATGTTTTACGAATATGTGTGTATTTAGTGTTAGCTCATTCAGTATTTTGGTAATAGAATATCAATAGAATTTGCAGTTTAAACTAAAATTGAACATAATAATATTATGTAATAACTATACTAAATATGAAAACAAATCGGAACATCAGCATTTAAATTTAATTCTCACTTTTGGTTGGGGACTAAATTTTACTGTTGTTTAAATGTATTTATGTCACTTAACTGCAAGTTAAAGATGAGAGTTTTTATTTGACCTATTCGACAATTTCAATGAATATAAAGCGAATTACGTCGTAATCTCTATTTATATGCCTTAGACAATACTATAATGTTGTGAAAATTATGAAGGTAGCTGTATATTCGATCACTAAAAAAACTCTTGAGTAAAAATAGTATTTACAATGACTTCAGCCTAAAGAAGTTTTAGTGCCAACGCTTTTGCTATTTCAAGATATAACAGCTTTCAAAAACATTAAATTTCAAAACACACAAACACAAAATTATAACATATTCCGCTGTACTTTGCTAAACAAACACAACAATAATAACTAAATAAACATGTAACGTGCAAAACGCATTCGTTTCCACAAACAAGTGTTAGTTACCGTAACAAAATATTTAAAAGCGTAATGTTAGGAGCGTGCATCAACGACAATTTGATGCGTTCGGTCAGACTAGTTGAGCTCGTTAAGCAAACGTGACGTTATCAATTCCTGAAATTATGAGGCCCATTATTTGTGTCATGGTGCCACTAAATGGGATGCGTGGTACTTCGTGTGTACTCAGATGAAAGGAACCGCGGGTTTTTTTTACGACTTTCACACAACGCTATCTAGTCTGAAGCTAAGCAGAGCTTGTATTGTGAGTACTAGACTACTGATAAACATACTTATATACTTCTAAATACATACATATTATACATAGATACATTACACCCTCTCGTTTTGACTCTCTAGATTAAATACATAACTAATATTGAGAATATTGAGATATCTATGTACTGTATGGTAGGGTTGCGATAAGACAGTGGCTTAGTACAACTGGAGAGGCTAGTACTTTAGACAGAATCGTGCTAAAGCAAGTAGCGTTTACACGTCTCCTCAAAAGCAATTTCCTAAATGATGCGATAATGTAAACCGGCCGTTATGATTTGATTCGATGTTTTTTGAATGGCGAAAAAACAAATGCAGTTTCCATAAAATGTTTTCAACATTTAGTTTTTAACATTTCCGAGAACTTTTCTCGTTTTAAGCTGTTCGATGAAAAATTTTATGGCTTCATAGAGTACCGTAAAATAGAAAAAATATCTAAGCCTATTTTGTTTTTGATCCGTTAGTATATTTTGCCATTCCGGGGATTTTATAACGAATGCTCTATCTGTAAAACACGTCAGTCATAATAAAACCGGACCGAAAAAGGGATTTTCATTTAACTTTCATTTTGTATCTACTTGTTGCTTGGGCAAGGTATTAGGTCGATGTATCTTACTTTATTTGAGTTTTACGATCAACGTTTAAGGTCGGAACTCAAATACTTACTCCTGATTTGCCCTTATTAAGCTCCAAGACTAATACCGTTCACGAAATTTATTCAATTGGATAATAACGCGTCGGCTCTTGACTGGCATAAGACAAAATGGTAAGAATTACGCTGGTTTATTTAAATAAGATTTTTTCCTATGTGTATCATCATTTATATGAGCACAAACTTCTTTTTTTTCTATCAGGTCATGTCGATAAATGTTATTTTGGTCAGCGTGTGTGACAGATAGACGATATAAATTTAGGTAGCTATATCTGTTTAAGCACTTATTCAAATAAATATTTCTTGTCTAAGGTACGTTATGATAATAAGAATAAATTAAAACTACCAAATCTATTAAAAGAGAATAATTTTAACTTTTTCAGAGTCATATTCTACCAACATCACCGAATACGACCTATGTACAAAGAGAGTATCTAATGCTATTGAACTCTGAAGGCTAAAGCTACTTTTATTCCCGTTTTAATATGGGATCAGGCTTTTAGACTAATGTATCCTACATTTACGCAAAAATAAAACCATTTAGAAACTTGAAACGGTAATTTAAGTAGATACTTTCAGAATAATTATATCTTCTTTGCTTCGTAGGTTATTCCTGTCTTTAAAAGGTTAATTTATGTAGGCATGGCGCGATTAAAGCTTTAATATATTCTCTCGGACCCGTATATAGCTTATAATAACATATTTGTACAAGTAAAAAAATCTTAATTAAAAGATTAAATTTTATTATTACTTATTAATTTCTATTAAATTTCCATCTCCTTCCTTCCACTAATTAGCTTGATCACCTTTAGATGTTACACGTTTCTATAAGCTGATATTATCTCATAATAGCGTCGAAGTACGTCACAATGCATGCCCTAATTAGCTCCAGATGTATCGTAACTATAGCAACTATTTATAGGGAACTTATAGCCCATGACCTATTATAGCGTTTATGATCACACCTATTTTAGAACTTATAGGAGAACGAAATATTAATGATCGTCGTTGGTCTGAAACTATTGTGATTTTATTACGGCTTCTGGTTGTAAATATGTGAAGGGTTCTTGTGTTGATGGTGATTTTTGTAGCTACCATATGACTTAATCTTTACTATTTGGACTATGATATACTGCATACAATTCAGAAAATTATGTAAATTAGAATACAATTGGATTATGAATAATATTCGACATTGAAATGATAGGATTTTTTTTCTGCTAGTTGATGTTATTATGTGTAAAAAGTTCTGAGTTTTAAATTAGTTCAATTCTTTAAGAACAAATTTAATAGAGATTAAGTCAATCAACTCTATCGACACCGAAAGAAGTATCTACGTAAATCTGGATAAAATACAGATAGAATTATTGTCTTGCGATATTAAAGAAACGGACGACGGACACTTTACTTAATGATAGCATCGCCATTACAATAAAATGGATACGTCTTCCGACAAAAACGGGAAATATTCATATCCGTGCAGATGTCCAATTCCATTCATAACCCGTGTCAAGTACTTGACGAAGGTATTCAAATAACTTGTGAGAAAATATATCATTTCTAGTATTATTTAGGCTCAAGTCCGACCGATATTATTCCGATAACTGAGGTATTCATAGAAACAGTTATTGTTCTAATATCATATGACTTAGATGTTTTTATTCGCAAATTTAAAGAAAGAATATATTATTATGACAACATTATTATGAAAAATCTGTCTGTTGTTTGTGCCATTTTATATATTATGCAGAACAAAATTCCAATTACATATGAGTACTTTATATAGACAATTTTTCATTTATATTTTACAAACATTCACGTAAGTTACAAATAATAGGTACCTACGTGACTGCCGAACGAGACTTACAAAAAATCGTATTCACTCAATATCATTAAGAACCAATAAATACTAATACGAAAGGCACATTACAACATACTATATAAAACATAAATACTCTTCATTCAACTAAGATTGATGACTTGCATAAACAATATGCAGACAATGAAAACAATCAACGAACAAAACATTGTACAATTTTATTTATTCTAAACCTTGAATCAAGAATCCAATTCAAAATGTAATAGTTAATCCTCCTTCTATCTATTTGGAATTATTTAGAACACTAATTTGCTAACTAGGCCCCGCAAACATCCACCGTCTAGTTTGACAATAGTTTGGCTCAAACAATTATTACTGCTCTTAATTTAGGCCCCTATTATGAAGACGTTGCGATGTTTCGTAAAGTATCAGGAATGTTTCGTGACCGCAGAATGTTTTAAACTTTTATGATGTGCAAAGGAATTAATTAAGAGATTTATTGTTGACGAAGCAAGCGTTTAATATATCTTTGATTGATCTAAACTAATATTATCCAGAGTTTGATTTATTTTAATGTGGGAAGTAATATTTGAAAAACTAAAAGTCAATATTTTTCAATTCCTAGATAGCGATATGTTTTCATGGCAAAATATTATGTTAACGTGGGTGATCCGAGTACAAAAGCTAGTTCATAATATTTTATGCTATAATAATAGGTGCCTTAGTCAGTCTGACATTGTTTTGTGAGCTACACCGTGACGCGTCAGTTATTTTTGTTTTATTTAGATGGACAGTGATTAACACCCATGTGCACTCAATGTCAGTGGTCACATTTTATGTACCTACTATAAATTTGGGTTATTCCTATACATAATATAGTGTATGAATGAAATATGGTCGGTAGCAGATGTCTGTTACTTATTTATGATAGACAATTGTCATGGGTTATTCCGTTCCATTTTATTCATTTATTAACGTAGAGTCACCAAACACAGTTGGTTTTTCTGACATTGTAGAGACTAGAAGGTAAATATAAACTAGGAGATGATCTATTCAACCAATACAAAACAAGATCTGACAACAGATAAACTAAAAGAGGGCACATACTTTGCATGAAACTGAATAGGTAAGTATGGATCTATGAAAGGAAAATATCACTAGATCGCAAACTGAAATAGATCTACAAGATCCCATAGTCAAAATATTCGCAAAGAAAAAAAATAGTACCATGGTATATTGTATGTTATACATAGATAGTAGGTACGCGAAACAATTTGTGTTTAACAAACAAGTACGTAGCTATAATAGCGATGTAATGGGGCTTAATTGAACGACGACGCGGCGACGATAGTTTATGTCACTTTAATAATACTTCGCGCCACGCCGGCCGGCTGTAACAAGTGTCGATAGTATAACCAGTAAATTATATGACGATTAGCCTGATGCCGTGGTAGGGGTTGTTAGTACAGGAATATTATGTGGAAGTCGGTTGTGATAGGTTGTTGTTTTGTTAATGCAGGTTGAGATTATAACCTTTTGTATGAGTCTGTTATAAAATGGAAACAGGAAAAATCTTGTCATTCTATACGACTTATTTAGTTACGAAATTAATAGTAACACTTTGTTTGAAATGGTACTAATTATATACTATGATATTTGATGACAAAATAGGAAATAGAAAACCCCGAAAATAGTTTATCGAAATGAAATAATACAAAACTGTTATAAAATTTAATATGACTTTCATTACAGACTTATACAAAATGTTATAATCTCAACCTAAAAAGCAACCTAAACTAAAAATTGGAGCTGGAACTGGAGAATTCAATAAAAATTGAATTGCGGTTATGTTGGTACAAAATATACTATTTAATGAAATAATAATACGGCCAGTATAGCAAAAGAAAATAAAATAATTTCAACAACTCTTAATAGTCACTATTAAAATTTTATGATGTGTTGTGGTTTGAAATAAAATGCAATAAAAACGTTTTTAGTAGAAGCTTTACAAACATTATCAAACCCCACATTTCTTTCAAAATTTTTACACAAACATTTGAAAAAGGTCACATTATGTACAGCATTATAAAGTCGTATTCATGAAACCTTATTTCAAATAAACAATTATCGCTCTACATTTGCCATGCAGTAAATAGCAAAAATAAACCATACTGCTTTCGCTTAAGAGCGATATTACTTTAAAAATATTACCAAAGTTATGTGGTTTACTGTAAACCAAAAAAAACTGATCAATAACAGTATTGAAAAGCGATATTCTCTCGGACCCCCTCATTTAAATCTCACGCTCATTTTATAGGTATTTTTTTTTTTCTATTTTGCTATAAAAATAACGTAAGGGCTTTCCCCCCGATGTTTTCCATGTGCTAATTCCTACACTTGGGAGAAATAACATTAAATCGTAGTGGCTTGCGCCGTTTCCAATGCTTTTCCGCTAACGAACCGATAATTTAGGGGAGGAAAGTGTTCCTTGGATTTACGTAGAATATATTTTTACGATTTTCTCTTGTTTTGTAGTACGCAAAAACAAGGCGATGAAATGTAAAAGTGGGAGCTACTAATGTGATGATACACTTTATATTATTATGGTAGTAGTCTAATTTACATAATTACAAAAGGTGTTAAGGTCTCGGTAGTTTTGGTTGTAAAAAGTGCACACAAAGAGTCAGCGCAGTAAAAAAAACTGAACAGCTGAATGCCTTTTTTTTCTAAATGCCTTAAAATATAGAAACGAGTAATTACTTAGTAGACATAGGAATAGGGTACACTTTGGAACAAGTTGGCTAGATAGGTCAAGGTACATTTCCACCTAATTAATTCAACAAGCATTTCACGTGTTAATAAAAAGTGACGTCACAACAGAAAAGCAGGATGTAGTAAATAAAATTGTAACAACTTTTGCTCCTTATGACATAGATGTATCTAACGTCCTAAATTGTTCCGACCTTGCATTCCTTTAAAAGCATGAGACAATTCCCAACATAAATAATGTTCAACCACATGATTCAGATCTATCCAAGACAATATGTCTGAATGACATAAGAAACCTTAATCTGGACTACTGGAGACTATTCATATTAATTTATTTCCAGGTTTTATGTGTCTGTGTAATCTGGCTATTAATATGAAGAATTACGAAGTTACGTGTAAAATAACGTACTAAAATAGTATCATTCCATCACTTCCTTTAAAGGGTGACTAATGGAAATATTATGTTAATGACACATTAAACCGATGAACGGTCTTTGGACATCACCATAACTCTCCTAGCAGCTCTACTTTTATTGAAAAGTAGATTAGTTATTGAGAAGTAGTAGTAAGTAGCTGCTAGGAGCAGCAAAAACTATTGAGTTTTTCGATTACACTAGAAGATGCATAGTCAGGTACAAGATAATTCAACCATTAATGAATAAATTGACGATCTAATTTGCAGAAATATTTGGGTTCATAATAATATACCTTGTACGTTTTCCATAAATAACTGATAATTAATTTAATTTTAACTCGACGATGTTATTTACAATGCAAAGTGAGCACGGTTTGTTTATAAAATTACTATTTACTATGAGGTCATTAAAATTTGGTATTCGCACACAAACCCGCCACAGGAACCCGTTGCCACCCAGTATATCAAATAGTTTTTTGTTTACACGCTTTGTAGGTCACGCTCATTGCAATTAGGTTTTATTATAACGAGACACATTAAATTTTGAAACAATTTCATATTGTAACCATATTTGCAATTTAAAATGCCCGACGGTGACCACAAATTGTTATAACACAATATATTATTTGAATGATTTTCAAACTTCATTACGGAATTATGCGTTCGAACAAAATTGATGAATATATTTGGATGATTTGGCCAAAATTGATGTAATATCATAAAAAAATAATTGCGTTACAGAAAATATGATTTTAATTTTAATCAAAATGTCCTCACGTCACCGTCACCTTGTGTAGGTCAGGGCCAAACGTAAGTGCGCCCACATCCATGTTTAAAAAACAATTATGATGTAGACATTACTGGCTTCATACGACCTTTAATTACTTAAGCTTTATTAAGTTTCCTTGCGAGCAAATTGCGTCATTGATGCTAATGTTTAGCTCGACATGTGTGGTCTTATTACTTCATAAATTGTTGTTTATTAGTGTTAGATGTTAAACTGTTCCGACTCATTCATTTTATCTACCTATTCATAGCCACATTTGAAGATGATTCAAATGTCAGTGTCAAACTCCTATATTTTGACAATAAAAACAAAGTCAAAACAAAACAACATCTTGAGCAAGTAGGCACGCTAACAATTCATCCAAAAATACACAACGATAAAACTCCTGATAGGAACTGTTTCTCTTCTCAAATTTTCCACATCGCGTAAAAAGCTATCGATAAAAGTAAATATTTTCCCTTTTATGTACCATACGTCAGTTGAATAGCTATAATAACAGTAGCAATAACATCGTTAGGAGCACTGAATAGGGGTTTTCAATACGTCGGGCCAATAAGCCTTCGCTATTGATTACGCGAAGACACAGGTCGAACACAATTTTCGGGCACTCCGTCAATTTTATCTGATGAGTCGTCTGTAGGGATTCAATGTAATATTGTCGGGACGAAATAATGATTTGCGGAGCTTTAGGTGGCTTTGATATAGCGAGTGAAATTTACAGTATTTACTGGGATCAGGTTTTGTGAAGCTTGTAAAAGACATGATACTTATTTTTGGAAAGTACTCAGATTTATTACCTACATTTTAGTACATGACTCGTTATCGTACGTTTGGGTTCCTATTTAAAAAATAAAACTTTCATAGAATATTTCATACAATATTTATTAGTGCCATTTTCGAGGTCGTAAATAAACGTGTTTAATCTCTCAAGTTTACTTGGTACTAGTCTGATCAGCTTCCGGCCGTTTGCTGTCAGACTATATTGATGTTCGAGAAATTGTCAATCGTTATTGATATCTTCTTAATAAGTTGTCGATAAAATAATCTCTTCATGAACGAATTTTGATCAAAAGAAAACGGTTCGAATAACACAATCGATCTGTGACAAAACTTTTTACATTCCCAATTCTATAATAACTTGTATGATTTTTGGGGTAATATTTAACTGCGATCTAATCCCGAGAAACTCAATTGATCCGATAATGAACTTATATAAAAGTTTAATATTACGTTACGCGTCGAAAGCGCGGGATTGCGATCTTTCCCGACGACTGACTTTCACCAAAGTTAAATAAGGTATGCCGTAAGAAAACTCGGGCAATCTACCTCGTCAAATATAAGTACGGTTCCCCTTAATATGAAGTTATATTGTGGAAACGTTATATACGGAAGGATTTCCCATTTGTTATTTTGGTTTATTTATAGATAACATTATTACGTTCGTTCGTGAGCGTAAACATTGGAAGGTACGTAATTATCATTGAAATATGTTTGACTGAAAACAATGTAAATTGGTTGTTTTGAATTTGTTGCATTATTTAATAAGACTATTTTTAAGTTATTTGACAAAATCAATTTATAAACTTGCTCAATATAGGCGTGATTTTGTTACTGTACTACACACGAGAGAAATGTACATGTCTACGTATACAATTAAATTGCGAATTAAAAACAACTTGTAATACTACTTACTCTGGTGATATTAAAAAAGGATGTAAGTACGCTATAAGCAGTAACTTTTACACAATGTTGTAGTATGGTGGTATGCACATAGCACAGGCTGTTAAGAAACCCGATAAGTAATTTAAAAAAAGAACCCAAAGCGAGAGATTCTCGGTTTTCCGCCATTCCTTCCTAATTTGAATAATGAATGAACCAGAGCGTCTGCGGCCGTCGCTTGAGTGTTTCCCAATAGTTAGTTTCTTCTTGAAGTGTCTACATGTGGCTTCGAAGAACGTAGACGTATTTAAACATATAGATATGTAAAGAAATTTTACGTTCTTACAAGAACAAGTTTATTAACTTCGTAGACTGTGTGATCGCGGATCGACCCGCCACGGGAATAAAGTGATTAAAATGTAACGATGTGTGTTTTTAGAAAACGACTAACATGAGACTACAAAAGTATCGAAATACCGAAATTAATGGTAGTTTATGCATAATAAAAATGTAGCAATTATGTTCTTGGAACGGTAATATCTTCATACATTTTACCAAATATGTACTGTATGGATTTAGGTAGGTATATTATCTTTGATTCATACACATCACACAATTATTTCCCAAATTACGGTAAAGTTGGCATTTCAGAGTTGTTTTGCACAAGATATCTCTGATAACTTCATATAGGTAAAATATTTTCATTTACAACATTACCGTTACGTTTGTTACAGTGACCACGGCCTGCCTTATAGAGAACCTCGAGAGCAATCGCAGTGTGACGACAGGCAGCGTGTTCTACGAAGACTGTTGCTGTACGGTACCCGGACATACTGTGACGGAGCTTCTATGGCTAGACCCTAACAATAAGGTCGTGCAGCTTGGCCGGTATGATACATACGTTTTGAGTTTATAAGGAATTAATGTTGAACTTAGTATACGTAGGGAATTTCAAGAAAAAAAAATGAGAATTTCGGTATTTTTTGTCGCTCTTTTGACCCACTTCAAGTCGACATTTTTACTAACGAGAATTCTCCACGTTTAAGCCACAAACGGCTTCTCTTCCTTGCAAATTCAGAGCCTAGTTTTTGTCTTAGTGTTTTTGCCTAGGCATATGAGTTAAGATAGACCATCTCAAGCCATACCACGTAATCAGTAACAAAAATATCATCAATGACAAAAATCACTCAAACCAAAATTCAACTAACATAATCCGTCAAGAACTAAATAAGAGCATTGTTTTCACAAGACCAGGTACATCTTTGAATGTGTACACCGAGGAGCAGGGTGAGTGCCTGTCTCTGTTCATCCAGGAGCTTAGCAAGTCCATGGCAGGGACCTTCAGGTGTGTGGCTCATATTGATGGAAGTACGTACACACAGACGCACAACATTGACGTGTATGGTAAGTAGTAAAGTTATGGGATTTTTTAAACTAGAGCAGGGCAGAAAGTACTGATTTCCTTCTTAATTTTTTCTAATGCCCAACTTGTTTATAATTGTTTATCAGTATTGAAAGGTATACTCTTAATATTTAATTAGGTTCTGTAATTCTTGGGGTTTTTGCTTTTAAGTACTGCCTTTGAGTGCAACTTTTGTTACACTTTAATTAACACAGTTTCTTAATTCAGAAGTATTACAAAGCAGTTTTGTTCCATTCTATTTTATTTTGCTCTTTTCATACAATTTCAATTTAAGTGCTTTCTTTCAGATCAGTTATATTTCTTCAATACGCCATTGAATCAGTTTATAGTGCATAACAACAACTCGTTAATCACATGTGAAGCAAAAGGTGCCTCACCACCTTTGATAAGGTGGTATAGAGGGAAAGACGGGCAACATGAGGTAATTAGTACATTTGTAAACTTTTAACTGTACACATATTAGAGAATGCCTCAGGTATGCCTCTGGTAGAGAATGCCTCAGGCATTAAGTCCGCCATTGTACATATTTTGTATAAGAAGTATAAATAAATAAATAAATATTATAATATTTCGTACCACCTTTTTCGTGCTTAGATATCTTAACTATGACCCATAACTAAACTTCTGTAACTTGTGACGTACCTACTGTAAATTCGATCCCTTTATAATACAACTAGGTACATATTATGTACTATGAATTCTAGTAGTAGTCTTCTTTACTATCCTTCTTTTTCTTCTATACCAACAATTCCTTACTTTATAAGTTTCCATTTCAATGTTCCTTTCAAAAAAAAGGTCTTCTTTGAATCGAGTGGTTACAATATATTTAATCGAAACATAATTTACAGATTACCAATGACACTGTAAAATACCAGTTCATGCCTTCAGGGCTGATAATTAAGAATGTCAACAATGATGACGACGGAATATACAAATGTTCAGCGTCAGTTTTGTCTACTGGTGAAGAAGTTGAAGAAGATATAGATGTTAAAGTAAGTGCAAAAGAGATCAGTCATTTGTCGGTCGACAATTTAAGTCCTCATATATTTTCTCTTATGTGATAGTCAAAAGTGTCTTGGAGTAACAAAGAAAATCAAATCGAAGATGCCATTTCGGGTCTACCCCTGCATTAATTTTGAACTTAATACCTATTACATAAAAAAGTGCAAACAAGGCAATCCTGTATAATTTACTGTTAATATTTTTCTCTGTAGGTTATGACACAACCAATGATAACTGAACTATCAGCAAGTCCAGAAACAGTCGTAGCGGAAGGTGAACCAGTGTTAATCCAGTGCAGTGCCGAAGGTTTGCCTACCCCCGAATTCGAATGGAAGACACCTCAAGACGTAAGAACTACAATTACTTTGAAAGACGCAATTGTTGTTCAAACGTGATATACTTTACGTGGTTAAGTAGCTGAGTGACGGATGGGTTTTGTTATTCGAAATATCCATTTACAATCTAAGGAACCCATGAATGATCAAATGGAAAATGAGACAATATTTAAAGAAAAATGCAGTTTTATCCTTTTCCAGAATCAACCTTAACCCCTTTAACTTTTATTTCTATAATTTTAGAACTTTGATGAAAACACTACAAGTTCAATGATAATAATAAACAACGGGATTCGGTTTGCAAACATAGAGGTACAAGACGCCGGTACTTACGAGTGCATCGCTCGCAACTTTGTCGGCACTTCAACGAAGCAAATTGAAATTGTGGTAATTAGACGATTGTTTGACTTGCTTGTTTAAGTTTTGAGTGATGCTATGCTTTTATACTGCCCGCTCATGTAAAGATGTTGCTGTTGTCCACGACTTCGCTCACGCGAATGTCGGTTATAGCTGCAAATACTTTACTTTACCCTAATCTGACGCAGTCTCAGGTATATTCATACCAAATTTCAGCAAATTTGATTATACCATTTGAGCGAAACAAACATCCATCTATAGACCTTACTTACAAACACGTTCACGTTTATAATATTAGTAGGAAACAAACTAAATTCGAAATTATATCGATGAATATGTATTGCCATTGGTGGATATTAGTATATACAAGTATACAAGTTGAGATAATCCCTAGTTAGATTTTTCTAGGCTGTCATTAACTGCATCTTACTGCCTTCTTAAATTGTAACAGTACCTCTTTAAATATAAATATTGCTTTTTTGCCCTTGGCAATCCTTTTACGTGCGTGTAATACAACTTTTTTATGTTAAAAACTCTTTTAAAACATGACTCCAGGTACACACAGTCCCAGAGATCATAGATTTCCACAACCTAACAGTGACGGAAGGTGATGCAGTGCCAATATATTGTAACGCGACAGGCAACCCTGAACCTATAGTAACAATCACGTATGAAGGAAGAAGTTGGGATGACGAGAGGTGAGTCACGAAGAAAGGGTGTAATCAAAATAATATCGGTAAATAATTTCGGAAAAAAACGATTGTCAGGTGTTTTTTGAATTCGCTTTTTATGCCTTTAATTGCTCTATCATTTTCTAAAGAGATTTTATCAAGAACTCGTCAACTTGAAGTTGGATGACCATTTGCGGGTTGGCGACTTTAGATTTTAGTTTTTAGAATGTTTACTAGAATGTACAATATCTTATTTGCCGTCTATGTCCAAGTTAATTCATTTGCTGTCTTTTCAGTTCAAAATTATGCTACAAAGTTTTATAGGACAGGATCTAAGTTTTATATCAACTTAAAGGCTTTATGCATTAAAATATAATTCTTCTTATGAAAATAGAAGTGGTTTTTACTAAATAAAAAAATATTTTGTTATAGAGACACCGAGTATGACGAAGAGATACCAAATTTTTCGCTAATCCTTGCCAATAGATCGAACGCTGGGATATACGTGTGTAACGCTAGCAATGTCGGTAAGTGTGTTAGGGGTGAAATACGAATTAGATAAGCGTAAGAATAAGCCCAGCCACAAATTGCATTTAGTCGTTTTACTTCTTCCAAAGAAGTAAAAGTATGTTTAAAATACAAGTAGGTTAAATAAAAAAATTGTAAGTATGTAATTTAACTGTGTAATGTATTCTAAAAAAAAAATATGTTGTGATATTCTAATTGATCTTACTTTTGTGGTACAACTTATGAAATGGGAAAAATGTACCTCACAAGAGTCTAGTTTGTTTTTTTTTTGTTTATCGGGTTGAAACGCTAATAGCACCCCGGGCCCTTCTACTGCATAAGCCAGAGTCACGGAATCGATCACGAGTGCCTGTCATATCGGGCTCCCCGAAACTCGCGCTCTTAGGAGACGGCCGTGCAGGACAATGCGGCCGTCTCCTAAGAATCTGAAACCTGCGACTCCTGCTTACACGACCCTGTTACTTTACCAACTAAGCTATCATTTCCATGATGTCGCATCAAATTAAATGGATAAACCAATTTTTCCGTAACTTTATTCGTGTATAGTTCCAATTATTATTCGCTTAGCAGAATTTCAGCGTATTCAATAATAAACGATTATTTTCTCAGTGGACATAACAACAGAGACGATATACCTGACAGTACTCCACAAACCATACTTCGATCAACCAATAGAGCATTTATGGGCCTGGAGTGGCGAAAGAATTAATATTAGCTGTGCGCATGAAAGTAATCCGCCATCAAATACTACTTGGATGTAAGTTATTGACTGATTTGTAAACTTATATTTCAGATTTTTTTACTATGTAGCTTAAGTTACCTTAGTTTCCTTAGTATCTTCTGAACAAAGTCATCAAAGCCCCCCCCCCCCATCCAATAAAAGCAGTTGAAAAATACGATATAATAAATCGATAATTTGGGAATAAGCACTATACAATTATTCATCACATAAAAATACGATCTCTTTAATATCTTTCCATGTTCGAATAGTATTTAACTATTTAAAACTATGTTTTTGCAATACAGCATATTATTTAAATACTGATATTATCCTTTTAGATATAGAGCTTAAAATTGTTCAGTCACGCAAAAACTACAATGCTAAATAATGCTTATTACTTCCCAGGTACTGGCAAGGTAACTTCTCAACTATCGGCAATGAGGACATGCCGACAATAGACAGCATAGTACAGGACTACTACAGTCAGCTAGAACATTCCTTCCTCTTCACTGACCAGTTCGCGCCCTACGGCAAACACGAGTGTAAGGCCGAGAATGATATCGGTGAAACTATAAAGGCTTATTTTATTAGAAAAGGATTCCCGCCAGGGCCTGTTGTGAATGTAAGTATTAGTATTAAATTCGTATTGCGTAGTTTTTTTATTTGTTATTTTTTTTTAGACGTCTCCCGGACTAAGGAATTTAACCCTTGTATGTATTTAGAGATATGTAATAATATGTAATAGTTGTCTGTATATGTTTATCAGTTGTCTAGTACTCATAACACAAGTTAGGTACTCGTATATGGCGCTGTGTGAATGTCGTGGAATATATATAAAAAAAAACAAGCAAAGCACTTTTTAAGTACCTACTAGACTAAATTCATACTATGTGGTCTGAATATAAAAATGCTGCTCTAACAAAGAAGGATTACTATTTCGCAGTCTATTGATCATTACCAAACACTAAACAAGTCAAAGCCATGACCTTTTCTATCTACACAACCAAAGAATTTAAATTCTGCATACATTAAGGTTGAGTAGAGTATTTTAAAGTCTGTAACTAAACAAACACAACGTTAATTTGAATCACAAATAGATTCTGTCATTATGGCTTCTCACTTCTTTGGAATTGAGCAAGGAGCTTGTATTTTCAGCTTTGTTAAGTAACTTTGCAAGTGTTCCACAAATTTTCAGTGTTCGAGTAATTGACAATTTAAGTTTATAAACGGGACTATCAACTTTGTCTCTTTCTGAATTAGCAGAATGTTTTAGTTAGTAACTAGAACCGTTTTAATACGTCGTTAGGCTGGAAATAATAAATTCTTATAGAATATTGTTTTCATTCAACTATCTTGTTTGTGGAATTTATTTGTAGGCGGTAATTTACAGGCCATTGTAACAGATTTAGAATAGCTATATTAATCTTTATAGCATTTATAAATACCTCACTATTTCACATTTATGTTATCTTGACTTGATTTGACTAAATACATACTACAAGCAACGAAAATAGCTTTATTATTCAAAAATGAACTTAAAATAACGCCTCACAATATTTGTTCCAGGCTACCACTATAGTCGAAACCGCAACATCAGCCACTTTCGAAATACAACCTCCATCGTCTAACGAGGGGCCTGACGTCATCGGTTACATTGCCGAGTACGACGAAGCTAATAACTATGACGTCACGAATATCCACCCGAACAGGACTTGGGCGGTAGGGATTCCCTTCAAGCTGGAGAGACTGCGGCCTAACACCACCTACCATATTAGGTTCGCCGCGATCAACCGCGTCGGCGCCGGCCAATGGAGCGATACTATCGAGTTTGATACTATGGATAAGTAAGTGAAGTTTGTTATTGTCTGTATTATTTTGTCGGAAGGAGAGAATTCTTGACTATTTCATTTGTAGTAACTGCTATATTAGAAGTGACGTGCGATGAAACCATTTGATGTCCTAATCTAAAGCCAAGATTTGTTAGAAGAAATACAATCATTCTATATTCATAATTAGAAGTGTAATTATCAATTAAGTACAGGTATAAAAGTGTGTTCAATTAATACGTAATGTTTGCCAGCAATGTTATACAATAATTACATGCATGTTAAAATTTCATTTATCGCAGGCTAGATCAGACCAGCTTTTAGCTCTGTGAACTATAACTACACATAACAATAATATTGTTTTGACTGAGTCAAAACCACATTATTATTAATCCAAACGAATAATCATCTTTTTTTCTCTAGTAATAAAAGCTATTTTCCTTTGCGATTACAACCGATACATCGCTATATGTATCCGTATGACTCACAATTGTATTTCCGTCTCCTTTAATTCAAACCATTGTGTTTATTATATTTTTTACTTCTAGTATCAACATTAAACACCTCATTATAGTCAATACAAGTTACTTTGGTAACGAGTTCTAATAATTAAGATGACGAAGCAGTATTCTTAACAAGACAGGTACTTGATGAAATTAAACCAATTTTATAAAAGAAAAAAATGATTGGTACTGACGGATTGGTACAAAAAATATTTGTTACTCAGTATACGAAAAGAAATGATGCCTAAAATACTTTTATTAATGTTGAGAATGAATTTTTTTTTTGATTTTGTAAAATCTAAGATTGTCTTTAAAAGATCTAATTTTAGACTTGCTATCCCTAATTAACTATCTTTCTACGTATTGTTTAACTTGCTCTTAATATTCCACGAAAACTGAAACAAAAGAAATCCAATTTAAGCTCCAATAAAAACGAAAGAATATCGAAATTTTATTAATAAACTTTTCATTCATAATTAATGTTTACCGTGTGAATGGCTTTCAAAACTATTACATGTACGGCTAACAACACAACACAATCTTCATTGATAAATACTGGCACTTTGTCAATCAGATTGTGACAACCGACATCTATTGCTGATATAATGATACAAAACGTACATTATTATTATTATTTAGTATCTCTTTTAATTCACGGGATCCAATTCTTTGGGAAGGGAAGAAATCCGGTCCTTTTTAATGGCTTACACGGGGAAACAGATTCAACATGCAGAGGCCTTGTTGAGAACTTTAATCTAAAATGTGATGGGCACCTACCAAGTGCCATCCACCCCTTCTCTATGGAAGAATAGACATGGACGGCCCAAGGTAGCTACAAAACTATTGCAAATTATGGATCAAACGAATTTGGGCTATGGATAGGATATGTTAGATGTTTTTCCTTCTCTAACTATGGAAAACTATGGACGGCCCAATTATTATTATTATTAAAGATGTTTTCAAACGTTTCTCTACACTAGCTTTGTTCTATTTCTGTAAGCCTCATTATAACTTTGTAGGTCAGCGCCGGAGCCGCCGATATGGCAAGTGGACGCGCTCCAGATCTCATCGAGCAAGGTGCTGAAGTGGAAAGAACCCGAAGACAATGGCGAGCCCATAGATTACTATGTTCTACGGTACTGCCAGGTATGTGTGACGTCATTAGACTTAGAATTGTACTTAAAACTTAACTATCACTCTGTCACTTTTTAAATGTAGATATTTTTTGTTTAGTATAGTTTTTGTTTGACATTGTACTTTATAATTATCATCTATCACTCTACATTGCAAAACAACGTGGTCTTGTTACAATGTGGTCCTAATAACTGATTGATAATTTCTGTGGATCCCGTCGTGCACCTTCAAGTTCAGAAAGGAATTAACAAAATGAAATACAGAGTACCGTTATTTCTGGATAATGTATTTGTTGGAAAATTGGTACTATTATTGAAATGCACAAAGAAATGGATATACTTGAATTCTTGATCAACGATCTCGGTAGCTAAGTTGGTAAAGCGACCGGTGCGTGAAACTAGAAGTCCCAAGTACGGGTCCAGGCTGAGAGTTTATTTTTTTTTGTGTAAAATTTACGATTAATTTAATGGTTTTGGTGCATATCTGTAGAGACTTAAATTCGGTAATCGAAATTATTGCAATATTATGAACTCTGGAAATCCGTGTTAATTTAGTAATGGAATATTTACCATAATTTGCGTGTAATGTGGGCCTCGTAATGAGCAATAATTTCTGGAAAATCATTTGTGAGGGAAAATCATACGTGTAGTTTTCAGCGTGAAATTTTAAAACAGCTTTTAAGACATTGATTAAGTTAAAGAATAAAATTAAATTAAAAAGCTACAATAATGTAAGCTTTATTTTCACTACTTTTTATAGTAAATTCCACAATTGAATCTCCGAACGCTAATAGTTAACTAGCGAAAAATGCTCTATTTTGGTAAACCTCACATTTTAATATCTTCAAATTGATCATAATTTTTCAAGTTTTTTGTAGTCCAATTACTGTAACAATACAATGAAATACACAAATTAATGGGGAAACTAGATATCTTTTATTCATTAAAAACGATTTTCCTTCTACTGCGGAGGTACGTTAGCGGCCGATTTTATTTTAACAAGCAATAATTACGTACTTAGATGGAGCTATTTTTTATGCGTAATTTAATGATCAACTTTCATATAATTAATCTTTCAAAAAAAAATGATATTATTTCGATTTTTGTTTTAAATATTTCATGTTAAAGTTTTTAATTTTCTAGTGAATTATGTTGCTTATTATCATAATTATTTGACTACAACTCAGGTTTTGTCGTCATTTAGACTTTAATTAAAAATGGTGTATTTTTACCTACATCCTTGGCTTCCATCCTTACAAATGTATTTAATCAAATTATAAGGATATATTCATATAAAATATAAGCATCCTGCAATTACGGTTTTATAATAAAACTTAGTCTAATTATTTAAATTTTAATAGCACTCTAACATAAAGGAGACAAAATAATCCCATCTTCACAACTTTTCTTTATTTGACTCTACTTTCATAACTACGTATGTTTTAGCTGAATTCATAACGACACTAGCAAAATGTCGACCTTACGTATTACGCTGTCCTTAACTTTGCTAAGTGGGATGTAGAGCCAAAAAAAATTTAGAACGTCTCTTACCAAACGACTTAATAAACAAACTACTGAGGAAAAATGACAAGTAACTACATATGAGTCCTTTTTACAGGTGACGGACAGCTACGAGGAAGGCCCGTGCACAGAACTGCGGCTAGACGCGGCTACTGAACTGGAAGTAAAGGACCTGCAACACAACTCTACCTACTACTTCGAACTGATCGCACATAACGTGGAGGGCAACTCTACGCCTGCTAACTTCTCATTAACTATACCAGGTAATGTTGATAAATATTGTATTAGTATTATAATTTGACTGCACTGATAGCCGAGTGGTATAGATCGTGGGATCGTGGGATAACCGATAGTTTCCCTAGTAAACTATCCCGGTTATCCCTATGGAACTCTATCCCGGTTATCCCTCGGAAACTCTATCCCGGTTATCCCTCGGGAACTCCATCTTGGTTATCCCTGGGAACTCTATCCCAGTTATCTCTCGGGAATTCTATCTTGGTTATCCCTCGGGAACTCTATCTTGGTTATCCCTGGGAACTCTATCCCGGTTATCCCTCGGGAACTCTATCTTGGTTATCCCTCGGGAACTCTATCCCGGTTATCCCTCGGGAACCCTATCCCGGTTATCCCTCGGGAACTCTATCTTGGTTATCCCTCGGGAACTCTATCCCGGTTAACCCTCGGGAACTCTATCTTGGTTATCCCTCGGGAACTCTATCTTGGTTATCCCTCGGGAACCCTATCCCGGTTATCCTTCGGGAACTCTATCTTGGTTATCCCTCGGGAACTCTATCCCGGTTATCCCTCGGGAACTCTATCCCAGTTATCCCTCGGGTACCCTATCCCGGTTATACCTCGGGAACTCTATCTTGGTTATCCTTCGGGAACTCTATCCCGGTTATCCCTCGGGAACCCTATCCCGGTTATCCCTCGGGAACTCTATCCCGGTTATCTCTCGGGAACTCTATCTTGGTTATCCCTCGGGAACTATCCCGGTTATCCCTCGGGAACTATCCCGGTTATCCCTCGGGAACTCTATCCCGGTTATCCCTCGGGAACTCTATCTTGGTTATCCCTCGGGAACTATACCGGTTATCCCTCGGGAACTCTACCCGGTTATCCCTCGGGAACTGTATCCCAGTTATCCCTGGGAACTCTATTCCAGTTATCCCTCGGGAACCCTATCCCGGTTATCCCTCGGGAACTCTATCCCGGTTATCCCTCGGGAACTCTATCCCAGTTATCCCTCGGGAACTCTATCTTGGTTATCCCTGGGAACTCTATCCCAGTTATCCCTCGGGAACCCTATCCCGGTTATCCCTCGGGAACTCTATCTTGGTTATCCCTCGGGAACTCTATCCCGGTTAACCCTCGGGAACTTTATCTTGGTTATCCCTCGGGAACTATCCCGGTTATCCCTCGGGAACTCTATACCAGTTATCCCTCGGGAACCCTATCCCGGTTATCCCTCGGGAACTGTATCTTGGTATCCCTCGGGAACTCTATCCCGGTTATCCCTCGGGAACTCTATCTTGGTTATCCCTCGGGAACTCTATCCCGGTTAACCCTCGGGAACTCTATCTTGGTTATCCCTCGGGAACCCTATCCCGGTTATCCCTCGGGAACTCTATCTTGGTTATCCCTCGGGAACTCTATCCCGGTTATCCCTCGGGAACTCTATCCCAGTTATCCCTCGGGTACCCTATCCCGGTTATACCTCGGGAACTCTATCTTGGTTATCCTTCGGGAACTCTATCCCGGTTATCCCTCGGGAACTCTATCCCAGTTATCCCTCGGGTACCCTATCCCGGTTATACCTCGGGAACTCTATCTTGGTTATCCTTCGGGAACTCTATCCCGGTTATCCCTCGGGAACCCTATCCCGGTTATCCCTCGGGAACTCTATCCCGGTTATCCCTCGGGAACTCTATCTTGGTTATCCCTCGGGAACTATCCCGGTTATCCCTCGGGAACTATCCCGGTTATCCCTCGGGAACTCTATCCCGGTTATCCCTCGGGAACTCTATCCCGGTTATCCCTCGGGAACTCTATCCCGGTTATCCCTCGGGAACTCTATCTTGGTTATCCCTCGGGAACTATACCGGTTATCCCTCGGGAACTCTACCCGGTTATCCCTCGGGAACTGTATCCCAGTTATCCCTGGGAACTCTATTCCAGTTATCCCTCGGGAACCCTATCCCGGTTATCCCTCGGGAACTCTATCCCGGTTATCCCTCGGGAACTCTATCCCAGTTATCCCTCGGGAACTCTATCTTGGTTATCCCTGGGAACTCTATCCCAGTTATCCCTCGGGAACCCTATCCCGGTTATCCCTCGGGAACTCTATCTTGGTTATCCCTCGGGAACTCTATCCCGGTTAACCCTCGGGAACTTTATCTTGGTTATCCCTCGGGAACTATCCCGGTTATCCCTCGGGAACTCTATACCAGTTATCCCTCGGGAACCCTATCCCGGTTATCCCTCGGGAACTGTATCTTGGTATCCCTCGGGAACTCTATCCCGGTTATCCCTCGGGAACTCTATCTTGGTTATCCCTCGGGAACTCTATCCCGGTTAACCCTCGGGAACTCTATCTTGGTTATCCCTCGGGAACCCTATCCCGGTTATCCCTCGGGAACTCTATCTTGGTTATCCCTCGGGAACTCTATCCCGGTTATCCCTCGGGAACTCTATCCCAGTTATCCCTCGGGTACCCTATCCCGGTTATACCTCGGGAACTCTATCTTGGTTATCCTTCGGGAACTCTATCCCGGTTATCCCTCGGGAACCCTATCCCGGTTATCCCTCGGGAACTCTATCCCGGTTATCCCTCGGGAACTCTATCTTGGTTATCCCTCGGGAACTATCCCGGTTATCCCTCGGGAACTATCCCGGTTATCCCTCGGGAACTCTATCCCGGTTATCCCTCGGGAACTCTATCTTGGTTATCCCTCGGGAACTATACCGGTTATCCCTCGGGAACTCTACCCGGTTATCCCTCGGGAACTGTATCCCAGTTATCCCTGGGAACTCTATTCCGGTTATCCCTCGGGAACTCTATCCCAGTTATCCCTCGGGAACTCTATCTTGGTTATCCCTCGGGAACTCTATCCCGGTTAACCCTCGGGAACTTTATCTTGGTTATCCCTCGGGAACTATCCCGGTTATCCCTCGGGAACTCTATACCAGTTATCCCTCGGGAACCCTATCCCGGTTATCCCTCGGGAACTGTATCTTGGTATCCCTCGGGAACTCTATCCCGGTTATCCCTCGGGAACTCTATCTTGGTTATCCCTCGGGAACTCTATCCCGGTTAACCCTCGGGAACTCTATCTTGGTTATCCCTCGGGAACCCTATCCCGGTTATCCCTCGGGAACTCTATCTTGGTTATCCCTCGGGAACTCTATCCCGGTTATCCCTCGGGAACTCTATCCCAGTTATCCCTCGGGTACCCTATCCCGGTTATACCTCGGGAACTCTATCTTGGTTATCCTTCGGGAACTCTATCCCGGTTATCCCTCGGGAACCCTATCCCGGTTATCCCTCGGGAACTCTATCCCGGTTATCCCTCGGGAACTCTATCTTGGTTATCCCTCGGGAACTATCCCGGTTATCCCTCGGGAACTATCCCGGTTATCCCTCGGGAACTCTATCCCGGTTATCCCTCGGGAACTCTATCCCGGTTATCCCTCGGGAACTCTATCCCGGTTATCCCTCGGGAACTCTATCTTGGTTATCCCTCGGGAACTATACCGGTTATCCCTCGGGAACTCTACCCGGTTATCCCTCGGGAACTGTATCCCAGTTATCCCTGGGAACTCTATTCCAGTTATCCCTCGGGAACCCTATCCCGGTTATCCCTCGGGAACTCTATCCCGGTTATCCCTCGGGAACTCTATCCCAGTTATCCCTCGGGAACTCTATCTTGGTTATCCCTGGGAACTCTATCCCAGTTATCCCTCGGGAACCCTATCCCGGTTATCCCTCGGGAACTCTATCTTGGTTATCCCTCGGGAACTCTATCCCGGTTAACCCTCGGGAACTTTATCTTGGTTATCCCTCGGGAACTATCCCGGTTATCCCTCGGGAACTCTATACCAGTTATCCCTCGGGAACCCTATCCCGGTTATCCCTCGGGAACTGTATCTTGGTATCCCTCGGGAACTCTATCCCGGTTATCCCTCGGGAACTCTATCTTGGTTATCCCTCGGGAACTCTATCCCGGTTAACCCTCGGGAACTCTATCTTGGTTATCCCTCGGGAACCCTATCCCGGTTATCCCTCGGGAACTCTATCTTGGTTATCCCTCGGGAACTCTATCCCGGTTATCCCTCGGGAACTCTATCCCAGTTATCCCTCGGGTACCCTATCCCGGTTATACCTCGGGAACTCTATCTTGGTTATCCTTCGGGAACTCTATCCCGGTTATCCCTCGGGAACCCTATCCCGGTTATCCCTCGGGAACTCTATCCCGGTTATCCCTCGGGAACTCTATCTTGGTTATCCCTCGGGAACTATCCCGGTTATCCCTCGGGAACTATCCCGGTTATCCCTCGGGAACTCTATCCCGGTTATCCCTCGGGAACTCTATCTTGGTTATCCCTCGGGAACTATACCGGTTATCCCTCGGGAACTCTACCCGGTTATCCCTCGGGAACTGTATCCCAGTTATCCCTGGGAACTCTATTCCGGTTATCCCTCGGGAACTCTATCCCAGTTATCCCTCGGGAACTCTATCTTGGTTATCCCTGGGAACTCTATCCCAGTTATCCCTCGGGAACTCTATCTTGGTTATCCCTCGGGAACTCTATCCCAGTTATCCCTCGGGAAATCTATCTTGGTTATCCCTCGGGAACTCTATCCCAGTTATCCCTCGGGAACTGTATCCCAGTTATCCTTCGGGAACTCTATCCCAGTTATCCCTCGGGAACTCTATCCCGGTTATCCCTTGGGAACTCTATCTTGGTTATCCCTGGGAACTCTATCCCAGTTATCCCTCGAGAACTCTATCCCGGTTATCCCTCGGGAAATCTATCCCAGTTATTCCTCGGGAACTCTATCTCAGTTATCCCTCGGGAACTGTATCCCAGGTATCCTTCGGGAACTCTATCCCAGTTATCCCTCGGGAACTGTATTCCAGTTATCCCTCGGGAACTGTATCCCAGTTTTCCTTCGGGAACTATATCCCAGTTATCCCTCAGGAACTCTATCCCAGTTATCCCTCGGGAACTGTATCCCAGTTATCCCTCGGGAACTCTATCCCGGCTATCCCTAGGAAGCTCTATCCTGGCTATCCCTCGGGCTAACCTAACCTAACTAAAACCTAACACTGCATTGTGTTCCGATACAAAAAAATATCAATTTATTTGTTGAATCAATTCAATCTGACTCTGTATTTTGTGCCTGCCTACTTACTCTTATATTTTCTTTCACAGCCGCGATGATTAGTGAGGACTTGCCGCCTCTGTCAGCCGGTGCACTGATAGGTATCGCAGTGCTGATCATAGTCCTAGCGCTAGTGTTACTAGACGTGATACTGTTCTACTGGAGGAAGCAAGGCATCATCGCCAGCTGCTGTTACAATAAGAACAAGAAGAGAAAACCCAGTCAATTAAACTCACGGTAAGTAAAAATTACGATAATGAAGACAAGGAGACAAGATTTTTCCGTGAAACATTAATTGTTTTATTTTTGTTAAGTTTGCTCTATTATGGCATTTATAACCATCTGAAATTTTGAAAAACTTACAAAAAAATAATAAGAGCCCAAATTATAAAACGGCTCATTAAAAGCTCAAGCTCCCAATCCCAAAATTTCCTTGTTAATTAAAACGAAAAGTAATAAATGACAAATCAAATCAGAATTAACTAAGTCATCTTCAATTCAATCAAGCGAAATCCAATTCTCGAAGAGATTAATGAAAAATCGAGAATAATTTGCTTTGAATTGCGTCACCTTAACCTCGTTTTTTCTGAAGCTTTTAAATAACGCTCTAACGTCTAAATGCTATTGATTTTCAGTGACAAGAAAGGTCTGTTGAAAGACAACGGGGAATCGGGAACAGACGATACTTTGAGGAGGCCCAACAATGGGCACAAAGAGTACGAATACAATAAGACCACAGGCATTATTACCGGGAAACATTCCTCTGTTTAGAGCGCGGAATTTTAAAACGTTTAGGACTGTGAACCGTGCCATTCTTTCGGGAAATCTGTTGCTTTACTTTTATCTTTTACCTTTTGAGGACTTCCCTTTGGAGTAGGTAAATACGTTGAGATAGCTGTTGAAGACTGCTAAAGAAGGTTTTATCGGTTTGTTGATGTGCTTAAACTGTTCTTTATATATTTAATGAAATTTTGGAGTATATTATTATGTAACACATGAAAATAGATTCGATTTGAAAGTCGATGCATTAGATTATTGGACAAAGTGATATGATGTAACTTAGTGACAAGTTTGTAAAATAGGTATAAATTTAAATTAAATATAATATATTTTCAATTTTGACAATTTGGCATGTAAACGAGTAATTAATGAACAGAAACAGAAAATAATATTTACAACACCCTGTAAAGAATTTCATACATTTGTTAAACTGCAGAGAAAAATCTTATTTGTGCTATAGTTACCATTTAACGTAGAATTAAGTCATTTTTTTTAATTTACTTTTATATTTTGTAAATATAAGATAATTTAGAATTATTTATAACATTAATTTTAGTTTTAATCAATCATGTTATTACAATCGTATGCAAAAACGGCACTCAGCTAAGTGGCGTTCTAAAATATCTCTGTCTTTACATTTACATTGATAATGACAAAGACAGAATGACACTTAAGCTGTGCGTCGCGCTTGAATACGACTGTTAGAGTATAACTTATTATTTTGTAAAAAAAATATTTAAAGATTTTAGACTACAAAAGAGTACAAACCAATTTTAAACAGATAATATACATACGTGTAAGGTTTTGTTGGACATTTTGTACGTTATAAAACTTACAATGAACATTTTATGAACAATTAACAAAAAAATAAAACAATAACATTTATTCAATATTAATTTAACTCTTCACGCTACCAAACTTTTAACACAACATTAATCATTTTTTATGCGTATTTTTTTCTTATTTTAAACCGTTATACATGTTATTATCGTGTAAAGCTTATCTATGTACTTGTGTTTCCATTCGGTCGGGCGACCTATTGTATATAGGAACCCATGATCCCAATCTTAATAAAGTTTGTTCAGGGCCAAAGAAATTTTATTCTGTAAAATGAAAAAGATTCAGAACCGACCAGTGAAAAATAAAATTTAAATTTATTATTGTGAGTTGTTTTTGTAAACTTACGATTCGATGACATTTATTATTTTCATTCAATTTCACTTTTTAATGTAATTAAAAAAAAAAATTGGTTTTATTATTCATGCACAAAACAGACCTTTTCGCATCAATATTTTATAAGATGTCGATTAAAATATATTATATGTAATGTATGCTGATTCGTGCAATATTTATTTATACATTTTAACATCTTCACCTAAAATTAAGTAATTTAATGAAAAATTGATCTAATTTGTTAATTAAGTACCTAGAAATAACCCGTACCACTAATGAAGGGATCAAAACATATTTTATACCAAAGATTGAGTCAGTATAATTACAAGCTTATATAAAACTTTGTACATTTATCTAACGAATAAAGTTTATAAAAAAAAATACCTTTTTTCTTACATTTTCCTTAATGTTATGTTAAAAGGAGGCCGTAGTCAAGATGAGATTACGCGTGACCCCGCACTAATCTCCGTGTATAAACTTACTATCTGCATAATATGAATATAAATATTTTTTACCCGACTGCCCTAGAAGGAGGGTTATGTTTTTCGAGAGTATGTTTGTATAATTATTATTGTTTGGCACGCTCTGCAGCCTAAACGGCTCGATGAATTTTGGCTTGAGAGGTGTAGTTAGGTTTGGTTTGGTTTAAACCAAACCTAACCTTGTAGGATAAAAAATCGTGAAAAGCATACGATACAAGCACAAGACGTAACTATAAGAATCAGTACAGGATATTATATCATACTCGTTTTATTAAAACAAAAGAAAAACTAAAGGAACATAATGTAACGTACAAATAAACAAACTGAGACCAAAACTCAGCACAATGACAAAATACTCCAACAATTCAATTTCGAAACAAAAGCCCATCGATTCAACTCGAGAACAATAAAAAGTGGTTATTATTATCAGTTACCTAATTTAAATTAACTGGATATAAGTTAATCGAATTGATTCATGAAGCAATCATTGGTGCGACCTAAATCATTCTGAATACTTAATGAATTCGATTCCGAAGGCTACAGCGCGCACCTGTTATTGAAAATTAATACTTTAGAAGGGAATCGGTAATAAAAAGATGTAAGTTATGAGCGGATGATCATGAAGCCGGGATTAAATGGTAAGAAATGAAGGGTGAGTCAGAATTTTGTTTCTTATTTTGGTATAAATAAATAATATTTACATACGAGGTTAGACAGATAACAGTTTCTCAAACCTGAGAGGGCCAGGTATTCGATCATACGTTAATTAAATTACAATAATATAAAATTTGACAAAGTTTTGTTTTAGTTTAATAGAACTCATTCTAAATAAGCTTTATAGCTTATTACTTAAACTGGATCAAAATTTGTAATAGTAAAAAGATCTTTCCATTTTTCGTTTCACTACACAACTACATAAATAAAACATCCAAAATCGTCTGGCCTATTGGTCTAGTAGTTAGTAGCGCTCACTGCTATACTGGAGCTCGTGGGTTCAATTCCCACCCAGAACAAAATGTTTGTGTGATGAGCACGATCATATTTTGTTCTGTGTTTGGGTGTAATTTATCTGTAAAATGTATGTCTTAGAAGTACATATATAATATGTATGTTTACCAATTGTCTAGTACTCATAATACAAGCTCTGGTTAGTTTGAGACTAGATGACGTTGTATGAAAGTCGTGGAGTATTTTTATTTAAAAAGAAAAATTAAACGCATAAAAAGGAATCGTTCGTACTTAGAACTTGGACCATTTATCCACACCGGCGTGCACCGCTGATATTAAACGTTTAAACTGCAAAGCAGACGAGCGTGGTATTGAAAAATTTCTGATATTTTATGATATATCGCCACTTGATGCAATGTATGGGGATAAGGTATCCGACTATGCTATGGGCATACTGTTGGTAGCCACGAATGTTTCCAGTCTTGTTCTTTTTCCGTCGTTTCTCAAAGGATTAGCATGAATTTATTTTGATATGTAATTAAAATCAAATTAAATAATACTGGGTTTTTCTGAGGATTTATGGAGACCAGAGTGTGTTACAGGTTCTTCTCATAAGAAGAAGAATGACATTTTGGAACTGCGCAACTAGAGTCAGTAAACATTTTGAAAGTGCCTGAGAAAGTCTACTCGGAACAAAAACCTTTTGATTATGATTTTAGACCTTCAGCAATTTTCAGGAGATTTAACGATATTATATAAGAAGAGGTATCTGTAACGAAACATTTCACAAAAGAGGTATTTATTTTTTGCTGAAAGATCGGGTTAATAAGGAAACAGCCTGATGATGAGGTGTCATAACACCGAAAGCGTTTTTTGAATTTAACTAAATCCCAAAAAAATCTAGCATCAAAATTTACGTAATGTCCAAAACATACATTGTTGTTACCAACAAGAACACCCGCAAAAATCAGTAAAGGTAACCGCTGAATACGGAGAGGCGGTGCAGCTGTCAGTTCCCACACATAAACGGCTATTTGTCGAATTTATAGGCTTTCTAACTGAATGGCCTGCAGGTGTCAATAATAGCTTTTAAAGGTAACATTTTCCGGTGAACGAAACTCGTCGTAAATTAAAAGTGTCTGTGTCTGCGCCACAGATAGACAAAGTAATAGACGGGTGTATTTTGGAAGAGTTTATTTATTTTTGCAACCATAAAAAAAATCGTGAAACGGAACGCTTCGAAAATTATTGAAGAGTTTAAGTAATTTTTGTGTAATCTGGGAGTCACCACCGAGGTGGTGGTGACTCCCAGAAAAGTAACATTGTTATATTTATGAAAGACAGGCGCCCTGCCTAGCATGCAGTGCAATTTCACAACTTTAAAACGATTTTATTTTATAATTTGAACGATGAGTATGATTCTATTTAACTTATTAATCAAATTCGTTTATGAACCTTTATGAAAAGTAGAAACATTATATCCTAAGCTATTAAAATAGGACTCATTTAATTAATGTTGGCGTATTTACAACAAATCTAAACCTAATTTACTAGCTGTTATTACCGTATAAATAATGATTCGTCCGCAACAACGTTTAGTCATCCACGAATCGCATTGACGCGGTTTGCGGGTATTATGAGCCTGATTTTGAATATTCTGCGGTTAATGAACGTAAATACTAGAAACAGCATTCAATTACTAAACCAATTGAAACGCTAACTTGTACCCACAGCTGTATTAATTTGTGCCTATTCATTATTTTGATAAGTGCTTGCGAATATTACATTAATTTAAATATAATTATGTTATGAGACTTTTTTAATATGGTTACTATTATTTTATGAGTATTTGAATGCATTAATTACGTACTGAGTGTACTGACCGACTTGAATAAAGAATTAAATAAATAAGTATTTAAAAGTGAGTGCAAGCAACCTACGAATTAGCTGTCAATACTCTATTTTCTATATTTAAATTCATATAGCAGTTCCATTTTAAAACTTCCACAAGCGATTAAATCACCTCGATTCATATTTTTCTTAATCGACACTAATGCCTTCCCTCCCCTTTGCATTTCAAACATAAGACCTACTTGGAGTAGCCTAGGGTAATTAGTACAATCCTCTTTGTTTACACTTTTTACGTTGACGTTTTTCTTCGTAAATCACTGGAGGGGACAGCGGGCGCTAATTACCCTTCCTTTTCAAACATAAATAACACCTTAACACTTTAATTAAAAATGACTGATTTATTTACACTAGCCCTTGTCATCTGAGGTTGGATAAAGAAATACAGCGGTTTTAGAAATTTCGAAGTATTTTTATAGCTTTTGCGCGGTTACGCTTTGTTTATTTATTTTTTTTTGTTGACTACTTGGCGTTTTCAGAATCTATCGATTGGTTAGTTGTAACGTTACTTTTTTAGTTAAATTCGGTTGAAATGACTTTCGACATCCATAGCTATGCTGCGTGTAGCTACGGATGCCACATTAAACAATGTTATTAGCCTGATGATTATAATCAAATAGTTAACATAATACTTACATAAAGTATGATGAGTTTTCAATATAAAGACAATGGAAATTGTTGTGACTAGAATTTCTATGTGCATTTATGCAAATATATTTTTCGAAACAGAGAAATAAACTCATGTTTCAATTAGAAATAAATGATGTGTAAAATACCCATTCAGAGCGTCGAAAGCAAAAAACAGGTGCGCGCTTTTAGTTTATTTTAAAACAATGCTTTGCCAAACGAAGTGCGATTTACACAATGAACAAATCCATTAGCTCTACATTATTAGTAAATGTAAACATTTTGCTTCTATTATTATAAACAATCTTAGAAATGTAATTGAAGCTTTATGGAATCAACGAGGAAAGTTGTATGTGCCGAAAACCGTTTAAAATTCAAATATTTATTTGATCGACGTTTTTCCAATCAGGTGTTTTTGATCACTTGAAGATAATACTGTGTGTGTACCTATACATAGAAATACACACATAGAAATCTAAGGTACCTAGCTACGACTACAAGTAAAATATTAAAAGTTAGTGAGTTATATCAAATAGAGCTAGACCACAGTTTGAAACAGTAACATACTCACACGAGAACGAGGAGTCAAACTAAACTGAGACACGGATGCTCTATCGGAAGTTAATGAAAACTCCGCCTTTGGACTAAGGAAGTTTTGTTACGGGATTGTGTGTGCAATGGTGCATTCAGTCTGTGAACACTGTAGTACTCGTTTGTTTTATAAAACAATGATATTGGTACTTATTAATAAAAGCGTTGTTAAATATTATTTTCGAAGCAAAGACAAGCTGTTAAGGGGAGAGATAAACCGAATGCTGAGAATATGTTTTATGTCACGTCCATGGATGAGTACAGTCACGAGCAAATACATGTATATACGACCAAACAATTGAAGTTTAAGTCCTACTCAAATGATTTATGAAATCGTGAATTTCTTTTCCAAAGTAGACATTTTATGTTTAGCTTACAATATCAGGAATATTCCATAGTTTTTAATGGAAACCGGTGACGTATTCTGCTCTATGTAATGTGTGGGTAAGATTATCAATAAATTTTAAACTTGTTTGAGAAATGTACGTTGGCGTTGGCGTTGTATGTTCGCCTTAATTTAAATGACTTGTCATAACCCGTGGAGATAGAAAAACAAAAGAAGGTGTGTATGCTCTACAATTTTCGGTAAGTAATAGTCTAAAGATATTATTACAGAATTAAACAAAGTCCTGTATGTTCTGGTACTTCTAAAAAGACTACATGCAATATATGGTTGCTACGTGGTCCATGCCATGCGGTTGCCTCGCCGCAAGCCCGAACAAGGGATAAACTGTACTACGATAACTGAAACTTTACTTACCGCTAATGTTAACTTTCTTGACCCTTTTTTGTCGATTTCTCCTTATTTTAGATGACAAGATTAACTGTTTTTTGGATGAAGTTAAAGTATTGTTGTTGAAACATAAAAACTATGATGGTGATTAAGGTAACAAGAACTACGCTATAATTATATTATGTTATTTTTATTTTATGGAAAACTGATTTTCATTCGTATCTATCGGAAAATCCTGAGAAGTTTCGAACACAACCGGAATCAGGGGCTGACGCGACGGGGTAACTAGTCTATCTCCAAAAAAAAACCTGTTTTTAAAGGGTTTACAAAACAACTTCACTATTAAATACTAGGTGACACAAAAATACCATAATTATAGAGAGCAGTGTTTATTACGAGCTCTAAGTACTGTATTAAATTCATATAATACGATAAAAGAAATGGAACGAGGATATTATGCAGTAAGTGAATCGGCAAGAATCGTGAATATGTCGTCTTAATATCCGAGTCACGTGACTTCCAATATCCGGACTCGGTCATATCTGGGCGTTCAACTGGAGAACTTTAGAACAATCATTTTAAAACTAAGCGCCTTTGTCTTACTTAGCAAAAAAAAATAGAATCTGTCTATAGCTTGCTTTGAAGTATTATATTATATGACTCACAATTTTTTTCCTGTTGCCTCGATCCGCTAGAAGTATAGATACGTTTTTACAGTACACTAGCCACTGCAAAAACAATAAAATTTTGTTACGCAGTCAGATAAAATATAACATGCCTATATGTTAATCCAGGGTATCGGCTACCTCAATACCAAATTTTATCCAAATTGGTAAAGCCGTTTAAGCGTGAAAGGGTAGCAAACATGCTCACACACTCACATACATTTAGCCTTTATAATATTAGAAAGATTAGAATGAATATTGAAATGACTATAGTGTTGGTTTCGAAATACATATACATGCCAATATAGTGTTACTATGCCTAACTCTATCATAAATCCAGTTAGTGCAAACCTGGAGCTGATAGGTACCAGGCTAGCAGACAGATAGCGGAGTTCTTGATAAATTTTCAATCTGCCGTCCGGTGCTACTGTCCGTACTATTAAATTAACCGAAGCTTGGAACGAACAATGACTTTCCGCACAATTGCTTTATAAATCTTTGCAGATGTTTTACAAATGATAGGGTTTAGGAAATCCTTTTATATTATCGCTTACCGTTTTTGTCTTTAAGTCACGTAATATTAATGTAAAATAATGTGGTATAGTTCGTTTTTATTTTTATGTCGAAATTTGACAATTTTAGTCTAGACGTTATAAGTATAGAATTACTAAATTTAAATAACTACGCGACATCTTTACACGTGACCTGAATAATGTATGCATAAAATACAAAACACAACTAAATAGATTAATCGTATTTCATTTCGTACGTCGACTCTGCTGAGTTTATGTGAATAATGTGACATTTAAAAGTGCTATTGTTTATCCTATTTGAAGAAATAAACTATCTAATTTCTTTCGTGTACAGTTTCAATAATAAAATACTATTGTATCATTTACCTATAATTATCTGAAGACGGAATTAAAATCTCATTTTTATTCTACAGAGGTATCTTAAGTCTGCATTATCCTTGTAAATTCCGGCTAGAACAGACTTAATCCTCTATCAACGCTCACCTCGCTCAAGACTTAAACGTCCAAAGGCACAACGTAACGTAAAATGTAAATTATATAAAAATAAACTTCCAGAGTTCTTCGAGAAGCTAGTTTAAATTTAAAATAGAATGCATCTTAATTGTCTTTTACGAGTAGACTAAATCTTGTCTGGGTAGAATTTGAAGCTCTACATAGGGAGCCCATATAGTTAACCCTTAATTGTAGTAATAAGTAAGACAAATTTTAAACAGTGTTGAAATTTGTATAACCAATCTTGTAGTTCAGCTCCGACGGTTTTTTGGTGCAGCCGCCTCCTCTTCCCTTACAGGTTTCACCGAACCAGTGATTGCGCGAGTCGCCTAAGTCACCCGGTGGGTGAGCTTGTGGGACTGCAGCTGGCTTGTTCCCGAGGAAGCTCCCGTTGCATAGGTGGATATACGGCACGTCGCAACCTGGATTTCAGTCTAAAACGCATTGAGTTCTTCAGGGGCATCGTGGCTGCCGTGATCGGGACTGCCTACTGTAAAGTGTGTGCGGCAGCTGGGAAAGGGATAGGGACACTCGATCTGGAAATTAAATAAGAGAAGAGAGTTTTTATAGACGCTGACGGTCCCCAGATTGTTTCTGTATCGTTGAATCCACGTTTCAGTTAAATTCATAAATCAAATACGTACTGCTAGCAGTTGTGAATCTTTGCGCATTAATAATGAAAACAAATACATCAATAGGCTATAGAAAGATTTTACTTTGATAGTATCTGAAAAGTATTCGTTACTAATTGATCAAAACAATATTCTGCAAAAGTTTCGCACTAATCAGCTCAACAATATAATACGAAGACTCAATCAACCAATTAGAACAATAGTATAAAACAAAATATCTTTCTAATATCCATTATCAAACTTTAGCTCTGTATGTCTGTAAGTTTGCTGGAAGACAGAATTTTAATAAATCAATTTTAGTAACACAATTTAATAATCAAAAGTCCAATCTGTTCCATCACTGAATATTTATATTTTAGGGTTATCTTGATAAATATTTTTTATTTCTTTTCTGGTTGAATATCATAAACAAAATCTCTAAAATGAAATAATCGAATTCTTGTGCGATAAGCCAGTTGTAGCCTAAATAATATTGGGAGCAATCAAAAGTCACGACATCACGAATTAACTATTATTTGAAGCTTTAAACCTCTCGTACGGTCACCATGGCAACAGTATTGTCAGAACCAACCACCCAAAACCAAGCTCAATGTTTCCATCTAGAATTCTAGACAACAGAGGGAATAGCCCAGAGCTGATGAAATCAACCGCGTGCATCGCCCTTAACGAACCAGGGCGCTGCCAAATTGACACTCCTTTGTACGATATTGAAGATGGGATCCATTTTATTAAGTCCCATGTCGGATAGCGGACGAAGTTACTGGCAAGAAATGTACTGGAATCGAGTTACTTAGAGGCTGAACTATACTGTTGCTTCTGTTGCCTTTGTATTTCTAGTGCATATATCAATTGATAAAATCACTACTGAAAATACTGTCAACAAACGACAAAAAAAAGTTTTACTACTAATTTATATTGACCAACATAATTTCTAATGGATTTAAATTGGTAGAGCAAAAAATACGTCAAAAAAGAATCGTTAAAACAAATGACTACCAACAAAACAAGTCCCAATTTCCTTACCTAGACTACTTATAAGTGACTAAATTCGTACATAATTTCATCACTATAAAAGTACTATAATATTAATAAATAGAGTGTGATATGATCGAGCACGTACGCTTTAGCCATTAGTGATTTGGCGCTAGAACCACGGAAATAATGTTTGATACGTGCGCTGGCCTCGCTCCGAACACACTCGTAAATATAACCTGCGCTCCACGTTACATTTGCAAATGCATAATTTTTTTGTGCACGCCAGTTTATTTTTAGTTTAAAGCGTCGGTTTTATTTATGTTTGTATTTCTAGGAATTTCTTTTTAACAAAAATCTGTATTTTTTATAGAATATTTGGCAATGCAAAACCACGTTACACATAATAATATGTACATGTACTTAAGTCAAAATTATTAGTATAGTTATATAAACAAATATTTTAAATGGAAAATCTTACCATCGCAATTCGTGTAAGCTACGATACTCTATTCGAAAAAGACTACTGGTTATAAAGTTATCCTACCATTAAGTCGTGTTCTTTTTCATTTTTAGCCTTGTATTACACTACTGAGCATCAGTCCTATATTTATTCCACTTCCTTGTATCTATTGTTAGTTAAACTTGCAAAGATTTGAAACAATCAGCCCATTTCATTCTCAGTCCTCACGGATCAGCTCTGAGTACCACATTAAATGCAAACAAAAGCTTAACCACTTATAAAACACAAAATTAAATGTAACCACAGCTCGCGACGTCGTCCTTATACATAATATACATGGCGAAATAATATTTATTTAAATTACAGCTCCCGAGAGCGCGTACCCTTTTCACAGTTGAATATTTCATGTAGCCAGTGTTTAGGTAGACTTTTGTACGTAGATACATTTTTTTGTATCGTCCCTAAATTCCTCCAGAGACTGTTTGTATTTACTTTGATGTAAGCTGGTTTTATACGGAATGTAGCTGCGAATGTAGTTATTTAAACACGTATTCGTATGTCTGCGTTCCGACTTTGATACACAAGTTTCAAGTTCAGTTTCGTCAAAAGACCTGTTTTCATTTAGGTTTTTCGTCTGTTCGTTTGGTTTATATTAGAGTGTTAGTTTGTCCAAATAGAGAAAACTTACTCTTTACAGTTTGCTCTAGAAACTGATAACTAATAAACGCTCTTGGTAGGTAAACTGCTTGTTGAAGAGAAGGTGTTTTGTGTGCCAGGAACAGACATTTTTTAAATGAACTATAGTTTTGAACAGGTAGATTTTGACGTCCAATCTTAAATTTATCTGGACTCGTGGTTGTGTGTTCAGTGAAGTTCGAATAAAAAAACTGACTAGCAGTCGTGTGTAATATTTGACATACGCTATATTTTAAATAGTGCACGGAAATATAAAGATTGTCGTAAACCCTTTCCACGAACCACAAGAATTCACCTAATTCCCACACCTCAAGAAATACAACCAACCTCTTTTAAGTTATAACGAGCGTTACAGCTGTCGTTTCCCACTAAACGTGTACTTTTCTAATGCAATTTATTACACAATACTGTATAGCACTCTGTAAATACGGACAACCGTCATTATGAACCGTCATTTCCAGTAATATGTACCTACCTTACTAGCAAGACTGTTGCATTGAAGTGAAACGCCACCACCCGCGATTGTAGAGTACGTCTCTTGTCCACAACGGCAATAAACCTGCCTTAAAACCCCATAGTTCAGACACTGTTATGCATATTTTCCTTAACTACTTCAACTAACTACGTTACAGCTTAAAAATTCAAAAGAAAATTGGAAATCGATACAGAATAAGCAAGAAGGGTTAGGTACTGACTTGTGTTAGCAAAACACTTTTTATTGGTAAGTATTTCGAATAAATGGTACCTTATTTGAATAATAAAACACTTACTGGGACTTTGTTTGTTTATGCTTACACAAGAGAAGGTAATAAATAACCTTTAGGAGTTGTTTTCCGATGAATTATATTGGCATAATGTTAACTTATGTGAGTATTTCCAGAGATCAGTTCCAGCGATTAGACAAATTGTTATTGATTGGTGGTAGGCAAATTTGATAATTTGGCTTCTTAGACTTTTTAATCACAAGAACACTATAAAAACTGTACCGAGTTTTATGATAGTTATAGCCCGAAAAATGGAGGATGGAGTATTCCCGTAAGATGTAGAAAATGTGTATCTAATGAACCGCGCGTGACTTATAACATTTATAATCAAACACATGTTCTATGAACTCCAATGATATTTCGTATTTGCAAAATTGGTCAAAATTTTTCCATACCGTTTAACAAAAGAACTTTGATTGATTGATTTAGTCCTAAATACACATAAGAAGCTATCAAGGAGAGAAGTTTCAATAAAAACAATAGTTTATACTATCGTACCTCACCCGAGCTCCTGACTGATGGATTAGCCGGAGAACTGTCTTGACGGACCCCTGACGGACACCGACGATTGAATTAGACGAACCGTTCCGTGAGATACGTCTTGAAATAAAAGCTTTAATGTGTTACGTAGTACCTATTAAGTGTGGTGTATATTTGGTACTTGGTAGGTTTGAGGGTACATTATATGAATACCTGCCAATTGCGCTCAGATGATAAGAAATTATTTAGGATTTGATGCGATTGTATTTTTCAACGTTCATTTTTTGTCTAAGGGAGACATGTTTAACCAGGACTCCACCAAAGCAGAGACGAGACGAGCGGAGAGGAAATGTGATGGGCGATGGAAGCGGAGCTGTACTTGCAGCCAGCCGACAATCTTGCTAGCACTCATCACCTCGCGAGAGATGTTTCTCTGTTTCTAACGCACCATACCAATATTATTCATCTACATCACAGCTATGTCTACTGAAGCTGAACAATTGGTTGTTAAAAAATAATCTTTTCTTTGGTGAGTCTCTCAACTCGTCATCTCTTCTTGTCTCCGCTTTGGTGGAGGCGCGGCTTAAAAACTTAATAGTGAAGTTAATTTTTATTGATTAATAATAATTTACTTTAACTACAAGTAACTGTACCTAACAAACGAGAGTGTTTCACAAAATTACCCTTACCATTATTCACACGGTTACGTTATCGCATTGAAAGCAAATCTCAGCGTAATTGCAAGCATGCGAATTGCAAAATATATAGTAAAAATGTACATACGTGCAATACAAAGCTCGTGCAACGAGATACAGGATACCGTAGGATTACAAAGGTGACAAATAGCTATTCGTCCTCGGGATAACAAGATTCTATTCGCTGCGATGCCGGTTTCACTGCGGACGTAAAATGTATATAATAAGCACTGCCATGTCATATTTCATTCGTAGACTTTATGAAATAATGTTGTTTGATATTGTTAGTGATAATAATATATTTTTTTAATTTATATGATTTGACACCGGCAGGTCTTTGACTAATTAGAGTAATGATGACATTTTTGACAAGAAATAAAACATAAGTAAAGATTAAACATTGAAACTTCTCATACGTATTTAAGTGTAGTGTCTTACCTACCTAACGCATTTTTTTATGATTAGCAATTATCTATTTGAAATTTTTTGTGAAAAATAACTTATAATATCAATATTTTGTTATTTTTTCGGACAGACTCCAATTTTTTGCATCTCACATCAAGACGTGAGTGTAGCCAATCTGTCCTCCTAAGCCTAACTCAATCATGTATCATTTACCGTGTTTAAAATATCGATATCCTAACTAACGAATGAATTGTGCTGTTATTGGCGGGACAAGAGCGATGATTAGGGGTGGCTCGCGTAGCAATCCCGTCGCGATGCCATGTGACTTGCATACTAAACGCAACGGACCACCGATTGAACTGTATAAATTATACAGCGTGTCCTCAAATTGCGGTGTGCATAATAAAATGGTTTATGAATAATATGAAATTTCATTATTTTATTATTTGATTGTATGATGTAGTTAGATGGATTGTTAGTTGATTGCTTTGTATTAGTAGCAGTTGAAACCGGTTGAAAGTCGATCTTAACATAGAAAATTATAAAAGACGGTGTCACAGTATTTTTATTTTATAGTATCTATCGGAGTATAATAGCTAACATTAGGTACTACGCTATTTTTGAAGCATTGGTATTAGTCTTTTGCAAAGAAGTTTCATATTCTTTCGTATCATTTTACTAAGGGTAAATTAACATTATAGACGCAAAAGGTTCGGTTAATAACCTCTACACATCAGTGAATCATTATTTTATATTCAATGTAAGTGTCTACGAGTAGGTACGAGTATCCCTATGATTTCGTTGGGAGAGGAAATGCAATACCTACATAAATAGTTTCCAATAATAACAGTTAGGATAATCCTAATCGAGATTAGTTAAACTGAAACAACGTTCCGTATCTACATAAACACAGCTTATTGATAGGAATTTAATTAAAATACCTGCAAATTACGGTCCAGTGATTTGTACGGCGACCAGACCGATTGGAATTCATTACAGTAACATTGCTACGCGAGGGAAATAAGGAACCGTTGTTGTAATTGTTTATTCCATGTTAGAAAATATTGTTTTTGTTAACATACATTGTGGTATTGAAATTAAATTGTAGAATATCAAGTTGGTTTGCATTTTTTTAGGTTGTTGGTATTGCTTCAGATTTTCACAAATGAATATATCGACAAATTAAAGTAGGTACCTTGCCTGTCCTGAAAAAAAAAATGAAACAAACTATGTATTTCAGAAGGAAATATTATCAAAACTAGGATATTCCAAATTTAAATTGCTTTCTATAAGTCCTCACACATACAAACTTTAGGTGCTAATCAATCCTCAATATAATTAGGATTTTACATAAACTCGACGCGCTCCAGCGAACTATGAAATTTGACCCTTATACAAGGTCCCAATGGACAGCAACACAGGGAGGTATAATAATAGGAAATTAATTTATATGCTAATTGAGTAGCCAGAGATCCACTGAAATTTTCCGATTGGGAAATTAATCGAAACGATTCAGTTGTACCAGTGTTGCAATTGGATCACTAGTGCTCTACCTAGTGGAATTCAGTCAAAGTTAGACCAGATTACTGGATACACAAATTAGTTTTCGGGTATCCTGAGTAGTTCAAATGCTTGTGTTTGTAGTTCTGCGAAAGTTTATCGTGTTAACTTGGGACGAATGTAAACCTTGAAGATAATGAAAAGGACATCTTGCCTTATAAATACTACTTTTTCTTTTGCCTCATTTAGATTTAAATGTAGAAAACTCATAAAGAACATGAGAGACGTCTACTAAAATACGAAACAATTACTTTCTGTCTTAGCGAAAAGATTAAAGCTCGCACAAAAACAATTAGTCTGCATCTAAACGAGATGTTTCTTTAATTATAGGTGAAGATTCTGCAAAGCGAAGAAGCTTCCCTCCTAACAATTGCTATCTAGACAAGCAAGCGTATGACGTCATAATTCAGGACGTATGCAGAAAGGCAATATTTTAACTGTAGAGAATGGAATTTAGTTTCATAATTTGTCTCTGCTTCACTGGAAATTCATGCAAGGAAATGTGGAATCTCATGTTAACGCCATACGTCGCAAGTTTTGTGAGATGATGTTATTTTACGCGAGTTTGTTGTGTCGTTTGCCAGATGAGATTTTAGTTGCGTGTTATCATGTTTTGCATGATGACGTGCTTTGGAAGACAACCATTACCAACGTTGGCACATTTTCGTGGAAATAGTTTACTTTGTAGCAAGAGTTTCAGCTTACATTTTACTCTTTTATACAAGAAATTCAGCGCAAAGACAAGAATATTTTCAGTCACCTTTTGCGGTGCACGCTGCATAATTAATTGGATTTAGCTGTTTCCTGGATATCTTTTAGTTAGAAATTCCTTCCAACATACACACAAGACGACGCTAGGTTAAACACAATACATTCCTTTATAAGACTTGGAAGAAAACGAAGGAGATTAAAAGATCATTATCAGGAAATGTATGTCTTAGAGAAAAGCAGAATTTTTCCTTTCTTTGTTCGGTTTTCCATCCACCTGTAGACATCGGGGTGACGTCCGCCAGTGACAATCAACGTCCCCTTATTAAGATAAATGATGCTTGCCCCAGCTGAAGGGAAATCAAGGTTCAACCAAATTACGGTTTTGTAAACAATTGTGAGGAGCAGGCGATATCTGTTTGGTACAAAAAGGAGCAGATTTTATGTATAGATATGAATATGTGTTATACTCTTTTTTATGAAAATGAATCGAACTAAATTCAACTTCTTGATCTAGGTAGGTACGTCCTACTTTACACGTTAAATTTCTTAAAACTCCATGAGCGGGTTCAAAGGCCTTTACTTTTCAGGGAGAAATGTAACGTGCTATGTCTTGAAATTACAAATAGATAAATAAATCTAGAACGACAATCCAGTTACTACCTACCTAGATCTTTATTGATTTACAGCATTTCTGGGAAATGTTCTAGGGACCCACCACCATCTCTTAGAACAAGGCTGTTGCAGTTGTGGAAAAGAGATGGCGCGCTACACGAAGTAGTGCGATCTCGCTCACTCATAACGGTCTCAGTGTTACTTTAGGAGGTAGTATGCCTTCAGTTCGATGTATATTGCCTACCGAGAATGCGGTTACTGGTAGCGACAGATATTCTAGACTAACTGATTAATCCTGTTATGGCTTACTATTGGAACTGCAAGGTGGTTTGGAGTTGTTTATTCGATTGTACCTGTGTATTATGAAGACCAGGTATTGGTTAGCAGTCTACTGCGACAGTATATTTTATAAACTCTAGGTCTAACAGTTATAATTATGATTGTTAACTACTAATTGACAAATTAAATCTATACATATAAATAAAATTGCCGTATCTTTTTTAGAGTACACAATTTGAAAAGTACTTTTTTGAATAAAATTGTGCAAGCCGGATATAACTCTCGGCAAAAACAGTACTTTTCAAAGCCTTATAAAAATAGGCAAATACCTAGTATTCTTAACATTCTTATTGATCTCATAAAGACACATTTTCATTCTTACCACGATACACTTATGTGGGTGAACTTAGCAGATCAATGTCCAGCAGATCAAAAAAAAGAGAGTTCTATTTGCATGCAGCTGAGTTCTATAGTTCCTGATAGTTTTTAGAAATAGTTCTGCTGTTTTTACCCCAAAAATTTAAATTAATGAAATGCTCTGCTAACTTCCCGTAGCAGATCAATTTGCAGCAGATAAAAAAAAGTGTGTTCCTTTTGCATGCAGGTAAGTTCTATAGTTCCTGATAGTTTTCAAAAATAGTTCTGACGTTTTTGTCCCAAAAAAAGACAATTTAAAAAATGGTCTGCTAACTTCCCGTAGCAGATCGAAAACTCGAAAATATCATTTTCATTGCCTTATAATATATTCCCACAGCCTAGAACTCTTTTATTTTAGACAGAACTATAGCAGAACTGCAATGCACAATTCGATTCGAGTCCAGAACTCACGTCCCAGTGCCAGCAGAGCATGTGAGAATGTTTAAAAACTCAAAAAATATCATTTTTATCACTTGTAAAACTGCTCACAGTCTGGAGCTCTTTTGTTTTAGACAGAACTATAGCAGAACTGCAATGCGCAATTCGATTCAAGTCCAGAACTCACGTACCAGTGCCAGCAGAGCATGTGCAAAAACTTGAAAACTCGAAAAATATCATTTTTATCACTTGTAAAATTGCTCACAGGCTAGAACTCTTTTGCGATCCGCCCACATCTGCAACAGTGGGCGGAGAGACGGTACGGAAAACTGACGTACCGCCTCACGCAGGTGTTGACCGGACACGGGGCCTTGGGGCACTACTTGTGCCGGGTGGCCCGCAGAGAGGCCACCACAGCGAGTCTCCAGTGCGGTGATCCTGACGACACCGCACTGCACACGCTGGCTCTGTGTCCGGCCTTCGATGGGCCTCGCGCCGTCCTCGTGTCTGCGCTGGGTGGAGTAGACGTCTCCGCGCAGCCGGCTGTTGGCGAGGAGGCCGACGCCCTTTACACGTCGACCTCCAACATATTTTGCGAAAGAGCAATCCGCTGGCCGAAAAACGAGAACAGCGGAAGCCCGCGGTCGGTGCATGAAGTAATGCTATGCGCTGCCATGCACCGACACCAAAACGCGGATGACGTAGCACAGCCGTTTAGGTTTAGTCAGTAAGAGTCTGACACTACCCGCGGCTCCCCCCGGGGTCGCGGGTGTCCATGAGGATTCCCCCGCTTTACCAAAACAAAAAAAAAAGGATTAGGTTAGGTTTTGAGTTAGGTTAGGTTTGGTTTTTAGTTAGGTAAGGTTAGGTTAGGTTTTGTTTTTAGTTAGGTTAGGTTCGGTTTTTAGTTAGGTTAGGTTAGGTTCGGTTTTTAGTTAGGTTAGGTTTGGTTTTTAGTTAGGTTAGGTTAGGTTTGGTTTTTAGTTAGGTTAGGTTAGGTTTGGTTTTTAGTTAGGTTAGGTTGGGTTCGGTTTTAAGTTAGGTAAGGTTAGGTTCGGTTTTTAGTTAGGTTAGGTTATGTTTGGTTTTTAGTTAGGTTAGGTTAGGTATTTAATTAGGTTAGGTTAGGTTTGGTTTTTAGTTAGGTTAGGTTAGGTTTGGTTTTTAGTTAGGTTAGGTTAGGTTCGGTTTTTAGTTAGGTTAGGTTAGGTTCGGTTTTTAGTTAGGTTAGGTTTGGTTTTACGTAAGGTTAGGTTAGGTTTGGTTTTTAGTTAGGTTAGGTTAGGTTTGGTTTTTAGTTAGGTTAGGTTAGGTTTTTAATTAGGTTAGGTTAGGTTTGGTTTTTAGTTAGGTTAGGTTAGGTTTGGTTTTTAGTTAGGTTAGGTTAGGTTTGGTTTTTAGTTAGGTTAGGTTAGGTTTGGTTTTTAGTTAGGTTAGGTTAGGTTTGGTTTTTAGTTAGGTTCGGATTTAGTTAGGTTAGGTTAGGTTCGGTTTTTAGTTAGGTTAAGTTAGGTTTCTAGTTAGGTTAGGTTAGGTTTGGTTTTTAGTTAGGTTAGGTTAGGTTCGGTTTTTAGTTAGGTTAGGTTAGGTTTGTTTTTTAGTTAGGTTAGGTTAGGTTCGGTTTTTAGTTAGGTTAGGTTAGGTTAGGTTTGGTTTTTAGTTAGGTTAGGTTAGGTTCGGTTTTTAGTTAGGTTAGGTTAGGTTCGGTTTTTAGTAAGGTTAGGTTTGGTTTTTAGTTAGGTTAGGTTAGGTTCGGTTTTTAGTTAGGTTAGGTTAGGTTAGGTTTGGTTTTTAGTTAGGTTCGGTTTTTAGTTAGGTTAGGTTAGGTTCGGTTTTTAGTTAGGTTAGGTTAGGTTTCTAGTTAGGTTAGGTTAGGTTTGGTTTTTAGTTAGGTTAGGTTAGGTTTTTAATTAGGTTAGGTTAGGTTTGGTTTTTAGTTAGGTTAGGTTAGGTTTGGTTTTTAGTTAGGTTAGGTTAGGTTTGGTTTTTAGTTAGGTTAGGTTAGGTTTGGTTTTTAGTTAGGTTAGGTTAGGTTTGGTTTTTAGTTAGGTTCGGTTTTTAGTTAGGTTAGGTTAGGTTCGGTTTTTAGTTAGGTTAGGTTAGGTTTCTAGTTAGGTTAGGTTAGGTTTGGTTTTTAGTTAGGTTAGGTTAGGTTCGGTTTTTAGTTAGGTTAGGTTAGGTTTGGTTTTTAGTTGGGTTAGGTTAGGTTTGGTTTTTAGTTAGGTTAGGTTAGGTTTTTAGTTAGGTTAGGTTAGGTTTGGTTTTTAGTTAGGTTAGGTTATGTTTGGTTTTTAGTTAGGTTAGGTTAGGTTCGGTTTTTAATTAGGTTAGGTTAGGTTTTTAGTTAGGTTAGGTTAGGTTCGGTTTTTAGTTAGGTTAGGTTAGGTTCGGTTTTTAGTTAGGTTAGGTTAGGTTTAGTTTTCAGTTAGGTTAGGTTTTTAATTAGGTTAGGTTAGGTTAGGTTTGGTTTTTAGTTAGGTTAGGTTTGGTTTTTAATTAGGTTAGGTTAGGTTCGGTTTTTAGTTAGGTTAGGTTAACTCTATCCTTAAGGAACTCTATCCCGGCTATCCCTCGGGAACTCTATCCCTCGGGATCTCTATCCCCGCTATCCCTAGGGAACTCTATCCCGGTTATCCCTAGGGAACTTTATACCCCGGGAACTCTATCTTCGCTATCCCTAGGGAACTCTATCCCGGTTATCCCTAAGGAACTCTATCCCCGCTATCCCTCGGGAATTCTATCCCCGCTATCCCTAGGGAACTCTATCCCGGTTATCTCTAGGGAACTCTATCCCGGTTATCCCTAGGGAACTCTATCCCGGCTATCCTCGGTTTTTAGGCATAACCGGGATAGAGTTCCCTAAGGATAGCTGGGGTAGAGTTCCCGAGGGATAGCCGGGAAAGAATTCCCTAGGGATAGCCGGGATAGCTGGTATAGAGTTCCCTAAGGATAGCTGGGGTAGAGTTCCCGAGGGATAGCCGGGATAGCTGGTATAGAGTTCCCGAGGGATAGCCGGGATAGCCGGGATAGAGTTCCCGTGGGATAGCCGGGATAGAGTTCGCTAGGGATATTTGAGATAGAGTTCCTGAGGGATAGCTAAGATAGAGTTCCCGAGGGATAACCGGGATAGAATTCCCGAGGGACAGCTGGGATAGAATTCCCGAGGGATAGCTGGGATAGAGTTCCCTAGGGATAACCGGGATAGAGTTTCCTAGGGATAGCTGGGATAGAGTTCCCGAGGGATAGCTGAGATAGAGTTCCCGAGGGATAGCTGGGATAGAGTTCCCTAGGGATAGCCGGGATAGAGTTCCCTAGGGATAACCGGGATAGCTGGTATAGAGTTCCCGAGGGATAGCCGGGATAGCCGGGATAGAGTTCCCGTGGGATAGCCGGGATAGAGTTCCCTAGGGATATTTGAGATAGAGTTCCCGAGGGATAGCTAAGATAGAGTTCCCGAGGGATAACCGGGATAGAATTCCCGAGGGACAGCTGGGATAGAATTTCCGAGGGATAGCTGGGATAGAGTTCCCTAGGGATAACCGGGATAGAGTTTCCTAGGGATAGCTGGGATAGAGTTCCCGAGGGATAGCTGAGATAGAGTTCCCGAGGGATAGCTGTGATAGAGTTCCCTAGGGATAGCCGGGATAGAATTCCCGAGGGATAGCCGGGATAGAGTTCCCTAGGGATAACCGGGATAGAGTTCCCTAGGGATAACCCGGATAGAGTTCCCTAGGGATAGCGGGGATAGAATTCCCGAGGGATAGCGGGGATAGAGTTCCCTAGGGATAACCGGGATAGAGTTCCCTAGGGATAGCGAGGATAGAGTTCCCGGGGGATAAAGTTCCCTAGGGATAACCGGGATAGAGTTCCCTAGGGATAGCGGGGATAGAGATCCCGAGGGATAGAGTTCCCGAGGGATATCCGGGATAGAGTTCCCTAAGGATAGAGTTAACCTAACCTAACTAAAAACCGAACCTAACCTAACCTAATTAAAAACCTAACCTAACTGAAAACTAAACCTAACCTAACTAAAAACCGAACCTAACCTAACCTAACTAAAAACCGAACCTAACCTAACCTAACCTAACTAAAAACCGAACCTAACCTAACCTAACTAAAAACCGAACCTAACCTAACCTAACTAAAAACCAAACATAACCTAACCTAACTAAAAACCAAACCTAACCCAACCTAACTAAAAACCTAACCTAACCTAACTAAAAACCAAACCTAACCTAACCTAACTAAAAACCAAACCTAACCTAATTAAAAACCTAACCTAACCTTACTAAAAACCAAACCTAACCTAACCTTTTTTTTTTTTTTTTTTGGTAAAGTGGGGGAATCCTCATGGACACCCGCGACCCCGGGGGGAGCCGCGGGTAGTGTCAGACTCTTACTGACTAAACCTCAACCGCTGTGCTACGTCATCCGCGTTTTTGTGTCGGTTCATGGCAGCGCATAGTACTACTTCATGCACAAACCTAACCTAACCTAACCTTACTAAAAACCAAACCTAACCTAACCTAACTAAAAACCAAACCTAACCTAACCTAACTAGAAACCTTACCTAACCTAACTAAAAACCGAACCTAACCTAACCTAACTAAATACCAAACCTAACCTAACCTATCTAGAAACCTAACTAAAAACCGAACCTAACCTAACCTAACTAAAAACCGAACCTAACCTAACCTAACTAAAAACCAAACCAAACCTAACCTAACTAAAAACCAAACCTAACCTAACTAAAAACCAAACCTAACCTACCCTAATTAAAAACCTAACCTAACCTAACCTAACCTAACTATAAACCTAACATAACCTAACCTAACTAAAAACCGAACCTAACCTAACCTAACTAAAAACCGAACCTAACCTAACCTAACTAAAAACCAAACCAAACCTAACCTAACTAAAAACCAAACCTAACCTAATTAAAAACCAAACCTAACCTACCCTAATTAAAAACCTAACCTAACCTAACCTAACTATAAACCTAACATAACCTAACCTAACTAAAAACCGAACCTAACCTTACCTAACTAAAAACCGAACCTAACCTAACCTAACTAAAAACCAAACCAAACCTAACCTAACTAAAAACCAAACCTAACCTAACTAAAAACCAAACCTAACCTACCCTAATTAAAAACCTAACCTAACCTAACCTAACTAGAAACCTAACATAACCTAACCTAACTAAAAACCAAACCTAACCTAACCTAACTAAAAACCAAACCCAACCTAACTAAAAACCGAACCTAACCTAACCTAACTAAAAACCGAACCTAACCTAACCTAACTAAAAACCAAACCTAACCTAACTAAAAACCAAACCTAACCTACCCTAATTAAAAACCTAACCTAACCTAACCTAACTAGAAACCTAACATAACCTAACCTAACTAAAAACCAAACCTAACCTAACCTAACTAAAAACCAAACCCAACCTAACTAAAAACCGAACCTAACCTAACCTAACTAAAAACCGAACCTAACCTAACCTAACTAAAAACCAAACCTAACCTAACCTAACTAAAAACCAAACCTAACCTAATCTAACTAAAAACCGAACCTAACCTAACCTAACTAAAAACCAAACCTAACCTAACTAGAAACCTAACCTAACCTAACTAAAAACTGAACCTAACCTAACCTAACTAAAAACCGAACCTAACCTAACCTAACTAAAAACCAAACCTAACCTAACTAAAAACCAAACCTAACCTAACTAAAAATCGAACCTTTTTTACTTTTTTTTTTGTAAAGCGGGGGAATCCTCATGGACACCTGCGACCCCGGGGGGAGCCGCGGGTAGTGTCAGACTCTTACTGACTAAACCTGTACCGCTGTGCTACGTCATCCGCGTTTTTGTGTCGGTGCATGGCAGCGCATAGCATTACTTCATGCACCGACCGCGGGCTTCCCCTGGCCTCGTTTTTCGGCCAGCGGGTTGCTCTATCGCATTTTGTTGGAGGCCGACGTGTAAGGGGCGTCGGCCTCTTCGCCTGATACTGGGACCACACCCATAGCACCGAATGTGGCCCCCCGTCGTGGGTCCTCTACTACGGACGGTGGCACCCCCGTGCCACCGTCCGGACCCTGGTTAGGGCGGGAGGGAGCGCTTATGCGCGGCCCTTCGCCGCCCCACCCGACGTCGGCGTATTTGGGGCGCGTCCGGATCGTTTTCCCGGACGCGCTCCACGGCGACAAAACGTTCTCGCAGAAGGAGGCCAGTGCGTCCCACGCTGCGCGGCTGCTGAGCGCAGCTGCGACAACAGCCGGCAGCGCGGAGACGTCTACTCCGCCCAGCGCAGACACAAGGACGGCGCGAGGCCCATCGAAGGCCGGACACAGGGCCAGCGTGTGCAGTGCGGTGTCGTTAGGATCACCGCACTGGTGACACGCTGTGGTGGCCTCACTTCGGGCCACCCGGCACAAGTAGTGCCCGAATGCCCCGTGTCCGGTCAACACCTGCGTGAGGCTGTTGCAGATGTGGGCGGATCGCAAAAGAGTTCTAGCCTGTGAGCAATTTTACAAATGATAAAAATGATATTTTTTGAGTTTTGAAACAAGTTTACATGCTCTGCTGGCACTGGGTCGTGAGTTCTGGACTCGAATCGAATTGTGCATTGCAGTTCTGCTACAGTTCTGTCTAAAACAAAAGAGTTCTAGCCTGTGAGTAGTTTTACAAATAATAATAATGATATTTTTCGAGTTTTCAAGTTTTTGCACATGCTCTGCTGGCACTGGGACGTGAGTTCTGGACTCGAATCGAATTGTGCATTGCAGTTCTGCTATAGTTCTGTCTAAAACAAAAGAGCTCTAGCCTGTGAGCAGTTTTACAAATGATAAAAATGATATTTTTCGAGTTTTCAAGTTTTTGCACATGCTCTGCTGGCACCAGGACGTGAGTTCTGGACTGGAATCGAATTGTACATTGCAGTTTTGCTATAGTTCTGTCTAAAACAAAAGAGTTCTAGCCTGTGAGCAGTTTTACAAGTGATAAAAATGATATTTTTTGAGTTTTTAAACATTCTCACATGCTCTGCTGGCACTGGGACGTAATTTCTGGACTCGAATCGAATTGTGCATTGCAGTTCTGCTATAGTTCTGTCTAAAACAAAAGAGTTCTAGGCTGTGGGAATATATTATAAGGCAATGAAAATGATATTTTCGAGTTTTCGATCTGCTACTGGAAGTTAGCAGACCATTTTTTAAATTGTCTTTTTTTGGGACAAAAACGTCAGAACTATTTTTGAAAACAGAACTATTTTTGAAATAATAGAACTTACCTGCATGCGAAAGGAACACACTTTTTTTTTGATCTGCTGCAAATTGATCTGCTACGGGAAGTTAGCAGAGCATTTCATCAATTTAATTTTTTGGGGTAAAAACAGCAGAACTATTTCTAAAAACTATCAGGAACTATAGAACTCAGCTGCATGCGAATAGAACTCTCTTCTTTTTGATCTGCTGGACATTGATCTGCTAAGTTCACCCACATGATACACTTCACATAGCGGCTGCAGACTTTGTCATGTCAGATGCAGTGCCGTGCGTTGAGAATAAAGGTCTTTGTCTGCCTCGAATCTAATAGTGTATTGTTATCTTTGACGCGTAACACAGGCTTTCAACAAAACATGGTTACAGTTCCGTTATACCTTCATACCTTATAGGTGCAAGAAAATTGAAAATAGATATCCTACTTTATTCTGTTTGTTTATACATGGTTTATGGCGATTTTACATATAAAACAAAAACTGTCTCCAAGTAAGCAAGTCTTGTCTTAAAAAAGAAGGTTGGTCCTCCCGTAACGTTTTCGATCAGCCGATGACAATTTTGTATGACTAACCTGTACATATCTACGCTTTGTTTATGTTTAAATATGTAGTTCTTTCTCGAAATTTCTTGGTTAAAGTGGATTTTTAAAGAAAGAAATATATCTTTATTATCGCTCACATTGATTTAAGTAAGATACGCCAGATTTCATTAAATTGGATAGCAAGAATACTTACATACTCCTTCTTAGTTGAATATGTAAAACATTACACTAACTCTATCTAGCACTAAGTATAATATACACACTGGACACATTAACTCCGAACTAGCTTTTCCCAGTTACTTCGCATGCAAGGAAATCGATTATATCTGATAAAACATCACCCTCCTCCGACGCAGTCGGTTAAAACGTAGTTTATAAACAAATCCAGGGTGTCAGCTAACTCCATATCAAATTTAGCCATATTTCTTAGCCGTTAGAGCGTGAAAGGGAAAGTCCTAAAAAAGAGTCAGGTCAGGAGTACCCTAAACCGACGGGCGTGTATGAAGCGACTGATGAGTGTGGATGAAGCTAAAGTGGTATGCCAGGATCGTAGCAAATGGAAAGATGTGATCTCTGCCTACCCCCAAGGGAAAGAGGCGTGACGTTTATGTATGTATGTATGTTAGAGCGTGAAAGGGTAACAAACATCTAAAACATCCGTCCATACTTACAAACTTTCACGTAAATTATATTAGTAGGACCTATTTAGATTTTAATCAGAGTATTTTTTGTAACACTACGAAGACCAGGTTTACAGCGATGACAATTAAAGGCGCACGGCCCGTGTTCAGTAATTTGTGGAATCTGACCGTTGGTCGTCACCCATTTGTAATTTGTGTCTCCCAATTAGTTTTCCCTTGTTTGTCCCGGTTGGCATGACAACCTGCACTACGAAATGCAATTAAGGTAATTTCACTACCTTGATTGAGTAGAGAGTGCGAGAGATCGTGTTTTATTTTGGGAGCGACGTAGATGTTTGTAGCGTTATTTATACAACGTGTTTTGAGAGATCCTGGCCATTTTTAAATCGAGCTTTGTACCTACTTGTGAATGAACAACATAACTATAATATGTATTTCAATGAAAAGCGAAATAATTTGCCATAGAAAATTGCCAAGCCAAATAACTATGTAGACTTTTGATTTATTGAAGAAAGAACAAAAAAATAAATTTTCATAAATAGAAGCGGTCTCTACACATTCACAATATGACCAGACTGCCGAAAACTATTGTAGGTATTAGGTACCTACTTACCAATAGACAAGAGACCGACAAGTACAAGTTCCAAGTACAGTACTTGGAAATTGTTTATCATATATAAATTACTCAGTAAAATAAGTAAGTACCATATTATGTCATGTAAAAGTGTGTTCCAGATAACATGAAACACATTATACAGGTAAGTGAGTGGTACAAGTGTTCGAGTTCTGGCGTTATTACCAAAGTTTCAAGATCCCACCATATTTTCTTTGAAAAATACTCTCAGCTCGTCGCAAACTTTCGCAATTTTCAATAGAAGCATCATTTTAAGATGTCTGACTCGTAATTTCGCGAAGATACGTCGTGTTTGCGTTATTTAGTGAAAGGTTTTACAAACATCTTTATTATTGAGAAGTTATGCTCAGTAAGTAGTAGAAGCTAAGACTTATACGGTTTGTTTAGATTTCATCTTGTGGATCTATTTTTTATATAGATCAAGATTGGATTACCTACTTGCGGAAGATGGTGGAACGTTTCTTGTGGGAAGTGTTAGGGAAAGCCTACGTCTAGCAGTAAATTGGAGATTTACTTCACATATATCCCTCAAAAGTAAACTGAAATCCGAGGTGTAAGAAACATATCAAAATAGGTTCACACACTCGCTTTTCCACTGCCCCGTCCTTTATTGTTTGATTTTTGCCAAATACCCGAATCGCTAATTAAATTGTCGTGAAAAGGCTAGCTTTGATTTGAATACATGATTTCGGAAGGACGCTCTATAGCAAAGTATTGACTTCTATTCCGTTCAAAAATAATTGGATCAAAGACATAAATATCAGTGAATGTATGGCAAACATCGTAATCCACTCTGCATCAGTATGCTGCAGCCTTCGGCAGTAATTGACAGACGCTAAAACGGTGAGTATCCCAAATCGGGATTAATTTACAAATATCTAGGCATGTCTGTCTGGTACAGAAGTGTACTCTAACTGTCGCCTCGACGAAACCAAGCCTGGTTACTGAAATAACTTGAGTCAAGATGTTTAAAAATAGTTGCCAGGCGATTTGGAAAGACTAAGCATGAAATAAAAATGAAAAAAAGAGAACCTTAGAAATAGTCGCGATGCATTCCTAACTATAAATACATACTACGTTTCAATTTAGATAGATATTGATAGAACTTTTTAGATAACTAGATTTATTTGTGAAAACATGTGTAGGTAGTATACGATATTTGGTTTCAACATGCTCTGCCTATTGGCGTACGAACATAAAATTAACGAAATTCACAGTGCTTACAAAAACACAAATGAACATATTTTGATAATTAAAATATAAAAAAATCTAAAAATAATAATTACGCTGACCAAACTATATTTTTTCAGCATAAAGTCGTGTGATTTCTTCTACATAATGATTGCATACAAAACTCCTATTAAAAGACTCGTTTTTCTTCGCCGTGAAACGAATCAAGAGTAGGTAGATATTGTATGAATACAACACAAAAAATTACGCTCGTCTTGCTTCACCCAAACAATTTGTACGCTGAACACTTTATAAAACAAACTCTTACACGTTACCTACTTTACTTATTCACCAAAGGTTCATTCAAATTCACCCCTCGATTGTGCGTACCTGTCTAACAAATAACTTATCACTCAGACTCAAGTGAGCCTACACGACAAAAACATTTTACATTACAAGCTTCCTTTGATTATTGGGTAAATTGAATTTAACAAGTTTTTATAATAAACTTGATAACGATAACACAAGGCTGTGAGAGTACTTCCGTAATAATAAAAAGTTGGGTATTGACTGGATTGGTGTATTTTATAAGCGTGTCATCATTTCCTGGAATGCTTTGTTCTTTCTTTTGTAATTGTAGACTTGTTCTTCATATTCAGACAAAATTGCACAGTTAAAGAAATTCACGATACCTACAGTCAAATGGGACTAGCAGGGTAAATAGAGACAAGGTTTGTTATGGTTTTCAGAATATACCTACTATAACATTATGGTTCTTAAGTGAGGAACACATTGAAAATAACCTAATTACATGTAAAAATAAATCGCATGTGACACAGAGAAGCTACTCAGTTACTCTAAATTTCAACCGTCAATTCTCAACGGTTCATGTTTCGCATTAAATATGCTGTCTGTAACATTAACGGTTTAATGTTTGATAAATATTACTTTAATACTTCTTTTTAATTGGTAGAGTACCTACAAAATAAATAATTATCTTAGATTTACTTACCTTAGACGCAAAATGTTTGCGGAACACTGCTTAGTAAATATAATTCAGTGTCAGATGAATCGATTACTGTATACCTTGCTTTTTTATGTAGACAGTGACCTGTACTATTATTTTTATACTACTTATGTGTAACGTGACTGGGATAAGGTGTAAGGATGAATTAAAAAAACACTCTATTTTATCTTTTTTATTCTCATACTGTAAAATAAAATATGGAGTAAGTATTTACAAAATAATTGAAATAGAAATCTAAAAATTCATCACATAAAGAGTTTCCTACTCGTTCGTACTTAATCACTACAAATAAAACTAGAGAATACGTTTGTTTATATTTATATCTATTTATGTATTTGTAAAAAATACGTTATTGCCATAGCGACACCGACACACTGGTTTAAATATTATTTTTATTACAAGTGATCTAATTACGTATGAATATTATACAGATATAATTAAAGTAATTAAGCAATCGACAATTTTATGGGGTCACATGATCATTAATCATATCTATTATAAATTATAATTAGTCAAATTTGAAGACAACGCCTTTTACAGAGAAAAAAATGCACAGTTCGACATCTTAAAAACAGTTTTCCTACATTGTTGAATTATAATTTTACCATGCGACTGACATCCACAGAGTTAATTGTATTATCAAATTTGTATGTTGAACGACCATCATTTTCAGTATAACAGGAAAATAATTTTTTTTAAATAAAATAATATTATTATTGTTTTAAACATTAGGCCTTTCACTCATGTCATTAGAAAAGAACACGTCATATTTAAATAACTAATAATTAATGTTCAAGCACTTGAACCATGAAATTGGAATTTGTAATTATAATTCTATTCGTGAATTATTTATTAAACAGTGTTTCTTATCAACTAAACATTAATTGATTACATATATGAGAATTGAGATTCGATATGCGTTATATAAATTGAATTTTAAATAAAAAAATTATTAATTCATGGTAATGGAAAATAATTATGTAAGAAAAGGAGAATTCATGAACTTATCAACATGAATTACTGAAAAATTACCACAAAACTATTAGACATAACGGCAATAGCAATATTACCTAACCAGCAAAAATATTGCTGTCGCATTGCTTTCGCAACCTAGATAATACTATCTGTTGCTTTTATCTTTTTTTTTGCAATATTTCAGCGTTGAGTAGTTTCGAAATTCCAAACTTACGAAGAAAATATTGGCTTGTTTATGTAATACAGTAAGAGCAACTAAATTTCGTGGCACTAAATTATTGATATCCACTACATACTAACTTAACTAAATATTGTTTACTGTAGTATAAATAGTACAGCGTGTTGGAATATCATTAATATTATCAGGACTAATAAATAAAATAACAGCAACATATAATATTTAAAACAAATAATACCATAATTTTAGTCCAAGATTTTCTTTAACAAATTATCGAAGGATATTCTTACACAATTTAATATTATTAACGATATCCCACACAGTATACACTCATATAAGTAAGATAAGTACAATGTTTTCTACACTAAAAGGAATCAAGTATTAGACCGATTCGGAAGTTGAGCATTCGTAACTAATATTATGCTTAGTTTTACAGCTAAGATACAGTATAAAAGAGTAATATCGCGTTAAAGGAAAACTTATAAATTTAACATCAAACCTTCGTGGTTCACAAACTTCTTTTCGAACGCTATCATTAAAGTGATAAAGCTACTACTATAATTCGTGTGAACTAATTTCTTACTGTGATACTTAGGAACTAATTCTCAGGACTCAGAATTATATAATATGGATTATATTTTTTTTCTTTCAAAAATGCCGAAAATGTTAGGCTATAATTTATTAATCAATCCTACCAAATCCGATAGTTGCAGTTGTTGAAACGAGACAGCGCAATACAGGGCTGTAAGTGATGTCTCTTTCCCACACTGCAAAAATCTAACTTTAAGGTGATGGTTACGCAAATTTAATCAGAACACTACAAAAGGCAGTCAAATTAGTAGTAAGAGTCAAATTCAAAATTCATATAACATATTATTTTTAGGCCAAATTAAATGCATTTTTGTAGTTAATAGGTAAGCGACCTATTCAAATTACTTTGTTAAAGTACTATTATATAATAGACTTTGTGAATACAAATACTGCACTTGTTTTTCTTGTAAATGCCGTGCCGTATATTCAGTCAAATACATATTAACTGGGCAACTATGGAAGAAGCCTTTGAAATGTGTTACTGGTATCAACGAACTAGTAAATTCAAAATATAATAATAAAAACAAATACGTTACGCGTAAAAGTAGAGAAGTGGCTTCTTGTGGCAGTTATTATACATTTGTTTTCGAAATAAATAAAGCCAATGGCACTAGCAGTGATGTCAAGGCATTCTAACGATTTCTCATTTATCGAAATCGTTTCAGGCAGAAGTTTTGGCAGTAAAAAAAAAACTCACATACAATACACCTGGGCAGTTACATAATAAAAAAGTACATATATTAAATTAAAGGTTAAATGAGCAATTATTTTTTTAAAGTGAACGTTAATGACCACGAACAGTCTTTCTAGATAAACTCACAATATTATTTAATATCATTGCAACACAGACGCACAGAGCATAGAGCACAGTGGGCTTTAATTCTTGCTTGTCTATTTCAAGTCACAATCAAAATAAACAAACAAAAATAACATTAATCTAATTTAAAGTTAAGACAAAAATGGAAGTATAAGAAGTTCACAGTCCATTGCGTTATTTGGCGATCGAGTATGATAGAAATTGGAATAAAAGGTAATGTAACAGAAAATTGCAATCTTTTCGTTTCACAATAAGGACCTCTAATATACCTAATATGGCTGGCTATTCGTTACGAAACACCAGTTCCCTACTGGTTCTCTGATTCTTTGATCTTAGTGGTGCAAATATCTTGTTTGAGATCCGTGGAATACTCATATGGGTATCTTTCAATAATGTTAAGAAAACCAAACACTGATATAGTCATCTTAGTGTATACTAAATCACTGATAATAAATATCTGACTGGGGAATATCGAACATCGGACCCGTTTCTTTTTGTATTCAAATCCAAACGCAAAAAGAAACGATCTACCACATATTATTATTATTGTCCACCACCAATATGGCGACTTTCGAAATGATTGTAGATATTAGTTCTAGATGGCAGCAGCATTGCAAAATGGCGGTTAAATAACTGAAGTATTTAAATTTTACATAATTGCTTACAATTTCGTTTCGATTAAATTCTAAAATAATTTACTAAAATTCTAAAGATAATATTATGAATTTATAAAATAATTTTTAATACTTAATAAATAATTAATTAGTTAAAAGTATCTACAAATCGTTTCTATTGAAGTTCTACTATTGCAAAGAGTACAGTTATACATAAAGTAAGACTAGCATTACACTAGAGAAAGTAATTTAAAAATACAATTATGCTATTATGATAAATCATATAAATATTATAATGAAATAACTAAAATATAGTTTTATAAGTTCTAGCATTTTCTACGTGACCATAAAGTTTACAACTAGAAATCCAAATGAAAAGTAATAATAATACCAAACTCTTGATACATTTTCGATACGAATGTTTTTTATTATTATGAAGCATTGTGATGATAATGGTTGACGTTAATTTAGTAGGTCCTACTTAATTCTTGAAAGCCTCTGTACTATAAGTTATAGTTCGTTTTAATACAAACTTAAATTACTAAAAAGGTTTTTGATTCTAAGAGACTGAGTTTTTTGTTCGTTAATGTTGTGTAATATTATCCTATTCATGATAAGTTTTTATGATCGGTTAAGTTAAGAAAATATAATATTTCCCTTTTATTAGTAGCCAGAAATAATTAAATTTAACGACAAGCTGTTATCTATGAGATAAAACCTTTTTTTGTTCAGTGAATAAATTAATTTATACAGCCTACACCGACTATACAAAACAAAAACATACCGACTGCGAGTATAAATAAAAAAATGTAAAAACATTAAATAACTCCCGTGGATAGTCTATAATTTAAGATATTAAATTGTCCGTCAAATTATTATTCTAACACTACGTCATGTGAATAAAAGGTACAATAAATAAGCTCTCGTTAATTGCACAAAACACATTTCCGCCTCATTGAAACACATCGATTAAATACTTTTTAGAGATATTTTGTTCATAATACCCAAGAATAGGTACATCTCGACTTTTGATATAAAACCTCTTTAGTTACGTATCCAATTGTTCTGAAGATGTGTTTACATTAAAGTAAGTAAAGCAAACTAGAATAGAGTTTAAATAACGGTGAGTTACATGAATTTGAGTATACACCAATTGAGTATTCGATTACGTAGAGATATCGAGACGTCGGTGAGAACCTCTCTGTACATCGCAAGGTATTCCTTTGTAAGAGAACCCTTTAGTTGATAACCTGTGATAATACTGTTTGGAATCAAACCTCGATATGATCGTCGGGTATTATTGGGCGTTTCAGTTTCTTTGGGTTCAGTATTGAAGGCTTCTGTGTGCGCGTGTGCCAAACGTACACTTTAGTACAGTTGTCTGCTAACGGCTCGAGATCTTCCTTGGTAGCGAAATATTTGAGGATTTCACTCTCCTGTAAAAGAAGTATGTTTTAAATTAATATTATGTACAATCTGTGTAACTAGTGTATAATGTTAGAAATGGGTTTTGTGGTATTCATTAAAACCATTTTAACTGTTATATTATAAAAATACACTACAACATCTAAACGTATATGTAAAATGCATTAAATACATAAAAACAAAATGTTTAAGGCACGTGTTTCTATTCTCATATTCAGGGCCAAGAAAATATTTGAACCTTGAATATAATAATTAATGATACTTAATTAAATTAAAGAGTATAAAAGCATAATTAGTAACTATTTCCTTAAATTCCTACACTTTACGCAATAAAATAATAATCTCCACATTGACAGTGTAATGAAAGCTAGAAATGAACTCTACATTAATATAAATAAAGTTTATTTTCTCTTACAGTTAAAAACGAGTATTGTGTATAATACGCCAAGTGTATTACTATACCAACGTATAATACCGTTCTATATTTACATATGTATAAGTCAACGGCAGGATATGACTGATAACAGCTCACATTTATGTCGTAACAGAGAGAAAGCTAGATAAATGTTATCAAAATAGTACTATTAATGACATTTTATAATTTATAACAACATTTTAGACTTCCTACAAGAGTCTAATTATGACGTCACGAGGTAAACATGTATTAGATACTAAATTTATATTTAAAATCAAAGGTTCTTAGTACATAATCAATAACGTGAAAATAGCTGTCTGTTATAGATAAAATCTTGTCAAGTAATCATTGGTTAGAAGAGATAATCTTTATAGGAAATAAGTAGTTACTATCGAACATCATTCTAATACTTAGAATTAATACCACAAATACTAAAAAAGTTACTTAAAAATAAAGACAAAGAAGGCGCCTTACAAGGGTACCTTTTTTCCTTAGAGGTAGGTAACGACTCTAAAGAAGAGCATATTTATTTTTATCAATCCTTATCACTACATATTATAAAACAAAGTCCTCCACTGTGTCTGTCTGTCGGTTCGCGATAAACTCAAAAACAACTATACTAATTTTCATGCTGTTTGCACCAATGTATAGAGTAGTTCTTGAGAAAGGTTTTAGTACATAATTTGTTAAGTTTTTGTATTGATTGACTAAAATATAACGATAGTTAGTGAAAATGTTGGAAAGTTACAATAATTGCGTTCGATATAGAAGGATCAGGCAAAGGCAGAAAACGTTAAAAGTGGGTAATGTTTTTATGGCTATAACCAACATTCGCGCGGGCAAAGTCGCGGGAAAAAGCTAGTCAAGAATAAATCAACAAGATACTATACCATATAAAAAGTATTTATTAAACTAACAGCAATAACCTCATTTCTGTAACTGTCAGAATTGAGGGCAATATAATATAAAACGCATTAAATTAATAGGTATATATTTTGATCAGATGAAGAAGTCTATAAAACAAAATGGAACATTAACAGCACTTAACTGCGTCTAGCTCCTTTGTTTGGTTATTTTATAGTCCAACAAATCTAAGAAGTACCGTTTGACAGTTGTGACAAATAGGATAATAGGGTTGGGAGTAAAAAAATCGATTACTATAATATCCGATTTTTATGTGATCGATTACTATAACATCCGAATTTTAAGAGATCAATATTGTCATAATGAAATAAAAGTTATGTTTAGGATATTTTATTTATACACTACTAGTACTAGAATCGTCATCGTCTTCGTCATCATCGTCATTTAAATTAATGACTAGTTGATTATCTATGAAATTATCAAAGTGTACGTATCTGTCGAAGTCGTAATTTATTTTAGGGTACCTATGTATTAAGTGCATAATGCGGTCGCGCAGTAACGTGTCGTCAATTGATAATTTGAAAGTAACACATTCGATTTTTCGTATATGTAATCGATTATTTCGCATACAAGTGTATCTGAAGAGTCACAACTCTACAAGCAGTGACCTAACTACGTGACTTTGCAATGAGGTCAAAAATAGAACTATTAGAAATTATTTACTATGTAAATATGTGTTATTTTGCTTTGTTTGAAAGTTTTCAATTAAATTAGGATATTAAAAATTGTAAATTTTTAGATACACTAATAAAATCTTTCTAAATTCATGGTTTTATGACAAAGGTTGTCGAAACTGAGTATTGTACGCATGAACAAAGTTGTTTCGGTTTGAAAATGATGAAACGTCAAACGGTACTTCTTAGATTTGTTGGACTATAGTACGATCTCTGCCCAGTTAGGGACCAGATGGCCGTGTGTGTGTAAGACATTGTTATTTAATTATAATAATTTGTCAAAGAACGATGGCAATTCGACTATAAAAAATGGCCAGTTACATATTATTAACGACAACTCCTAGTAATAATCAAGAACTTTAGTAATTAGACTTTAGTATCTAATTACAAGTTGTTGGACTACCCCACTTTTTCTTTTAATTTTCATTTAATTTCAATTCATTTCAAGCGATGTTACGACAATTATTACTCTTTTATTTGCTGTATGACTTAAATGTGTCTATTCTTCGAGCCGATTGCGTTTAGAAATTCTAGAATTTTTCTCTTACTACAATAAATTGTGCGTAATTGTGCGTGCCTTAATTGCTGCTTTAACGTATGACAGTATTGTCGACCCCCTAACATATCGTGTCGTCATTCGGTTACACAATTGAATATGATAAAAGATTAATTTAATTAAAGGTAATGCGTTTTGTTCCTAGTGGAATTCTTTGAAAGCGCGATATTAAAAGTCGTCAAGTCATTGGTATACTACCTAATATTAATTATATTATAATGGAAAGAATCGACATTGCAATCGCAGCAATAAAACCTCTGTAGTTTACGAGGGTTGGAGTAAGAATATAAATATAGGACAATAATAATAGCACTTGCTGTGCCTTTCCTTATACAAAACTAATGAATGATAATTTTAAATTTACCTAGTTATTAATGAAATCGTGCTCTAATAATATTTTACCTTATTCCAGTAACATACCTACATATTTTTAAATAACATTTCACGGGAATTTCTATGTATTATCACAGAGGTTTATAACATTACCGAAACCATACTTCTTCATTTTTATACTATTAAATAAAACCTCACCTTTACCTTTGTACACCACATTCCTAATTGTTTCTATGTATATAATATATTTGTGTACATAAATTGTTAAATAAATAAATAAAACAATAAACTTACTTGAAAACCTGACTGTACTTTTCTGGAGAACTTCGCTTCTGGGTGTTCGAGGAACAGGGTCGCGTTGATCGCGAAGCCTGCCATGTCGATGGGGAAGGGTCGGAACGGCTTCCACCAGGCGTTGAACCCACTGACCTTCCCGTCAGACACCAGCGGCATCTCCACTCGCATGCCGCCTACTATGCCCACCGGCCACACGCCGACTTTCTTCACTTTTCGCATCTGGAAAACGGAAAATAATTATATGAGATACTGTTTGTAAACTCATTGCAAGAAAAAACAAGTTGCTCAAGATATTCATAAGCTTATTCTAAACCTGCAGCGAAACGGTTTGAATAAAACGCACAATGGAAGGACTGGCTCCTGTGGTGGCAGTATAGGGAATTTTGTAAGGACTGCATAGGTCTCTCCTATGCCCAGCAAAGGCTAAAGAATAAAACAATCTAAACCTATTGGGTATTTTGGATAAGGAGATAATACCCAAAAATATTATTTTTGGCCGATTAGAAAGTGACTTTGTTGCAGGATCCCAAGACACATCACTTTACACCCAAAGACGAACATTGCAAATACCGAGATAATGATGGTGACATATTACACAAAAATTAAGCCACGAATTAACCTTTCTAACTAAAGTCTTTCAACTTGTACAGTTAACCGATTAAAAGACTAAGAAGCCTTTTCGTACAAAGGCTTCGAATACCCACTAGACTCTAACCCAATTACGTTAGGTTATACTTTATAGCCATTGGCGTGTTGTCAAATAATACCGCTGATTGAATTAAACTCGCGACCTAATAATACCCTATTAGACGTCCCGATGATTCACAGACACGCGCTGTTCCTTAAACCTTACTATACCTAACAGGAAAACAGAAACTACATTAGACTGCATAACCTTATTTGGGAAACGACTACACGGTATAAATAAACCTAAATTTAAACAATGAACATAATATTATCGTCCATACCTATATTTATTTTTCGTATTACCTACAGGCATTCAGTAAAATAATTAGTCTGCTTAAATAATATTTCTGTATTTTTTGGTATATTTCTTATCGCTAAGCCATTAAACACGCATACAGTTATTCCATTGCTATAGTCCAACAAATCTAAGAAGTACCGTTTGACAGTTATGACAAATAGGATAATAGGGTTGAGAGTAAAAAAATCGATTACTATAATATCCGATTTTTATGAGATCGATTACTATAACATCCAAATTTTAAGTGATCAATTATCATAATGAAATAAAAGTTATGTTTAGGATATTTTATTTATACACTACTAGTACTAGAATCGTCATCGTCTTCGTCATCATCGTCATTTAAATTAATGACTAGTTGATATAACTATGAAATTATCAAAGTGTACGTCTCTGTCGAAGTCGTAATTTTTTTTAGGGTACCTATGTATTAAGTGCATAATGCGGTCGCGCAGTAACGTGTCGTCAATTGATAATTTGAAAGTAATACATTCGATTTTTCGTATATGTAATCGATTTTTTCGCATACAAGTGTATCTGAAGAGTCACAACACTACAAGCAGTGACCTAACTACGTGACTTTGCAATGAGGTCAAAAATAGAACTCTTAGAAATTATTTACTATGTAAATATGTGTTATTTTGCTTTGTTTGAAAGTTTTCAATTAAATTAGGATATTAAAAATTGTAAATTTTTAGATACAATAATAAAATCTTTCTAAATTCATCGTTTTATGACAAAGGTTGTCGAAACTGAGTATTGTACGCATGAACAAAGTTGTTTCGGTTTGAAAATGATGAAACGTCAAACGGTACTTCTTAGATTTGTTGGACTATAAGCAGCATTATTGCAGCATTAATATACCTACACATTTCTATAATCTTTCCGCTTCAATGAGTTTAATGTTTGTGTTTTATTATCATTAATACAGTAAAAACAATGAGCGTTAATCTTGATCACGTTATAACTCACTTCGTAAACAAGGAGAAATGTATGCGAGAAAAAATACTTTACCAATTGATATAGACTGGAATCAGGTCAGATGGAACGAATAGTTCATTGCTAGGGCTGTACCGTTATAGATAAAGCTATAGTATCGCACCTCGGGTCTTCCTAATTTTAAACGCGAGATTTTAAGGCTTGAATTTTTTGCTTGCAATAATTTTACATTCAACAAGGAATTTAGCTTAATGAATTGTGATACCGCGAAGGTGTTAGGCGACAAATCCATGACCAAGTCAGGTACTTCTACCTATTTAAATACTATGTACTATAACTTTACGTAAAAATAAAATATGTAAGAACGTATTTTTTTCTGGTCCAATTCCTTTTACCTATATCGAAACCAAGTCTGACACGGGTTTCTAAAAGTACCTTCCTTCCTATAAACTACAATTTGGAGCTAGCGGTAACCCTAGTAGCGACGTACTTTATGCGTCATAAATTTCGCTTGAACCAAGTTTTATCTATTTGTATATGGCTTAGGAAACGAACTCGTGCAGTCGGGGCACTCTCGTGAATAAGTAGCGAGGATGTGATAAGATTGTGTCGATGACCCTACCGAAACGTTTATAGGTTGACGTACTTTAGGTATCAAAATGTCCACATACCTACAAATAAACACACGTACACACGTACAATCCACGTGTAGAATTGTATTCAATGTCTGCACTATCAACAAAAATTACCGAATGTTTAATGGATAGCCGAGTAATATCACCAGTCTATTATACTATCACTGGGTGCTTTTCAATGCCCAAAGGTTTTAGTGACATAAATGCTTGTGCTGAATCTGCATTTTTTATGCTTGTATATTGAAAGTTTGTAAAATAACGAATCAGGTATAAAATTGCCATTACACGACTCTTCAACAGTTTCAGGAGAAACACAGAGAAAAGTTTTTGATACCAATAATGAGGACAAAGTTATTTAAGTACTATAGAATATACTATACATTTAGTTACTATAGAATAATTATGACTATTGTTTAAAATAAAACTAGGCTTAAGAGGTTAAATGGTAAAGATAAACTCTGTATAATTAAACATTATGACATCCTTATAATGAATCCAACAAAGTAGAATGTAAATAAACAAAGTATTGACTATTTATCGTTTGCAACATTAAGTATACATCAAAGATAGTAATATCTTGCATTACAATATTAGTGTTTATAAATAGCATGCCATTAGAGCTTGTATAACATATGTTTTAAATGACATATCCTATCGTTTGCCGCGTCACATAACAACTCGGTCACATCCGATGAGACTCATTGCCACGGCTATGTAAGTCGATAAAAACCTTCATTTAAAATTTGCCAATTCAATCAATGTGAGAGCAAATAACCATCTCAATCGATCGAAGGTTAATTAGCGAGACACGCTTATTAATGTCCTTCATATATTTTTTTGTTAATAGCATTATTTATGTGAAAAGAATTTTAATCAAAACTGCCGTAAAATATTACAATATTCGTAAAACAAAACGCTTATTACTGCTATCAATCTTCATGCATCTACATAATTTTTAAATTACTTTGCGTATATACCTGTAGTAATTGAAGTTATTATAAACGCTTTTAAATAAAGTAGGTTTGCTTTTAAACGTGGGTTGTTGGACAAAGGTATTTTGGCCCGCGGGTACCGTAAAAAAAAGAAGGTTATAGCACAGAGGATGGATAGCTTCCTCTTTCCTTCCTTTTCACGCTAATAATGACGTTATGCCAACACCGTTCCGTTTTATGATGGCAATATTTTTATTAAACGATTTTTTTGTTCCGCAATTTTGACTTTTCACACCTACACAAGTCGTTTTAATTTTGATAATGAACCTTATCTACGCCTTTTAATAAATTAACACGCGGAGCGGGGCCGGGAACTTCATTACCTGTTTTTTTTACTTTTAGGATCCAGAAGTTTATATTAGTTCGAAATTCATTGAAAATACTGCTATGAATTTAGTTATTGCAAAGCACTTCTGAATTGAATAGAATTTCTTGAGACATTTATATCCTTGTGTAAATATACATACATTGTCTGCTATAAAACATGTAGTGGACAGGCCATTTGTGTGTAGGTGTTATAAATACGAATAAACCCGACCCACTCCTTCGAGAATTATATATTCATGCAAAAGATAAAGTAAGGTATCCACATGGAAAGAAGTAGGCCAAGTCAAGAAAGGAAAGATTTATTTTCGTTAGAGGATCTTAAAGCAATTAGAGACAATTTTCTACGAGAGCTATAAATATCATTAGAAATCTCTCTCTCATAACAATGAATTGACAACACAATAGTAATTGCACAAACACACATTGTTTATCGAGCGTCAAACAAATAGCAACAACTGAACATTGCGGAAGGGAAATACAATCACAATTTATGAGAATCTGAATCTTGTATACGAAGGCAAAATTTCCGACGTTCATTTGTTTTTGAGAATCAAGTACTGGCTGATTGGGACGGTCATAGAAAGAGTTGTTTACATGTCCGCCAGTTATACACTTGCTATATTTTAGGCTAAACAAAATCGAGAGCCATCGACAACAAATAGAAATAGACATATTTCGTACACAATTACATCACTATCGATTTCTGACGCTTATAAACTTTTCCTTGCAAAAGAGATGAGTACATTTTTTGACACCGAATAAAAATCATTGACGATTGTATTCGCAGTTCAAAGCGTCTATGCAATTACAAAGTTGTTGGTCTAAATTACTGTATTACAGCACACTATACACAATCTAAAAATATATAAAGGAAGCCAGTTTTATCGATAACAAAAACAAATAGCCATCTCCCACATTATTCGCTAAGCGGCTTATTGCTACAGACGGCAATATCCGTTCATTGTAACAGTCGCTACTATGGCAAAATAGAAAATAGAGATCAAACTAAAACAGGCATTGTTCACATGGCCGATCAAAGACTTATTTAATGATATAGGTGAATGGTAACTAAAAATATGACTCCCGAAGTTGTTGCAAAAAGAACGTTACACATGAGAGCAATTGCCAAAAATAGCACAGGTGTTTGACCTGAGTTCCTTTGTTCAGACGGAAGATTGAGTTTGAGATAGTTATTATCTTACGACTCAACTGTTGTTAGGCAACTACTCGTTTTGCTAAAAATATAGAATATTCCAAAATTTCCACTTAAACCAATGATAGGACAAAAAAGAGGAGTAGACGTTTGGTGCACTTACCTCATCGAAAACTTTAAGTGAGTACGTATTATCGTCATCCATAAAGTACACAACTCCTCGCGTATCTTCAGACTTCTGCAAATAGCCTTTAAGCCAATCTAACGCCAGATTCCTTTGTTCCACGCCACTTGCCTGAAATATTTACATACTCCAGTTAATTGGGACTATTTGAATAGTTCGCATTGCGTGTTAATGAAAAATACTCCGAGGAATTACTTTTGCATTCATTTAGAACCAATTCAATTTTATGAGTCCAGTTTTAAAGTAGGTTTAGTGGTTATAATTGGTTTAGGCTTCATTAAAGCTTACACTCACAAATTTTCAAGTTACATCGATTTTATTTATTCGGGGCATAAAACAGTTACACATTTTAACCTAATTAAAAAGAATTGGTTCTAAATGGAAGATTTATTGTTCAACTCTTTCAGGATGGGGAAAATTGTTTTGGCTATAATATATTACCCAAATAATACAAATCATGATGACAAAATTCAATTGGTAACGGTAGATACTGGTACGGTACTAGTAGCTCATAATGGTTATCAAAGCCAAAGATAAGAGATAGAAACCCATATAAATAAATACAGGAAGGTTTTAGGCAATCCGATTATATAGTTATATAATATGATACATAATTGCACCTGAATGTTGCGTGTCAACAATCTGATATCATACACACGATAAAAGAAATCTATGATTATTTCAATTAGTTCATTGTGTTCTATAAAAGTTGTTTATATTTTTAAATATCCAAGAAAGAGTTAAACATCTTGAGTCAAACATTATTTATGTTGACATTTGAAATAAACACAACACACGTTAACAATTTATTCATAGTCATAGACAAAGACAAAGTTGTTAGGAATTCAAAATACAACACATTATTAAACTAACCATTACTTAGTTATTCCTTATTATTTTTTTAAATATGTAATAGAGATCGATAATGTCTAAAAATAAATTAATACTTGTTTTCCTTATTTTTTATGGTGTTCAAGGCACCTCGTAAGTAAAGTCCAAATCGAGCAACTCATCAAAATATGTCATTTTTTAAAGACATTTTAATTGCCTTATGAATCTCTATCACGTATTTTAAACTCATAAAAAGTCACAAACCGTCTATCCCGAAACCCATAAAAATAATTGTAATCAGGGAAAGTGCAATTCTGTTTACCTGTCTTGCAATTTGCAGTAATTTTTATTTACTGACTTTCAAACCTACTGATACTGTCATTAGAGCTATGACGTTGAACCTACGGTCGACAACGAAAATTAGATTCACAAAACGCTTTAGTATTTTCAACCGACTGCAAAAAGAGGGAGGTTCTTCAATTCGTTTGTGTGTTTTTGTTTTTTTTCTAACTCTATTTGTTTTCAGCCCGCTTTTCGATTTATATGTGTTAAAGTTTCACAGCTCAATACGTCTAGCTTAAATTATGTGTAAGTCTTGCAAATCTGACAGCAATCATGGACTTGTGTAGCTGACTGTATAATTGTTATAGATTTTGTCACTAGTCATCTTGCTTCTATTTGTAAAACAACCAATCTGTCACAGTTGCTCTATCATCAACTATCCAAAGAAATCTTTTATACAGGGTGTATTTTTTAAACAAGTAAGTTAAAAGGTCAATCTAATGTCCGGGAGCATAATTTATTAAAAGTATCTTAACGAAGGTTACCTACTTCTAAAATAATATGAGTACTTAGCAAGCTTACGATAGGTAACCTCTAGGGCAATTTAAATAAAAAAATTACTCATACACTTGTGTTACGTGAATATTACATATCGAAACGAACATTTAAAAGTGAGAAGAAATGATGTCTTTCGCATGTCAGTAATTGCTTGACGAGTAATTGAGGAATAAAAGAGATTAACGTTTTACAAACGACGCGATCTAAGTGTTATTGATGTTTATAGAGTTGATAAGCAGCTTCAGAAAAGACAGTAAGACCCATTGGAGAAAAAATGGTTCTCAAGGAAAATGTGATATCGTTAGTGAATATTATAGATATGAAATGCTGATAACATTGTAGAAAATGACATATAAAGATTAAAAACAGATGTGCAATGCTCTTACAATTCGATTTAACCACATAAATACATTTAATGTGACTAAATGTGAAGTACAATCACAAGTTTGGCAGTTGGCTCTATCGTGTCCAATTGTCCACTTTTAAAGAAATTCTCATTATCTGTCCAAACTTTGAAATTCTGCCAACGAACAAAAGGAGCAATTTGAAATAACTAAGTGAGACAAAAAGTGGATTAAAGTACTAAAGGTAGATTTATCTTATACAGTGTGTATTTTGGAAAACACGTGCTAAATTTGATTCTTTATCACGGCTTATTATTAATGTAACTCGCGGTTTTATACGCTAAAATAACCGAAGAAAATTGAACCAAAGAGATTTCATATTAAACACTTATAAATATCAAATCGAAACAGCCAAAGGTAGTTGAGTTACAGAGAGTTTATTGCACTTACCCTGATTATATTTCACTGACATTGAAAAAAATGTTACAATATACAAAAAACAAAACACAAAGCCACAGAAAAAAATACTTATAAAAAACATAGAAAAAATACTGGTGGGACACATACAGTTAATATTTTTAGATGGATAAAATAGTGTATTTTACACTTTTCTATTCTATAGTCACTGCAAATCAAACTAAATGTTATTACATCGGATGAGTACACATTCACTTGCAAATTATTTAGTGATGAGATCATGATAAATCAGTATTCAAGATCGAGGCTCGATTCAAATCACTATAAAATATAACTGTACATGTAATCACGTAATACCTACATAAATGCACTAACTATTGTTATTGAATAACGCGTTCTTATCCACGACGCATCCTTTATTCAAGTTAATAATACTCAATGTATGTAAAAGTAATGAAAATATAAATAGGATATCATACGCATTGTGATAATACATTTAAGAGGTTTTAAGTCGAAACGAGAAGAAAACTTGTACCAATTCGTTATTTTTTGGAACTTATACACTACTTACCTATGGAATCTTATTTCACATTTCTTTTCATAAATCTAACGAACAAAAGATCACTACAAAGCCCGCAAAAAGTAAAATGGTATCTCTAATATACTCCGTACCAGCTACTAATATGCCCGCCCCAAAAAACAAATTGACAAATCCCATACGGTAAACTGTAATGCACTCCAGACCAAAAAAGTAAATGAGTGAATAAAAAAACAGCACAAACATAATATGCACCCACTGTCCCACACCACATGTTTTGCACGGATACATTATACAAATTACAAATCCCCAACATAGGTCCTTAGACAATTTTATTAACTACTTACAAAAAGGGATTTGCCTCGAGAGATTCGCCAAGGCAACTGCAAAGTGTATATAAATTAAACAAAGATATTACTCTGTAAGGAATATTTATAGGCCCCAGTGCACCCACTGGCGTGGCGTTTGTTATTACATAACACAACTAAATAATTTGCAAGTTTTTATTCACAATCATAAAAACTCATTAAAAATTGATGAACATACACAATACCAAGATGTGTTGTATAGGCTTGTTTTAAACAGACATATATTGATGTCCATTACCTGAAATTGTTATTAAAATAAATAATCAAAAAAAAAATGGCTGAAATTTTATTTAAAATATACCTACTCGCACACCTTTGCTTTAAAAAAAACATAAATGACAGTTTTTCTCATTACTGTCTTGTGCATCTTAAATAAAAGATTTAATTCATAATATGTACACACTTACGCAAATTAAGTCATGCAAAAAATAACAATAAATATTAAAAGCTGGAAAAATAATAGTCACTGAAAAAAAAAGAAATTAACATCAAGATGTAAAAGAAATTTACATTATCCTGATTCCTGTAACTATCATACAAATAATTTTACAGTTTTATAACTATAAGAAGATTCCATACATACCGTAGAATGTTTTGTTCTGTGTGTCTTGATGTTAAGATGAGTGTATTTCAAGTTGGACTCTTTGAGCAAGTTTGCGACCAACTTGGTCTTCTCCGTTGAGTCTTCTATAACCACCCAGTGGAAATTCTTCACATGCATGAGGGTTTGTGATAACCTGTGTAGAAAAAGACACTGTTATTGTAGATATACTGTTAATAGCGGTCCGGACCAATTTCAGCTACGGCGGCCAGTGTTACTATGACACCAGCCAGCTACGCAGGACATATTATAGTGCACAAGTGTGTGCGCAAATACAGGTGCACTCTCTATTCCTTTTACTCTCATATTTACTTATTACTCTTGTTATTTTATAGTTACATAAGTTTAGTTTTAAAAGTAGATATTTTCTGTTTAGTATAGTTTCTGGTAAATAAATAAGTTACTGTAATGTTTAAGACATAAAAACTATAAAGATTCAGGAGACCTACAACCTTGTCAAGAGTAATAGTATTGCAGTTGGGGGAGCAAGAGATGCTGGTTATTCATCTGTATTCAGTAAGATTTTTAGTCACATATGCAAAAAGGTTAGGAAGAAAATAGTTTGGTGGTTTCAAGTGATGTTATAGGGTAAATTTATTCAACTGGGCAAAGCATGATCAATCAATCCTGTGACTACCGCTAAGATAGTAGAAGATTGGGGTGTTTTTAGTCAGCGGAAGTCTAAGATATCTATATGCTGTTGATTAAAGTCATTGTTTCATCCCAGAAAAAATTGGGTAAAATCTATTGGGCTGATTTTGAAAATTCTTAACTTTTAATAGAAACATTATTTGTGAGTGTCATAAAGTATATTTTACCCCAAAAAATACCACTCAATGAAGTGGGTATGGCTCAGCTAGTATAAAAATAATACAAGAAAAGATATTTAAAATAAATTCATATCACAGTCTATTTTTATCAATAAAGTTGAATAGTTAATTCAAAGTTAAAAGTCCATATCATTATTATCAATAGTGTTAAGGAAATAGCATGAGATATAATTTATTGTAAAAAGATATTTAATGCAAAAAATCTGTACCAATTACTAGATAGGATATACTTACTAGGAATTTAGAAACTTAATTTAATTTTATCAATAAATATTTAATTGGTGTCTTTTAAAATCAGGAAAAATCATCAAATTTTTAATGTTTTAGTTCATTCAATCATCCCAGTTTACTGCATTTTTTAATGATAAGCGAAATTATAATATTGCACAGGCATTTAACAAACTTCACTAATAAAATCAGCTGTTATGCATACTTAAAAAACATATTACTATATCACACTCTCAAGGTAGCACAGTATACCCATCCATTTCCCAATTAAAATAATTGTCGGCTTTGTAAGCTGCATTGCCAAATACTTTGACCAAACAAATGAGGTAAGATAAACTCCAAATCAAGGGCAGGCACATCACGATAAACAATTTATATCGAGTTTATACCTTGTTAGATCCGCCTTTTGTGCCAGCCTCGAGTACGTAGGAGTTATTCCGTATATCACCGGGAGATATGAAGTCACTTCTGGATTAAACTGACACTGGAAAACTGGTCGTGAATTAAATAAAAACAGTAAAACGAAAACCAACATCCCGATTGCTAGATATTGCTTCTTTATGTTTACAAAAGGCATCTTATTGTCGATCAGTTTACCGCCTTATATTTTTACAAACACTTCACACGTTCTTCTCACAGTCGATAACGCATTATTGTACAGATTGTAAGGCCGGTTTAAATTAATCGTATAAAATTTTATTTGAGTACATAAGTCCGCTGATGCGGCTGATTCGCCGTCGACGAATGACAGATGAATGTTGCCAACTGTCACATCGAAGTAGTGAGTATTGCCAGTTGAATAATTTTAAACTGTAATTTCAGATTTTATAAAAAAAAAAAAAAAAATAAAAATAAATTTCAGATTTTATAATGAATGAACATTGATTATAATCTCCAAGCAGATGACATAGAAATCTTATAAAAGAAAAAATAAAACAATATTTAAGTGATTTAAATCTAAGTTACAATGTTGTAATAAGAGCTTATAAAACCACATAATTTAATGTTAACAATCGTTATCCATTTATTTTTATTTGAGATTTTAATTATTGTATTACTTTTAAAGACTTGATTTTTTACAGCTTTTAAGATGCCATGTTACAGCGCGCAGAATGAGGATTTACAATATTATATTTTGTCTTTGTTATACGTGCGTCCCTTTTGCGCGATAGAGAAAAAACAACAGCAGTGCGACAACAAACTGGATGCAACAAACTTCAGCATAATAAATTATATTTTAGACAAAAGTATATTTTGCAAAGCATGGGAAAATCACTTATCACATGTATAAATTGATAAAAAAAACAACCAAGAAAAGGACGTATATGGTAACGCCATCTATTACACTTACAATAAACTATCGTAGCTCGCTTGAACACGTCGACACGACACAGAGAGTCAAGAAAAGAGCTTCAAAAGATAAAAAACAGATGGCAATGTGAAACGTTTACGCAAGAGTGCCAACAGTAGACAATACTTTTTTCTTTTATATTTTGGATATACCGTTTTTAAATGATTATTTATAGCCACTAATTATATTTTAAAATGATTTTTATATACAGATGTATAAGAAAGGCAGGTGTCATAGTTCTTCGGGACCGGAACTGACTCACATAGCATTTCACAATACTATCTGTAAGTCTGCCTACTCTGTGTTCTACATCTACCTTGGATTGTTCATGTTTTTTTGGATTTGGATTGTTCTTCCATAGAGCGGGCGATCTCTTCACATGAAGTCATTCTGTGAATGAAATAAAACCGGCCAAGTGCGAGTCGGACTCGAGCACGAAGGATTCCGTGCATCTAAAATAGATAATCACTAAATTCTACCTGTTTATTAAGATCGAGTAAAAAATAATATTGCTTATAATCACGTTTATTGTATGGGGACCTTTAATTTTTTTCTACTTTTTAGTATTTGTTGTTATAGCGGCAACGGAAATACATCATTTGTGAAAAATAATTTAACTTTCTAGTCATCACGGTTTATAAGATACATCCTGGAGACAGACAAACAGACAGTGGAGGTTTAATAATAGGGTTCCGTTTTACCGTTTGGGCACGGAACCCTTAAAATCTGATAGAAGCTGTGTTAAAAGCTTATGATCCTACAAATATTATAAAATATGTGAACGTTTGTGAGTACCTATGGACGTTTGTTACGATTTCACACTCAAACGTCTTCTCTTTCTAATACTTTCTATTGCTGTTCGCATTATAAACACGACTTATTTTTTAAACCGAATACAAAAAGGTTCTCGATTTGGGTGGTATGTACTTTTAAAGATTTTTTTGAAATAAATATCGGTGTACTCACGCGTATTTATCGGAACAGCCAAATAGTTTTGGACCCAACCGGCTCCGTAATCAAGTCTCATGGTTGATTGAAACTAGTCGGGCTATCCCAATAAATACGCGTGAGTAAACTGCTATCATATAAATATCAAATACATTTTCAACTGCCTTAAAAAAATAAAAGCTTTTAAGAAGATCTCTCAATTCGACCATATCTTTGTATTTTTATGTTTGTTTGCGGATAGCTTCGTCATTTATGAACCGATTTTGATCACGTTTATTGCAGTTATAGATATCAGTCAACCAAAAATCTCTTGATCTTATTATATTGACTGCACGGATAGCCAAGTGGTATAGGCCACCACGCCAATTACCACTGTACGCTACATGTCCCGGGTTTGAACACCGCGAAAGACAGAAATTTGTGCGATCCACAAATGTTTGTTATGAGTCTAGGTGTCTTTGTGCATGTGAATTGAATGTCTGCGAAATCCTCCGCATTCTTCAGAAGATTAAATTCTTTAGTGCGGGAGACGTTGGTAAAAAATGTTAATAAATTAAAATAATGAATTTATTTTTATTGAAACCTTACCTCGTTTACATTTACGCATCTAATAACAGGTATACTTTGCTCTTTAGTGCGGTATTCCAATGTGTAAGCTAACACAAGCACCCATTCACTTAAAGAAACAGACGAGAAATCAAGACGTCGCAACCGCAAGCTTCAGAGCAACAGGTTGAAGATAAAACCGCTTTCTTCGGACTGATACCATCTCAAATGTTTCAGGTCTAAAATATTGATGTTAATATTATTATTTCAGTTATTCGTGTATTTAGACGGGCCTGTTGGTCTAGTGGTTAGTGGTCCTGACTGCTATACCAGAGGTCGTGGGTTCGATTCCCATCCAGGACAAGTGTTTGTGTGATGAGCACGATCTATCCTGTGTTTGGGTGTAATTTATTTATAATATGTATGTTTTTAGAAATATATAAGTATGTTTATCAGTTGCCTACCTACCTACTCATAACACAAGTTACTATAGGATACTTAATTTAAGACTAAACGGCATTGTGTGAATGTTGTACTTAGGATATTTATATTTATTTATTTATTTTATACCTACTCTGTGACGAAATGGCCCAGAAGTCTAATAAGCCACATAGGTTTTTCTTAACACGACCCCTATGCTCATTTATAAATCTATAAGGTGATGTTAAACCATTTTTTATGTCATGTGATTTTCTATTAAATTTTAAAGTAAGGGACTTAGGTTAGACAAGATCTTAAGGAAATCTGGAATCACAAAAACGTTTTTTTTTGGCAAATTGTAAGTACCTACAGTGAAAAATGAAGAATTCTGGATAATAAGTAGACAGAGTATGTTTATTAAATGTCTGTTTATCCATGTTCTATATGTGAAAAATGATTAGGTATCCTAAATGTACATTTTTTTATAGACAATTTATTATAACTTCATTGTTTGATGCTAGTGGCCCGGATTTACTTGCTCATAACTATGTGATAAGCGAATCTACGTACTGTTTACCATCAATGTTTTAATTGTAAGTTCAACTGTCTTCGATCACAATTTAGATAGATATCAACGATATTTCTTCTGCTATCAGGCGTATCCCTAGCAGGTTATTGTCATGACATAAGTCATTGAAATGGTCTTCATTTCTTTTTGTATCAATTGTATACTTCATATTTCATGTTCTATTTTTACTGATAAATAATAATAGAACGAATTTGCTTTTTTTTTTAGCAGCTAACTAGCTACGTCGTAGCAAGAAAAGCTGATTACAAACGCCTGCTACGAATTAGTGTCAGACGTAGCGTCGTAGTCGCGCTACGAGCGTAGAGGATAACTGACATAAATTACGCTAACATGAAAATAGTAAGTTAATTTCTTATATAGTTTTTTATAAATAATATAAAAAACAACCAGTTTTAAGCGTCAATCTTACTTTAGTATTAAAATATTATTTGGTGCCAAAGTACAAAAATAAACGTTATTTTATCTTGTCGTCAAATAACTGACAAGTATTCAAGAGCACTCAAGTTGGCAGCTGACAATTAAATTGAAATACTTTAGCTCTTATTATGAAAGATACGAAATACCAACGGGATAATTTTAAGACATTTACAAAAAATAAAATATAACTACAACAAAGATTGTTCCACCCTATTAGACGCGCTAAATTGCATAGTCTCAGTAAGTACTAGTTAAATTAAATTTTATGAAATAATCCACTATGATGTAATGTGAACTATTCATGATATTCCAGCTCGAGGAGCGTACTAAATAAATATGTACTGAAGCCCGGTACGGCACGCGAAAGTTTTGTTAGAGCACTCCTGAATTGCGAGGAATGCCGACCTTTTAGTATATCAACAATCGCAACAGTAATTTTATGTTGTATTACAACCTCATTACAAAAACCTGAGTGAACAAAAGCGGCCAAGTTATGAGAGCTATGCGTCCGCTAATGTAGCACGCAGGTAGTTTGTGTTCACCGAGCCATTTCAGTGTAAAAGCGGTATAGATAGGACAGGGACGAGCTGGCTAGAGGTCGGCCCGGGCTCACCTGTGCGCCAGACCCGTAGGCGCGTCATACACTCACACAGGGGGCGGCACGCGCACAGGCGCGCGCAGACGCACACAGGCGCGCCGCGCACAGTGCAGGGTGTAGCGCGAGGTCTCGCACGCACACAGGCGCGCGCTCGGAGGCAGGCGGGCGCCGCAGCTCGGGGCACTGGCGGGCGAGCTTTCCCGCCGCGAGGACCTCGGAGCCGGCCCGCGTCGCCGGCCCTCGCAAACCACTTGTTGAATCTTACAGACTTTTCACACCATATCTGAACTAGCTCGAGTCACGTCGCGCGTGTTAACAGTACAGTTCCGCGTCCGATTTCTCCTGGTTTTGTTTTTTTCGGTTAGTTCTCTCATACTTCTGAGCTGTTTTCGAGCTACCTGTGATGCCTACTCTTCGCTTCCTCTCTGCCTTCTCTTCAATCCCACATACGCTTGGTTTCGTCTTCCTATCAGTGTTATTATTGTTACGGACGACTCTTTCAGTAACATGATGAGCGCGTTGTAACTTGTTGTAACTTTTGAGATATTTAGAACTGTTGTTGAATACTCGCATCTGTGTTACCTGTTGACTACTACTTATTGTATTGTAAATTCTGAATTAAATAAAAATATACGTCGCTGTAAAAATATAATATCGTTCGTTATACTGTGGAGCGTTCCTGACTTCAGGTAAGTGTCTGTTCAAAATGTAGATGATTAATTTTCATGGGGTGAAGTAACTACATTCAGACCGTCCATAAATAATAAATGAATCTATTTCTGTTATGAAAAAGCTTTTAAATTAACCTTAAAACGCTGCCTTACTTTATTAGGTAGATAAATTAAACATATTGTGCTAATGAAGCACTTAAAACGAAACCGTCTCAGTTTAAATTATGCAGTACATTTGTGAGTTAATTCACCCTATTTCAAAACAGGTCGTATATAAATAAATAGCCGTTTTATGCAATAAAACGTGAAAGGCAGGCATTCAACAGGTAAGTGCACCTATTAACGTCTTCGCCGACATGCCCGGAGACGCGGCGTCTTTGTCTCATGCACTTAGACCATTCTAACTGATTAATATGTTTACCATATAGTAATAATGGCTGGGAAGCAACATCGACGGCAACCCTAATCGCATTGTGTAATGTTATGCATTGTAGGTAACTAACGACCTTATTTGGATCGTTTCAATGCCTATTGTATCTTTCAGGACCCGTCGTCTTGTCAATCTTTTTACGGATCGGTTTTAAATCAATACCGAATGTACCCAAATTTCTGTTAAATGGAATCTGATATTGAATATATCTGGAATACATGATTTATTTAAATTAACGTTCAAATCAATTTGTTTGCGTTATGCAGGTGCATATTAGTTATTGATTCACTGTACTGAGCACGATTGCTGGTATGCAAATTTTACAAATACAGGACAGGAGTTAGTTATTACACAATAAGACATAATGCATGCATGATGTTCTACGGTATATCAAGAAATTGCGGGATATTCAGGTAGAAGTATTTAAAATCAAAGCAGATGTTTTTAATAAATCACATCAGGATACAAAACACAATATATTAAACCCTAAACCAAATAAGAGAGATATACGTAAAATAAATAAATCAATTATGAAGTAACTGCTTATGAAAATGCTTTCACTGAAAGAAATGAATAAAACATGTTCACAAGTAAAATGTATCGTTTTTATTAGTCGCAACCGAGACATGTCGCAAAATATTGATAAAAGAAGGCTTCATATAGGATTTATACCTGATTTAAACATCGAGAAAATCGTAGCTTGGCTAAGGGTAACTAAAACAGCTAGCATTATCTATGATTCCTTTCAAGCAATAAAATCTTGTTATTAGGTGTAGTTGAGCATGTTGTATATACATATAGCATATTCGGGAAATGCACAATAACCTAGCAAGCAAACAAATCTTCGTTTTATCAAATGGTTGGTGTCAAAACGATCAAATAAAATTTCTTAAGAAGTAGCATATTAAAACACATTGGTGCACAATCTTTTTATAACACAAGTTCTGAAATTACTTTGCCCACGTGTAAGTATTTGGGTGTATCCAATATAGTCCTACAAATAAATAAAGATGTGTGGGCTTACGTTTACAAGAATCGACTAAATATAAACGTCGTTTATTATTTATAACACGCGAATAATATGTTGAAGTATTGACGTACGAGGTCTAAGAAGTATTACGAAATAGAGGAGACATTTATGGACCTCGTTTTTGTGGGTGCAGGCATAAGTTCAGTTCTTATACAAAGGATAAACACTGATAAAATTTATCTATATAATTAAAATCATTCATAATTACCGTTTTGACTTGAATGGTGTTAGAAAATGATATTATTTTCTGCCTAACAAGATATCGCTTTAGCTTTATCACAAAAATAGCGGTCCGACCGATTTCGGCCACGGCGGCCAGTGTTACTATGACACCAGCCAGCTACGCAGGACATATTATAGTGCACAAGCGTGTGCGCAAACACAGGTGCACTCTCTATTCCTTTACTCTCATAGCCCGATGGGACGGTAATCCGACACGACCGGAGAGAGATCAGGCGCAGGACCCACATTTTTACGTGCCTTCCGAAACACGGAAGCTGTGATATTTATTTCTTAAACGCACACAACATTCGAAAAGTCGGTGCGCGCCGTGGGGATCGAACTCAAGACCACTGACTTAGCAGTCCTACGGTCTCGCCACTAAGCTATCACAGCTTCAATAACTGTACTACTAAAGGCTGAATCCTATATCTATTGGTATTCCGTATTGGTACCTAACGATTTCGTACCCATACTTTCAAGAAAAAAAGCATGATACAAAACAAAAACACATTACAACAGTAACACCAGTAAAACCACGTAGCAACGATTACAAAACTAAAAACGTAGCTTTTAAAGAGCACCTGCTTATTAATTACAAAATTGCTCTCGTACTTCTTCAGCAGAAATAAAACTGAAGGAAAGTATACAAATTATGAACAAGCTTACAAAATGCTGCATTTACGTTGAAACACTGAGCTTAATATCAAGCACTTGTAGGAAAACTTCAACAACATTTTATGCATTCTTTTATTTCTTTAGCTTCGGGACTAAACTGGAAAATATAGTAGACAAATGAAGCATAAAGTTGTCCATCTTACTTCTAGAAATGTAATATACAGTACCCAATACACTATACATTGACATACATACATTTTACTGCACAGAATTTTATATCAAGAACTGCGTACTTGGTTTTTATTTTTAAAAGTACAACCAGTAACCAAAAAGGTTTTAACGTTAATTATCCATTTAAGATATTGGTTGATACTTCATAGAGAGCTCAGTTTACACACAGCAATCAATATAATTGGCTTGTAATGAGAGGAATCAGTAGGCAGGCACTTAACTAGTGCTCATAGTGGTTGAGGACTTAATAGCGTGCGGCCGACGGCACCACACTATTAAATACGCGGTTGCTTGATGCGGTCGCAGGTACCGGGGCGGCGTTTTGCGGTTGCAGTAATTATTTTAGTCATTTACTGTTATTTTGTGAAAATGTGTTAGTTAATAAAGAAATTGAAGAGGCTAATTAACCGTTTGAAAAATGAGATATGAGACTTGAGAGACATAGGTTCTTATTTAAATTGATATTAAGTTATAAAGTATAGTATGTACTGGTAGGGCTTTTATTCATTTTCATTGAAAAAATTAGCTACTCCGCCCCACCACGCAGCTACGCGTACGCGCGTAGGAACATAACGGATGTTTCACATACATTCAAATTCCACTCACAAATTAGACCCAGACTTAAAACAAGCAGTATACTGAACGCTAGCTGTTAAAAGACAACTCTTGAAATTTAAAGCTTATTCAGTTATCAAAGGTAGGAATACCCATCAATAAATGAAGTATCTTGTCGGTTCTTCTCCATAGCAATGGTATAATGGTATTTAGAGTTAGTAACTTGTAGTTTATAAAGTGTCTTTTTAGGCCTTCTAAAAATAAATACTTTTTGCTTTCGAATTAATTCATAACAGCACAATTAAATACTAGATCCTCCAATATTAAAAGAAAACTTAAATAGATATTTGAACAAGACGAACAAGAATTCTTTTTACACAAAACCATATTTATTCGGTTACTTGCTCGGCAACTTCAATCAAAAATATATAACCGCGGCGCTTTGATGCGGCTTTAGTATAAAGTCGGTGACGTTTAACGAGATTTGATGTTCTCTCATTACGAAGAAAATTGGATTGTGTAATTTAAAGGATACCCAAAATAATGTTTCTTGTTTCATAACCTTGTGCAGTTGAACAGACGTAATTAAATGTTAATGTACGTGCCTTTACTAAGATATCTGAAATAATTTGTATCTACGTAAGAATATTATAATCAAGCTAACATTTCAATAGATAAGTTTGTCAGTATTGTTTTTCAGTATTGGATTTATGGGTAGTGACAAAAAAGTTTATACATGAAATCCAGTGAGTGCTATATTCAATCTATTTAAATTACTATTGCACTACATTGGCATAGTTATTTACGTCAAAACAGACTACGTCTATTACTTTTTAGTGGACAAGTTTATAATTTTTTGCGTTAGTAGATATTGGAGTTTAAATAATACCTACTCATGTGTGTTAAAAAAACACTACATAGTATAGAACAAAGTAGCTTCCCGCTGTATGTCATAACTTTAAAAATAAATAAACCATTTTGATGCGGTTTTTTCAACAGAATATTTCAAGAAGATATTTTATATGTTTGTATGTACATCAGTACTGCACCCGTGCAAAGCTGAGGCGGGTAGGTAGGTATATTATAAAACAAATGCAATTGTCGTCAATCTGTCGGGAATCGGAGTCTTACGTTATTACATACAATGCAACAAACTGATCCTAAACAACATCTTTAGCATTTTTACTTTTATTTTCCAAATTGCTAACTTCTTTGATTCACAAGATATGAGGATATAATCAAGGGGAAAATGTGAATAACAAGTCAACCCTTAACGGCAAAGGTAAGGGACGTATTCCACTATTTCCAAAATTATAAAATATTTCTTATCATTTGATGTTGGAGAATGTATCAAAGAACTTCCTTAAAAGAAATATGATTATTTATTACAGAATACCTCGTGAGATTTGATATTTTTATTTGTTATGTCATGTATTCGTATGCAGATACACTACACAGAAGCATTTAATTTTTATTAGCGTAGAAAAGATGTAAAAACCTTCCTCTTAAAAATTCAATTCTGTTAAAAAAAATCGCATCAATGTCCATTGCGTAGTTTTTAGAATCTAAGCATACATAAGGACGAATAGACGCGGGAATCGTTTTTGTTTTATATTATGTAATGCTTAGTTATTTACGGCATCCATTAGTGGGTATTCATATGCCGATAGTAGTAATGATATGTTCAATTATAGTTTTGGTATAATATTACTTTGTATAGAAAGGAAAAATATATTAGTCCGTCGTCAGTCGCATTGTAAGAACAGTCCATAATGTCCGTAATGCATTTCCGATCGGAAAATGATAGTCAGTTGTAAGGATAGGGAAATCTGTCGTTTATGCACCGATTTTTATGACTTCAAAATTACTTATTTTATCTTGCTCTCAAATCATACTTATTACACTACTTGTCTAAGACCTCCTGTTTTGGATTCTCGGTTGTATTTTTTATATTTCCCGTCGCATTTACCATCCATATGCCCAGATTTACTCCTGGAACACCGCTTTTTACCAATGTTGTAGATAATCCATTTTAAAGTCAATATTACGTTTTTACTAGTAGGTTTCACCCACATTCATACATAGGGGCTTTCGAATCCAGTGCAAAATACATAGATTTACGAATCTGGTTCTTTACTTGATTGCAGGCCACTCGGGTCACTTTATCTTTGCAGCTTCCATAATGATTAATCGAACGTTTTCGTTTATTCGAGCTATTTTCTCTGGGAATACGTTTCCAAACATTTTAGTCGAATTGTATGGAGTGAAAAATTGGTTTATTTCCTTCCTACCTTGAATCAAATGGAAATATCTTTGAAATTTTGTTTCCGTGTTTTTTAAATTTGTCGAGCACACTATGCTCTATGATATTTTGAAACAATGTTGAGAACAAATTGATTTAAGCTTGTTTTATTTATTTTAAACAAGCCTTCTGTTTCTTGTTTCATTTAATTATTTTCCTGACCGCATACTCCATAAGGCGTAGGTTTTTCATACTTGTTAGGCCTATAGCTAAATCGTAACTACGCTTAATGCCATGTAGAGGAAATTGTCCACTAATTTAGCAGTCCTCATATTTCAGATTGTCACTCAAATAAACTTAAATAACCTTAAAAATGTCTGAAACAATACATGTACAACCTTTCTAAAACGTCAGTAAACTTTAAATAGATGCCTACATTAGTTCGGGACGTGCAAAACTTAACAATATAAGAGCATGTTAAGTAACCAAAAACCACTGCAAAGATGTCTGCGGCGACGATGCCTTGTCTAAGTTTTGTACAAGTTTTTGAAACAAGCAGATGCACCGTAGTGAGGGGAACAGCGCTTGAGTTTGTTTTTATATTGTTTGATGTGTAACGATTTATTTTGCAATTGTTTCTTGTTGAATTCTTTTGTTCTTGATTTTAACCTTCCTATGGGTATTAAAAGATTTTCGTACTGAAAAACTAGTATCGGTTTACGGGTTGTAGCGTTCTAAATATTTCGACCTACAATTCTATAATTAGTGACAATATTATGGGTTTACATTTTTACGACTTGCATGTCGTTGCATATTTTGGCGGATATTTTTATTCTATATTAAAGTTATTACCAATCTAAACACTGCCACATCTGATTAAGCAACGCTATCATCATAAGCAAAGAACGCAAACGTAATAAAGTTCTTCCAACACTCATTCCCAAATTAACTTTATTGGTCTGTACAAATACTCCCACAAATAAGATCTTTGTTCTAATATCAAGAGCAAATACTTCGCCGGAATAGGATCACTCACTAGACGAGAATCACGTAATGGCGGACATGTGACATTGACCTAAAACATTACATATATTGTACAAATTAGCCCTAATAATATGGACTAATACGTCTAATTAAGTATACTTTGCCATTTGTGCGAAGTTAATTAAATAAGAGCGAAGAAAGCAAAGCTAAAGCCTCCGTTATTTATAATAATAACCACTACGCGATGTTAAGTGAAGGGCGGAAAAAGAAAATATCAAATAATGAAAGAACAAACCCAACATTTACTTAGTACTAATAAAGTTATTTAAAAGCACAACAAACTGAATATTAAATTAGAGTATTATGATTAAAGAAACATTTTTTAAATGTTGAAATAATTGGTTATTTGTACTCGTGTACGCTTTGAATCAAATACATATTTTCAAAGTGATGTTTACAGACAGAGCAAATATTCGATGGGAACAAATGTACACATTTTTATTGGTCGAACATTTTATTTTAATAACTGGCTGACTGGTTCACAAATTTCAGTATCATCAAAGCAAAGGAAATGTTGTCGTTTTTGCGAAACGCAGTATTGCAATTCCCAATGTAAAAACCCTTTGACATCGTTCCAAATATCGAATAAAACAAATATCAAGCATACATTGGAAAGCTTCGTCGCGGGAAACATGCGCTGCGGATTTAATACCTGGAGCTTATAAATGAGAATATAATTTTCCAGGTATTTCTAGGAAATATCAATTATAAGGAATCTTTGCTTTCAGAGAATTTACAGGTTACATTTTAATCCAGAACTTCTCTCGAATCAAAGCTTACGTTAAATTTTCTTTTTCTAGAACTTGTGTGAAACGAAATAATATCGTTATTCGGAATATAAGTATGTTAAATAAACAGGAAAAGATCACTAAGTACTGGTTCAAGATTCATTGCGTTGTTTCAAATTCTATTTCAATCTGCTTTTCGATTTATTGCGTAACATACACGGTATTAAAACAATGTTCACGTTAAAAAACAAAAGCGAAATTTTCGTATTACTTATTGGGGTTGAAAAAAGACTATGACAAAACGAGGGTTGACTGTTTAGTCCGGGATCGCGTACCGCGTTCCCCCTAATAGCCTTCGGTAGGCTAATGATGCTAAATAAATTATCAAGCAAAGATAATCCTTTGAATAATTTATACGAATAATGTTTGATTCGCGTAAACGTCTGCGTTGTACAATATGCCAATGTTAGTGTAATTTTGTCCGATGGCCCAGAAACGAGTAAGAATTCTATATACGTAGTAGTCAAGTAATAATAGCTTCTGATAAACTCAAGAAAAAAGCTAATACAGACCTGAATTATTTGAAGTATTTTGCTTTGTGTTGTAACAATGGCTTTACTTTATGTGATTGGTTAAAAATCACTCTGTTTCATTCATTTAGGTCGTATTCTGTCCAATATATTTTTACAATAGGCTGTCAAATCGAAGTTGGACTTTAAATAAACAACTTTTTTTTTTGCCTTCAATTAAAACTTTTCGTCAAATAATGTTGTTATTTCGTGGGATAAGTATGAATTAGTATAGATATTATTATAAATACTTCATGCCGAAGTAAATAATACAACTTCTCAAATAATATATTTATCGTACGCTTCCTACTGAATATTTTTTCAAACGTATCAAGGCAAGGTTAATAAAATCGTGATCAATCTCAATCCTAAGATATATTTTCCTCGTTTGGAAAGGTAACAGCTGTCATTAATATCGATTACAGACTCAGGATTCAATGATGCATTCATATTCATTTTCCGAAGTATTTCCTTAGACTAATCAACGTTTGATAGAGTGTCTATGTGAAGTAGAATTAAAGAATGTTAGTCATATCTGCAAATAATCGTAACAAATAGTTTATTACTCAGAAAAAATATTTTAGAAAGGAATCCTGTTTAGAAAACACTAAACTTATAAATATCGGTAAAACGCAATGATTAGAGATTTAAGGGAGACTAGAAAAAATACATATAAGCTGCTTTTGGGATGTCGCATAAGTTTTTTTACAACTCTGTCTACTTGTATATTATCACACAGTTTAGAATCTTGAAATAATTTTGTCTCGGAAAACTTGCAAGAATAGAAAAACTGCATTTTTATTCACCCCGAAAATGTTTTTATTCTGAAACTATCAATGTTCTCTAAACATGAGATTATGGTTGAGAACATAAATTGTTTCCTGAATGTTAATGATCTATAATCGCGTACACAGTGAGCAGAGAGGTTGTCACCCGTCCCCCTTGTTCCCATGTTAAATACACATTCTTTCTCTGTCTCAGTGAGTTTTTGGGTCAGACGAACCCCTTTGGGCCAGTGTTGGGTTAATTGATATTAAGTATCAGTATTCAAATTCTATGTACCTATAACTTTGGTTAAGACTCATCTTGATAGCAAAACTTCAATATTTGGTGCGCTACTAAAAAAATAACATTGTACTTTAGTACTTACGCAGAATTTCAATCTTTAGTAAAGAGTCCAGCAAAGTTTAGTGATTGAATTAATCATGATTGTGTTTTGTTTTTATCATATAATATAGGTATACAGATCATACGGCTATCTTGAAAAGGCATTTGAACCAGTTTACATTTTTTTCTACAAATTCCGAATTTCTGTTTTTCACTATTAAAATGACGAGCTTTGTTGCGCTGAACTAGCGTCCCGTCAGTGTCAGTGACACTTTTATATCCAAAAAGAGCGATGATATAAGTTCGTGGCATTTGTTAGCGCCACGCCGCGCACCGCAAGCACCGCTCAGCTAGTTTTTAAAACCATTTTTAGGTGACACACGTAAATAATGTGTGTTACATATACGAAGTGTTGGTGTTAATTTTTGTTCTAGCAACATTTATTGTAATGACAACGTTACATGTGTTTTTAAAATTGCTACCTTTAGTGCAAAATATTTGATTTTGAATTGCTTCACCTTTTTGTACCTATTTATCAAAATTGCTAAACCGATTCTTCAAAAGGAACTATTTTACTCCATAATGACACTTTCTGCAATACAATAAAAGATGTTAAGTACAGCATAACTAAATGACATACCAATAAATATGATATTATTTATATCGACTCTACCTTCTTTCCCTTACAATCCATTCGCGAGTTCAGAACACACATCGACGAAAATAGCAACACAAAATTACATAACCGCTATTGATTAAATAAACAAACTAATGAAATAACCCTATTGTCTAGAGGATAGTATCGTTAATTTAGTGTAAGATTATTCAGCTGTAACTCTTTAATGTTATCTACATAAATTGTGAGTCGTGCGTCCCCTGGGCGCCCCTAGTTTGGTCATACGTGAATCTGTAGACCGCAGACAGGGATTCAAATCTCAATTCGTGACTGACTGAGCTTATTTGGACAACCAACATGCTAAATATAAGAGTATTTATTTGTGGTTTTCGTTGGAGGTTGTTTTAATTGCGATTTATATTTAACAAAAGAGCGGGGTTTAATGTGTAAAACCAGAATTAAAATAAAATATTAGTTTTAATACTTTACTTACTGAAATAGTCAATACTTAATCTGAAAATTATATTTGATTGATTCGATGTATGTTACGGAATTGATTAGAAACAGTGTAAGTACGTACAGGTACTTTCTATAAACACACAATACACATTAGTGAATAGTTTGTATTATTCGAGCTACCGATACATATCTCTGAAGATTTTGGAATATTTGCTCTCTTACGTATTCCACAAACGTTTATCTTTTCGCAATCAGAGAAATCTGAACGGATAGCTGAGTAGTATAGGTCACCACGCCATTTTTCCCCTGTGCGCGACGTGTCGTGTGTTAGATCCCCGCGTAGGACAAGTATTTGTGCGATCCACAGAGGCTTGTTCTGAGTCTTGGTGTCTTTAAGCATTGAGTTTAATGTCTGTGAAACCCCCCGCGTCACAAGGATTAAATTCCTTAGTGCGGGAGTCGTGAAAGAAAAAATCGTTCTTCGCATACACGAGAAATGATTTACAATAAACATACAACAATTTAGAACATTCCATACATACATTTAACGAATCCAGTCAGAATTTAATTACCCTCGCAGGACTGATACCACTCGGTCTGGCATTCGCTATGGAATTTTATTACGATCGAGCGGGGATCATATGAGAGTTATGTAAAAATAAGTGATTTATAATATTTTTAGACGTACTTTTATATTATTAAATATGCACGTTTTGTTTTAGTATTAGTCATAGATTTATGTAAAGCTATAAATTTAACATTTTGTTGAAAAAATAAGCTTAAAGTTAACATAATAATACAACTATATAATTTTGTATTGCGCATAAAAAAATCACGATACCCGCAATTCTGAATTGAATTTGTGAAAAAATACACTAAACACATAAAAATAATTTAGACTTCCACAAATTGTGATAATCAGGTCATTGCAGATACGATAGTGTAATTATCGAAAAGCTTATACATTTTTACAACTTTAACAAAATAAAATAAAACACATTTTGTTCTTACAGTGCATTGCATATTTTTTCCACCACTCTACATTATAATATTAGTCCGAACATTAATGCAGTAATAAGTTGGTTTCGTTTAAATTGCGGCGTTCCCAGGAAGGCGTTTCTTATTATTTAACTTACGTATTCAAGACTGACTGTTGGCGGCTCAATTCGACGCGAAAATCTCTTAGTTTTCCGGAATTAAAGGGAACTAATTTGCTTTCCCAGGATAGATTGTCTTTGTACTTTTCACGGTTTGTTAAAGGTGACTTAATTGAATTAAATACACCACGATTTAAATCTAATAATTCAATTTATATATTTTTGATGTTTTAAATAAATAAAACTATGTTGGAGTTTATAAATGGATCTGAAATGATCAGTTCTGTTGCCCTTTAAATATTCAGAACGGAGAATGGAAATGTCAAAAAATATTCGAATTCTAATACTGGACTGTTATTTCGCGCTGAATATTTCAGTACAAAATTAGGATATCGATGTGTTGAAACCGATCCCGGATGCCTAAAAATAAAATTGTGATAAAAAATTCACATTATCTTTTTGCGAATATTGAAGGAGGATCGTTTTTGATGAGATTTTTTTTAATTTCTTTCATTTGTTTATCTGCATAAAAGCTATATTTATATAACCTATGTATAGAAGCAGTCTTATTATTAGGTGTAAAGATTTCGTGCCTATCAAATGGGACCGATAAATGGAGAGCTGATAAATAGTGTTTCCTGTCTGTATTTTATTACACTAGTCCTAACTTCGGCACGGTCCGGAAAGACCTTTGCTGCGAGTTATTGTTGCCTGAGATAACACTGATATATTTACGTAAATCGCGATAATGGTGAAGTTGACCTAAGTTATAAGATTTATTTTTCTTGAAACGAGTTGGTGAAATATATTATGCGATTTGCTTTACAAACTCTTCGGAAGCAATTTGATATTGACTACAGTTTAGTGTAAAATCTTATGTAATAAGAAGTCTAAATTTGTAAACTGAACAAAAGTCTACACATTTTTGATTAAATAAAAAAAACAAAAGAAAACTTTTTCTCTATGTGTGTACTGAACTACATAATAATTACAGATAAAGCTTTATCATATTATAATGGATGAAAACAATGTAAACATAATAGGTAACCGTATACAAATGTATAATTATAATGAACATGTGACATGACAGGGTACTATTAAAGTGATTCTTTTATCAAACACTTTTACTAATAATTATTACCTTCATAACATTGACCTTAATAAAACAATAAAATTTTCGGTGAGAAGAGGGATCAAGGGATTAAAAAACAAAATTAAAAATTGAATAGCAAAGGCGGCTGTTCAAAACGCCTAAATGTCAAAGTTATTACTGAAAGCGAGGTGTCGAGTTACATTGAGGGATTATCACTTGGGTGTTATGAGATGTATAGGTACCTACCCTTCTATTGTTTCAAATTAAAACAAGCATGTTGTTGTGGCAGGGCGGTTTAATGACCTGATTTGAATACACGTGGTTGTAGGTTAGAAACCAGGTGAATTACTTGTGTATTACTAGTTACCTGTTGTAAGACACCACTAGCGGACAAAGGAAAATGTCTTGGGCCGTTATTGGAGCGAGATTACCACGTTATACGCCTACTGTATTGCTCTGTTTCAAATCCGCAATGATAACAATCGTGCTGTGATTGATTATAGTAGAGCTGATATAAAGACCATCAAAATAGATTTTACAGTCACTAACTTACAATTAAGCAAGTTTGATGATAAAAGCTTGTTCCTTTAGAAGCCCAAGATTGGAACATTTACAGGCCGGTATTATTATAATATGCATGAAAAAAGGTCATTCGGATGTTCCACATTTTAGCGGCACGCCCATCCTAACATTATTATATAATGGGCCGTGCGGTAGGATAAGAAATGTCGTGTTTAGTTGAGCATCAATTTGTGTCACGGGTAACATTGTTGTGGACAAAATATGCTAGTTTTATTTCGCGAATTTTATATGCTGTCAAAGCTTTGTGTTTATGTAGAACATTTTTGCTAGTGACGAGTTTTTTTTGGCGACCTAGAATCCTCCATTGTTTAAATACTGTGGTTGATGAAAACAGTGTGTAGGTAAAGCAGAACGTTTTTGCCTAAGTAATATCTTTAATACTCTACTTTATAATGTCTTTAGCAAATCTATTTATAATTTCAAATAACTCTTTAAATTAATTAAAATCCAAAGCCTCATAATCTAAAAGTATTTAAGTTCTAATTAAAAAAGCTTTTTAAAACTCGAACAAAGTTCTCAAGTCAATCAATAAAGCGATTAAAAATGCAAACTGGGGGCCTACCACCTCCTCCGAAAGCAAGGCTTGGTTAGAAAAGGCTATTGTGATAAGAGACACCGCTATACACGAGTTTATTTATTTATTTGTTTCAAATGGATCACCAACAAAGAATACACTTTACATGCTAGAAAAAAAAAGTTACAAAATTCTTGTGCTTCCTTAATTATAGGTAACCACATCTTAAAAGCCTTGTGAGTTTAAAAAAACGTTGGTAGTAGACCCCCTGTTCTTAGTATACTCGATATTGTGTCGATGTTTTAGAAGCAAAGAAAGGAGGTGACTTAATATTACAGGGACTTCGGTATTAGAGTTTAACGCTAATTTGACTTTCTTAGTTCGAGTTAAGAAGTTTTGAACGATGCTTGAACATTGAAGGTTCTATAAAGCGTAAGTACGAGTAAAACTCTTAAAGTTCTTTTACGTTGTAATGTTCAGAACTTTTTTGAGTAATTTGAAAATAATTTTCTTCTGTAATCTTGGTCTTAATCTTAATTAAAGCGTATAAAATTGCGTATTACATTATACATTTCGTTTAACCCAAAATCGTTCCCAAGCCAACAGTTAGGCAATTAGTTTTCTCGTTTGACCGCATTGAGCTTATGCTCTCAAAACTATAAATTCTCTAGGACCTGTCCAGCGCAAGAGTTCACAAATTTCTAAAACTAATCTTGCAGTTTCAGCGGTAGATATCCAAAAATAGCAAGTTCTTCCAGTAATTTTCGAGTAATTTGGATAGATTGACAATGTCTTTTGGTAGACAGATTTGGGAGGTGATGTATCAGTTATTTCTGATATATCCATCCAAAAATGAATTATTATTAAATGTCTGACATATTCGGTTTTGAAATAACCTTGAGGAACAAGTAAAATCGACCATTACATTCAAGCTAAGTATTCCAAAAAGTGCCATAAAAATAATAACTCCGGAAATGGCTATTAGCAATCCTAATGCTCTATTTTCATAGTAATAGGCCTGTTCACGCAACTATACTTCATTTGCATGTCATTAGGGACGCTCATGTAAGAATTCGTCGGCTCTTAGTGTGACTGTGCTAATGACAAATTACATCATTTCACGTTTTACGGTTAGTACTAAGTATAGAGGTGTTTATTTTGGTAGATTTAGTTCTGAAGTGAGCTATAAAATTAATTAGTCTTCAATTGTTTATAGGATTTGCAATATTTACTCTTTTGGATAGTTTGGAATTACAGTTTTTATTAGACATTACAGTAATTTTTATAATAATTAGAACACTTATTTCTAGGTATTTCCGAGAGAAGTATTAAAAATATAATAATCTTTTTAAAATTGATATTTCACAGAAAAAGGAAATACTGTTGTGCTCTATTTAATATATTCCCATTTAAAGCCCTTATTCAAATGAGTACAATAATGTATGCTTGTTAAGTTTAAGTCGGTTTTAATGAGAAGCATACATACATAAGCTACTTACATGCTATATGAATGTGAAATTATTCTGCAACAAATTAAATTGTTGTAGAATATATTTTTTTACTCGAAAAATAAATAAATTCGTTATTTGTAAACTGCAGGCGTGTAGGCGTTGCGTGGTCGGGCGTGGGTCGTGCGTAGGCGATATCGTTCTTCGGATTACACTGGGAATATAATTCCACCTGAAGTGCTGAGGTGACACTCCATTAGAAATGCCGTTTATTGTAAAGATGATGTTTCAGCACCTTTGCCCGAATATTAGATGCACTAAGCTGTTTAGTATATTTTCTTAATGGATTAGGTTTATCAAAGAAATCGTTGATTTAAATACACAGCAATACTGCTTGGCAAGAGTTCTATCGGCCTGATAGACGGAGGAATACCTGCGAGTGACTTTGACACCCTTCTTCAATTACTACAAGATAAAAATTCTGTGTAAAGTCGGAGATAGATAAGCAATGCTATTGCAATTATGGACTCTGCAGTCTGCCGATTCGCGTCAACTGTGGCAATAGTAGGTAGTACTCTAAAAACGATTCGAGGCACAGGTACTGTATTTAAACTATTACGGGTAAAAATACTGTCTCTAGAATTATGGTTACGGCAATTCCTGGTTATAATTACCTAATTTCGAAACTCTTAGTGAACAAAAGTTTTCGATCGCAACGAATGCCTTTGTAATGTAATAAATCGATATACAAAGATTTAAATAGATTTAATGTTTATATTTACTTTAATCGCAAAAACATTATCTTCCATCATTTAGGCACTCTAAACTAATTCGTACCGACACAGTTATTTTAAATGATACCGCAATTACAGTTAATTACTATACTTACAGAAAATAAAATATGTTTTTATTAAATAAATTGCTTTATTTTATGATTTAGGCGCGTGTAGGCGTGAAGTTGACCTGAAACTGTCTAACTTAAATGCCGACTGCTAATGTATACACGAAAATGTATTACAGCGGGACTTGTGTGTTTGATGCCGTAGGTAGGTACTATTTTTATTTGAAGATAAATAATAATATAATATTCTTACGACGACCTTGACACAGTAAGGGAATATTTTATACTGGTCTAATTGTGCCATAGCAAAATTGCTGAATTTCTGTCTTAATAACTCCTTTGTCTGTAACTTCTGAATCAGTTTTTCTATCATTGCAGTTTGTGTGGTACAAAAATATACTGTTAACTACGAAGCTTTTGAAAAACGCATTCAGTTTTTGGCCTATAGAATGAATTTTACTTTACAACTCAATGGCACGCCGTTGGTGACAGCACATTTATAGGACACCACAGCTTACTGCAGTCTACTGCTGGATATAGCCTTCTCTTAAGTTTGCCACATGCGGTCATTTGCCTGTCGTAACCAATGCGATTATAGATAGTGGCATTAGAAGTAAAGTGTAATGTTTCACTCACTATCACATATTTTTTCACTCATCCTCGTACACGAGTTTATTGTGCATATTAAAGCAAGTGTAATCCACTATATATATTTTTTTGTACATGATTTACAAAGCCACAAAGAAAAGGATAGGGAACCATATATTTAAATGAGTTAATTAAATAATTGCTTAATACTGTGTCAGTGGTGGCTAATCTTCACATGTCATCACCACCACATCACCAACGAGCACAAAAAAGCAGTCTTAATTTTCTGGTCCTATAAATAACATAGGTCCATAAAAAGTAGTAAGATTAACTACTTACGAAAAGGGTTCAAAGGAAAAAAATAAGTATTTTATAACGAATTTAGGTCATAAATGCCATATGTATTGTTTCGTGTATATGCAGTAATCATATACCAGCTGTTATAGTAAATAACAGATTCCAATTAACTACATGTCAGAAACATTAACGTTTGAGCCCGGCTGTGTTGCGTATTGTGTAAAGCGAATTCAGATAGAAATTAGTAAAGCCATAGTATTATAATGTTAGTCTAGGTTGGAATTTGTAATCATAATTATGATTAGAATAAAATCAAATTTGACTTTAAGTAAATTCAATCCCCATTGGTCTTTGCTCAAAACATTTAATTTCTGTTGTGTATAAATTACCAATAAGTATCCATTATTGTATAGTCCTATTGCCAATATATACTAGAGTATAAAATTATGTATAAGGATTAAGAATCATCACCTATTTTGAAGTCAGTTGATAAAATAAATCTTAAACATAATAAACAAGAGGCATCAAACTTTTTAGTAAAAAACTCCAGACATTTTTTGAAAGATTTATTATCGGGCTAGATCTTTTATGCTATTTTTAATCTTTCTTTCATATCTTCAGTAAAGCATCTAGGTTAAGAGATGCATGCATTAACGGATGTCCTCACTAAGTAGCGAGAAAAGGAAATAAAAATAATATGTAGGTGAGTGTGGCTTCGTTAGACTTCATTGTACGACGTGGAGATTATGACGTAAATGACTCCCGCTCAACGTACGGGAAAAATGTCAAAATACACTTCAAGGCGAGAACTTGAGACTTGCCTAGAGAATGTCGTGAACAGAAATAAATCTAATTACTTTTGCAAGAGTGGTACGTGCTATAAATAAATTATCAGAAAGTTTAACGTCTGAATATAGTCGGGATAAATTGTTAATCGGAGTTGGTTTTCGTGGAATCTTCACATTTGGATTTAGATTTCAAGCCGATAAGTTATTCAGTTGTTCTTTGAACTGCTGAGGTTCAAGTGTCTATGTAATTATAGAACTGAAACCAAATGGCTCTACTTTATGCGTGAATATTTTTTTCAGCAGCTGATTTACTTGCGATCTTTAACATAGGTTATTCAGAAGATTTTAAATAGCACCTGTTACTCGTACGTTGATGGAATATAAGGCTTAATTAAATAATTACAATGAACAAAGTTTTCACACTTCAACGCTAATATTGATTTGAACACTAGATGAAATTTAATAAACGTCACCATTTTGATAGATGACAGGTATTAATTTCAAGTATATGAATACTCAAGATACATCAAATAGTAAAGGCGAGTAAGATGAGCAACAGAAGATCATAAACAAATGAATAACAAGAAGAGCTAAGAAAGACAATAACTTTCACACCAGAAAACAAATAGACTTTGACAAGTTACCTTTTCTGTATAAAATCCCAATGCTGGGCAAAGGCCTCCCCTTGGTCTTTCCAGATCTCCCCGTCTTTTGCAATTTCTGTCCTCCCTGACTACCCTTTCCTTCTTCTCACTCATTCCTCATTCTACTTTTTAAACCATTGAAAATTTCTCATAATTTTCAAACCTGATTTTGTTTACCGAACTTGAATGCTGTTTATACTTGACTTGCAGTTATATCAGAACTATATTCAAGCTAATATTTACAGAATGTTCGCGAAGTAACTTCATCATAGTTTATGTTTTGATAGGTAAAGCTGTGCATGTAGTTTAATTAAGAGAGTAGTTTAGTTAAACTTTGAAAGTGCAGTCAGATTGATAACTTTAAGATTACTGTTATATCGTAATGTTTTTAGACCGGAGTGTACCGTCACGAGTAAACAATTGAAGTTTAAGTCCCAGTCAAATGATTTATGAAATAGCGAAATTTTCTTTTACATGAATATTACATGACATAGAAGATTCAGAAGTTTAGCATAAAAAATCGACTGCAACTGGTTGTGTACGCATATTTTTGCTCTTGACTGTACAAAAACCAAGAATGGATGGCTTTTGCCTTTATTCGGGGCATCAATGGCTAAACGGAAAGCGTGGCTTTTTCTGTTCTTAAAGGCTTTGCACTTCTGAAACTGTCTATGTTGAAGTTCTTAACGTTTTCATCACGTTTGCAGTGGGTATGTGATGATGTTACTATTATAATTTAAGTCTAAGGTCAGAAAATGAATATACTTAACGTTTTTTTAAGTAGCAGGTACGAAAGTAGCGTCGAAAGTTTTAAAGATGAAATCGATCACTATACAACGATGGATGCACCGAATGTAAAAATACATTCGTAAATACACTAGAAAGAAATCAGTTTCATTCAAAGCACATCAAAAGAATCTTTGATTTTCCGATCTTAATAAAAAGCGAAAAGAAGATTAATTGAAATGTGTTGCTGGAACTAGCCGAAGGCGAAATGCATTCGTTAATTAGTATCTCTCGAGTTTTTCAATAAACCTAGCTTTTCAAGGGATTCATTAGTAAGCTCTTTATGAGGATATTGTTCGCTTCGGCAGAACGTATTGATAAATTAAAAGAAATAAGAGTTAACACGAGTGAATGCTTTCTATCTTGCATTTACTTTGTGTTTCTGTGTTCTGTAACTTAATATTTTAATTATTGCGATTGATTATGTTGTTACTGAATAGCTAAAATCAGTGAAGAAATATTTATATCTGTGGCCTGTTAGTCAGCTGTAACGATTTTTCTAAATGGGAAAAGAATTTGCCCAGAAATGTAATATTTATAGGTTGGTTTGATTAGTATTCATCATCATCATCATCTTCCTGCCCTTATCCCATTTTACTTGGGATCGGCGCACCACGTTGGGATAAGGGCAGGAAGATGATGATGGTTTAATTAGTTTTATGATTTACCAATCGTTTAATATTTCGGTTTTAACAATTCATTCTTTTGCAACCCCAGTTACAGTATATTCTAGAACGCTGAACAGACTCAACTGCAGTAGCGGTGTCAAGGCCCGACTATTTCGACACCCAACCAACCTACGACAAATTTCACCGGCACATCAGGATCTCTGCTTACCCCCAGCAGAGCATTACCCAGCCTATATAACAGTGTTGGGTAACACATGTCACAGGGTGTCAGGAATAAATAATGCCTGCGTTGAAATATGATAGTGAAGACGCAGGCTTCTGTGAGTGACAGTTTGTAGCCATCGCAGCTTAATCAACGTACGCAAATTACTCTTTAATGGTATGATGCTCTGGTAGCGTTATTGAAAAACAGTGGTAGTTGTGAGATTTTCTTTGCTGTATTGCTTAGTGACTGATAGGGGAGAATGAAAGAAAAAAGTGTGTTGCGCCGTCCTCAGGTAAAACGGGATAAGGGCAGGAAGATAATGATGATTGTTTGGTGACTGATGTTAATTTATATTGGTTTTTAAAGTAATGTCCTTTGATCAGGTTTTGATAATTAAACCGCAAAAATTTTGAATAATGGAACCACATACAAAAAATCACATGCATGTGAAATAAAAATCAGTAGCTGTAAGCTACAAAAACAGTTAACGCAAACTTATCTATTAAAAGAGAAACTATATCGACTGAAAAATGCGCGTATGAAAATTTTTCACTCGCGTGTCATAAATTTCACTCGAGGTGTCCCTGTGGATAAAACCTTGCTAACCTCAGTTTAAACTAACGCAATAAATTTAAAGGTAGTACAAAACGTAACAATTATTCAAGCAAACATTACTTAAAAACTTGAGTAATTCTGTAAAGCGCGTAACATAACAGCACTGTAACATGGCACTTATGAAACCCTATTAATCGTAGCTTGAAGTTGGAGTATAACGTATGGGTTGTAGCGATATCTATCTCTGTACAATTACTCTGTTAACGTTCGTTAAACTGACAGATAAGATTTCGCTTATTATATCTCGAGCTTTTAATAAACTCGATCCCATGTAAGATGAATTATGATTAATATTTTCGCCACATCTATCGTATACGATCCTGAAAATGTACAAGCGAAAGTTGGCAACTATGTATGGTAACGACAAACACTTTCAATCCTTTAAATAAGTCGCAAATTGTCTGTCAAATCATACAATCATGTTACAAGCCAAATAACAATGCAAATAGACAGTAACACACATGAAGGAGAGAATCCAGTAACAAAGGCAAACAAATTGATATAATTAGACTAACCAGTGGGATGCAAATATGCAGGCGGCGGCACACTAATGGAAGACACAAAATCAATAACATGTAGCGCTAGGAACACACGGTCGTATGGACACATACAAATATCTAACTACCGCAAATCAGAGGTAGCGACGTTGAGAAATGTGTGCCCAGAGTGTGTTATACTCCGAAGCTGGTAAAATTTCAGCCGGTGTTACGCCGGTGTGTATTAGGCTTTATTGATGCCGCTTGTCATGATGGTCTATTTGCATTCGTCGGTCTTGTACGGGGGTTGTTTTGCAAGTCGCCAGTCACGTGTTTTTGAGCGCAGAATTCCGGAAGGTTGTTCGGCACCTTTACTAAAATGTTCAAGAAAAATGATGAAATTGGGCATATCGTTAGTACATAACGTAGTGCAAAATTTTATAGTCTACTAGCATACACGATCAAAATGCTTTTTAACTTGACGTAAGCGTTATACGTCAAATTAAGCTTTGACGTAAAATAAAAAACCCAATCCATTGTTATAAAAGGCCATATTGGCGGCACCTAATAATACACCTTTAGAAGAACATTCTTTATTATATTGTGTATAGAAGTCGTGTATTTATTAAAGTGCTTCCAGCCTTAAAACGTCACGTACAAAGTAAACAGCAATCGATTGATCAAACAAGACCCAACCTTCGATTTCTTTACACAAATTAGTCAGTTATTTTATCAAGGTTAACTTACAAAAAAAATGCTAGAATTTTCGTCCTACCTTGAGGTAATTGCCTCTCTATTTCCCTAGCAACGTCTTATTGTTTATAGTCCACATAATATTATATTACTCGGTTACTCAAACTTATAGGTTTACACAACATTTAGAATTAATATCTAAAGGAATTCTATACGTCTCACGAAAATAGTAGAAACAATATTATTTTGTTGTCCGAACAAAATAATATTGTTACCAGTTAAGTACTCAAATCCGAAGGTTGACCTATAAGTTCTTTACGTACGTTTTGTCCTTTGAATTACAATTACATTACTGTACTTCTTTTGTAGGTAATACGAATGAGCTACTCGAATAGTAACAGCATTTTTTTACAAGAACAACTCATAATGAGATTATTTTCTGGAATTACTTTCGGTTTCAATTATAAAGTATGAATAAAAAATATCCTTCATTGTATTCTTTTCAAGATTTTTAGGTAATGTCTTGTAGGTTTACAATTAGCAGATAGATTCATTTAGCAACTACAAAACAATATCGATGACACAGCAAATCATTTTGACTACCTATAGGTACATATTTATACTGTTTCCTTTAATGATAAGCACGAAAACAAACGTAATTAAAGCCAAGACGTCACGGCACGTCGCTATCACCGGACACTTTCGTAAACATCGACTGTTTGGAGTAAAAACAAATGATCCACGAATTCTAACTAAGTAAAACATATTTATGTTGAAAGTATATACCTAGTAGCTGTTGCCCGCGACTTTGTTCACGAAGAAAAAAGAGTAGAGATGAAAAATAAATAGTAGCCCATTCTCAGACCTACTGAATGCATTTACAAAATGTCAAGAGAAATGGTCATGCCTTTTCGGAGGAGTAGGTACGATTACTAATATTGTGACACGGGTATTTTATATCTACACTAATATTATAAAGAGGAAAACTTTGTTTGTTTGTAATGAATAGGCTCAAAAACTACCGAACCGATTTTAAAAATTCTTTCACCATTCGAAAGCTACATTATCTACGAGTAACATAGACTACCTATATTTTATTTTGGAAAAAAATAGGGTTCCGTAAGATATTTGGATTTTTCGGACACAAACTGAAAAAAAACAACCAAAGTAATACACGCGGGCAAAGCCGCGAGCGGACAGCTAGTTACAAATAAACGGTATGATGAATTACAAGTCGAGAATAAAACTTTCAACGAGCTTAAGAAATTTATTTAATTAAATAATTCGAAATTCTTTATTAAACTTTTAATTTCAAAACACTGATTCATTTAAGCTGTCAAAACGTCTAAGCAATATGGCGTCTCTCCGATGTCACATCGTTTCATATGTGTGTCAAAACACAAGCGTGTTACAGTCATAATTATAATTAAAATTGCAAATGAAAAGATGAATAAAATAATATAATTATAGGAGAGACAGACAAGAAAATCAATGTTTCTACAATTCTGTCTGGCTTGTCTTTGAATAATAATCTTGGTTAATCATGAGAACCGTTGCTGGAACTTGATTACATAAGCCATATCAATATTGAGATTAGTATAAAAGTTAGTTTTCTCAGAAGTCCAATAAGTAAGAGTTCTACTTCTATCCTAGTTAAATCCGTAATTTATGAAATGAAGATTTAGTTACGACGAAAAGGGACACAGAAACAAAAGACGATCGTAGAATTCGTTTTAGTAGACGATATATGAAAATTGCTTTAAATAAAAAAGACGATGCTGTCAGTTATATCTACTTATTCTTGAATGTTTATTTAGTAAATATACGTTCATTTAGAATATGAATAATTGCGTTTATTTAAAAACATTAAAAATAAAGTAACGTGTAAAATATCGCACTAATTAAATGTGTAAGGAAATGAGTTTACTGCGCTAGGGTCAGTTTGCTTTCGCGGGTTGGACTCGTATCCAGGCCTACCCTCGCTCCAGGCTATTTTCCCTTCATTAATATTAACTTCAGCCTTTTCTTTGAACTCGCATTTTATTATAAGGTGGACTAACAAAGTCTAATGTATCTTTAAGTATGTATGATTACATTTTATGGTCGGTTCATTTGGATATGAGAACGTGACGTAATAAATCGAGGGTATAGTGCTAAAACCCAATAAGTGTCAAAAAATGTTTTTTTGGTCTATCTTGATGATTTTTTTACGCTCTTTCCAGTGGTGTAATCAAAAAACCAGATTTCACAGTGTAAAGCAAATTACTCAGTGTAATAACCCAATAAAGAGGCCATGTTTAGCCATTACTGAAAAACTAAAACACTATAAAGCAAGTTATCTCTCTAAAACATATATTTTTGTTAAGCTCAAACCACAAAAGTAGATTTATTGTTTTACGCTTTCTAGTATTATTAGCCAAAATTATATCAAGGTTTTGTAGCAATTGCCATTAATAATATTTATTGGGTTTTAGCTTTAGTTTAGTAAACAAGAAACATGAAAAACAGAAAATACTAAAAACGAACAAAAATACTTATCGGGTTTTACCGTTCAAATTAATTTCGAAATAAGCATTTAATATTTAATTATAGGGTATTTGCTCACTTTGCCAAGCGACTTTCTTAAAACCTTGTTTGAGGAAGAACCCAATAAATCATATTTGGCTTACAATACAAACTCTAGAGCCGCGTCCAGATATCGCGAGGCATGCACCGCGAATGGTTCGTGTCGCATGCCTCGCGCTGTGTGGACGAGTGTGCTCATGAGGTGGGCCTTCATGGCTCCAAATGGCTTAACTCAATTGGATGGATGCAAAACAACTATCACATTCACTATCACTCAATTTTTCTTTCATTTACGTGTTTCACCGGGTCGAAAGAAGTTGACATGAGCTCTGCTTCCGAAGAAGACCTTTTACTTTGTTTGGTGGTTGTTTCTCATTATATAATAACGAGAAAACCGAAAAAAAAGTGGTGCAAAGCGTGGCTGAAGAAAAGGTACAATTTTACACACATTAATTTGTTAAATTAACTATCATTGGAGCCAAGTGATTGGAGAAATTATCTGCGAATGGACGAGCCTACATATTTTAAACTACTGCAACACGTCACCCCACTTATAACTAAACAAGACACCAATATTAAACAAGTAATAAGCCCTCATGAGAGGCTGTGTGCCACTCTTCGTTTTTTAGCATCAGGAATGAGCTATGAGAAGCTAAAATTTCTAACTATAAAATTTTCACAACGTTTGGGAGTAATTGTACCAGAAACTTGTAAAGCAATTAAATAAATAAATAAATAAATATCTTGGGACAATATCCACACACGGCCATCTGATCCCAAGCTAAGCAGAGCTTGTGTTATGGTAATCAGAAAGCTGATAAATATACTTATATATTTCTAAATATATACATATTATAGATAAATCACACCCAGACACAGAACAAATGATCGTGCTCATCACACAAACATTTATCCTGGGTGGGAATCGAACCCACGACCTCCGGCTTAGCAGTCAGGGTCACTAACCACTAGACCAACAGGCCCGTCAAATTCTCACTAAGGACCAAGGATTATATGAACGTATGTATTTAAATATATTATTTTAATTTGGATAAAATAATACACTAAAATTTGGTAACAAAACAAACAACTGGGTCTTGCACGGAACAATCCCATGATGGAACATCTCCATGCGGAATGAACACAAAATGGAAGTCGGTTTGCGCATTCACGGGCAGCGCAGCGCGATGGCACGACGTAGTGTATCCCCACTGACGATGCGACAGCATGATGATGCGGCGTGATGCCGCGGTGCGGCGCAATAGATTTTGATACGAATGGAAATCCAGAGTTTTACATCATGCCAAAAGGATTTCACATTCACAATCAATATTTGGATGTATATCATGCCATTTGACAAGATGGCATGACCGTGAATGCCCACCTATAGTGAGCATTCGCGTCTTACGATCGTTCGTGCGCTCCGCATGGACGGATAAGTGTTGTTTGCGATGCGCGGTCACTTAATATTGAGCTTAATATTTAATGAATCACTATAATATAAACCGTAGCTGCAATCTGCACGTCTCGCCTTGTCGGGGCCATTTTTCTACTGGCGAACACCGTGCCTGGTGGTTTGCGTGCTCAGCTTGAGCATGTGTCGTACGGGACGCACGCACAAATGTACCGTCGTATGCCTTAGGTTGAAGCATGCGGGGCCCATTCGTGACGAACCATTCGCGGCGCATGCCTCGCGATGTCTGGACGCGGCTTAATACCTTTGTCCTGTAGAATATTCTTCATCTTTAAAACAATATCCATTTGAGCAAGGTCCAGATCTGATGAACTATTTAAAATATGTGCCAACATCAAATACAATTACGACTCGGAGAAATATTGATTATGCCTCAGATCAATCTAGGGATGAAGATTGTTTATTTGGCAGTGACTATTCCGATATAGTGGGATCTATCCCACTTACGTGCCAGATTCAGACGCAGATATTCAAAATGATACTGAATTCATGCAAATTGATAGTTCCTGAGCCTCCATATATGGAAGAATGCGCCATAATAGAAATCATCAGTTAATTTGCAATTACCCAACGAAAGTAGAGTAGAGCAGTTGTATTCCACTCAGTTACCAATAAGTGTTGCCAAAAAGAAAGACCCGATGAAAATGTGCGAAAAACTCATCATACCTGAAGAACTCCATGCATGGGTACGTGATAAGAAGACATACAGCCAGAAACCAGCTTTTGAGAGTGATGAGGAGTCATTTTTTTATGTATTTTCTGTGTAATTTCCTTTAAATAATTTGATTAAACAACGGTAAATGTCTTGTTTATTTGACGTAAAACCCAATAAGTCAGTACCCTGTATCACTTTTATTTTTTTTTTATTAAAAAGTACTCAATTTTAGAAATTAAAAAAATGTTTTTACATTAATTAAATGCATAAGCTTCAACAAAAAATATTCATTTTGTTGATTTTATTTGAATTGAATATATATTTTTATGCTTAAACCTTTAACACTGTATATCTCGCAAGTAACAATTTCACACTTATTGGGTTTTAGCACTAGACCCTCGAAATATACTTACAATACGTTAGTACTTTAATTTCACTCGTTACTTCATTTTATTGTGTAATTAGTGCTTTACGATATGTTCCTGAAAAGGAAATATTGTCAGCGAGAAATGCACTTATAGTAAAGAATTCCGTAAATTATAGTAAAGATTTTTTTACACTATTATTAATAGGTCACATATATGCACTGACATAAATTAAAATGCTTTTGCTCTTCGAATCACCTACATTTGAACTTAAACCAACCAAAAGCTATTCAAGGTTTCACACAAAACTGTATAAAACCAATTTTCAATGGTGTCCAACCCTTCACCGCCTACCGATAAGCGATAACGATCCAATTTATAACCGAGGCATACAGACTGCGCCGTGAAACTCGTTTGACCTCATCGACATTTCATAACTTCATCAACAACATATTTATTGAAATGAAGCTGTGATAGCCTAGTGTTAAGACCGTAGGACTGCCAAGTCAAAGGTTTTGAGTTCGATCCCCACGGCACGCATCGACTTTTCGAATATATGCCTTTTAGAAATAAATGTCACAGCTTCCGTGTTTCGGAAGGCATGTAAAAATGTGTGTCCTGCGCCTGGTTTCTCTTGTCGTGTTACCGTCCCATTGGGCTATGAGAGTAAAGGAATAGAGAGTGCACCTGTGTTTGCGCACACGCTGGTGCACTATAATATGCCCTGCGTAGCTGGTTGGTGTCAGTAACACTAGCCGCCCTGGCCGAAATCAGTCCGGACACGTTATTATTATTTATTTGAATATTTCAAAGTAACATTGATAGAACAACGTTGTTTACAAAAGCATGATTTAATAATGGTATCCGATTTTCATTACCATAATCTGTTTCTTTATGATAATAAATTTGAGTAAAGATTATCGTTTCAGGAATTACCTGAGTTGAATTTTGTTAAACTTCCATCGAATATTAGATTTTGGGGCTATTTACATTTTAGTATCTATGAGGAACTTTGATTCGTATTTGATTAAGATAAAAAAGAGTTCGTCGCAAGGATTTTCCGACACAATTTATTTGATTACATTCTAAAAACAAACCATTCCTCAATTTAAATTTCTAACGTAAACGTCGCAAATATTTTATACAGCTTTAAATTATCTCATTGTTCTACAAACCCGTGACACATAACAGACTAAGAACAATGTATCAGCTCTTAACTTGTTAGACTAAAATGAAATACTTGCTGAAGAACAAGTATTCCAAATTCCGAGACTCCTAACACTGCGGCATGTTAATGCTGAGCACTAGACAAGTATTGAGAGAGCAAAATGTTTTAATATTCTTTTGACGCATTTTTGTTGCAGTGACATTATAATTATCTATTTTATGTTTTTACTATACTGCACAGGGCATGGGCTGCAACAATGCTACGCTGACTAAAAAGATTTTATACGTCAGAACTTACGTTCAGGCATCGTGAAAAAACTCAACCAAAGTTCCGTCTCAATGTGATCCTAGATTAAAGAAGCATACAAATCATTCATTTATCTTTACAGGAATATTTGATTGAAAATATGAAGACGTGAGATACAAATATGTATACAGATCTGATACGTGTTTAAAAAATCAGTAACAAGGCTCTAAAAGTTACCCTTTACTAAAAGTAATTGTCAAATATTTCAAAATTCTATTAAAGTAAGCGTTTTAAGGCGTCTGTCTAATAACTAAACGAGGCTATTACAGGAACATATTTCACTTTCCAATTAGAATTATGGTGTGTCTTTTGTCTGTTTCACTTTCGAGTTTGTTTGTAGAATACTGATTAAACATTGTAGTTTGTTATTAGGACAATTACGGATTCAGCTAATCGACTCGTTGTTCCAATTGCTTGTTTGAGCTTTATTAATTTTAATCACGCCACATTTGTTATTGTTTGTGTTTTGTTTACAGAGATATCGGGTTTTAAAGATTATGTCATTAGAAGTCACGCCATATCACTAAATTGAAAAAAAAAACGAAAATTTCCATTTTTTTACGAACGTTAAGGTACGTAATGTTAGTTAATTTTCCCGAGTACTTTTGATTTCACCAAACATAAAAAGTCAAATGCATAGTCAGTAAAGCACATGAGTAATATTTCACTCCAAAAGCGGCAAGGGTACTCTGTTACAACATACCCCATTACACAAAGTCCCATGACAAATCTCCTGCAATATCTTTGCTGTTAAAACGCCAAAACCTACGTCAAAGTACCAGGATCACATAACGACGGCGGAGGTGACACAGCAACTTCAATGTTTAGCAAAGATTCAATCATACATTCGGTTGCCATTAGGGAAATAGCATTAGGGACATACGACAAATTCGTGACCAAAATAACAATGATGGGTCCGCTAAGCGACTAAGCACACATAGAAACGTGATCCTGCTTTGTGTTCTAAATAGCCGCGTTATTATAAATGTAGTTTAGCCCAGCAGTTACGAAGGTAGTAGGGACACGAATAGTACTTTCGATGGTAATATTATCGACGTGAACTAAGAGATTACCATGGAAATTATTGTTAAATAAAAGTAAAGTGAAAGTCCAGATGCTTGCGCACGTGAGAGAATTTTAAGATTTTATTGAATATTTATTTGTTTTATTTTAGTATTTTGTGCAAAGTCAGGCAGCAAACCCCAAACACTTAAGTGAAATCCAATCAAAAATGTACGGTATCAATTATTTAAACAGTAATAACATTCACTTAGGAGGACGAAGCATGAAATATGCTTAATGATCAGTTGATAATCCAAATAGAAAATTCAGCTCAATGTTATTAATTTATTATTAAATTAAAGTATCAATACCGAACAAATCGATACAAGTACCGTACATACACAACATAACTTCAAATGCTAGTTTTCTTTGGTTATAATCGACTATACTTATCAAAGCTAAACTTTGCCCATCACTAAAATATTATAATAGGTAGCTCGGGTAGTGCTTAGTTATTATAATGGCGCTGTCACGGTGAAGCCGCGGGAAAATGCCAACAAATTCCTGTAACAGATATTAGGGTGAAACCGTAGATTGATATTAATGGCCTTTTTTCTACTCAGCCTATCATTGTTATACTAAATATAGGGAAACGCCCAACCATGTCTGTCAAGATGTGATATTCAAACCTATAGCGTTAAATTTCGGAATAGATTTAATGATGTCAATAAGTGTTTCATTATTAATTTGATTTAGTTAAATGTCAAAATAATTTATTATTTTAAGCTTTGAATAAATGATTATCGACTTTGGCTTTTTTCATACGGCTCATGGTCATTAGTAACAAGCTGAAGGTTGGTTTAGTTATAATGTATCAACCTTAGAATTTGTATCTTTTTAGAACTATCTAGAAAAAAGTAGAAATAAGAAAATATTTTAAGACTGTCATTAAGAGAATAATTTAAATGCGGGTCGTCGGTACACCACAGCCGTTTATACTTGCGAGGCGAGTCTTGTATTTATTTCATTAATATTTAATGTTGATAAACGGCTGGTTTTACTACAGCGAACATTAAAAAGCCAAGCCATTTTATAGAATTCTTGATCTAACCCAACCTTTTAATTTAATTTGACACTGATCTTTCCATTCACAAAACTGAAAACAAAGTATGAATTCTGAATAATAATTATTTTTTATTCCTTCGAGGTTTTTAATCATTGGTGTCATTATTTCTGAACTTTTCTTGTTCAGTTAATCTTTTGTCAGGTCAACGAATGCACTGTCTGAGCTCTTTTCTTTTGTTTTACACAAATGTCTGTGGTAGATATACCTAATGTATATCGTGTAGTGCTTGAATTATAGACATTGTGCTGTTTGTGATGTTTTCATTTGAAAACATTGTCTTTTGCCACATTATTTTTTTGTTTTGAACAGTTGTATCTCCATAGGGAACGTGCATCTGTGTGATTAATTAATCCCACACTTCATTAGAGCCTTAGTTTATTTTGTTGTAAACCTCCTTAAACTGTGATTAAATTCATCAGTTCAGGACTTATTTATGACCAAGAAAAAAAATGTTACATAAATCCTTTCAAGTTGCAAGTCTATAGGTTCTACACACATACAGTTTCTGAATTCGTAAGGGGAGAATGTATTGTGATAATATTTCGTGGATTCAATGCCCGCCGTTCTGATATCGGTTATTTGTCATGTTCCTCTCCCTGATTTCCCCTTTCAAGGATGTATTATGGTGTATTTATACGCGAGAAATCTTCGTTTTCTATTTTTATTACATTATTCGTTGGAAGGAAATAAAGGAGTGCTGTCATGTATGCGCTTCATGGGATTATGGAATTATTGAAGGGGTACGATATACTTCGACGGATAAACGTTATATTTTATGGTGTAGCAATGATTTGAGTTTAGAAGTACGTGCTTACAAGGAATATTTTTCCGTTCAGCGTTCGGGGAGAAAGTTTTCATTAAAAAAGGTGAGAATTAACTCGGAGTAATAAATTCTGATTTACTTCTTACCTTAATAAAGTTAATCAAGTAAATGTATAAATTTAACCTAGCTAGCACGTACTTTTTTAATGATAAATCTGTGATTTATAAATAATTTGATTTGTCTGTATATACTTGTTAATAATTCAATGTTTGTCTTTTACAGATAATGAAATGCGCTACATCGCACTAGGTAAGTAATTTTCTCTAACGTAATAATATTTCGCCTGATATTCGACGCAATAAAGCAAACATGTTTGTAAAAGAGAAAGGAAAATGTCGAAGTGTAAACGAAAAACGAGGGTAAGGTGACGTGCATGCTTGATTTAGGGTAAAAGGTAAAAGTGGCCATGAGCGTGTGGGCCCATACACGCTCAGGCGTAAATCATTACAATTGCTATTTGATGTAATCAATATTCAAGCGCCTTTTCAGTTTTATTCGATTGCGATTTGTAAAAATAGATGATATAAAGTAGACTGGTAGATATCATCCAAAAATGTAGAGTCCATTGTTTGTAACACTGAAAAAACAAATACAAACAATTTTTAACATGCGAGAATACCACGTTGCATAAACTAGATAGTAACAAATGACCATCACTCCACTTTTATTATGAAATCGAATATTTAGTTTGAAAACACGAATGAACCGTAAACATTCTGTGTAGGTACGGCATGAAAACAAACATGAGTATATCGTATTTCATATCCTGCGGCGGCGAACATTAGCCGACCGTCAACAAACAGAATTTCCAATTATTACGACATCTCTAAATACTGGCTAAATCATTATTTGCGCAATGAAGTAATAACAGTTCGAAACTAATATAGGATGATCTTGTCGGTGGGATAGAATTTAATATTTGGCATCGGTTGTTTGTTTCAATACAATGAGGGGAGCGAGAGAGCGGTCACCGTTAATATTTTGTGGAGGTTCCTCTCGCTGATATGAACTGACGGAGCCACGGTGTGCGTCCATATTTAATGTTTTAAGTGCTTTTTCGTGTAGGTACCTGCTAAGCTCCTCGCTAAATTGGAGGGTCTATTTTAGTGGTGGCTCACTTTGTAACTGCCTGTTAAAGCGGCGTGGCAGTTTGTTTAATTGTTACATTACTGCCACTGTTTATGTATTAAAATTAACTTCGTCACTTTCGACTTTGTAATGATATTATCTATGTATTAATACTATACAGACCAGTTAAAATCGTAACATTTATCCAATCCGTCTCAAATCGTATTTTAAAAATGAAATCACATTCGCAAATTACAGTAAAAAAATGTAATTTAGTCTATTTTTATAAGAGAAAAAATGGTCAAAGTTTCGAAAAATATGAACCGTAAAATATTTTAAGAATTAGCGGTCGCTGAATAAAAACTTTTCCTGTTAAGAAATGTTTCCCCGGGCACTGCCTGTATCTGTATAGCGTCAAGGATAAGCCTTTTAAAAAAAGCGCAAGAATCTTACGAGTTTGAGACATACCTATTTGAATATACTGTGGCTTCAATTAGTCTTGCATTTGAAGGCTTTAATTATTCTGTGACGGTATGGTAGCGTTGTTATATATGTACACATGTGTGTGTAAGTATCTATGTGTGCGTGCTTGAAACGCTATATTGTTATCTGAGTAAGGAATAAAAGAGCATCTATCGACAAGAGTGGTTAGCTCGCTTTTGCACTGTCTAAACCGTTATTAAGATCCTTTCAGCGCTATTTAATATCAGACCTCTGAAAGCCGTTTAAGGTTTCAATCTTAAAGCCAGAGTTACTGCTATCGAATACTGTAGTAAATCATATCTTTGATAATATTAAGTGAGGTTTTGGTTTTAAGTAAACCCAAGTGAATGAAATGTACTCCAGACTGAACATTGATATAAAGTCGTTTTAAGATAATCCAGGTTTTCAAGCAGTTTTATCAAATGATCTGATAATATAACTAGATATTTCATTAAATGCAAGTTCATTAACGGTTAGCCAGCAAACTGAAGCGCAAAGCATTTTAATTAGCAGCATCCAATCATTTTCATTTAGTTTAATATCGAAAGCAACACATTTAATTATTTGATAGATACTACAGGTGCCCCGCGGTTTTACCCTTGCGGTTTCTAATCAAATACATGTAGGAAATAATGATTTTCCTCGTTTTTTTAACGGTGTTTTGTTTTGCTATTTGGAAAACCCGATAATAAAACCGAATTAATAAAATCTCGTTACAAAAATCAGACCATACGTACTTGATAGAGAAATGGCGTAATTTTCCAAATTTTGGTCTAAATATAATAAAATTTTCTCTCTGGATAGCTACTGAATGCAGCATATGCCTATGTTTTAAACAAAGGTTAGAACTGACATACCCAAAACTATTGATCGTGCAATGTATAGAAGCCCGAATCACTGTCATTATTTTAGACTTAGACAAAAGGTTATGTCAGACTGTTACATGAACAATTTTACACAATGATAGTGCTTCAATAGAACACTGTTAAAAATGTCCGTATTGTATTCACCGCCCATTATAATATGTATACACTGGGCATGCACTTTAGGATATAGCATCTAAAATAAAAAAATACGATAAAAACTATGAACTATATAGTATGTAGTTACTGTTATACTTTTGAACAATTACCACAGTATAATATTACAGTGTAATGAGTAGTATTAAAAACAATACACAAACGGTACAAAATCATTAAACATTCTGGAAATTACTAAAGCAAAAATCACGTTTAATTTGTTAGTTCAGCAAATCGCAAAAAACGTAATACCTGCCGTGCTTTTTAAAAGGTGAATTTAATTAACAAATAACAAATTGCAGGAAGTTCTGCAAAACTATTTTTAATAGAGATCCTGTCTGACATAAAATGTCGTAGAATGCAATATCGTCAGTATTAAAATAACTTTAAAGAGATTTTAATTTATAAACTTGCCTGACACGGCCAGGAAAGGAAATTAGAAAATCTTACCTTATAAAAATCTTACCCTCTTGTCGTCCAAGAAATCCTCTTCCATTTTAATTGAGAGTTTATTTAAAATTAACATTTTAATTTCACTAACTTTGCAACAAATTAATTCTTTATTTTGTAGTTGAAACTACTGAATTTGCTAGATTAGTGTTTGAATAAAACAACATAATTATGTTATGTGAACATTTTATTTATTTCTCCAAAAGAGGTAAAATTTATTAATCCATACCAAGAATTCATCATTGCTTTATCAGTATTCTAGTTTTGAAATTTTAATCCTGGGATCGGTCATTTAGTAGAAACATACAACTTACAATTTTTCACATACACTGCGTTGAAGTGCTAAATGCCACGTTACTCAATGCTTTTAGCATCGTCTATAAAAATTCAATAATACTTTCATTCTACTCCAGCTAAAACATTTCGACAGGATTCATATAAAAAACGTGTTTATTTTGTTCACGTCGTAAATTTATTACTCAGCTGTTAGTTATACAGGGAACGTGGGCTATAAAAGTGATGAACTCGGAGTCGATTCGCAATTCGTCGAAAGTGTAAACATACATTTTTATTTCGTACTACCTAAATAAGATTTATGGGAAAGCATGAAAGTAAAACCAAAACATCGTAATGAAACATTGGAATCCGAAATCGCCAACCTGTATTGGGAAATCGACGTATTTCCAAAATAAAATGAATTAAAACAGTTAATTCTGCAATTAGGATAATGCAATTGTATTTTTTTATAGAAGTGATGAAGATCATTCCTCCTTTAAGTTTGTGAAAAGGTTACCTCCTTTAGGTATGTGAAAAAGGTCTTAGCCGTTTATAGAGTAATATTATATTATTTTTAACTTCTAACTAGCCCAGCAAACATCCATCCTCATGACTATAAAATATTTAAATAATCGGCTATTTAAGTCTCAATCTAACAAAATACGCATTAAGAATCATAAAAAATAGAACAGAGCTTTCGAGCGAGTTTGATAACGTACAATCTAACACGAGATTTTCATCTAATAAACTCGTTGTATTTCCTACCAAAAAAATAACTAAATCAAATAAAATGTAGAGATAAATTCGTACTCATTAGAGATAAAATAGTGGAGGCGTTTGTGTAAACAACAATATCCTCTGAGGGCCTGTTAGGGAAGAAACACACGACGAGCGACGATACGTGAGTGGTCAGTAAATTGTAGCTATTTATATCTTGATACTTCAGCAAATACACTCAATTAAATCCCATTGGATTTGTTATAAATATTTTCTTTATGACAAGCAGAATTTTTTGACCATTCACATTGTTTTTTTTAAACAAAATTTCAGGTTTGGTTTTTATGATTCAGTTCACTAGCATATTTTGCAAATAATTAGTGCAGCTGCCGTATATTGATGGAAATGTAGACATTAAAATAATTTTAATACTCTAAAATATTACAAGCCTGCCTAATAAAGTAACTGCAGTAAAGTATAAACTAAAAACAAAAATAACTAGGATTTTATTGACCGAGGATAGTTTAGTGAATACTTTTTATTATTTCATTTGTTAAAAGAGTTTTAAATACAATTATACAAGTACGTAAAGCAGTAACTTACATGATTAGTGCACAGATGAATTGGTATTTTTTCCCAATTTAAACAACGTGTATCAGTCGTATAAATCTCTCAACGAACACGAAACAAATTGCAGTGTAGGAAAAATACTTCCAATTACATGTAACTGCTTTTATCTCGCTAATTGATGGGGCGTTCTAGATGTTAGCTGGTGTTTTAACAACATAGCTTCGAGCGCAATCGATATTGTAATCCATTACGGATGCTTTTATTTTACCAAAGTTTTAGCACTAACCTTTGAAAAGTATAAAAAATACATTATATTTAATCAGTTTTGCTTCCAAAACTAATCTAAACCCAAAGAATTAAATTCAATTACAGCAAACTATGAAAGCGTTATTCTTGTTCCAAAATTAATATCCACACTTAATAGAAAAGCATTGTTAGATTCGTTCTTTATTTTCTCCACACCCTGATAATGAAAAGCGTTTTCAACGTTGGGTTAGGGTCGGAGCACACTGCTGATATTGTTCAAATGACGCGTTGTAGCACGAAATAATCTCTTGTCTCGGACTAAAATGCACTTTTTAAATGCTTTTATGCTATATTCATGATTTCCCTCACTGGGTCTCTTTATGAAGACTTACGTTACGCTGAAATTCAGTGTATAGACAACTTACATGTGTAATTAACATTTGACGCACGAATGACGTTGTATGCATTGACGTTGAATGTATGTTGTATGCATATGCGTGTGTTTAAGGCACCCGGATATTAAGTAGCTTAGCAGTTGCATAAAATAGCACATAGTGTGAAAAATGTCTACGTGGTATCGGGCAAAGTTTTTCGTTAATATATTAAAAAGAAAACTTCAATATAAAAACAGCCACAACGTTAAATTAACAATACACAATCACAACACTTCAATCAATGCTACCTACATAACAAAGACTCTTCAAAGTTTTGCTTATGAAACGAATACCTTACAATACCGAACGTACTACGAAATGTCTTACTTAGCTCAGAGTTGCTCTCATGCATAGAGAAGTAATGATCATGAATACGGGTGGTAGAGTCTCGAAGACGGCTTGCTTGGCAGCGTGGCACGTGTGCGACGACCCTACAATCCCGACTTACACTTGGAGTACAATGGAGCTTCTGGTGCGCAAGCTAAAATGATTTACGAGCTCGTGCGTGTGTTACCACCTGATCTTTTGTCTGTCTTTTAACAGCTAACAGCCGTAAACAAAGCTGAGGTAGAAACGTACGTTTTTGTATGGTAGACGCCGTGTCATGATGTGTTTTGTAAGTTCTTACATCAGTTAATGTAAGTTAATTCGCATAAAATGTTTTATTTCAATCAGAAGTAAAACAAATTGACTGTATAGCGCATAGCAGTTTTGCACGTAAACATTTAAATTAATAGTATCTAAAACCGCATAACTTCAAATTAACTTCAACCATCAACAAAAAGCTATCATAAGCATAAAATCCAGCCAAAACAAGCAGATTGTAATTTAACCAGATATTAACACATTATTATAAACGTTCGAACTACGCAATTCTGTCGAGGGCTGCGTCATCAACAGTTATCAGTGCCTGTACCATGACATTTCAAACCGAGAGGCTAGCCATCGCAGAAGCGAGACGGTGCACTATACTGTATATAGCAATGTCTCGATTCTATAACGGCTACAATTCTGGTGTGAGATATCATAGTAAAGGGGTAGAACTTTGCCAACATTGCTGTTTCAATAACAAATGAATTTACGGCAGCCCTATCAGGGATCTGCGTGCCTTTAGGGAGAGTTTATGTGGATCGGTATTCAATTTCCTGTGTAGGTGGTAGCACCATTTCAGGACTGAAAACAATTGTTATAGGACGGGTTCGAACGTACAATTTAGATAATTACTGAAAAGGACGCAGATACATACATATATCTAAATCCACCATGGGAAAAAAATATTCTCTGCTGTACCAATTGAAATAATTTGTCTATGTGATAAATTTCACGTATTAATTTCATATTTTAACAACAAGCTTAATACGACACAAAATATATATGACGTAAATTTAATAAACAACTTTTGAACTAAAGTCAAGAAAAATTGTGCGACAAGGCATAAAATTACTAAGTTTAATATTTTCCGCCTATTTATTACATATTCACGTGAAACGACGGAATAATTTATAAAGAGCCTCTTTTCATCTCGGAACACTAAGTATACACACAATTTTCCTTTGTTTTTCTCGGAAACGAAGGGACTTACTAATTTAGATCCCGTTAATCTACTTTAACTTTTGGAGTAGGACGTAATATTCAGGTACAGGTCTCTAATGGTCACATCAACAAAACTCTACGTTAAAAAACTATTGATCTTCGTATTAAGCTTCATATTAAGAGTCTCAACGAAGACAATCTCTTTAAGCCCGACACATTAAGCGTTTGAAACCGCTGTAATCACATTACGTGAGCCCAGAATAAAGATAGAAAGAAATAGAGATACTAATGTATAGCGTAGTATGTCTCATGCACTCGAAAAAACGAGCCACGTCACAATTGAGCCTCTCATTTACTTGATGTATATTGAACCCATAGCCTTTTGTATTCAAAGAGCCTCTGCCCATTTCTTTTGGGAACGAAAATAAAAAAATATTGAGCCCCGCAATTCATTTAAGGTAAGTACGACCGCAAGGTTTCCAGTCCACATTGAATGATTGCGGGGTGAAGTCTGAATTGTCAAATGTACCTATGTTTGTTTACATACGTATTTTATTTTCCATAGGTTTTTTTAATTGTGGTTGAAAATTAATTATTAAAAAAACTTTTATAAAATAAAATTATTTTTTTCGTAGCATACTGAAAACCAAAGGCAAAGTTCCAAACACTTTGAAAATGAAGTAAAAAATGCGTTGGAGGAGCAAAAGTGTACTTCTTTTAGTTGGTAGAAAATTAACTGTTACTTTGTAAAAACCCTCATAACATGTTTTTTTTGACAAACATACCAAAAATATGTTTTTTACAACAGACGTTCATATATTCTCCGTAAATGTGTTTAAACAAAGAGATGAAACTTAATATTAATTACAGTTGCTCTTTAAACAGAGATCCTTTGTACCCGAGCCCAGAACGTAACAATAAGATAAGTTCTACACGAAACCTTTGAACACATTCGTGAAGATTTTATTCTATTTTTGAATAGTACTAGAACCGCTTTTGTGCTTTTTTCTTTTTGTGCTACTAACTTTATAACGGTTTTCTGGAACGTACTTTAAATAACGAATGCTTTTTGACAAGTTGCTAGTTGTTTGTCTTTTGTTTGTGATTTCCTCAAACGATATTTAGAGCATAAAAATATAATTATTATTGGCTGCTGTCGTGTTAACTACTATGACTCCCATACATACTAAAGACTATGACTAGTCAATATGAATTTATAAATTTCTTGAAATTCATGTTTAATTAATAACTAGTTTACAGAAATAATATACAGGTATCAGAAAAATCGAGATTAATTGATTCTCAAAGCTGGATTATATTTAGTACCAATTAGGGGAGTGAAATAATGATCTAGTGATCAAAAACTTAAGAGATTATGATTAATACAATCTATTTTTACTAAGACAGCCCTCTCTAAAGATGAAATTATATCGAAAATTATAATTGAAATGCTCTTAATACTGATTATCTCTTAGCAACTGCTTCATAAGAGGATTACTTAAGAAAATTAAATTGTTGGTTGAACACGCGTATGAACAGATGTCGATTGGACTTTATGTAAATATTCCACAACATTCCCACAACGCCATCTAGTCTGAAATGAAGTATGTGAGAGTAACTTGTGTTATGACTACCAGAAAACTGATAAACAAACTTTTATATTTTCTAAATACATACATACAAATAATAATATATTTTTTGTACTCTCGTTCCATGAAAATAAATTATTCGAGTTATTCAAAAATATTTTAATACATACCTAAAGTTACACTATAACAAAGCAGTAATCTATTGTCGACTCTACATAACACTACACAACCTGTATACAAGCTAGTGGGTGTTAAAATATGTCAACTATTTAATTAAATTCATTTGCATGAATGTACTTAATTGGCTCACTCATGTTTCGTGTGACATATTTGGCTTTATAATAGTTTTCAGCATACTGCTTTTAATGTGTTATTAATTTCTTGTTCATGAAAGCAATTATGATGTAGAGTTGTTTTAACGAACGAGTTTGCTGCCTTCTAAATTGAATTTTAGATGAAAACGAATTCATTTAAATATCATATTTAAGTTTTTGAAAAGTATTTCTTTTAAACTATTGTGTATATTATTGAAGAATAACTATTGTATACATTTCCTATAAATGCGATTCGATGCATTTTTGTTTTAAATAATGACCGGACTTCCTTGAGTACTACGGGTTACGAATCTGCTACGCTTAGCTACGGCGTAGTCATCTTCGTAGATCTTAACAATAATGATTTTTAAACCACAATGCGAGTTTGTGATTTTGTAAGATATTAAAATATCAAGTTACAAATATCAAAGCAAATGGTTAGAGAAAAACTAATACATTTTTACATGTTCTTTAATAAACCTAGAGCATGCGTGATTATTAGCCACTAGAGATATTTACATCGCCAATAAACGTATCTAGGCTACAAATCCCTTAACGCTATACCTTTTAAACGAAGTACATAGTATTGAGTATAGTTTAAGCATCCTAATTCAGCGATGTAAGGTCTGCGCATTAAGCCAGGATTTACTGACAGACTAAACCTTCATTTTATCGAGGCTCTATAGCAAGATTATCTCCTCTCCCGTTAACAAAAAAACTAACCTCTTGGGTCATTAGTCTATATCGTACATACCTACCTACCTACTTAACTACATCCAACATAAATGGAAACGTTTTCGTCGACTTTTTCGTAATTGAAGTGCAAAAACTAATAAAGCCTTGTTACGTTTTACGGATTTAGGTTTTTGTGAACGATTTATTTGAATGTGAAAAGATTTCACTTTATTACCATAAAAAGGTGAAGTGTTATTATACTACACCTTTTTAGTAGTACTTACATTTAGTGTTGTGTATAAAGTTTGTTGTTTATTGTGCAACATAAATCTGCGTTTGCTAATTTATTTAAACAATTTTGAGAGGCTGATAAACGCAACGGATTGTTAATTAAATCAAAGTATCTATCAAATCTCAGGGTAAGCGCTTTGATGGGTTATGCCATTTGAGCATTAGAGTGTTTTTTGAATAAGTTTATTATAATAATTCACCTAATGGGTTAAACAAAACAATTTCAAGGGAATAAAAAGAGTGTTGTAAAAACTGTAATTTCACAATTATTAAAAAATAAGTTTAATGTTAGGCAGGACATTTAATTTAGTAAACTAAAATATAATTCAAGAAGCTTTCAAGCAAACATAAATTAGTTACGGCCATAATTTTTGTATTCATTTTATTAGCATTATGTCCAAAGAACAAGAAATTAACTTACCCAAGGACATTAAATACTTATGTTAGTTACAGTAAAACGTGTAAAAACCTTCGAGGTGTGATTTATATGGAGTATGGTGTAAACAAAAAAAATCTTTGAATATTACAGAAATATACTCATATTATTAAATTCTTTCAAATAGTTACGTCACTCTAACATCAAATTTAGATAGTCACAGATTTTTTAAACACTGTTATTTTATTTTTTAAATTAACAACTCAACGTAACCAAGTCTGTGAAGAATAACCAACACCATCGAGTTTACTTACCATCAAGCTTCTTGTTGTGTGTCACTTTCTTGTGATCACCTCAAAACAATGTTACCAAGTTCTTAAGTATGCAACAGCATCGTATAAACACCATTCAATCTTAAGTAAGCACCACAAACGGGAACGTGGACTTGTTCTGAACCTACGATATAACTTCTGACATTTTTGGAAGTTTTTGCATTAAAGAAGCCTTTGCTTAAGCCGGAGTATTGCAAAAAGTTTGTTCACAGTTCGAAACAATGCTTAAGGTATTGTTTAAAATATAATAAACAATGCCTCTACGTAAAGTAAGCCGAAGTTATGGATACAACGGGAACAGAAATATGTTCGAGTTCAAGATTGTTACAGTACCGTTACGAGTAGATAAGTACGTCATCCTCTTAGTTGTACAAGCACCTATTTACTGATCTATTTCACTTTTTCTTATTATGATACCAGAATGATATGATATGGTATAGGTAATAGTCATAGTTTTAACATTTGACAAAAATATCTATAATTTTTGAATGTACTTCGAGCCTACAACAATAACCAGTCGATATGTACCAGTAGTCCAGGCATATAAACACAAATTTAAACCACCAACCAACAAGACGCGTAAGAATCCAAACGAATTTTTTGTTTCAGTGATTTTGACGAGAACATCCGCAGGCACGTTCCTACCGCAATGATTTGGCGTTCGTGCAAAAGTAAATGTTTTTGAACCATTAGGACCACGCAATGTTTTCACACATCATTTCCCTGTCAACGTATAAAAGAGTTCAGAGGGTTGAATGAAATGGGTGTGAGATGAAACTTTTTGTATCGTAACCGTTTGCTTTATTCATAGCTTTTAAAACGAAGCGAATAAATGTTTGCCTTTGAATTTCGTTGCTCATTAAGTATTGCTATTAATCCGAGTCATTCCGAGTATTAGCTGCAAATGGTATATGAAATTCTGAATTGAATTGAAATATGGATTTAAATTCAATAAGTTGGATATCAAATAGCGTTATTCTGAGAAACAATAATGAATTTGCCAGAACGTTTAACTATTAAATTTTCACAGTGAAAAATGGTATTTTGATCGTAAAATAATAATAATTACTCAATTTTGTGCATTATGCATGTGTGCAATTAAGTTCCTCATTATCGCATCGAACAACGTGAGCAACGATATAAAGTTACTAATCATGTAAAACCCTTGTCATGTATGCTAACTTTATAAAAAAAACTACAGTCTTGTGAAAAAATGACGCAGAGCAGACGCATAGCAAAAGGTTCTTAATACGGTTTTTGTCATTGTCCAGTTATAAGTAGAGACAAATTTAAACGCAGAATGTCATTTATCTAAGTACAGTTCTTGCATTCAGCTGTAAGACAGTTTTACAAGCTTCAGCATCTCAATACTAACTACTTTAAGCAGTCCGTATATAATTAACTCCAGGCAAACCTGAAAACCTTTCCTCACAAATCCGTTCTACGTTAAGCTTACCATAATATATCTCCGTTCAAGATAAAGCCAATAACGCTTTATTCTATTTGCCCACATACCTGGGTCCTGGGTAGCGCTAAAGGTTTTTTATAAATCATATTTACGAAGCAACGTCAGGTGATACCTCAATTAATGTTGATTAACTCAATTTTTCTCCGACATTCGATCTGAATAATTTTCATGTGAAGTTATTTTTTTATGTTTTGTGAAATCTTAATATTGAATGAAAATTGAAAATCCATATAATTATTATGTTTCTATCGAAGTTGGTAGCGTATTAAAAACATTTTTTTTTAACAAAATAATATTTGCACGTATTTATGGAGTTATTTCGGTTTTTATGGAAAAAAAACAATTGAACCGACTTTTAAGTATGTTTAAAAAAAAGGGTCGTCGTCGTGCATAAAAAAACATTGCCCAAACCTCAAATAGTCAATCTACAAAAAATACCCCAACCGTTGTTTCATTCACAAAATACGGTGAACGATAAATCAACGACTTGTGTATTTCTATAAGTCGGGGTATCATTAATTAATATACGCATGTCCGGTCAAAGTTCTAATTCCCTTCGTCAAATAAATCACTTTCACGAACGACCTTCGCGGTGACAGCCAGTCTACCATTACTCATGTTTTATGGGACACTGTTACGTAAAATCTTTTCGAAACAATCCTATCGAAGAGTTTTTAAAACAGTAAAAATGTTTTCTTAAATGATAATTTACTATTAGTAAAAGATTATAATTTTTAACTTGTTACTAAATATTGTCGACATATTTTCATATACATTGTTAACTAATAGACAGATAGATGTAGATATTTTAATGAGGACCGCTTTTAAAATAGGACAAATTTTACCATTTTTAGAACGTCGCGTGACAAACCGATAACAATATTCAATATCTTAATTCAAAGCAATAAATTAAGATAATATCCATCTCAGGTGGTGGGCATTAAGTAGGCCCTGGAGTATAAGCTCCTAAGAAATTAATGTGAATTAATTTGCACAAGTATTGAGTCGCCCCCCGGGGTTCCGAAGGATATCGCTCCAAGTTTATTCCGAACCCTATTGTACGGAATTACACCAGAGAAAACGTTACTGTTAATCAAAACACGCCTTTCATTGTTCCGTCGTCATTTTCTTGCGAAATGTTCAGCACAGATATTTCTGATGAAGATTTTATGATCCTGCGATCCCACTGATCTTATGACTTAAATATAGCCAATACTAAAATCTGTAATAGTTACGAGAATCTTGGGAATTCTCTTATACAATTGTGAATATTTTCAATTCCAAAGTTAACTCGATTGAAACATTAACATCAACTTAAAATCAACAAGCAAAAGCGGTGAAGGAGAAACAACAAAATTTGCCGAAGTACCTAAAATCAATAGACGCGATGTTTAGCGAGCTCGCTGTCTATATTGACTTAGGTTTTAATTCAATAAGCATTAGTGATCGGGCATACTCGCGGCCGTGGTAACCCAATCACCGGCTCTCGTTTCGATGCAAATTCAAAACTGAAGCGACGGATTGAACACCTCTCTCGCTCAGTAATTAAAACAAGGTTTTTAAGGCGCTCCGCAATTCATTCCGGGTAAATGTTTTTGTATTTCTATGTGTACTTAGGCTAAAGCGTGGGTCAACAGATTATGTCCTTGTGTTAAATGAGAGGCGTATTTTACGCTCTACATAACATTTATTTTTATTTAACTTAGAAAACCACAAAAATGTTCATTAAATTTTCTGAGGACGAAAATCGATGGAGCGTTTGTGAAGTTGTCTACATCGACTTGGTTTTTAATTCAATAAGCATTCGTGATCGAGTATGCCCGTGGCCGCGGTAACCCAATCACCGGCGCTCGTTTCGATGCAAATTCAAAACCAAAGCGACGGATTGAACACCTCGCGTTTCTCTGTAATTAGCACAAGGCTGTAATAAGCATCCTCGTAAAATAAATACAGTGCTTTGTATGTTTACAAGGGAGTCATTTCATTTAAATGGAAAAAATGACTGTCATTTCAATTGTCTTGCTAGTAAAATTGCAAGTGACATAATAATATTAGATATAATTCAAACATCTACGTCGTTTGCGTCATAACCAGAATATATTCCCTTCCTCTGGTCAAACCAAAACCAGTTCCGTTCGCTAGGAAAATTTCACTTCTCACTCATATTAAGTAATTGGATTATGAAGTACCGTTGGCAGTCGTTGCTTTAATAATATTTGATATTTGCTAGTTCTTGATAGACTAGCGATGTTCAAATAGTTAACTGAATTATTTTTGAAGTTATATTTACAGTTGGCATTTTCATCTTTAGCATAATTATTTATTAATGACAAAATTTTGTCTAATGGCATTGAAAATAATGGAAGCATGTTGAATGAAAAGACGGACGTGTCCAGTTTTTCTGTTAAATATAATCCATGCGTAAAGGTTCAAATAAAAATAATGCGTACTATAAAAAGACCGTCTAATGTGTTTGCTACGCATTATTTGAATTCTTCCTCAAAATATATCATGACGAGCAAGCGCCCGCGGGAAAATGCTAACCTTGCGAAGGAAAACCCTAAAAGGGCACCCCGAAGTGTATCGGAGGCCAAAAGGTACAATTTTATGTGACATTTCGCGCACACTAGTTTTAACGTTAAACCTTTTTTGTGATGTAAAACAGAGGACATCCAAACGAATACTCCATTACGCAAATTGAGTTGATGGAGCTCGGTTGTGTATTGGTCGTTTTATCGTACGAGCTCCATACAGTATAGGAAGCGGCAAAAGAGTTAGCAAATACAAAAACTAGGTCTCGATGTATTTCATAATACCGTGTCCTACATTCGGACGAGTTTTCTTTTTAATTTAAGAAGCAGAACTTCAATTTCGTCTTCCTTTGATCTCAACCCTTTTCAACTTCATTAGATACTTGGGTTACTTGACACTAATGCACACTCCAACAGACTTTGCTAATGTAATAGAAAACTGTTTGTTATTTCTTCGAGTTTGTATTTAGAGATTTTTTGTTGAGCAACCAGGTCAGTATGGAATTTTGTTTTACTATGACCTACTTTGACAGTCATTTATTGGTTCTTTGCACAAAAAAACTGAATTATTTTTTTATAAAGAATCGTAACGTATCACAGAAAGCGATTATTTATTTCCAATCTTGTATTTCAACAAATCGAAATATAAATATCGAATAAAAGTGAAGCAAATATTGCAATACTGTTAAATGATGTTAATACTATCCAAACTTTCAGTGGAAGTATAATATTATTGCCACTCTATATGATTGCATATTATAATTTTCACGTTCAATTTTCGATACCGGATTTAATTTGATATTTTCATTGTTTACTTAATAAAAAGCCTGCAGCATATTTTATTTGTTATTCAACGGACGGTTTATATATTTCCGTTCTATTTTAAATTCAAACTGGAAAATTCATACAAAAAACAGATTGAGTTCATAAATAAGGTTCGTATTGGACTTAGTCACTATTATGAAGAGTAAGACAAAAAACGTAAGAAAAAAGACATTAAAAGTATGAGACAATTACGTAAATTACATCATTTAAACAGTTTCTTTCCATCGCGAAACGTCACTTCAAAAGTATGACTGCAAAAACACGTTAGCACAAAAATAATTACGGGAATTAATCAACCGTACATTTTTGTTATTTTGTTCATCATCAACAACTTTTCCCATTTACGGTAAAGTAAAGTATTCCGTAACGTTCCGAAGCTATTATGCCGATTGCTTGCTCTTCCAAATCGCATTACGTTGTTACAAACTGGTAACATTAGAAATTCATTAGAATTTGACTTACCTTTGAACTTACGCTATATGTTATGAACTTGTGAAGTGTGCGTCATTTGTTTTTCGCAACTTTAGTAATTAGGAGCTACTAAGTTGTACATTTTTTCAAATTGATATTATGTATTAGATGCATCAGAATTATTTATGACGTTTCTTTTACACTTAAACGAAAAATTAAGATATTCAACATGCAACACATTTATGAAAGCGAGACATCGCTCTATACCGTGAAGTTTGCTATCCAAATTTACTCCCATGATTGCAACAGTCTTATTTTACTAAGAGATTTTTCTGAAACACAAAATGTGGCTTTAATGTAAGTACATAAGATTTTTTTTTTCTGGGTTCGGCATATTTAAACTTTTACATATTTCACTCACAGAATCAATAGCTCCGTCATTAATATCAGTATAAAAATACTTCAATGGATTACAGTAAAAACATTATATTTCGTTTTGTTCGCGATAAGTACTGGGGCGTTTTAACGAACACTGGAATTGACATATTTTATCAGAATATGGTAGGCATAATTGGTTTAATTTCAATGAATATACGCAATATTCTCGAATAACAGGAATCATTATGATTAACTAGGATTTCCAACGGCTTCAGTCGCGCGAATATTATTTATTACTGAGAGTATTGTGTAGAGAAATGTGTCAATGAAAAACTTCATGTTTATGTGCAATGACAAAAGTAGTACTAATGTTTTGTTTTCTTCATTTCCTTGCCGTTTCATAGCGACAATGTTGTATTTTTTTCTTAAAAGGATGTTATTTAAATGAAATCATGTCATATTTACGATATCTGTTTTATTAAATTACATATTTGTGATTATAACGCTATTTAAAACAGAAAAATACGTGGTAATGGCGCCAGTCTCCTGGGCACGTTTCCCGACATTGACGGAGATGACGACAAATGTTTGGTATATAAGTTGAGTTTTAAACGTATGTAGCTATTTTGAGTTTATTATAGTTTCATAGTCTTCGCTACACATTGTTATACCGATTATTATATTAATAAACTAGCATATTATATAATCTCTTTAGAAATGCAATAAGACTTTTATTCCATTAGCAGTAGGTTCAATTTTGTGTGCCACTTTCTATATTAGGAAAATGCTATTTAGCGCCATCGTCACGTGTGATATTTATTTGTTCATACGAAACCTATCGGATTTGGATTGGGGCGGCAATCGAGAACAACGAACAATTTACGTTTGAATTTAATTTCACACAATCAATTTAGCGCTACAACGTAATCGAATTCTGTATTTATATTCTGAATAGGATAATCCTTTAAATTTGTGTGAATATATGTAGGCGGGAGGCTACTTCACTACGGGATTTCGGCAAGGGAAAATCATGGAGAAGTATGAACAAAGCAAACTACCATATACTACGCATATCATACAAACATGACATTGACATAGTAATTTTTAACCTACAGAAAAGATGTGATACAACTCTCAAAGTTATATAAAATATCTCCTGGTCTATAGGAACATACACTGGATGGGGTATTAGTTGTGCATACAATGTACAAAGACCTTATTAAAAATATACAAGCTCGATAACACCAGTGAAAACAAAACACTATCCCAAAACGTGGAACGCGAAAACTCCCACAAATTCCGTACACCAACGAGTATGGAGCATGCCAACCGTACGAAGAATGCCAGAATTAATTTTGTTAAACTGAAATCACTGTAATCAATACCTGCATCATTATTCCCGGAAACAATGTACCCGTCATACTCATTTACAATGAACAAGGTATTTCCACAAAGTATTAATTAATTAAATGCAGTGCGCAAACTCTCAGTCCAGTAAATTTCACAAGAATTCTTGTTGAATATCAGAACGATGTTTTGCATTATTTCGAAAGCTATTTGTGCTCGCGGTTTTGCTTGTGGGGTTTTAATTTAAATGTTTTCCGTTACTTTCATACAACATAAATGCTTGTTTATTTTGACATGTCGGTTTGATTAAATATAAAACACAGGGATCCCGCATTTATAACGGTTTACATTGAATTCTGTTGAATAAGTAAGCCGTGTATCCACGCAGCTTTGTTAGGTAAAACAATGAACGTTCATGTAAAATTGTATTTACGTGTACTTGTAATGTCTAACCAAATATTAAAAGATAAACCGACAAGGTGTGAATGTTGTAAGTATATTTTATAAGAAACTTTTTTTAGAATAGGGTTTTCAATTCGTTTTTGTCTACTAACAAATATTATGCAAAATCATTGAATCATCATGCTAAAATATACCAGGTCTTTTAATTTCAATTCTGAAACTTACTACTTACCCTAGTCTCTTTAAATGTGTGCGCGTATAAGTTTAACGGTCAAAACTGCATTCCGCAAATGTAGAACGGAATCAAAGTGCGATTTCATAACTGTGAGTCACAACCATGCAAGGAGTATTACCTACAGCTGCAGTAGTTTGCGAACATTTATCGTGTAACATGTGTTTTTACTAAGTCACTTTGTTACACTGAGTGGACTTTGATATTTTGTAGAGAAAACTTCTCACACGTACGTTTTGAATCACAGTACTCTCTTTAGGAATAAATCTTTAGGATAAAAAGATACGTTTTTAAAATGAACACAGTATAACATTGAGCTTACAATAAATAAAAACCTGATGGAGAGCCTATTTGAAGCCAATTCAGTGCAAATTTTACTGATTTTCGTGGTTCATTTTCCGCAAGCAAACTTTAGGTATTGATAGAAAGCTTTAACCTCTCTAGATGCAAAAAGAAAAGAAAGCCATTGCTTCGTATTAGGTAGACCATATACCGTAGATAGCAATTATACAAATATCTGTTTTTCGCTTGTGCTCTAGAATATGTACCGCGTAGCTAGCTGTAACACTAGCCGCTGTGGCCGAAATCGGTCCGGACATAATTATTACTATCAAGTCATATCAATGACAATTTATACTCCCTCCCAGAGTTATCAACATCCATTTCGCGAACATTAATATTCCGAGGAAAACTTCGATATTCAAAACGACTTGCTGAAACTACTTGAGAAAATATGAGAAAACTTCTCACTGGCTCGCATGATTGTCCTTGTATAAAGATAAACGATGACTTATAAGCTAGGGTAGGAAAGATGGGTGAGCCAACCGGCAGCAGTATTAAATAACTTCAAAAAGCGATGCGACAGCGAAAACTTCGCAATGTCGAAATCAAGATGTTAATTTGTCAGCGTGTCAATGTAATTTTGGCAAAGATACCGAATCATTATTGTTATCGCGTTGCGTTTGTAAGTTAGGTAATACGGGTATCGGTTTTATGGCCCGATAATCGCGCAGTTATATCGATTTAATACAGTCTTTGGGCGTCGCAATCTGTTGCTTCTTCGCCTCGGTTATTGAGACAGTTATTTAGTGTTGTATTTCTCTCGAGCGCCGAGCTCGAACCGCTGCGGATTTGAGATGTTCCATTTTCATTTGTTTTCTTGGAACGGTTATTGAAACGTTGCCGAGTTTTTTATTTCTTACGTTTGAAGATGCTCTGTGTTATTAAATATGTTGAGGGTTTGAGATACTACATTGTCTTAATATGAACTTAAAGACTGCGAGTATTCGCTATGTTTATAAAGTGTTCAAAGATACAATTGGAATTTTATAAACAAAATATGAAAGAGTCCTAAGATTATGTATGACTCATTTATCGTACTTATTATTAAAGCACAAAAGTAATTATATAAATTCAATAAAACGTTTTCTAGATATGTTCTATCCCATAGCAATAAAACAAGCCTCCTTTGCGCTGTAGCCTAAAAAACACTAAACGAAAATCCGAAAGCAATCACAAAGTCAAATTCGTGAAAGCACTTTTAAATGAGTAATGCTAACAATGCTGTTGCACGTCGGCTCAAAGCTTAAACCGGCAAACACTATAAAACTAAAACAAACGCACGTCAAGTGACCTCTCACTTTATACTGCCGTAGTTTGCATGCATGTCAGTTTATACCATGAAGTTTCTATTCAGATAGGTTTTATATCACGTGCGATTTATAGATACTGGCTGTTTATATTTCTTATAGGTGGCAGTAATAATAGGTCACTATTTGAAATGTTATTTTTTGTAAAAAGCTAACTAATAGTAAAATTTAATTTTTAAAAGTTATTTTATAAAGTTGTAGTAACGATTTCATTTATTAAAAAAAGCACTGGCTGCAATTAAATTCATTCTTATTTGAAAAAAAAACTTTGAACAGATAAAATTTGAACACATTCTTATTTTAAAACCATACATTAGGGTTCTTTTTTACGCAGTAGAATTTTTATTGTATAAAAAATGTTGAGCACGTGTCCATCAAGTTTCGGTTGAACGAATATTACATATTATAGCGCCAGACCTTTATTAATTCTAAGCCAATGTTCTCGCCCACGCTGCACTTCACATTCCATTTTACCCTGAGACCGTTCACGTGGGCTGAGCCCAGCCGAGTTGAATACGTATAGAATGGACAAGATATTATTAATTGATCACCACTGGTGTGTAGCCTGCGTTGAGTTGCTGTGCGCTTACAAAGCGTTCTATTAAACTATCTATTAATTTCTGTTCCGGACAGACTGAAGGTATATAGTTGAGATGTTCACCGCAGAAATTGTGTGCTTTGATCTAGGTATATAGGTGTTAATATAACTATTACAAACATAAAGGCGGCGATCACGTCTTCTGCACTTCAGTACTATATTATGTACTTATGTAGGTAGGTACATAATATATACATATTAATTATGTATAGTAACATTTCTAATGGTTGCTTTGTATGAATTTGAATTACAGTTACTTCCCTTTTTAAGTATTTATACGTTGTGACTCTTTAGCCTAAATATGTAATGTTTTATAACAAAAAAATAAATTATAACATTGATGTACAGTCAGTTAGTTTTAAATTACTAGTCATTCAAATCAATGTTATAATAAATGTTTAGTCTCTACTTATATAGACACTATATATGTAGTACTTGCAGGAAATATCAAAAATATATTTATTTTCGGTAACAGTATTTCGTGACCTGAATGTTAATATTTCGAGCCTAAACAACGTCACGCCTCGGCATTCCCCTAAGGAGGGTTTTTTTGTGTAGGCTTGAAGGAAAAAAGATGTGAGCTGTAGTGTTATGTATCATATTATTATTATATTTTCATACTAGATAACTTGAACAGTAAATAAAAAGATGCAACATGGAAAAACATAAATTACATACGGGCAGAATTTAAAGGGACGATGATTATAAATAGTTATTCTTTTTTTAATCCAGCGTGTTAGATTACTCGCGGTCTTTGCGTGATGAATTGAATAGCCATGCACCAAATACCGGAGTTATTCAAGTTTTATCAGTAAGAGTACTAAGAGTCTGAGTCTATCCACTTCTCCCAAAGAAAAAAAAAGAGGGTGTCATATAAATCCATACCAAATTGCTCCAGCCGTTTGAGCGAGAAAGTAGCATATTATAGCCATCTGATCTATCCATCCATACTTACAAACTTTCGCATTTATAGTAGTATTCAACTTCAGCAATATTTCTATTTCATAATATTATTTAAACATCTAATTAGCTAGCTTGCACATAAAAACATAAACTCTTGTATTTAGATAACTTTGTAGAAATCCTTTGAAGTACTAATTACTAAAGAGACGCATGCAACAAACGTATACAACTTTATTATATTTAATTTAGCGTGAATACGACAGTTTTATAATAAGAATATAAAGTTAAAACCTCTTTTGAGTTTGAAATAAAGGCATTTAAAACCTTCTTAGTTGAAAACTACGTGAAGTCCATTTAGAGGCAGTGAGACGAGAAGGCCAGAAGGGATTCAATTTCAGTGTTGTGAACATCAAGAAATGTACGGTTGTTAGGGTCGAAGAGAAACTATATATAGCTGTGTATTAGTAAGGAAAAGGGTGAGTATAGTTAATTGATTGAATGATTTTGACTTGCAGGAATTTCTGGTACTAAATAAAATAATAAATAAACATAATAACATGAAAATACGCCCCACTACTGGGCACAAGCCTGTTCTTGTTGTCACCAGTTCTGGTTTTATTTTCACAAAATCTCTTGAATTGACAAACCGCGAAGGAAAACATCGTAAGGTAACCTGGATTTCAATTATTGGCATCTGAAAACGCCAATCCGCAGTGAGCTAGCGTGATGATCAATGTTTAAAACTTTTCTATATATGAAGAAACCTGCGCCCAATAGTGGGACGTATATAGGCTAGTTTATTTATCTATTATATCCCTACTTCACGCAGTACCCGTAAGATCAAATTAGCTTGTAAGCATCCCCAGTAAATGCGGTTATACTAATCTAATTAAGCGCCACTACCTCTGTACTTAATTAGGTGGTGCCCGGTTACAGATCGCTGATAATATGATAGTGCATAGAGGGTGTTATCAAGACTAGATATATAGTGCCTTTATCACGTGTTTATAGCATAATTTTAATAATGCCCGAACCGATTTCTACTCGTATGACCGTGTTGCTATGACACCAGCTAACTACGCAGTACACGGGACATTATTATAGTGCACAAGACAAGTGTGTGCACAAACACACGTGCACTGTTCTTTTAGGTACCTACTCTCATAGTCCGGTGAGACGGCAATCCGACACGACCAGGGAGTGATCAGGCGCAGGACCTACATTTTAACGTGTTTTCCGAAACTTGCAAGCTGTAATATTTATTAAAAAAACGGACACAACATTCGTAAGTTACGCACCGTGGGGATTGAACTCAAGACTTAAATTAGCAGTCCTGCGGTATTTCCTCAGTCGATCTATCTCAGCCTTAATTGATCTAGGAATAACTAGGTAGATAGAATCTATACTAATATTATAAAGCTGAAGAGTTTGTTTGTTTGTTTGTTTGAACGCGCTAATCTCAGGAACTACTGGGTCGAATCGAAAAATTCTTTTTGTGTTGATTAACTCACTAGAACCGTTTTATGGTAATCAAATTCGGTCGAAATTAATGCATTTGTTAAGAGTTGTATCAACTTATCAGGTTGTGGAGAAAATCAATATGTACTTCTGCCACAAGAAAATAAAACTAAAAATATAATTTACGCAGAAGTATATAAAATAATTATGTTCTTTTAAAAATTTAAAAACTAAATTGTCTAAAATAATAACAGAAAATGACGAGGACAAAGTCGTGGGTAACAGCTATAATTTATAAAGCTAAGGAGGTTGTCCGCAAAAATAAATGATGCCCAAAATAATTATTCCACGCGGACGAAGTCGCGGGCACAGCTAGTATGTCATAACTGAGACAAGACAAATCTTAAGAAGTATTTTGACCAGTAGTGTAATCCCTATAAGTTCTTAAAGCTGAAGGTACTGTTATCGTCGTAACAGTAGGATAACGCTACGTGCAGTATAGCATGTCATCTCGTGTTTCGCGCTATAGCGATCGTCTCATTATCTTACAATGTGACGAGAGTCGTCCCATTGTCTCAAGAAAGGGTTGATGAGAATCGCGTTATTTTTTAAATATGAGTATTTATCGCTTTGCTGGAATTTAGTTAATTTCTAATAATGGCCGATACATTTTGTTGACTTGTAGAACTTTACTAAAATAAAAAAATGTAAAACGATCCTAAAAGCGTTATCACAAATTTAACTAAAATAATTATCCAATATAAAAAGTTATGAAAATTGAAACAGATTGCTAGATAAGTTTAAAACTAATTGTAGCTAAATTTGTCAGGAGTTTAATTAATCTTTTAGCGTATGAGCTCAAAACAAGTAATATTAATTGAAAGCCGTCAGAGCGTTCTACTTTTGCTAAGTAATACTCATAATTAAATCCTTAGTAGGTTATAGTTTCAAGCAGTTGTATGCAAAAATACCTAATAAAAATCGATATAAATAGGTACATGAATGCTCGTCAATACCTACTACATAGTCACTATAAAATGATATTTAAGTAACTACCATTGATTCTAGAGTCCAGAATTAAAGAGCTAAAACGTGTATCAATTGAGTATCTAGTACCTACCCACATTTTTTTTGATAGGTTACTGATTACCGAATTATACTTGTGTAGATTCAGAGATTTCATAAAAAAATAATGCGTATTTTTAGCAGGTATATTTTTATCCAGTGTAAATATTACGCGGGGTGTTTGTTATGTAAATCTCTATAAAATGAGTATTCCCTCAAACAACCCTTTTTTGACACGAAATAAAAACCGTGATGTATTGTACCTATGCGAGGTAAACAAAAAATAACGCGACGTCAAACTACAGTCAACATTGAGAAGAGTTGAAAGGCAAATATTTGTTGACGGGTTTCATTCGAAGTGTCTGTGTGCAGGTTTAACCTATCGCTGCCGCGTCGCGGGAAATCGTAACATCGTTTTTATGCAACAGAGCGCAAAGATTCGTTGAATAAATTAGGGATGCGGGACCGAGTCCAAGTTTTGAATCAGGTTTCTACGCTCAGTTTATTACGAGTATTCAGACAATTTGTGGTTTCATTTTGCATTGCACTTTTCAACGTTATCGCGGTGTGCAATTGCTTGAATAAATGCTAAGTTAAACTTTTGTCTGGACTTATTTCATTTAGCTGCGGTTGCTTTTTTGTTTGAGCTGTATTTTAAGTAGTTATGTCTTAAGTTTAACGCGACTGGGGTTTTGGACTCGAGACTTAAAGATAGCAATTTGCTATTTACCTGGCTTTTAGCAACGAAAATAAGTTTTGAGATTTTCAGAAAATACAGATCATTTTAAGCTTTGCACTCTTTGGATATTCTATTGAATTATCAAAGGAATAAAAACAGACAAAGGTAGATCAATCTTTTTCGGTTGGATACAGTTTGTTTCGAAAACCTTTGTAACACAAGTTGAATAAATTAAACCTGTAGCACGAAACTGTCATTCCACGTTCAACGTACACGGATCAAACAGGCTTTGGTACTTGATCGACGGATGTCATACACCGGGATTTGTAATGTTCTAGGCAGTACAAAGAGACCGAAACTGAATTCAAATATTCGTGCATTTGTTTTTTTTTGTTATTTTACTCAATATTGTGCAACTGTTGTGCTTTTTTGAGAGCGCGTACCAGTTAAGTATCAGGTCCATGAGAATGGTTTTATTTTCCACCGTAGTGTTATTAAACCAAAATTAAAATAGCATTATTAAATCCTATAGACATTTACTTAACATTTACATTATAAAACAAATATTTACAAACTTACAAAAATCGAAATTACCACGTTGGATGGCAATGCTTATCCTCTGTGCATTATTCGAATATTAAAAAAAAAAACAAATTCAAAACTAAAACAATTGAAAAACGACATTCTTTTTTCCTGACAAGGCTGATTCCATTTCCCAGGTTTTAGTCAAGTTTTAAATTAAGTCAAAACATTAAAACTTACAATTCACACAGCTTACAAAATACTTGAGGTACAATTTCAACGCTTGCACGTTTGTCTTCGGGAGTCGGAGGCATTCATCACTCTGGTCACGTAGGAACAGGGACGGGAAATCGATCCGCGATTAAGTACAACTTTTACGGTTCGCGGTAAATCTTTTTACCTTATTTGGAGTGATTATGGGCGTAAAATGGGCTTCGGACGTAAACTTCCATTACCATTAGTGGGGATAAAAGTGACGAAGTTATTACGAGGTATATAATGCTTTGAAAGTGTAGGTATTGTTTTGTTTTTAAGTGATTGATCATGATGGATATTCGGTTGTATATTTTGGCTTCTGTATTTCAAAAATGATTTTGACTGGAATTTTTTTTAAAGTTTATTGACAAAGTTCTGAAAGGAATTGGTTGATGGTTTTAGGTTACAATAAATGCAAATGTAAAATACGTATATAAACAATACTGAGCGGATAGGAAATAACTGCATGTGTTTAGCAAATTAAAAAAAAGGTTTTACTCTAATGGTTTTGCAGTAAATGGGCGTGCGAAAGCAGTAAATCAATGTGGCAACCGTCAATGTCAGTGTCTCCCCCTAACTGGTAAACCATAATGAACTCGACAATAAAGACTGAAGATCACGAAAATAACACTTATTACTCACAAAATAAAGTAGGTATTCATAAACCTCCGCTAACGTTAATACACACAGTTAAACCTACCACTTATAATATAGTATAGGTAGTATACATGATAATACATTAAATGATAATGCACGAAAAACGTTAATGTCTCCAAACAAAACTACGAAAAACTTGATCATGCTGACACAAAAAATGTCCTTACGAAAAGAAAACAAGTCCTACAGTCAAAAATAAACATTAATGTAATTGAGCTAGGTTCATTATTACTTGACGTGCCCTCATTTATACTAAATGAGAAAAGTTACCCATGTTTGATGACTTCAGGGCGGCATACAGATATATTTTTTTAAATTACTCGCTGAACAACAATGAATAATAAACATAAAATAAACTACTTACGATACTTTACTGTAATATAATTGCTTTGTTTATTAAGAATAAAATATTTCAGAGTATAGCAATGAATCCTTATTTCCCTTAGTCACGCCATGGCTTGAGAATATCAACCGATAGCATTTTTTTCTCTGTTTTGTAAAAAGTTCTTACTTTTAGTGTTAAAAATGTTTTCTAATGACCGAATTGGGCCTACTGCGTAGTACAAAACCTACTACATCCCAATCTGAAAATAATTCATGTTAATTTGAATAAAGTGAAGTGTGTTTTAAGCCTCGTGATAATTAAATAAAATAATATGATGAAAATAAAAAGAACTACGTGATAAAGGGATTGTGGACAAAGCAGGGTGCTCACAACATGTGTACTGGCTTTTGTAGGATTTATAAATGGTGACTGTCAATGCTTTATTTTTTAATTCATAATGAGCTTAAAAGTCATCTCTTTGTGAGCTCGGCGCCATCAGAATTAATAAATATTGACGTGCATGAGAAATTCAATATTCATATTTAACTTTTTGCTTTATTGAAAGAAGCGTATTGGTTATAAATGTAACAGATTTTAGTATTGAAATTAAAAATAAAGACAACGTGCACCAACAGCTTTTTCCTTTAAATAAAAATTCATAAACATGATAAGTCTTTTTTATAGTAGGTAAGTTATATTCTAGTTAGTTACCAATTTTATATTCAGATTGAAGAACAAAAACGCTAACACCAGGTGTATTCAGGAAGCACAGAAAGAAAATTACACTTTTACGGGTAAACTAAAGGTAATGAGAGTACCCAGTTACCATTATTCATCATTTTACCAAACGCTGAGTGCCGGTAACATAATAGCCGCGGCATTTATAAAGACAACGGCGAACAGACAACACTTTGTTTTAATTAAGAGTCCCGGGTGTTATACGCAAATAGTTTAATTAATTGCACAAGGTAAGTATATTAATTGCAACGTCCGGGTTTTACTTAATGAAACAGTTGTGTACATTGAGCGGTTTTTTTTATTTAGGTACGTGATGTATTAACATTCATGTTTAATGGTTAAAATGTTGCAATTTTGCGACTATAAAGTGCGTACTTTTGTACATTCAAAGTACAAGCATGTATTGTATGCTCGTTGTGCCAAACATTCTGTCTCCATCTTTTTCTTTAATCCAGTTTTTTTATTTGAGGTATGGTTATACATTCATCAAACGCCATTATAAACTGTTCAAATTTTATCTGTTTCATGCAAAAGAAAATTGGAAAACCCATTAAAACGACCAGCTACACCCCAAAATTATTTTTGTCCTCAACACAATCACAATATTGTCTTCCAAGCACGCTGCTTAAACAGATGTCCTTCACTTAAATTTACAGATTTATCCCGACAATTGATTACCAAAACACTTCCCTTAATATTTACGAAGTCTCAAATCTTGTCAGCAATTTGACGAAAAGCGATTATGCGAAATTCTTTCTGATGGTTTAAGTTTGATGACAACAAAAAATGCGACATGAATTCAAATGAAACCGGCCTACGCGGAAAATGTATTAAATAATGGATAGAAAATCATAAATGTTATGTCGGTTTTGTAAAGACAACAATCCTGTTATATGCGGGATAGTGTCTCCTTGTGTGTCTTTCGAATCTTCAAGTTACGCGAGCATATTATGTTGGAAACCCGAAGATGAAAATCTATTGCAAACATAACATGACCTCAAAATTTACATCAAAATAAAACTGCTTTAATTTCAAGGATAGAATAGTACACGGTAACGAAAAAAAAACTACTTAATACAATTAATGTTTTTAAACTTTCGCATCTTGTACAGATGTTTTAAACGACAAACGGGTCTTATTCGCGATATATTTCGATATTTCTTTTCTCCCGACGTTTCAGCCGAGTTGCACCTTACTAACGTAAACTAATACAAAATACAAACTACATATTCCATATTCGTTCCATCACTAATTAATTAGTACGTTACATATGAAGCCATCAATAAAACGATAGTCAGAAAAAGCCATTTGGCTTATTAAAAAATCGAACACCGGTAATACCATTGAGGTGAAACTGAATATACTCATACATTTGTATGGCATATGTCTGGCATTTACATTAGCACGGTGGACAAAGCAATGGTCAACGCAAACAGAGGATCAAAAACACATCGGATGAAAGCTCTGCCGCTAATTAAAATGGAATCAATATTGGAATATTGGTCGTAGTTTGTTTTGCGGCAAATATTGGGCAAATATAAACCACTGGTTTTGTCAACAAAATATTTATGTTTACGCTTTTGAATGTAAAGTTAACAGTAATTAGGTACGAAATGAAATTATGATTCGATGTTAGATCAATTTAATTTTTGTTTTGCACTTAACATTTATGCGAAAAGTATTATCTATTTACTTGCATATTTATTTTCACTTTGTACACATTAACAATAAAATATACCAAGAAATAGAGGTAAATAAATATAAAAAAGAATAGAAGTAATATCATGCCAAAAATTGCATTCAAACCTGTATTAGTTTACTACAAAATATTTAACTAAACTTCGCCACAAAACGTCACGAGTTTTATTCTAGTAGCATTCATAAGTAAGTCATGCAAATTAATTGCTGCGACATGTACAATACGAGTATATACTGTCATACGCGGGTCTTTACACTGATTGCATTGCACATAGTAAGACAATAGTCACCCGAACATCTGCTTCAAACAGGTAACATGTAATCGTCTATTATATTCGTGCATAGCATGACTTCAATTAATTGCACACTAATTACAATGTACGGTGAATTAATTTCAATAGCAATTATTGGGGATTATGGATCTATCTTGGTTATTTTGGTACATATAGTACTGGTCCTGTTAAATTGGTGCACAACAAGTATTATTAGTAGCTTCAGACATGTGTTAGTGTTGATTGAAGCTTTGTTCGACTTGGTTGCAATTAACCAACGCCCAAAATTACCTTCAATCTAGGTACCTACATTGTATGTCTCAGCTCTAGATAATGAGTAACAAGAACACACAAAAGAGTCTTATTATAAACCATTACAGTTGTAGGAAAGAGACGACGTGTTGTTCGCCGTTTCGCTTCTAAAACTGCAACAAAATGACTTTTACTATTTCTTACGTTCTCATTATCATCTAACAGATTCTTTTTGTAGAAAAAAAACTTGTTGAAATTAAACAAGACTTGATTAAAATCTGAGTTCATTGTTGCTATTACATATTTTCTTTCTATAAACTAAACAAATCTTCAAGGAAATTAAACAGAGGGGTTCTTTTATTTCTGTTGAAAAATCCAGTGTACATTGAAACACAATGCAATTGAAAGCAGTAAAAAACCGTGGCTTGATTAGTAAACGTCCGTTTCGACAAAACCAGTGATCTCTGAAACGTGATTAAATATCAATTTGAGATGGGGACCAAAAAATACCAACCAAGGAGATAGACTCACAATCTATTCGGAGAAAAAGTATCTTTTCTGACTGTACCTTTGGAATATATTTTTTTTGGAGAATACTACTGGCTTGATTGCTAAGCTGAAAGGTTAATCGTAATTAATAGGCAGCTATTTAGCCTAGCAACTGACAATACGCTTAAGAATAACGATGTATTTAATTTATTTTTTTCAATTTCATTCTTAACAACAACGCCATTAACGGAGATGACATATTTTTTGACGCTTTGTAAAAATGTTATTTTGTAGACATATAAGTTTAGTTTCAAATTTTAATGTACATTTGTTTAGTATAGTTTCTGTCACACATCGTAAAAAACTAGATTTTTGTAGTTAACCTCTTAGTCAAAATAAAGGCTAACGTAAAACTTTATTTAATCGTTTCCATTAAAAATGAATATTACCATGATTAAACGAACAACATACACGTACGTTACATTTAACAATATTCTCATTTTTTCTGTACATTTACGTAACTTCAGCATAAGTTTCGTTTATCGAAAATAGCTTTTTCATTCATCAATCAATATCAATAGAAACCGGTCAGTGAGCGGGAAAACTGTCCATAACCCGCATTGGAGCCGTTACCTGACTGACATTAATATGAGACACTTTTCCATTTACAAATGGTGTATCGGTGTCGTTTTGGTCCCGTTTTTCTGCTAGAAATAACTTTTATTTATATCGTTTTAGATTTTTGGAGGTACAGTTTTAGTATTGCATTATTTGAACACGAAAATACAATACACATATGTATAGTAACCAAATTCTATCTGATTTTGTTTTTCCGCTACACGTATATTTGCTTAATTTTTGAAAAACACTGAAACGATCGCAAATGCAGACTTATGACATATAAACAATGACTAAATTCTGAAAAACTAAATGTTTTTGGATTCCATGGATACAATTTGTTAAGTACGAAATAAAACAAATACTTAATACATTGAAAATGCAGACTTAGGTCATATAAACAATGACTAAATTCGGAAAAACTAAATGTTTTTGGATTAAATGGATACAATTTGTTTAGCACAAAATAAAACAAATACTTAATACCAAAGTCCCTAACATGATATATTATCCTGACTCCGTAACAAACTTTTAATTTAACATGATTACATAAGTAGTACAAACATTAAGTCAAACAGCAATTCCATTGTTTCATAAAAGTTAAAGCTACGTCGTACTTTGTTAATCGAAATGAGGAAGTATTCAGTGCTGACACCGTCTCTCTGTTTATCATTAATTAAAATAGGGATCCGTGATCTACGTTAACGAAACCTTTCAAAAGACATGAAAATGGTTGTTTGCGTAATATTATATGAGGAAGATGGGATTATTAATCCACAATGTACGATTATATCGCAACTTAATTTTTAAATAATATATACATTATTTTTATGTTTACGGTTTACTGACGTATACAATTAGTATCATTAATAGTGTCTTAGTTTAAAATATTGCCCAGGACTTCGAAGTCACCCTGTATTTATCAGGATAGCCCGACTAGTTTCGGACCAAACCGGAGTTCTTAATCATAACCGGCGGCGGGGTCGTGATTCGAACTGACTTCGAAAAATTAAGAATCCAGCTCACGATAGTTATTACAATAAAAATAACTTTTAAACGTTTGTAAATATCTGTTTGTTTCTGTTTTACATTCTCAAATGATAGAGTCAGTATGAGTCGTGACAATTTCAAAGTGATGGACGTATTTGTGTGTATTGCTTAAAATATGTATATACAAAGAAATACAAAGTTACACAATATATTTATATGTAACTAAAGATATATAGAATCCTTTGCTGACAGGTTTGAATAAACGAGTTGAGTCACATTGATCCTGGATTTAGATTTGTGTGATTCCTTTGTTAAACACGTATAAAGGTATCTTTCTAAACCTTAGCATTGATTTGTGTTACGCAGATGTTATTTGAGTTATTTTGTTTGGTGGAACACCGTTATACGGATACAAGCTACCTGATGATATGATATGTATGTATTTAGATTAAAATCACGAAATTACATTAGGTATATTTCTCTTAAATAATGCATATTTTACTTTAAATGTTGTAAATTTCTATAACTTTTGTCAAAAAATTGAATTTTTATTTGAATTGCCACGATTTCTCTAGAAATAATGTTTCCGATTGAATCGAAATCTAAATCTTCACAGGTAAATATGAAATCTTCCAATTTAAAATGTAGAGGCACGTAATGTAGTGGCGGAAAACGACGCAAACTTGACGAGAAATGACTTTCTGAGTGCATTCTATCAATATCCGTTACAAGTCTTCTTCCAAGCCAAGATTACATATTGTGGGAACGCGTGACAACCTATACATACATACAAATGTTTGTGTGAGATTTATTACTAGAACTCAGTTGTATTGAATCTTTTGGGAGTAGTTTTCCGTTAGTAATAGAGTTATTTAGTACGTGGGCGTCATTTGAGGGCAATATGTCGTTTTCAAGTAACTAAGAGTGAAAATCTGTCGAAGTTTGAGTTGACTTATCTAGTAAGTTATGGGAAGATTAATTCAGTTGAATAAACACAAAACATCTCTTTCTCAATCGTTCATCAGAACTATTATAAATAAGAAACATTATGATTTTTTACCTTCTTCTTTCAATATATTATAACACAAATTTAGCAATATCATCAATGCCGGCTTAACAGCGAGTATACGAAATAAGATAAGCTGTACTAGCTTAAGATCAATAGAACAACCTCCAAACAATGCCATTTATAGGCCGTCTGGTTTTAAATTTCTCCGAACTTGTATTTAACGTCCAAAAGAGTATTCCCTAAGAGTCGACGTTGCGACGTCGCTACGTCTTGAAAAAAAGGTGCTTTATATCCAAGTCTTATTTTTCGTCTCCGTAATAATGTCACCGCCGAATAAAATTTTGACATTGTAGATTTAATAAGGCTTTATTTTCAACGTATTTTAATTACAAACGACTTTGCCAGGTCGGCTCGGATTACATGCTTAGAACCTTTATTTAGTTCAACGTTAATTACTAAATAACGTTTGTTAATAACAAACTTGAATAAACTGTTGTATTTAAGGTTACGTTTCATCTCTAACCAAATGAAAATTTTGTTCTTTATGTTAAATAGAGTCGTAACCAATGAGTTAGAACTGGTTTCATTCCATTTAGAAAATAAATGAATAAACATTAATGTTGCGGTTTTCATTTCGAGCAAAATGTTTTGTTTTTCTTAAGTCTTAGCCTCACTTATTTCGCTGTAAAGATGCTTTTGAATATTCATAATTGTTAGTTGTTGTTTAGAATAATTGATATAACAAAACAATGTATAGATATTGTACAGTATTTATACCATTACTAAAGGCTGTTGCGGTTAGTTGGAAGTTACTGACGAAGTCCAGTTAAATACGTTTATTTTGAAATAGCTTTTGGAAGCGACTTGGCCAGCTTGGACGTCGGTGAGGCAACGTAAAAAAGCAACTCTTTATGAGGTTTTAACAGGCTAAGGGGTTTTAAAAAAGTGTAACAAGCAAAGCAGCCGTATTATTATAGCTGATAATGTCGCTGTTGTCAAAATATATTTTAATGTACTTAAAATAAAGTCACATTTCAGCTCCTATAACTAAGCTGACAATTATTTGACGTCACCGTATAAATTGAAAACCGAAGCCACATTCGAGCATAAGTTTTACAATATGTTATCCAAGATTGTGAGTGTCAAACACCTGTCCCGAACGCAAATAAGGTAATGTGTGCACTGTGATACGACACCCAGCGACGTGTCAAATAAAAAGATTTACAAACGTGCCCGGATTTGCCAGAAATCAAATATCAGAATTTCTTGCTACAGTATGTTCTCGTTCCGCTTTTTTAGGTTTTTCGATTGTACTTCCAATTCTATGCGAAGCGTAAAACATTTTTGATTTTAACAAGCGCACTGGGAATATTTCGGCTTCATCGATTTTATCGAGTTCGAGGATTTGTCAGGATTATGTTTTAAATTAAATTTTTTAGAGGCTTATAGGATAGATACTGTTGAAGTTACTAGCCTCTGTCCTTTATTAACGAAGTTAATACTTTAATTTAATTAGTTGCAAGGGCCATTAAATTATTAAACAAGGTTAAGGAAAAACTAGTGTTTAGTTGTTTACTGGCACATGAGCAAAATAAACAAATAAATACATACTGCAAATAATTTTATATATGCTATTAACAATATAGTCACTCAAAAATAAGTTATCTGCAGTCCAAGAGAGTTCATTAAAAACTAACTACGTATTTCACTAAATCGGAAACTTTCTACCACTTTTATCAAAATTAAACAAATGAACCGTGACTTTAAACGAATGGGTACAATAATACGCAAGCTAAATATTTGTTAACGTTATTCAGGAGCAACTTGCTAAAATCTCTTCTTTTCATAAAGTTTGTTCGCTAAGTTCGAGTGGGATTGGGAACGTGCCCCGACTTGTATGGATCGATTTAAGCCTGGAACAAAATTTTCATAGCTCGATGTATTGAAAGGAAAATGAGCATGTAAAAATAAGGTTGTAAAGAGGTCGCGTTGTGTTTTAAGTACTGTGAAGGAACTGTGATTGAGCGTGAAATTCCATTTGAGTAAACGTAAATGCACATCTTCAGACGTAGGTAACCATAATTAAAAGGTAACGTAGGTATTCCATGGGTTCCTCACGCAATAAGGTGAGGATAAGTATACAATGCGTATTCGCAAGAGATAATTCTAGAGCATTTTAACTTTGGCCATCACTAAAATTAACGAAGATGATGATAATGACGTACGATGAAAATGAAAATTTTGAGGTATCACATACATTTATTTTATAATTTATAATCAAATCCTTGTTCTCACCAAATGTTCGTACACCAGTAGTCTGTGTACTATCTATCTTGCATAATAATTTAATGTTATCGGCATAAATTGGTTGTCTAGTAAAACAGCTGAGCCTGCCTACCCCTTACCGGGGTAATAAATATTAATTGTTTAGCTAAGTGCGTACGTTAATTTAAATGTTGTTATTATTTCTTCCTATGTTGTGTAATGAAAACGTTTACTGAATAACTCATACGAGCGAGCGTTCATTTTTATGCCTGACTCTGTGCGTATTTTGTTCTGTTTAATTTCCCTGTGAAATTATTTTTACGTGACGAAAGTTTATAACAATGCATATTCAGCGTGAGTATGCGGAATACAATAACGATATTTATGTCGTAAAATATGACCAGATAAACACGTTTTTGTGAATATAATAGAATTTTGATTAAATGCTCTTGTGGCTCTATTAAAGTAATTGGAGGAGAAGTAAAAAGAAATCCAAGGTTACATTATGACCATTCCAAATGTCAATAACCAAAAACTAAACCATTCCAACCAACATACAATACCTAGTCCTTCTTTTGTTAAATAAATGTCGCCGGAGACTTAAGAAGAGAATTAATTATGTTAGAGACAGGCCTCTAATGATCGGTGACTAGATAGAAATCGATCAGGCTCGCAAACATCATTAGGCAGCCCTAATCCATCAGCACTAGGTATGCGATGTAACGCCTTGCCCGCCTCTTATAATAAACGACTTAATTACATTAGCTTTGGGAATATGATACGATTAGATATTATATAGATAATGTTTATACAAGCCCATTTATTGTAAATGCTTGTAGTACTTTATTTAAAATTGACTGCATCAAAAACATTCCATATAGCCCCTTGACAATACACCCAATAAGATTGTAAAAGTTTATAATACTATGTGTTTGTATTAATGACAATCACGATTTAGTTTCAAAGTCAAAACATTTCAATCGAATACGTGTTAAAGACTCCTTTCAGCAAATAAGTTCATATTCGCTATAGAAACTGATTCCAATACCTAGTATATTCTTATACTCACACACAAATTAATAACACACAGTACACCAACAAGTAAAGCCCTCGTTAAAATTTCAATAACCGAAGCCTAATAGCGCGAAACAGTTATTCGATAACCAATATTCATATTTACGCCAAAACGATAACATAGAAATATTCCGCGTAAAATTACGTGCGAAATATCTAAACGACGTAATATTACTACAGCAAAGTCACCATGATGGGCGTAAACAACAAAAAATCTTCCCTCCATAAAGCTTATTTCTACCGGCACGAGAAATCATATTACTGTTTTCAGCAAGAGCTTATATCGATTTCTTCTTAACGTACCTTGTGTGGGGTATTGTTAATTTATACAAACGGGACGATGCCATTGTTGTCTTTAAATCTTTGATATTCTTCTTCGAAGTGGTGATTCTTTATATTTTTGTTGGGTACTCCACGTGCTTGTTATATTTCGTAATTGGTAGCTTAGATATTTGAGTTCACTTGATATTATTGCGAGAACTCTTTGATTATGCTTTGTTACACGTATTGCTTTGTTGACTTAGTGGTTTTGCAAAATATATAAAATTATGCTTATAAAATAACACACCAGAGATATTAGTAACAACTGTACCTAGGGAAGGTAACTACAGTATCACACATAATCTTAGTATTAATCTTAAATGAACCTTAAAACCGGACTACAAATTACAACATCGTGAATAAATGAAACTAGAATGAACACACAACAAAGCTGCCTAAAATCAAATTCATCCTGTCCTTAATTACCAATATTCATCGAAGACATTTAAATAAATGATAAGGCGATCGAATCCCGAAACCGTTTCTCAATAGATCATTTACATACGCTGAAGATTTATTCATGATCGTAAACGGGATTAATACGCTACATTCAATGGTTCGGAAAATTAACGCACATGTGTTTAAAATTAGCGATGACACAATATAATGTTACACTCTAGCGAAGGCGGTAACAGTGACTATTCGGCTGTGAATTTCGTACAGATTATGCGTTATCCGATTGTTCAAGAGTTTGGGGAAATCGGCATAATATTGTTGTATAACAACCAACCTCCTTTAACTTCCACGTGCTAACGTTTAATGAATAAGTGTTTTTTATATGTTATGAGTCTTGTTTTTTAGTAAGTTTTCATTCAAATAGGTATATTAAAAATAGAACCACGTGTTTTTGTCATGTCAAGATCAGCTATCTGCTATGGATAAAACTAAGCTAGGTTGAATTAATTACGGGTTTTTATGACATGCCACATGTAATGATGTAATACCGTTTTTTTGTAGGCAACTTTTACTACAATTCTTTATACAGAAAAAAGATCCTTTTGTAAAGGAAGACCAATTTTTAACAGTCGTCTAGTTACTTTGATGAAATTAGTTTATTTACAGAATCAACATTTCAAATATGACTAGGACCTGTTTAACCATGGTGTACATTTTTGATTCCATACAACTATTTTCTTAAGAATCTCCGCAGCTAAATGTAAAACGATTACGTCATAGCGTCCACACATCCGTTTAAATGGTTTAAGACCTTCGGTGTAAGCTAAACGTATAGCATGCACTGAGCCTTGAACTAGATTCTATTCAGACGTCTGCGCAAAGCCTTAACTCTAAGTACCTATCCTTGATAAACCTTTAGCATTAAGTGCAATTAGTTACATAATGCCAGACTGATTATAAGCCTAATTGAGTACCAGCGGAAACTCCACCCAAGCTTAAACAAACTCGAACAGTTAGCAAACAAAATATCATTAATAACTAACATTTTGACGATCAATTTATTTTCGTAAGTACTTTTCTTAATTGAGAATTATTTGGTTCTGTCAAGGTTTTCAGTCAAGGACGATTTATCATTACTTAATTACTTAGTGGGAGCATATTTGCAAATTAGGTGCCTCTTTCGCGAACAATGCTAACGACTGCCGTAAACTGGAGTAGAGTACGTTGTTTGGCGGAGCTGCGTTGTCAGGAATTCTAGCTCTGAATAGCTATTTATCCGTTTGTTTTCCTTTTTAGTGTGGGAAAGTTCAGTGCAGAAAATACATGAACGACTTGATTTATTGCATAACTTTTATAATCATGAAAAGTATGATTATTTTGGATTTTAAGGACTTAATATTGTATTGAGTGAGTACGTCCATACTGATTGAATTTAATACAGTCATTTCACTTATAATATTCGTCATTAGGATGACTGTACCTAAAGTCTCTATGAATGACAATAAATTAAGCGTTTAAATCAGAATAACTTAAAAAAAAGTTACATAAAATATAACAATAAACGCATTAATAAGAACAACACCAAGTTCAAATCTATAAAAGCTCTCAGCACAGATTACGTGTATTGAGTGACCGTTACAATCCACTTTGTCGTAGTGTGTGTGGGGGTCGCCGCGGCTGTGTTCACCGCAAATCCTTTTAAGAGCATATCAGCAGGGTTTCGGAACTACGCACCGTATAACAGTTACTCTCAGAGATTGTTCATTTATTTCCCTTGATATAATCTGGCTGAGGAAGTTGATATGTTAAGTCGGTTCATATGAATGGACTAAGTTTGGTATTGTTTTACTCGATTTTAAGTAGCTTATCAATTTAAGTATTTATCAAAAAAAACTTGAAATTTATTCGACTATTTTTTTGCGTTTATGATAAAAAAAATATTAGGATATTGAAACAGCGAAATATTAAGAGTTTTCGTCCAACTTGCAATGGACCTGTAATCCTATTACTGGCCCGATCCTTTGAAAAGGCCCCAGTTTTTTGGAACTAAAATACCTTTCCTCATAGGTGTTCTTTTATAACCTGAATAGCTTGTCCAACACGGGCGAATGTACTAGCATTATGATAGATTTTAAACAAGATTCAGCTGTTGTAACTTTCTTTTGTTTCCGTGCACATCATAACTGATAAATTACCTATCAGATGTTTATGCTTTTGTACACACTGAGGGTCGTGGCTTTTGGGAAAATGGTCCAGTCCCCCCGAGATATTACGTATTAATAAAATGTGAGATGGACGCCGAACCGGAGACCGCAACGGTCGGGATCCTCAGAAGCTCACAACACGTTTTAATGACAACCTTTATATTATATTAAAATACGTTCTTAAAAAGGGCATTTCTTTTAAACAATCTTCTTTTTAAAAGTCAAAAACATGCTTAACACTACTATTTATACCAACTTCTTGTTTACGGCATAACGTACGATTAAAAATATACCTTAGAGGTGAAACAAACAAATAATGACTCATTCTTAACGCATATAGAGTCTCCATTGTCCGAAGTAAAAATAATCTACAATTAAACATTTCCTCTGCGAAGACCACACGACAAGAGACGGTCTTGTCTCCTATTTGTATTTACGAACTTCAAAGTGTTTGTGAAACCGAGACGCAAAGTGTAACGAAGACGGGAATTAGTGGCGCCAACACAAATATTATCTGTGAGGGCTTATTTGTAGTACGTGCCCCTAAACGAGTAGTTGTCTGTATAAAGTCTTGCTCATAATGCAAACCGTAGAGTACATGAGTGGCCTAGTTTGTCAAAGTTGGTGTTTTGTTTTAGTATCCGCTGTGCGCTCGGTCTAAGCTTGTTACCGCTTATACACTTGATTTTTGAGCGGGAAATACGTGATTATTTATTCCAGTCATGTAAGGAAGCTGTCATTTCAGAATAGGGGTTAAACGTTTATGCAGCTTTAATGTAGGAAGTAGTGGGATCAAATATAAAATATTTTGCTGACTCTTACTGCTAAACTTGACATGTTATTGTTTCACATTTGATCCGTAGTATGTTTAATAAACGATTTATTAAACATACTACGGATATAGAGTTAATTAAACCAATATTTTTTCTATTTCTATGGAAATCTTTTTTAGCGGTTGACTTAATAAGTAGTTCTTTTCACGGCTTCATAGTAAATAAGCAGTGAAGGAAAAACGGTGCAATAAGCTCCTCAGCGGTACACGCTAAGGCTGCGACTCCACCAAAGCGAAGACGAGACGAGCGGAGAGCAGATGTTTTTAAACAACCAATAGAATTGTGTTATGTGTAGTATGAATAGGGTGTGTTAGCTGGACAAAGTGATCTCCTCTCCACTTAGTTTCAATGGAAAGCGCTGTGCACTGTGAGTAATATTTGTATGGTACGTTGGAAGCGGAGATGTGAGCTATGCGTGGAAAATGCGCAGCCAGCCGGCCGTTTTGTTAGCACTCAACGTCTCGCTCCTGAAAAACATCTCTTATCGCACAGCACATTGCACACCGCACACATCTCCGCTTTGGTGGAGTCACGGCCTTATCCTGTCTTTGCTCGCTCGGGCACTGATTCGACTTAGTAATAAACGACAGTTTGGGTCCTTCATCATAATATTATAAACCGTCGTCATATAAGTTCGCAACTACAATTTGGAGCTAAGACCGACCATTAGTAGACTAATGACTTTATTTACTTGCCCAATAAACATGAATGTCACAGTCTTCAATCTTCATAAATCGGTTTGAAAATCGCATCAATAATTTTCAGTTCGAAAACATTTCGGAGGAGCTTGTTATTTTCTTTGACGAAAATCACGTTAAGCGTTTCAAAGTAATCATAAAATACTAAGGCAAAAACTTTAATTATTTATTAAAGTTTGTTGGGGTGCGAGGGCGTAGATCAAAGGACGTTCTCCCGTTACCTTTTTTCAGTAAAGTGTGATTATATTGACCTGATGAGCCAGTAAACCTGTTAATATTTCAAATTGGTTCAATTCGCACGAATTACAATTTAATAAGGAAATAAATTAAACATTTAAAATATATTCTTTTATATTTTCTGTAGCTTGAGATTATTATTCCCTTTTATTAACGTCTTAAATAAATAAATTACTAAACGACCTTGGCGAACTTGTTTGAATCAAATTATAAATTGCCAAAAGGCCAGATTAGGGGCGTATTGTATTCAAGTAGTCAGAAGTATATTTTTATTAATGGTTTGGATCCGGTTTACACACGTGTATGGGGATCGCCCGTTTTGGACCCCACCGGAGTCCTTGGCCCCGATAACTACGCGTGAGAAAACCGTTATATAATATTAGTTCGCTTCTAATAATAATTAAATTTCAATGTCACTATGCTCCTGAATGACGCGATTTCTTGTATACGACATTCCTTCACGAACTCCCAATGTTATAAAAACATGCTTTTGTACAAGTTAAGGCATAGCCGGCAAAGAGTAGGATCAAGGAGCATAGGTAAATTATGCAAATGAACTTCATAAACAATATTATGTTACAGCAAACGATCAGTCTTAGAATTTTAGAAAACCATGATAGGGGTAATAAGTACAAATCAGTTCAATTGCAACGTAGCAATGAAATTTGAAAACTAACAAAATTCTTTGTCGTCTTAGCTATTTCTGCGACTACGTGATTTCCAAAACCCATTTCTGATATAATTAAATCACTTCTATTACTCTTACTATTGACTAAACATTCAAATACACATATCTATTGGCGGATACATTCAATCTCGAGACCCCATCTCTATGACTAGGACTTTGTATTTCGGCTAAAACCTTAAGTAAATATACAGTATACACAGGTCAGTCCACGGTAACTGAGATCTCGTGTTGTGTATCGCATTTCATCCCAGGAATACCGTTAATTCCATTTGAATATCAGTCCGAGTTCTGAGAATAGTTCCCCGTTTCCCTTTCAAGTTTTGTTTGCTATGTCTATTAATCGACTTGAGAACTCTATACTGGTCGGACTGTAGAGTAGAGTGTACGTATACTGTATGTTTCAAATTATGTTCTCCTCAATACAGAGGTTGGATGTTATTAAACAAGTAGGAGAGTTGCTAGATTTGGTGGATCTTATTTGATTTTAGTTCAGTTGCTTGTTTATTTTCTGTTAACTGTTGTAGTGGGAGAGTCATTTTTTTTGTTTTCTTTGCTGTAGTTTAAGTGACTGATGACGATTTGGATTCTTCTGAATTCTTAAAAAAAAAATAACTTTTCTGTAACAAGTATAATAGAAAAAAACTTCGAACAGCCCCATGATGGGTAAAAGTAAGAACAGAATGTTTCGTAATTAAAAAACACTCAAAGATTTTTATAGAATCTTTAAGTTGGTAAAGCACAATATTTTTGACGTAGTTAAAAGATACAGTAAAACCACTTACACAATTAGCTTAAGCGGAGCCGCGCAACAGATGGTTACAAATAGAGCTATTAAATTTACGGTCCTTAGCCACGAGCTCTGCACTGCTAGCCATGTTTTAAATTCATGATATTGTCACGCGATTCTCACCTTACTTGACAAAAAACATTCTACAAAATAATGAGATCTATTGCCTTATTATAAGGCTTAAATTGAGTTGTATTTTCTTATAATGGTCAATAAAAGTTCAGTTCAGGTGGTCACGGTATGAACGATAAATCAGAAAATGCGGTAGCCATCTTAACAAAAACCATAATGGTATTTTGGATCTCAAATATTGTTCCACAAAAGACAGTAACCTTGTATCCCTTGGGGTCTTTTTAATTTGGTCATGGTTCCCGCAAAATACAGTAGGTACACCTTCAAGATTAGCTCTAAATTAAATTCCTTATAATTTAGTGTGGAACCTTTTAATGCATATTCTTATTACTTTAAGCTCGTTCAATTCGTATTCAGATTGAACTTACTGCTGCAGTAGATTAGGTATGTCATTATAAAAAAAACATTGCAATGTTCAATTATTTATTCACACTAATATCACAAGTATTTAATGAAATTCATCTTTTACATATTTACGGCAACTTAATCAATTCTCACATTAATTGGTCATTTGTTACGACAACCCAAAATCTAATAATATTTGGTCTATTTGGTTACATTTTTTCCTTGACAGCCCTAATTTAAAAGTAATTATCCTTCTTACACATTTTTGCGTCTAATTATAACTAAACGTTTATCACATTAAAATTAAACCTTCCAACATAATATCTATATTACAAAATCAAATATCCAGATTCTGAGAACGTTTAAACAGGTCGTTTTAGCACCTCAATTCGGTCCCTAATAGTCTAAACAATGGACTCAATTTCGCTCGTGTGAAATACCGATGCCTAGTCGTCTACAGTTTGCGTTCCAACCCAGCCATTCCAGGGTAGTGCTAATCCTTAAACAAGCCAACCCGTGTACAAACCTTATAATACCTGAATTCAGTATTAAAGGTAACCTAATTACCTGAATCATTGAAATTCAGGCGTTATTGAATACCTGTTTGATATTATTATTTGAAACTGTTGAGGATATGAAACTATGTTGGTAGTTCAAATTGTTTGCTACCTCTGTCAAAATATCGGTATCGGTTTAGGTTTAGAAGTTCTGAGTATATCTATCTATGAGTATTAAATAGTAATACTGTATTAACGTTCAAAACTAAGTTAAAAAGTTCCCATAAATTAGATAAGAGTATAATCTTTAGTCTAAATAAAGCCTTTCTTGCTAAGTTTAATTTCGTGTAAAATACACCCAAGAAACATATTTTCCAGTCCATAAATACATTTCTAACGCAATACTCCCTTTGAGGTAAAATGGTATTACTTTTACTCAAAGACCATAAAACGCCTCGTGAAACCTAATTTTAGATGAGTTTATGTGAAATAAATTATTTTGATTCTAAACATTGTAAGATGCTAAAATAGTACAAAGTCTGTGCACAGTGCGACATTTCATAATAATGTAAAGGTCATAGTGATTTTAGAGCGTCAATATAATCGTAAATTTAAAGAGCAGAATAAAATGATAATTAAAAACTGAAGCATCATTTTAAAAGCAATTAATAACTTTCATTTTTATTGACTTTATTTATAGAGTTAGGAAAAGTCATGCCATAAACTGGCAACAAAAAGAGCTGGCCACCAAAAGATCAATGGAGAGATTTGTGGGTTATTGAGTTTTCCCTTGAAGGCTGTATAACAATGTTTTTGACATGGGTCTGAACGGACATCGGTTAAGAGTGCTTTTGAACGGCCAATATTAAGTTCGCTGCTTGATTGAGTTTGCCAAAAATTATGGTAAAACCCTCTGAAATCTTTTCACGAAGTTTAATTAAGGGATTTCTGTAATAAATTCTGGTTACAATTGTGATTCTGTGCTTCGAAATGTTGTTTTGGTTTTCCTTATGGACTCCATGTACTGTAAACAAAAAGTAGTATATATTGGTACAAGTTAAGGGCCCACATATAAATGAGTTTTATGTTTGTTGCAGAGTTCGATTGTATGGAGAAGACCGTGAATTGGTAAGTAGATAAACTCTTGGACAGTTAACTAAATAATGCAGAGGACGAGCGACTGTTCCCTCAAACTAGACGTGATGTACAACTTTTGAACTCTCGTCGTGACAGTAAGGCTTATATAGTGAAAAATAATGAATAGTATATTAAGCAGTATTATTTTGTAAATAAAAAAATATTGTAACTGTTTTTTTATCATATTGAAACATAAAATAAAAACAGGATTTCTTATGGGTTTATTTTTAAGCCAGTGGTTCTCAAGGGCAACGTCATAAGCCCTATAAAAATAACAAAAATTGGATTATTATAATACTTTCAATCAATTTCTGTTACCGCTTTATCATTTCACTAATAAACGCTTTACGGATCTCAAGAAGAAGAAAAGCGATCCTTCCTTATAGTAATCCTAAAAGCCTATGTCTAAATATTTCTAGAACACTTCTCGACGGGATTTTCTCAGATTTCAGCAACTAAACCCACGTAAATCTTAACGCTTACATGAGAACTGATAGAAATCGATCGTTATGCGATTTAGAACCTGTTTATCTAAATGTTTTTCTAAGAATGATATCATATAGTTACTTATAGCAATATTCATTCGTTTCATTCATTTTTTCAAATTAACGCATTTGTCCTTTGCTTATGCTTAAATGTATGAATTTTGGTCTATAAATACAACCTTCTAGACCAAATTTATTATGAGAAGTTCAAATGTTCCCAAATTATCCAATCCGAGATACGCCATAAATAGATTTTTAGTTAGAGTCACAAATAATACCACCAGCAACCACCGCAGTAATAACTACCAAAGCCAATTAGGATTTAATTTAAGCGAAATAATTTTATTTCCACTTCGTCAAGTTAATTAAAATTTTTGTTATTTAGTTCAAAACTGTAGACGTCATATTTTTTGTAAATGGCCAATGTTTTATACGGACGCACGCCACCCCAATAGAATCTCGCTTATAAAAATAAAATTCAATCTTGTTCAGCGAGATTTGGTTAAATCTCATTCGCTTGTAAAAATAATCATGTTTTCGTACTTGTGACGTAAAATTTTCATTTTTATTGACAGACTTTGAAGTCTTAGTTTAAAATTCAATAAGTGTAGAAAGTTATTTAATAGATTCTGTTAGAATTTTGTTGACGAGTTAGAGTAATAAACAAAATATCGTGTATAAATAATGTTCGTAGAAGAACAATCATAAAATTGAACAAGGGGGTGAAAACAAATCACTTGAGCAACGCGGTAAAATAAATTCTCGTTCTCGGCAGCATATTGAACATGGAACTACTCAGATATTCAAACGAGCCCATCAATTTTGTCAGGAATAAGAAAGGCCTACAAATCGACGTGAATGCGATAGGAATGTACGAGATACCGAGATACCGGGATACCGGCCGGAGATTATTTATCGCGGCTCAAGTATTGCGTGATTTAGTGGACAGGATTCCTTCCCGTCCAGACGTTTTATAAGGTTTGGGCAGGTTTAGTCATTGTTCAACACCGCTCTGCTATGTTTGTCGTATGTTACAAATGTTTTAAGTTTGAGGATAAAACTGATCTATTCTTTTTAAATTGTTCTATTCTACTTTCTTTTTAGGGCATTATTCAGCAATTATACATAAATGTTTCGACAACCATTAACAAGATAGTTGATTTTAAGGGACTTATAAAACCTAATGTAGGTATTTGCTGTGATAAAACCATATTAATTTATAAATAGCATTTTGTTTGATATCTAAAACGATACTATGACATCGTAGCAAATCACAGCAAGCTACGCCAGTGACTACGGCGTAGCACGTATCAATGTTGCGTGAAAGAACTCAACATTTCATTTCAAGTATCCGATTTCCACTTTATGGTATACAAAAGCTCTTTGGAGCGAGAGCGCTACGTTAAATCTTTTGAAAACCTTCAACTGTAAGCACTTTATAAGTACTTTCATACTTTTCATTACAATAAAATACATTTTTAACAATAGTATGCCATCGTTATACTTTGCGATATTTTATAAAAATAGGCCAAACTTTGTTTTTGTTCCACGAGTGAGTATATGTCATAAGTTTTACATATTTTTATTTGAGTTTATTGGGAAACATTACATATTAAGATAAGGTCAAACTATATTCGTACTGAAGTCACGTAGGATTTATGTGATCTCGAAAAAAAAAATGTCAAGAAGCTCCTGAGTGGGTGGGTCTTTATTTGATATTTCTGTTACAAAATTATATAAACATAAACCTTTCCTAACTACTTAGGGTTCATAAAAATATATTTTATCATCAAAAGATTCCATTTCCACTTATTTCACAGCTGACAATCACATTTGTGTGTCATGAATCCTTGAGGGCGTATTCGTTTATATTTCGTTTTCTCGTGAACAAAATATTTTGCTAAGGAAAAGCTAAAAGCCACCGAGTAGCAGACACGACTGGAGCGTCGCTATTATCATGTTATACCTAGTAATTATGTTGCTAATGGCTTTGTTCTAGAGATACTTTTAACTCCAGACTGCAGAGAGACTCATTTATTTGTTCAAAGATTGCATGCTACTAGTGAACTTGAAAGTTTCTTGTTCTATTTCATAACTTTTAAAGCAGCATTGATATTGCTTGTCATAGTTTCTAACAAGAACCTAAAGAAAGTATCATAAGGCTGTGGGAAAATACATCCCTCTCTATGAATCCCTTGTGGCAACGCAGCCTTATTTTGAGTAAGTAGTTATATTATTCGATTCACATTCATACTTAGGTACTTTTTGTTTTTATTTTGCGCAGTATACATATCTCACGTTTACGTACATTTAGTAAACTTTTCTTACCATCATATTTCTTATTTTGTAAGTGCCTCTTAATGAACGCTGGCTACTACTAGCTACTACAATCCGTAAATACTTTTTCCGTGAAAAAAAAACAGAAAAATATTTAAATCAATACAAATAATATTTATTAACTTCTGAATAACCGTACACTCGACAGCACATCAATTATATTGTCACAACAGAACGATGTGAGGGACGCGAGAGTTACTTTTAAAAGATCGATCACCTCATGTTGGGCGGGCCTTAGTTAAAACTAATGGAAACACGTTTTCCTCATCTTTTATGCACACTAAAAGCAGGTAAAGTTGTAGAGAAAAATAAATAAATGCCGCAATATATTTTATGAAACACTTTTGATAAGTCAAAGATGTTATTGATATTTTTATGAAGTCTAGGGATTCGTAATTCATAGTATTTGGTAGGGTGGATATTCACAATAGTAATCTTCTATTAGTTTTGTCTCAGTGTCAAGAGGTTATAACAAATCTACTGCAACACCTTTTATGAAATAAAGTTCTTATTATTTATTTTATAAATCTAATGAGTAATGTCTAAATGCGAGTAGAGTATATGTATGACGTATATCTTCAAAGATACTAAAAAATATTTATTTCCATATGTAGACAAAAATAACATCACCCAAAATATACGTTAACTACATTACGTCTAACAGAGCACAGAACCCCTAGGCACCCCCCGGGGCACAGACGTGTTGAAAGTGTAAACCCATTTTTTTATTATCTACATTATTGTGAAATACATAGCACGTACCGGATTATTATTCTAAAATATTAACCACATTTTCAGCGTAAATGTCAAGCCAGGTACACGATTGTGCAATTTATCGTAAAATGTTTTATTACCCACCGGGGGGCCCCGCCTCCTGCTTTAACGTGACAATGACCTGCGATTATCAACCTTATTGCTTCGTGATATAATGGATGTCAATGTTTAAATATTCTACGGTAATCTGTACTTGTGTATAAGGATCATTTTAAAATAATGTCGGCAAAAATTACTTATGTTTAATCTGCATGCTGTACAATTATTTGTGTCTGTATATTTGTAAAATTTTTGTGTAAAATGGGTTGTTTAAATTGTTATTATTCGAAGACATTGAAATTGTCTTAAAATATTTTGACATAAAACAGTACACACATGTAAAAATTCCGATCCGATCAAGTATTATACATCAAACTAAAAGGGATAGAGTTGTCCCAACGCCAGCAATCTAGGTAACTATACAGCAGAACAGCACACGGTATTTTCATTAGGATACAAACCGATGATACAAACCACCCATTAATACTGGATTGTGGATACTACGTACTTAAAATGTTACTTAAAACCTGATTGGGTGAGCCGAAGTAATCCGGAGATATCCGAAATTTAACGAGTGTTCCACAGAAGCTGACACAAAATTATCGACGGATAATGAAATTTGAAGGTGTTTACGATATTCGGGTTACGGGCTGTTAATTTTCATGGTTTGTTTTATAATCGAATATCATGCCTGACTTTGAGCTTAACCTTCAAACCTACTTGATTCAAACTTATTGGACTGATTAAAAATCAACATCATAGTATTAATTAATATCACAGTCGATAGTACGTACCTATATTCATTCTTAAATTAAGAATATAAGGCTAAGTTTTTTCTCAGTATAAAATATATGAGGTTTCAATGTATTTCTTTTCGAGAAACATGCAATGGAAATGTAAAAAGTGCTGGATAGAAATATCACGCTAACAAGCACTTAGCGGGAAAACTCTTTCTAACAAATCAATAAATAGTTAGATATAAATTCAGAGGAGACTGTTTCTTCTCAGAATTTATAGTTGATACCTATATTGCTGGATCAAAATAAACTTCAGATTAAAAAAAATGTGGTAAGTGAAATGTTATTACGCAGGTTAATCCTATAAAATATTACGCAATTATTTTGCTAACAAAATATCCCGCCCCTGTCCAGATTAATATTTTCCAGTAACAAGCAGGGTTGCAAAATATTTTGCAGCTAAAGTGATTACTAGGGCTAACGTTGTTTCACTGCAAGCGACTACTCAATTACAGGATTCCGTATATTGACGGCCATCGATTTTTCTTTAGGAAAAATAAACATTGAATTATGCCTACGTGCTATCAAAAATGTACTCTAAAGTATCGATATTAAATCTCATTTTACTTTGGCTATTGATGTAACTAAGTGGTGGTTTGAGTAAGATTTTTAAAAGTCAAACGTGCTTGCCAGTATAACTTTGAGCCTGTGAGTAAAAACAGTCGCCATAATAATCTTGTGAAATTTTCAGAGTTTAATGTACCAAAATTGTTCAACCATATCATTTATAAACAATGTTCATTATTTATTACAACAAAATCAATCTTATGTAAGTTCGAACCCAAACAATTAACCTTAAAATCAGCCGCAAAACAAGCGACATTCGTTATTGAGAGCAATAAATCGTTAATCACGTTTGTATCTTCATATTATTTATTCATTACGTGTATTGAATATTCTGTATATGTCATGGTACATCCCGTTTTCCCGTGTAAGTGGGACGATGCTAGGTCAAGGTGCATGCGGCCTAAACCCTGTTATCGGAAACTAATGCAGTTCCTGTATTAGGTCAAGAACAAACTGCGGCCGGTTACTGTCAGCACTCTATGGGCACCTGTATCGATTTTTAATGAAATTTGAAAGTAAGGTAGGAGATATTCCGAATTATTGTTTATGGGATTGTTTGGTGACTGAACCGTGACGTAAAAATTGCCAATGACCTAAATACAACAGTACGAAAAAGCATTCAGCAAATAATGACAAAAAATACAGCTGAATATAAACAAAGGGCATAACGTTTTATTAAAAATGTAATAAATATACTTCGTACCTCGTCTCTCTGTCATTCAATATTTAAGTTACCCCATAATATTTAACAAGCGTCCACTTTAAATTCCAAACCACTCAAAAGGGTCGTCTTATATTTTCAAAACTCGATTTTATTGGAAAGGTATTTAAATAACCGCAGTCAATAGACTTGCCGGCGGAACATTTATTTTATAGGTAAGGCTCTAGGCGATTTTGACAAGATTTAAAAGAGTTTCGCAGCAAATCCTTCCTTAAGAGATTTACGAGGTATTCCATCGAATTGGAAACCATTTGCAGAAGGCCCGCGGATCATTTTTCAATAATCTTTGGATTGCGCGGGCCCAGGTGCGAAGTATTGCTGCTCACGACAATATTTTTGGGACTGATTATTATTTAATCAACTTTTGAACATGTGCCACTTATAATATAACGCAAGCCTTTTCGTTTTAGTTTAATTGGTACGGCGATTATGTTACCTATTTCCATGATAATACATATACACTTCCAATCTGACATTTCTGGATTTATATGTTATCGGATTCATGTTTTTATTCGTCACTAAGAGTAACTTTTTACTTATTTCTAAGATTAATTCATTAATAAAACAAAAAAACAAGTTTCTGTAGCAATTCACTGCGAAAAATGCATACTGCTGCTAACCATAACATCTTCAAATATTATGTTCTAAACAGCATCATAATTTGAAGGTATCTACTACAGGTATGTATTCTTATCACTTAGCTTTTACTTGATACGTAATACCGCACTCCATAAGCGCGTTCAGATTATTTAATTAATTAAGCTATGGGAAAACTCCATCGCAAATATTTTTTAATTATCGTCAATCTTTGAGTTAATCAAAAGGAATCCTTTGAAAAATTTCAAATATTTCGCAAACACGTGGAAGGCTTTCGGTAACCTTTCTTTGGAATAAAATGTTTATTACGGAAGGCAGATATCGGGTATAATTATGAAGGAAATGGAATCGTATGAACATAAAAGATAGCTTTAACGAATGGCAAATAGACAAACAAACCAGGATGAGATGCAAAGCAAATATGTGGAAAAACGATCGAACGAACACTGGTAGAAAGCGGAATTGAACTCTTTCACAAATATTGATTAGCTACGTGTACTTAGACCTTCCTTTTTCATTGATTCACACTTCACTATCTGCTGTCTGTATATCTGTCCCAATGTAGTCTTAGGTCTTTAAAACAATGCAATTTGTTGCGGTTTTTTTTTTCTTGATGCTCAAACACAGTTTTCTGTATGAAATCAACCGCTATCAGGATACAGTTGCTATACCATACTCGAAAATCAACATGATGTGCATAGTTGAACCGTCACATTGCTCAAAATATAATTTTGCTTTTGAAACCATACCACCGTACCATATAGACGTTTTTCTAAACAAATAATTTCGGAATATGGACATAATCGACGTAAACCATCAAGCCCGTACTTGATAGGGACTGTCAAAGCTTCGAGAAGACAATAACCAGATCCGATAACGGATCTGAAGGGAGATAGGCCTGCAGCTATAGTGATGGATTTAGATTGATTAGACAGAGCACTTGGGGAAATGCCGCCATGTGCAATATTATACGCCTACGTACTACCAACACTTATGTACAGTGTCACGCAACAAAAATATTTCACAAAGTATGTTCTGATTGATAGCAAAAAGTTGTTGTATGTATTGATTTTTTAAGTTTTCGCCATTTAATTTTCGAACTTTTAAATGGTGAAAACTACAAAAAAAATCTTCCAAACAAAAAAAAAGCACGATGAAGAGTAGATTTGAATTATAGACCTAGTCAGTTTAATTTAACACTTCCTAATGCAGTAGGTACATATGTGCTTAAAATGCTATTCTACTAGTTCGTACAGTCCATAATATTCATTGTTGTACTCAAAATGGGCTTTAAGTGCTTCATAAAATGCTTAAGATAAAAACAAAAGTTTTCCTTACAAAACAAGCTGAAAAAACTTCCTCCAATTCTAACAAACGTCATTTTATATCACAGGTAGGTACATCAAATACAAACGCATTCAAAACATTTACAATAAAAAGAAAATAAACCTCATATCTGTCTCTAACAATACACACATCGCATCATCATAACCTTTCCCGAACACAAGGCATTTCGTTGAAAAATATGTAAAAAAAAACAAGGTGCGCTCTCAGTAAAGTGGTTACCCTTGTCAACGCAAAAGAAAACGACAAGTACTTCCGTGCCTGATAGCTGGCAGAACCTTCAGCTATATTGAGGCTTCAATACTGACGTATATTTATTTATGTTTGTGATACAGGCTAGGCCCCTAGTTTCCCAGAATATTTTACAAAGAGCTTTGGAAAATTCTAGCCATATTTTCCAAGAAATAACATTGAGGACGGAGGCTTTAATAGAACTATTGTTCCATTACAAAGGATTTTCTTTTCATTGATGGATTGGATTAAATGTCATGTATTTAGATGAGATGGTGACTCTGGGTTTTGTTCGAAATTTTTTAAGTGGAAACCTCTTAAAATCATACTTTAGGAATAGTTTGGTGACATCCAGGACAATGTTTATTGCTTAGCAGTAAGTAAGGCTAGAAAACATTGAAGTAATTCATTTTTTGCTAGTTTTGCTATAAGATGTACTCGTACTTAGCTAGCCTAGTCCTATTTCTAGTATGTGAATGTTTATAAATTTAGCATCATCATGAAAATTCCAAGGAAAGATTGCAAAATGAATAGGTAAATAAAGAAAATATCATTTAAACTATTTACTAGCTTTTTAATAATTTTAATGAACTACTCTTTTATCTTAATCCTTAAGTTTATGAAAATGATTTTATTAGCGATACAAAGACTTTTAAATGAATCGATTCAAATATATATCCCAAATCACATTCGGAAATCGTGCGATAACAGCGTGCATGCAGGAAAAAGATGGATAGGGGGAACACTTTCAAAGTACACACACTACTTAACTCCTTGATAAGTAGGTAAGTTTTTATGTAATTTGGTTTCAAAACAAAAACAGTAGGACTGTAACATAATTATAACAACATTAATTACTCCACGATTAAACAGACTTATAATAAGCCAAGACCAATACCAACCTTCAGGCTATGAAATATTACCACAAATGTTGCCAGTTATAAAATGCAGGGACGGCCCTAAATAATTTGCTTACGGCATTTCTGAACCGACCCTCATCATAGAAATTTAACTTAGAATTATACGGTCACACAGGGAATGTTTAAAGGTGTTGTAAGGCCACTGGTATGTGCCCGGCTGGATACAGCCCCTCGTAAAAAGATTACCATCATAATTATTAAGTAAAGCACTTTCTCAATGAGAATGTAGCTTTGAATAGGGTTGATATCATGACGGTTGTGTAAAATATGGTGTGAAATTTCCGTATCATGTATGTAATTATAATATACAAATTTTAGTATAATACCGTACCATTTTGTAGCCTATTTTTTAAGGAATTTTGGTCAGTCGGAAGCTAACAAAAGCAATGTTGTCTAAATAAATCAACTTGAGCCGAAAAAATAAAACTATAAACATCAACGTTTTCCATAGCATTATTACATTTATTAGACCCTGATGCTAGATTGTTTTATGAACGAAGCGAAGAAAGAGACTCTTAATACTTTTGAATTGTAAAGTCTTTCAAAGCGACAATAATAAGAAGGTTTTTTCCCTCGACACTGGGCACCGCTGCGGTAAGCGGGAAGCCACAATTTACAGCACCGGACTTTGTTTAAAATCTTTTGCATTTTAAACTTGCTGCAACAATGTCAGCTGAGTCCGCACCGCAAAGAAACATGTGGGAGGCATTACTTAGCTTCTCTTTAATGTTCCTAATTATTTTGCTGGGAACAAAAACTTTTACGGGATGCAATGAAATACATTTCCAGTTTGTCTCTTTATTTTATATTTGTAAACAGAATCATTGATATATTGCAACGTATTTTTTTAAAGCAACACGTAGCAAAATCTTAATACGCCGAATAAGTGTGTGCTAACGATTTTTTTACTAAGTGAAGTTTATGCTCTCCTTTGTAATGGAAAATAGTGTAATGACATAAAATGTTGGTTGTGATTGCCATCAATCAGATAAAAACAATTTAATGTTCACTAATCTTTTAATTTAAAACAAAAAAATAAAACGCGTGACACAAATGTAGTATAAAAATATGATTAGTCACAAACACAGAACGTTACTCCGAGTAGCACCCGCGGCCACTAAATCATATTTAAAGGAAAGGCCCTTAGAATGCGTGTCGCGTCGAGTAGGACCTCTTTCTTACTTCCAGCCCTTGACCCGGCTGCCTAACGAGAGCCTCTTAAGATGTTTGGTCAAATCACTTTGCCATCTAAACATTTTTTTTTACTTTAACACTTTTGCTGCGGCAGCATTGGATTTAAACCTTCTACTAGTGCGGTACGAGACAAATACTGCCCGTATCTATATTTCCTGCTATACGTTACGACCTCTATTTTGCCGTACCGACACCTGACTTTCAAAGACCATACAGACGTGGAAACTCCCCATATCAATGGTTTTTTTTGACAAATCGATAGGCTACCTCCTCGTGTATACCTAGCTGCGGTAGCCTCGGGTTCTCTATGATATTTCGAAAGATACAGAGATTTTACAAAACCAGTCATTCACGGCAATATATATGCCGTATAGCATAGAAGTGAAAAAAATCTAGTGATGGGGTTTACTTCTGAAATAACAATCGATATTTTAAATATATTCTTTATTATAGACACAAAATTAAAATTTAACAGTGTATAAATCAACATAATTCTTCTTAATTAGTCAACATAATAATTATTCTTGCAAGTATCGGCAATTTCAAAAATATTTAAACATAAAAATAAAAAGCAGTCACATGTACATACTAAGTACAAATACACTAATTAATAAAAATGGATTTTCTAAATTTTGGTCCATATTAAGGTACTAAATTATTATAATTACTTTTGAATCTATAATGAGATCACACAATATTAGGAACATTAATTTGAAGAAATAAAATAAATATTAAGAACGTCGGTGTAACCATACGGCCAGCACTAACGCAAACTGAGGCGCCGCGCGGACGCATGCAGTAAGGCGCGGGGTTGGGGGGTACGGCAAGATAGTCGCCGTACCGCACTGAATAAAAATACTTACCGTACTGTGCTTTACGGCAACTATTTTGCCGTATATTATTAGTGTACAATATTATTATATTAAAAGCAATAATATTGAAAAGATCACTATCTCTTTCCTACACGTACGGGAACATAGTTAGATCACTCCCGCACCGCGCGCAAAACAAGGACACCGAGCTGTCGCACTGGCTGACCGTCTAATACGGCAAAATACTTGCCGTAACGCAGCGAATGTGTTAAAGTAAGCATTTGAAATCTAAGCACACATAAGGTACCTACACGTAAAGACTTCATTTGTTACTTGTATGCTATATTTACGTATTTGCTTCTGTGTTTTGTTCACAATCAGTTTTTTTGAATCAGTAACTACCTAGTACCTAACTAGGTAGTTACTGATTCAAAATTCGCAGGTAAGTAAGTATAAGAGATTACAAGTAGTGCATTATTACACGAAAAATTATAACAATTTCGACGTAAACGTAGTTTCTAAGTAGAACTACTACTTAGTACTAACAGCTATAGGCAAGAGAGATACTAATATAAGTGATGTTCTTTTTGTCTCTACGTTACGCTTGGTTAAGGTAAAGACAGTATGACATACAAGGGCGACCCTTTTCTTGACTGTGTGTATTTCTTGCACTGGCTGTAAAAATCTCTCAAAAAAAAAACAATTTTGTAGTATGAATGTCTTTTTGTTCTGATTTAATTATGTAAATAGATTCTATTCTCGAGGTCACTGCGTTTCCAATAGGTATCAAAACTTTGTAGCATAATTTCATCGAATTAGGTTGACAATTATTAGCCGATAATAGGATTTTTGCATATTAATAATCCAGTCATGCATAATGCTGTGTCATGAATTTATAATATTAACGGCGTAGCAAAATGGTTTAGTGTTTATGTAATTAGCATTATGCGTTTAGGTGGGTGCAAATAGTTTGTTATACAATTAAGTATGATCTTCATGTTTCTGCTTGCTGTATTTAATAGGATAAATACTAGCAATTGGCTTAAAAATAAATATAAACATAAAATCAACTGCTAAGACACACCTTTTTTCTAAAATTTGAATGTTAATACGCGTAATCAAATGCTTGAATCCCAAGAAAATTCTCGCGGGCGTGGCAGAAACTAGTTACTCAATAAATTATTTTAAACATTCCTACAAATAACACGTTTTACTAATAAATAACGTAACTAATAATACTCTTCACCTACGCTATTTAGCTTTAAAACAGACATGATATTCTAAGAATCTCCGCAGTCTACACTCCAAGTTTCTGAGAACTATCTCCAAATTTAGATAGTACATAAACCACAGAATGTTCTAGACTTTAACTAAGGACTATTATTAGTGGAAAGTCAAAGGCAACAGAGCGCGCAATCAATTAAACAGTCGAAACTGCGATTGCGTCTGCTATTTGCAGCTCCCGAACTTAAATGATTTGTTTCCAATACAAATCTAACGAGATATTTCGTTTGGGTAAAAGGTTACTCAATTCAACTAAGCGGTGTTTTCCAAACTTCATAAACTGTTTGAAAATTGCTGGACATTTTTTTTGTTTGGAGTTACAAACTGAATGCATGTGTTTTGTATGTTCGCTGTGTGTCTAAAACATTGTTTCTTTTTGTCCCATTTCTGGGGAAATTTTATTCATTGTTCACTAAAACAATCACTATTGTGACCGTGACGTTAATTACTAACTCAATTGTTATTCAAAGCAAAACTTATAATACTTTTAATGCTGTAACTTTTATAAAACAAAATATACTAAGGTTTTATTTGACCGCAAAAAACAATTAAAAATAATTTGCTTGCGTACCTACAGGTCCCAAAAATATAGCTTGTGACAAAACAACTTTTAAATATTAATTAAGACAAGGTCGGTACGCTGTCTCGCTCCCGTATAATGATGTTTTGTTTTTCTCTTGAGTGACTCCATTGTATTTCATACAATGCTTCAAAATCTTAGGGCATTTATTTAATAATTGTAATGAAATTATGCCTGTTTTAGCTTTGTAACGAAAATACTGGAATTTCTTTTATAAGACACACTTCAAAACATGATCCTGAAATTGATTACTTGAACTTTTTAAAGGTGCGTTTCCAATGACGCAGATCTCGAAATGAAATGGAGCGAAGCGTTCTACTCCGGATCAGTAGGAACGGTGTAAAATAGATTTCGACCACGTTAATTGGTCGAATCACGTTCATCACGCAATCCGTTCCACTCCACTCTGTCCAGCTTTGCATCAGTAGAAACGCACCCTTATGCTTCTATGCACATTGACCAAGCTAGTTTGAAATCAGATTTACGGGCAAAAACATATCATATTTCGTGCATAAATAACTTCTCCAAAATTGCGGAAAAATGCACGCACAGCAAAATGTCGGCTTTAGCATGGTGTACTTAACATCGTCATCTCACATGTAGAGAAAGGTAGACATTTTAGAACAACACTATGCGTAGTTCTTGCATAATCGTAATATAATGCTTCATAGTAATACAGATAACAAAGTGTCGAAATATGTTAATGAAATGTTCCCTCGTCGAAGCGTTGAAATCTCGAAAGCCAGTTTAACAGCTCTGTTAACAGTCTCAAATCGCTCGTTTACTGCGGACACAGATTTTTATTGCTGTCACAGTGTTAATGTATAGATAATACAGTATGTACGCATATTGTGAGTCTTACATTTACATACAAATTGAAGGGACCATCGTCGTCGGTACGAGATGAAAATCACGATCTATGTAGGCATCGTTAGGACTGTATTAGTGCCTATAGGTCTTTATTAAAATGTACTGAAATTTAAGCGCTTTGTTCTTTAGTATTAAGCACGACAAAAAACCCTTCAGACCCTATAAATGTATTTTACAGGAATATTAGTATTTTATCTAACTATCTAAGCATTAGTAGTTTTCTAATACTTTACAGTATTTATCGTGAATAGTATTCCAATTTTGAAGACATAGTACATCAGATTGTGCTTCATTCTTTAAACTTTTAATTTAAAATTTGGTAGACGTTTCTTTTTAATATTCACAAATAACATTTTAGTTAACATTGTATTTAGACTTTTACCTGTGTAAATGGAGAATATGTGTAATTTGGTAACTACAAACTAACTGTTTGCAGAAAATATAGAAAAGCTTTTCACTAACTCATTGCGAGATAAAAGCTTTTGCTTTTAAATAAGATTTTCCTTTTAGTTTAAGAACTTGATGGCAAAGGAGAACAAAACTCAGTTTACAGTTATCAGAAATGAGTATCAGGAAAAATATGAAACCTTGTTATATAACCTAAGACTGAAGACGATACTGAAAATCAAAGTTTTAGATTTACCTTCTTTTTGAGACGAGTGCACTTTCTTTTGTAAAACTGGCCCCTTTTACAGAAAAATTGAGCATTGATCACTGTTGATCATTTATTTGGTTATCACGAGTCAAAGTTGCTCAGTTTCTTAAAATAGTCTACAACATATTTCATCAGCATTTGATTGTACTGTAGCAATATCAACAAAAAACTTCAATTCCACTATTATTAATACAATTACTACTAACGTAATTCTAGTAAAGGCAACTGTTTATTTACTCCAACTCTCAGTAAAAGAACGAGTAAAGGTTATTTTATTAGCTACATAAACAACGTCGGTCTAACGTTGCCGGAGTACCAATATTGAGTGCAAATATCGTTCCGACTTGTTGCTACTGATTCGCTGAAGTCCCATGGCGAGGGGACGCGGCGAGGCTTGCTGGCGATATCGGGCTTATTACACTGTTGCTTTAACTAACTACTTATGATATTGAAGTCTGAGTTGTACATTAGATTAATAGTTTTTTATTTTCGTTTATTATGTTGGCAGTACTGACTTTTTATTGTACATAAAGTACTTCTTGGCGTTGGCTCAACTGTACAATGATCCTGTTAAATAAAAGACGTTGATATACAGTATTCACGTTTGCTTGCCTGAACAATGGTCAAGTGAGTCAAAATAGTGCTTTCAGTTGAAAATTCGGCTTCTCAAGCTAATAGGAAGTCGGGAGCGTCATATGACAACGTAACACAGTTATCGGTTTTAATTGTCTTCTAGCTAGTTGGATAGGTATCTGATTTTGGCATTATTATGCAGCATACAGGCTATTTGTTTGTCCAAAATAGACCGTATTAAAAAAAATCCCCAAACTATAAGCCAGTGAAGCGATTGTGTAGCTGTTGTGCAAGTAAAGCACTTACTGGCCGCCCACAAGACAGACCATTAGGCTCTGTACAGCTTATAGTACAGACACAGATCTATAGTCTGATAGGATAGCTCCAATATCCATTGCGGAGAGGCCACCTGCAAGGCCGGTTGCAAAGCAAACACTGACGTGTGTATTCAGATCCTCAATGTTTACATGTATCCGGAACATTGGCCGTCCCATGAGTTCGCTCTCAGTTCCTTGATATTACTTCATTGAACAAACAAAGTCAGTCAAACTAGAAACGTGTATGTGTGAATAAATGTCGTAATACATTGTACTTATGTATTCAAAAGGGCAATAACGATACATGAGTGGTTTTGTAGATCAAAATTATTATTTGTTTGTTTATGACTAAAAGCATACCTAATCGTAATCTTGTAGCTAATTTCTATTACTGTCAAAAATATCATGTAGAAAAGATTAATTAAAATAGTTCAACTTTATTGTGCATATACAAATAATATAAGTAAAATAACAATAAATAAACCGGCAATCAAGTAAAACATATCCGATTATGGAAAATACTGTTACATTAATTGAATTCTGAGTGGAAACATATTTTCTCAGAACTTTCGACGCAACAAATGAATTTCATGCTCAGCTACCTTTTCCATTACAGCAAAACTAAAAGGATTACTGCCGTACTATGTTCTCGTATGTATGCATTATCATTGTTTCGGTCCGTAAGTCAAAAGCGGGGTCGTGAACCTAAGTAGCCAGAATTCGGGGAAAACTGCTTAACCATGACTAGAATATTACGGGCTAGTAAAATGTTTTAGTATTATATTCGTAAAATTTGTGTGACTTGCTATTAGAAATCGTATTTTTTATGGGTATTGGATCATGATCCAAAAAAATAAATGAGTTGTGAGAATAGAACGTGGAAACAGTGGAACACTTAATAGGTTACATAAAAAAAGTTATAATTAATGTCTTATTCTGATCTACTGATAAGATAACTTAGTTGTATTGAGCAATAGATAGATAGAATATTCTTTATTGTATACCACATGAAAAACAGATTTGACAAACGTAAAAGTTACATGGTGCCACAGTGGGCGGTCTTATCGCTAAGAGCGATCTCTTACAGACAACCTTGGGATGGACTTGGTACTGAAGAAGTAACATTTGTGCAGGTAGTAATAGGTAGGCGAAACAAATTTCTGCGCCGACAAACAACGCAATAGCAACTATGATTGAAAGGTATTTAAACATAACATTGCAAAATTATTGGTTAAACAACTAAACATCTAATTATGTACGGAGTCAGTGAATTTCAATTTAATTGGCAATGTAAAACATACCATGATTGAAATTAGTGGTTTTCAATTAGCAAAATATCTGACTAATTAGAATGTGATGCACTCAAATAATTGAAATAGACACTACAATAAATTTAATGCTGAATGCAGGGCCTGATTTAGAAAGAATTCCTAATATGAAGGTAATAAAACTACTGAGCTTTCAAAACATTATTAAGCTGTTAATTTTTAAAGTTTGTGTAAGGAATCTCTACTAATCTAATACTTATTGTGTTTTTTTACAAAAAAATATCTAGGTATCTACAATAATAAGAACAACTAGTTTAAGAATACTTTTTTCCCAAATACATCTTAGAAGGGCAATAATCATACCCAGAAAAGCATTTGCACCAATTAACACAAAAAGAAATCATACAGTTTCCATTCAAACAGATGAATTCTCGGAGGAAGGGTTGTCTATTAATAAACATAATATTGTCCTTGTAAAATAGGTCAGCTAGTTAAAACTACACTAAGCTACATCCACAGCTGTAAGTTAGGACAAACATACAAACAGATTTACGGAATCCCTTTATAAAGCACTGTTGAGAATGGAATTTCAGAATGCAAAGCTTTGAGTTAGGCCCATAGCACATGGCGTATTTTAAACGCGCAGGCGACGCGCGTATTAGGAACGCGCGTCTTCGGCGCCGTAGACGCCCATTCTTGCGTTTGCATTGATGATATTTAAAGCGCGCGCATGAAGCGCGTATACGCGCAGTAGAAGCGCGTACAAATGAATACATAAAAATTCTTCTTTCACTCGTAAATGGGTCTATCCAAAAGATTCGTTTATTTTTGTGTTTTTTTCTTTTTAAAAGAAGTACTAAAGCCAGTGTGCCCAGTGTTATATCAACGGACGCCATTGTACAACTGGAGAGAGGAGTCTCTGATCAAAACGCAAAGGCTAGAAGTGCATATACGAGTATAGAAGCGCAGTAGAAGCGCGTTTCACGGCCGCATTGTGTGCTTAAGATACAAGGTTGCGTTCAAATCTCGTATGAAGCGCGTATACGCGCGTCATCTGTGCGTCGCCTGCGCGTATAAAATACGCCGTGTGCTATGGGCCTTAGAAATATGTTCGGAGTATTTTTAGCGTCTGAGTTTTTAAACAGCGTAAATGGCAACTGAAAGGTAGATTTAATTGAGTATTATGATAAGATATTTTAATTGAAATAAATACATTTACCAGATTTAGTTTTGTCTTCAACAAACTTGGGAGGCAATGTGATGTTATTTGCAATCGTCATTGTCAGTCTCTTGTAGTTACTACTCTTATAAAGGTTTTTGCAGTAAAATGTTAATGAGAGATGTTAGATTAATTGATTCAATTGAATGTAGTTGTCTTGAATGCGTGGATAGCCGAGTGGTATAGGTAACCACGCAAATTACCACTATGCGCGTCATATCGTGGGCTCGATCCCCTCGTAGGCCAAAAATGTGTGCCTTCCACAAATAGTTGTTTTGAGTCTGGGTGTCTCTGCGCATGTAAATTGAACGTCTGTGAAACCCCCCGCGATACAAGGATTAAATTCCTAAGTGCGAGAGGGGTAATTAGAACAAAAAATTACTAACCACATTCCAAAACAAAATGTCTTTGTTGCCAGTTCGCAGCATAAAATTATTTCTATATAACCTCTTTACTCGCTATCTACTGAACAAGGCAACTTTTTCGTTATACCCTAAAGCGAAGTAACAAAAAAGTTTTTACATGTTCCAAGAGGAATGACTAGGACCAAGGCAGTGTCGTGTAAACAATGTAAACTAGGTCGCTATAGCTGTGTGCCGCGGTTGTGCTCGGAGTAATCAACGGCGGGCTTTTGAAAATTATAGGCGTAGGCCGACTCGAGGACTGATTGTTAAGTCGACTGTGTGTACCTACCTTAGTTTTACTTGTGAAACCCGATTGGGAAGTAATATGATTTTGGTATTAACGTTAAATGTTTCTTGGATAATCTATACTGCTCTACCTACGAGTTCTTCGTAGTAGCTTATTAATTTTGATAGAGGTTCACTGGAATATTAAATGAACTAAGAAAAATATACGAACCACTGTAATGTCGACATATAAAGGAATAACCTGACAAAAAGTACTCTAAAAATATCCCTATCGAACTAGTGAAAAACATAAATAACGGATGGATTTGCTAACAGACATAGCACACACAATGTCTGGTTTCATTTCACCGCTATTTGTCTATACCTATGGTCAGTGCAGGCAAAATGGATTGATTGATTAGATTTTTTCTCCGGCTTTCGGAATACTATGTCGGAAAAATACCATGGTCCAGTTATTTGTGGGTTTTGACCTAACACTTTTTATTTATTTTGGTTAATATTTACTCGTCTTCTTTAACCTAAACTGTGTTTATAATATTATGTTTCACTATAAAATATAACAAATAGGGCAAAATGTTTATAAATAACCCATCAGTTATCCTAAAATAAACTCAGCGTTTCATCAGAATAAACTTTCACCTCATTTATTCCGAAATATCTGTCTTAATAAAATGAAATCGAAAAATTAATATGAAAATATTTTGCACCCTTATTTCAATTAGTTTTGATTATACCGAGTTTAATTACTTTTTCATATCTGTAGAGAAGGATTTAATTATGTTTTAAAATTTCATTACACTGTTATGGAAGGTATTCCTTCATATCAGTACCTGTTCTATGGACTCCTAAGACTGCCCGTCCACCGGAGTGGAGCTGCGTTGCGGAGCGGAGAAACTCAGATACATTAACCAATAGGATTGCACAAAATCTCCGCTCCTTGCAATGTATTGGTTAATATATTTGAATTTCTCCGCTGGCTGGACTGTAGCTGTTATAAGCGGGATGGTATTACATAGTTTGAAGCGACGTCTCGTTTCTTCCTCTTCCTTTCGTTTCTTCAACGGCATAGCTCAAAGAATCAGTACAGGCACAGAATGCTAAAATTAAACGTTGATTATGCTTTTAAAATATATTGCACTTTATTAAATTAAATTTTACTCTGTCCTTTGTTTTACGGGACAGTAATTACGTTATTTATCACTGATTCTGTATTAAATGAAAGCATAACAACTTCATTTTCAAATGCATTTCATAAAAACTTTAGGTTTTATCATAGTTATACATATAAATGCATGTAACATCATTTGGTCTACCTCAAAACAAACATTTCATTGATTTTAGCCGTACATATATTTAGGTGAGATTAATTTTGGCAGAGCACGTAAACCGGATGGTCCCGACTGTCATTCGTTAAACTTTGACAGTCGTTAACTCATTACAATTCTGTCAACCAGGCTAACAAACGGAAATTGTGTTACCAAGGAAAATGAGTTGTGAAGCACAAATACGCTCACCATTTAAAATACGGTTTCCAGGTAACTCTATGAGACTGAAATTTGACCCCAACACAGTTTAGGGAAAACCTGGGCGGAATTATACGAGAAAATATTTAAAAAGAAAATAAACAATAATCTGTTTAAACAGACAAATAAAAAATAAAAGTTTCATAGATTTTCTTATTAATGGTTGTTTAAAAATAACATCACCAATCCAATATCGATAAAAAAATGCCGATCAGCAAAATTAAAAAGGCAATTCTAATGTAAGTACACCCACAATATTGGGAGTCCAACATAACGTAGCCGTAGGTATAATTACCATTTTGAGAGGATTTGCTCACGTGGGTAGTTATTAACGGACGACAGCGTATTTCCATAGACGAGTGTACTTAGGACGGCATGCGGACGTCATATTGTGTTGGTTATTCTCAGGCAACAGCTGATGTGGATCGAAACGGCCGTGACATACAGCGAGGAAGGGCGACGGCTATTTCGGATTTTGTATGACTTGTGATATTCATTTGCAGACGACACTTACGTTATTGTAAGTATGGAGTAGAGATCACTATCTACTCTTACGTCGGTCATCTATGCTTTTATTCTAACCAATTTACAGAAATTATAAATGACGAAATCACTCCACAAAATTATTGTTGCAGTTGGGATAAAGAGACGCCGCTATGATCATAGCTTTCATGACTCCTATATTATTATTTTAAGATGTGATCTGCAGGTACCCTTTTAAAAAATAAATAATTAAATGTTAAAAGACAACTCCCCAATTCGCCTGTTTAAAGTTTCTTAAGAGCCCAGACTGCGCAAAGAAGGGCTAAAGCAACAATTTAAAAAGCAGTTTTACTACAATTCCTGTTACTTATGCTCGACAAGGTAACACTCGTAACTACAAAATAAATTACATTAGTTTACGTTTCTATTACTTACACTCAGTTATAAGTACTTAAGAACCAAAAGACGTAACATTGCAAAAACCATTCACATTATCTATAATGTTGGCCGTATCCACGAATTCCTGTGTCTCGGCGTTTCCCTTTGATGTGTCGTGTACGGACTGCGTACAAGTCCGACGGGCGTTGTTTTAAACTTGTAACACCGTGAAATCGTACGACAGGTCAGTGCGCCCCGTGCACACATTATTATACCCCACGTTTACGACCTAGATATTTATGTCTCTTTATTTTGAATACTGAACGCTTACATTTTAAATTATTTACTTTTATTGCTTTTGAAATAAACTGGAACGATTTACGCTCTGTTAGCAGTCTGTATGTGTGCTCTTCAATTTAAAAAAAATAGTTTGGCTTTTAAGAATATGTGTGAGAATAATAAATGAGTATGTTGTTAATACAGTCCTAAAGCATAAGTTAGTTTTCTTGCTGCTATACGTTTTAGAAACATATTTTGTTGTTAATGCTAGTTACATATTTCAAAAATATTTTTTGCATCTTTCTTTCATGGAATACCTAGCATATTTCCACCGTCGGTGGGCGCATTACACCAATATTGTCTTATCAGTAATTTTCAGAAAACATTCTCTCACTTTATTTTACCAATATTGTAGAGTTGAAAATCATATTGTTTGACGTAATTCTTGTCGGCAGACAAGGCTTCATAAGGAGATACGTTACACAATATGAAAGAACACAAATTGCATGCAATACGTACAGTATCAAGGTCTAAACTGAGAGCAGACGATGAAGCCTGCCTGCTTACGCTTTATTGCAATGTCGGAACTTAATACCCTATTGTAAATGGTAAATGCAATATTCTATTGTACAAGGATTTACTACAGACCGTACAGAGCTAAACAATTGTATCTTCCTATTACTGTTAATACCCAGTAATGGGAAACTACAATAGGCATTAAAGCTGTCTCGAATCTACGTTTCATTTGTTTATACAATTCGAATTTTAGAATAAAATTGCTTTATGATTACGTAAATACGAATATGATTCCTATTTCGCAGTTATTAGAACTTATTTTTATTAATTTACATGAATTAAATAGTCGGATAGGGGAGAATGGAAGAAAACATGTGTTGCGCCGATTCCCCCCCCCCCCTGTTATAATACAAGGGCAGGGGGACGATGATAATGATGAATTTACATTGTTTATAATTATTATTAAGTAAAAGGTAAACTAGTTTTAGACCTATATCTAGTGTACGAACTACATGTAAGATAACCTCCTTACACGTTTACGCTTTCAACAGTAACTAGCTACTTACAACGTACAAAATAATAAACTGTTTAGAATTTTACATCGTTAGTATATTTTCCCATTACCTAATTCAAAAAGATTTTATGATAAACCAGTACATACCAGAGTATATTTTTTACATATTCTTAATCGTTCAGTTCTAACTGAGTGATAGTCATACTGCCCCATTAATATTCTAAAATAATATGTATAAACGATGTGTAATTCTTAGGTAAGACAATACATTAAATTTAAGCAGAATCAACATTATTCCTTTATCCACTCTTTTAATATTCTCATTTAAAGACTATTTATACACTACCATTAATTCCTATTATTAGCTCGCCCATCAGTGGTAATACAAAGTAACAGTAAGCAGCATGCACTTAGCTGTTCCAGAGCATAATAAAGCTTAGTGCAACAAAAAGGAGAGCTTATCTCGTGAAAGCCAGGTAATTAACGATGCACATTGACAGCGGAGTACGTTTTGTACTACTTTAATGCATATTGGCTTTATTCATGTACCTCTATCTACAAATGCACTGACATAAGTAACATTTTGTTTTTTTTTTCTGTATCTGTGATTCATAATATAATCAATTTATTTGTTGTATGTAGGTAATTTTGAACGAAGGTTGAAAAACATTAGTATTTCTTGACCTAAAATTCGACTATTTAAATATGAGTTAGATGGAAAGATATTTATTATTTTCCAAAGCAGTATAGAGTCAGGATTTAATTAGCAGAGTATATATTGCGTCATAAAGCTATTATTGGTTACACATGAAACTCGATAATACGTCTAAGGCCACTTTAGTATCACTGAAGCCTACTAACAAACTAAAATTCAATTTCCCCTATAAAGTGCTCGATTATGCGCAGATATTTGTATCCCAACCCTTTGCGAAACCATTCTTTATTATGTAAATTTGTCTCCCGGGATTAGCTTTATTTTTCCGCCAGATTTTTTATTGTTTTTTATACGGAGTATTGAATAGGATCAGATCAGCGAAGAAATCCGTTTACGCATTGTGTACGTTTCCACGGATTCAGTGACACAGAAATATGTAATGTAATTCTTTGAATTATGAATAAATTCGATGGCTTTATTTTTAGAGTATTGCTTTAACTCAAACGTTACTGCCACGACACGCTTAATACTGTCACATTTAGCCTGCACAAAATAGTCATGCTAGTGCACAAAGTTAGGTACAACAACCTAAAAGTTCATTTCTCTACAATGACTACACAAAAAATCAAATAAGACCCGAGCAATATATCAGAAACCATTGAAGGATAAACAACCCAAACCACGTCGCGTAACAAATACTATTTGATCGTCCATTTTTCACAGAAAACAATGTAAATGCGGTACGTGTGCCTATCAGTTACTTTCTCTGCTTTAAACAGGCCTGTCTATTTGTTTCCACTCGTTTATCTACAAAGACTCAGCGAGATAAAAACTTTTTTGTTTTACCTCTCTGGTGACAGCACTGAATGTTGGCTGTTATCATTCTTTGTGCTACCCACATAGACAGGTCGATTTTGGAACTTAATCTTATGAAGGCATAAATGTTTGTGTTATGCTTTTAAATATAATAATACAATGAAATCAAAGAGGATGGTTGTATCCATTCGAACTTTATACACAATAGCATGCAACATCTATGACATAAGTTAGCTTATACGTTTTGTTAGAGAATCATAAGTTTGAGCATGAAACATAGATTGTAAAAATACTGTCTCATATTCTATTATAACTCCCTTTACCAACACTATTCAAAAAAGTTACAAAAAATGTAATCATATCTCATTACGCAGAAACGCATTTCTCCAACAATTTCAACGATTAAAGCATTAGCTAATTAGTGGTTATTAAACCGCTTCACAGCCCTGCATTCGCAAACGCTAGCTCATAATTATTACCCATGACTGAGTTAACAATACGCGGGCTTGAATAGCGACGTCATCCTTGAATGAAGCAAATAGTACGAAGAATGAACATCAACTGGCATGCCTTTGTGTTACCTGAATGGTGCCTGAATGCCTTTCAACTCCCCAATACTTATTGACGTGAGATGTCACTAGTGTTCAGAGTTTGTGAATGATTTTGAAGTTTAGACTTGTCAGATGTAAGTTTAGAAGAATAATTCGAGTAACGTATTGGTCAGAAATTATTTGGCAGTGTATTCTAATGCATTATTTTATTACATAGGGTAGGGCGGGGCACAAAGGTCCAATTTGACTATTATTAGTTATGCTGTGAAAACCAAAGCCACTACATCAAAACAAAAAACACGTATCGAACCAACTGTTATCAAAGCATGATTGGCTAAATTTTCAGTTATTTAATCATTGTAGAAATATGTTTTTTTACTGTTTTTGTAGACCTCGTCGTCTGGTTCTTTTTGCCCCATAGTAGGGGTAAAAAGGGACAGCAAAGAGGCAAAAAGGTCCAATACATTTTTTTTGTTATTTAAAAGGTTTTATAAAATAATAACTACATAGGATCCAATGCAAATCAAACGTATATTAATCTAGAAAAACAAAAAGTAAAAAATACTCTTATAATTATTAAAAACATGAACTATTTCTGATAGTTTAGGATCTGTCACAGGAATTTAATCAGGCTTAAAGGAATTATAAGTTTTTGACAATAATTTGTGATTCTTAAAATCAATGTTAACAATAAACAAAGCAAAAACAAAACTAAATATGTCTTTTTAAACATAAGATAAAAATTAAATTGTTCTTATAGTCTTACTTTAAAAAAGTCCACTCTGGTCCTTTTACCCCAAACACGTGTAAGTATTTAGGTAGGTTATAAAAAATAATAATTATTTAATCGAACTTAAAAATAACAATAAACCTTGAAACACAATTAAATGACCTATACTTAAAAACTACATTCAGGCATCATAGCCTAAGTAGTAGTTCTCCAAACCAAAACAATCAACAGTGGAAAAAATTACTTTCGTCGAAATTTAAAGGTGAGGTCCTGTATCTCCGGCTGGCGAAATCGCTCAACTGTCAGTGATGGCGCGTTACTCCCCGCGCGGACTCTTCTTTTTGCTGGTAGCGTTCGGAAAGACGTAACTTCACTAGGTTTTGAGATTTTAATGGTGGACCTTTTTACCCGCGGACCTTTTAGCCCCGCCCTACCCTACTAATATTATGCTAGCAGATTTATGCAATTTACTTACCTATAATTTGGCTTAACCTCTTTGCCGGTCTCATTTTTGGTATGATATGTTATTACTTTACTATATTTATCTAAACAGAATGTCATAAAGATATAAAATGTTAACTAGTATTTGTAGACATAACATACCTATACTGTGGAAATTCACGGAAGTCCTTCCAATAAACCCAAATGAATAGTCTTTGAACACACACAAATTCTTTAATACAAACCGGTAGCGACATTCAATGAACCGAAGCATTGCTAATGATATCAACTTTCATTGACTTGAATTCGGACGTTCATTGGCTATTAGTAGGTTTGCCGGTTCGCTATTGAACACTGTAACATGTAATCTGAGCAGGACGGTGCATTCAACTGAAATGGGGACTAATTAGTCGGAGTGAGCCACCACAGAAGTGGTTCAAAGCCGCATTACAAAGCTAATGGTCATCCATTTGATAGCTCCATTGAATGCAAGCCGATACCATCTCTTGTTATTGATTTGTCCCGGAGCTATAGAAACAGTTTCGGTAAAATTATGAACTGTATTACTTTGTATGTGAGACGCATATGAATGGATGTGGGAACCCTTTTGAATTTACTGCACATTCCCAAAAGGTTGTTTTGCCTTTGTGTATTGTCGAACTATGTAACTTATAGTTTTAATAATACAGTAAAACAGAGACATGGTTTTTATACTTTATATCATAATTACGTCGCTTTAGTAAATGTTTCATATGAAGAAATGTTTCTAAATATCTTAACTTATATCCGAAATTTTTAAGATTATTGTAAAAAGAAATCATAAAATGTAGCATGAATAATATTTCAAACAGCCAGTTTGAAACCTTACAATTCTAGTCCGCTCTCAAGCAAGCGCCTCTCGACGTCATTATAACGACAACAAACCGGAAAATGTTGAACCACTTTGTTAGAACCTAACGAAACGTTCTTCATTATTACTTCAAAACTAATTAACGTACAAACAAGAGAGAGTCAATAGAATTTCGACAAAGTAAAAGGTCATAATAGCAAAGAACAGGTAATGGAATGTTTGCAGGTTTATATTTAATGTACGTACAATCCTCAAAGGGAGGTTGTGTACCTGTGTGGTTGGAAGAATCAAGGGTCCTTGCCCTGTGCAGCTGCATCACTCTAATATTCATTTAGGTAGAGTAGATATTACATATTTAGACCAATCATGAGAACTAGCACTTAAAAGTTCGGTATAAAGCAACTTGTTGGACGAAATTTTAAGTCATAATTTCATTGTCAGATGTTTTCAACAAAATATATAAAAAGTTTATTTCTTGTTACAGGTCAACGTCAATATTTGAAATATAACTCAAACTATATTGGTAAGTATTTTAAATTGAACGTGCACGTGTACTTGGGTATAATTTGCAAAAATAATATAATTAATCAGCAAATGTATAGTTACGGCACACCGCCAACTCGGAATCCTTCTTATTTTAAACAAATCCTTGAGTGTCGTAACACATTAAAGATGATACTTTAAATTTATAGTAGAATCACAAATTCGTCCAAGTATTGTGCTGAGTTTCAAATTGAGTATAATACACACAAAGCATAAACTAATACCGTATCAGACACAACGAAGTTCTAGAGATTTACTCTCCAGACACTAAGTACTCGTACGTATCTAATATTCAAAGTCTGACGTACACAAGATATAAGCAAATTATTACGCCGAGTAGCGCTGACGTCATACACACGGCCTTCTTATATTTCCTTTATTCTGAGATAAGTAGGTGCGTAACTCAAAGTACATGTTCATCACTTGTGCCTCTTTTGATGTCACCCGAGCACAGATGTGCCCTACAAATTAGTCTCGAGATGAGCTAGCTGAGATATTGCTGCAGTACATCAAAATTATTGTCTTAAGATTTATTACTGAATTTATTATGTACGCAGAACTTCTCGTGTTTAGATTTAGAGGAGTCGTTTAGAGAAAATTAGACCTATTGTCTTGAGGTAAATTCTGAATTAAACTAAAAGGTTCTCTTTTCATTAGATATTACAATATTCGAATATAAGTAACATAAACTCCAAAAAAAACAGATGCATGAATATATTGTTCATTGCCCTCATGCAAACAACTGCAATAAAGAGAACTAAATAGGTTATAAATTCGATCAAACCATAATAATTCATTTTAATTTAGTTCTTCCTCTTAACCTTCTTGTAACAAGTCTTTGGGGCGTCTACCTTTGTTGCTTAATGTTCGTGAGTGTCTGTTACAAAATAATGAGACCCTATATCATCGAACAACGCCGCCATGACAGGCTATTGTTATCGAAATTATTTTTCTTTTAATAATATGAAAGTAGGCCTCCCTAGACAGAAGAGAATGGCATAAACAAAGGGGTTGTTCAGGACTGATGATGATAATGATGAATATAACAATATACTTCAGCATCTTTACCATTACACACATAAACTATCAAGCTCTACAATTACTACATATTAACTAATTCCTCTGCCGTGTCTGTCCGTCAGTTCGCGATAAATTCAAAATCTACTGCACCAATTTTCATGCGGTTTTTACCAATGAAAAGAGTGGTTCTTGAAGAAGGTTTTAGTATATAATTTGCTAAGTTTTTGTATCTATTGACTAAATTGTAACGATAGTTGTTTGAATTGTTGTCGAAAAGTTATAATAATTGTGTTCGATATAGAAGAATTGCAACTATAAACGAAATTCGCGCAAACGAATTCGCGGGCAACAGCTAGTGTATTTATAAAAGGACACTAAAAGAGTATCGGTTGAATTAAACCAGTATAAAAGCATCAAAAAATACTTTCATTTCAATAGTGTACAAGCTATTTATAAATGTACCCGAACCTTTTTAGTTAACATAAAACGAAAGGGTATCTTTATCGTTCTTGTTTAAAAGAAATGTTAGTTTCAAAGTACGCATGCCCATTTTTAGGACGTCTTTCAAAAGGTCGAGCTTGGCTCAATCTTTTGAAACTTTTTCTTGTATATTACGTATTATACTGAATTTTTAATCCACGTATGAACTGTCAGACAATTTTATGCGGTATAAGGATGAAAACTGTATTCAGAGACTGAAAACATTACTTTAACACTGCAAAGATCAACATAATATAAATCAATTTGATATATTTCGTTAAAATTTTAGCCTTTGCAGTAACCCAGATTTTGAACGCAGACTGTTAGAGTTACTTACAAAGTAACAGTCCAAACACCAGCACCCATTTTAACTATAAAAAATAAAATTAATGTCAAAGGGCTCGAGGACCCATGATTTATGCGAAGTAATTATTACCATTATTTTGAAAAAAAGATTTTCTTTCAAAGGTTTCGCCAAAAGTCCTTTACGTTAAATACGTTACTTTGAACATTAAACAGACGAATATAACTCACCGCTACGGCGTAGGCGACGCTACGTCAATAAGCTACGGTACTCGTAGACAGCCTACGAATACTTTATGATTGTAAACAAATAGAAGTGTACACAATAAGATTATTGATTTTAAAGGTTATTTTTTATTGTCTCATTGACACTCGCCTACGGACAGAATGGGTTGAGAATTTATAAGTAAAACAAAATAATATTGGTTAAACTGTAGGAGTCTTTTGTTTTATACTATTTTTTTCGGTTTCAATATTAATATTTTACTAATAAAAAAACAAGAAATAAACGTATTTAAAAAGTCTGAAATTTAAACTAATAAGTGTAATTTTCATACAAATAACCAATAGCCTTTTGACTCTACTTATTACGATGCTATCATCAAAATTGCCTTAACTTCTGACACTGATAAGAAATAACACTGTTAACGCGTTACGTTTGCCGGTATCTCGCCAAACATAATTTAACTTTGACAGAATCCGCTTTTACTTCTAATATCAACTTCGTAGCAATCGTAGCATTGAGTCATGTAAGCTTTATAATAAAACTTTTTATTTATTTACACTTTATAAATGTATTCTAAGATGGAATTAATTAAACATACGAACGCTTTTTTTTTGTTTTACTTCGTAATTAACAAAAAAAATGCACATGATAGCATCGAAATTATTCCTAATTAGAAATCAAAACCCGATTCTATAAAATATTTTCTAATAATAAGTAGTATGATATTTTTAATAACGGGAAATAATTCACATTTTATTATTTCTGTATCGCAATATCTTTTAAACTGCTGTTTTATGTGGCTACAAGATGTAAGTTATACTAAACTAATATTGTTTTATTTGCATAATAATATACAAGCATTTTCCAGCTACGCTTAACGTCATAAAGTAACTAATAGAAAAGAACAGGTTTAGTACTAAACTTGTGCTGTATTTTATATCCAATTAAATGGCCACCTGGTGAATGGAATTTTTAATATAGTATAGAAACAAATATTCATTATACTGTTCTTTTAAGAAAAATGTGAAAGTGTTTGACTATCAGTCAGACATTTTTGGTTAGAAATGAAACGAATGCGGCAATTCAAATTTAATGAATATGTTATAGGCAATGTGTATAATCCGGCATTCTATACAATGCCTAGGCATTCTATACATTGCCTAGGCAAAGTGTAAAATAGTTTAAACATTCAATATCATTTCACACATTGCCTAAACGACCCCGATATTTGTTATAGGCAATGTGTATAATGCCTGCATTATACACATTGCCTATAACAAATATATTAATCGAATTAAGATACTAAAACTATGGTCAATATTAACTGTTTCATACATTGTCACTAATAATTGTTTACTTCTAAGAGCTTTCTTTGTCTGAAAGCCGCTTCTGAAACTGAAATGTAAGAAATAAGTTAACAAATACAGGAAAACACTTTGTTGAAAATCAGGCAGTGAAGTAGTAGTTCAAAACAAAGTTTATCAATTTCCGCGCTCGAATGTCGTCATAAACGGTTCTGAGTAATTTTCTAAAAAAACACTCCATTCACCGCTTAATACCATTGTTGTCGGCTTCTTTGTTCGAAACAAAGAACGCTCACAAAGAGTAATCAAAAATTTACCTTATTTACATAGAAGATAAGGCAAAAATAAACGTCGTGCATTCTTTTATAAAATTCGTTAAAACACATGAATGCTGTATGAGCTTATGTCCGCGTGTTTTCATAGCGAAGTGCCTTTTATCTGTACGTGATTTTCCCCCTTTTAAGTTGGAAAATAAATATTGGCGAGCATGTAATCATATTATTGCGTCGTTACAGCTTTGAGGGGACAGGGGGTTCTTGTAATTTGATATAGCAAGTAAATGATTGATTAATCTTTAAAATGTGTTTTCGATACTTTTGCAGGATTATAATCAAAAACTTTTGCATATGTATGACAATATTGGAAATAATAAACCAGAACCACGTATATTAATGAGATTTTTATTTTATATCTTCATATTTCATCAAGCAACAGTTTAAAAAAACTTCATATCAAAATTATTTAGGAACAACTTTTTTCTTTTTAAATAAAGAGCTGTCACATTCAGCAAATCGCAAGGAAACTCACTCATATTCCAAGTAGCTTAGATTTCATAAACATTGAAAACAAATAAAACCGATATTCAAGCAAAGTAAATTATAGTAACGTGAGCCGGTCTAAAAATAGACAACTCTGTTACCTGTCTGGAGCAGCGTTTCGCTTTAAAGAGGAGCGTTTTTCAGCAAAATATTAACCGGCTAAATATTCACTTCGCTGGGTTTACAAGGGAAATAGATAAACAAAACACATCGGTCGATCTGCGGCGGTATTACCTAACGTAAAAGGAAATTCGAAAATGTGTTTTTTTTTGTGAAATCGTTGTCAAAATGAATGTATAAAGACAAAAATAATGACGTTATGTATTAACTAGTTGTTTCCCGCGACATTACCCCTTTAACGCAGTAGGTCAAAAAAGCAGCCAGTTTAGTCCATACCAAGATTGATCCAGCCATTTGAACGTGAAAGAGTACTAAACATCCATCCATACTTTCAAACTTTCGCATATATAATATTAGTAGAAAAACAAAGATATATTTTCTGTCACATTATTTTTGCAAGTCAGATAGTACTAGCGTGGGACGGTTTTGAAAGGCAAACCGCAGATAAATGAGGTTACTCAACTTTTGGGACGACGTCACCTAACACAAATATCGTTTAATGCCGTGTTTAAACTTAATGCCAGCATCAATATGTATAAGCCCAAAGACTATTTGGGGTCACACATGTACATTTTGTAATAGTCTGAACTGGAACGAACTGACTTCGTACTTTTAACTAAGTTCGTATAAAAATAATTTAATAAATTACGAGGAATGCTTTTAAACTGCAGCTGCAGCATGTCATATTATTAACACTTTTTAAAAAATACGTCAAATTGATGTAAAAAATACACAAGAAAATTGAAAATAAATCAACAAAATACCTATTCCTATACGACGACGCCATTAACATCTCAAGGGCGACGCGATTGTATCGTTTCAAGATGCCTCAAGTGTAACCGCCTACTTATATCGATATAACTCTAGATACGTACTTACTCTACAGCATCATTAGGGCCACAAACCATATTTACTTACATAATGACAAGAAAATAACCCTACATTTCATAAACAATTACTAGTTTTTCTTTAATTAAAATTAAATTAAATAAATTTTCTTTATTTCAGGCATTTGAAACCCATAAGATAGAATTACACAAACATACACACTTAAAATTTAAAATAATAACAAGAAAAAAAAAATATAAATAATTATAAAAAAACTCCTAAATGAATGAGTACTATAAATACAAGTCATTTATTTCTCTCTTAAGATGGACGATATGGAATACAGAGGACACAAGTATGTTGTTACTCAGGGCTACTCTGCTGTAGAATGAGGACCTGAGTTTCTGTATTAGTGCGGCAAAACCTGCAACTCTGCTCTCGGCGAACCTGTCAGTGTCAGTTAATTAGGAGTTAAATGTCCTAAAATAGTTTTTAGAACAGATACCAATAAAATTGTCCGTTGTATACCCTATCGGTATAGTTAATATTAACAGTATTCCACAGATCACCAAACACCTCTCCAACAATTTCGGTAACGACAATACTCGTACCATTTAGGACCAGTCTATTACACCTTAACGATTAATATCATACGCTGATTGCTCGATACAGATTGCAGCGTAATATGTATCGTTTGAAGCGTTTATTACGGTTTGTTAATATTCACTAACGCTAATAGTACTGCCCTAGGGGTGTTGGGAATCGCCGACACGTGATTTTAAATTAGTTGTCAGTACTTCAATCAAATTGATATTACAGCGATTGGTTTTTAAATGCTTGTTCTATTCTTTTATGGGGACTTTTGTTTAACATTCAAATGCAAAAGTAATTACAAAGTATTTTTTCATTTAGATTGCTGAATAAAATTCGTTTTCTAAAATTCTTAATTGAACGTGGTTTTTGCTAAATGAATGCAGACCTTTTTGGTAAGGCGAGGTATGCTTATAGACACCCACCTCCTCGGGGGAGGAAGTCAGTTGTGCCAGACTCTTACTGTCAAAACATGAACCACCATGCAATGTCTCTCGCGTTATACCGGTGCGTGGCAATGCGTTGTAATTCATCACGTACTAGCTGATGATGGAGCCCTGTTAAAGTATTGGTTTAAATTAAATAAACTTGTTGATAGCGACTTTTTTTGTCATTTTAAAACCAGCCTCAGTTAACCCTCTGTCAGAGTAGTTCGTAAATGAAGGTTCTCCATACAAAAAAGTGTTGTCTCCTTGTGGCTCGACAGCCGTGCCCAAACACGATCGTCAGATATTTTTATATATAAGGAATATAAGTAGATATTTATTTTGTTATGTACTGCCGTTACTTATACCCGAACCGTTCGTTTTATTGAATTTACGTGTCTGCTTACAGCGTCATATTGGCGTTCATATTCAATATCGTATTTTAGTACGAAAGCAAGCTTCCTTTAATATACTTATGTTTTTTTTTTTATATGCAATGTAATTTTCTTTAGATTAAAATAGGCATGTTATGAGGGCCATTTAGGTGTATTTTTAAAACGTAGTTAATAGGCACATCACTACATGGTATGAAAAAAAAGTACAAAGTCGCAGTAAGCGAAGTCTATCTAAATTATGGAAGTGTTCTTAGACCTAAAATAACTACTAAATATTCCTCAAAACACTATTCTAAATAATATCTATCTAAACTCTATACTATTTTTATGTTGCGACTTAAAAAAAAACTAACCAAAAAAATCAATATGTAGTTTTCAAAATTCGTCTAATCGAATTACATTCTCGGAACCAACATTAAAGTTTATCACATGGAATTAGTTCGTTCTACAGTTACTTCAATTGCCAAAGCCTTCCTTACGTGTAGTATTAATGTTTTGAGTACTCCAATTGGCTTCGCAAAGTACTACTTATCGCTCAGAACTTCGAACTCGTGTCACTTAATGTCTTAACTTAAGTAATAAAAGCGACGTTTTAGTTTCATATTAAAGATGCAGGTAGTTTAGTTGGTTTCGTGAATTCATGCCATCTTAATGTGGATAGGGTGGGTGGAAGTTTGGATACAAAATTGAATGACTGGAAATTATTCTGATCGATGTTTCGTTGTTTTTTTTTCGGTAAATACTTAGTTTTCTATTACAGAATGTATCTCTCTACATGTCTTAACAGTGCAGGTTCATCAAGTTAAGTCATTAAATTAAGTTATGTACCCAATATAACTTTTTTTCTAACGTTTCTTTCCGTTGTAATTTGTTATGGGTTCCCTCCGGTGAAGACGAAATATCAGAATACCGGATTTAATCTGCACCTAAGCATTTTGGCCAACAATGTGAGTGCTATTACACGCTCTCATATTAGTATCACTACTAAAATCAGCTTACAGAAAACAGTAGTCTTGAGCACATCCAACTCCATCGCTATGAAATCACTTCACTCTCCAATAATTTGTTTAAAGAAAACATTTCTGACATCTACATCACTACCCTAGTTCTACAAAACGGTAACTGGAATTCGCAAAATTAAATTCCCACATTTCGCCACAACTGCGCAGCGGACGGTGTGCAGCTTTATTACGTTAGATTTAATATCGTTTGATTTTCCATCGACTACCGATGTGCCTGATGAAAAAAGCATGAAATGATTTGAATTGTTACAGAAAATACTGGACAAAGAATACCGAATGAATTGCAAAACAGCTTTGATGATTTTTTTTATATTAAAGTTAAAAACTCTAATTTTAGCAAATTAGTGTTTTTACTACATTATACTCTAATGAAAGACATTTTTTATGGCTCTTTTGATTAGAAAAAAAAAGAAAAAGCTACAACATCTTATCCTAATCTTTCCCTCGTATTCTAGAAGTGTAACAGGTTTCCTACCGTTGTCCTAATTTACTTTGACGCAGCTGTTCTAACATCCTATTCTCATTGTCCTACATCTCATGCTTACATCTTTTTTAAACAAAAAATCATCTTTTCTAGGACTTATTTTCGTTTTCTTTCCCTACTCTTAATAAATGATATCAATATTACTTAGTAAGTTACAGACTGGTTAAAATTCACATTTCTTTTGGTACCAAAACATGTTTTTTCTTCTAGTTTTTATGGTGTAAAAAGCGCGTCTATTAAAGGCTTACGCGTGAATCATACAACAATGAGAGCATGAATATGCATGGTCACTAAAACCGGTTTATCTAATGCAAATGCGTAGATTTATATAAATCTGCACGGCTCACGGTCCATTATAAATGTTTGTACGGTGCACGACATAGTTTGTAATAGCCTAAGTTTGTCATTGTTAACTTCACGCGTCTTTAATAAGGTGTAAAGTACGACAATATGGTAGTACGCACTAAGTTCTTACTTGTTCTTATGAATGAATGAAGAAATGCTGAATAATAATATCACAAAGAAAAATTTGTTTTTTTATCGCTTTGCAAAGGTTTCAAATTCTGCATTGCGCTATTTTTTTAAGTCTTTAAAAAAGAGAATCACGTGACTCAAATCGTTTGACTGATTAAATCATTAAAAAATACGATACATTTACAGATTAAACCAGAGCAATTACTCAAACGGTTAAAATAAATTGGGCACCGCGAAATCGGGGTAAAAATAAAAGATACTTTAAACAACTTTGTTATTCTTTTGTCTTCAGTAAAAATTGAAATTAATGTACCTGAATCCATTCGTCTGGTTTTTAACTGAGTTATTATATCACAAGTAGTGTCTCAGATACGCTGGTCTGTAATCAATCAATGACAGTTTTTTTTTTATTTTTAGATACCATTAATTTTCTCACTGAGAAAGGTTCCATAAATCAAATTTTATGAAATTTTGAATCTCAATCGACTGCGGTCATAAATGGCGATCAGATGTTAGTAATCAGTGGTTTCTAAAATGTTGTCGTCTGTATTTGTAGGCTTCTAATAAAGAATTTCGGTTATCATAAGTTATAAAGCGTTATTTGTAGTCATCCATTCTCTTACAACAGTTAAAATAACAGACATCAAGGATACAAGATTTTCTTTCTCAGTGATGAATGAATTCGTCATTCTAAAGCCTTTCACTACAAAGAAAAGGAAGCATTTCCTATTTTTCATTTTCAATTACATGTTTAGGTTCGTTCTTCAGTTTATGTCTGCTGACTTCAGTTTAGGTTTCAGGGGGGTACAGCAAAAAAACTACTTTAATTAATCTATGAAACGATCAATAGCACCGTCATCTCCACAGCAACGTAATTAATTGCCGTGTAAATACTTTCCTTAGCTGTGAACTATCCTAATTGAGTTATTACTACACTTTCCTTGTTTCATGTCAAAAGAAAAACTATTTCCTACATTCTCACGATCCAACGTTAATTCATTGTTTATCTGTTTTCTGTAACAATGCTTGTGTTGTTCAAACATTCGTTAATTACTGATTGTATCTACAAAGTCATTATTTTACGTTTCGCCCGAGGATGTTTCCTGACCTAAATACTAAGGATACAAATACGGGTCTTGATTTAACGGTAAATAGAGCTGATTTAAGCTTTCAAGAGATTGGAGCTGTTTAATGTTTGTGTAAGTTTGAGCTAAGATTTTGATACCTTGTTATCTCGTAGCTGTACGGATACGGATGCAAATATTATATATCAATTATTGGCGTTTCATTTAAATCTTAGGTAGGCAAATATATTTTGACAAAATGAAATCATCTAACCAATTGGTCTACCAAAAAAGGCATTGCAAACAGCTCTATTCATTAGAAACAGTTTTGTATTTTGCCAGCAGCCGTGATGTCTAAGATACTTTCTTAAATTTCCGCCCCACAAAACTGATTACAACTTCAGCTCCTCTTCTCAACATTTAACTAAATGTAGGTACAGGACATTTAGCTAAGTTCAAATTGGTTCCTGTTTCAAGATTCTTCTACCCGGTCAAAATTGTCTTCATATCAAATACAGTGCTAGTAATAAAAATATAGCTCATATTCAATAATGTCTACTTTAGCCATTTCGAAACAAATGACGACAAGGAACGGAGACATTAGGTGTGTAACAAAAGACAATCACTACAAATTGCCACCATTACGAATTTTAGTTGATACCGCTAAAATCTTTAGCATTGAAAATAACTATCATTTTGACCTGTCTCAGCTCACGTCTATCGTACAAAGGGCCATTATTCCGGAGACTGCTCAATATTTTTAGGAAGCAACGCTTGCAGGTTTACTTCCGCAAGCTGTCAATATATCAAGGTGGGTAACACCGCTCCGCTGCACTTAAGAACTTTGTTCCGAGTTCCGAATTCGACGAAAATGAAATATGAATTATGAATGGCGTTAAGCTTTTCACTCGTAGTATTAAAATAGTGGACCGGGTACTTTAACTTTCTTCTTGTAACAATATTGTCGGAGAAGACGGAGACTTTATAAGGCGTCGGTAGTCAGTCAGTCTTAAAACTGAACATTGAATGTATAAAATGCTACCATTCTAAACGATTCAATTTATTGTTCTTCAATAATTTCGGAAAATCAAGTTAAGTTAGAAACACCACACTGCGCTCCATTACCAAAGTAATGGATGTCGGGCAGAAGACTGCCAAACTTAAATGGGAGTGGGCTGGTCACGTAGCGCGAATGCAGCCTGACCGATGGGCAAAGATCGTCACCCACTGGACGCCGGAGCAAGGACATCGTCGTCGAGGTCGTCCGCGGCGAAGGTGGTGTGATGATCTTGTCAGATATGCAGGTCGCACGTGGCCAGAAATCGCAAAAGACAGGGAGGTTTGGAAGGAGAAAGGGGAGGCCTTTGCCCAGCAGTGGGATCTTATTTAGGCTATTAAAAAAAAAAAAAATAATTTCGGAAAATCTGTAAGAATTTGTACTGATCTTATTCAAAAACCAACACAAAGAAAATCTGTATTATTATTTTCTTTTTATGAAATCGCAATAATCACATTGTAACTACACTCAAATGACCTCATAAAATCCGAAAACAAAAACTTTCAAGGTTTCTTCGACAAGTTAGAACGCAATTATATTTGTTGGACAAACTGCGGGGAAGTTATATTCGACGTCGCGACGAACACTTAATAAGAATTATGTTTACTTCCTTCTTCAAGACGTTTTGATCTTATCGTTGTTTGTTCTGTTGTATGGCACAATCTTTTCGGTTTATCGTCTAGAAATTACATTTGATCATAAACAGTACTTTTTTATTTATTTACGTTGTTAAATTAATTGATGACACGTAAGAAAAAAAATGGACAAGAGTTTTGGAAGATAACATAGAAAACACATAATTTAACTATACAAAGTAAGAATGATTTGAAATCCTCTTCCCTATGTAAACAATTTTACAGCGTACATAAAAATCAACACAATATTTTAAGCGACACTATAAACTCAACGTTTTAACTACCTATGTCAAGTAAAAATAACATTTAAAAGGAGGTTCCTATTTCCGCCGCTGGAGTTGCAGGAAATTAGAATGCCTATTTGAATTGTTCCGCCGGTGGAGTTGTGACACAAGATTCCGCACTATCCCTGTACTACGAACTTTATTAATGGAACTGTTGCTGCTGTAAAAGTGAGACGAAGCGTTATACGCGTAGCGGCATCTCTCTTCCACAACGTCATAATTACTATTTCAAAACCTCATAGTAAGGGCACTGTGCTAATTTCTTCACACAGACGAACATGTTTTACCAATGTTCAATAATAGACCCGACTTTAAAACTAACTTTTGGGTCGGTTTGAAAAGGCATTCCTTCGTCAGACTGCAGAATTGGTGAACATGTCTAAATTTAATTGACATACTCTTTAGTAATTTAACCGTTTTAGACAAGTTCTAGTGGAAATATCAATAAGTTAAATAAATCTTATAGATATTATTAACCTACGGATATGTCTTAATATCAACGGTTCAATAATATGAATTAATTATGATGCACATTATGCATATTATTTAAGGACAACAGTCACGTATCGTTAACATTAATGAGCTCTACTGTTATATTGGCAAAAAAACTTCAGAGTATTTCAACTTGCCATGTAGTACCTACTTAGTTGCAAAAACTACGCAGAAAAATGCTACATCAAATACAAAATATTATATTTTAAATAACTCCTAAATGAAAATCCAATACCCGATAATTCTCTGAGACATAACTTTCATTAGACCAATCGGAATACGAATATCCTTTGTTCTTTGAACTCGTATGCAGTAAGTAAAATTCTCAGATTAAAAAAAGGTTTTACAAAAACGATATGCGATATTACATGGCTATGAATTCGCATTGCTATACGAGAAATAAAGGTTCCCGGGTCCTGCAGCTTGAATATTTTTGACATTTTCATTGAAAGGAATGAAGTTACTCTTTGCTTTATTTTGCTTTCGCGATTCCTTTGTTTGAAAATTCCAATATTCGACAGAACAGTATTGAGTGTTTCGTTGAAATTGATAATGTACGTGCACAGTACAGTGGCTCTAAAGTGGTCGTTTCGCTGAATCAGATTATGAATTCAGAGAGCGAATTGTTATTTTACCTCTCGAATTTCAATAACGATTTTAGTGTTTGTATGTTCTGTATATTAACAACCACTTTTGACAGTATTTTCTTAATAATCATTAGTAAAATGAGACGTTTTGAATTAAATAGACTTGCAAAGATCCAGAAATATGATTCGGCAAAACAACGATTTATTCGTAAGAGTCGCGTAACTTTAAGCTGAGATACGAGAAGTAAACTGTGGAATGATACCTCGTTACTACGGGGAACTGTAGCGTAATAACAAGATATCAAGTTACACCGTCAGCGGCACGTAAATTGCTCTATTTACGCCAAAGCGCCATTAATGCGTTATCGTTTCGGTGTATGATGCCACCACAACTATTTCATTGGAGCTATACAAGTTTAGTAGAAATAATTAGCTAACATTTACTTTAGGTTTACATTAGGAAGAAGGTTAATTACGACAGGAACTCGCTTCGTGTGTCATGTTATTGGCTGTTTTTCGACGATTACTCTTTTTATCTTTCTACACCCACTTTGTGACACGTATGATACCTACGTTGTTTTACAAGACCATCTAGTTTGGAGCGACATTGTCAATATTGACCAAGTCCCTTTAAACAAAGATATAAAAAAGTCCATCCAGTTCAGTCAGTCAAGAAAGTACTTTATACAGTTAAATTAATAATTATGCTATTTTAAAATAATGTCTGTTCATTTCAAAAAAACCTTTATAAATAAACCCCTAATATAATGTAAATTTCGTACAGCGGATTAAATATTATTTAATACGAAAAAAAAACCGTCTACTAAGCTACGGTTCATCAAGTTGGGACGAACTTGCAAAATGTAATTATAATTTTATCACCGTCGACAAAAAACGTGGAGGAAAAGTTTACTTGGACGGACTTCGTTTAAAAACTCGTCAGTTACGAACCAATTAACAAAAAAAAAATGTACACACATTTTTTCGAGCGTGATCTCAGAAACTTGTGATGCTGCCCGAAGCTGTCTTACAATTAACAAGTCTCGGATTCTACTTTGTTAACTAACACCTACTTCAAATTACAATTGGATTGATCCTCACGGCGTCTTTGACTCGAACTTGAAATCTGTTTACAAAGTCATCACGAATATTCTTTGTGAATATACTTATTTTGTTCTTCTGTTTGTGACATAAAGTCGTATGATGTGATAAAGTCTAAATAATCTAGGTATTAAACTTGTAAAGAGGCTTTTGATAAAATGTACCTAGCTTTCAAGATTTTCTATTTAAGTGTTCGATATAATAATATATCTATTCGTAGTTGAAATTGGAATGTCAGTTGAATTTACAATAAAAAATGTCAGTTCATATCCGGTATTTTCAAAAAACGACAGATATTCAACATTAAAAACCATTCGTCCATTTTAACAACTGAGTAAATTGATGTTAAAACATTAAAATTTCAATTTATTTTTCTTTGTTTCAGATGCTGCAACTGACAATACCGAAGGGGAATTTTGAAATATATTTTAAGCAAAATGTAAGTTTAATTTAACGTTTTATTTTAATGTAACGTTTGTTTACAGTACTCCGTTAACCACAGCGTTACGCAAATCAATGTGCTCCCAATTAACATTTGTTTAATGTTGCAGTATCCGCGGTTCGGTGTGGTTTCTGATAATCACGAAACACACTGTGATTGGCATTCACAAAGAACATTCCAAATTTTCGACAAAAGTTTCATTTTACATTTTTTTTTTAGAAATACACGTTCTATTGTTTGTTTGCTTTGTATTCAAATCAATCGGCAACAAAAGTTTGTTAAGCTTACAAAGGTTCAGTTTTATGGAAATATAAAACTGAATTTACAAACCATTTTGAAATAGAAGTAATAGCTTTAACGGTACCCTCATCAAATATAGGAACTACAGTATTACGGTAAGGTTCCAAATATAATTGATATTAAAAACAGGTGAGTACTAAATATATAGTTGTACTGTTTATAGCATAAACATAAATAGAAATATAAACAATCAAAAGGTGACTTTATTTGAACAAAGAATGAAAAAATAAACCTTTTCTAAGCGCTTGCTTAATCTAGTAGTAGTAGTAGCTATAAGATATTAATTTAAGTAGTAAGCATTACACTGATAAGGAAGAATTACAAAAGGCGCTAGTAAGTACTGTCACACTAAATAGCACATAATTTACAGAATATAAAAAAAAATACATTCCCTTATAAGTATAGGACAAAAACTTGTAACCATCTTACAAACTTCTATCTCCACGTAGTCATTAGGGCGAATAAATTAGCATAAAATTCAATTAACTCCTTACTTAGTGCAAAATCGTTTAAGAAACTCGACGCCACATCCAAGGCTTGGGAAGAACAAACAAAAACTACGAAGGTACGCAGTTAAAGACTTCTATTGGAGTTGCTAATTAAGTGGTTTGTACCACCTGAGTTTCTTAGCGGATTGAAGACTGCGATTAAAATGGAAGATAGTACCTACTCACTCATTTGAAAGAGGGATTTTTTTAAGCAAGTATGTTTTAATAAAACTTTAATGAATTATTTTGTGTCTATCGATGGTTATGATTTGACTACACCCACCCCCTATCATTCATCCATCATTCCGTTGCAATCTTCCATATCAGTATTTCTTTTCTAAACTAAACATAGTTACCTCATGGATTTTTCCCATTATGATTCCTAAAATACCAGTACTAGTAATAAATTTTGTATTATTGTGAACTTTTCAGAATTATCAAGCAATATTGAAAAAACAACCCAATTCTTCTAAACGTCAGTTGAACTCTTATTACATTCGAAAAACAACAGGGTATAAGGCTTCCAACAAACCACCTACAATTTATCCGATTTCAAATAAACAACGAGTGTTATTACAGCAATAAATAAAACGCTCCAATCGTCACTCGGGATTATTTACGAGAAAAACACGTAATCTTGTAGCAACGATGTCTTAAAACCAATAAACGGTGCAATAAACAATAAAAGCAATGTTCTTATGCAATAAACATTTTGTTTTCCACTTTAACGGCCTCATCGCGACATGATGTGTCGTTATGCCGATGTTTTACTCTTTCAACTGTCCTTTATGAGATATCAAACTAGTCGAGTATAGTTGCTAGTAGCTATTATGTGCCTGTAACGTCTTTTATGACGTAGCCTGCAAGTACAGGAATACAGTTGTATCTACAAATGTTCAATGAAGTAAAAGTTGATCTTAGCTTTTGTTTTCGAATAGATAGTTCTACACAGACGAGTACCTACTGACTTATCACCGATAGGTACAATTTTTAGGACCAACGCTTGTACTTTCTTAAAATTACTGTCTTACTTTACACTTTTGTACGTTCTTGCCATACAAAAAACATAACTACATTATTCCTTCTCGTATAAAACGGCATAATTCTTGTTACTACGGTTCCTGGAAGTTTTCCTTCAATATGGGTAGTGTATTGCGCGTTATATTGAAATTAATGGTCGAGTGTGAAGTCTATGTAGATGTCTAACCCTTTTCCGTCCGTCAGTTTTACGACCTACGTAAAACAGCTCCCACATATTTCTTATTAGATACCTATATTTCTCTAAGGCTTAGGTTTTGCGTCAACCATAAAGATTGTTGTTGGATATGTTATACTAAGTTATTTGTAATCATATATTTTGAAATGTGTTGTCATACTTGAGGCCAACATCTCGGAGAGAGTATCGAGTAACATCGCTGTGAAAATAAGCTGTCAAACTACACGACGTAAAGCTACGTATTCCTTCCAAAACTACGACAATCGTAGGCCTTCTCATAAAATACCAGGAATACGAAAATAATACTTATATTACACCTTCAATGTAAACACTAATTGACATTTAAATGTTTTATTCGTTTTACAACTTAATACCTCAGTTCCTTGTAAATCCGTTTACAAAAGCACTTACCGTAATCAAGCAACTCAGAAATCTGGATAGAATTAATTGAGATGGCGAAATGAATGTTTCAAGTTCCCTCTAAATACTTTTAACCAACCGTTTCTGACCTCTTTGTACCCAAACCTTCGCAAACTTTGCTACAATCTCATTTCGTTTATCATTCATTAGTCCTCGTTATCTCTTTTCTTATTTTAATGAATATTTAAATTTGTTTCATTGATTTTTGTAACTGAAACCTCTTTAAACAAACTTAAAGCGACCTTTCTTTAAGTACACAACTTTTAGGAAACATTTGCATAGGATGTTATTTGTTTGGCAAAAGGGACAATGTTGATCATGGCTGTCTTTTCATGGTTAGGAAGGCTCCGCATTGTGTGGTTGCGATACATCTTATATCAAAATTGGTTTTATTTAAAATACTTTCGAATAATCAATTTAACCATTTAATTATAAACTGATGTTCCATCGAGTACTGACGTACCGGATAAAATTAAACAAATGAATTGCTACAGTTCAGAATACGCGGGCTTAATAAAATGTATTAACGACAATGCAACACAAATACCGATAATTCTGTCGGTATGCGAGCGGGCCCAATATAGCAGAGATTTTTGATCAATAACACGGCCATATTTCATTTCCATAAGCAGCTTTATTAAAATACCGTCTACATATTCTACATAACATACGTTTTATAAACAAGGCAAATGTATATCGAATATTGTGATATCAAAAGCTGTTAACAATTTCGATAATCATTGCTATTCCATATTGAAATCTGTTTGATTGCATTGTGCGTTTTGTCTATCAGATTTTCAACGCATAAAATGCGAACTCTAAATTATTTCAGTTCGACAAATTGTTTAAAGTTATTGTTATGAAAAGCTTTTGTATTTTTGGATTTAAATGAAGTATACAGCTAAAAAAGCGCTTGTTTGTTGATTGAATCAGCGTATTTTGTATTTGCAGTAGGTCTTAAAAACAAAAGAAAATTCTGCTTCGATCAAAGTACTAAGAAGTTAACGTCAATATAGCACTGAGTGAGATCAGGTGTTGGCTTTCAGTTCTCAACTCATTTCTCGTGAACACTACTACTGGATCAGCTTAAAACTTAAAAAAAAGCAATTTCCTTAAATAAAAATGTAATGTAATGTAAACCAATTGAAAATCTACAAATTTATAGTTGAACATTTTGTTTAAAATGAGAGTCATTAAAGAAGGTTGTATACCTAGCGAATTAAATAAGGGTCGGAAATTTTAAAATAAATCCAAACTACAAAGATAACAATTCATTTGAAACCCACAAATGTGAAGTATTTAAAGCGTCTATCTGTCTGCTTACACCCGTTTATTATCATCGAGTCGTAAAGGAAAATTGTCCCGTGGGTTTTAAAGCCCATTTTATTCGTCCGACCCGGAAAAGTGGTTTTAGATACGTTTTATGTGTTAAGTTCCTGACACAGATTGTTTTGTTTTGGGATTTGGGACAAGTCATTATGTGTTGACAGTAAAATGTTTAACATTGTGGTTCAAGAGACAGACGTTCGTGGAGACTTTTTGTTTAAGTACACATTCTTACTTTTGCTGATATTACAACTAATGTGAAAATGGATAATTTATTTTGTATTTAAATGATGATCTAATCCAACATAATAATATTGTAAGCCAAAACTATGGGACTAAGCTGAGATACAATAACTAAATAACAACAAAAAGACGATAAAACAATTTATATCAAACATTATCACGGCAATAATATTTTCAAAGAGAAGAGAAGGTTAGTTAGCTAAAATATGGGTACTGTAATTCTCATACCACCTTGTTGAGTTTAGTCAACAGAAATTATGTTGATGTATAAGATTTCACATCATTAGTCACCGTCCTGTAACTAATACAGACTGGCCTCTCCGTAGCAAGCTGTAATCACATTAGCCTTGTCTTGTAATGATTAACGTGCCCCAAGTAACATTACTTAATACGTTAACACACCTACATAACAATAAAACAATCCTTCGTAATTCCGTCTTTTTTCTACGATTTATGCACAGTATACGTGATCCCTTTTCTTTTTCAAACACTATTTTGTTTATCGTCGTATTATTCACGTATCTGTTGGTGCTTAAAAAAAAAACTGCTGTGGTTGTAACAAACAACCATATGCTTAAGTTTTTTCTCTTCTATGACAAAATAATAACCATACCTACATTGTAATTTACTCTGTCAACACTTTCTAGGACCAAAACACCACCAAAAAAAAAACAAAAACACTGCTTATGATAATCCCGTAAGGACGACGCCCCCAAATTTTTTAACTCACTTTTTAACAACTTCATTATCTAAGTAACTTTACCTAAAAGCCACTAACAGCCATCAATTTCAATTTCCAGAATAAAACTTTCAATTCAATTTTCTTAATCCCGTACATCATTAGGGATGTTCTCAATACTCTTGGAACAGGTAACTAACCAATAGAACTGAATATTCTGAATACGGTATCCACAAACTAGGATTTATTCGATACTCATATTACCGAAGTTAGAAATTCAAAATTGGGGTTTACCTGGCATCAAGTTTTAACAAGGGCTATCTGCGAACTCGATAGTTGGGAACTACGTATCGAACAAATACTGTTATTAGGTTGAATATAATGATGGAGTTGAGTGGTACTATGCACGTGGATGCCGCGCTTCAGATATTTAGGACGTAGGTACAATTTGTTGTAAGGTTTTTAGTATCCGGTTACTGTTGTTTGAGTTAAGAATTTATTTATTAAAAAACTAGCTGATCCCGCTCCTTAACTGCGTGTAGTTTAACGAAAAAGTTAATTAGTTTATTCCATATTACATCAGATACCTACCTACCTATTACAAAAGTGCCATCAAAACCGGTCCAGCTCTTATAGAGAATAGCGGAAACAAACAAGCAGACTGAGAAAAATGTTATGTTGATGTACTTAATGTATAATTATAATATATTTATATGCATGTGCAAAACGGTTGTTTCAAAATTACAAACAGAACCTCCAATTTTATTTATATGTATGGATTATTTTACAAGGCAATGTAAACTGTAATTACGTTTACAGTTTCATCAAACCTTTTAGCTATTACTAGTGAGTCTGTTTTATCTGGTATTAACGTAAAACGTTTCCCGCTTCTTAAAAGCACTTAAAAAAGTCAGTTATTCAAAATGTGCATAAAATATGTTTAATAAATAGTACGATCAAAAGAATTTGCTTAAAGCAGTAATGAGTATACGAATATGAGAACCTGACATAATGGCCAATTACTATCATCACATAATTTTCCTTTGCTTTTATTCTAAAGCCATGTTACTTAATCCGTACTGTCCAATATGTGATTTAACAAAAGAGGAACAAAAGCTTCAATTTCCGATATCCGTATATCAAATAATGAGTACCGGATGCTAACACACTAGATAATCACAATGAAGGCACCCTGAAACACGGATAACAAAGCATGTCCAATATTCGACGGCCAGACGCGTAACACAATACATCAAATACTGAATGAAGTCCCGAATCGGCTAACGAGAAGAATTAAATTGCATTCACCATACATCGTCGACGCTCCCTTGTTAACGAACAATTTAAAAGTGTTCCCAAAGTTCAACAGCTAACGAAACAATTTTAATGTACCGTCAAATTAGTTGAATTAAATTTCGTTTTACGTGAATATAAGTTTGTTTGAGCTTGACAGAACATTTCGAAACACGAAAGTTGTTTGTGCGCTCAACGTTCAGTGTTGTTTGAAACTCTAATTTAGAAATTTTCCTGTGTACATGGAAATGGCTTTATCTACACACGTCTACACGTAATGATGATGTTACCAGGAAATCGAATCAGAGTACAAAAACTCAATACTAATGGACTGTTTCATGCCGAAATATGTCGTTACGAAGAGCGTTTATATTTGTGAAGGCCGAATAAAATTGTATAGAGAGGGCCGGAGGCAGACAGCCGCTACCCGCGAGCAATGGGACGCACGCAACAAAATTAATTTAAAACTTTGCCGTCTCCATCAATCAAAAACCAATCTAAATTGAACAACATTCCCGTTTGTTCATGGACTATTTTCTAAAAACGTTAAGGACTTAAAAACACTTGAGTGAATACTATTATTCTGCTATTAAGAACAAGCAAATAAACTGCCTTTATGAATGCCAAGGGAGGTTGCACTAATAATGAAACCCGTCTACCTGAAAATTAATTGAGAAAATTCCTCGGTAGGAAAATATACAATTGGTAGCTCTGTATGAAACACGTTGCTAAGCCCTCTTTTGCTGGGATTAATGTTTCCACTTCAAACTGCTAGCGTTTGCAATTGGGGAGGAACGTGCAAAACTTATTTTAATAGGAGGGATTATTATTGCTTGCTAACGCTTAGATCAAAGCAAATTCTGCACAAGTTGAATTATTTATTTTTATATAAATGTCTGCTTTAACATAACAATAAATACTTTAAATCTGATTTTTTTATAAAGGCTTTACTGTGATTAGCAGCATTATGATAAATATAAATGAAATCGAAAAAATCTATTACGGCACAAAATGTGAAAACAAGAACATTAAAATTAGCATCATTTATTTATTACGCAAAATATTAAAAAAAAAGAAGTTCGCTGGCACATGAACCCAGTATTTTTTTTAGAATAGACACATTTTTGTGTAAATTTTTAAAGCAACAAGTCTCGAAAGCCTCAGAAATTAAATTAACGCTATTTCCCACGAGTTTGCACTAAGTAAGGTTTTTCTTTTTCGTCTAAATCGTCTAGCTACTACTAGCGCCATCTCTGCCCTAATGACGTAAACGCTGACGAAGGCAAAGCTATGTAAAGCTAGGATCGAAGCTACCGCCATCTACAATTTTTGCTGAGCACTACCTCGGAAAAACTCCGCACGTGATAGCACGGGTGGGAAAATTGCTCGGAAAACTGACACTGTGTGTCGCTGTCTACCTGTCACTAAGCTTACAAAATTTTGTCATATCCAGAGCAATATTGTGACCTGTCATATCGTAACACATCCCTTAATTGTGTACTTTATGACACCGAACACGTATTCTCCATTTATACTTTACATAATTAAGGAGATACGATGTCTGTTTCATTGTTTATGTCGAAAGTTGGTATATTTAGTACGCACTCACGTATGTTTACTGTATACGCATATCGTTTGATCCGTTTGTTTTTGCTTATTAAAAAAATACTTTGAATAAGTTAGGTAGTGTATAAGCGCACTTTCTCTACGCAATTAGCTAATATAAGAAAGTTAATTTTAAGCTTCGTAAATAAGTTCTAAACAAGTAAGTTAAACACTAATCATAGATATGTACTATGTAGGTATAATACAATATTACATCCACACACACTCTTACCAACACAGACTGTCAAACTATTTTTAATTTCTCACAAGTTTCGATTTCAGCAAGGGTGGCATCATACCGCTAATACTACTAACCTGTTTATGTATACTATTGTTTCAGATGTACAAAGTGTTTGATGTGATATTGTGTATGGAAATTACCCTCAGTTAGCGCCCTGATCCAATGACCCGGCTTTCGACATGCCTCAGTCCCCCTCACCTCGTCTGCGCCATTACAGGTCCCTGGAAACCACGCATGGTTATGTAACCAAGCATGAAAACGTTTGAACCAAGCATGGAATCATGAGCATCAACAATCATCCGCAATACACATGTATGAACCTCGCATGATACGTAATACCAATATCTGCTTATGGCTTAGGACAGCTGCCGCTCTACAAACCATTGTTTTGCGAACCAAGCGAGTGAACGCATCGATTAAAACAATACACTTTTGAATTTTTTTCGTGAAACAAAATTAGGAATAGCACTTTAAAATTCAGAAATTGATCACATTCAACGCCTCGCTGCACGCTTTTTTTTGCTTTCAAACGTCTGTTTTGCAGCACAGTACCCGCTGGCAAATACCATCTCCTTTTTTCTTCTTTCACATGTCTCTCCGTCCATTCGATTTTCTCGACCAGCAATGCGACACATGTGCATTCGATTATCCTCTTAACGATTTTACATTAGCCTGGTAAAATCAGTAACGAAATAAAAAAAAATAGCAAATTAGAGAGATCTCTATCTGTTTGGTGAGTATTTGGAGCCAATCTATAATTTCCGAATATATCACACAAACAGTCAAATAGCAAACGTTCAATAAAAGTTATATTCAAGAAATCTTTCTTTAGTTTGTTTCCATTTTGCGAACAATTCATATTTCAAACACCAATCGTGAAGCTTAAGCAAGCTTTTATTAAATATTTATTATGTTTACCAAATTATGCTTCTAGACAATTATGGTGCTTCTACGCTTAATAATGCTCTGCATAGCTAAGGTTTCCTAGATATATAATAACTAAAAGAGCCACCAAAAAGTATACAATATTCTTTTTTTAATTAAACTACGTTTTTCTATCTAGCTTCTAACTTTATTTAAATTTATTCTACATTATAATTCCAATACTTTTTTTAAGTCTATTCGATCTGCACTTTTCTCAAAACACTCCTTCATGACGAACACTCATAAACAAAACACAATATCATTAATATAATAGAAATATAATCATAATAAATTAGTAGAACTAAGGTTAATTAAATTTAAGCACCGTAGTTTAGATGTAGGTAGGAAGCTTTAAATTTATATAAATAATATTATAAATAGCATTAACTAATAGAACAACATCCTTTTTACGAGGTAATGTAAGTTAAGAACACCTAAAATTTTTACCAGCAATTTAAGCGCTGGTAACAACCACAAGCTAAATATTTCCATATTGATTTTCATCTGGTAAAAGTTCTAGTCTTAGTTAGTAGATACTTAAATTAGTTAATAGTTTAAATAGTATTTAGGGTATCATGTTATTTATGTAAATAAGTATATACCTTCATAAGAAAAACACACTTCTTCTGATAATTCAATATCCGACATGACAGCGATGAAACATGAATCTTCAAGTGTTCATTCCCATGTACTGAGTTATCTATTACAAGGTACTTTAAGTTTAAGAGTAAATTGGATGCCATTGTCGAGAGATTTCAAACCGACTGAGCACATTCCCTGTTTCCACTTCAATAATATGAACACCGCGCTGCGATCTTCAGTCCCACCAAAGGAAGTTCGCTCATCCGAATAGCCGGCAGATAGGCTTTATCAAAACATCATGCGTTGACTGACTGTGTCGCAACAAAGACAATCATAACATCACTATCTAGCGATAGGCGAACAAAACAGGCACATGCCTCCAAGGCCGCCGATACAAACAATCTCGTTTCCAATAAATTGAATTATAAAGCTTTTTGTGTAATTTAAGCGTCCTTGAATTATCTAATATCATAAAGAAAGTGCCCGTTTGTCGATGATAATCAATACAATTATAATCCGACAACAATATTATAGTATCGCATCAATTGCTTATTGATAATGTAATACACGTCGACTGGGGGAGTGGTTATTACTTAATATCGGTAGTTCGGTTATCAGGCCGGTGATGCGAGCACAAGGGCGCGATATGTCGCTTCACGCTTATTCGCACCGACTACCGGGTAGACGCACCTCCGCCATGTATCGTGGTATCAATTTTCGGAATAATAAATCGTTAGTTTGATAGAAAATCATTATTATTTTAGTTTTTCGTGATTCTAACAGTGTTTTTGTTTTTGGCAGGACTATGACCGCAATATGTTTCGTTTGCAACCTACCAATATTGTCTCATCAAGTGGGACTGGTTTGGGCTGGCGGCAACGGTTGGGACGAGCTTACCAGATCCACCTTAGAAGAATCTACTCTGAGACAGAGACTTGGCAGTCGAAGGGACTCAGCCGCGCAAGTGTCTTGTCTTTCGCCGCCAGAACCCGACGTAGAAAATCAACCCAGAGGTACGTGCAAAAGAAACTGTGAACACAATAGTATTTTCAAACCCATAAATCGAACATGTGTTTAAAATGAATATCATGTAGGTGGACCCCGTCGCCGCCGCTCCTCTTTGGCTCAATTGACCGACATCCTCCGCGAGTGGGGCGGTGGTGGCAGCGCTCCTCGCCGGCAGCGCGCTCCGCTCTCCCGGCGCGAGACGCTGGCGGACCTCGCGCGCTCCCTGCCCTGGGCGCGCCACGAACCTCCGCCGCGTCGTCGACGAGACTCTTCTGCCGACTCCGGCATTAAATCCATGGCCTCTAAGCGCCGCGACTCTAAAGCGGCACCTCAAGATTTTCGATCTGATTTTCCTACCTGGGATCGAAAAGATTCTACCACCATTATGCCGTCAAGAGAAAGACGTATTAAAAGACGAGGCTCTGGCGACGAAAACAAAGAACGCAGGGATTCCGTAGATGGTCATCGTCATCGGCGTGATTCTGTCGCAGCACCACCGCGTATCGTAGCAACGCATAGAAAAAGGCGCGCTTCACCACCTACTCCAGCACCGCCATCATTTGTCGATGCGTCCTCTGATCCTGGACCATCATCACACATGCCATCAGTTACAGTTGTTGCTATTCATGAACCAAGTCGATCTGACGGAGAATGTCAATCCAGTCAACCAATGACAATGCCTACTATTATTACTTCTGCTGTGACACCCTCACCTACATCACCTACACCTCCGAATTCGAATGCGACCCAAACTGTGCAGACCTCCACGCAATCAGCTCAAGCAACTCCTGGAGGTCGCTCACCACCTAATTTAGGAGGTCGTCGAGACTCCACCACCCAATGTGGTCGTGCTCGAAGAGATTCTCGGGCTGCTGCTAGTCCAGAAAGAAGACTGGGTAGGTTACAACGCCAAGCTACTGCTTTTGATGATCCTATAGGACCGCCTGGTACAAGGCGACGGGATTCAGGGCCATCATTGGGACCTGATGATGAAGGAAGAGCTAGACGTGATTCTTTAAGCCCTGACTCAGCAGTTAGACCGAGGCGAGAACGCTCTCAACTAAGTCCAGACCGGTCTGGTGGAGGAGAATTAAGTCCATCAGCAGCAAGACGTAGAAGCCGACTGAGAAGGCAAGCTTCATGCGCCAGGATGGGCAGAGCTCGAAGCCCAGAATCCAGTTCATGCTCAAGTAGAGATCCGAGCCCTTGCGCGCGACCGCCTGAAAGAACAATGATTCGAAGGCAATCAACAACTGAAGAAATATTGATAGCCCGTGGTTTTCGCCGGCAGTCAACTACAGAAGAGATGATTCGATGTCGTAATTTCCGACGACAAAGTTCACAAAGTGATGACGCGTGCATGCGAGCTCGCGGCCGTCGTGACTCCTCAACGCAAATACTAGATGGCACTATTGGGACCATGACCGTTGAGACAACCAGCACCTTTTTTGACTCCAGTACACAAACTGGTAAGTTTGAAATACTATTTTTATTTATTTTAAACTTTCAAAAACATCCTCCAACATTAAGTGTTCCGTACGTACATGTAGTCAGTGGAGTAAACTATTAATTTTATTACTTTGTTTATTTCTAATTTTTTTACCAAAACAATAAACAGAAAGCTTTATTAAGTCAAAACAATAACTCAATATTATATCAATCAAATGATAGGCATTTTACATACATATTTATTGTCACGCCACTGAGTGTCAAATGAAATCTAATTACAACAATTACCTACGCGCTAGTGCGATATGTTTCTCTTTTATTTTTCAAATAATTTCATTGCCATAGATACCACAACCTCAAAAATTCGTATCAAAACAAAAAAAAACATTCATAAACAAAATATAAACAACGCTTAATTTTTTGTAAATTTGTTCTGAACGGTATAACAGTTAATGCTCGCGAGTGACGAACAAGTTGTGCTAACACGTGCTGAAGAGCTCTTGCGAGTCATGAAAAGCATTACAACAACAAACTCAATCGCCCTACGAGCGCTACACTACTCACTGACAACAGCCATTGCTACGCTCAACCCCCGCCCCTTTTCAACAGCCAATCGATTCGCTCGCTGCTCACTCGTCTCTGTCTTACCGTACTGCTTTACCGACGGAAAAGAGAGGGTTGACGGGTGAAAACCCCTCTTTACCGAGGGAGTGGGGCCCGTATAGTGGCGCCACGGTGGGCCCAGCCGGTTTCGGCTGGCCACTTTAAACTGGCAGCGCGATCGCGCGGACCACGAGATGAGATGAACGCGAGCGATCGGCGCAGGCTCGCCCGCCCGCGCCCCGTCATCTGTTGCCGAATGCTGCCATGTTTACTAGAACGAAAGTGACGTGCCGTACACAACGAATAACCTCAAAAAACATAACATTGACAGCCTAAATTCGCGAAATAAATTTTGTGAGCAATTTTTAACGTAGACGTTACAACGAATCATGTTTTCCTGAAAAATACTAAAATAGACGTAATAGAAACTCGGTTTGTGTTATTAAATTATTTTTGGCGACTCCCTATTTGTACAAAATATATTTTTATGGTATGTTTTGATCTCGTGGCGTGGAGATAAATTCGTAAGAGAAGTTTCTTATCAAGGACCAGTGACATTTGTTTGGAAACAATATTTACAAGAGGACTAACTAGTTATAACCTATAAATAAGTGTACTGTAAATTAAAAACACCAAATAGTTATCGTATCGTAATAAATGTTAGCGTAAAATTAAAAATAGAAATATATTCTTCTTTATATATATTTGTAAAGCACAAAAAAACTTTTTTCGAAGTTTATTTACGAGTGTAATCATTAAGTCAACACGATATGGTGAGTACATAGTTGGATAAACATTTTTATATTGTTTGATTAAAAACTTTTATGTTCAGTAATCCTCAATTAGTTATATTTTTTGCGTATTATAAATAAAATCATTTTTTATTTCTATTTTAAGTGTTATTATTTTTACATTTTTTTTATTCAGATATAAATACAAATATATTAGTTACTTATAAGATAAAGGTACAAAATTTTATATACTACGAATCGAATATTTACGGCGTCCTACTTTCTTTTAGCAATCAAACTCAGTGTCCTTTGATAATTGTATGCCTCAATGAAAAACGACAAAGAGGGAAACCCCTTTGAAAATTGAGATAGCAAAGATATTGCGATGGGCTCTCCTGAACCGTACTCTCTCACTAATTCAATAGATCGAATGAACTCCAGTAACAATATGACTTTCAAAAGCGTGCTTTGCCTTCCCCCAATTGTTTTTCATTGCTTTCCGATCGCAAACAATGCCCCGTAAAACAAATGGAGCTAATTTTAAAACCTTTGAATGAGTTTGGGACTTCATTGTTTTAATGCATTAAAAAGCTGAAATTGGCTTATTATAATTATTTTATTTGTTTCACAAACCCCTAAAATGCTTACTTTTGTAGCTACTAGATTTATTGTTGTTCCAAGGAAACTAAAATTCAATTTATTTTTCCCAAGTTTTGACTATTTTTAAGAAATGCCAATTGTCTTGTAGTCTCTTCATTTCGACCGTCGTGTATTCCTTCTTAAAAATACATGATACCGTTTTCTCAGACCACTTTTCCTTTTTTTTGGTGAATCTTTGTATTGCAACTAGTCCCTAAACTTGTGCGCTCCGTCTCCAAAAAGAGTCTTTATAGAAAAAAGTTGTCCCCGATTTCCTATTGGAAAAGCTTATTTAAAGGAATTAAATACTTAGCAGAGTAAATTGGGGATTGTTAGAAATGAATGACAAAAGGTTTGCGATCTACGAGTTTTATACAACTCTGCCTACCCTTGGGAAATCTAAGAGTGATGGCATACTTTCTTAGAATTTTATTTTCCTTCGCGGACGTAAAGAGCTTAACGATAAAATACAATCAGCATAAAAATCTTCGCTATAGCCAATACACGACGCCTCCTTATTTTAATAACGGCATCCATTATTACAACGACTGGCGAAAACGATAAACGCATGGAATATTGAAATAACATTGTTATGGAGTCTCGCAACATCAATATTATCGCTGCCATTATATACTTTCTCAGCTATAAAAAGATGATACTTATTTACCGTTGACTTTATTGCTTCTACTATGATCACATTAATTATGTTTTATTTCATATTCAATAATGAAATCGTATTCTTCGTTTTATTAGAAATTGTGCCATATTTTGAGAGAATTGTGCGTATTTATAAGTAGGACTACCTACTTAAAATGAGTTATTGATGCTTCTCATTTATTGCAAATGTAAAATTGCTTACGATCTGAAAGCGAGAAGCTTGTTAATATTAATTTTATCAATTTCAGTCCAATTATAATGTATCTCTGAACTGTTTTCTTGTCATACAAAGTTAAATTAAAATCTTGGACCATCAAAGAGGCACAAGTTATTGTCCAAGTTCAAAATCAATATTCACGTTAAGTACATTGACAAAGTTTTACGACTTTTATCTCGGCCGGGACCCATTTATCAAATTTGTACTGAAAGAAATACAATGAGCAGGTAACTATCTAAAATTCAGGCTCCGTACCTTGTTCAACTGTCAAATAGTTTAATCTGCGATCAATCTAAACTTTGTCGCAGGGAAATTGGTTTTTTGTAAAACGCGGAGCAAAAAAGAATCATTTGTCCCAATAAAGAACTGTCAGTTTCCTGTCTAAGTAACCTTTTTAAAAAGGAAAGACCCTTTTCATCGACTTTTTCTTGTCAGCACTGTCTATCTTTTATTGTAAGAGGAATAACGTTGATCAATAATGCATTTTGTTTGGAACTCTTGGGAGTCCGCTAAAAATACCTAAGTGGTTGTCACATGTTACGACAGGGGTCGTCAATAACTTGGACTTAAAATGTTAGTGTGTCTGGAATCTTGGCAAGTTTCCGAAACACATCACCGCGCCCCTTGGCTTGGCGCCAGCAGTGAAATTTTACTTTTACTTTTTAATAAATGGTTTTATAATTTTGCCATGCATTGCGAGTTTATGAGATACAACTTACCGTAGCTTAAAACCAAGTTTTGAAACTTATTTCATCATCACAAAAACCACAAAACCTACTAAATGATTTACAAAAAAGGCCATCTCAAAGAATGCGCTCGAAAAATATTAACAATAAAAATAAAATGTGTAGTTATCATTTTCTCGGTAGTTTACGCGTTTAATAAGCTTCCTTTCTCACCTGTATAACTAGATTAAAGTTCCGTCGCGTTAATAGTTTGAAAGCAAGCTAACTTAAATGCTATAATGGGTTTGTTCAACCCAAGCTATGATAATGTAAACATAATTATATCAGACACTCTGAGTGCGGAACCCTTTTAACTTAGAATAGACACTTGAAAGTTATCTGAAACATTTTTGCCTTACCTTGTTTTAACGTCGTTGTTATAACTGATCTATAGTTAAATTACATTTAATACACAAGTACATGAATTTCGATGACTTAATTCATTAAATTCAATAAAATAACATATCGTACTTGTGATTTCAAAGCACTTTTCCACTATCGTCATTGAAAAATTACACATGACAAATAGAAGTCTAATGTAAGGACTTTTAGTAATATATAATGAATGTTACAGAGCCATCACCGCTGTATGACAACAACCACTACCACGAGGAATGTCTCCGCTGCAACTCCTGCGGGCTGAACCTCACCGGGCCCAACCAGGTCAGTCAAACATCTTTGTATTTTTATTTATTTTTCCTATATTTTTATAACAACTTTCGTGAGAATTATTCATATTTAAGAGACATATAACGGTTTACTCACGCGTATTTATCGGGATAGCCCGACTAGTTTCGGACCCAACCGGAGTCCTTAATCATGAGCTGACGCGGCGGCGGGATCGCGAGTCGAACCTTATTTTTCCTAGCCTATAGAGTCCCAGTGTTGAGTAAAGGTTTCCCCCAGATCCTTCCATATCTTTCTGTTTTTCTGTTCTGGGCCACCTCGAACCAGCCCCCACGGTGTGCGTTCAAATCATCCCGCCACCGCTTTTTGGGCCGCTTTAAACATCTTTAGAACAAAAAAATCGCCATAGTTCTTCAACAGGGATGAAAGGATATTTTTGAGCATAGGAAAACATTTGACATAGTTTATTTTGTGCTTCAAAATCCATATCGAACAGACAAGACGTGTGCTTAATATTTTGGGATAAAAACTTTTCTTATGACATTACCAATGGCTTCTATGATTTATAATGATTGAAACCATATGAAAAATTTAAACATTATATTTTAAGCCAAAGATGTACCACGCAATTAATATAATAATCTCAATTATAATTGCTCTTTATTCGATTCTCTTGAAAACTATTGGGAATACATGAAAATAACGTTCCTAATAAATTGTTGGACTATAAAAAGTAAATTGCAAGTAAAAAGGCTTTGCTCTGCATTTTGAAACTTAATATAATTCTATCAAAGTTTTAAATGAGTTGCTTCATCTATTTTTTATTTAAACAATTCCCAGTGGTAAATAAGTTTCCATGAAACATTTCGCAAGATATTTGAGCTGTTTGTTAATTTATTAGAATTCGAATTCGTTGTAAGATACTTTGTATCAAATCTCCATTTAAACATTTTACAATTTGACCATTCTATTTTAGGAATTGTAATTAATGTGATTACTTTAAAACGGACTAGCACTTAATGTACAAAAAAAAACCTTTAAAATTTGAGGTCTAAAATCGTTTGTGTTTTGATATTTATGGTAGAATGAGTATTTAAAATAAAACATTTTAAGTAAAAAAACTTTTTAAGAAAAAGCTTTTATTTAAACGCTCTAAAAAGAAGAAAATAAAATATTCCTTTTGGATTATACTAACAACTCCTCATTATACACAATTTATATATATAATAATAAAAGCTTGTCGCTCGATTTACCACAAATTATTATGATATAAAGGAATGTTGATGGGTATGTAAACCTCGCGACAAGCTTTTATTATTATATATAAATTGTGTATAATGAGGAGTTGTTAGTATAATCCAAAAGGAATATTTTATTTTCTTCTTTTTAGAGCGTTTAAATAAAAGCTTTTTCTTAAAAAGTTTTTTTACTTAAAATGTTTTATTTTTTACTTTTTAGTTCCGCCACATTGGATTCAGAATGACGTCATATTCTTTTTCTAGTCACTCTTAACAAGCCCTTTCATTTGATACCCATATTGTAGAAGTAGACTAAAGGTAACTATTCCGCCATCCTGCATGGTCCGCCATATTGGATTCAGAATGACGTCATATTCTTTTTCTAGTCACTCTTAACAAGCCCTTTCATTTGATACCCATATTGTATAAGTGGATTAAATATAACTGTTCTGACATCTTGTATGATCCGCCATATTGAATTTAGAATGACGTCACATATCTTATCATATATTGTCATCTAAACAAAATGCGTCCACAAAATTTCAGCACAAACGGTTGAATATATCTACTTCAAAATTGAGTTCAAAGATTTCACCCGAACACACAAATATCCATACATTGCAAGTTAAATAAAAGCTTTTAAAAAAACAACAAATGTGTTTAATTTATCACAGATTTTTTTTATTGTAGCTTACTAATTCGAGTTGTTGACATTCGTTTCTTAGTGACATAGTCCCAGTCTGACATTATTGATTAACAATAACAAAAAGGCCACGAATTTCAAATAACCGTATTAAATGAATTAAGTACAATCAAAAAAAAAACAAACAAATATTTACAAGGAAAAGTACCAAATATAATGCAAAGAGTCCAGGCAAGTTCCAAAATTATGCAGATCAGGTTCTTCCCCGTACCTTGCTTCCGCCACATTATGGCAAAGTATTTGAATGTAAACCAAAGGATTTTCAACGCTTTGTGGACTGATAGGGTCTTCGAAGGTTAGAGAAAATGTAAATGTTTTATGCCTTTCTGAAAATATTTTCTTACGGACTTAGTATTTTTCGACCACGAAATTGAATCTTGGTTTACGCAATAGAAATATTCGTTTTGCAAATGTTTAATGCGAACTGTTTACTAAGAAAAAGTCATATCTAACCTAGAATCACGTAGGTAACTTACCTCGACTCGACTTTAAAAGAAATGATAGACTGCCAAATTCCAATTTCAAATCATTGCTTTCTAAAATTATATGTAAAACCTTGATAAAATTTAAACTAGCTGCAGCTAAATACTTAATTTGATTACGATAGACACAGTTTATACCATATATATTCAACACTTTAATACATAGTTAAGAAAAGAGGTCACATTAATTGAATTCTATTTCTGGCCACATGAAACAAGATTTTGTTCGATTTACCCTTTTGAAAGCGAACCGCGGAAACAAATGTATTTGGAGAGCCTAATGGGCGCAAGGCCCACCCTTATTGGACGATAACCAATATTAGGATGTGCCTGATACCGGCTCAACCAATGTACTAATAGCCTATTTCCATTGTAATGTGCTCGCTAAGGATACAGAATTACGATAGTCGCTTGTTTCTATTTTAGTAGAATTGGGATTGTGCGATTTCTGATCGTCGTAGGTTCAGTTCAATTTCGTTATTTTTTTTTTGACAGAATATTAATATCAACTACTCATGGTATAACTATATTCCACACATACTAAAAATGATAAAGAGCAAATATCGAAATAATACGAATAAATGGATCTTAGTTTTACTGTTCCATTTCTATTCGTTATTGCAAATAAAATCTAGCGCTTCCCACCTGCTTGAGCAAATACTACAGTCATCAATCATTTTACGATTGGTATCAAACTCCCACACTCGTTCAGCCATGCAAAAATGTGATGCAATTTCTCTTAAGCTTTTGAAATAGAAACCGCCATTCTAACGCACTGAGTACCTAGCTTCGAACAATTGAAAATCAATTCACCAATAAGGAACAACATTAGTTTATAACAAAATCTCATTAGCTCGCATGAATACGGTAATAACCTTGACACACGACTGTTGGAAATAAAGTTAGGCACTTGTATGGCAAGAACTGGGAGGCTGATTGAAATTAATCAAAGGAGAGGGGAAGCCCATAAAGGTTATTACTGAACGCGAATCAATCACATACAAAACGAAACAAGTACTGAAATCTCTGTGTGAGGACAATAGCTCAGCGGGGAACTTTGATTTGATTGTAGATTAGTAGGTCAATATGACATGTATAGTGAATGTCATTATGCAACGGAAATCTACATGAAAGAGATAAAAATGGAAGACTTTTCCACGAATTAGCATAGTTTGGGGTCAGATCAAATTCAAAGTTATATCTTACTATTTTTTGCAAGCCTGCTACCCAATTATTGCGGCTACCTATAATTTCGGTCTGTTGATATCTCAATAAACTCAACAATTGTTTTTTCACAATGCCATCTAGTCTGAAACTAAGCAGAGCTTTTAATATGCGTACTAGACAAGTGGTAAACGTACTAATATACTTCTAAATACATACATATTACCCATAAAACCCACGACCTCTGGTATAATCAGGGCCACTAACTACTAGACCAACTTACAGGGCAATCGAAATGTATCTGAAAGATACCTAATGACAAAACCAAATTCTGTTATACGTGAAAGCTTAATTAATTACTGATAGACATGTAAGGTTCACGATAAAAGCAATCAAAAACATTTAAAATTTATTCCGGATTCTATGTCTGTCTGGTTGAACTCCTACCCAATATACGCGCTGACCAATCTTTGTTATTATTTATGTATGCCCTGTACTGTAAAACAGTTGATTTGTTCGTGAATTCAAATTAGAGTTATACAACGTTGATAAAAGCGAGAGGCATTAAATGAAACCACATATTCTGTATATCATTATAAGGCTACACAACAAAAATCAAATCAATGTAAGCAATAGTTTAGTCACAGGATATTTTTTTAGTTTTTTTTTAGTTTGAACATGCTGTATCTTCCTGATTAGGTGACTAAGTTTTATAGGCATAGTTATCTAAGAGTCATTCACCGCAAAACAACAAAATTCACGCGACGTTGCCGCTCCGCATCGTAAGTTTGCAATACAAACAAGTGCACTATTACCAAATATTTCCTTAAAAGAAAGTACAGATCACGGTCATCTCACTCTAATGTAATAAGCGTAACAGAAATAGAAATAGATCAGTCTGTTGCTATTGCGCGGGCGACGGCGGCGGTGACTCGGATAAGTACGTCAAGGACACGATTTTTACATTGTTTAGTGCGAAGACGCGTCGCTTCCGGGGTGCACGTTACGCAATTAAGCACAAATTATTGTCGCTCACGCGTCCGGTTTTCAATATTCTCTAATATTGTTAAGTTTTTATTGTGATAGGACACCAAACTTCTTATTCTAAGATAGTGATTTATGTTGTGACAGGACAAGTTAGTTTAAGTTTAGTTGTGTGTGCAGTTTTTAATAATTTTGTAAATTAGGTACGTAAGACATCCATAATGCCTCGTGCTACATACACTGCTTCAGACTTCACTGGACAGCAGTGGATTGGTCGATTTGGACCAGTACGATGGCCACCAAGGTCCCCGGATCTCACTCCGATGGACTTTTTTTTGTGGGGTTTTGTGAAAGGTGAAGTGTATGCAACAGACGTGAATACCGTAGAGGAACTTAAAAACCGAATTATTTTAGCGTTTCATAAATTAAAAAATTCAACAAACAGAGATTTTATTGCACGATTAAATTACAATATTATACGTCGTTATAACTTGTGTATTAATGCAAACGGCGGACATTTCCAACAATTGAAGATTTAATGTGTAAGTAAAACAATGAATTATTATTGTTTATTATGATCATTGATCATACTTTCCAACGATACCTACACCACTTGTTTACATTATCGTCTACATCAAACCCGGCCGCTCTGCTGTGTGTGAGCCCGCCGCACGCGCTATACGATAGGTACAAATGCGATGTTGCCGTTTTGTTACGCAGGTCACCGCACGTCAGTGTAAATTTTTATTAAGAGTGTTTACATTTTAAGTTAATAATTAAGCTATTTAAGTTCTTTGAAAAAAGTTTTTTCGTATACTTCTTGAAAACTTTTTTTTAATAGTTTTGGATAAGCAGTAGGCACTTATAGTATATGTGGTTTCATTTAATGCCTCTCACTTTTATCAACGTTGTATAATGTTCTATTAGGTAATATCAGGAACAAGCATGGTGATCAACTTTAGCCATTAGTTGACAGCCGTACTACGGTCCGTAAGGTACATTGTAGTCGTCAATTCAAATTTACTTGCACCCTTAAGAAACTGCTTTCGTATATTAATAAAGCTTACGTAGTCTTTGAATCCTTGTTATATGTATATGGAACATGTTTATCTGATTTTATTCACCATAAGGTCAATCACTTTACAATTGTCAGATGTTTCTAAAGCTTCATAAAAATTTTCACGTCGTAAACTTCTGATAGAAAAAGCCAGCTAATACTTTAAGTTAATCTCTCAAACTCCTCTAACAATTATAACAAATTATTTCATTTTCAGTGGGATAACGAATTTAAATTGTCTTTATAGCGTAAAATATTTCGATTAAAAATTATGAGAGGGATAAATCAAGTACGGGTCATCATAATTGACTTAATTTTCGTCCTTGTCTCAAACGTCCGCTTTTGATAAATGAGATTTTATTGGATTTATGTAAGCCACGAAGTTAATATAGATTGATTATTCTAATACATCTTGTCTCTTCACTTTACTGTCGCTTTTATTGAGGTTTTTTATTACAACAATTAATAATTAGGCTATTAGGCCATCACTCCGAATGATATATTAAATTTCATAGCCAAAGTGCCGAATAGATGGGCCGACCCATTTCCTATATTAAAGTTAGAAGTCGAATTTATTATTAAAAATGAGCCTTATTAAAAATGCTATCTTTTTAATATGGGAACAACATTTATACTTCCCTAATGGCCTATTTCTTTTTAAATAAAGTAAAAGCTTTATGTCATCATTTTAAGTCCTTTTAACGACAAGGAATATTAAGTAATATGAACTTTCTGTGAAGTCAAAGCGCTTTATGTGTGGGTTTCTGAAAAAAAAACGTCGTTTAAATAACCTACTTTCTTTACCAACCTTTTTCGTATCTCTTGGGATGCTGAAGCAAGACGGACACTACAGCACTTGATGATAGCTAAAGCGCTAGAGTAACTTAAACTCTTTAAAGCACGTAACACACAAATCATTTAAATTAAACCTGTTATAAGTATACCGTATACTTTACCAAAAAGACGAATGTACCTAAGTACACAAATGTTTAATTAAACCTTCTTTCAGATGTGCTCGTCAAATGAAAATGAGAAGACCCTATTTCGTGTATAAAATGATTTAATACATTTTAGACTGCGTCGTCGGAACAAAATAAATATTGGCTGTGACCGAATTAAGAACTTAATATTCGGAGTATTTTGACACAGGAAAATGCACTCTTATTTATTACGCATTGAATAATATTTTAGTTTAGGCAATTTAAATGACACAAGTCATTGACAAATTCTAGCTTCTTACGAAAATACTTTTTAGACACTATGTTGTTTTACCAAACTTCGCGATGTCATGCAATGTTATCTTATACTTATAATGCAAATCATAATAGCGTACGCATAATAACGTACGTTTACACATAAATCATAACGTAATGATAACAAGAGCTAAAATTCAAATGAGAATACACCAGATGAAGTTAAACACAAATTGATATTAATTCATGCAAACATCATATGTTTAGTGAACAAATGTCAGATTTAAAGCCTAGTGGTTTCTAACTATCATTGTATTTTTAACCTAAACACAACGTACAAAAGTTCAAATTTGGTTATTTGTAGTGCTAGACGTCACTGCCCCAGGCACCAATGTTCAACTCATTAGTCTAAATCACAGCTATATTAACCAGGAATTTATGTGGCTATCCCAAACACAGCCTATATTATTACACCGCTATTTCCTGTATTTCTAAATGCGATTCCCGTAAACCATGGGTACAGACAACGAATTCATGTACAAAGCATACCGTTTCAGATTTCTGAACACAAAGGCCGACTAGTCAACTTAATATATCCGCAACAGGGGTTAGTATAGGCCGTATTAGGTTAGTTTGCGTACGTTGGCTGCAAAGGTTCTGTAAATCATTTCAAAATATACTCTCCTTTATAGGTTCGTTTTTGACACGTTTTCAAGTAAACGCCCAAACAACACGACTTTCGTGCAAACGATTTTTCAATGAACCGCTTTTCCTTTGTCGTTCTTATTCCTATTCAAAATTTAATGAATGAGTTTTGGCTAATTAAAGAAGACTGTAGAGGTTCTATTGTTCAGTCTATTCGCTGTTTTCAATTCTGAGGGTGAACGCAAAAGTAAATGTTGAACATTGTATAATGTCCGAATGAACAGATAAAACATTTTGTAATTGAGTTACAAATGTACACAATTGTATTCTATTCATCTTCCGCCCCAATCTGAAAGGCAAAAAGTCAAAACAAGAAATTTAACAAAGAAAAGGACAGACTTAACAATCTCATACCGCTAAATGCGCTACGACAAATAATTTACATGAAATAAAGTTACCTACTGGAATCAAAATAAACCATATCGTAATTCATTTCATTTTGCATTTCCCAAATTGCCGAACAGCGACCAATAAGCGTGTAATGTTACATCTGCTATTGATTCATATTCCGTTTTTATTCAATTTTCCATGATTCCAATATTTATTCACCTCAGAGCCATTCGCAATTTTATTTCAAGTCTTGTGTCATCCATGTTGTTTTCGAATAAACAGACAGGTTTCCACGCCAGTACACAGGCGGCTCCATAACATATTTGCACAATAAATTAAACGAATTTTGTGGATTTACCGGCGAAGCGTCACAGGAACCTTCCTCGTTTATCAATATTTACATTGAACAGACTTTTATTTAATCGAAATGGTTTCAAATATAATTTTCCTGGTTCTGACGACGCTGCGTTAATAACGTCGTGAAATGGTCTGACGGACCAAAACCATTTAAACGTTAATAAAAACCATTTTTACTACCATTTACTTTTCAGTGGCGGCGTAGGTTCTCAAAATTAATTTCAATATAAACGAACGTCTTGCTTGTAAAATAAGGAAAGTAATATTTTCCGAAACGCTTCACTTATCACCTTAATGATCTAAATGAAAATTTGTCTCCTTGAAATTGTGAACGTTTCAGTATTAACGGCACAAGTTAGCGGTATCGGACATCTTTGATCGGGGGCTGCTTACAAAGCCTTGGCAGGTATCAAATAAATCCATCTAACTTAAAACTTCTCCCTGAGTCGAGGGCTTTCGGTTTTAATTAAATTTTTGCTTTGTTTGGGGTTCTCGAATGTTATATAGTTATTTTGGCTGTCAATATAATCATAAAAATGCTTACAAAAGTTAAATCAAAACAACTGAAAATGTCTGCAGAGAGCGTCGAAAGTGATCCCCAGACATTCCTAAACACGTCTCGGTGTAATAAGCAAGTATGAGCGATAAATAAACCTGACTCAAAAACTACGAAGAAAAGCTAGAAAAATAACTTTGGGCGTGGAGAGAGGGTTCAAAAGACTGCATAAAATTCCCGGCGCGTGTAAACAAAGGCGACAAGTCTGTCATTTGCTTTATTTTGTTCATACTCAAAGTCTTTTGTACTAAATTAGGTTTGAGATAAAATTGCTTTTTGTCAACAAAGTCGCTGACATGTGACGAACCTTTATGATTATGTTGATGTTATGCATTTTGTCTGCTTAATGTGATGGATTGTCTCGGCGATGATGTGGGTAATGTAGCTTGACCGGGAAGGAAAATAATAAACAAAATAAATGAAAAACGGAAACAGATTGATGAGGAAACTCTTGCTTTCTAATATTGTTATATAACCAAGAAGCTATTTTGATATTACGATCTGCAGATACTTATTCTAAGTCTGGCGACCGAATACATTAACATTCAAAATTGACAATTATAAAACCAACCGTTATAATTTCGGTATCCTATTGATAAAATCTAAATCACCAATGAAGCAGAAAAAGGTTTGAACATCTCTCAATCTGTCACAGTGGATCGACAAAACCAAATTGAAATGTACAAAAAAAGGAGAGAATATTGAAATAAAATCCAATTTTACGGCATTTGATCTAAAACAGGCCGCAAAATCACGACACTTGCCGCCAATACAAAGGCTAATTGGTGTTTCATAGATATTATTTGTGGTAACTTGGAAACTAATTTAAAAGTTTTGTCCTGTCCTGAACTATATAAAAAACTGGTCATCAAGAAATAAAAACACGATCAATTAAGTAAAAAATAAATACACTTTATATTTAATTAGGGAACATTTTGCTTTTGGTTTTATGTCATTTACATAAATTTTCCACGTATTCTTTACTCAACCTCCTTCGTAGAATTTTTACGACCTTGGAGGTTTTATTCCGCTGTAAAATGTACGGGATGTGTTAGGCATAAAAAAGTTTTTTAATCATCATTAAGAGGTATTTAATGGCTTTTAGAGACTGTTGTTTGATCTGATACGTTTACAAATAACGTAGTCTTTAATGTTAACTTTGTAAAACTGATTATATTGCAAACGATTCAGAAATACTTTGAACTCAAAATTGGCACATTATATTTTCAGGTATTATTTCCATACAAGCGTTTAGTGGTCAATTCGCTATAAAATACACATAAGTAAATACTGCTCGTTTTACTATTAGGAACAATATCCTGAAATTATATCTTATCAAAATAAAAAATCTTGAATACTACTTTGAGCATAACGTCTATCGTCACTAGATTAAATCGTTTCTGTAAATACACATAATCGAACTTTCACAGTTAGAAGTACATTTGCTTTCTTCACAGGACGTAATTTAGTGTTTAAAAATGCAAGACGAAGCGAATCGAATAGAGAATACTTTGCATGCACGCCCGTACAACGCTAAAGCATATCGATAAAATGTGATGCTTATTGGTTTCTCAAGTCATGAGCCTCGTAGTAAAATGAACTCTATTACGATGATTATAGCCATTAATATTGATTTTCATTTCTTTCTTCCTTATATAATTTCTGTACGCGATGTTCAGTACAAATTTAGCTAATTTCTCTAATTTTCAAAGAGTTATAACCTAATCTCTACAGTCATTTTAACTGCCCATTTTAAGTATACCTTGTTTAGACTAGTGGTCCGAATTCTGATCACTTTTGCAGTTAGCGTCATAGCACGCCCATTACACTTTAGCAGAAAAAACACATAATTTTGGTTTTATCTCAGATGGAATAAGTAATTATTTTTTGATATTCTTACCAAATTTGTCCAGTCACCATCCCTGTCAGGAATTCGTGTAGCTCTAAACATTTTTGCAAAACCAATAAGTTGGCGTTGATTTGAGACGGTAACTTACGTAAGTTACGTTCGAGGTAAAAGGTAGAATGTGATATGGGTTTGTTCCCAAGTATAAGTTACACAGAAGCCTGACGATGTTTTTGTTTTTACAGCAATACAACTTCAGTTATTTACATTAGAAAATATTTCCTCTGGTTGCTATTCAAGGTTATACAGAACAGACAGGTTTTGTTCCTTCAAAAAAATGTGGCCTATACTAAATTCTACTGCTGGGTAAATGCCTTCACATTCTTTTTCCAAACCTTCCTGTCTCAAGACAGGACCATCACAAAATTCCTGAAATTCTTCTTGAGAACATTAGAATACTGAAAACGTTCAAGATCACAAATTATATTATAATTAGAGACTACAGTACACTTTAAATCGTATTGGATTGTTTCCACTGCTCTTTTTGCACATTAGTTCGTTTATTTTTGACATAAAATCAAAATTTCCGTATTTTAATATTAACAACTGTCAGTATCTCTAGACTTGCACCCCCGCCGCATGTTGCATGACAGGGCTGTCACGCGACGTCACTGACACAGCTGTGCGTTCCCTTCGAAGCTAGTATTAGGGCTGTTACCTCGTGATTTTATTTGAGCTCCCTTTATGTCATGTTGGGTTAGTCGAGAACTATCCAATAGTATGAACAAGTATAGTTTATATTGGACTCAGTATATTATTATATTTATATTGGAGTAAAAAATATGGCATATTTGGAAGTATATCAGATTTTAAAATCTTGCGCTATCGTCAAAACAGGTCTAAGGTAGACAGCACCTATTCTATACCTACCTGAGTTTCAGTGATTTGTTAAAAGCTTGAACTTGCAATAAAAATTAATCAATGATAAAAATAAGTGATAATAGAGTGCCTGTACGTTACATTAAACCCCATACCTAGCATTTCAAGATTTCAAATACTAGCAACAGTTTTGATTTTCAATACAAAAACATCAATCTACTCAAGAAATCCAACACAACATTCATATCACAAACTAACTCATCAAAAATCAGGAAATTCTTCGATAGAGCTTTTTTAGGCAGCTACCGCTGAAAATGTATTGTACCCAGTACCTAAATATTACCTGTACTTATACCTTATTCGGTATACCTTTAGGAAATTGTTTTCATCGTCCGATCTCAGATAACCAGATTTACTGATCAGCCTCTTATGGAAAATACTCCTTAATAGTAGTATTAAACCTTAAAACAATGAAGGTTTTGTTCACGAAGTATTTATGCAGCTATTTGTTCACTGGCATTAATTTGCGCATTAAATTAAGAGGCAAATATACTGCTACTTTAGTAGGTAGATAAGTTATTTGTAAGGGAACGGTAATAACTCTGTGTGACTGAGGAGCGTCGTTGCAATGTTCAGAAATAAGTTTAAAATGCTAATAAAGAAAAGAATCGAGACTTTCGAGCCTGTTGGTCTAGTGGTTAGTGGCCCTAATAGCTATACCGCAGGGTTCAATTCTCACCCAGGGCAAATGTTTGTGTGATGACCACGATCATTTGTTTTGTGTCTAGGTGTAATTTATCTATACTAATATTATAAAGCTGAAGAGTTTGTTTGTTTGTTTGTTTGTTTGTTGGTTTGAACGCGCTAATCTCAGGAACTACTGGTCCGAATCGAAACATTCTTTTTGTGTTGAATAGACCATTTATCGAGGAAGGCTTTAGGCTATATAATATCACGTTGCAACTATTAGGAGCGAAGAAATAATGGTAAATGTGTAAAGAAACGGGGAAAATTTTTCATCCTTGAGGGCTTCTGTTGCGTGCGCTGCGAAAACGGTTCAAGATACACACAATATATGTATGTAAGAATTATTCCTATTGAAATTATCTAAAAAAATGTCCGCAACAGTATATGTCTATCTTTTAAGATTAACTCACTAGAATCGTTTTTATGGTAATCAAATTCGATCGAAATTAATGCATCAACGCACAGCCCAAACTACTGGACGGATCGGGCTGAAATTATTGGCATGCAGGTAGATGTTATGACGTTGGTATCCGCTAAGAAAGGATTTTGATAAATTCTACCCCCAAGGGGATAAAATAGGGGATGAATTTTTTTATGAAACTTTGTCAAAATTAAACCGATCGGGCTGAGACTTTACATGCACGTAGGTACTATAACGTAGGCATCCGCTAAGAAAGATTTTGATAAATTCCACACATAAGGGGATGAAATAGGGGATGTTTGTAGAAATCTTCTTAGATTTTTAACTAGCCATGACTATAAACAAGTCTCAGGGGCAAACTCTCAAATTTGCGGGTATTGACTTGAGAATACATTGCTTCTCTCATGGGCAGTTCTATGTTGCTTGCTCACGAGTAAGTTCTCCCAGTAGCTTGATAGGTTTAGCGCCAAATGACAAATTAGTTAAGAATATTGTGTACAAGGAAGTTGTTTAGGCCCTAATTTTTACACTAACTTGCTAAACAATAATACTTCTTAACGCGTGCGAAGCCGCGGGCAAAAGCTAGTCTTTAATATGTTTCTATTTATAAATATAGAACAATAAAAAAAAAACAAATAAAAAACCAGTCTGTAACTGTTCTGTATTGTACATTATTCACTTGTAATATTTCAAACTGTGCACATATTACAATGGTGTTCTTGTTATTACTGCCGAAGCAAGGAAGGTGCGGTTTGAGTCAGCGCCAAACGCTGGAATGTCAATCAAGTGGTCGTAGGTTTAAACGACGTTCAAACCACTAAAGGCACGCTTTATACTGACAAACATTTCAAAGAGCCAATAAACTGCTTGGTTATGTAATCGAAATAAATTGGAAAAATGTAATGCTAGTTTGAAAAAAATAAATTATAATGATGTATATTTATAAAATCAACTAAAACATCTGTAAGTTTGACGTCATCATCCATGAGTTTGTCTATCGTAAACCTCTTTACAAACAGTATTTACTCATCAGTTCAAAATTGAGTGCAGATTAGCCAGTGATGCTACTAAGGCCTTAAATCATTTCAGTTCAACTGAAATCAGGGTACCACATCTGGGAAAACCTGCTTTTATATAAGTATGAAACAATCACAATCGAAATTCTTAATTAAATTGAAAATATTCAAAAACAGATTACCGTTAAATTGGTTTTAACAAAATAACATGCGGACGTATTAATTTGTAATTCACTCGAAATGTTATTGTTTAACGCGATTTAAAAGGTCTTCCAAAAGGATTAACTTCGGTTGTATAATATGTATGCTGTTTTAAAGGTGCAAAATTTGTTCACCGGTGAATTTATTATGAAGTGAATGAACTTCCATCACCTATTTGTATCAAACTAATGAACAGTATATACGGTTAGAACTCAAGTGAATAATAATTCGAAAACCATTTTTAGGAGCCTGATTCTAAATCTAACCAAACAAAGGTCTTACTTCTACCAAATCCTATCTCGTATTTGACAAGAGCATCAAGAGATCAAAACAGTAATAGATTTCTTTTTGTACACGTTACAACAATTGTCGATGGCATAATTTGTTTAATTGTATGAAAATAACAATTCCTTCACAGCTTTAAATGTTGTAGATGCGTCACATATCGAAGCAACTTAGTATAAAACTCTTTTGTTGCTACGGAGTTAAATAGACTAATCGTAACTAACCTCCTTCGTCCAGAAACGCGCACGCCGCTTCAAGAACCAGATCCTGTGCGACCTGCACTTCGCGGACGTGGCGCTGATGGAGTGCAGCGACTTCATGCAGCAGTTGCGCAGCTTCAAGCCCCAGTCGCTCGGCTGCGCGGTCGCCCGGCGCAAGTCCTCCACCACGCTCATATTCCCGCTGCCACCGCAAGCCTGTTCAGGTATGTACCCAAAAATGGTCGCGGTAGTTTGTGAAAGCGTTCCCGCCTGGCCCCTGGCAAAAGGGAACAGAGAAGCACTCCGGTGGTTTTAGCCGGTAGGAGTTCGTCATACCCCTCCGTCTCTTTCCCACGGCGGAGGAAGTCCATAAAGGATTTCCACCGGATACAAAAAAAAAATGTACCCAAATTAGCTAGTATATACCTTATGGAAAATAATATCTACATCGCTTAATTGGCATGGCCAATAATGATGTCCGGACTGATTTCGGCCACGGCGGCCAGTGTTATTATGACACCAGCCAGCTACGTAGGACATATTATAGTGCACAAGCGTGTGCGCAAACACAGGTGCACGCTCTATTCCTTTAGTCTCATAGCCCAAAGGGACGGCAATCCGACAAACCGGAGAGAAATCAGGCGCAGGATACATATTTTCATGTGCCTATAAGACATGGCCAATAAGACACCTATAAAACATTATTCTTTTTGTGTTTATTGACCAGACCAGGTCTATTATAAAGATCAATTTTAGATCCAATTACGAAAAAAACATCATAACAGACTATAAACCTAAACTAAACCTTTTCAATCTAACTTGTCTGTACTAAAATAGGAAAAGCACTCTAGTGCGATGAGTATATTAATTGAATAAAGTGTCAGTCAACAGTTTTTACCGTGACACTGGACATATTCGGGGCGCGCTCGTATCCAACATGACACGTAGGAAATACGGACATGAGAGAGCTATTTTAAACTGACCACAACAAAGTATTTTGTTGTTGAGACAATCTTCACCATTCACATGAAAACAAACTCTTTTTATACTTGTTTTTTTTTATGCAACGGTACATGAAGCTGCTCATTTTTTTTCATGACAGCATTATACAATCACAAAATGGAAAGGTTCTTCAAAAAACAAATGAAAAAGGCCTAAAGAAAGTTTTGGATACCAAAGCTATCTCGCCTGTTTGATTCGCAAACTTCTTTGCAAAAGAAATAAGTAATCAATTATTTTTCGAACTCAATTCCAGTCGGTTTTATGGGCTCTGATATATTTTAGGAACTTCAGATGGTATAAAATAAATGTGAGAGGCCTTCAAAGTAAATTGATGAATATTACAAGTGGAACAGTAGACTTTTGTGGAAAGATATTCAGTTGTCCAAACTGTCTTTATTTAACGTAAAATGTGAGTATTCGGAAGTAGTTTAACGAAGTTTCCGATCGTATTCATTTAATATGAGTATATCTACTAAACCAGAAAAGTAGTTTAACTTAAACATTATTTTGACCCATTAATATTTAACTTTCGTACCTTTACCGGACACCAATCTAATCCCGAAATCATAGTCTTCATTCATATGAAGCATTTATATAGCTTCCTTTAGTACCTGTGACTTATCATAAACTAGCGTGTCTGGTTTGCGTGCAGTGTATCCATATTGCACCATTAATTCATACTAAAGGGACGGTGGCGTCATTTATCGCCGTCACCGAGATGATATGTGGCAATCTACATTCAGGAATACGGGAAACAAATGAAACGCGCATGTTTGAATGTGTGTCAGCGGTGGGAACTAATTTGAGGGAATCTTATTGCGTTATAATTTGGGCTGAGGATAGAAATGACTAATATTCAAGAGTTTCATTATTAATATTAAAAGATATCTTCTGTACTTTACTGTAGAAATGTTTGTGTCAATTAAATAGTAACATTTTTAATAGGGCTTTTTCAAGATTGACTGTTTTAATTGTTTGTAAAGGTATTTTAATTAATGATAGTTTTAGGGTTTACAAATTTGAAGTAAATACTTATCAAAAACTATTATAATAAACTGCTTTCCATCTTTATTCACACCACAGTAAAATAAAACCAAGACTAGTTTCAAGCCGCAAGTTACTCGTAAATCTCATAGAAATCCATTTTGCACAGATTGGCTTATACATATAAACATAAGGAATGTCGCGAAGTCAACGACCGCTGTCTCATATAAAATTGATAGACTTTAAAATGGTGTGGTGGAGAAAGCTTTGTCACACAAGATAAACTGGAAAATATTCTCAAAATATCCAGAAAAATAAGTTTAGATTTTAGCTATAGATATACAATGTGCAGGAGACCCCAGTCACGAATTAAAACAAACCATCAGTGCATGGAAGATACCATTCTAAAGCTAGCAATATGTACTATACCAAATTGGAATCAAATCAGTTGTACCAAATTTATCATTAGTCAGTAACATTGTTTTTTCTATATTCGTGTTTATGGCTCTTTTAGAAAGAAAGGAAGTTGACAGTGGAAAAAGAGTAGATACATCGTTAGAAACTTACTAACCAAAAACTTACCACGAAACAATCCAAAAAATCAACAATAAACCACAAAGCACGAGGTCAATAAACAAAATTAGAATCAAGACAAACAATTAAATGAACAAACATTTCAAAATGTAGCCAACAAACTTACAATGAGCTGACTGTCTGAGGTTTCACTACAATACATAATTTACTTGCAGCTCTGCAAACGAAAAACTACAAACAACACAAACGCTTACAAAATTCAATTTATCTATTTCACAATCTCGACGTGCTAACAAAAATCTAATCTCATTACAACTTCACTAAAAGCCATTTTTATCTATTCGAACAGCAAATACGATTGAAAATGAAAGAACGAATATAAAATTAAATCAATTCCATTTTCTTCTGAGATTCTAAGTTCGAAATCTAACTTTCACTCATACTTTTCAATGTCTGACAGTACCTTAATAAACGTCTTAGGATAATAGAATCTACGTATTTAATGTTGAGCACATTACCAGATTGTTGATCGGTCAGTTACCTGTAATTAGTCTAGCTACAGACTAATAATGCTGATGAAATCTCGGCAGTAGGTACTGATTCGCGGACCAATCGGGCCCCGGACCAATTTTCCGGATAATTGACAAGATTAAACGCGCCAACCACTCTCCCCGCTGTTAAATGTTCCTAAATTCTGAGTACTGAATAATTACGTTCAGTTTTACTTCCATACAAATGAAGATTTTACGAAGTTCGTTAGAAATTTGTAGTCGGTTAACGAGATTATATTGTCGTAATGCTACTTATATTTACAGGTTTTGTTCTATAGTTTTGTTACTTTCAAAAGTCTGATAGATTGTGTTATAAGATAATACAACGACTTATGTCGCATGTCGTCTTATTCTTTATTTCTGTAGCTTACGTCTTTATAGAGCTCAAAGAAAAATTTACACACCCCGTTCGACTAGTGACTCCGCCGCGTCAGCTTATTTAAGAACTCCCAAAACTAGTCGGGCTATCTTGATAAATATGCTTGAGTAAAACGTTAAGTTTTATAAAGAGTAAAAACCTAAACTACATTTACAAAGTCAATGATCCAGCAGTAAACATTTTAACATACTAATCATGACTTCTACATCAAGTCAAGTCTACTGTTTAAATGCAACATAACTTTCATTATTTCTTCACATACTTTAAATTTTTCTACCAACTGACACCACTACAGCCTGAATGAATACCCAACTATATTTAAAAAAAGTACATAACACATAAATAATAACTTGATCCTTACGTTCAAGTGTAATTACTAGCAGACAGCAATAGCGCCCATGATTATACAGCACAGCTAGTTATTAGAGTATCGTCTAGCCAACTACGTGTTAAGAACGTGCCCGTACAAATTACTTAATAAGCACACTATGTGAATTAGAAAATTTGATATTAAGTTATGATGGTAGGAAAATTGATTTGAATTTTAGGTTTGGTCTTTTCTATGTAAAAGAAGTAATTAAACTACGTAAATATTATATCAATGACAGTGCCTATGTGAATCTTGACGTAAAATATTTTTTGGATATAGCTTTTTTTGCCGACTAACAATCAAGTCTGTGTTTAGCTAACTACTTACAAACTGAACAGTATAGATATAGCGCGACGCTATGCAGCGAGATGCGCGGCAGCCGACATTAGTTCGACTCGCGACCCCGCCGCCGCGTTAGCTCATGATTAAGGACTCCGGTTGGGTCCGAAACTAGTCGGGCTATCCCGATAAATACGCGTGAATAAACCGTTATACATCTCTTAAATATGAACAGTATAGGTACATAATACATTACAGGGATAATGTGACCTTAAAAAAATCAACACTTCCCTATTAACTCTATAGGTTCCATATAACCCCACTTTAGATATTGCTCTAGAATTATTTAGATGACGATTTTTTTTCTTAAATGGTAATTTTTCTCGAAGTCTGTGGGTTAGTATTCGGATGTCGGTAGGGTCGGAAAGCTACGGTCAGTTACTGTCAAACTGAAGCAGAATGAATGCTACTTGACAACAGATTTCTAGAAGTTTCTCTCTTTATATATTTAACTGGTTTTGATTGTATTGTTTAAATGCCACTACTACCTAACTACCACATGAATTTGGTTGTAATTGATTTTTCGTAGATTTTTTCGCTGCTGACCGAGTTGAAAAGTAGTAGGTACAGTTTTTAACTTACAAACCTAGTAACTTACAAAATAAAAATATAAAGTAGATAACAATAGCCTTTTCCACTTCCGATTTTTCAGCCTTAAAATATTTTTACCCGACTGCCAAGGAAGGGTTATGTTTTTCGCGCGTATCTTGTATGTATGAGCATAATATTCTTTATTACCTCATTTCTTCGAAACGGCTTGATGGATTTCGACAATCAGGGCATCGTTGGATTCGTCTTAATTACCCAAGTGTTCTTAGATATGTGACGTCAAACAAAAACCAACATGGCGGCCGTGAGGCGCCGTAGATAGAAGTAAAAAAAAAAAAAAAAAAATTGCTACAATATGGGTATCAAATTAAAGAGCTCATCATGAGGATTCCAAAATGGTATATCACTGACATATAGAAAAAAAATACTATGTGCAATTGTTTCTTTATTATCCAAACTAAATACTCGTATATTATGCGACGCGGTTGACTAGCGGTTTCTGAACTTAAAAGTGAAAAGTGATAATAAAAGTACGTCTAAACTAAATTATTTACAATGAATTTGTTTTTCTAATTCCTTTACTCTCTTTGTGTTACGCAATCAATCTAAAATAACTGGATCGACGTGTGTTACTTTTTATTATCTTGGTATTGGAAGTAGTTCTCTCGTGTCGCGGGTGAAATCTTGAGAAACACATAGCCGTATTATAACTAACTAAAAAGTGTTAAATAAAAATAAATAAATTAAAAAAATTAAAAAACCCGACTGCATAAAAAACACTTTAAATAAAAACTGAAAAGTAAAAAACAAGCTTAGTCTAAAAGTGTAGATAGCAATGCTATTACCACAAAATTAAATAATTTCATAATCAATACACAAAAAATAATAATCTTATGCGAAACATAATTGAGTGTAACAGTCGGGACCCATTAAATAAACTAGACTAAAATCATTCAATATGGGCCCCGACTGTTACACTCAATTATGTTTCGCATAAGATTATTATTTTTTGTGTATTGATTATGAAATTATTTAATTTTGTGGTAATAGCATTGCTATCTACACTTTTAGACTAAGCTTGTTTTTTACTTTTCAGTTTTTATTTAAAGTGTTTTTTATGCAGTCGGGTTTTTTAATTTTTTTAATTTATTTATTTTTATTATCAAATTGAAAATGAAAACACTAGACTAAAGAATCAGTTACAACAATATTGTATTGCCTGAAACTCTATTGCGTAGTAACATCTATTACTCAGACACTTACATAGTTACGTGTGAAATTGGGTCTCAGATTTCAATAGGATTATATTCCATCATTTAATATCGAATGTCTAGTTACTTTGAAGTAAGATGTAATCACATAGTTACATCAATAGTTAGTCTACAAGATATGTCTAAAGTCCTTAGAAACTGGAAGTACATACCTATAGTGTTTGAAGTGTCTCGTTTGTACTAAATATGTTACGATACATTTGACCTCAAGTTATCCAATATTGAATGTTCTATATTACAATGAAAGAGATTCCACTCATAGTCATAACCCTTACATACCTACAATAGGGATGATGACAGTACAAAAATCATTAGTCATTAGTTATATCTAATTAGACTGTCAGTTAAACAATATAAGACACGTTTTTTTGCAAAAAAGTAATAAAATTAAGCTGTTTTAAAGCTTATGAGCTTGTGACGTAAAGACTTCGTAAAATTTGAACCAAGAAGTGACTTCATATTTAAGTTTAATTCACAGTACTTTGGTCAATTTATAAATAAATTGTTGTTCATTAAACTACATGACAGCACACTAAAATAAAAATACGTCATCCTTTTGTTTGATGTAGTACTTGATCAGTATGTAGGTGTGTCAAGAGGATTAGGAAATACTACGCTGGAATCACAAGCGTTCATAAACATTGTATTCTGATTGGCAATTTATCGACAACCTAAGGTGAACGATATTGGCCTGCCCACACACGGCAAGATTGTAACATAGTATTCTCAGGACAATAATAAAAATCGCAAGCTTAGGAGTGTAATTAAATTTAGCATTATTTAGACACTGTTTGAATGTACAGAAAAATGATGATAGAATGTTGATAAACAGAGAAAAATGCGTTATTAAATCTATAGTTTGGACGAATGTATGGATAAAAATATTTGTAGTTTTTTGGTTGTAAACCCAATTAGTACCTAAGTAGCCCGATCATATTTTAGTATAAAGTTCTCAACAAGGCCTCTGCCAAACGAATCGAGTTTCTTTACTTGTTTGTTATCCCGTGAATTGAAAAAAATACAAATAAAATTATTCTAAATGCTGCAGTTAATTAAAGATACAATATATCGCGTATAAGTCCCGTTTATCGTCTCAAATATAGGTATGTACAAGTTGCGAAATTTTAAAAACATTAAGATACAATCTATTTACAAAACTTACTCGACAAAATCACGAACTACAAAACCAATATTCAGGCGTAATTTTCGAGTCTATAAATAAAGGCCTATTACCTAACAATATTAAGGTAGTTACTTACAGCGAGTAACATCTGCGAACACCGTACTCATTACTGGTGCGACACGACAAATTAATCAGTACTAATAACTACAGTACTGTGTCTGTGTTATCCGGAACTAAACGTACGGTAACTGGGAAATATTGTATTAAAGCGATTAGATAATAGTTTCCGTAAAAGGATAGAACAATTTCGTAAAAGTATGGAGTATTTGTAATAGACAATAGCGTTATTAAAATACATGCTGGTAAAATACGGCTGTGGTAATTCTCTGATTGTCATTTGATTTTTAGTATCACTAAAGTATATACCTACAGTTTTAGAATACTTTCGAACAAGGTACAGAGTTTTTATTTTTAGAATTTCAATCACAAGCAATCCTATTGACAAGATACCCCAATATTTCTTTTCAATAATACACCACCTAGTAAAACTTTGATCAAACATCCGACCGAAGGGTCCCGCTGCACACAAAGCGTTAGATATTTCTTCCCGATCCGCAACGTCCATCACGTCAAAGGGTCTGTCTCTACAATTTGACAATGGCACCCCACTCCATCGGCCGTGAAACGTAATGCATGGAAACTCAATTTCCGTCGAGTTCTGCCCCGTTTAAGCAGATCAAAATCCCGTAACCGCGGGAAGGTAAAAACTTTTCTAATAATAAACTCGACGGACCCACCCACGTGTGGTAGGCTCTTGTAAATAATGTGTGTATGTATGAAATATTTAAGCCTCGTTATTTTCGTACGTGTGTTTTACTGTGTAAATACGTTAATGCATTGTCAACACTTTTTGGCAAAGTAGAGCTCGCTGAGGACTCGTGTTGTCACTGTGACGGCGGGTTGTAAATAACGCTGTAGTTGTCCGACTTTGTTGTTATCTTGACAGTATTTACACGGTTTTTAATTACATCTTACATTGTTATTATTACGTTCCTCTCATTTACTACGAAGCATTTTGATGCAGCGCAAAAAGAAAAGATATCAAATAATCTTATTTATTATTTTCGTGTGAAAATATTATTCTAATTTAAACAGCATAATATTTAACCACAACATGAGAAAAAGTCAGCACAAAACTTTAATGTAAAAATACAGCTGTAAAACTTGGTTCATAATATTTCCAGACACGTGTTACAATAGCCCTTATCCTAGCTCTGTAATAAATCTCAATACTATAAAATTGTAGCGTTCATTTGGCGCTGCTTGTACGTATGCTAATGACACGTTTGTCTGCAACTGTCCGCAACAGTCCGCACCGACTCGTCGTTCAGATATTTTCATTCTTATTTAAATTCCACTTGTGAAGTGTTTTCAAAATCCTTTTATTAAAAAAATGTATATTATTATCTTGCAGTTGTATTGCAGCGTCAAAGTATTGTTATACTCGTTCCTTCTTTTGTATGAAAAGAGAGCTTTCTTTAGAATGGAAAAGAAGTAGGTTAGTCCTCGTCATTGTATTTGTTTGCTTTGATTATGTTAGTTTTACAAATACATTTAATTAAAATCAACCTTGTTACCGATAGAAATGAATTCTGTGAAACAAATCTTTGAACTTCAATATAATTCAATAGCCATTCTTCTTCTGATAACAACTTAAAAAGCTTTTAATCAATTAGCAAATAAGACATAAAACCTTAAAAAATGGACGATCGGTCCGCTTTCGCTAATTAAGAGCTCACGGGTTGTTTGGTCTGGAGCACGCAATCAATTGCTGTCTATTGACGGTTTTTGAGAATGGATAGACAGTGTACAAATATTGACTAGACTCCAATTTATTGAATTTTAGAAGTACGAGTAAGTATGCTGCAATTTGACAGTTGAATAACTAGGTTTTTGTCAGAAGTCTACTAAGTGTCCCATTTTTTTTATCAAAAATATCTAACATTATAAACAGAAAATAAGGTTCCAATTTTATATTCAAATGATTAGTTAAGACAAAGGACAATCGCAGGCCTAAAGTGAAGGGTTTGCAGGTAGGCGACATCCTCAAATTGTGTGTGTGTTGCCCATTCTGTGGACTTAATATATTTGCAAACTTCCACCCTTCTCCCCGTATCCGAAACGGCTTAACCTGGATACGGTAATGTGAAAAATAGTAGGAAAACGTAATTTCTCTTTCGTCTTAGAAAAGTTATGTGGGCTTACAGGGATATCGATTACATTAAGTATGGGTTCTTCGAGGATTTTATCGAAGCTTGTTCTTATAAGATATTTACAGACAAGTGCTTTGTAAGAATTCTTATGTTTTCACTTTCCGTAACGTATTTCTATAACTTAACTTTTAATGGAAAGAAAAAGTATTGCATCACATTATTTGAAGGGAATTACTATATTGTAAGAATAATAAACAGTGGAAATAAAATTTTTGCTTGGAAATATCAAAAGATATTCGCAAAACTGACGGTCCATTGAGATTCGTTATGAAAACCCATATGTATCTTTGAGATTAGATTCACGACCAAGTTAAAAAAAGACGCAATTTGGTTTCATGTGTGTTGAGCCCTCATCTTCTGCTTCAAGAGTTTGTTTACTAAACGAGGTTTTCAAATGTACTTCTTCTGGACTCCTAGTTTGTACGAGTTTTTGAAAAGGTGGTCACTCAAAAATTGATGTTTCCATTGTAAATACATAATTATGTATAATTCGTTAAAACAAAAAAAAACTCGCATTTAACGAAACGAAAGCAAAACCCATGATTCTTAGTACAAATTGATTTAAAAAGACTAGAACTGTGGATAATAATATAAAACTTAATAACTTGTATTCTGTATTTGTGAATACTAAGGATAAGTCATTAGTTATGGTTAACCGGTAGTCAGCTGCTGTGCCAGGCAAAGTAACCGAAAAAATGTGTATTGTATTGGAAGAATAAACAATCCAACTACTTTGACTCGTGACATCGCGTCTACGTCTCTACATCAGCTCATGACAGGACGAACCTAGTCAAGCGATCTAAAGAAATATGCGTGTGTAAACCTTTTGGTATATTATATATTAAAACTAGTTGTTGCCCACGATTTCGTACGGAAATATAAAGGAATGGAAAATAGACGTTAGCCGATTCTCAAACAACATTTCAAGAAAATCGGTCCAGCCGTTTCGGAGGAGTTCGGTAACTAAAATTGTGACACGGGATTTTTATATATAAGATGATACTATGTTCAATTTGTGTCTAAGCATAAGCAAAAGACTTACTGACTTTCTTCAGGAAAACTGTTTGACTTGTTCACTTATTTCATACCATAGTTATTTGTATTTCGCGTCACGTGCTACGAGTCTACGATACTTACACTCTTTTTGCGTTTCCCTTAAGCGTGTATCTTTTACACGCGCCTTTCACTTGTAACATGATAATGCAAGATGAAGTGGCTTACAACGTTTCATTTGTTTACTTTTACATATCTCTCCTATTTTTAAATACGTATTTGATTGAATCTGTTGATCTAGAAAAAGTTACTATACGCAGTGAGTAGTGTAGTCTAGCCGTAGTCAGTAGCCTCAATGAGTAATCAAAATAAATAAATATCTTGGGACAATATCCACACACGGCCATCTGATCCCAAGCTAAGCAGAGCTTGTGTTATGGTAATCAGACAGCTGATAAACATACTTATATATTTTTAAATATATACATTTAACAGATAAATCACACCCAGACACAGAACAAATGATCATGCTCATCACACAAACATTTGTCCTGGGTGGGAATCGAACCCACGACCTCCGACTTAGCAGTCAGGGTCACTAACCACTAGACCAACAGGCCCATCAAATCTACCTACACAAAGCTACAAGGCTGTCACACCTACACAATCACACAGTCATTCGCTTAGCTATCCCTCTGTACCTACTCGTACCAAGGAGTATTTCGCAGAAACGTCCACAAGTGATACACCTAAATATGTTCGTACTCTCAGTTCTAACTCACACCGGATATTTGAAACCCCAAGGTGGTACTGAGAATTACTGAAGGTACTCATATAACAGACCTTTGATCTAAACGTGGCTTTCTGTGTTCACATTACACAATGGTATTTGCAAGTACACATAGAACCAAATTCTCAAAATTTCTTGAAGTTTTATTTAATTAAGATTGAAAACTAAAGCGTTTAACAGTTTTTAGTCGCAGCTATAGTTAGTACAATTGATAGGTATTTCAGGACGTTTAAAACTTTGAGTTAATAACAGGATTTTAACTTTTTTCAGCACTTTTTATATTCTACAAACAATCTCAGTTAAAACTCCAAGCCCAGTGTGTTCAAGACGTGATATACTGGGGCAAATTGAGGCAATCTTGTATCGCCAATTATAGCAATAACGTATCATAAATCGACCACTGCGTAGCCTAGCCGGAATAACTAGCTTAAATGCAGCCCGAGTATTATTTGTACTGTAAAATTTCCATCAGACAAAACCATACACTTAGAAAGTTATGCAGCCTGAAAGATAGTAAGCCCTCACTTTCGAAACGTATACATCTTGAGTCAGCTATTCAAATCTCAAACAACCAAACTGTCTTACAATAATTCTGAACATTAACATAGCTTCATACAGCTATTACATTACATACTATCAAATGAACACACACATCTACACGTCTTATGACGTCCATGATCCGGGCTTACGCAGATTAGTGCCAAAGCTTTCACAGACCGCACGTACTACGTGTAGGTTCGCCTTGAGGCTCCCGATATCGGAGGCTCGAATGACCGGCTTTTGGTCTACCGGATAAGTATTACAACTATCTTACACTGATACTACGCAGTTAGTAGGCAATGTAGGTTCATACACTTCTGTTGCTAAGTAGCTTACTTATTATATTCTCTTAGAATAAAACAATACTTCTTCCTAAATCTAATACTTTTTCTGTACTGATAGGTATGCATCTATCTGAAAAAGCTGTCATAATTTTTAACCAAATCATGCACGTAATTATCATCATATGTATACTAATTGTTTAGGTAGCTTACAAACCTGAATGTTGGAGTACAAAGTGTCCTCTCCAAGTGACCGTGTTTACCTTGCCGTTCGCCGAAACAAACCCCCTTTATTTGGCGCACCCTCTATAAAGAACGCCGACAGATAACATTACATAGGAACGAGATTAAAAAATAATGAAGCCCGCGTAAAATGCGACGCCGACTTCATATGTATGTCTCAACGGTATATTTAAGTCGATTTATTAAATGTAAATTATAATATTTGTGTTGTTTAGGGATATAGGACTTTGGACAACTGAATATCTTAAACTACTGCTTTCTAAACCAAAGCAATCACGCTCCGGAAAATCAAACTTAACGCAAAAATTATAAGACTCAAACTAAATTAATCCCAATAAAATTAAAGTAAGAAATTGGGTTTTCTTTAAAAAAAATCATAAAACATTCAAAATAAATGTCCAGCGACCATTGTACGCCACGAAACTAACAAGCCGTGGACTTGTACAAAAGCTAAATTTCATTTTAAGAGCCCATTCTCTAAGAGACATGAAATAAGAAAAAAACTAGGTCAGAACCGTCGTACAGAGTACAGACCAAGTCTAGTCTAAAGGAACCCTTTCCATGAAACGGAAATTAATATTATTCTTTGTGCTTGTGATAAAGAGATCATAGAATTATGGAACACGCGGATTTTTTGTAGCGAGTTCCTTATTTGTCTATTGATTGTTTCATAAAATTACAAAAATGGTGCCGACATAATTAAGTGTTAATTAAAAATGTAACTATTGAACGATATCACTCCGGACACAAAAGAAGTAGAAAAACTTTAATGATCGGTCGATTTTACCTACAGAGTATACTATGAAGTAAAAGTCAGATAAAATCAAGCACGTGTGTAAAAAAGATATTACTTTATACTTGATAGTCCGGAGTTACTGGCAACCGTCCAAGTTCTATTCTCCAAGGATAGTTGATCAATTATGGACGGTCACTTTTGATTTCTTCGTGAAATCGGGAAACGTTGACATTAAACTACTTCTACTTCATTGTAACTAAAATTAATAAAACATGAACTTTTCGTATCAGTTGTCGACGTAATAATATCTCAGAGTAGTCTAATTATATGTATTTACATTCTAGTCGTAAAAAATATAAGTTTTCTAAACCCACGTAAAATGTATTTTTGTTTGAAATGAAGGTCAAAACAAAACGTGTGATCTATCAGCTGGTTCTTCCCACGTGTTTCGTGGGACAGGATCGTGCCACCTTTTAGTACATAAACTCTACCGATAAACCTTGTTCTATATAACACTAACTTATTTAAAGAGAACATTTCAAGGCAGACATATTATGTAGTTCTACTATGGTACTTTGAAAACAATCATCATTTTCAGCTCGTACATATTTTACGGATCTACACCCAACGTAACAATATAATTTTCATTCTGCGCAGCGTCGAAAATTATTACACATGTCTTAAGACCGGAAAATGTGAACATAATTTGACATTAAAATTTGCTGTCAGTTGCTAGATCCTAAGCCGAGTCGAGTATGTAACCGTCGGATTAATAATTCAGTTAATCTTCTTCTCCTCTTGGCAACAATGCCATTTATATTCAAACCTCCAATCATTAGCAAAACAACAGTCAGAACAGTATTAAAAAAATACCTCGTTGGGTAATTATGAGTGAACAGTTCTCTCGGTATTAATTTCGCACGAAATTAACTTTGTAAATATAATTTTAACCCCAAATTCTCTCGAACATCCTATTAAAACTATAGCGAAATGTAATTTGATTATGGCCCTGCTGCTTGGGAAGCTTCTAATTCGTTTTATTAGAATTTCTGGCAATATTGTTACATTGTTTTGTATAATTTAAGATCGTGGAACTTTCAAGACGTCCGCGTCCGTCGGCTGCAGCCTACGGTTCGGGAACTCGGTCCACTCTAAGTATGAACGCCAAGCATATTGTATAGAGTTTGGTGTTCTACCTTACAGTGAACTGCGTACCGACATATCATCACGAGAAGAACGAAGAAAGAAGAAGGAAGAAGAAGAAGAGGCTCTCTGCTTTGTGTCACTGTATGTTTTTGTATTATAACCATGTCTATTATAAGACCAATGTTCCTGTAATTAATCATAATACGTGTTATATGATTACATACAAACATTGTTCTATTAGTAAGGTATATTAACACGCGCATCAAGAAAATTGCGTGCGGAAAAGAAAACTGCTTGGTTACGTAAGCTCAATGAACTTTTACGAGCAACTTTTTAGTTGTGATGAATTTGCGGCAACTTTTAAAATGTTTTAGTGGTCCATAAAGTATTCAATAAAGATATAAATTGCGGCCATCTTTAGTTGGTTGTAAAGGGGACTTAGCGTGCGGTCGGCGCCGTCCGCTCTCTCTGCTTTCCTATGTAAATATTTTATTCACATCTTACATCCGGCCCGGAAATGTTATCAACATCATTCCCTCGCAAGGAAAAGTGCAGAAATATTAATAAAATGGTAGGGTGTGCTCCTTTATTCAATATTCAAGTCATATGAAACTCCAAGGTTTTAGTTTTTTTTAGTAAAACTATATTCTGTGATTTAACGATAGTGTTGTATTATTTTAATCAAGTGTCCGTTTAATGTCGATTTTTTTTTTGTAAAATAAAGTGTCCTAATTGAATATTAAACTACGAAAAGAGTAATATTGGTTCACTCGCTGGACTCAGTTTTCAGAAACTCTTGTTTGAGCAATTTTATATCATGTTACAGCTCAGTCTAGATAACAACAAACTACACAGTTTTAATTAACTCCTATGTTTCAGTTTATGGATGAAAAAATAATGTTTTATAAACTGGCATAAGTGGTATCAATACAAAGGACCAAGTGTCTAGTCAACTAAACTCAGAGAACAATTTTTGCGCTCAAACAAGTATCTAATGAAGCTAAATAAATTAATAGCCTTTAAAGAAGCTCGGATCACATCCAACCAAATAATAGCAAAATACATACAGAGCAAAAATATCGAGAATGTTCATATTAGTTCAATATTCAGCTTTAACAATGTTTACTGATTCACAAAGTTAATCGCCGTAATAAAAAAGTTGTTTTCTAAATTTTGTTGACGATATTACTATAAAATATTTTCATATACAAGATATTGCATGTTTAGTCAGTCTTTTAATACAACAATGTGATGAAAACGCAAATTGCTTATAAAACATTTTACTTGTTTTTTAAAATTTAATTTACCATTTCTCTACGTAAATATACAAATATTTACGCTACGTAAATTTAATTTCAAAATTACTTTTAAGAAATAATTATTGTTACTGAAATAGTTGCACTATACTCAAAATCAAAATGAGAATTTTTATTTCGAGTAATCCTTCTCAGGCACTTTCCAAACATTACTGACCCTTGTTGCGCAATTCCAAAATGTCATTCTTATGGAGAAGAAACGGCAAGAAACTCCATAAGTTATTCTTTTAAAAATAGAAAAATAACACTATCCTCCTTTCCCCAGATGAATTCTGCGAAGAGTACCCGCACAGCCTGATCCCGACACCGGGCTACTGGATCGAGTGCTCGCGCCAGAAGATCGCCACCGACACCATCTGGGACGAGTCCGAGTCCGAACACGATAGTGGACCTGATCGAGATGGAGATAATGGTAAGTACTGACCATTCCTGACATTTAGCGAGGAATTAAAACTATTTTGAAACTGAGTCCCGGCTAACTCGCATCCAATCTTTGATGCGAGTTTTTTTTTCTTTCCGTGGCCATTGTAACTGCAACGGAGTTGTGCACTTTATTAATACTCTTCAAGTATGATGTACATTAGAGTTAGTAGCCTCTTCAGTTTAGCTCAGTTATATATTAACCACATTAAATCATCCAGACAAATAAGTTCACTCTTTTGGTGTATTTTGTTATATCAACAAGGTAAACCAACACAAAAGAACTTTGAGTAGGGTAAACTGGGTACGGTTGTGCCAGGGTACGGTAGTGACAGTCGTCGTAACAGCAAAACTATACGGGTTACGGGTAAGGGTCCAAGGAGGGAAACTAGCAGCATGCAAGTCTGAACGCATGTCTCAGTGTTGCATCAACCAGCGCGCGACGATTACGTTAGCAGGACCCCATATTGCTTTTCAACAGTCAAAAGTAAGTTTTTTTTTTCGATTTCTTTTTGTAATTGCAGCTATCTGTGTACAGATAGATTATTGCAAATTTTTATCAATATAAATTGAACATTTGTGTATGTTTTCGAGTGATTACTTTTTACGTAGGTTATTTAACTAAGTCGTGGTGATTTTATATTTTTGAAATGGTGTGTTGGGTACGGTAGTGACAAATTTTGTGGGTACGGTAGTGACACTTTTTTTTCTTTTAGATGCCTAGAAAACGAAAAGAAAAGAAAGACCGAGAGAGCGCAAGGTGACATCAAAACGTACGAAAATACTTATGAAGAAGTGAATCGCAGGACTTCATTACGGAGAGCTGCAGAAATGCATGATGTTAATCGCATGGCATTGTTATGATACATGTGAAAACATAATGATTAGATCTTAGTAAACATTTTTATATGTTCATTATTGTTTTTAGTTCTTAATCTTACTGATAATTTTGTTGGTTCATTATCTTTTATAGAAGTTATCTACTTTTGTTTAAAAGTTAAAGTTTAATGAAAATTAAAGTTTCATTAAACTGATTTTTGTTCCTAAAGTAAATTAAAATTTAGTAAACTTAACGGTTTATAAGGAGACTGTTATAATTTGTTATAAAAAAAATTGTTGAGCGTGTTGCCATAGCGTAAGTTCAGATTAGTTAAGATTTTAAGTGATTTTAAATAAGACTGGTAAAATAACACATGTTATATACAATGCCATAACTAATAATTAAAAAGAAGGAAAGTGATCTCAGTTTATATTTAATAGCTAAGCCATATTAATGTAAAAATATTTTAAGGAAGATTATATTATGTATCTTACATATTTTTAAACATTAAAGTCATTGTATATCATTTTAGGACTTTGTTTCTTCGTGTCACAATTGACCCCAACCACTGTCACAACCGTCCTTGGGGTGTGGCCGGTTGTGACACTTTCCCTTTTCCTTCTTAATTGATAATATTACCGAATAGAGGGTATTTAAAGACAACAATTTTGTATTTTAACGTAGATTAATGTCCAATGTACGATGCAACTGACTTTTCTCGCAGCTAAATGGTAAACTAATAAAGTTATCGACGTTTAAACTAAAATTGTCACAACTGTACCCAGTCTACCCTACTATTTTAGTCGACTTGTAAGTAAGTTCCTCTTTGAAAATCTATTTAGACGTACATAAATTAATAAACTTTTTGCCACTTACCTCAACTAAAATGACATCAGAAAGTTATTACCAAAAGACTTGAGTGCTCTATCATAATATTTGCAAGGGACTTTCAGCCGTACATTAAATAAGCCTATTAGCGGAGAAGCAAGGTACCGCTGGCCACCACAAAGAGGGCTTACCGTCCTCGGTGAAGTCCACCTCACAATTACTTTACCGCCACGGAACACTGTCTCTGTATTTTTATTTGCAACGCAGATTCACGAAAAACTTTTTCAGGTATAATTTATTCGTGGAAATCACTTTTGAGTAAATGAAAAGTTTTGTAAGGGTGTTTGTGACTGTTTGTAGAGACTGTCAACTTGCTAATTTTGTCTATGTTAGGAATATTGTTATAACTAGTTTTTCTTGGTTTTGGAGAAAGCGGGAGAGTAGTGTTACTGACGAAAACTATTGTGGGGCACTTGTCATCTCGCTTGCACTGTATTTTTTGCTCCAATATTTAATTGTTTTTTAACTAAGTTGAAATACTTAATGTATACTAATACACCTCTTTGGGTTCGAACTTTTACTGTTAATTTTAGGCTCCCGCTAACGAAATCGTAAATTCTAGGGCGTTAAAGATTTAATTTTCAAAGATCAGACACTTCGTATCATAAATTAACAGCACACGGACAAAGACACAAGATGTTCATTCACCGGTACAAATCGACCTCAACCCAACCGAAAGCAAGTAATACTACAACTTATTATACCCCAATATGTATATAAGGTTCAGTTTATTAAATAAGGGTTCGCAACGGTGATTCCCCTCTAGCCGAGAGATAAAAATGAAATTTTTATACTTTCTGCGATACCTTAATTTAGTTACGGCGGTTGAACTCAACCTCTGAATTAAATTATGAGCATAAGTAGTATGTTATACCGCGTTATTCGTCGGGTTCTATGTTAATTTAATATCGGGATTACACTAATACGGACGTTTAACTGTTTTGAAAGGCATGTTAGTATTTTTTTACTCTCGTGTCAAGGAAAATGACACATAATTTAAAACTTTAATCGTAATTGATTTTATCTACTACGCTTACGGCTGGCCAAAAGTTTCTGAACACTTTAACATAACGTCGTAAAAATCTTTATTCAAAATGGTTTTCATTTTTCATCCAACGCCACTTCTACTCCGTAAAATGACGACGCATAGAAGGCAGAAAGCTCGCAAGCCTCGTAAACCGCAAGTCATACCTAGACAAAACCTACTCAGAACTTTTCCAACAGTTTCCAACACAAAAGATTAAAAAAACTCAACGAAGGCAAACGTAAAGGGCAATGTCACGCTGAAACAAAGTTACCTCTTGAATAATACTGAACGTAAGAGTTGGAGATAATTCTTCTGCTGTCACATTAGCTAGAAGCCGAGACGAAAATTAAATTTGCCTCCCTTTTTCCGACGCATCGATTCAGGAAAACCTCATACAATATGTAACGACCTTTACAAATCTCCTCGCGATTGTTCGCAGTTCAATTTTAAATATCAACGTTATGCTCGATGTGATCTGAAATTTCCAAACGTAACAGTTTGATTGATTTTTCAGAATTTGCATTTTAAAATTACTTGCGCTGCGTATTTTAATTAATTTTATTCCTTATGTTTAGTACTAAACATGAAGGAATATTCAGACAGCTAACAAAATGTCTACAAAAATAACTAATAACTATTTTGTACTAACACTTCGCTGCAAGCTTAGTATACAACGTTACTATATGTGTGTATGTATGTAATATGATATCACAAACCTTAGGAAAACGTATATGTATCACGTATGAAATAAAAGCATACCTTTGTAAGGATTACACATAAACCAACATCGTTTGCACGCGGCAACCGGAATATTCGGTTCTATATTTACAATACTCGTATACCTACAGTATTACCTGCACTGCTCCAAAGATTATTGATCCTGTCATCGCATGATGAATATGTTCGCAACGAGACCATCATTCAAGAAATAATAAAACGTGCGATGGTAGGCCTATCTTTACAGGTGACGGAAAATTCCCAATTATTTTAGCAAACATAACCTAAAAGCTTTTATCGCGAAATAGGTTCGTAGGAAATAGGTTACAAATACATAAAATAAAGTGTTATTGCTCTTATATCGACTATGGCGTATAACTTTAGTGGCCCATAGTAAACTAAGCACTTATTATATAAGTTAGTTTCGCGACATTTATTTAATTTGTAAAATCATGACGATCTTATTAGCTTCGTATAACCTCAAATAAAAAAGAAATTGTCTACGTTCATACGAATGAAAAAGAACCTTTTTATTACAAACCCAAATAAATAACAATACGTTTTCGTATGAGATAAACGGAAATGTGAAGACATCAAACCAACTCAATAACATGCCTTTAGGTCGAAATAGTTCCTATTATGGCCGGGTTCGCACAGAAGCATCTATCCAATCAGTACAAGACGCCTTAGAAAACAATAAAACCGATTGGCATCGTACAAATGAACATAAAACTCTCCACATTACAAAAGTGTTCCCTCATCATATAAATATACCTCAGTTGGAAAATATTGTGCATCAATTACTCACATAACAGAGTTAACACTATAATTCAACTCAATAAAAATAACTACCCAGAAATTTCAACTTAATGACCTCAAATATTGCAAAATGAGTGTATAAAATATTGGTGTATGTAGCTAATTAAACTGTGGGCTCAGTAAATATGGCTACAATTGAAATGTTTCATTAACTCTCAATGATGAACGAAATGCAAACATGTACTATTTGGTCACTCGCCTTTGGCATGAGTGCATTTTAAATATTCTTTGTGTGGTCGTACATGACGTGATTATCGTGCATTTTGTATGTAACGGCCAGTAGGGGGAAGACAAGTTGCAAATGGCGTTCCTAAAACCAAACTGGAAGTACATTGGTTATGCAAAGCGGATTATTTCGAGTACACGACGTCAGAGCGGAGATGATGACTTACTCCTTGACTTGCTGTACACAGAATTGTCGATCATGTACTTCAGAAGTTAGGAACATAGTTACTACGTAATGGGTAATACTAGTAGGTAAACCCAAAGCGTCAGCAAGCTTGATCTTAGATACAATATTAATATACGTTTGTGGTTTATGTACTGGTCAAATACTGATATATGTATAGTACCACTAAGAGAAGGTTATTAGGATTTTTAGGAATATTATAAATGTTATTTTTTTTTTACATAGCGTGATCAGTTTGATCATTATCTACCAGGATACCCTATGCTAAGTTTCAAAAACGTGACTGATAATTTTTTACCTCTAAATGCCAAATAAAATTAGCTTCTTACATAGTCTTATTAAATAGACCAGGTCCGTCTCAAGCCGAACATTGTTTACTTATTTTCCAGTTAGAATGTTTGTCCGACACCCGGGCGGTGTGGGCTGTGTAAATGGACGGCGTTGTCCATCGATGTCTCATTCGACACACGTTTTCAATTTATCGGCGTCCCCTTCATTGTCTGGCGTGGAGGATCTTCGGCGCCCGCCGTCGTGTCTCCGCCCTTATCGGCGGTTCTATTCAAAAGTCACGTCATGTGTAAATGTACCGCGATATTGTAATGGCACAGTGACCCGGTCGCTTTCCACGCGTTGTACATCACAAACAGAATGACGTGAGCTTTCTTTGTATATCTGAATAAGCGTACTATAACATCATTTCAAAAGTTGGCAGACGAAAGAAGCGGGCACTTTTGTAAGGGTGAGAATGGAGTTTTCTTTGCATAATACCCTATTATGGTTACTTTCACCGCAGTATTTCACCGTTCGCGTCTGTTTTATACATAACAAAAATACGTATTTTTATTTTCCAGTTATTTTCCTAATTACAGTAAATAAACATAATTTATGGCTTTATTTACATTTTTTCTCTATTTTAAAACTTCTTTTAACTATAATCAATTATAAATACCGCTTACATTTCTAGCAAAGTTATGAAGAAAAAGAAAATATTTAGCCGCCGCAGCTAATGTATTGCGTGCTTTGCTAACATTTAACGTATAAATGAAATTGATTATGAAGACGTGAAGTTAAGTGGGTTGCGAAGTAGGTAATAACTTGCGCTGGACGGAAAACCTTATCTTGTATCAGTTTCTAAGTAGTTATAAACTCTTAACAATGTTTGAAAGTCATTAACCCCCTAATATTGAAACACAAAGCTCAAACCAACTATAGGACCTTTTTGGAATATCTATCTGTTGTCAGTTTAAACCTTATTGTGAAGGAGCTAGAATGACATTTAGCCGCTACTTAAATTGATTAAAGATTCAGTATTCTATCTTGTGACATCTTACAAATTCAGTACTGTTTTGTTTTGTAAGAGATCTTGTTTAAAAAATAACTAGAGTCCTCATTAGTCTGAAAATAAAACGAGAAAGAAACAAGGACATCGAATTGATTATGTAATACAATCTTAGATTCGGGTCGCCAGACGCGTAATTCTGTTACATAAATTCTTAATAAGCGCTTGGGATTGAAACTGCCCGTCAAATGCAGGTAGCCCCTTATCTTACTAGACAAATGACGGTGTGACGTCACTATTGTACTGGAACTTAACACTGTTGTATTCAATGTAATAAACCATTATAGAACTGTAATAGCAATCGGACATATTTAAGTGTATGGAAATAAACAATTTTCGTATAGGTGAAGTTTAAGTTATACATAAAAACATTATCATAGGATTATTTATCAACTTCTTTTCGGAAAAGATTATTGCTTTAAGAACTATTGCTTCCTCAGCGTAAATTCTTTAGTTCCAGTGACAGAATCCGCGTTAAGAATATAAACGTGTGCTGTTGTATCACTTAGAATACGACGAATGAACCTCACTATTTCATGTGATCAATCACAAAGGAAACTGCGAGGCGATTATTCCCTGGATGTATCAGACTTGTCACGGACATACGAGATACGAACCCGGGTGTTTGACTTACGGATTAAGGACTTGAGAGGGTCCTTCGTTATTCTGGACTTTGTTAAGAAGTCGATTGTGTTAAGACTTCCCCTATATTTTTGTTTTATTTGATAGTTTCCTTTCGTTTAATTTATCTACGTGAAATGCGATTGGCTCAGCAAATCTACACAGTTCATTTTCTTACTTCAAGAATGTAGAACAATTGACTGTTAAATATTATTTGTTAAGCTTTAACTATAATACCAAGGTACTCACTAAGATTACAGACAGACTATATATTATTCGTAGGTTAGGATTCGTCGGAAGCTTCAAACTACAAATAACTAGTAGCGGAGAGATATAAATAGTTGCTCTGGTCCTATTAAATCAATACAACCAGACCGCAGTTCCCTTTGCTAAGTTCAAAAATGTTTTTTGTAAATTTTACCTACACCAGTTCTTACATAAATCTAGATGACATACGTGTATATAGTAATTTCTCAGTATTAACTTACGATACTTAAATTGTTAATTTGTTAATGAAGATACGACACATTTAAAGAATCGTGAAAATCTTTAGATTTCTAGATGATCGGGCGAATATCTAAAGGCAAGCATGGTGATCTTTGCATTTTCGTTGTATGCTTGAAATATAACTGCTATATAGTGGCACAATTTGAGGCCAGTCCAAAAACTATAACACAAGTTTCTACTATTTTCATAATAGTGAGATAACAAAAGTAATATACAAACTTTAGCAATAGATCAATGTAAAAGAAAATAAAGATGAATAGAATAACACACCTACACGTTACCAAGTAAGTATACTTGATGGATGGGCATTGTTAATGGGGAACAATCCATTTCTATTAAGCATCTAAGTGTAGCCCCGAATTGGCATTGAAAAATAATAGAAAGTATCTCAGCCTTCTCAGTTATTGTCTAGACGAGGTACAAGTTTGGAGAGGTTAAAGGAAAGGTACTTCTAAAGAGATTTAGGTATTAGAAATGTAACTAATAATAAAAAGATATTAAAATTGAGGCTGAATAGAATGTTAAATGTTTTAATGGAGACGTTATAAGAATTTTGTTTAATTTAAAGAGGCTGTATCAGAATTAGCGTATAGGGTGGTATTACATAAACTTAAATTTACAAATCTGAAGCTAACCCTACTTTCTAAAATGTGTTAAATGTTCTGAAAAACAAATGTAACTTGATTCAACTTTTAATTAACGAAGTTTTAAATATGTTTACCGATTTTTTATACTATTCTAGATTTATTAGTTGTCTAAAAATAAAAAAAAATCTTAGAAAAATATAGTAGGGTAGGGCGGGGCACAAAGGTCCAATTTGACTATTATAAGTTATGCTGTGAAAACCAAAGCCACTACATCAAAACAAAAAACACGTATCGAATCAACTGTTATCAAAGCATGATTGGCTAAATTTTCAGTTATTTAATCATTGTAGAAATATGTTTTTTTACTGTTTTTGTAGACCTCGTCGTCTGGTTCTTTTTGCCCCATAGTACGGGTAAAAAGGGACAGCAAAGAGGCAAAAAGGTTTTGGTTATTTAAAAGGTTTTATAAAACAATAACTACATAGGATCCAATGCAAATCAAACGTATATTAATCTAGGAAAACATAAAGTAAAAATACTCTTATAATTATTAAAAACATGAACTATTTCTGATAGTTTAGGATCTGTCACAGGAATTTAATCAGTCTTAAAGGAATTATAAGTTTTTGTCAATAATTTGTGATTCTTAAAACTCGAATAACACAACTAAATATGTCTTTTTAAACATAACATAAAAATAAAATTGTTCTTATAGTCTTACTTTAAAAAAGTCCACTCTGGTCCTTTTTACCCCAAACACGTGTAAGTATTTAGATAGGTTATAAAAAAATAATAATTAAATCGAACTTAAAAATAACAATAAACCTTGAAACACAATTAAATGACCTATACTTAGAAACTACATTCAGGCATCATAGCCTAAGTAGTAGCTCTCCAAACCAAAACAATCAACAGCGGAAAAAATTACTTTCGTCGAAATTTAAAGGTGAGGTCCTGTATCTCCGGCTGGCAACATCGCTCAACTGCCAGTGATGGCGCGTTACTCCCCGCGTGGACTCTTCTTTTCGCTGGTAGCGTTCGGAAAGACGTAACTTCACTAGGTTTTGAGATTTTAATGGTGGACCTTTTTACCCGCGGACCTTTTAGCCCCGCCCTACCCTACCTACCTACGTTGCTGCAACGTTACAAAATATTGAACATTGTATTTTCATGGCACAAAAGGTGTTTTTACACTACATTTTATCTACCCAGAGCTGGGAAACAGTTTCCAGCACCTCTGGTAAGTAAAAAATATTGTGCAAGAGTTGCTATCTTATACAATTTAGTTCAAACTCTTAAGTTCCGTAAAGCTTGAACATTTTTAAAGTCCAGCGCAGCAATATTGTAAATGGGAACACATTTATTAACCTCCAAGTAAAAAGAGAGGTATTAAAAGTTTAACGTGTATATCCATCTGAGGCATCGTAAACGGGTGAAACTACTCGTATTATTAATCGCCGTTTTAGTTCAATGAGCATTTTATTAATAGAACTTTTACTTTTCGATGAATTTGTTAATTTAGTCAGAATTATTTTTTAAATATAATTTAATAAATATAAAAAAAGTCATCACATTTGTTCTTACTAAACTAATTAATTTCTGAGAAAAAAATGTTTATACTTTATAGCTTTGAAAGCTGACATAACAAAGTCCATTAAGCGAGACTCTGTGTAAATATGAAAACAATTGTTATCTGACACAATAGCTTGCATACATTATAAATGTGAATAGGTGCAGAACACTTGAATACAAACATCGCAGTCACTTCACAAATACGCTTTTCGAGTCCACTCATGCCTTTCTTGATATGACGACTAACTAACAATATCAAAATATGTTTGTAAAGTATGGAAACTAGTAAAACGTTGTTGACTTAAACACTATTGTTTTTATTTCTTGTATCGTCTTTTTGTTTACATGATTATGTTTTGGGCACTTTTATCCAAGGTACAAGTCATAATAACAAGAACAGACAGTAAGATTGTTTTAAGTCTAAATGAGTTCTTAAACGTTAAATCATCACCAAAGAATCAAACCCTATCTCTCTCGATTCAAGAAAATAAAACTTCTACAAAACAAATAAATGTAACCAGAACTAAAGTTAAATCAATACTGGCAACAAAGGTAGGAATGGCGAACCCATTTCCAAATTAGATAGGTATCGACTACATTTCCACTGGCTTACTGTTCGTTCCCTTTTCTCAGCTACCCCGGGCAAATCGTCAATCCCGGGAAACTACTATACTTTACCTCGAACTATCTACAACATAGTTTAATAACATTACAAATAAAGTTTCCTTAAACATTACATAAACGTTATTAGGTTTATGTAAATATCATCATCATTAACTCATATTATACCTACGCAAAGCAAATGTATTAGATTTATAACGAGATTATAAATTGTACCTCCCAAAGTTTATCGCATATAGAATTAAATATTAAATTCAATAAACGACATCTGATCTACTTAGATGATATTATAACAAAATTGTCACATCATCCTTGGAAAAGGATCAGGGTTAGATCGAATAACAAGCATGAAACGACGAAAAAAATATCGCCAATAAAATTGTATGGCACCCAAGAAGCTACGTTTTATAACTCCAACGTAGTAAATGACATCCCTATTAGATGTTTCTCACTTATCTATAAACATTTGATGCCATTTTATATAAGAATTTTATCAGAACAATAATAATAAAAGTGGATGTATCAAAATAGAAAAAACACACACACACATCATTTAAATAATGAGGATAAACATCCAAATATTTTCTTTGTTTTTTTTTCTTTAATCAAATATCAAAAAGCCATGTAAACCAGCGGAAAATAACGTCAAGTCTACGAAAACATTTTATCCATAATTTATTCTGACGCCTTGTCATTCCTTCGTACCTTAGAAAGTTTTAAACGTTAGTGACATTTAAAATCTTGGCTGAAATTATTAAGATATTTTTGAACCAAAAACTCATGATATTTTTAATGGTAAATATATCACATTTCCAATTTTCTCTAGGAAGTTAGGAACACCTTTAATGTCCGGGTAAATAAATTTAATGGATAATTAAATAAATATTTTTTTTTATTATTGTAGCAGATTTTTCCTTCTAATATAGAGTCAACTCTACTGTATCGTTGTGTATTTTAGGTAGAGTAATGTCACACTTGTAAATTCTTTTAAAAGTAACACTCATTGTACACTTGCATTTATTCCTAATAAAGAATAGAAAAGTACAAACAAAAAACCATATATGTATACCAGACGATTCAAAGCTTGCTCATTAACGTATTCTAAAAGAAAGGTTCTTTTAATTTCATGTTTCAAAGAGCAGCTTGATTAACTAATCTTCTGTGAATAGTGTGTATATATTTTAGTTCAGTCAGGTGCAAACGACAACTTAAACCGGATTATTCCGGTATTCGAGTGCTGCAAGGACAGAATCGTACAGCCGGGGATTAGCCCGAGAGCGTGCGACTCACTGATTATGAAATTAAAGTGTTTCTTAAGTAAAAGCCGGCAATTTTCAATTTTATTTCTTTTTCTTTGCACATTTTTGTTTTTCCAAATAGTTATTTACGATATTTTCTTTGGAGCTTTAATAAGGCCTTATGTTTGCTCAACGTAGATAACATTTCAATTAATTGCTTTACTATGTTTTATTATTTTATAAGCTGATCTGTTTGGCAATTATAATGACTAGAAACCAATAGAAAAGCCTTTGTTGCCATAAAAGACTACGCTATCTATGTATAACTGGTATTTAATTTTAGTGAGCTATTGAACCTAAACAAACAAAACAATGAAGTCTTCTGTAATCAAAATAAACTTCTGTAAGACAAATAATTACTAAACAATTGATAGTCTACAATTCTATTTGATATTGGCTATTCCAATTCTAAAAATAAAGATTCGTTTGTTTACGTAAAATACGTTTTCAAGAAGGTTGAGTATCGAATAATGCGTAGGTTAAGATACAAACATATAGATTCGTCGCATGTTAGGTATTACATACCTACTGTACGTAAATATAAGCCATATAGTAGATTGATCATAGTATCGCATTTCTATAGCACACACATTCGTTCTTGATAAAGGTGAGGTAATAAATAAAGGAAAGTTCGGAACACCCATCAACCCATATACAATGTTTGCATGGGATTGTGTTTCATAGCAATTTGCCGTTCTGACAACGCAGCTATGTCAAAACAAACATACGGTCTTTTCATATAATAAAGGTAAGGAGTAATGTACCTGAAAAGACTTTCGGTATGAAATATTTTGTCAATATATTCATTTACGTTGATGACTTTAGAGAAAAGAGCAGAGATGGGAGCTACGCTAACATTAGTGAATTGAATAAATACTCATTAAGAGATTGCCGAAATCTTGGAATTTTGAAATTTAAATAAACAAATTATTATAGTAACAGAATAAACTATTTAAACTATAGCTTATGATAAATAAAACAACATTATTTTGTCATTACCAAGAGTTTAAGCAAAGCTGTAAATACACAAAAGTCATAATATCTCATTTCAGAACCACAACTCATATGATATCAATTATAAGCCAAATGAAACAGCCTTCTCATGTAAATGATGAAACGTACATCACCAGTGCAAACGCAATTAGGCCCTATTCAATAGTAAATTCTAAACACAATATTAACTCCAGTGTACCCTCGAAACACGTGTCTAGTAATTTTGTGAAAAATATATGATCGTCTGTTGAGTTAACATAATATAGTTATTAAAGTTCGTACCATTTTTAAAAAAACTAGTCTTTGAGATCTGAAAACAATATTTATTTCTATTTATTTTCACCCATAACTCAATTTGTATCTAGGGTTGCAGCATATTTAAAAACAAATCGATACTAGACCTGTTATTAAGCAAAATTATCATTTCCATATACTGAAACTGTAAATTACAGGCTTCTCAAGGCTTTTGCCTAAGTACCCTAAGGCTTTTGCCTAGTAAGTAAAATGCTTCAGGCAAATATATTTGCCTGAAGCATTTTACTATCAGATGTCACATTCAATAACTTAATATTCCGTATAGAATTTCTCGAATTAAATTCTATACGGAATATTAAGTTATTAAGTCCGTTCAAACGTGTGAAGTCAAGCATCAGTGACATTATAAGCTTCGCTTTTGGAGTGACGTGGTGCATGCTTGCCCGGCTGCCGATAACTGGGCAACAGCTACTCATAATACCTGCCTGTCGTACTGTCGCTGGCTGACTCTAGAGTATTACTTTATATTCTACAGCTATTATATTCTAGCATTCAAATATAATTTAAGTGTTGTATTAAAGATGTGCTGAACTGTCATTTGTGAGTTGATACTTAAATTTGACTGTATTGGGATTCTAGTGAATATTACTTTATGTGATTTTACTGCAGGCTCTTTATTTGTACAGAACTTTTTGTGGTGTGCTTGTGAAGAAAATGTCCAAGAAATGTTTTAATAGCATAATTTCCGGTTTTATAGTTATAATACTTAACACAATTTCGGCTGAACTATCCGACGCTATAAACTTTTAGGGCGCCTTTATCAAAATCATATAATTATATTTTTAATTGCGACCGTAATGACATGTGGGGAATTTCCTCGATCGTATGGCAGGCGGCACCCATGCATTAGTCATCGCGAATCAACCCTATTTTCGGGAGCTCACCGACCCGCCCGTCATCAGGACTATTCGTAAAAGCATAACCTTGTATAGTTTATGTTCTCGACGAATTATAGGGCCACTCAAGAGGGATCGTGTTTTTTATTCTAAGAAACGTTGGCATATTAATTTAAATTATATACTAGGGCTAATAAACGTCATCAAAATATTTTAATAACATTTTACAACAATATGTTTACTTTCGTAACAAAGTTATTTGTCTGTACACAATGTACATCACAATTTAAAGACGTCTCAGGACTTATCGTCTTATTACTTTCACCGACGTAAGACACGTCACATGTGGAGTTCAGTAATCCGATTATTGCATTACAGCTGAGCCTGAATTAAAAATGAGATTTGGACGTTGACAAAAAATAACAAGAAGATTGTATGAAATTCTTGCTTTATCAAATTATGTAACACAGACGTATGGACGTGAACTTTCTTATTCACGTACCTACAGACTACGTTTGTTTATTTATAAACTCAGCATCTAATGGAAGAATTGTGTTATCATTGCCTACATTTTACATGAATGTCTCGAACGCACGCGTACATACTTAACATTTTTTATGATTCTTGTGTATAACAATACTCGTGGCATATTTTAGCTTCCACTGGCTGTCATCGTGTTCCTTTCAAGATATTAATATTTTTTTTAAAGGTTTCTTGATTAAATTAAGAGCAAACTTAACATATATGGGAACAGATCTAACTAATCTACTAATCTTACTAAAAGTAATTCCAAAAAACTATGGACTACCATTAAAGAAATAATTAATAGCAATAATAAAAAACAATTACCATTACAGTTACTGGCGGCTGAAAATAACCCTAAAGATGCAGTCAATAAAATTAATAATTATTTTTCAAACATTGGCAAACAACTATCTGACATGATACCCGTTCAGTTACCTAATTTTAAAAATGTTAATTATCCCTCACCTTTAAAATCTTTTGTTCTCCTACCGACCGATAATGACGAAGTTGAAAGTACTATCAAAGCATTAAAAAGTGACTGTGCTCCTGGATGGGACCAGATCAGTGCTAATGTTTTGAAGTACACATCTAAATCAATAGCACCAGTTCTCACCAACTTGATTAACCGATGTTTTGATGCTGGGATATTCCCAGATGCTTTGAAAATTGCTGTAGTGCACCCGATTTATAAGGCGGGAGACAGGGGCAGTGTCAATAACTATAGACCAATAGCAATTCTAACAACGTTATCTAAACTATTTGAGCGATTAATCAATAACAGATTAACTAAATATTTAGAAGATGGGAACATACTCTCGGACTCACAATACGGTTTTAGGCCAGGTCGTTCAACCAGCAATGCAGTGCTTGACCTTGTTAACTACTTGGTTAACAAAATTGATAAAAAAAAACAAATGCTTAACAATCTTCCTCGACCTGGCAAAAGCGTTTGACACCGTCTCTGTTCCCCGGCTTGTACAAAAACTAGAAAATCATGGCATCAGGGGTACCCCACTCAAGTTACTTACAGATTATTTAAAAAATAGAAGCCAATACGTAAAGATCGGATATCATGTTAGTGACAAAGCGTCAATAGAATTTGGAGTACCTCAAGGCAGCGTATTGGGGCCTACGTTGTTTCTCTGCTACATTAATGAACTCTGTTCCCTAAAAATTAAAAACTGTAAAATTTCCGCGTATGCCGACGATACTGCCCTTACATTCTTTTCTGATTCATATAACGAATTGTTTAAGATGGCACAGGAAGGTTTCAACACGGTATGTCACTGGCTTTCATCAAATTCTCTCACTATAAACGAAGACAAAACTAAATACATTATTTTCTCTATTCATAACCGTATGGACGTAAATAATCAAACTTCAAATATAACTGCGCACAAATGTAACTTTCCTCCAGCCCCTAACTGCAACTGTTCTGTCATAAAATCAATTAAATGCATAAAATATCTTGGAGTTGAAATAGATTTAAACTTAACATTTGAAAACCATATACACTCTCTATCACAACAAATTCGTAAACTTACTTTCATTTTTAGGAAGCTTCGTGATGTAGCAGAGAAACAAACCATACGGTTGGTATACGAGGCTTTGGTACAGTCAATTTTAAGTTACTGCATCACTACATGGGGTAGCGCCTGCAAAACAAAACTGATAACTCTAGAAAGAGCACAAAGACTTATTTTAAAAGTAAGTTTATCTAAGCCTCGTTTATACCCCACCGCTAAACTATACGAAGAATCGCAAGTGCTATCAGTACGACAGCTATACATATTACTTACTGTTCTACTTAAACTTCCTAACATATCGGGGGAAACAAAACATCGCATAGCCACCAAAAGAAGAAACTATGCTATATGTGAGCCCGTCCATGTAAATACTCATTTTGCACAAAGATTTTTCGCCTACAGAGGAAATATGCTCTTTAATAAACTAAATAAGGTAATTTCTATATCTAATTGCAATAAAAATGAATGTAAAAATAAAATAAAAAAATGGCTGTTAGGACTAAATTATAACGAAACAGAAAAAATTATTGAAGTGGTAAGGTAGTTTTTGTGTTTTGTATATCATATATATTAGAAGTATATAAATATATAAACATAGCATGTATATTGAAACACTCACACACTCAAACACACGCGCACACACACGCACACGCACACACACACACACACACAAGCACACACACACGCACACACTTTTAACATGCACCCGCTGACTCATTATAAGCATAAAGTAATATGTGATGGGGGGCCTGGAGATCTATAGCACAGGCCTAGGCTTAGTTTAGACTCCAGATCTCCCACAAATTACATTTACGTAACTGTCAACCTGTGTATCTAACTTAAGATTGTCCTCGTACATAATGTGTAATTTGTGGAGATGAATAAAAACATTTTTATTTTTTATTATTATTATTAGATCTACTTAGTAATCGAATCTACAACGTTCTAATGATATAGCCACAATTGTTGATGAAAAACTGATTAGTTTCTTGAACGATGATACTCTAAAAGTTCATCATCACGACATTATACGTACAAATATTTTAAAGAGACATTATCAAAAGTTGGAACTTTTTTGCCACTAACAGAAACAAACAATATCACACTGTATTCGTAATAATTATGTAAGACAATTCAATTTCAGTCCATTAAGACGCGATGCCCAATTGATAGTTCTTAATAATGTAGGATATTAAATAATGATTAATATTGAAATGAATTATGACCGCGTTACGTGATCAAACTGTCATATCGAAGCTTGACAACGATATCATTAATCTTCGACGAGCAGGATCATCCGTGCAATGAAAATATGAACATTTTTATTAAGTCGGCGACAAGGCCAGCGGAACGCTATTGAAACGGCATTGGAACGAAACTGGGATTTCCTATCTATCTGTCGATCCTTACTAATGATTCTGATCCGCCTGAGTCTGGTTTCGCCGTTTTTATGTCGCCCTAAATGTTTCGTTTTAGTTTGCGTATGTCGCGTATAACATGACTACGAATTTGAGCACAATGCAAAACGTTTTATAATTTCAAATTTTTAACTGAACTTCTCTATAAATTTTAAGTGCCTACTTGAAATTACTTCCTTCAGCAGAATTAACAAACGTTTTTCTATTTTTCTTATTTTTTTTTTTAAGAAACAGTCTACATATAAACAAAAAGTTTAAGTATATTTTTTCTCAACAGATCGCCACAGAAGATCAGGCTCGCTTGACGAAGCAGCCGAGGACAGTAGCGACAACGGCGGCAGTACGCCGAAGAAGAAAACAGCCATCGAGGAGCAATGGGAGAGGTCCGGCGGCTTCGAACTCACCTCTGTGGAGCAGGAGACTTATGAGAAGTACTTCTATGGAACAGAGCACTGGAACTACTTCACGAATGACGAAGACCTGGGCCCCGTTATACTGTCCATTAAGCAGGAGACGCTTAATGGAAGGGACCAGTTCAGGTACGTCCAAAACTAAATGATCACTTTGTTATTTTGATGATTTAGCAGGTGTTCTTTAGTATGCTCAACCAAGTTATTCTTTGATCTCCAGACGAATTCCTTCTACACATCATTCTGTACATTATTATGTAACTCTATTCCATCAACATGACATGTAAACATTCTATTCAACTCTATCCTTTTCCACTTCAAATCCAATATGAATGTTGAGATTGAATGAAATATTGATTCACAATCAATATTGACTACATAGCGAGCATTCTAAAATCACTAACGTGAATTTCATATTACGGTATATCAGGTATATCAAAACGTGGTATATTCGGGATCAGTAGCTATCGGCACATGGAATGTGGAACCACTAAATCTAATAAACCCGCACGGAAACAGAAATTTGGAGCATTTCATTAAATATAATTATATCAAACGGATATTTCACTATACAGTGAGCCGACGAGTGGTTAGCAAAATACGAAATTCCGATCGTGACAACCATATTCGTCGGCGTCATACTAAAGCCTTAATTACTGGTATTGGTACGCTTTCGAAATAAAAGATTAATTATTTGTTTCATACATTAATTATTCTATTCTCGGTTATAAAAATAAAGTAATTGCATGGAAGCTGATGAGCATTATAAGTAAACAGTTTTTTTTTGTAATAACTATCGTGAGGTGGATTCAAAATTTTATGTTAACGGTTTACTCACGTACATTTATCGGGATAGCCCGACTAGTTTCGGACCCCAACCGGAGTCCTTAATCATGAGCTGATGCAGTGGGGTCACGAGTCGAGAATATTTTTTAATTATTTTTTTTGTAACAAATAAACTTTCGCGAATTTATTCTTAATTTAAATGGGATCGCTATCTGCTGCCGTCGGGGTGCATTTTAATTAAAAATGGCAAGGAATTGTAAATCGGATGGTGCTTTTATATAGTGTTTGTAGGGGCCATAATTAACTGGGCAGTAACGGCAATGACCTCACTGGGGTTTACCTTCACGGCCCTCTCGTAAACCAAGAGTTTAATTAGCATAATGTAGCAGCAAGGTGTTAAACACTCTACGGCGATACTGCTTATAATGTAGTAAATGCTAAATACACATTACATCAACATTGAAGCTTTAAATTTATGCTGTTCCTTGCCTCTGCAGTTATTTCATTAATTAATGTAATTCTCATTAGGCTTTTATATCTCTTATAGCTAAGACATCCGACCTAAGGGCAAGTCGTTCGTAAGTCTCTAAAAGCAATAAATGTCACAGACGGCCTTTAATGGCAGTGAGCGCAGTTGTAAATGGGCGATGCGGATGTAGCCCTACCCGAACACAAGTAAAAGGTGTTATTACAATTCTACCGAATTTTAATTATACCTCAAGCTATTTCATTAAAACGAAGTTCGTATCGCAAAGTTGGTTATACTGGTAGCACTTAAAAATGTCGGCGAAACATTTTCATAACCAAGTATTTCAGGTGCCGAGCTTTAAACAAGATACCTCTATGTAATCACATTCCTGTCTCAGAAATATGAGAGCAGTGCCATAATTTTTAGTAATAAAATATCTTTGGAATTTTCGATGATCCATTGATGGTTTTAATAAAGGATTTTCGAGTGCTTTTTTTTCGTCAGCTCGTAGGTCGATAGGCACATAAAAGACCAAATTTTTGGATCTTAGAAATCCTAATTTGTAGAAAGTTGAAACATACTCCACGTTAACGACTTTTGGGAGTTCTTTCATTTCATGGAACGGTACCTAACATTTGTGTGAATGCCTCATATTTTTCATTCAATTTGACTTCGACAAGATTTTCGTCTACGTTGCCTCGTTTCCATCGGAATTCTCAGATTTCAAATACCTTTGATGCCATACTCTAAGAAATGAAATTCAATTTGATCACGACACATCACCCTCGTTCTCAAAGCCCTGCTACCGTAAACTTGGCATTTTTATTACAAGCAAAAATTATTACACGTACGACCAAAAATTCTGCGCGATGACATACGTATGTATGTAAAATTCTACGTATGACATACCGTGAAATTTTCATTTTGCGGCAACCTTTTTTTGTCTTTGCGTCCAGTGCGGTACGCTTTTAGAGCTATCTGTATTATACTGCCAACCAAAATGTACTCTTATAACTTAGGAGGACAAAAGCCCTAACCCATTTGTAGATAACTACTGGACCAAATGTACCAAATGGCGATATTATAAGCTCACAGAACCGTCCAATGTAAATATTTACACAAACTTTTTCATTTTTTTTAATAGTTCTGGGTTATACCCTTTATGAACCCGTCATCCAGATTGGCAATATTTCTTGAACGAGACTATTGCGTGACCTGGTATCGTTAACCGTCGCGTGGTCACTAGCTACAAAGGCCAATTGCTCTACAAGATTATAGGTACGATTGACTTTTGATGGTATATTACAAGCTAATATTCTTTGACTTTACATTGACCTTATAAATTATTTACACGATGTCCCGGGTAAGGGTTTGTTTTGGGATATTCAATCATAACCCTTTTTTGCCGGGCTACGGAAACGCGAAGGGGTTACGATTTTATCGTAGTTGTATAGAAAAATAATGTGTATTTTATATTTTCAGAAAAGAGATTAATGCTAATCGTATTTATATCGTGTTTAATACTAAATGTCACGTGTACAATATGTGCTAAAATAATTCATGTATTTCAAACTTCCCTGCTCGTCATTTGTTAAAAGTCGATGGGAGTTGAGTGCATACTTTAGTTACTTAAATATTTTCGCGAATGTAGAATGTAGAGGGTGCGTGTTTTATATTAATGTGGCTTATAAACCCCTCCGCGAGTGTTCGCGTTAGAGACTATGAATAAATAATGTGATGTCGCAGATGTAAGCTCTTCAAACGTTTTCAATAAACTCCCGCAATTTTGTAATAAATAGAATTTGATTTGTTTCTCATTTCAATAAAATACCCAATATTAAAACGATTACAATTAAAAAATAGAGACATTTAAAACCTGTGGTTTTCCTTTGTAGTTTTGATTAATTATCTACGTATGCAACTTCTTAGCCTCAAAAACTAACTTTTCATAATAATATGTGTATCAGCTACCGTGATAATTTGTGTACAAATAACTCATAATTATATACGCATACATAATAACAATTTGTCAGATATTATAATAAATAAAATAATATTTGAATATAAAGCCAAAATTGTTTTTAGATCTTCCTAATTGTTTTCACACCCACGACATTATTTTTTCTCGCCGCGCTTTGATTTTCTTCCGTCAGCTGTCAAGATATGTACAGGACCTATTTAAAGATCTTCATTGGCTTCAATAATAGCTCAGTCGATCTTAATAACAATTACTAACATTCGCAGGCGAGGGCTTTATTTGAAATTTATTATCCCTTCAAATAAAACCATAAAAACGGAGCATTAGTCTTTGTGATTTATGATGTTTACGCAAATATTTGTCATTAAAATACCTTACAGATCACCCAGAGAGTTTTCTATACCTACATCTATTTTTACAAGAAAATATAACTGATATAGACTCTTCACGATCTAAAGCAATTACTACGTAGCATTAAAATGTTTAATTATGAAATAGCACAATCATTTAATTCCATCCCAAAATGTCTTTACTAATCAACTGAAACTGGAATTCTGCAAGCAATCGAGTACATTTCATTTTGGTAAACCGCAAAATGGACGTTGAAATATGAAATATTTTTCCGACATTTCCATGTTTCCTTTTAGCTGTCTTTTTGACTGAATATGCATACTACGTTGTCAACGTTAGGAATGTTCTGACTTTTATAATTTAGATTTGCGTTAATTTAAAATATTAAAATGTTCACTGAAACATAAATACGTTAGAACATCTTCATAAAATGAGTTCAAAACGTTGTTGTACGACTAACTATGACATCTTTCCATAAATCTTTATTTAAGATATTCTAAAGGCTGAAGGGTCAATTCAAATAAAATAAAATTAAGCTAAGCACAAAGAACAAAACACTACATCATATAAAATCAAGACACGCCGCAGTTATGTCTCCTTTTTACATAGGAATTACTCCAAGGGAGATTCCTCGAATGTTCACCGTAAATTCCGGCATTTTCATTATTCTCTGTCATAGGAAAAGTGAAACGGCGAGACAAGGAGAGAATTTAATTAAAAACGTTGGATGTTCAAATTTTTAGACTGGTTTAGCAGAACACAAATACGAGCTCATCGCATTCACAAATAAGCTTGTATTTAAACAAGATTTAATTATTGGTTGAGATCATTTTCATTAAGAGATTCCTTAACTAAATTCTACGAATGCCGCGAATAAATATTTTGTTTAATAGAGCTAATCATTTCTAAACTAATCAATATTCCGTTTAAAAATAAACTGTTTAATATCAATTTGGTGTACAAAGGTAATGTTATAGGTACATTACCTAGAGTTAAAAAGTGTGTGACCCAAATTTAGAATTGTTAATTAATTTTATGATTAAAGATAATTGCTCTGGATATGTCGTGTAGTGTGGTCCCTGGTTACGAACAGGTCGCGCCTTATTTTCCCTGGAGAGTCATTGTCGAATATATGACCGGGTTTTAGCTGCTGTTTATACGATGACGTCACAATCATCACAATTATGTGGTGACGATATCATGACGTCAAAATTAACAATGACGAAATAGTTTGCATTTATAATTCAAACCTCTTTTTCCTGCGTATTACAACAAGTACCTACCACCTACTTATTACTAGTTTTAATGACAGGAAAGATTATTTCATTGATATATCAAAACATGATCCACGTATAAACTAGTTAGTATAATATTATGCAGAAACATTCTGATTGACAGCGTACGCATAAAATTCTAACAACAATTACTCGAAAGCTATTAGCAACTTTAACCAATTACCGTTTTTTTACCTCAGGGTATAGACCCATTAACTCGAATGAATGATACTTTCATTAGTCATTCATTCATAATACCCTAGTCCATACGTAATTTGAGTGGTCTTCGATAAACTACTACTGTATAATTAATTTGAGAATAGCATGCGTTGTACATAAGTACAAACTAGGGGGCCGGCCAACATCTCTTAAAGAATACTTATTGCAATTGTGGAAATGAGTCGTTGTGCTACACGGCCAAAAGCGGCGTCTCTCCTTCACAACTGCAAAAATAATACCGTCAAATATTCTGTCATATAGTTTCATGATGTATGATCTACTAAATTAAGTATTGATACCAAAATAGAACAAGTGATTTATAATTAATGTGCTAATACCATCGCAATGTGATACTAATTTCAATGGCGTTACTCTTCGAAATTGATTATGAGCCAGTATTAAATAGTCTATAATTAGAAGTAAATGAAAATAGATTTGTGTCTAATTTGTATAGATCACAACTAGTTATATCCGTCGATTTAGTTCTAGAAATTTAATTTTGTGACAACCACGTAATCATGGCAAACCAAAATAACTTAATCTTTTATGCACAATATTTTAGTTCAACGTTTGTATGTCGGTATATCTGATGTAGCATATCACAAACGCGTACACCGCAAGGTTGTTTCTGCCTTTAATGATGCCTAAAAAAAGATACTCGTATCTAAATGCGCCCTACGTCGTTAAAGCAACCCCAGTGATCTGCACTCAAACGGGAATTTTACTGAAACATTTTAGTCAAACCTCCTTTTAATTGGTCGACGATTCTCTAAACCCTCGAACATGAAACGTTTATCAGTACGTTGTTTAAATGTGAATGTAGTTTAGTTTAAAGTCTGATTATCCGAGCTTAGTACTCGGTAGCTAATTCTGTTCAGGAAATTATATGGGTTATAAATCTCTTAGAATAGAACATGTTTATTTTAGTGTTTTCACATGACCAAAATACGTTGGTGCTATTAGTGTAGTCTATGACATAAGTGGACTTACATGCGTATTATTTATAGTAGTTACTATGTTAAACCAATCTTACTTAATAAATCAGCTACGACCGGATTTAGGCTTTTGGTAATTACTTTAATCCTGATCCGAATATTCTTTGAATTAATTAATAGCTTGTTACAAAGGTTCAAAAGATTATAATCGGTACATTTATTTATATTTCTTGGCACAATCTCTTAATATGAGTAATAAAAATTTATGACGACACCAATGTTTATTAGGCATTACAATAGCGGCATATATACCTATGTATACTTAAGTATTAAAATTCAGTATGTACGCATTTATATAATCTTCATGTTAATTCTGCTTTACAAATAATATTTTGAAATAAGCCTTATTCAAACATGGCTAACGTAAAAGGGTATGCCTTGTAGAATTGCAATAGTTGGCAAATATTAACCACCGCTCAAACGGTGACCCATTTCCCTGAATAGACACTTACACCTTAATGCTATTGAACTAGTTAAAGAGCGTGTACACTTAACTTAGTCTGTATTTTTGGACGGCGGATTATCAGCTGAGTTTTGTACTGTGTTTAAAAATAACTGGTTCATTTACATGACATATGTTTTAAAATCATTCTAGGATGAAATTTTCTCCTTCAATTGTTTATTGTTTTTTTTTTAACGACTCCCGCACTAACGCATGTACAAATAACGTGGTGCTGTTTTCTAAAAGCCTTAACAGTAGCAGCCTTGAGCAAGTTGTTCTATTTTTTTATAAATCGAATGAAGGACGGCGAAGAAGCTGGTAGAGTATGATTAAGGAGGTGTAACGTATTTCAATAAAAAAATGTTGAGATTAATAACTCAAGTTGTCATCACCTTAAGCAGAGCCAAAAAAAATAGACAATCAAATAACGCATTTAACGCTATAAGTTATTGTTAGTATACTAATTAATGCAATGTTTCATTAAATATATTTCGTCGATTAAAATACGAATGTTTGTTTTGAAATCGTTTGGGTTTAGGTATGTTTTAAAATATATTTACATCGCTTGGTATCTTATCTCAGTATTAGGAATCGTCTGGGCGTTCAATAGAATGTCTGAGTTATATATCTTGCCAATAACATCGTGATCTATACATTATTGTCAAATTCTTGGCACTATGTGCAGACTCGCCATGCCTTTAGCTAATTACCAATACCGACGCTACAAATTATCACAATTTTAGTTTAATATCGAGTTTATTAGCGACCTATTTACCTACATTTACATATGCTTAGTTATTTATTATTAGCTTCCCGAGACCCACGATTAAAATTTTTGTAAGGTTAATAATAGGTGAATTGACCATGCCCTTCTTACCAAAAGCCGTTTATTTTCATGCGCACAACCACCAATATAAGACATGGTATTTTTGTTGTACTTTCTAGGTATAACAAATACCAATCCATTTCGACAAGTGACGTGACTTTGACTTTACAGTTCAATTCATTTGAACGATTTGTCATAGTCAGCGCTCGGAAAAGTGTACCTAACTTGCCTGTAGGCACAGGCCGTGTATCAAATAAATGAATGATACATTTTGTTCCAGGATCCTAGTCCGGGCGATAAGCTACACAGTACACGGGTTGATCCCGGCATCATGTGTGTTCGCGGACCGGTACAACCGGGAGGAGGTGGTGCGCTCGCTCGGCAAGGAGGTCAACATCAACCCGCCGCTCATGCTGGGACAGCTGCCTGATACGCCTGAGGAGCTGCTCAAACTTGACCAGGTAATTCATCATTCCCCTGCCCTTATCCCATATATATTATTTGGGGTCGACGCAGCATGCCTTCTTCTTCCACACGTTCCTATCTGACGATATCTCGCAAGTTACACTCTTTGCAACCACATCATCTTTCACACAATCCTTCCATCGTTTCTTTGGTCATCCTCTTCAAACTTGAGCAGGTAATTGTCATAAAATAACAAAATCTTTATAAAGTGGTTTCGACCGCGTAAATGTCGGATGTGGCAGCAGAAAGAACTCAAGCCCTTCAAGGTTGCAGTATTTCTAGTCCTATTTATTACTTTTGAATCGGTTGAAAGGATAATCGTAAAAAAGCGACAGACAGTATATAGTTATTGTCGCATTAGTAATGTTAAAATTGAGAGTTTATTCGCAACTCGCATTAACACGTTTTCACAAATAGTGCACAAAACAAAATCTCAGGTTAGAACAAATGTTTGTAAACCACACAAACATTTGCCCCAAACAAGGATCGTACTGAAAGCACGTCGCGGTTAGTTGCAAGTCGTATTTGGAGTAGTTATGAATGTTTCAACATAGCACAAACTAATTTCAGCTAGATCGCTTTATAGTGTTTGAGGAGTAACTCCAACATCTATGAAACAGTTCCGCCCAACGTAATACAAGTTTAAATTTGCAAGCAAAGTGATACATAATCTACTTATTGAACAATGTAGTGATGAGACGAAGAAAATTAAAGATTCAATAAAAAAAATTGCTTGTCATAAAGCCTCAATTTTCCCGGGTCAGCAAATAAAAATGTTTCGTTTAAACATTTGAAGACAATCAGCATAAGGCAAACTGCGGCTTATTTTTATTGTAATTCTTTCTTGGTTTTTGTTGCGGACATTAATGTTCGGAATATTATAAAGACAACCATTTACTTTGCGTTTTATTTTTTAGATAACAAATATTTTTTTTATTGTAATGTCTTTAAAAATCCTCTTTTATTGTACTGCGTTTACTTTTAATAAAGAATATTTAATTAAAATTCCAAAAGTTATTTTAACAACAGCACCATAATAATAACACGTAGGTATTGGGAGGCAGTTCGTTAGTCGTTACTATGTCAATTTAAATATTTAACTAAATCTTACTCAATCTTGCCAATATTAAATAACAAGAATTCATGGTGCATCTTACAACCGTAATAAGCATAGAAATGTTTGCATGAATTACAAAACATAATCATAGTTATCCTAAGCAATGACTTGGTGAGAACCAAGGTAGTATAAACAAACTGGAAACGTGTTGTTAGAGCAGCATCAATTTGCCTACATCCAGGCAAAGACAAGCTCACTGTAGAAAGCAAAACAAACACGAAAATCACGGCCCTACCCGGTCTTATCTCATTTAGCATTCGGCCCGAGGCGAACAGGATCGCAAGTAAATTAGCAGTAAAACCTTTCCCCCGTCGCTACGATTGTTTTTTCAGTTCCCAATTACGAATAAACGATGCCGCCGCTTACTGCCGTGAAACATTGATGAGGCCCGTTAGTCGCGAGAAACGTAGGGGGCTTGTATCGGCGCACTCTCGCTCACAGTCTACCCAGGGGGGACGTGCCTGTCTCCGTAGCCCGCGACTAATCACGGTAATGGAGTAATGACAAGTTAGTCGGAACTACTTCTCCCCGAGACACAAACTTCGTGCTCACATGAAATCCTGCACGACGGGACATTAAAATGTTACGCGGCAATATTATAACTTTGAATTTGAAACGCAAGTTACTTTGGTAACGAGTGGAAGCTAATTACTCGAAAGTGGATCTAGACAGCCAACCATTTAATATGCTTCAAACGATTGCCGTATCTTTAGATGAAGAGGTTTAAATATTTTATGCTTTAGTGGTTGGTATATGATTTTGGATTAATATTTTTGTCTAATAAGAATCTACATATTAAAGTTTCTGTCAGAAACGAAAGTAAATTCTAGATTCGTATTATTTTGTTTTTTTTTCCTAAACAGATAATAGTCTATGATTTTGCCTATGCATATAGTCTATGAAGCTACCCAATACCATTATCAAGCAATGCAATAAACGTCTGTCTTTGCAACGTGTGCCACAAACGTCAGTTTCTTCACGGTTAGCCGCTAAGCCGAACATTAGAATCTGGAGCAAAAGATTCAATTTTAGGTGTGCCGTTAGTTACGGGCGAGCTTGTTCGATCCACTGAACTGCCAATTTTCATTAGGTACTTGAAGGTACACTTAAAAGTCGGAACTTTGTAGAGTAGGGACCGTCTCCGTCCTTTGAATTTCGAATTTACTGTAAATGTTGGGTTTCCTGTACGCAGGTAGTCAAATATTATTGTGGATTGTAAATCACTTTTAAACCTTCCTTATTGTAAGAAATAAAGTGAAAATCCCTGCGACTTTTATTACAATTGCTTGTTATACACAGTGGAGCGTCGCATACCGTTGAATGACAATTGGTCTCCATTAATTTCCCTTAGCAACGCTGGGGCGTTCGAACAGAGTGTAATCAAGCTAATTAATTAATTAGATTAGTCTAAATTACAAAGCCACTCTTATCGGAATACGAGTATATAGCTGTTCAAAGTATTTTAATGGATTTCTCGTATTCCTTTCTACGTTATAAAGAAAATATCACGACACGAATTATTACTCAAAAGTTCTTTCAATTATTGAAGAAAACGTAGTCATTAGCTCAGCAGAACATGTTTGTGATTATTTTTAACTGTTCCTAGCAAACGTGCAGGAACGGTACGAATTGAAATCTAAGATAAAAAAATTCCCTAATTTAAGCAATCTATGGTATTTAAAATTATGCAAAAAATCCTTAGACTCAAACTATTCCCTTTGCCATACATACAATGACGTACATGTGAGCACAATGATATACATATAATCAAAGGTGCCTGCCTAAACTAAGGATGTTCTCAATTCTGAACTAAATTTAAGTAAGGACAGTTCTAACATCTAACATATTCCATTAGAGGTAACGAAGAAGCGGATCGAACACAATGCCGGCGTTTCAATCCTCCGTTCTTCCATTCACTCCTCCTGATTGAAATGTATAAATAAAAGGAATATCGGTCGGAGTCTTTTTGCCCTGAATGATAATGTTTAGTGACCGAAAACATGTACTAACGTAACGCAATGTGACATGAATGGCTTGCCAAGAAATAGTTTACTTTTACGAATTTACTAGATATTCTGTCAGATGAGGTTCGTTCTATTAACTTTGATAATGTTTTTTTCTGCCTTGTCGGATTTCGATTCTTAATAACATTTGTTTGAATGTTTACTTTGAAAGTTTTCAAAGTAACTTGGTTGCGAACACACAGGCTTCTAAATGTTTTCTATCAAAACCTGTGCGTACCATTAAGCGTCTTTTGGCATCTCAAAAACCTTATCATTTCTTTCTGTTCAAAAGTTAACGATGTCATAAACCATTTCTTTTACAAATGTCTTCACAATCGGTAAATATATCGTCGTCCTCCCCTCTTCCTTTATTGTTATCTGTACAATTTACTTACATTCATGTTTACATAAAAGTATAATTATACCGCGTTCACTTTTTAAAAAATTGGAAAAAAACTGTGTTGAAACTACAAAGTTTCAGTTTTGATATTAAACTTTTTTCGTCACCGGGTTTTGCTAAAGCTATTTCGTATCGTCGTACATATTTGCAATATTCCGCTTTGAAATAAATTTATTGGCTATGTGACATTATAATGATTCCATAATGCGCCATTTCTCTTTAAAGCTTAGTAGCTGACCATATCACAAAATTTCGGCGAAACAAAACTACTGAAGCAACCATAAAGTATTCATTCGTGGGAAATACTGGGTACAAATATGTGTAGTTAACACATTAAGATCATAGATACAGAATTTTATGTTTTCTTTATCAAGTAGTAGAACTGCATAACTACATATCGAAGTTTGTGACTGATGCCCAAGTATGCGTGTACACGCCAACGCAGCTGTTAAATATATGACACGTTCATAACTATTATGACACTTATATCTGTTGAAGTAAAATAGGTTATACCTATTTAGTCCAGTCATTTGGTAGAAAATAAGGGGGTTACCTGGAAAGTTTTCCGGGAGTTTTGAAAATTGGGTATTTTATAGATTTGGATATGCTCTTTTCGAATTTTAACTTTGCCACCTCGTACGACCGCCGCTCGCGCCGCCATTTTGAAAAAATGGCGCCCAAAAACGGTTTTTTGGCAATATCTCCTTTCTGAGGCAGTTTACGAAAAAAATAATTTCTACAAAATTAAACTAGAAAAAAATTTCTACCCTTTATGTCTTATTCACTTTTTCATAAAATCAATAGTTTTGGATGTACGAGCACCGCAAAGTATTACTTATTCATCTGCACCACCACGTGTTTTTTGTATATTTTTCTAAAATGTTCCATTACTGCCGCCGGTTTTCAAGTGAATTGTCACAAATAAAACAATTTTCCGTATAAGAAGCCATAGATCTAAGAACATAATCAACATTGTACGTCAATAAACGTACATTGATGATTCAGTCTAAACTAAATATTTCTCTTAATATAGCTTCTACCAACAAATTTTTCGTTGAAGTTTCGTTCATAGTCGAGAGAAAGGGCCCGATTTAAAAGTGACATATTACCCTGACACCTACTTCTTAAAAACTGGCGGCAGTAATAGAACAGTTAAGTAAAATATACGAGACACTCGTAGTGGTGCAAATGAACAATACTTTGCGGCGCTCGTACGTCCAAAACTATTGATTTTATGAAAAAGTGAATAAGACATAAAGTGTAGGATTTTTTTTCTAGTTTAGTTTTGTAGAAAATATTTTTTTCGTAAAATGCCTCAGAAAGGAGATATTCCCAAAAAAACATTTTTGGGCGCCATTTTTTCAAAATGGTGGCGCGAGCGGCGGTGGTGCGAGGTGGCAAAGTTAAAATTCGAAAAGAGCATATCGAAATCTATAAAATACCCAATTTTCAAAACTCCCGGAAAACTTTCCAGGTAAAACTACCAAATGACTGGACTAATTGGCTTTTATATTATATCATTTGTTTTCTTTTGTAAATTGTGTTCATAAATAAATATATAATAGTTTTTAAACTAAATTCTTATCTTATCGATTTTCGATATGCTACCACGGCTGCATCCAACGTTTGTCATTACGTAATTTTCCAACATTTTCATCATAAAAAAATTTGATAGGGTTTATATTCATTGTCAGAAAATTAACAATCAAAGATCACCATTAAAGTATCTCGCCTGTTTATTTATTCTAGTCCTCACTTGAGGCTCGATTTCGTGCAAAATTAAGTGGATTTTCGTGTCGTTCAAATTTTGCTTTGAGGTCTTATCAATCAAATAGAATAGATATCTATTGAACCATCTAAAATATTAATTCGACACTATAAACCACTAACAGTTATAAATGTTTTATGAGATTTAATATTTAATTGAATTAACTCGGGAGGCATCTTAATTATTATATAATGTATAGGAAACTATCGTTTTCAAATGTCACATTTCAATTACAGTATTTCAATTTTAAACGTGTGTCGCAAATTTTACTTTATTTAGCTACCTACTTCAAATTAAAATACACCACAAATTTGCTTCTGTAAAATTTTCCGCTCATATCTTATGTTGAGTAGGTACCAGCAAAGGCACATAGGGGTGTCCTGTCCTACCCACATTAAACGACAATTTATTTAAACCTAAATTTCCAACCTTTTAAGACTTTCAAAAGAATATTAGAAATACTTACCTGTACTACTCTTTGATAAAGTTACAGTAACAACTGAAAGCCTTTTGCTGTACTGTTACAAGTCCATTTTGATTTCAAACTTCAGACCTCAAGTAAATTAAAATCAAAGTCCACTACAAGGTCGGATGGAATTATATCCACATTTTAATAATGCCTTAGTCTACCAATAACTTCTGAAGAAAAGACAAAACAGCAACCTAATACCAACTACATACTGTTCATGTACACTTATTTGTACTTGTCCAAATAGGTAAGTCGTCCCAATATAAATGAGATCGAATTTAAGTATTGCCAATATTATATTTCGTGAAACTATTCGAATGCCGAAAATGTACCAGAAAGCCTTTTAGCGGAATACACGACAAAAATAATACAGTTTTACCTTCTCGAACTTTGTATCCCCTCGATCGTATTGAAATAGATTAGAGGTGTCCCTAGAGAAACTAGATTCGATACCCAAAAAGTATTTATATTAATCCGGATTACGCCATCTTAATGTCTTTCATCGAAATTGGTCGGTTTCAGTTGTGACGTAATTGAGAAAAGATAAACATCTAAACGCTTTTAGAATTATTTTATTAGTAGCAGTTTTATTTTTGTTTTCAATCTTAAATGTTACTTAGGTTATTTTTTTATTTGTCCTAATAAAAGTAACTTTACTACTAACACATTTTTTTTTTATATTGGACATTAAAACAAGTGTATCAATACACGTGTCTAATAATAAAGCTAGTTGATCAACAAATAGGCATTAGTTTTATTACTGCGGTTCATCTGGGACCATTGTATGGAGGCTGAAATGAGAAAGATAATGAGCGATGTCTCCGAAGCCCTTGGCAATGGAATAGTACCGGCTTACTGATCAACGAGGCTGTACGAGAATAAATTGCTTTATACCTTACTTAATTCGAGGGCGGATTCTGAGAAAATGTGTACTTCTCTGCTTGACGGAGCTTATTACAAGCTTGATATTGGGAAACTGTTCTAGCGGCTTAATCCTATCTATACTTGTTAGATACTTAACAAAGAGATCGATTTGATAAACTACTTTACTGTACTGTGGTTTTGTTGGTTGCATCGCGCTATGAATTACTTTACAAAGGATTTCACTGACATGTGCTCGTATACTCGTAATACACACAGATTCAACGGAATGTTTTAAAGCTGAAAATATTCAAGAATATAAAAAGCAACTATCTCTGTTTCTAGGTATTTATAAAGTCGGAGTTGAAGGTTGGTGTCATATACGTGAAGGAGAACCAGTACACCGAGGAGGAAATTCTGGACAATAACGAGAACTCACCGATGTTCGAAGAGTTCTTACAAGTTATGGGAGAGAAAGTCAGACTTAAAGGTTAGTTACACTACAACTATCTTTCAAAAGACTTCGTCACAAAGTTGAAAGTTCTTGGACTATATTTTTTTTTTTGGATTTTCAGGTTTTGACAAATACAAAGGAGGTTTGGACACCGTACACGACTTAACAGGCCTGTATTCCGTATACACAAACTGGAGAGGAATAGAGATTATGTTCCACGTGTCTACTCTATTGCCATACGAGAGGCACGACCCTCAGAAGTTACAAAGGAAACGCCACATAGGCAACGATATAGTATGCGTTGTGTTTTTGGAAGCCGACAACACTGCTTTCTCGCCAGCCTGTATCAAGAGCCACTTCCTGCACACTTTTATCTTAGGTGCGTATGATAATAAAGCTCTTGACATACATATTGGTTACAATATCTGCTCTATTCTTTTGTTTCATCTTTGTATCAAACCAAAATTTTGTATTTCCAACCTAAACTATTTGTAGTACACTCATGCGACTTTCTTACCTAGTTATTAAAATCTCGTTTCATTCAAGGAGTAATTAGAATTAGACAAGAACCGGTCCTTTTTAAATGCGTTCATGGGATACTACTTATCATATTTTTCTGTTTTCAGTCCGGGTGTCAGCAAAAATCAAACGCAGACCAACAAGATACGAAGTCTCAGTTGTCACACGAGATGAAGTTGGTGCATACAAGCCTTACTTATGGGAGCAAAGCGTATTTGACAAAGGACCCATGTTCAGGTATAAAATATGCTCACTCTTTTAAATTTAAATCGGAATCAAACCTTTTTGATGCGGGCTAACTGATTCAACCAATCATTAATTATTATTAGAGACAATTCAACGAGATCTTATAAGAAAACTAACTAGAAAAATACAGATGAGGTTTAACTATTGTAATAGTAATTGAAAAATAAATAATTTTCAGGGAGTGGCTACTGACTAAAATAGTCAATGGAGAGAGAGCTTCGTATTCCGCACCGAAATTTGCCAGAATGCAAGAAAGAACTCGGAGTCAAATGCTGGAAGATATTGTAGCTAATCTACAGAACCACGCCGAAACTGGACAAATACCGAAACCTTACCGGAGAGGTAAATTTTTCATTTTCTTTTATCTATGTTCATTCGGGCGGTCGATCATTTGTTGTGTTTGGGTGTAATTTATCTATAATATGGGTGTATTTAGAAATATATAAGTACGTTTATCAGCTGTCTTGTAGGTACACACTAGATGGCGTTGTGGGAATGTTGAAAAATATTTATTTTATGCCATTTTTTCGAATGCAATTCAATGTATTGCTGTTACATTGATAATTCATGGCATTTTGTTTATTCTCCTGTCTGAAGAATATCACTCATTTAACATTTAGTCGTCATCATTCAAACTCGAAAGTACACATTATTATTTATTTGCAATTTCTTAATTTTGCTACTGTACAATTTCCAGGTTCGTGGCGTCCAATCGGTCACATGCGACCGTCGTCGCCGCTTCTAGACTCAGTGCGGGACCAGTTCGAAGACTACGATCAGCTCGCTAAGGACTTCACTAGAGTGTTCCTGAATAGCGAACTGAACATGGCGCAGAATGCCCAGCTGTTTGATGTGGTGTTCCTAGTCGGGCAATCGAAACAGAAGACCAAGTTTATTGGTGTGAGAGCCATACTAGGAGTAAGGAGCAGGTAATTGTTAATTTATTATTGCTGTTTCTAGTTGTACACTGCGGCTTATTGGCCAGATTTAATGATTTGGTGAATATCAATCGAGAGAAAAGCCAGCACAGAGTCTGTATAGGTCACATTAAAGACTACATTGTTCTAAAGCTTAAAACCGAAATTCTTTAGTTGCGGACTCCATTATCAAAACAATAAATTAAACTTTTCTTTATCAGTTCTCATATAATGTACATTTACTTTCAGGGTGTTCCAAGAGATGCTATACGGTATCCAGACCGGGTTCGGATCACCTCAAGTTCCAGTCGCAGAACTATTGGCACGTCCTGCACCCACTCTCCTGTCTCCTACTCCAGCTAGACAAAAGAGCAGCAACTTTTTACAAGTTCCTGATATTGAATCACCAAGGTGTGTACCTAGAAGCTAGTCGAAGTTCTGATGAAATATGTCAATTTTGAAATATTTTGTTATTAATTTAATTTATGTAATAAATATAATTAAAGTAAGTATACTTGGCATATTTCAGACCAAAAAGCGTCCCTAGTTCGCCAATGGTAAAACGAGCTTTCTCTCGACTGGGCACTATTACCGCTGGTTGGGGTCGATCCATTCGTAAGCAACATTCACAACTAAACGCTGAAGACAAAAAGAAATGGGCTAGTTCACAGGACTGCTCAAGTAAGTAATTCCAGTCTTGTATTAATGCAATATTGACCTTCTACAACGAATATTATTGTAATTCTTGAGAAACGATCCCGTTAGCGCCTCAAATAAATGATAGGGCAACCTTTTTATCAGCAACTGATGGCCTCTTATGTTCTATCTGTGAGGCGCGTACGATTTTATTTTGAAAACAAATGATGTGACACAATTTCTAACATATTTTTTTTGTTTTAGACAAAGAGGGAAAAGACAAAGATAAAGACAAAAACGCAGCTCTTGCAGTACCCAGGCTTTCCGTATGCGCAGACGCACAAAAAGTTGATCGTGCAAAATTAGCACAGACTGAGGTAAATAGAACAATCATGTTATTTTTAGATTTCCTCCTTCGGAAATAGCAATAAAGATACATACAGTATTGTCTGTTTATATTTGATTTAAAATGATTTCATTTACTAGTTTATTTTGCTTTCCAGTTTTCAATAATCGAATTCGACCCCGAAACATTTCGGATTCTCTTGGACTACTTGCACACTGGCAGCTGTCCGCTCACTTGTGCCTCCATACCTGGCCTCATTTGTGCTGCAGAGCATTACGACCTGCCGGAATTATTGCAAGCGTGTTTCCATCACGCTAAGCAGTTCCTTAGAATAGAAGTGGTATGCACGATGCTCATATCATTAGAGAATTACTACTGGCGATATACGTCAGCTTCGGAATTGGTAAATATGATCCTGGCCTTCATTGAACAGCGAGCCTATGCTCTATTCCAAACACCGGAGTTCCTCAATCTCTCCGAGTCTATGGTACAGATGATCATGTGCCGGAATCTCGAGGTTCCCGAAGTAAGGAAGTTCGAGGCGATGCTCAGCTGGGCCCGGAATAAAATCAAAGCCAAGTCCGCTAATAAGACTGATGCCAAAAATGAATTTAAATGCACTATGGAAAGGTTAGCTAGAGACCTGAAGTTGTACAGGATCTCCCCGCAGGAATTGATCAAGGTGGTGCTCCCGTCGAAGGCCATCAAGAACGAGCGCATCCTGGAGACCCTGATGTACCAGGCCAACTCGGGCATGTACAGGATTCAGGACAGCTACATCGAGGCTTGTCAGCAGCGGCTGCAGAAGCAGGACTCGAGGTTTTCGGAATTCGAAAGTTTCGACTATGGTATATAAAACTTGGAGCTGTGAGAAATATCAGTGTATTAGATAGATTACGAAGAGTGACTGGGCTGGGTCCTTCTTATAATGTGGTATGTTGACGCCTTCTAAAAGTATTATTGTTATAGATGTACTCGAGTATTGTAGAGGTGCGAGAAATATTTGTACACTTCTCGGATACCTAATCCTTGTTGTTGTTCATTGATACCTATATTTTTGACATCTAGCAAGATGTGTTCAACATAATCATGTCTATTTTTGGTACCAAAATTGCGTATAAAACGTTCATCGTCTGGCGAATAAATTTTTACACAATATTGTTTATATCCATGTTATACAAGTACTCATAGCACATAGTATATTTATTTTTCCTTCTGTGGTCCATCACAAAAGTGATTCAGTAGGTAATACTTAATAATATGCAGTGTATAGTAAAAAAAATATTACTAATCAGATTTGAAATAAATGTATATGATGAGATAACCTGTTGTAACCCAATAAATAAAGACGGGCTTCTTCTTTAAACGACTGATATCTGAAACCTGTTATAAAGATTTTAATATATTAAAGTATATATTACCAGATGTAACTGTTATACCACAAATACCTGTAACATGTACAGGCCCTTCAAACCCTAATAATTAATTTAGCAAAGTTATCAGTAGAGTATTCAATACCTATATGTATAAAGATATATGTCTGTCTCGATGTCGAGAACTCTTCAAAATAATATATTATAGATACTGCTCTTGCCTTCTGAATTGTATGGAATGTTATACCTACCTATATGTATACTGTTGTTGTATTTATGAGATAAGCTAATATTTCACAAAATTGTCACCAATTTTTCGGTGAGCATATATATTTAAGCATATCATATAAATAAATATATGGTAAATGTCTAATTTGGTTAATGTAAACGTATAAACGTTAGGATTTGTAAACGGGTAATACATTTTATGGATGTCTTCATACCTATTAAAATTGGTGACAAATTTAATTTCGCACAATTTTTATTCACAAAACGAGCTTTAATTTTATCACTAGCGCAGTGCTTTATGTGAACAAGCACATACAACATTGATGTCTGTCAAATGTATTTATTTAAGTGGTTTCAATGTTCGTACATTAAGCAAAATATGTGTACCTAAAACAGTTGATGTCTATTTTACTGTTTAAACTTAATTCTAATTGGGCTCTGGAGTTGTATATTTTATATTAATTGATATCCAATAGGTCCAATTTTCAAAATATAAGCTGGGTGCAAGATAGATGTGCAACTTCAAATATTACACTAGGTAGAGTTTCAATGTAATACATAATTCCGAGAAACTACGGGTAAATATTATTTCTACTGTAGTTGTGTTAATGGAATGAATTGACATATATTCAGTTTATTTTTACGATATTTTTATAGTGAAATTAAAACAATGTTAATTTCCTATTTTGGTTCTAGACTTTAGGATATTTAAACAGCAGAATATTAGTCACTTTATTTTATCTAACCTGTATTTTAGCAATATTGTTCCAAATAAATAAATATTCTATTCTAGATTAAGTTACGTTACAATACTTTCTAAATAATCAACTTTATTTTATTGCATTTTGTTTTGGTTGAATGCATTTTCCATGCATTATTCTAATATTAAAATTATCTGGAATTTCTAACGGAGACCCCTTTGACCAAGTCCAAAGTGACCGTTATAACTTTTGCTAATGATGACAAGATTAAAAATATGTATGTGCTTAATTTAAAATAACAGTTAAACACAAAAATAAAACGCAAATATATGAATAACATCTAATTAATTTCAGTAATGATCACTTTTGCTGATAGACATTCGATATTTATTTTATCTGAACACTTATTTTATATATTCTCTACCTAGTTTGCACCCAGCAATATTGACCTTATTATTTGTAAAATTAATGAAATTGATTTAGATAAAATTTCCTATGTAACAGAAATGTGTCTCCTACATTTGGTTATCGGCTTGTTTTTTATTTCGCTCGAAATCCACCCTAACCGTAGCTTTTGTGCTTGACGGATAATGGGGCCCTTAGGGTGAATGAAAACTAGAAAGGGGAACCCGGGGCAGGAGCATCATATTATTATTTGCGTATTTTTGTGACCCATATAGTGCTGTTGTCAGATAACCAGGATGTTCCCAACTATTGCTCAGAGAGTACCGAAACAATCACGCTCTGTTTTCACAAAGGCCACTGTTGATAAAATATGGGAAGTCAGAAATATTAAATGATTACGCGATGCGGTCGTGGACCGTGTTATCATGTAGTAAATTGCAATTGATAGCTAATTTCGGCTAACGACCAAATGTAAATGACGCATCCCATAACTATCTTTTACGTTAAATATTTTGCATGTCGACTCTGCCAGCTTGTCACATACACGCAAGTCTCTAAATGTGAATAAACTGGATTGTGCAGTCTGTACTTAGGATAAGTTAAACCTTATGACACATACGGACTGCATAGATATACTTTATTGTAACTAGAACTGTCTAGGTATCTTCGACTCAATCTCACTTAGATAAGTGTACTTTATATTTATTTAAAAAAAGGGAATATTTTGAACCAAGAGAAATATATTTTATCCTACTGTATAAAATCTTTGAGACCCATTTCTCTAATTTGTCTACTGTAGTACTTTGTTTAGCACATTAAAATCGTTCTATTTATTTCAGGAACACATTCCTGAAACTAATATTTATGATACTAAGAACAAATCGGATTGAAATAAAGTTGTCTTATTATAACCCAAATGTGTTCCATTTAGATCATAAACATTTGCTCTTTTTAGCGTTTCGCACAAGTTTTAGCTTCACGTCTGTATACTTATTCTATTTCTGTATAGTTTAGGTGCGCTGTAAGAATGAGAAACTGTTATTGATTTTTGTTTCCTTTAGCCACTAGATGTCTTAATATGTTTATAAGTGTTAGCGTCATCCCAGCCTTAGTGCCAAGTTCCATTCATGTGCGCACTCGTCGTCTAAATTAATAAATATATGAAATGGGTCTTCTGAATCTTAATGAATCATCTAATAAATAGGTGTTAATATATAAATATGTAGCCTAAATTCAAACAATTCTAACGTTCTGGCGAATGACGAGAATAAAAGTTGAATTGTCGGTAAAATTTTTATACTTATGAAAATTATACATGATAATAAAGTCTTCTATTGTCAATAATTTTATAATATTTAGTTGTAACTTTGCTCAAAGCTTCTATTGGTAGTACGCCGATATATAATATTCAGTGGATGTTAAATATGTATCAATATGTATTATGTAATGCATGAATACCCGATATCTTATGAGTTTTACATAATTATATAATACTCATGTATATATCCTTAGGTTTAATTTGTAGGAACACCAAATATTGACGTGTCAAGTTCTTCGATGGTTCAATAAGTTTTCTATTCCAAAATTTTAACCTTCCTGTGATCGTGAATGTTGCTATAAGTATGTTAATATGTGGGATCTTCAAAGAATATAAAATTATAATTATAACTGTTATTTTGCACGAGCAAAGCAAGATTATTATCCAATGAAAATTTTATGTGGTGAATAAATTTTTTTGTGTATTTTATTTGTAGTTTTATTATTATCGCCAATCATACCCCTACACAAGTTCTTACAGAAAGTATTGTTTTTCTTTTCAGTTGTCACAGAGGTTCATCGTTTTAATAATTTATTACTTTTATTTTGTTTTTAAATAATTTCACAACTACGAAAGCAGACTAACGCTTTCATTTGTTGCTAATGAAGTGTGTTATTGGATAGATACTAATTAATTCGTACGACAAATGACGATATTACAATACTAGCTACTTACTACATTCCCCATGACTTTGCCCGTCGGTTATAGCGGCAAGTATTTAAACTCCTTTTACACAGTGAAGTAAAAAGCAACTTGTGTTAATCCTTTGCCTTGAATCAATTGTGTTAATGCAAATTGCAATCAATTGGTTTAACTGTTTAAGTGTAAAAAGAGTAATTTAATAAACATCTATCCAACCATCTATCCACCCATCCTTCCTGCCATCCATCCACTTAACAAACTTACACGTTTAAAATATTAGTATGATCTTGATGTAAACTTACATTTAGCAATACTCTTTTGGCCGAGATAAATCGAAAGAGGGAAGGAACACTTTTGCCCTGCAGTGGAACACTAATCGTTAGTTCTGACTAGCCATTAGTGTCTAGTTAATACTAGCCATAAAATTAAAATAACACCTACGACGCCATCGTACTAATAATCTAAACTTCAATATTATAATCGTCTACAATAGTCATGTGAGATTTGCACTGGTTCAACGATCACAGAATACGGTTTCAGCGAAATTCTAAAAAGCCTTGCCAAAAGATATTAGTAGACAAAGTCACGGGTGAAGATTAGCACTAAATAATAACAAGCTAGCCCACGCATTATAACGCCATCCACTAGTTATACTATTTCCAGAACCGCTAAATACGTAACCCTCCGCTACAAATGAGAAGTCGGGTAAAAATAAAGTAGGTTAGGCAAAGTTTATTCCACCGCGCGCCACGAATATATTTGCGGTATTATATTCCGACGCGTTTCGTTCTCGCTGCGGATAAGTTTGACAAGTGCGTCAGTGTAACGGAACGTGATTGGAAAGTTCTTCACGCCGCCGCGGGGAGCGCTTGTGCGCCAGTCTTCTTGCAGCGGGCGCGCGGCCGGCTGCTTGTTGCAGTGCGCGGTACGAACCAACACACGCGAGTTCGCGGTCATAGGCTCGAACGAACATCGAAATCGACGGTCAGTGCGGTGACCATGATGATGGACAACGGGGTGATGTCAAATAACTATGACGCGGGGTTGTACCCGGATGGGTACATGGAGCAGGAGGAGGAGTGGGAGCGTGAGGGTCTGCTAGACCCGGCTTGGGAGAAACAACAGAAAAAGGTCAGTTTCACACACCTCACACAATGTTGACACACGTAACGTGGGGTAGGTAAACGTAAACTTTATTCAGTGCGCAAACCTAAACGGCTATAAAAATACTTGGCCAGGAAAACCTTATCTCGTTCGTGACTCATGTTTGTGTATTTACAAAAATACATATTTTATCTGTAATTTAGAAGCAGCTACTGTTACACCAGCTCAGTACTAACGTACTACATCTGATTACGCCTGGTCCATTAATTGTGGACGCTGATTAATTTATCAGATTAAATTAATCTATTTTTAGAGCAAACAGATTATCAGGAGCAGACTTACAATAGACTAATCTTGTTATTTAATATAAACAAATAAAATTGAAAGGAGATAAGAAAGTATATCTAAATAAATATTGTGATGATTATACAACATGCAGGTAATTTTCAAAATCCGCGCGCATTTTCAAATATTAAACTCAGTCTTGCACATTTCCCGCCGCTAGTTGAAAGTAGATCGCGGCCGTGGACACTATTAAAAGATTTCTTGAAGCTTTTCGTGCGAGCGAGACGAACGCACGCCGCTTCCCACGGGAGGGAGCGGGCCAGAGAGAGAGGAGTCGAATTTCCGTTAGTCATGTCCTAAAATGGGTCCAGCGCAGGCGCCGCTGAAAGCGCGGGCGTCCGACTTTACGTCACCATGAAACCCATATTTCAGGAAATTGGTGTGGTGCTGTGTCTGCCTTAACTGCATTTTGATCGTTCGCTATTTACGCGGAGAGCTGGTGGTCCGTGACGAATGCTCTGACGCACCCCGGCAGCGCAACCTGTGGAATGTCATTAACGACTTACGACATCACACTCCACACGCACATCTGATTCAATTGAATTATTTTTGGACCTTACTTCAGCTTGCATAAAGCTCAAAAAATCTGAAAGACGATTTACCAAATATTTTACATGATTTTTACGAGCATTACCTGTCCTCTAAAAATGTCCAATAAAAACCGCAGTTACAAGCGGCAAAAAAATAACTTGCTGAATGACGACATTCATTCTTCGAATTTTTCATAATGCTATTAGAAATCCCATCCGAAAATGGTTGTGTATAGCTATTATTGTATCTAAACGGCTTACTCGGGATAAGGACAATGAACGACCGAGGCTCGAGGCCTTACAGGATATAAACAAAGAGCCTGCGACACTCGGTGCATTGGCCGATCATGTATGGCGGGTCAATGTCGCGGCCGACCAACTTGAGATGCGACTACACGGAAAAGTCGCCCGACGGGTCGCACTCGTACTAACGGCTGGAATAAGTCTTCCGCAAGGAGGTCAGTAGCGCACTCATGCCAAAGGTGCTTTCCTTGACGAAATTCACAAGTAAACGATAATATCAGCATCAGCCGCAAAAGCAAAATTGACGTATAAAAACGACACTTTCAAAAGATTATTTGTTAATCAAATGCAACATATCAAGGCAAATAATTTTAGAGAAAAGCTAATGAATCGATGTTGTGGTATAACATAAATATATTAAAAGCAACATGGGCCAGCACTGGTTACGCTAGAAATCGGGCGTGAAAGTGGTGAGGACGAGCTCTAAACTGGTTATAAAATCCGTGATTTACATAAAACTGCTCATTTATGCTGTATACGAATTGTCAGAGTTCATAGATGAATCGAATTAATAATTCACTATTTGCCCATGTTTGGATCTACCAGCTATTAATATGGAATTATATTACCAAGCGGATTTAGAGAGTGAATTATTGAATCAATTTGCGGATATGTTTATTTAACGAAGACAAAATATTTTACTTTTTTATATGCAAACCACACACTTTTTAATATACTGACATGAAGTAAGTATTGGTGTATCAGTAACATTCACCTTGTCGTTAGCCGAAGAATTATCACCTTGGCATACCTTTTGCGTACGGGGTCATTGACTCCCGATAAGCTAAAATACACATTAATTCTCTATGGGCAACATGAGGGCCTGATATTTTTCCTGCTACTCACGTTAAAATATTTACTGTGAAATACAAGTTAAACAAAATCCAATGAAAGTTCTTATATTTTTTTCTACTCTCAGATGCAGTTCTTTCATGACAAGTGTTTACACGTAAACCATCTTAAAACAACGAAACTCAGTTATTCTAGGAAAAATACAAGTCTACATGGGAACGATGTTTAAAAGTTGATCAGAAATATGTTGACGTAGACGTATAATATCAGTTACATAACATTTGACATGGCTATTTTTTACTTGTCGTTGTTAGCTCGTTTTTGGCACACAGTCAAAAATCGAGGTACAGGAGTGTCGGCTTGCAACTCTCAACACCACTGATAAATCATAAAAAAGTCTTAAAATCGATTGTGAATGTGTGATATATCGGTTTATATTCTACGTTGGCTGTTAGGGTCACATCGTTTCTCGTTTTACAACCGCATCCGTGGTCTCGAATGTTTACGAAGGAGTCTACATCCGCCTACACACCACAAGCTGAGAATGTAACTTCCTTCGTACAAGGTGTGCCGTCGACTCATAATTCTTGGTACTCCATCAATTAATGGTTCTAGGACGCAATTAAAATGCAACATTGAAGAGGGGCAAGGTAAACAATTATCAAATGCATAAAAAGGTGACAAATTAACAAAGGAACTTCGTTTTAATATCCTCGACAAATGCAGAACAATTTCTTTAATTTCCTGTCCTAGAAACGAGTTATGGGCATGATAAACGTAAACTAATTACTTTTAAACATATATAGCACTCGCAAGGTGCAACCAATTTTGTGCTAATGAAATGAAAAATGCTTTTAAGAAAGTTTTTGAAGTAGAAGTAAGTTAATTTGAGTCATTTTAATGATCAGGCATCAAGCAATTTGTGTATGGTTAACTAAATTTGTTTTGCACAAGATAAGCTGTACAAAAAGCAAGTGACCTTGGATTTTAAACTACGACACAATAAGTTTATATCGATTTAATGATATAAACTTAACGGTGAAATAAAACTTTCTATCGTTATCACTGAGTGGCTGCTTCGACCGACCCACTTCAAATACTACTACACTTCAAAAAGGCTTTTTAGTTAAATCTGAACTAAAAAAGACAACCTCTTGAGCAAAAGGAAGTATTCCAGAGAGAGAAGAGAGAATTTAATAACGAATTTCTCAAGGCCAAGTAACTAAGAATCTACTTTAGTATTTAAAAAATCAACCCACAAAAAGTGAAGTTACGAGTTATAAAATACCATGATATAACATTGACGAAGTAAAGGTGAAAATAATTTAATCGATTAAAGACTGTTTCATAATTATCTTCGTCGTAATATCAAATCCGTAATCGATACACCTAATTATTAAATTAATAAGGTTTAGATAAGAAAGTTGAAAATTAAACTGTTCGAAGTCAGACGATTATTTAAATTCTGAGATGTTATTAATCTTTGCATACATTTAAGCTTTCTTATTTACGTAAGCTTCAATTAATAGGTATCTTATCATTATCATCTTTCGACGATTTCGTTTTGATACATGTTAATGAAGAGTATCCTCAATCTTGACAAAATGACATTTATCTTTTTTTAATTTTGGACTATTTTTTTCTAAAAACTTTCCAAGCATTTCACTAAGTGATCGCTAGTATAGACCTAATGTTATTACATAGCTTTGGGAAGCAAAACTTTCATTAAAAATATCCGATATACTACGAAAGAGTCAAATTATGGGACATTTAATACCACTTACTGTAAGGCATCCAGGATTTGTGAACAAAATTCAAACTACTACAGCAAAAATTGAACGAAACAAACACGTGGACTAAATGTTTGTAAATATAACGGATAATCCTTCAAAAAACCTGAATCATTAAGTGAAAGTAATTCAACAGAATCAAAATAACAGAATTGCTCATCGGGTTTCTAGTAAAACCGCATCGGGCTGTATAACTCGGGACGGACGGTGTTTGGTCTTGCCCACGTTAATAATATCATTTTAAGTGGACCGGTTCCTCCGCGGACAATCCCACTAAGCACGTAGACGCATTAAATTATAGACCCTACATATTACTTAATTGTACTTACTGACAGTAATGAGGATATTGTATTGGTATTTTAAACATCTATTATATTATCTTTTTTTCTAATCGCTTTCCTTAGCCTCGTTCGCTGTTTGACTTGGAGATATAGGGAGTTAGTTACATTTCAATTTAAAAATCAAATCTTCATTTATTAAAATTAATTCCCATTTGAGAAAAGCAAAAACAAATAAAATTCGAATAATTTGCCTAATGCAAACAAACAAAAATAAGTCTATCAAAACCTGACTTTATAGAATTCTAAAAGCGAAATAAATTCAACAAATATTGCCTTCTAAATTCACAGTTACCCAACCTGATACTCATTAAATAAACAAGGTTGGGCCAGATTTGTGTTCAAGCCGATGTCGTTTGTTATTGCTGTTTACAAATCGATATGAATGTAGACTGGTGCATTTAAAGCAAAAGCTATGTAATAGATTGCAGCTTTAGGTGAAACACAAACTTCTTCATGAGTCCAAGGCTCGCATAAAGGTAGTGTTGTATGATAGTCGTGGATGGGTCGGGTCCATCTCGGTTCGTTATCGAGTCGTGTCTCATTATTCCTCCGGCGTCGTGTGTTTCAAAACGTGGAGAGTAGATAAGTAGGCGTCACTGTGTCCGCCCACTTACTGCACCCAGGTGCGTTCCAAACTGCGCGACCACTGTCAACCTTGTCCTAACGTTACACAACGTTGTTGTTACATTCAACTACGATAAATCTCAGCTTGATTTAGTTTACTTCTTTCTTCAATACCATTTTTTTATTTTATTTTGTTGCTATAACAACTAGACTGCATAGACAGTAGGAATAACGTGGTATGAGATGTAAATAAACAAGGCTCTGACAACAATGAGTAGTCAACACATAAATATACTCAACAATATAGATGCAGTAAATTAATTAGATTTGTAACTAGCTTATCTATGTATCTAGGTAAGAGTGTTTAAAAGAAGTTTGGATATTAAGCACCAAACAATATAATTTGAACCGCTCTAATAAACACATCAATCATCCGTTTCTATTTAAAATTCTTTAGTGAAGCTGTTACCCTTACGTTAAAGTCATGTGTTATTTTTGCAAAAAGCCAGACTTTTCAAACGAGATTGACTGACAGAATGGTACGACTACGCGGACAGAGTGCAAACCAGCCGATGCCAACATCATCTATTTTTGACTCCGTCCAATCGCCTACGCGAAATGCTTACACTCACTTGATACTATTATTATAATTAGAAAATTATTGTATTATGCTCAATATATGTATTTCCGACACGCGAAAGGTGTGAAGCAATTTGATTTTATTGTATTGCCCGTAATGCTGACGAGTCTCGTATGTCACATATTTGCATTGCAATAAACATTTCCGTTTCTTTTGCAAAACTACATAATTCGTTTTTGTAAAGTATCAAATTCTGTACGCGTTATTTAATATTAAGTTACTGTTCCTTTATCACAAACACGCAACCACGTGTCGTTATACCCAGTTATCTCAAACGATTATCTATTTAGATAAATCCAGCAGCCGTCATAGCGAGTTAGCGAGGGGACTGCTCTTGGTTGTTATTCATTCGGACCCTTCTCGTTCACAATACAATGCCGAGGGTAGAGAGCCAAGCAATAAACACCTGAATGGACGCTCCATCAATACAACAGCTGTTACAAAAATGTTGATGCCTCATTGTTAATCCTAACAAATTTGGATGCAGACATAACATTTTGTCCGTAACGTTCGTAATCAGACGACGTAATCAAGCGAAACACAAAGTGACTAACACAAAATGCGTTCACATCGAGATTTCAACCGTTCGTCAGTGCAATCAATGTGGACGCATTCACGCGTCCAGTGTCAGATTCCAAACAGTGTTAATAAACAGATACCTATGCGTAGGACGTTTCCGCTACCACATCGCATCAACACGACTGTAAGCCAAATATACATTGCACACAAAGTCACAAATTACCCCGTGGCTACGTCAGTCACAGTGATGTAATTTGTCACATTATTAATTATGGCGACGCGACGCACCATTTCCCATAAATAATTATATGACAAATGCTGGTGACGATAGTTCAGTGTTAGTTATTATTAGAGCCGAGCCTCTAATAACGAAAATTATAGATCCGAATACGGTTGCTAACTTGTTAACTAATTAAAGACAATTAATTCAATTTAGGAATAGCTCCGTGGCTGCGTTCGCATTAACACAAATCATCACGTTGGCTATAAAGATTCCGCTTTCTGCTTCGGATTCCTACACACATGTAACGTAATCAAACTTTTTATAAACTTCAGCAATCGCGCAAACCGTTCTGAGAAACATGCAAGTCGTTCTAAAACAGGGCACTCTCAGATTTCCACACCAAAACTAGTACTAATAGATCACTTCTTACACTCGGCACATTGTGTTACTTATATGGCTCGTGTGTAGCGAATTTGTTTTTATTAGAGCTACACGGCTTGCTCACAGGATGTCTGGATCACCAAGTCCCTTCCTCTATAAAGTTATTCATTCGCTACCAATTGGTAATGTTTCTTCTTTATTTAGTTACGTTCGCGTTTTTAAAGTGCAGCGTGTGATAAGCCGTGATTATCTATCGATGTCATATCTTTTATCTCCAATAATAATAACAATGAGTACATTTCAATGCTGTTATCACGAATACCGTTGGTATTTAATTATCATGGAATCCCTTCTTTTGACGTAATATATAAATTATCGTATCTAAGTCTATTTACGGAGAATTTGAATAGGAAGTAATTATAATGCAGCTACTTTTTAGATCGAAATAGGAACTTACCTATGTAAAAAACGTTGCAATCACGCAAAATGTTATCAAATTGCTTGTTTAAGATATTTGGAACTTTGTACGATATTATATCTACTATTATAATGTCCTCGGATAATTGACAAATCAAAACCTACACTGGAGCATTTGTCTCAAGACTACAAGTCAGTCAAGATGCAGTAACGCAATACAAGGCCAAAGGTGATGATGGCTTGATTGATAGGCAGTAGTTTTGTATAATCATAATTACAGAAAATAGCAGTTTTAATTAGTACAATTATTAGCATAATGAGATCTACAATTGTCCATTACTAAGTCTACGATCGCAATCTTCAACCGATTGTGTTTCTACTGTACTACATAAAATGCGCAAAGGACAAACAACAAAAGACATCTAAACGATGGAAGGTAAACGAGTGGAGTTACAATGCCCGCAACTAGTTTATAAAAAGCACCATACATCTTCACACAATGACATAATCTGCACTTTGTTTACTTTGTGACAAGCCCATGTATAACAATAGATCACAAATGAATGTAGTGGCCAGTGCCAAAAACTCCAATTTAGAACAAGTGGGTGGAATTGTTTGTCTAATTTTATTTAATGAGGTCTCACCGATTATCGCAAAACAAGTAAAAACAATGTCATTGAAAATAAGAAAGGCAGAAGAGGCGGACAAAATGCCTATAAAAACAAAAAATGTTTGGCATGGTAAATGAAAGACGATAATAGATTTGTTTGCTCAAGCTTGAAATTCTTTAAACAATATGCGATCTTTTAAAAAGGTCATCCACATTTCTTAACTTCAGTGAGAAGTTTGCTGTTTTTTTTTTGGAAGACGAATGGAAATGACTCAATCGACATTCATTTATCCGTTGATTTTATTACAAAAAAAGTGTTCAATAAACCTTTTTATGTAGGAAACAATAACAGTAGCAGGCCATGCTGTAAGTCGTGCATACGCAAACGAACAATGCAGTTTCTTACTTTAGATTTATTCATATTGTGAACAATGTATGCCTTATTCGCGCATAGTCGAACAGCTTAACCTGCCCAAAAGCCTCATAAAATATACTACTTCAGTGGAAACAATGGTTACTTTGCAATACACATACAATGATATCTGTAGCTGGAATGTTTATATATAAATGTAACGGTTCAATTAGTAGCAGAAGTATAAAGTTATTACATGTTCTGAATACTAAACTAGTAAATTTCATTTAGGTTACATTTTAGTAGTTGTTCGAAAGTTTAGTTACCTTATCTAGTAATGTAGATTGGATTAGATACATGTGCAAAGTAGGTATAGGATGGGATATTATTATTTACTTTCAGAACATTATACAGATGGTTCCTCTTCTATTTTATGTTTAAATAGCAATTCTGTGATATTTTTCTGTAGAATCCTAGAACGAAATGTGTGGATTCAATGTCATACATTTACCAAAATAAAGTAATTTGTCATGTTTAATTTTACTATGAATCGATTTTATAACAAATCCTATATCATCAGATTTTGAATATAATCTTATTAGTTTTGTTTTGTTGACACCCTGTTCAGGATTACCACCTTTATATCAAGATTATTGAAGAAATTAACTTCATTACAAATTAGGTCCTAACATTACAGTGAATGACAAAGCGTGCCAGCGTCATAACAAGCCTGCCTCATTGTTGTCGCGGTGTGAATAGCTGACCGCTCTCTTTTGTTTCGCTTATTCAAAATAACACATTGTCTGCTAAAGGTGTAGACCGCAACCCGACCAAATACAGAACAGCTATTTTAATACCTTTTTGAAGTTTCCTTCATTTCAAACAATAGGCAATAGAATATATTACCCAGTAAACGCTTATGCGTGTATAAGTACCTTAAGGTCCCTGTAGAAATGTTATCTGGTAGAGAGCGTTGCCTTAGAAACTGTCGGAGCAAGATCGATACAGTCAGTCTGCGCTGTGGCCAGACTCAGTAGCTATGACGACCGAAATGAACGAACGTTGGAGGAAATTTAACAATGGGTTCAAAACGTGCTCATTTAACATAGCCCGAGGGTCGACGGCATCAAAACAATGGATAAATATCTAGAGCCTATTAAAATTGAATCATACGGAACGTAGCTACGGAGAAGTGACCTTTAAATGATACTGTTACTCCTAGTACTACGCCGCAATTGCTAATAAGCTTACAGCAAAACCTACTTACGTGATGTAATTGTTCAAGGCGACAGAAAAAAACAACTAAAGATCGTACAATCAGCATGTTCACATCGAATAGGCTAACTAGTTCTAATCTCAGCGTTTCATTACGTAAGCAGTGCTAATGAGGATATTTCTTCTTACATTACTTATATTGAATAGGTAAACGTGAGACCGCTGAGAAATGGAACCGGAACACGCATTGATATCGGCTTGTCATTGTTGTCCTTCGTGCGGAACGCGCCATTGTCCTGTCTCTTCGTTTACTGGCTCTGTATTACAAAAATCTTTGATAGCAAATGATTAGACTGTAAAACATACAATACTTATTCGCTTACTTATTTATACAACGTGAATTAACCATCCGCTGCCGATTTACTAAAGAATGTAGTTTATTACTTCTTAATCACACTGATTCTGTTTGTATCACTTTCAGAGGAACGGCAAACAGGCATTTGAAGGTTAGCTACGTCTGTATGTCTGCGTAAAAGCATACTGTAGTTATTTGAGTAGCTTTGTAAGATCAACAATTTAGAGAGGCAAAAGTGAAACGAGCTGTTTTAATGAAATATGAGCGGTACTAGCTTTCCACATCTTCACACGAGTCAACTCGGCATAAAACCGCGAACACAATAGTAATTTTACACCGGTAAAAGACGCTGCAAAAAATGTAGAAACATGTGTAAATATTACTTTTCATTGGAAGATCCTGAACATCTCATTTTCAGAAAGTACTACTTTTATTTTTCCAAGTTTCTTTACAAACGAAACCGGTAAATTTTAAGAACATTTCTTTATGTTTTCTGAAAAATTCTATAACTAAAATCGAACGTAACGTTCTATTCGAACTTATATCTAGTCGATCTCGAACTAGAAAATAAGAAATTTCTTCAATAGAAGAAACTAATAAGTTTCCAAACCACCAAACTACGTTTTCCATTCGGTCGGTGAAGAAAAAAGAATTGCGGAAGGAACGGTTGTCACTCTGGGGATCTAAATTTAACTAAAAGTTCACAGCGTTGAAGCAACTAGGTCGGTTGGTGGATATTTCAGCGTTCGAACGATGATGTATCGCTTGCATGGTCCAGATAGCTGGATGGAGTTAATACTTCCATAAACTCAACTCTAATCTTGACTGGACTAAACAAGGGAATGAGAATTCCAATCCGTTATAAGCTTTACAAAATATTTGTGTTCAAAACATGTCGAAGATGTGGAACATAGTAGGTATTCGTTTGCCCGTTCTTGTCTTTAGAGATAATTTTAAATGCAAAGTGTTTTAAATTTGGACCGAAGCTTTAATTTTGGTGCTTCGATTTCCTTATTGCATTTGGATTTGTAGTAGTGTCCAAAATAGTCATTCCACTTGTGTATTGATGTAGTTTTAAAAAGCGCATATATCTGCTGATTAAATCAATTTTGGCTAAATTCACGCCAGCGTAAGTCCTAAAACTGAGCATTACCAAAGACTCCAAAATTTACGGCTTTACTGACGTTGCTCTTACATCATTATTTACACAAGGAAGTATTCAGGCGCGTAAGGTTGCGAAACATATTTTACTCGATCTTTATTTATAGCAAAATCCATGGAGCATGAGTAAGTGGGTTTATGGCAGAAGTATTTTTAAGAACCATTGTAGGGTACAGTACTGATTCTTGAGCTCGGGTTACGTTATAATCAGTTATTTATGAGTTAACTGTAACTGCACCCAAACGATTGTCCGAGAATCTGCTTGTGCAATTTATTTTGTTAACATCTCGCAGTCAAGAGTCAATAGATGATTCACGATACGCTTTGTACATATTCAAATATTTTGGTCATTCCGGTTGAGCAATGCTGACACATATTGCCGTCAGTTTAAATTCGTTATTTTCAATTAATTGAACTGAACCTTGAGATACCAATCAAATTTGATTAGCTACATCTATTTTATAAAACAATTCATATAATTAGACAATGTTCATTGTAACAAACATCACAGAAGATTGTGGATTCATAACATGACGTTTGAAGCTTTGTGTAGGTAAGCAAATGCATATGTAGCCCATATAAAAGCAGTAAAGTAAACCCATATCGAAGTTGCGTCCATTGTTTTTATGTTCCCAATCGACTGAAAATGTTCTCTCTAACGAATAGCCTCCGGTATGAAAATATCCTCGGCACCGGATTCGTACGCCTACGCTAAATGTTGCCTATCTAATATACTATCTACCGTCTGTTCCCATGGCACATATTACGTTAAAGCTTTTCCTAAGTCATCTGTTATATTTTTTTAACACAATATTATTTTCGTCCGTGGTAACCTTTCCCGAATTCCACGGCTGTAGCCTGTAATACATTTAACTGCGTTTGATTTATTTGTTTGTAGGAACTATTAAATTTTATTGTTTATTCGTTTATTATTATTATGCTATAAAGTTACAAAACACAGTTTTTTTTTCAATTTGAATGCTATACTATTCTAGAAAAATATGAAATCTTATTATTATTGTCTTATGTAGTCTTTACTAATTTTCATTTCCTTTTTTCCAGGTACTAAACTAAACCTGTCAGATAGCAGACTATATTCAACAGTATGACACGGTACAAGAAATGTAAGTGTTGGCGTTCTAGAGCTCTAGTCGGTGAAGCGCGAACTGTCAGCTCGTTCGACCTTCAAAATATTTTTTATTTGCTAATGTCTTGGGTCGTTGATCTATCTCTGCTATCACGTAGATGCAAACGTGATCAAAAATTTCACAGACAGTTTTATAATTAGGTCTATCAACAGATAGAACACAGCGTGTCTGTGTTTACAGAACATAAAATTAAATGTATGCCGTCTAACGGGCGTTATTGTTTATCGAAATTACGGTGGGCGGGTTGGCACGGGGCCCGACCGAACCACCTTCACAGGTGTGTCGTGTCTATTAGTATTCAGAGAGTCGGTACCCGCACAAGCTGTAGAATGCCTGCCTAATTAACACGGCGCCATAATCATACTTCAATTCGAACAAATAATAATTCAACCGACCCGACCGTCAGCTGTTTACATTTCATTTTCAAAGGCTTGTTGTACGCTGATCAAATAGTTACTTTGGAATTGTAGATGGGCTGGATTGTAGGTTTTAATAAGACTTGTTACATCAATATTATTACAATTAGTAATATAAAATACTTTAAAGGGCCTATCTACAATTGCAAAAAAAAAATCATTGTGTTTCTAAGTTGTTACCAAAAACATTATTAGTGTTCTGAGAACAGACATTACAATATTAAATATTCCACCCCCCATAAGCCACAAACCTTTTTCAACAAAGGGTTATTTGACGTCATTTCCGTTCTGATACTTTCGTATAATACTAATTAACTTGTTTGGTTACAAGGGTTCGCTTTACACAAGTATGTTTTTGTCCAAACTCACTAGGAACTTAGTATTAGCAGACATTTATATATTTTAGAAATCTTAGAATACATGCAAGCTTTCATTTCGTCTACGTGCTTAAAGTAACACATGAATATTTATTTTAGCTAGCTGTATTAATATTAGAAGTCATAATTTAACCGACCTGACCTGTCAATACACTGTATAATATTGAGGATTTCAGGCCAATAGCATAGCACCCACGCTGATTATAAAAAGTAACACGACACTTTTCCTCTAACCACGCAATCACCAGATATCGATTATAATATAATCAGGTATGAAGAGTTATTTATCTGCGATGTGAGCGCATAAAAAGGCTCCGTTACTGATAATTAATAGAGTATACCTACAGCTACCTACTTTGTTAGATATATTATTAGATTGACATGTAAATGGCAGGTTTGGAAGATTGAATGAATACCGCTTGTCAATTCCCGCTACCGCGAATCTTAGGTCTGACTCATTACTGCAGGGGGCAATCGAATGAGTAATTTGTGCTAATCATATCAACACACCGTTAGCATCGATCATCACCACCCACTTACACACATCATCAATCAAAATAATCACCGATTGTCTTGTCACGATCTCTTGTATAAAACTTCATAACCGTTTTTATTTGACTGCGTCAATTGAATTAAAGGTGCTCAATAATGTTTTGAATAGAATGTTGTATGTAATCGATAAGGGTATCTATTATATCTAATCATTATCCGTCAATAATATAGAACGGGGTTTCCTGGTTGCTACCGATTTAAAAATAGGATATAATTTTTCCATCTGTTATTTTATCGATTTAATAAAAACTAAAAGTTCACACACACTTACCAGTATTTTATGTGAGTAACATGAAATTCTATCACTTTCTCTGCCACACGTTGGTGCCTGCGTTCACTTTCAAACTAAATATTGGAACTTTGTTGAAATGTATATGGTTTCACTAAATTTTAATAATACGCATGTATGATTAGGGTTTATAAAACGAATAAATATGACGTAAGGTGGATGCTTTAGTTTTAACTTTTTTTTCTTTTTGGGCAGTGACAAATTGATAAAGGATTGTAAATGAATTAAATTTCAACTATTTCTTATACTCCTTTATAAAAACAGACACAAAAAAGTATAAAAGTAAAAAACGAATATTAACAACCGTGTTTCTAATAAAAAGTTTTTTTAATAGAGCTACCTGACTTGTTTTCAAGTTGTTTGTTCTTTAAAAGTGTCAAGGCCAATGCTTTCGTTTTCTTATCTGTGGTCATTAGAAAAGATTCACAGAATATACAATGTCACACTTTTTAAAACTGTAATAACAAAAGAAAGACTGTGAAACCAGAAAAAAAGAGAGACATTTTTTGCAGCACTTGACGATAAACGACGAATACGATACAATTTTATAATAAAAAACTAGTTAGTGAATGACAAACAGATACCACAAGGTAATCAAATAGCCTTAAAAGTAGCCATAAAACCCCTGACATAATATCCTGTTTAGTTGTTTACTTCTATTTAAAAATGTTAACGTATCAAGAGTAGATCGCGACTTTGCGAGACCTTAATACCATTTGACACGAGCATAACCTCTTGCCGTTCGCCATCTTTGTGTAGTGCGGTGGAGCTGCACGACTGTTGCACCTTGAACTGCATTTATGATTTACACAGTGAAAGTCTGCTTGCACACACTTTAACTTAGTATGATAGTATCGATATCTGTCTATACATATTGTTGTAAGTATCGTAAACGCGAAAGCTTGCCAGGTAGTTTAAGCAATTTCGACAAAAGCTGAAGAATAATGTCCTCTTTCTGCCTAAGTTTACTTTATTACAGAATACAATAAAAAATAAATAAATAATTTCCATACAAAATATTGGTATTGGATATTTTATTTTTCAAGTAGTAATATGTACATTTTCAAAAATCGAATTGAGATCCAGCGGCCGGTTAAAACGTTCTTTTTTTGAAATGGAGTGATTGTTTTAATTAATACATCGTGTTCTGAATTTGTTAATTTAATACATTAAAATTCTTAAACTCGTTTTAAATATTTATCTTGAACAATATTTAACGAACCGAGGCGTTAATGGGAACGATAACGTTAATAACAATCTTTATTGTCTTCGTAATGAGAACTGTTATGTTATGTGACTTATAAAATTATGTGAAAATATTGTTTTCCTATAAAAATGTTTACTGGTGACTTTCTTATGCAATACTGAATAATCTTTTGATAAATAAAAATGACTATAATAAGTCTTTTTATGGGGAAATAAAACGATTCATTAAATTATTTTTAGCCGCCTTAAGCTTAGCTTGATGATATCAGAAAAATGAGATTCAATGAAAATTAAATTCAGAAAATATTTATTAAATCTTAAAATAAACATAATGTATTCGTCTCGTTTCTCTGTTAAATATTCATTGAACAAGATGCGACTTCCTTGATCTTCATTTTTGTTAATTGAATATTCATAGTAATTGTCTATAACAAGAAACATCGGCACCTTTCCAAACCACACAAATAGCATTTAATATTCACTTTCATATTGATGTTATTCGATTACATAACTGTGTATTATTGGAATAGGCCAATAAAAAGTTAAACGATTTAACTTCTGATAATTTTACTGGTGATGTGAGGAAATATGTACAAAGATATAAACGACAGGCCTTAGACTCGCAACCCTGGACTTAAGATCCGGAATCCAAAAACTGTAGTTGATAACTGTTTGGGCGGGAAATGAGGCGGCCACCGAATGATGAATGAACATTCCGGCCTAATACAAATACTAAATCATGCCAAATATACTTTACCTGGCACCTAATTGCTCATATAAATGCAGTTTGGCACTACATATGAAATATGCATAAATCATAACCAGCTGACGGATTTGTTATTTACTAAAGACAAATAGAGGGCATGTAGTATTACCACGAGTGTCATAAGCACGCGCTCAACAAAAAGTTATTGGCTTGCGGGCTCTAGAAATAGCCGTAATAACTGGATACAGCTGCGTTCATCCTACCTCATCAACGTAACATTCGTACAGGTTTAAAATTTCTTGGCAAAACCTTTGTAGAGCTGTTTGCGTAAATATTTGTTCCAAGGCTTGTTCGACAACATTTGTATTTCTTAATTAATGAAATTAGACTATCATTTAAACGACCTTAGAGACCGACCGGTGTCAACAAAGCTATTGTTTGAAGCGTTTCAATGAGCTCAATAACTTCCTTTCGTTACAAGCATATCGGTTTAGTCATGTGTTCCTTTTCAATGTCATTTGTAATTTCAGATTGCTATTCCACTTTTAGTGTTGGTGGACGTACTAAATAAAGTAGGTAAAGAAACATTTACAAAATAAAACGAGTTTCAAGTTACTTAGCCCAAATCTATTTGAATAATATCATGTACAACTGTTATTACCTAGTCGTGTGCCTTAAAAGGATACTTAAATGTTCAACCTAAATATGTAACGAGTAATTTTCTTGAGAAGCCTATTCGATAAAAAAAATATTCAAGGAATTGGATCAAACACAAAGTGATCTCCTTTTCGTTGCTAATATTTTGCAACCGTTACTTCTGACTTTCGTCCAACTGACAAAAAGTTTTCATGCCTCACCCATTAGCGCGTTGACAATATTATTTAAACGCTTCAATGACGCCGCATCTTCACTCTAGTTCACATTCTACACATCTCGAATAGTCTGCTGTCTACACCTGCGTGCCTTATTTTAGATCGACGCTGGCCGTGGTGGCAGTCGCAAGGTGACGCCGGATTATTTTCATATTCTGGGTCACGATGTGTGTTTTGTCTCAGGGACGCTGGTATTCCCGTTTACTCGAGGTCGCGTCCCGTATTTATGTGACAACATTGTAACTAAATCATATTTAAAATTCCACCCAGTATGACACTGTCTCAGAATTTGAATTCTTTAATATATCAACAAATGTAGAGCAGTCACTGGTGAACTAAATAAACAAATCATTCTTGGCATAAAGTTTCAAGGTATGAAGGTAGCGATATAGGAGTAGGTACAAACGCAAGTACTTTCACGAAATATTAACAAGAAAGACTATCGCCATAATGAACTTTAATGGCTATCCCCATTACCCGACCTTTTGTGCATATCGAACGACGTTGAACATTTTCCCCGATAAATCATCCACGCTATCAATATCTCCAAACTTTCTTTTTACGAAATATCACATAAACCATAATAAACGAAATTTCTTTACGACGTGCGCTCCCATTCGCTGCCTGTTGACTGCAATGTTGATATACGACATATGGTAGCTAGGCAACTTATACCTTCACCTGCATATTGTAGGTCATGTGGTAATGGAAGGTAGATTATTATTATTTTCTGTCCTGTGCCAAGACGCGAGTTCCAAAGATGATTCATACATTACGATTTCAGAATGCAGTTCGGTCACTTTTAATGTTCCGCAGTGATGGCATCTTTGCTAACCTCGCATTGTATCTATGGATATAGCTGTTCGATAATTCTATGTCACACCTTTTCTACAGCAATATACTTTTTAAGTACGTTGACAAAAGAATCAAATTTCCGTGACGCGAACCTTTGAATTCAAATACGCTTGCAGGTAGAATTTTTTGCTCATGTCTCACATGCCTTTGTTTATACCTACCTCGTCTGTGAACTGGTTAACAATAGGAAAGATATCTACACGATCGGCTTCAATCAGTCGAGTATCTATGCGATCTGCGGTGATAGCTTGAATTTCTAATTCTAAGAAAAATATGTAATTGGGAGGTAACTGCATCAGGTACCTTATAATTAAATTGTTAACCCACTTGCGCTGAATACTGATGACGTAAGAAGTTCAATTGAAATGTGGCTATTCTTTGAACTAATTGTCAACTTATGGTTTAGTTCGCTACATGATCACGCAATCTGTTGAATGTATTGAATTCTATTTATCAGTTTCAACCTTGACGCCACCTCCGGAACCAATCGGGTTTGTGAGTTTGCATAGGAGCGCCGCTCGTATACTATTACTGCCTTTCAGATCTTGTTTAACGTTCATTACAATAGATTATTGGGTCTTTATTGGACTAACTGGCCTCTTGATAGCCGGCTAATGATATAATCAAGCTAACGGTGATGACTGCGTGACCCATTATGTAGGTTATTGCTATCTAATGGTATTTGAGTAACTAGTTAAAAATGGACGCTCATATCTACATCCGTTTAAATACGCCGGATTAGTCGTTTTTTAAACAAAGGACGTTCTAACACATGTTTTACATTATTCTTTAAAAAAGAATGCGGTCTGAATACTAAACATTTGAGGAGTAATTCTAAATCACAGTTATTCACACTGATAATGTTTTAGCTAGTCAGCTGTAATTCTGTTTTCGACAATTTTGAGTTAAAATTGCGAGGAGAGTACGGCGGGTGCTAATAACCGCCAGTGAATTTGGCACTGCGAGGGTCGGACCCCTCGGCCGGCCCCCGTCCCCCGCCGGCTGCAACTGCAGTATTGATTAACGGCACTTGTACACGTTTACGACTATTTCCGATTGGGACAGTGAGTAAATGAAAATGTAAACGCGAATTTGTGTAGATTAATATATTATGGTTTCCTTCGAAAGATACGAGTCATCGAACCGGAAAAAACACCTCGCAGTTAACAAAACACTTTCAAACTATTGTATTGAGAGTTTTACCATATACAATAATATTATTATAGTTTTAAAGCTAAAACCCCTTTCCATTGTTTTTATTTCAGACCTTCACAGCATGGTGCAACAGCCACTTGAGAAAGGCTGGCACTGGCATCGAAAACATCGAGGAAGATTTCCGCAATGGCTTGAAACTTATGCTGTTGCTTGAGGTTATCTCAGGCGAGACCCTGCCCAAGCCTGACCGCGGCAAAATGCGTTTTCACAAAATCGCTAACGTCAACAAGGCTTTGGACTTCATTGCCTCCAAAGGTAAATATAAATCATAAAAGCCCTACAAATTGATAAAATAACGCAAAATTACAAAACTACATAAATAAATCAGATAATTCAATAATTTTTGTGTGATCGGAAATCGGGGGTGAGCTTTTCTCGATACAAACAAGCTTTGAAGAAAATAATATGCTTCCATTGTATGTTAAAATCGATATAATCTGAGCGGAAGGATTATGTTTTTAAGCGCCCTTTTCGGTATGATCGAGTTCGTCTAAATTAATCCTTATTTTGTTGGGGTTCCCCCTATGTTTTTATGAGAATGAAGCATATGTGGATCCTAAATTACACAATTTTATTTGTGTATATGTAACAAGTTTAAAGTTTGTTTCTACGAACATTTGAAAACCTCCGCAGACTGAATTGGCCTATAAATGTGTATTTATTAGGTACTTTATAGCTAGTGTTTCCGAAGCGATTTGCTAAGAACTCGTCCCTATTACTCCTACACTCTTGCCGTTATTTCGAATACAATGTACCAACTATTGCCTAACACGACGCGAGCTCTACCTTTACTTCTAAATATAAACTATTTGTAGAGCAGTATAAAGTAACAGTACCTTATGGCCACGACCTATTAGAAACAGAATTAGATTTCAAAGATAGAAGTTAACTCTTTAAACCAGTTAGTCTTTTAGCCTATTCAGGCTTGCAAGACAGTGACTAATGATGTTTTAGCGTAAGATTGCTTGTCACGAATCGAAAAAGTACTGGGTTTTTTCTTAGTGCACAGAAAAAAAATAAAGTACTAACTACTCTGCCGTTCCATAAGAGAATCTCTTCAACTACATACTACAAATCTAGTATAAACTACTCAATACGATTCTAGTAACTGCACTGTTCTCTATAAAAGCAAACAGAACATGATTATTAACGCCCTAATAAGGCGTAATGGGACAACGCGAACATTATTTATTAAACTCATAACATAACACGGAAGACTCGTGACTTCTCTATGAACTTGAACTCCCATATACAGTTCTAATACACAATAATTCAGTTCTAATCAAAGCGAATACTTGGAAATGAGCTCGTACACAGCTTGTCGAAGGTTTTGTTTTAAAACAACATGCTAACTATCACTTCTTTGAATTCCAGGCGTAAAATTGGTGTCCATTGGTGCCGAAGAAATCGTTGATGGCAACCTTAAGATGACCCTGGGTATGATCTGGACCATTATCTTGCGTTTCGCCATCCAGGACATCTCAGTAGAAGAAATGACCGCCAAGGTAAAATCAACTTAAAGATTATAAAAATACTCGATTCGTGTGTAATCAACATTAGTCATCTACGGTAGTAACGTGACTGCAATGTATTTTCTTATAGTAAAAATATGGAATACGATCGAGGTTATTAATAAGTTACTCATTTATATTGTTGATCACTTTGAATACTCGAGATCACATGCTCCCTTTTTGACAGCTTACTAAATACAAATTGTATCTCCCATAACAGGAAGGTCTGCTGCTCTGGTGTCAACGCAAGACAGCTCCCTACAAGAACGTCAACGTCCAGAACTTCCACCTGTCATTCAAGGACGGTCTGGCTTTCTGTGCCCTGATCCACAGGCACAGGCCCGACCTCATCGACTACAGCAAACTGTCCAAGGACAACCCTCTAGAGAACTTGAACACGGCTTTCGATGTGGCCGAGAAGTATCTCGACATCCCCCGCATGTTGGACCCCGACGGTAAGACACGCTTACAATGCTTCATGCTTCTATGTAGTACAAAGTACCATAGTGGATAAACAAACAAAAATCCAGTCTTAATTTCGAATAGATTACTTGGTAAAGACGATTCGGAAAGTTCAGATATCCCTTTATTTCGATGAAAAATAAATTATAACTGGATATTGCAGACTTAATAAACACACCAAAGCCGGACGAGCGCGCCATTATGACCTATGTGTCGTGTTACTACCACGCCTTCCAAGGCGCGCAACAGGTACAAAACAAATGTAAAATGGCCGCCATGCGTTTCCGCCATCTTCCGCGTTTGATACCCGACCCCTAACGCCAGGCCTTTGTGTGTAACTTATAGCATGATGAGTGCCTCGCTTTATGTTAAGAAGCTCCTATTGTCAGTGTTGATCAACTAATCCTTACAGCTCGGACGAAGTTTCAACTGTGACATCAGATTCTAATGAACTGCAATAAGTACCTACAAATCCATGTCGCTACTTATTGCCGTCTGATGATTACGTTGAAAACTGGAATATAGTCCGTACAAAGATTTGATTCCTGTTTATTGATATACCTAATTGAATTGCACTGAAATTCAAATAAGGATAAATAGAATACCTACAATAAAATCTAGAATTATTTAGGTACTCCAATTCCTAAAGATATATTATATCTGTCCTAAAATATGTGTGTCACGTATTATATAATAAGCTTTATGTTGTTAACTATCAGACAAAATTTATACTGCTGTCTAAGAATGCTTGTGTTTTTAATTAATAGCCTGAGTAATTTACAGTTATTTCAAATACCGCGTAATTTACTGTATTATCTAGATGTTCACTTAAATTCCAACAATTAGCTCAACGTTATTAGTTTTCCTGTTTCAATTGCTATTAATAAACGTAATAAGACGATGCGGGTTGTTAAAATACACTTTTTTGTTTCCGATCTGGTAACTTTTTGTAATTGAATTCTATTTATGGACAATTAAAATGTAGAAGTATGGAACGAGGACTTTATGTCAATGATGTCGTTTTCTTAAAAGAAAAGTCACAAGCATTCTAAGTAGGGATTAATTCATGAGACATCGCATGAGAACTAACACCGTGTCGCTTGCGTGCCGCTTGTCAGATCTGCAGAACACGGCGATGCCGGACGAGCGTGCGGTCATGACATACGTGTCCTCATACTACCATTGCTTCTCTGGCGCGCAAAAGGTTTGTATCACCTGGACCAACTAATTAATGCAGTTTGATAAAGCAAATTCAATTGATTCTATAAGCTTTGTATTTGTTGCAAGTAATAAATGCTGCAGGTAAACATTTTAAGAATCAAATGACCCGCAATTTTTTTGACTAACACTTTTTCTTTTTTTTGTTCTTAATCTAAAGTCCTTTTATGTACACTCCACAGGCTGAGACCGCCGCGAACCGCATTTGCAAAGTTCTCAAAGTCAACCAGGAGAACGAACGCCTCATGGAAGAGTATGAGCGTCTTGCCAGTGACGTAAGTATTACAAATACAAAATGTGTAGTTAAAGTTATTTTGACATTTCAAATTATTTCATAAATATTATTCACCACATTAAAGACAACGTCGGAAACGTTTTCATACCAAGTAATTTATGGTATATCATAAAATTTTATAGTTGCTGGACTGGATCAGGCGTACCATGCCATGGCTGAACAGCCGCCAAACCGACAACTCTCTTGCCGGTTGCCAGAAAAAACTGGAAGACTACCGTACTTACAGGTAATATAATCTATAAATAATGGCTCAGTAGTTTTACTGAGCTATTTCCTACAGTAAATTAATTATGTCGTTAAAATCGTACCGTTACGGTATTGCAACTCATTTCGACGCACTGCAAACTCCGTAACTTATACCTGAAACCCAGTAATTATCTAGCTCATATTTTCCACATAAACCGTTTCAGTTACTTAGTTCACTGTGGGTCGTTATGGGGTAAGATATCAAAGGTCTTGCTAATATCTAAATATAACAGTAAAGTGTCTTTGGTGCAAATACTCTATGCTAAATCATATTTTATTTTTAGGCGTAAGCACAAGCCGCCACGTGTAGAGCAGAAGGCCAAGCTGGAGACGAACTTCAACACCCTCCAGACCAAGCTTCGTCTGAGCAACCGCCCCGCGTACATGCCCACCGAAGGCAAGATGGTCTCTGTAAGTATTACAACCCCTTCAAAAATAGATTAGAGGAGTGAATTCTCAACATTATTTCTTTGATCTTATTGCCAGGTAGAAATTCGGTTAAATCCCGTCACCTTCGAAGATTCTAGTGTTACTAGTTCTAGATTCTCATTTGCTTAGCCTATTCTAAGGCTAGACGACGCAAAACTTACATTACATTGATTTAACTTCAGTAAATTAACAACCTCTTTAATAAAAAAGTAATTTTTGATGTCGTTAAAAATTTGATCTAAAAGATGAATATATTTTTAAGGACATCGCTGGAGCTTGGAAGGGCTTGGAGATCGCCGAGAAGGCGTTCGAAGAGTGGCTGTTGAGCGAGATGATGCGCCTTGAGCGTCTTGACTACCTGGCCCAGAAGTTCAAGCACAAAGCCGACATCCACGAGGACTGGACCCGAGGTAGGTCTATCATACAATTTACAGAAGTCTATAAAATTGCAACATTATCGATTATTATATCTAATCAATCAATGACATTAGAATGTGGACTGCTACATCCTTACGTATTTGAACGTCCTATCTTTTACAAGCTACTTATAAATTGACGAGATGACATCATCTTACATATGATTTCTGTGTTTATAGGCAAGGAGGAGATGCTGCAATCTCAGGACTTCCGTCAATGCAAGCTGAACGACATCAAGGCTCTTAAGAAGAAGCACGAGGCCTTCGAGTCCGACCTCGCCGCTCACCAAGACCGTGTTGAGCAGATCGCCGCTATCGCGCAGGAACTTAAGTAAGAACTTGACCATTTTATAAACTGAAGCTCGAATAATTTCGATGTACGTAAAAACAAATGATCTCAAAAAAATTTAAAATAGAATGTTCCGGATAGTTACAAAACACCTGACAATTCTTATAGTAACATAAACCTCCCACATTTTTGGCAAAAAACTTGAAATAGCTTGACTTATTGCAGTGATAGATAATATCGAAAATTCAACCAAACATATTTTCAAAACTCCCGCTCTTAAAAGCGACGTAGGTAACGTGATTGGCACCGAATCTGACAGCGATCAAAGTACAATCGATAGTATAACGCACGATGTTTGCAGCACCCTGGAGTACCACGACGTGGCGAGTGTGAACGCGCGCTGCCAGCGCATCTGCTCGCAGTGGGACCGCCTGGGCGCGCTCACGCAGCGCCGCCGCCACGCGCTGGACGACGCCGAGCGCGTGCTCGAGCAGATCGACCTGCTGCACCTCGAGTTCGCCAAGCGGGCCGCGCCTTTCAACAACTGGTAGGCCTGATGCACCAATTTACGACAATTTTTTACATTCTGTTCTAAAATTATTATTATTTATAAAGAATAATGGAGGATAGAAATCATCCATAATGACTAGAAAGCATAATTTATTTTATACAAAAATACAAGTTTTCTCTAAATATTTGATGGATACAGCGCAGACTAATCTTTTGCCGTTCAAATTGGGGGGTAAATACAGTGTGTGCCGAAACAACGGTTTAAAGTACAATGTTATTATCAGGTTGGATGGCACCCGGGAGGACTTGGTGGACATGTTCATCGTCCACACTATCGAGGAGATCTCCGGCCTCATGGACGCTCACGCTCGCTTCAAGGCCACCCTTGGAGAGGCTGACAAGGAATACCAGGTAATCTATCTATACTAAAACCTTATCTACATTTTTCTTTCCCATCATACATTCAATGTGAAATATCAAACCAGTAACATTTTGTTTTATTATTTGTAATTTTCAATTACAGGCGATAGTCAACCTGGTCCACCAGGTCGAGTCTATCGTTAAGCAGCACCAGATACCTGGAGGTTTGGAGAACCCCTACACCACTCTCACCGCTCACGTAAGTTAACAAACACTCACATTATAAGATAATTAAGCAGAGTAACTTTGCCTCATTCTAATAAACTTATAAAACTGATTAGGAGCTGAACCGCAAGTGGTCGGACGTGAGGCAGCTGGTCCCGCAGCGCGACGGCACGCTGGCCGCCGAGCTGCGCAAGCAACAGAACAACGAGACCCTCCGGCGCCAGTTCGCCGAGAAGGCCAACGCTGTCGGGCCCTGGATCGAGAGGCAGATGGACGCCGTCACCGCCATCGGAATGGGCCTGCAGGTAAACTACAAACACACATTTACATTCCAGAACATATAAAGATATATTAAACTACATCTAAAACGAGTAGGTACACCTTGAACATTAAAATCATGACACTCGACAGACGAATGGTTCGATGATGATCTGATTTCCAATATAAGATCATAATATTTTATTGAAATAAGGTTACATGACGTCATACATTAAAATTAGACAGCAACCCCAAAATCGCCTACCTTACACCGCTTCCTAGTATTATGGATTTTTCATGCTAAAAACGCGATGGTGTTACTTTCAGGGCTCTCTGGAAGACCAACTGCGTCGCCTCAAGGAGTACGAGGCCGGCGTATACGCTTACAAGCCCCACATCGAAGAGCTGGAGCGTATCCACCAGGCAGTCCAGGAGGGCATGATCTTCGAAAACAGGCAAGTCTTTATTGCAAAATACATTCTTTCAATTCATTGACTACTAAAAAAAAGTCCAAGATTTATTTCAAACCATTTTATTATAGGTATTCGCAATACACAATGGAAACTCTGCGTGTCGGCTGGGAACAACTTCTGACTTCCATCAACCGCACTATCAACGAAGTCGAGAACCAGATCCTCACCAGAGACTCAAAGGGCATCACTCAGGAACAGCTCACAGAGTTCCGTGCTTCGTTCAACCACTTCGACAAAAACCGCACCGGTAATTATATTTTTCTTTCCTCTTACAAACCAAATAAATACTCATGGAACCTTTTATTCCTAACTGATACTTTAAATGCAAGATATTTTATGGTTATTTATTTATTCTCAGGCCGCCTAGCACCCGAAGAATACAAGTCGTGCTTGGTATCCCTCGGCTACAGCATTGGCAAGGACAGGCAAGGAGAACTAGACTTCCAGCGCATTCTTGCTGTCGTCGACCCCAACAACACAGGTAAGATTTTGGCTTACAGCCAACTGAATACCAATATTAGCTAGTCATAGATCAGATTATCGAATGTTCTATCAATGTCTAAAATTAATGTTTTCCAAGAGCGACAAGTACTAAACGATTATAAATGTTTGGTTCACAGGCTACGTCTCATTCGACGCCTTCTTAGACTTCATGACCAGGGAATCCACAGACACAGACACCGCTGAACAAGTCATCGACAGCTTTAGGATCTTAGCTGGCGACAAGGTAAAATGACTTCAAGTTATGTCTTCAGAGGGTTCATAATTGATAATTCTGGAATGTAATATGGGTGGTGTGTCACACTTCTTAGCCCTACATCACGGCGGACGAGCTGAGGCGCGAGCTGCCGCCGGACCAGGCGGAGTACTGCGTGGCGCGCATGCCTCCATTCCGCGGCCCCGGAGCGCCCGCCGGAGCTCTCGACTACATGGCATTCTCCACCGCACTCTATGGCGAAACCGACCTCTAGGTACAACACGACAAACATCGAATCTTTAAATTATTTTATAGAATAAGTTATGGAAACATTTTTAAATAAACTTTTAAAAAACCCGTCACGACTTTCGTATCCCCTGAGCTCACAATGGTATTTGGCAAACCTCCAGTTCGCCATTGGGCCGCTGCCTAACGCCCACCGTGTTTACGTATTTAGTTATATACTCATATTTATAAAAACTAAAAATGTTTTTACTCAGACGCAGGTCGCAGAAATCGTATCATAGGACATTGTCATCAACGTCATCAGTCAAGGAGGGAGCTAAGATGGCGAGCGAACAGAGAAACACCGTGCTAAGTACTAACACGACCGACGGCCTGAGCCTCCAGCGGCGACGTAATGGCGCACAAAGATTATTTCCCTTACATTGACCTACCTCAAAAAAAACGCCCTAAACCGAGGTCAATGTAGAGCAAACAATGTTTGTGATATAATTTAGTTTATAAAACAGTTCTATATTAAATATTATGTGCAATGTTCAAACCAAAAATGCCATTAACTTTCATACCATATTCTCCTTCCTAATTTTTAGTAACCTTTTGGCTCAAATCAGAGGAATCATTTTATATGTTTACAACACTCTATTTATACATTAGCATTAGGTATTTTTAACTTTTGTAAGAAATTCTCAGGGAAGTCACAAAAAAAATATTTGTAAGATAAAAATGGTGCTAATGTTAGGCTTGACTAATGTGTGACACCAAAATAAGACTCATTTACATTGTGAGAATGTTTTTGTTATATTTTTTTATTTATAAGCAAACATTATTTATACAAGATCAATTTTTATTTACTGCCATTAGTAATTATTGTACTTGGATGGTAGGCACAATATTGTTTTAAGTTTTCTAAATTATAAATGTTGCAGGGAAGTGTCACACAAATTATTTATATCATAGATTGCCATAGCTTGCCTGCATCTATTTATTTATCATTTTTATATGATTATCGTTTGTGAGAGTAATGGAATGAGTACTCTAAATAAATGATCTGCCATATTTTTGTCTTTTAATAATGACTGCGTTGTTATGAATCAACCACTTATGTTACTATGAGACAACGTCAGCAGCGGTATGTAGATTAAGAATGACTTATGTGCCCAAAAGTATACTAACTCGAATGTACAGCTACTTTAATAAAGAGCTCTTAAACAATTGTTCTTTTTATTTTAATCATGCAAATATATAAATCTCCTAGGTTCTATAATGACAGTAAAAAATACATAATAACTAATAATTAATATATTTGAAAAAAATCAACAAAATACAGATCAGCTTGCTAGTAATAGATAAATAAGAAACACCCACATACTATTATATACTAATGTATAATAAAACAGTGTCAAATCAACCATAGGTTCAACAAATTCCACTACATATCCACATGGTACAATACATATAAATTATTGCATAACCTACACATTACTTTAATCAGCCTAAGGGTTTTATTTACTTTCTTCTTTCTTCTTAGACTCCTCGGCAGTTAGTAACGCACTCTTTATGCCAACCTTTTTGAGTTCTTCAATAAGCTCACCCGATTGATGCATTTGTAGCATGATGTCACAACCTCCAACAAATTCGCCATTTATAAAAACTTGTGGAATAGTGGGCCAGTTTGAATAGTCTTTGATACCTGAAACAGATAATTTTTTTGAAGAATGATAACATGTTTGTAGCATATTAAACTGGGGTTACTCCCAGATTAGTGATTTGAATTCATAATATATTCAAAGACTAACTAACTTTTGCCTGTGGATTTCAATTACTGTTTCCAAAAGTATCTATTGTGTTCCGGGCCATCAGCCACCTCACATGATACACATGAAATTTTGGCTTTATCCCATCAGTAGTGATTATTACTTTATAAGAATTTTGCGCTTAGCTAGTGGAGGAATTAAAGTAATCTACCATAAAAGCACCCAGAAGTTCTATAAGTTACAATGATAGATGTTATTATCTCAAGGCTCAATAAATTGTAGATAAAAAGTAAATTCAATATGTATAACTACTTCAGAACAAATACATCTGGTACTTGTGTATGCAAGAATTCATGCATAGCTACTGTTAAGTGATTTTATAATCATGATTATGTTCATTATAATTAATACTCTTAGATACCATGAACTTATAATCAAAAGTGAACTTAATATATTTTTTTACTTTACATTATCTTGTTTATGTAACATGAAAATCAACAATCAATATAAAAATCAAAGTCTATTTATTACACAGCACTTATCTTTTTGCATATCATGATGATTTATTAAATAAAACTTTTCGATTAATATTATGGTAACAGAATATTGTTGTGCTATATCGTAACTACCGGAATAGGTAATTAGGGCATCTTTTATGTACACTATGGAGACGATTGTATTAGAAAACTGATAATAAAAACTAAACAAATGTCTTATCATTAGCATGCTGTTGCCATTTCACAAATCATTCAGTATTAACATCAACTATCGAAATTTAGTTGAATAACTAACCTTGTCTGATACTTTCGTCAGATAGGACATCATGACTATCGTACGGTACTGCGTGCATCCTCATTATCTGTACAACGGCATTGCTGAATCCACATCGTGGGGCCTCCGGCACACCTTTCATGAATACTACTACTTTATTGTTTTTAACTATTTTGTCAATTTTTTCTTTCACAGGAACTTCAGCAAACGATCGGCATGTTATTTTTAATGAATTGTTATAAATAGGAAAAATACTTCTACGTAGCAAACTATTCATTTTTATTGAATTATTCTACGTGCTACTTCAAGTGTGAGTGATAGTTTAAGTGTTTACTTAGAACCAATAAAGATATTTCTTTTGTTTTAAATTATTCCACTTCAACGTAAATGTCACACTTTCAGTCTTTCTGCTTTCATTGGTTTTGGTTAAGTTTGACGTTACGTTATGTTACGCGACGCGATTGCGATCGTAGACAAAAACTTCTTTCATTTATTTTAAAATAAATACTTCGTTACATGGTTAATTTTTTGCAAAATGGTATCTGGTCTAAAATTATAAAATATGATTTCATAAAATATTATTTTACGATTTTGACTTTGTTTGCTAGTCTCTGGTTGGCGCCTTTTATTTAATCTGTTACCAGAAAATAAATTAAATTGGTCTATGGTTGTGGCTGAGTGGTTTGTTGTGTGGTGTGATTTGTAATTATTTTTTCTAATAATTTAATCTCAAAATGGAAAACGCCGAAGAAATATTTCATTTTCTTGAAGACTTCTCGAAGCGCAAACCTAAAACTATTCCACAAGAACTGAACGAGTACTTGGCGTATGTTGCGCGAACCGGTGATCCAGTTTACCAATGGTCTCTTGTAAAAAGCTTATTTAAAGAAAAACTGCTCTCTGTAATCACTGACTTCTATGAAACTTCTCCAGGTGTTGACATTCCTCCATATCCAAACGTGGATCCATTTAATTATGATATCATGAAGAACAGTCTGTTGGAACGCCTAGATTCTTTCACATCTGCACCATTTACAGTTCAAAGAATATGTGAACTACTTACGTATCCTCGTAAGCAGTACAACCGCGTTGATAAATTTATGAGAGCCATAGAAAAGAATATTCTAGTTGTAAGTACTAGAGAACCTGGTACTCAGCGGCATGCAGAACCAGAAAATGGTGAACCAGTGGAACCCGTTGTAAATGGTTCTGACAATAATTCTGAATACAATGTGGATGTTGAAATGGAAGACATGTCATGGAAAGAAAATGCAGAACAACAGACGATCTCAGAACCCCAGCCAGGTTCATCAGATGCCCATATCTCAGTAGATGACATTGAAGCTAGATTAAAAGCTAAACAAGAAACTCCTATGGATACTCAAGATAAAACTGCCACTCAATATGAATCTGTTACTCCTCCTGAACTGAATGTAAGTGCTGAAGAACAGCCTGCTGAAACAAAAACCAGTGATGAACCCAGTCCCCAAGCCACGGTGTCTGCTGAAGAACCAAAAGTTGAAGCAACAACTTCATCAAGGTCCCGTGATGATGAACCAAAGGTTGATGTTGACATGAAACCTGAAGCAAGCACTCCTGCCCTAATCATTCCAGAAATTAAAGTTGATGATGCAGAAATGACTGAGCAAAGACTTAATGAACAATCTTCTACGGATATCAAAGTCCAAGAAACTATTGAAACAAGCCATAAAGAAACTGCCAGTTCTGAGCCTAAAACTGAAATTGAAGCACAACCGGTTGCTATGGATGAAAACAGTTCCGATTCTACCACCAAGGAAGACAATGAACCAAAACTCATTTCTGAAGTTTCCACATCTAGTGAGGAAAGTTCTTCTTCAAGTGACAACACTGATGGAAGTAGCAACTCTCCGAAAACAGATGAAAGGCACATAGATGTGCAGGAGGAATCCAGCCAATCTGATACTCCATCAGAAGAAAATGTGGTAAAGGAATCGGAACAAATACCTGACCTTACTCCTGAACAACCTGCTGAAGAACCTCCACCTAAAGTAGAAATACAATCAGATAATTACTCAATATCTGATGTTAACTCTGAGCTACCTCAACCACCAGCAGATGGCCCGAAGACTGAGGAAGTTATAGAAGAAAAGAAAGAACCAGAAAAGATTGAAGAATCAAAGTCTGATGTTACCAAGACAGAAACAGAACCGAACAAAGAGTCATAGACATGAGACTCTACTATTACATACTTTTTTATTATGTGACTGTTAGTTAATAAGTAGAAAAGTAAATTAATTTTTCTTAGGCTCTATAAACCAATTTCATGTGTGTACTCAAGTGAAATGTGTAGATAAGATACATACATTTCTTGTAACTTCTGATCCATGTCCCAACTATAAGTATTTAAATGTCCTGATCTTATCCATTGTTCAAGGACTTAATTGCAAATTTTCTATTAAATAATTGAAATGAAAATGAATGAATGTAACTTAGTATTATTTTATACCAATAATGTAATATGTGAGGAATAAATAATGAATCAATTTCGTATAATCACTTATCTTTATATCTGCCAACAATTATTTCAAAAGTATGTCTTAAACCAATTGCAGACCAAGATCTAAGCTGTGCCAAAGCTAAACTAAGCATGCTAAGCATTAATGTTAAGCTAAGCTAGAAATAAGTAATGTGCGCCCCAAGAGTTAAGTCAAAGCTCAGTCAGTTTTGATAAATTTAACGGACGACGCTCGCTATGAGTATAATAGATGAATGAAGTTCCGATGATGAATGTATCACACGTAGAAAAAGAAGATCAACACTGACTGTTTATTTTAATCCAGATCTTCATGTGATGTGCTCCAAATTTACTACAAAACCACCGTGCTTATGATTAAAGTCACTAGACAGCATTGGCGAAGAACGTGCGAGGTAGGGCTTAGTTTAGCTCGTGAGTCGTGATGTAACACGTCAATTAACTTAGCTTCGTATTTTTAATTATTTCGCATTATTTGCAGTGTGTGCACAAGTATAAGAAAATGCGTCAGCTGTGCGGGCTACGGTTATTTACCTCTTGGTCTGCAATCCGCATTAAAATATGGTTACCGTCTCTTCCAAGTTTCGACAAGAAAATCTTTTTAAAACCTAAGGCCTGCCATAGTTATAGTATTCCCAAAAATTTAATAATAATTTTACTCTACTGCAGCTTTAAAAGCAAATTTGAGAGAATAATAGGTATGACGATTGGGTATTAAATATAAAAAATATTAACGAATTTAAACTTTCGCGACTTGTACACATATTTTAGACGGCAAACGGGACCTATTCGCGATAGGTATAGAACGATATTTCTTTTCTCCCGACGTTTCGATCGAGTTGCACCGACCGTGTGGTTAGTATGTGGTCATATGAAATACATATTAAAAAAAGTAAACAATACAAAGACGTTCCAAATTAAATTCTTACCAAAATTACTCCAACGTCTTGTGTAAATTGTGAAATCAAGGAGATATAAGTACAAAAACTACTTAAAAAAATAACCTTTTATTTTATCAAACAAATATCTATTTACATATTGTGTACAAAGGTGTCTGGAATAAACCTTAAAAATAGTCTAATTAAAATTACATAATTCAGTCCTATAAATCTACATAAGATATCATCTCACTTAATTTAACTAATTTACAAAAATACTAGGTATATAATACTATGATTGCAATTTGATTAAGGTTTTTTCTTGTAACCAAGAACTTTGAGTTCATTCCTCATTATTTTGCCAGCTGCATTCCTTGGGATTGCGTCTAAAAATACCACGCCGCCGTCAAGATGCTTATATCTCGTGAGTTTCGACGCGACTAAGTCGCACACGTCTTTGTCAGTGAGTTTCTGTTTGGGCTTGAGCACGACGAAGGCTCGCGGCACCTCCCCGGCCAGGGGGTCCGGCACGCCTACTACGGCCACGTCTGCTACTTCGGGACGCTCCATAATAATATTTTCAATTTCCGTCGGTGATACCTGAAAAAGAGAAAAAAAAAATGAATTAGAAGGGCAAAATGTCATAGACACACCCTAAAATATATATGTAGGTACTAATAATACGTCCTACACTACTATCAAACAAAGTAGTTCAAAATGAAACGTCACAGTAAAGTCGAAGTCCAACAGTCTAGCAAGGAGGATATAATTAGAAATGCAAGTGACTGTTCGTACCTGATTGCCCTTAACCTTAATGAGTTCTTTCGTGCGGTCCACAATGTAGAAATAGAACTCTTCGTCGTAGTAAGCCACGTCGCCCGTGTGTAGCCAGCCGTCACTATCCACGGTCTCCTTCGTCGCCGCTTCGTTGTTCCAGTATCCTTTCATGACCTGAAAAATGTTTCATAAAGTTTAACTATTTAAATTTCACAGAAAGATATCCGTTACTATATTTTAATTAAGAAGAGATGCCTTAGACAAAAAGTGGCAGAAACAAGGGAAAACTATTACCATACAGTGGGTGATTTTAGGCTAACAAGGTGATGATAATATCATATTAACGAAGTTAGATAAGTAAATCACAAACTTAAAAGGCTAAAATGATGATGCTTTCAAAAAAAGATCTCAATATTTTAAGTGACTTACTTGCGGTCCCCTCAGCCACAATTCTCCAGATTTGTGCGGCCCCAGCATCTCGCCGGTGGTGATAGACACGACGCGAGCTTGCGTGCTCGGCACCAGCTGTCCGACCGAGCCCACTTTGCTGTACGGATACTCGTAAGGCGTCATTAAGGTCACAGGTGAGCTCTCAGTCATACCGTAACCTGGAAAATACGTACAAGGGGTCACAATTATCACTAGAGCTAGAGGTTTTTTTTCGTCCTATAAAAAATATGAAATGCGCCTGATAAAAAGTTAATTACGCAATCAAACAATTTGAACGTTTTATTTATACTTTTGCACTGAATAACTGCTTAGTTTGTCGTTTAGTAGACCGTCAAAAGCATCATCATAGGCCGGTCGATTTTGAATTTATCAATATTGTAGATAAAGTAAATATCAACTGCATTTCTTACCTTGTAACAATTTAATCTGATCCTTGGTCTTCTCACACTTCAGCAAGAACTTCTCAAGCATGCTGTCAGTGGTAGGCGCTGCGCCCACCATGATGGTCTCAACCCATTGCAAATGCTCCTTCTTCACCAACGGATGTGTCGCTAAGAAAGCCAACAGAGACGGCACGACGAACAAGGTAGTAGGTTGGTACTCCACAAGACATTTGATGTAGTCATCTGGTGTAAATCTGGAAATCGCAAGAAAAAACAACTAAAGTCAGTAACGTTTCGAAAAGGCCTACTCGAAATAAAAGTCTTTTGATTTTTTATCAATTTAAAGTTGTGTTGAAAGTATTTAAGAGAATTCGTTGCCTATTCGAGTTCACTAGTAGACAAAATATCGTTAGAGGATTTAGGCAGAATGCAAAAAAGTCAGTTATACATTAGAGTGTACGTAGGTATGTTATATTTTTTGTCCTTTTACCTTTGAGTGTAACGACCTTTACAGGTGGAGTCAAAAATATGTATGTATATCAAAAGGTCACCTTGCGAGAGCAATACAATATTGATTAGGTACCTTCCCAGATCCACGTTAAGTAGTCACAATAAAAGATAATTACGTCCATAGTCCAACAATCATCATTATCTCTACCTATCAAACAGCGTGTACACAAAAAAATCTTTAAAATAACATGTTATAAAGCAATTAAGGAACTGAACTTTAGACCTACCGATTGTGTCGTATTAGGTGTGTACAAGATAACCTTATTTCTCCGAAACATATTTACCTGGGCATCGTAACGATGTGGTAGCCGAGTTTAAGATTGTAGTTCAGGATACCGTTGAAACCATAAATGTGGAAGAAAGGAGGGACAGTCAGGAGGACGTCGCCTTTACCTGAAAAAATAATTCACAAATCTAACAAATAGACAATGTTCCATGAACGATGGGCAAAAACAAAAGTGCAATATTTTTTTAATAATTGACAATATCTCTAACGTTTTAATTGCTTATTAACGCAAATTGTAGGATTTTACACTTAAAGTTGTAATTTTAGCCTTGCTTGTAAGCTATGCTCAATATTAACCTGAACTGTACTGGCAATTTTTTTTTTAAATAGGTACCTCGCAGTGTAAAAGATCCCAGGGCAGGACATTTTAGATACTGCCTTTTTCGATCCATATGAGGTTGTAAGGTTTGCGAAAATTAATTGAATTCATAATTATAAAGTTTCCTGATCCATATAAGGTTGTTAGGTTTGCGAAAATAAATTGGTTTTCTAATTTTACAGTTCACTTAAAAAAAACTAATTAATAATTCATTTTACCTTTTTCTCCTTCATATTTCATCATCTTGGGGCACTGCGTTTGTTTCAAGTTTGACACGAGGTTCTTGTGAGTGAGCATGACGCCTTTAGGCATGCCTGTTGTGCCACTCGAGTATGGGATTAGGCAGACTTCGTCACAATCCACTTTGGGCAAATCTGCCTCGTGGTCGGCCATCAGCAATGATTTCAGGCCGTATATACCTAAAAAGAAAACCTTTCATAAAATTTTAATAAAAAAAACCTATTAGTCTAATGTTTTGGACCGATATTTCAGTGACTTTCCTTGCAAGCAGACTCATTCACTTCACGCAATCTGAAATCTGCAGTGTTCTACGTTTTACTAAGTTTCTTGGCCCATTTTACCTGCAAGAAAAGTTACTTTCGAAAGCTACCTAATTCATCTATAATCTAAAACGACTTATAAACTCGCTTGACAATTTATTTCACTAAGCTGAGAGTTTCGTCACAGCTTCCATACTTGTATCTCATAGGGAATGTTGTTTTAAAGCCGACTTGCATTTCACAATTTTGTCGTTTGATATGCCTAAAGTGGTACTGCTAGACTCGTTCATGTATTAACAATTAGGCTGGGCCTTTGAGTGATTCACCCCCTAACATAGCCATGGACTTTTCGAGAAAAAAAAATGTTATCGTATATTAATCCCAGTAATTATCTTTGTATCTATATCCAATTTCATCCAAAACCATATCTTATCGTTTTGTCTTCGTGAAGATTAACAAATATCCATTTATCCTCACTAACTTTTACTTTTATCAATACAAATTATGATTTCTGACACATAATATACTTGGGCATTTTTCAAAAAAGTTGTCCGTTACGGAACCGGAAAATTACCGGAATTTCAAAATTATTTTGTTTATTTTTATTTATTTTTAGTTAGCTTAATAAATAAACTTTTAGAAAACACCAATTGTTTAAAAAAAATACGAACAGTTAAGTAAGAAAATGAGTTTGTATGGAGCACTCTGGACAAAAGTAGTTCCAATTAGTAACTTTTAAAATATATATTTTTAAATAAAAGCCAGTGTGTTATGAATTTGATTTTAATTGATATTAAACTTATAACTGAAAACTTTTATTGCAATAACAAACGAACACTATTGTAAGCAAATCTCCACAATTATGAATGAAAATACTTCCACTAGATAACAATTATTTCACAATGGCCTCAAAATATTCTCTTTTATAAAAAAGATACAAGGTATAAAAACCAACTGGTTAAAAAAACAGATAAAACGTATTTCAATAAACAATATTTAGTTGTTACATTAATAATATCTTATAAAATTAACACGAAAAATAACTTTTTCTTAACTTACTCAGACTTCGACAAATTACTTACAGGAAATCTTAGTTACTAACAGGAACATAAAGTTGCGGTTACAATAATTAACTTTTATATGAAATTAAAAACCACTTCTAAAATGATTATAATCAGTCATAATTCAAATCACAGATATCAACATTTTTAACAGGTAATATAGGCAATATTTTTCTTTCTTTTTAACCGGCTTCAAAAAGGAGGAGGTTTCTAAATTCGACCGTATAGTATATGATTTTTTTTATGTTTGTTCGCGGATAACTTCGTCGTTTATGAAACGATTATGATATTTTTTTTTTTTGGAAAGTAAACATTGCACTGTATTTCTGCGAAATAAATTGCGCATATTGTAAATCTTTTTAGTCTACTAGGAACTCGGCTTTATAATTCTAGTTAGTAACAATTTTTTTTCCGGCTATATGTAACGTTACTAACGTGACGTTACGAAAACACTTTTTATGACATCACATGTCAATATTCCATATAAAACCACTAAAACTTATGGTTTTAATAAACCTCAGTTATTTTTAAATATTTGGTGCAAACCTTCAAACAAAATTCATGTTATAAAAGTAATTACTTACCTATCAAAATCACTGTACTAATCGGAACACATTTTTGTACAACACTGCTTTGAAAACCAAGTAACGGTGATAATTCAAACTTAGAGGGCAACAACAGAGACAATCAAACGATGTCAACAAGCTTTCAGGGTCAAAGAACGATTACCACATCAAAAAGTATCAAATATACTATTTTTTCGACTAATAACTTGACGAAAATCGTCGTTACTTACTGGGAATTCCGGTATACTCAAAATCCGTGGACAAAATTAAAATTGAATTATTTGCTTATTTTGATATGAAAAGTAGATAAAAACATTAATAAATGTAATTTTCATCATGTTTTACTATAAATCAAGTGATTTTTATCATGAGTATGATAAGACTATTTGGTATTATAACATCTTAAAGTCAGTAAGGTATGCATGGGACACCGTGAAATTGGGGTATATGTAATTACATTTTTAGTTTTGTATTAAAGTTATGATTTTATTTTGTACCATGTTTCAATTTTAAGTTTATCGTAGTAAAATTAGCTATTGATTGCCACATAAAATATGACATTCCGATAAATAGTTCTTAAATTAGAGCATTTATAAGTCAGTGGACATTACAAAATGGCAGTGGTCAAAAGATTTGAAAAATGCCCACTTATGTTGCACCCTATCAAAGTACAGTACTTAGGCACGTGTCGACACTCATAATTATGTTTACTTTATTTATTTCAACACAGTTTCCGTGTATAATAGACGGCCAGAGATTAATTATTGTTTACTGTGTTTACAGACTTCATTGTAATAAGATAACCTTTCCTTATCTTATAGACCGATTTATAAAAAATACTTCCTATTTTACAACTCTTATACAAAACTTAAATATTTCAAAACATTACTTTTATTAAGATCTTCTAATATCTTCAGCTTCGTTAATTGATATGTCTCCTTTTTGTACAAGTTACAGCAATTAATACTAGATCAAAATGAAGAGATTTGATTTCTATGAGTTTTTGTGTGAAAGATAGAAATTCCTCATGATAGAAACCCTTAATAGTGCAGTACATAATATCAATAGTTTTAGTATGGATCTTACCTTTGGTCTTATCATCGTCGCCTCCCACCCAAATAGTGCCTTTGTAATCTTTCAGGGACTTGCCGACCTCCTGGGCGACCGGCATAAACATCTCAATAGTAGCGATGGCCTTCACGTTGCAATCCGAAAACTGACGTCTAATCTCATCTGAAATCAAAGTATGTTTTAAAGCGTATTGATAACATATTAGTTGCCAAGTATTAGGTACAGGTGCCGCCTACATCTCTATGAAGAAATACTGCAGACATGTTAAAAGTAGGTCATCGTTGTATGCATTTTGATAATGATAAATTCTTCATGGAATTTTCGTGGACAAGATTTTTAAAACATAAAAAAATAATATCACTTGTGATTGTACGTAACCGAAGTACGTAGGATAAACTAGAATTTTATAATTCCTTAGTAGATTGGTATATAGCTAAGCCTGTGTCATCATAACGTATATAGTTGTATACGTAGATAGCAAGTCTTCAATCATCATGCCATTTAAACGATATTTATTGCAATGAACTACAAACACAGATAACGGTAGACCACGATGCAATTAGGTAACCAGCCGTCTGATTTCCTCGACCTTGACTGCAGTTGAGTAATTATTAGCGATTATTAATTGCTTGTTTGATGCACGTGTAAATGTGTATCCATATGTACCGTATTGTGATTTTCTTTAACTATGCAGGACGGTAAAAGGAAACTTCTGAATATTTTAGGTTTAGACGTAGTCGCCGGGAATTGCGGTAATTTAAAATGGCTTCCCTCAAAAATCTTCAATGGGGTAAAGAACTCTGGCAGTTCTAGTCGGAAGGCGTCCAGTATACCACACGTTATTCTTGGTGAAATTCCTTGTGTAATTTTCCGGGTTAAAAAGAAGTTAAGGAAACAAATGTAGTTTTGTTTTAGGCGGAAGATGTCTTTGAGCAAATACATCGGCTCATACAGAAGAAAACTTGAATATTATAGGTAGTTAGTAAGGAGTCGAACAACGTAATTTAAAAAAAATTTGAGATCCCATGATGAAATGCAGTTTTATCTTTGACTTTGAGGAAACAAAAGAAGTGTTCTGTCAGATATGTAGTTGTTTTTAATCATTATAATTTGTTTCCATTTGTCTTTCAACTTCATATTTCATAACAAATAATAACCCTGAAATATGCAATAGCTGCAAATACCACTTTGCAAATAACTGAGTTGTTAATCAATTTTGCGGTTCGATCGACATTGTCAGGGCTTGGGTGCTGATTAAAAATAGCCAGTTTACTTAGTAATACTACTATTCGGTTTGAACAAATTTATCACAAAAATAACCGGATTCTTACAAAAGGTTAAATAATATGCGTAATCCTTTAATCAGTAGGTATTATCATTATCTAAGTATTTATCACAGATCTTTAAATACTCGTGTAATTTATTATCTATAACAATAAAAATAAAAATATTTTTATCGAATCAGAATATCTTTCATTTTCCAGTCCGGTAGGATCATCTAAGGGACTTGAGGAAGAATGGATCAAAAGTGCTATCCCGCATGTATCAGTCTGGATACATAATGTATCTGAGGTACAATTACCATGGAGATCAAGTAACTCCTTACATGACTACATAGATTGGAAAGCTGTTTTTTTTCGTATCTAAGGCTTCTAATTGTTTTAGGAAATATAAGCGTAGTAAGTTGGAAAAATCGTATAAGCCCTCGTAGCTGTTTTCACAATTACTTAGGTACTTATTTTTTCCATCCCATGTCTCAGTTTTTATCTCAAATAGATGAAACTATTCTCTTCCTCAATTTTATCTATTTAAACGACGCCTAAGTAAATATCGCCAACGTGAGTTACCTACAGACCTTATCTTATCAATACCATTACGTCCATAACAATATAAATACACCATGTATGACTAAGTAGGTATTCTAGTATTCAAATGTGTTATAATGGTGGTAGGTATAGGTATCAGCATTATAGTGCAATTCAACTGTTTTTTAGAAAGATACGATATGGGAAACATACAGATGAATACAGATGAATAGTTTACCGTCGTTAAGTCATCTAACGTGTAATTATCGCAGTCAGGACAAAGTCCATTGAATGATGTTGCTTACCTACATCTCATAATAAAACAATCACGACAATCATTTTAGTTAACTACTCTTAAACTAGACAACTATTTAAACCCTAGGTAACACCAATGATAATTATTTTTTATTACCCGATATAAAACTATTGAGTAATTTGATTAAAATATCGAATACAACAAATCGATTCCTCATTTCTGTTTACAGACCTTGACTTAATCTGGTAACTGTCATAAACTATTGACGGATCATAAATAGTAAAATCTTGGTAAGATAGGAACAATAGGAAATACATAACTGACCTTCCAATTACGATAACTACATACGACGTGTTTACAGAGTACGTCTTTATTTCAACAAACAAGAAATAAAAACATTAGTATTTAAAATAGCCCTTTTTTAACTACTACTATTGCACAAGCCAGGTTCCGAAAACTTTACAAGAGCCACCTGGCATTCGCAAGCATTTGCAAGGTTTTAACAAATGTAGAGAGTGCAAGTCTGAAATTATAGTATCCCTAAAGACCCGTGCCCTTGTGGAAAAAATTATGACCGATTTTGGGCCACAAAAATAATTGCAGGGTTTGGAGCATAATTCTGTATCTTAGGCTCTAGATTGACGAACTGTATTTCAACTGCAAATCAAACTGCACGCCGACTGCAATTCAACTGCAATCGGACTGCTTGTTTGATTTGCAGTTGAATTGCAGTCGGCGTGCAGTTAGATTTGCAATTGAAATGCAGTCTGTCTCTCTAGAGCCTTAGTGATATTATTGCTTACCTGCGGTATACAGAGGGTTTGCGAACGTCACAACGAGTCCAGCCCTCATCGCTCCGTGGATCAGCACGACGAATTCAGGAATGTTGGGCAAGATGAGGCCGAGTCTCTCACCAGGGGCCAGCTTTAGGGGCCCAGCCAGCGCACACGCGCATCTCTCTATCATCATCCGCGTCATACCATAGTCGTAAGACCGGCCTGATGCACCACATGTCTGTGTAAAGGTACATTTATAATTAACATTTTTGATCCTACAAATGTATTTTTATTTGGGTGAAATAGTCTACTACAAAATGTCTTTCGCCTTCTGAATGTCTATAAGAATAAGTATTTGTAAGTATATCACACCAAACCGACTATTTCAGTTTCAGTCCGCCTTTGTCCAGATGATTGTATCGCTTTATTGAAGCGCGACAGACCAAAGTGCAACAGGCAAGGGCAAGTTATATTTACCCGTAAACATGTAAATAAACTAGACGCGGCACACGTGGCCCGAAAATATAGGTCAACGGACTTTATCCTGTATTTATAGATAATTTTAATTACGTAATCATTGTCATACAAAAAACTAGGCACTCCAAAGTCCAGTGTTTGATATTGAGGTATCAGAGACTGGACGAACGCGCTCACACGAATATTTGGCACGATATCTGAATAGTGGGAGCCTCTACATCTTTTTATTCATGAACAAAAAATCACGATGGTGTTTGAAATAACAACATAGCATTGAACATTTCATACGTCATTAAAATGGTAATACATGATAAATTCAAAATTGAGTCGGTACTCCTTACGTGAAGATTTTATAGCTCTGAAACATATTACCATGTTGTTGTGTACCTACATCATATCGCGTGCAAATATATTTGCTCTTGTTGTTACTTTTATTCACATGTTCTGTAAGTGAATAGTTGAAAATTGAATAACTACTTTGATTCACATTACGCATTAGGCAAACAACATAATAAGCATTTTAGTAGCAGTCTTATAGGTTATAGCTATGTGATCTTCCGTAGAAATAGCGAACTCATTATTGACAAAGAAGCAAATCATGTTTGTCCTTATTATTGCTTCTTAGCAGGAAAATAATGGTTCCTAATCACTTAATTGTTCTACTCAATGTAATGAACTAGTTTAGGTACGAAATAATTGCTTTAAAAATCATTTCATGTTTTAAGGAAATCCCCCATTCTCGCTAAGCTACAAGTTCAAGGTGCCGCAGTTAACTATAGTCAACTTTTTCCAGCTTCTATAAATTTTCGACTAAACTATTTTTTCCACATTTTACCTCATACACATGGAAAATCATTCAACCTTTAATCTGGCGCACTCTATTTAGTTTGATAGATACAAACCAGACAATACACATGATACATACCTAAGTAAGCACATAGGATAGATGCATAGATAAGCATATCAGCTGCTTAGCAACAACATTGATATTAACCTCACGTCGTCATAAATTGCTTTGTTTTTTAATAATTATGTGTGTCTAACAAATGACCTAGAACTTATGCACTTCTGTCCTTATGGCTCGTTGCAATTGTGTGACTTTAATAAGCGCTGACCACGCACGTGCGAAACTGCAAACAATCTACTTGGGTCGGAGGCTCGACATAAATGTACTGAGTTCAAATCAGGTACCATATTATAATCATATTTGTTTCAAGCCGGGAAGTTAACGTAGGTATGCAATAAATATTATACTATTACGCTAGTCATTTGCTCGATTGCTACATCTGTTCGCGTTAATGTTGACTCCTACCTACGCTGCTAATGTTTAGTGCTGATCGGGACTTTATCTAACAAAAACTAGGAGATAAAACTTATTGTTTTTGCTGTAGGTCATAGGTAGATATTGAGAAAAAAACCTGTCATCCAACTTGTTAGTAGTTAGCTATATCTTTCCAATTTTTTAATGCATGTTTGGCACAGAGCAGACATGTAGCCCTAACCTTCAAATACGAACTATTTATAATTCCCTATCACTCTCATATAACATCCGTATAGCATAGCGAACTTTGTACTAGGAACAATATTCTATTGCAGTGCACTTAGATTTAATAGTATTTAATTGAACATAAATAACAACTAGACTCATTGTTCTAAAGGGTACTTGAGAATAAAATGCACGTCGAGCTGTGATTTGCTCGAGTCAAGTAAAAGGTCGAGATCCATTTTTATTATAGTTATGTAGTCTACATTTTTCCTTATACCATTTTATGATTATGCATGTATGTAGTCTATCGATTTGACCTGTTGACACTTTGGTAATGTTGCTCACTCATTAATTACACTACTATTTATACCTTCTATTTCAAATTATAAATTAACTTATGTTTCATGTAGGTAGTTAAATACTCTCAGTAAAAGGATAAAAGTGTACTAGACAAAAATAAACATAGTGACTTACCACAGCCGGTGCGTCAGCCCAGGATTCGACATCAGAAAACACAAAATCCGTTAATGTCTCCTTTCCGACTTGTATTTCACCCCATGGCGAGTTTAAAAATTTACTATCCACTGCAGTTGCTGTTTGGGTAGCTAAACTTCTACTCAAAAGACGGCTGTATGACACAATCGCTCTGTTAGATTTTTTTCCATGTTTGGCACAAGCGAACGAGTTAAGAATTTGCCGCGTTAAACTCCCGCGCAAAACTTTCAAATTAGACATGTTTCCGCTAGCAATGTTTTCCCGCGAAGCGTTGGCGCGTAAATGTTGTAGTCGCCGCTTCTACTCGGTGGTTTTGGCATGTTCTCCGCGCTCGCTGAGGGCAAGGTCCATTTACTTATTTAACCTGTTTGTTGTGGCGGCTCCCAGCAGCTCTGACTGAACTGTGCTTTAAACATCGCGAAGGGCTTTGTTATCACCGTAGTAATGAATGAACCACGATATCACTCGGCACGACCACTATCTAGCGAGCGCACGTTTCGACCTTCGGTACGAAGTCCACCGATAAAATAAATAATATATTTAGGGGATAGTTAGGGATAATAAATAAATGAAAAATCTCGTTAAAATAACAACAACCATTTATTTGTGTCAGACAAAAATATTCCTTTACCCGTTTGTCACTCTAGGATTTATTCCTTAATTTAATAAAATTTTCTAACAAATCAGGCATTTCAACAGTTTGAACACATATCATATAAAGCCCTTATTATTGCATATTGCTTATACCATGACGCCATAAATTAAAATATACTATCACCTATCATTTATCACAAACTTATTCAGGGTAAATAGCACGATTGATTTAGTCAAAATAAACATTTACTAATTTCAATTAGCTACGTAAACATCGGTAAACAAGAAACAGGAAATAAGTATGTATAATTATTATAATTCAGGTATTTACTACCTGGCATAAAGATAATATCAATGTTCAGTTTGTACGATTGCTCGATACATTAAATATCGTTTTTAATTGTTAAACTGAACATATTTAAAACAAACGATCTAAAAATAAATTAAGCTACTTCTTTATAAATATTTCGTTAACATCACATTAATTTAGCTATAGAACAATATTTCATGTTTTTTGTACATCTGGGTTATCTCGGTTGTCTCTCCTGTCGGCCTTTTTGGCGAATGTCTGGTGTGTGACCAGCTCTCTGAAGAATCCGTCTGGTTTGGAGATAAGCTCGGCGTAGGGGCCCTTCTCGACGACAACGCCGTTCTCTAGCACCGCGACCTCGTCAGCTGACTGAATAGTGCTCAGTCTATGTGCTATAGTGAGAACTGTTCGGTCTTTGCTTATTTCTTTTAATGCTTTATCAACTAAATATTCAGAATACGTGTCTAGCGCTGACGTAGCTTCGTCTAGTATAAGAATTTTCGGATTCTGGAAAAAGAAAAACAAATTATTGTCATCTACACACACTTAGATATAAAACGTAATATTAGGTATATAAAACTGACTGCAATTGCAAATTGATATATTCTAGGATTCTTTTGCATCATCAGCTATTAATTATTTTGTTTTGTCTACATTTACACCAAATCAACAATTTTGAATTGGTAGTAGTAGCTGCAAATTATATTCAGTATATTTTGTCCTGAAATCTACGAAATAGATCTTTATATAATTCGCTTACCTTTTGATCTATCTATACCTACTTAAAAAAGAATCTGCGTCAGCATTTACTAGCGACTTGTATTACCAATTCTTGCTTCTACGATATTTAATAAGAACGCAACATTTCGACAATCTAGTACTGTTTTCTTTTTTCGATATTAGTCTGAACGCAACTAGGATCGTAAGGGATGAAAAGTAGATAAAATAATAATAAAAATTATACATATTCAGCTTCTGCTCAGTGTGTCCGAACGAAGTCTTTCTTTCGCCTCGTTGGTACACCGAGTAAACTAGTTTTATAAGTCAAGTACATAGTTCGCCGTATTACCAACGAGTTATTGGCGAAGTTTACGGCTACTAAAGTGTATATGGTCCGTTGATTTAATACATGTGTTTTGACCACCTCAACTCGTAAATAAGAAAAATCATGGCTCTTTACAATGAATGTAATGCCCAAAAAGTGTAGGTATCCATTCCATTTTAAGGTAATTGATAGTTTGATAGTTTGACGTCTGATACAGGAGAATGGAAGAAATAAACGTGTTGTTGGATAAGGGCAGGAAGATGATGATGATGTCCTCTTTATAACGATTGGATACCTTCGCCTTGCTTATTTCCTTAACTATCAGCCAGCACTATCATTTTTCTAGCCATCTCTGCCCCACCGTAGGGCAAAAGCCTACCTTTTATCCCTATCCGGGGTTATTCTATCCCAGTTTTATTTAAGGATTCTAGCTCATCCCGCTTCCTTCAACTGGCACGTCTTATGCCACTTAAAGGGACCACTCCCATATTTGGCGGGCCTGTTGGTCTAGTGGTAAGTGGCTCTCACTGCTATACCGGGGGTCGTGGGTTCGATTCCCACCCAGGAAAAATGTTTGTGTGATGAGCACGATCATTTGTTCTGTGTCTGGTCATGTAATGTATGTATTTAGTAAAGGAGTATGCAAAAAATTGTATGGGCGCTGTCCCAAGAACCAACAGACTTGGGACTAGTTTCAATATGATTATGAAGTCCCATAAAAAGATAAATATCAATTTTTTTTCCCTAAAGATATGGGGTTATTGAAAAAAAAATAATAACATTTTACTTAAATGGGGTGTTAATTTTTTATAAATAACCACATTTTAGTTATTAATTACAACACATAATGGTTCAGCTGAACATTTTAGTTATCAATAGCAAAAATATTCAAGTGTATTATGTAATTATGTATATTTTTGATAAAAAAAACAACATTTTAGGTTAGTATTTTTAAACATTTCTTTGTTGTTGTTAATTTACTATCAAAGGGCCCAATAATCAAGCAGAGGTCAGCAATAGCTGCAAAAAAGCCGATATTGCACAGATAAACAACGTGAACACAGCGGAACGTACAGGACACGACTGAGGTGCGCGCGCGCATGTTAGCATGGCAAGGGGCGAGGGTACAGTGAGATTAGACCGTTATTTTACCTATGCGTCTCACGGCTGTTCTCTATCAATAGCTTTTTTATAGTTAAATAGTGTGCCTAATTTTTTTTTGTACTGAAAAAAGTGAACAAGAATTGTTTTTTTGCACGTTAACCCCATGACTTACGATGATGTCGTCATAATAAAAAATGATCATGATACCATGATGTATTAAATGAGATACGTTTGAAATCTGTTGGTGGGTTGGGACGATTTTTTGCGTAGTCATTTATAAGTATGTTAATCAGTTGTCTAGTATTCATAACAGATATACGAGAGTAACTTGACTCTCATATGACTTATTTGAGACTAGATGGCGCTGTGGAAATCGGGAGGTATATTTTACATTTACCACTTAGAGGGGGAGCACGTTTCACACATATACAGCGCATACGTGTGTTGGTACGTTACCTTGACGATGGCCCTGGCGATGGCGACCCTCTGCTTCTGTCCGCCGCTGAGCTGTCCGCCGCGCGCGCCCACCTGCCGCTCCCAGCCGTCCTGCGTCACCACCAGCTCGTGCAGGTGTGCCGTGCGGGCCGCCGACATCCACATAGGCTCCAACTGTGACACGGATAAACATTTTTACTTACACATAATACATAATAAACCTGCGGCCTATCGTGGCGGAATAATAGGGGGCCATCTTTGAGCCAGCAAGTCACCGCCTGCCAATTTATATTACATTTTCATGTATTGACAGGCAGGTGCCATAGTTATCCATAGTTAGAGATGGAAACACATCTATCATATCCTATCCATAGCCCAAATTCGTTTCATTCATAATTACCTTGGGCCGACATGGAGTCTGTTTTTCCCACGGAGGTAATACAAAGAGGAGATGTACTAACACGATTTCCTTAAGAAACAACGCGTGACATTTTGCGGGGTGAGGGGGGTGCTAGATCCCGCCCACTTCTCTATTTTCCATCTACCGGTCTATAGCAAAACTATTCGCTCCTTCTGTCGATTTCGTTTTGTAGTGACGTAACTATCTCACGATAGATGGCCACGTGTTTATAAAATGATATGAAAACTACAAAAATAACATTTTGGCCTTAAAAGGATCTTTAGGAATGAATGTTGAACAAATTTCATTATTAATATTATTAAAATTTGTTAGTTCTAGCTCTACATACCTAAATATTTTTAATTTCCATGACACCAAGTGTCGCCATCTAGTGTCGGGTCGGATTATGTTTGGAAACGCACTATTATTCACTGACTAAAGCCACGCCCAAATGATGACGTCAGGGCCTAGTTGAGTGTCACAGTGCACAGTTGCTTAGGCCACCTCCTCTTTGTATTTGCTTCGTGGTTTTTCCATAGAGCAGGGGTGGATGGCCCTTGGTAGGTGCCCCATCACACTTTAGATTAAAGTTCTCAACAAGGCCTCTGCATGTTAGACCTGTGACCCCGTGTAAGCCTTTAAAAAAGACCGGGTTTGTTCCCTTGAAGTTAGCCCGTGAATTGAAAGAGATACAAATAATAATAATGTCCTATTTCGGCCACGGCGGCTTGAGTTATTATGACACCGGTCCGCTACGCAGGACATATTATAGTGCACAAGCGTATGCGCAAAAACAGATGCACTCTCTATTCCTTTACTCTCATAGCCCGATGGGACGACAATCTGACACGATCGGAGAGAGATCAGGCGCAGGACCCACATTTTTACGTGCCGGAAAGCTGTGATATTTATCTCTTAACCGCACACAACATTCGAAAAGTCGGTGCGTGCCGTGGGGATCGAACTTTTGAATACATCATAACTGACTCCTAAAACAAAGGTACTTAAATCTAGTTTAGAGGTGGAGGAGCTTGCAGCTATGCCCTTTTTTAAGTATTTCATAAGGAAATGCTTATTCCAAGCTTTACAGGGTGTTTTATGTATCAAAAAAGGAGATATTTAATTTATCGAGTATCTTAAAAATATATTACAAAATTTAAACTAAAGGTACACAAAAACCTTCGTGCACAAAATCTTGTTGTTATGAAACGTAATATCATAAATGGAGTGTCATGGTGACTTAGCTTCTGCCTACTGAATTTATATACTACATATAACTATGTACTAAGGGGTGCTTATCGTCACGTAATACTTATTCGACTAGAATGTACTAGGTACTTAATAACGGCATAATTACTTTTTGCTCAACAATAAGTGACATGCAACTATCAGCATCGTAACGTAGCAACTTTGTGCATGATAATAAGATCATAAATACGAAATTAAATTATGACTGTTACTTAATAAGCTACTTATAAAAAAAATGTGTGTCATTATTAAAACTTAGTAAATGAATCTAAATTGTCTGATATTGACACGCTACATTGTTTTTAATAATGCCTTTTTAACGATCTGTTAATAGGCATTTTACGTCTTTCTTGACAATTTAACGTTTAACGATAAGTACTGAAATGTAGTATAATTTATCTTTCGATCTGAAGTGGAACCTTGATTTACTGCATTTGATAAAACAATTGAAATCTTATCAATACTGAATCAATTATTCAAATAGAAGGTGCCATTATACAGTCGTATGTAAATAAATAATAGTTCTTACTTCATTTAACTTATCTACAAACTTCGATTCTTCACAGCTTTCGTCCAAAGCACCATATAAAATATTCTCCTTTATAGACCCACTAAATAACACAGGTTCCTGAAAAAAAAAAACGAAAAATTTTGTGAACTATTGGCCGGATAGATAACCCTTACAATGTCAAAGCGATAAACGAAAAGGAAAAAAATATTTATTACGTTTGAACCAACAAACGTCTTTCCGGAGTTAAAATAATCGGTATCGTTTATCGCTAAGTAAAAATCGGTCAAGATCGCCAGACATTCGAAGTCCGTTCCATATCCCGTAATTAGAAAAGTGAAACTTAACCTATCATGAGGTAATAATGCCAATCGCGGTATAAAATAACGAAAAATATTAACGATTATAGACAAATAGTGGATGTATATAAAAGAAAATCATTAAATAACACTATGACGCGTAACAACGTATAATGGAAACAAACATGTTGGCAGAAGGCAAAAGTATAATATAGGTCATCGTTTATTTGCGCTACTGACCTGACTAACATAACCAATATGACTTCTTAGCCAAACGGGATCCAGTTTTCTGATATCAACTCCATCTAACAGTATCCTGCCCTTTTCAGGGTCATATAGCCTCATTATTAAAGACGCGATAGTACTTTTCCCGCACCCTGACCTCCCGACAAGTGCAATAGACTTGCCAGGCCTCAGGTGCAGGCCAACACCCCTTATTAATGGTTGGTTGTTATACGAAAAGTGAATATCTTCTAAAACTATTTCACCTTTCGGCCTGTCTACAGGTTGTAATCCACCTGAAAACGAAAAATTGATTTGAAATGTAATGCTGTTTATACAAAATGCTGATATTAAATCCTTTAATGGTCAATAAGACACGGCTGTTACGTTAAAGCAAAATAACATTTGAACTACTTTCACGGCGTAACGGATTGCGTTGGAAATGTTCGATAATACTAACCTGTGACAGGAATCGCTGGTCGCCTATCGATGATCTCCCATAGCCTCGTCGCAGCGCCCATTCCTTTGTTCAGTTCTGTGTAAAAACTACTAAGGCCTCCGATACTTATGCCCACGTACGCGGCATAGAGCAGGAAAGAGGTTAGATTGCCGACAGTCAGCTGTTCCGTGGCTACCATCCCCCCTCCGTAGTACAGTACGAGGATTATTATCGTGTTCCCTGCTAGTCCAGTCTGTTGTTAGGATTATAATGCTATTAGAATTATTGTCTAACATCGGAGAAATAAACATTGGCCAACACAAGCACAAGATTCTAAAATATTTTCCACATAACCATTGCATATTTTGGCCGTAGATACTGCTTCCATAAATATACCTTAAATAAATCTATTACGATATGAACGCAGTTAGCGCAAATCTAAGGACTTTGATTGCTAGTAGGTGACTTCAAAGGTAAATTGCAGTTCACGTACGTGTTGGTTTAATCAATTACGTGCCGTATTATAAAATCAAATGGAATGATAAAATATTGCAGTATCATATCTGAAACTTATATTGGATGGTGGATTTATTTTTATTTACTCTTAGGGGTTACATGGTATACATATTAAGGGATTTTGATAAGCCATTCAAAATCACCATTTTACTTCCTGTCATTAAATAATCTATAATTCAAATATACCACTACATACTTGAATGGGTTGGCAGTTGGTTTACACTGTTTAAGCACCTGCTGAACCAACTGATTTACATATTTAAATCAACTTATAATAATTACATTGGTTATGATAAAAAGCCAACGTTTTTTTATTTATAGTATTGTGTCTGAGTATCGATTGGGAATATTCCCGTTTCTATCTATCTTAATATTTTTATTTATTGTAACATTGCCAAGAAAAGTAACTTACCATTCCATAGAAACTGCCAACAGCCAGAGACTCTTTGTATGCCAATTTCAATAATTCCTCGATTCTCCGACCATATGTTTCACACTCTCTCTGCTCCTTACTAAATGCTTTGACAGTCTTTATGTTCGAAATCTTCTCTTCAGCTAACTATGACACAAAAAGCATTCATTAGTTTATCACATCTTATAAATTAATTGCTGTCTTAATAAGCTGTCACCTGAGACTACGTACGCGAAAAAAAAAAGAAATTCGGTTTTATAAAATAGAGTTTGGCTGATTCTGAGACTTACTGAATGCATATACAAAATTTCATAAAAATTGGTTAAGCTATTTCAGAGTGGTATGTAGTAATGAGTTACTAACACTGTGACACGAGAATTTAATATGTATGATTATTTCTAATTTAATGTAGTTTACCATGATAAAAGGTAAGTACATATACAAAAATAAACCATATTATCTATACTAATATTATAAAGCTGAAGAGTTTGTTTGTTTGTTTGAACGCGCTAATCTCAGGAACTACTGGTTCGAATCGAAAAATACTTTTTGTGTTGAATAGACCATTTATCGAGGAAGGCTTTAGGCTATATAATATCACGTTGCAACTATAAGGAGCGAAGAAATAATGGTAAATGTGTAAAAAAACGGGGAAAATTTTTCATCCTTGAGGGCTTCTGTTGCGTGCGCTGCGAAAACGGTTCAAGATACACACAATATATGTATGTAAGAATTATTCCTATTGAAATGATCTAAAAAAATGTCCGCGACAGTATATGTCTATCTTTTAAGATTAACTCATTAGAACCGTTTTATGGTAATCAAATTCGATCGAAATTAATGCATCAACGCACAGCCCAAACTACTGGACGGATCGGGCTGAAATTTGGCATGCAGGTAGATGTTATGACGTAGGTATCCGCTAAAAAAGGATTTTGATAAATTCTACCCCCAAGGGGATAAAATAGGGGATGAATTTTTTTATGAAACTTTGTCAAAATTAAACCGATCGGGCTGAGACTTTACATGCACATAGGTACTATAACGTAGGCATCCGCTAAGAAAGATTTTGATAAATTCCACACATAAGGGGATGTTTGTAGAAATCTTCTTAGATTTTTGACTAGCCATGACTATAAACAAGTCTCAGGGGCAAACTCTCAAATTTGCGGGTATTGACTTGAGAGAACATTGCTTCTCTCATGGGCAGTTCTATGTTGCTTGCTCACGAATAAGTTCTCCCAGTAGCTTGATAGGTTTAGCGCCAAATGACAAATTAGTTAGGAATATTGTGTACAAGGAAGTTTTGTAGGCCCTAATTTTTACACTAACTTGCTAAACAATAATAATTCTTAACGCGTGCGAAGCCGCGGGCAAAAGCTAGTATCTACTATAAAATCTACTCTTGGAAATATAAAAACATATTTGTGTGAACATATATTTTATAGTTTTACAGGTACCTTGAATAAAGACCATTTTGTAAATAATAGAACTTGTAGAAGTTGTAAAGATTATTTAATGCATGCTAACATCAATAAATATGATGTAACATGTTTATTGTTTACAATCATACATATTGAAAAGAGTTTAGTCATGATGAAATGTACTCATTGTTGAGTTGTAATAACATTGAAATTCTACTACTATTACAAATGCGAAAGTTTGTGAGAATGAATGGATGTTTGTTATTTTTTATGCTCAAACGGCTGGATACATTTTGATGAAATTTTGTATTGCATTAGCTGACAAGTTGGATTAATACATAGGTTACTTTTTTAACCAACTATGTCAGAAGAGGATATTTTTTTTGCAGAGATAAACGAAATTCGCACGGTTAAACTGTCAGGTAACAGCTAGTAACAACTAATCCAAGCTATGAAAATTCATAGTAGCCTTGAGTACAAAGTGTGGATGTAATACCTCACTAGTTTCAGCTAGTGAATCCTGCAGTTGCCTCGTAATACCGCGCACGAACCGTCCGTATATAACCGCCAACATTGACACAGGTGGGACCACACACAGTCCAATAAGTGCCAGGGAGGGAGACATGTAAAACTGAATAAATATTAACATTATATAATTAAAATGCATGTAATTATAATTGGGTTAATTGTTAATTTGCAAAATAAGTTTAAACATTTTTAAGACAGTAATAATATACCTATATCTTGAGTACTAACAAGACAATTGTAAGCTCTTTTGTCTCAAGTGAAAGATTCAAGGTTACATACTGTTTTCTAGAAACAGACTATACTTGGGTGATCATTCACATTTCTAGCATGTTTTCAGATGGTTCAAGATAATGTATAACTACAGTAGTTAAAAGATAATCAGTAGGCATACATATTTAATATCAATTTCTTCAGAGTAAAATACAATTACAATAACATTTTCATTAAAGATAAGCTACTCAAAAGGCCACTTGTTATCAAAATGACTTGTCACCAAACCAAAGTGGATAGCAATCTAAACTACTTGAATAGGAATATTTTGTACTCATATCAGTTATTTTTAAATAAATTCTGTCTTATAACTAATTACACTAAAGATGCACTTGAAAGTAATAGAATTCAAATTACTTCAAGGCCTTATAAAAAATACATTTGTTTCATTTCTAAATCAATTGTCTTTTGTTATGAAGGTCCCTATATTAAACCTTTACAGTACTTTAAAAGATTTACAGTTTTTATAATTACCATCATGCCTGTCCCAGCTCCAACCATAAATAAGGATCTCAAACCATCACTAAGGTTCTGACTCAGGTTACGGCCAACCAGCTGAGCATCAGCGGACAACCTATTGACTAGTTCACCAGTTGATGTTCTACCAAACCATGCAGCTTCCTGACGCATGATACCAGCATATACTTGTCTTCTTAGTGCTTGAGTCATTCTTTGACCTAAAAAGATAACAAAATTTTTTTATTGATGCTGATATCAATTTATTTATATCTTAATTAAATTTTTGCCTCAGATTTATTCACTAAGAATCTTTAATACTGTTTGTTTCAAGGCTCTAGAAATTTTAATAGACTGATAAGCCTAGTATTTCTGTAGTAATAAGATCTTGATAACATAAGCTATTCTCAATAATATTATAAAGGAAAAGCAATGATATTCTTGTGATACTAATATTTGTAACATTGGTGTTACCTGATATAGACATTAAATACACTCTGCCAAAGTTACAGAGGCCTCCAACCAAAAATACTCCACACAGCATCAGACAGAGAGTGTCTAGCTTTTCTCTAGCACTGGCCAGGTCTGTGGTACTGCTGTATATAATGTCTAGCACTTGCCCCAAGGAAAACGGTATAGCCATAGTCACACTTGATGATACAATAAGAAATCCAATAGCACCTGCAATCCAAATATTTACATTGTAAGGTGAAGTTGTAAGTAAATAAAGCAAGTTGACAGAAAGTAGTATAATCACCTGTTAGAGTCCATTTTTCTGGTTTAGCTAATTCGAATAATCGTTTCAATTCTGATGTCTTTAATTTGACATTGATTTTTTTCGAAGAATTTAGTGTTTTTTTTTCGGTTATCGGGTCTACGATTTGTTCCTTGACTTTTGGTGCGTCTACTTGGGTTGAATAACATCGTAGTTTTAGATTAAACAGTCCATTTCTGTTATAATAGCCCCTTTTATAATAATTTAGTAGTTCTGGCACCTTGTAACGAGAGTTTAACCTGGATCCACATTGATGACATAAATGAGCTTTGTTCGAAATATTAAATAAAAAATGTTGACGCCCAGATATTTGAAGTTCAATACTTTTGTAAATTAATCTTTGTAACATTTTTAATTTTTTTAACTTTCCAACTTTTATAAGACAAAAAAAATCACATCATCTTTCCGTAAACATGATAACTGTCTATTTTGTTTGACGTTAAATTGAGTGTTGTCAATTTGTCATAGAGTCTTAATGTCTATGATAAAAAATACTGCACACTTTTTATTTCAGACTCTCTGAAATATTGAAACTATGAAATATTATTATTTTCAACTATTCTCTAACTGCAAGACAATAGAAGAAATAAAAAAAAATAGATATGTTACGTCATAATTGTGATCATATTTATATTCTTGTTTTTGGTTTCAGATTTTGCGTGCCGATGATCCTTTTATATCCTAATAAATTAATGTAGACATTCTTATGATCAAATGCTACGTAACCTTTATATAATTGAATGAGTTATCTCATAAGTCTTGTTTGCAAATTTCATGATTTTAATTTCATGCATTTTATGATAGAACTAGCGAAATGTACGAGTTGATTTAAAAATATATTGGCTAAACTCTCGCCATTCACAATATTTTGAATCCATGACAGTGCCAAAATATGAATGAACTGCAAACGATATTAAATTATCGTCATCATTACATATCTTCCTGCCCTTATCCCATTTTTCTTGGGGTCGGCGCAACACGTTTTTTACTTCCATTCTCCCCTTAGGACTTTAAAGATTCTCCCCTATCAGACGTCACACTATCATTTACTCCTTTTTCATTCATATCATTCCTTATACAATCCATCCATCTTTTCTTTGCCCTTCCCCTTCCTCTCCATCCATCAACATTCATACTTATCTCTCTCTTAGTCACATGAGAAACGATATTAAATTATAACGAACATAAATTACACCCTTTGAGCTGTTTGCCTGTCTTTCTACTTAACTCCTAGATAAGAGAGGAATGATTGGACAGTTTTGCATTTGCTTTGTCAACTACGACAACGCGACGCTGCGACGTGGCTCCGACAAACAAATGAAACTTAATTGCTAAGATTCGTATACGTATCCATTTTTAATTTGCCCAGTATCGTCATGCCTAACTGTAAATCAAATATTTAGGAAAAAAAAGAAACAAAATTTTAATTTGTTTATATTTTTATATCCAGTAATGTACATACATGAAGGGTCGACATTGGGAAATGTTGGTTCGGCCCAAATAAAAATAATATAACAAGATCACATACAATTTGATAAATTCAATTTGATAGGTTCTATAGAGTTACAACAAAACATATGAACAGAAATATTCTAACTACGACTTAAATGATAATTACGCCTGTTAAGGTTTTTTGGGCCATTTACCTGAAAAAAGTGCATTCTAGACAGAGATGCTGATTACACCTGTATACAATTTTTCTTGTCTAAGTTGAGATGACAATGTCTTGTTGTATCTCATTTGTTCACTAACAGATGTAATCTGAAAATTGGTAAAAATACTAGTTACTTTAGAGTACAGCAGATAGCTCAGGTGCATATGCCTATTATATTGTATACTATGCATACTCCTTGATTTCAAACTAATCGATATTTTTCGTTTAGGGAGGTTTTATTCATACCTAGTTACATATTTTGTATAACATATATTAGGTACTAAATAAAGCTTCCTTAGACAATGCGATATCGTGTGAGTTGCGGTACATAGCGGGCCCTTGCAGATATGTCATAAGTGATCAATAAACGATGGCAATGTGTCGCAACCAGAACAATTCTCGCACCCTCTAAGTAAGCTCCAACATATAGCTGCACATTACATGCATTGACAACAATTAGATGTTTCAAAACTAACATTGGTCCTAGGACATAATCTTTTCTTATTACTTTTATATAGCAATACATAAAATTAAATATATTCATTAACCTACATTATTTTCAGTTTATACACACCTTCTACATAAATTATAATAACTGGGATCACGAGTAATAGACATCGAACACTTTCTTTAAGTACTAACCTAAACCATTAATATTTTTTTTTATTTTCCTAATGGCACAGAGAATAAATATTTCTTTAATGATAGAATCATTTTATCAAATCACACTAGCAGTGCATATGAAGGAAAGTAATACGATAAAATGTTATATTTTTTCGTAAATTTCTGTTGAAGTGTATTAATATAGATAACATAGCTATAAATAACTAAATAAATAAATATACTTATTCCTGATACGTTCTAGTTTAAATGCAAATAAAAATGTGCACCCTGCACAATTTCAACATAAAATTAAGGGAAATATCTAGTCTATCATAAATAAATAATTGTAGCATTTAACTTAGATATAATAGACGAGAAAACTATATCATCCGGCAATACAAACAAACAAAATAAATAAAATTAATTGAACTAAACTTATTAACTCATCTGTATATTCAAAGCTTAATAATTAGAAATTATATCTTAAATAAGCTCATATTGCACTGAAATGTTTTACAACTATATCCACTACATGCTTGCAGGGATAACAAAATACTGGCAGTACAATATTGATATTAATATATTATATTTCATATATATCTTTGTCATGGCTCTACAATAAAATAAATAACGTTTACTGTGTGTAATATACTTTGTAGTACAGCGTTTTGGATCGCCATAAGCTGTAGGTGTTATCGAATTTCAGTATGTATACTCCTTCCCCTGGATATGCGTGGGAGCCGGCGTACACCTAGAAAAATAAAAAGCTAACATTAGTTACCAAACAATGAACTATGAATTAGGATCACATATTTATCATTATTTCTTCTATTTAGGTTGCATAGCCGTCGCCAGAGGAATCAAACTTTATATGTCGACTAGGCGCTTATATTTGCTCAGTTGATTATGTTGAATCCAAAAACAATAACGGTTTGAGTTACACAACACATATAGACACAACATACACATACAATTTATCGTATGATCTATGATCTCTCTTGGTTTTATTATTTTTTTTGCCTAGTACCACATTTGACATATTTATAATGTAAGGTAAGGTAGGAGCAGAGCAGACGACTCCTCGACATGCAATATATGATAAACTAGCTGTGCCCGCGACTTCGTCCGCGTGGAATAATTATTTTGGGCATCATTTATTTTTGCGGACAACCTCCTTAGCTTTGTAAATTATAGCTGTTACCCACGACTTTGTCCTCGTCATTTTCTGTTATAATTTTAGACAATTTAGTTTTTATTCTTTTAAAAGAACAATTATTTTAAAGTACCTACTTCTGCGTAAATTACATTTTTAGTTTTATTTTCTGTGACAGAGGTACATATTGATTTTCTCCACAACCTGATACGTCGATACAACTCTTAACAAATGCATTAATTTCGACCGAATTTGATTACCACAAAAACGGTTCTAGTGAGTTAATCTTAAAAGATAGACATATACTGTCGTGGACCTTTTTTTAGATCACTTAAACAGAATATTCTTTTATACATATATTTTTGGTATCTTGAACCGTTTTCGGAGCGCACGCAACGGAAGCCCTCACGGTTGAATAATTTTCTCCGTTTTTTTCATATTTTTCATTATTTATTCGCTCCTAATAGTTGCAACGTGATGTTATATAGCCTAAAGCCTTCCTCGATAAGTGGTCTATTCAACACAAAAATAATTTTTCGATTCGACCCAGTAGTTCCTGAGATTAGCGCGTTCAAACAAACAAACAAACAAACTCTTCAGCTTTATAATATTAGTATAGATTTATATATGATATATTGTTATTGTGGTTATTTATTTATCTGTATTGTAGTCTCAAAAGGAAGGAAGTCTTTTAAGAGATAGACGAGGCGCTGGCCTTTTCACCTTACCTGCCTTGAACATTCAGCACATCAGCTTAGTCTGATGCTGATGTAAACGGAAAAAAGAAAACTAAAAAGATATAATTTTTTTTTTATTTGAGCTTACTTTTTCTCAATTACTAACTCAGCGAATTCGAGAACTGCCTTTTGAAGAAGTCAAGAAGTAAGTATGTGTGTACCTCAGTGTGGCAGTCCCTGCGGTAGGTGGGCACGACCTGGCTGAGCAGCGGGCGCGCGGTGGCGGTGGCGCCGCGCTTCTGTGTGGGCCGGTCCGAGCCCATCTCCAGGTCGCCGCGCGTGCCGTGGATCGTGTACTCGTGGAACTGTATGTATAGTACCTCAGTGTGGCAGTCCCTGCGGTAGGTGGGCACGACCTGGCTGAGCAGCGGGCGCGCGGTGGCGGTGGCGCCGCGCTTCTGTGTGGGCCGGTCCGAGCCCATCTCCAGGTCGCCGCGCGTGCCGTGGATCGTGTACTCGTGGAACTGTATGTATAGTACCTCAGTGTGGCAGTCCCTGCGGTAGGTGGGCACGACCTGGCTGAGCAGCGGGCGCGCGGTGGCGGTGGCGCCGCGCTTCTGTGTGGGCCGGTCCGAGCCCATCTCCAGGTCGCCGCGCGTGCCGTGGATCGTGTACTCGTGGAACTGTATGTATAGTACCTCAGTGTGGCAGTCCCTGCGGTAGGTGGGCACGACCTGGCTGAGCAGCGGGCGCGCGGTGGCGGTGGCGCCGCGCTTCTGTGTGGGCCGGTCCGAGCCCATCTCCAGGTCGCCGCGCGTGCCGTGGATCGTGTACTCGTGGAACTGTATGTATAGTACCTCAGTGTGGCAGTCCCTGCGGTAGGTGGGCACGACCTGGCTGAGCAGCGGGCGCGCGGTGGCGGTGGCGCCGCGCTTCTGTGTGGGCCGGTCCGAGCCCATCTCCAGGTCGCCGCGCGTGCCGTGGATCGTGTACTCGTGGAACTGTATGTATAGTACCTCAGTGTGGCAGTCCCTGCGGTAGGTGGGCACGACCTGGCTGAGCAGCGGGCGCGCGGTGGCGGTGGCGCCGCGCTTCTGTGTGGGCCGGTCCGAGCCCATCTCCAGGTCGCCGCGCGTGCCGTGGATCGTGTACTCGTGGAACTGTATGTATAGTACCTCAGTGTGGCAGTCCCTGCGGTAGGTGGGCACGACCTGGCTGAGCAGCGGGCGCGCGGTGGCGGTGGCGCCGCGCTTCTGTGTGGGCCGGTCCGAGCCCATCTCCAGGTCGCCGCGCGTGCCGTGGATCGTGTACTCGTGGAACTGTATGTATAGTACCTCAGTGTGGCAGTCCCTGCGGTAGGTGGGCACGACCTGGCTGAGCAGCGGGCGCGCGGTGGCGGTGGCGCCGCGCTTCTGTGTGGGCCGGTCCGAGCCCATCTCCAGGTCGCCGCGCGTGCCGTGGATCGTGTACTCGTGGAACTGTATGTATAGTACCTCAGTGTGGCAGTCCCTGCGGTAGGTGGGCACGACCTGGCTGAGCAGCGGGCGCGCGGTGGCGGTGGCGCCGCGCTTCTGTGTGGGCCGGTCCGAGCCCATCTCCAGGTCGCCGCGCGTGCCGTGGATCGTGTACTCGTGGAACTGTATGTATAGTACCTCAGTGTGGCAGTCCCTGCGGTAGGTGGGCACGACCTGGCTGAGCAGCGGGCGCGCGGTGGCGGTGGCGCCGCGCTTCTGTGTGGGCCGGTCCGAGCCCATCTCCAGGTCGCCGCGCGTGCCGTGGATCGTGTACTCGTGGAACTGTATGTATAGTACCTCAGTGTGGCAGTCCCTGCGGTAGGTGGGCACGACCTGGCTGAGCAGCGGGCGCGCGGTGGCGGTGGCGCCGCGCTTCTGTGTGGGCCGGTCCGAGCCCATCTCCAGGTCGCCGCGCGTGCCGTGGATCGTGTACTCGTGGAACTGTATGTATAGTACCTCAGTGTGGCAGTCCCTGCGGTAGGTGGGCACGACCTGGCTGAGCAGCGGGCGCGCGGTGGCGGTGGCGCCGCGCTTCTGTGTGGGCCGGTCCGAGCCCATCTCCAGGTCGCCGCGCGTGCCGTGGATCGTGTACTCGTGGAACTGTATGTATAGTACCTCAGTGTGGCAGTCCCTGCGGTAGGTGGGCACGACCTGGCTGAGCAGCGGGCGCGCGGTGGCGGTGGCGCCGCGCTTCTGTGTGGGCCGGTCCGAGCCCATCTCCAGGTCGCCGCGCGTGCCGTGGATCGTGTACTCGTGGAACTGTATGTATAGTACCTCAGTGTGGCAGTCCCTGCGGTAGGTGGGCACGACCTGGCTGAGCAGCGGGCGCGCGGTGGCGGTGGCGCCGCGCTTCTGTGTGGGCCGGTCCGAGCCCATCTCCAGGTCGCCGCGCGTGCCGTGGATCGTGTACTCGTGGAACTGTATGTATAGTACCTCAGTGTGGCAGTCCCTGCGGTAGGTGGGCACGACCTGGCTGAGCAGCGGGCGCGCGGTGGCGGTGGCGCCGCGCTTCTGTGTGGGCCGGTCCGAGCCCATCTCCAGGTCGCCGCGCGTGCCGTGGATCGTGTACTCGTGGAACTGTATGTATAGTACCTCAGTGTGGCAGTCCCTGCGGTAGGTGGGCACGACCTGGCTGAGCAGCGGGCGCGCGGTGGCGGTGGCGCCGCGCTTCTGTGTGGGCCGGTCCGAGCCCATCTCCAGGTCGCCGCGCGTGCCGTGGATCGTGTACTCGTGGAACTGTATGTATAGTACCTCAGTGTGGCAGTCCCTGCGGTAGGTGGGCACGACCTGGCTGAGCAGCGGGCGCGCGGTGGCGGTGGCGCCGCGCTTCTGTGTGGGCCGGTCCGAGCCCATCTCCAGGTCGCCGCGCGTGCCGTGGATCGTGTACTCGTGGAACTGTATGTATAGTACCTCAGTGTGGCAGTCCCTGCGGTAGGTGGGCACGACCTGGCTGAGCAGCGGGCGCGCGGTGGCGGTGGCGCCGCGCTTCTGTGTGGGCCGGTCCGAGCCCATCTCCAGGTCGCCGCGCGTGCCGTGGATCGTGTACTCGTGGAACTGTATGTATAGTACCTCAGTGTGGCAGTCCCTGCGGTAGGTGGGCACGACCTGGCTGAGCAGCGGGCGCGCGGTGGCGGTGGCGCCGCGCTTCTGTGTGGGCCGTTCCGAGCCCATCTCCAGGTCGCCGCGCGTGCCGTGGATCGTGTACTCGTGGAACTGTATGTATAGTACCTCAGTGTGGCAGTCCCTGCGGTAGGTGGGCACGACCTGGCTGAGCAGCGGGCGCGCGGTGGCGGTGGCGCCGCGCTTCTGTGTGGGCCGGTCCGAGCCCATCTCCAGGTCGCCGCGCGTGCCGTGGATCGTGTACTCGTGGAACTGTATGTATAGTACCTCAGTGTGGCAGTCCCTGCGGTAGGTGGGCACGACCTGGCTGAGCAGCGGGCGCGCGGTGGCGGTGGCGCCGCGCTTCTGTGTGGGCCGGTCCGAGCCCATCTCCAGGTCGCCGCGCGTGCCGTGGATCGTGTACTCGTGGAACTGTATGTATAGTACCTCAGTGTGGCAGTCCCTGCGGTAGGTGGGCACGACCTGGCTGAGCAGCGGGCGCGCGGTGGCGGTGGCGCCGCGCTTCTGTGTGGGCCGGTCCGAGCCCATCTCCAGGTCGCCGCGCGTGCCGTGGATCGTGTACTCGTGGAACTGTATGTATAGTACCTCAGTGTGGCAGTCCCTGCGGTAGGTGGGCACGACCTGGCTGAGCAGCGGGCGCGCGGTGGCGGTGGCGCCGCGCTTCTGTGTGGGCCGGTCCGAGCCCATCTCCAGGTCGCCGCGCGTGCCGTGGATCGTGTACTCGTGGAACTGTATGTATAGTACCTCAGTGTGGCAGTCCCTGCGGTAGGTGGGCACGACCTGGCTGAGCAGCGGGCGCGCGGTGGCGGTGGCGCCGCGCTTCTGTGTGGGCCGGTCCGAGCCCATCTCCAGGTCGCCGCGCGTGCCGTGGATCGTGTACTCGTGGAACTGTATGTATAGTACCTCAGTGTGGCAGTCCCTGCGGTAGGTGGGCACGACCTGGCTGAGCAGCGGGCGCGCGGTGGCGGTGGCGCCGCGCTTCTGTGTGGGCCGGTCCGAGCCCATCTCCAGGTCGCCGCGCGTGCCGTGGATCGTGTACTCGTGGAACTGTATGTATAGTACCTCAGTGTGGCAGTCCCTGCGGTAGGTGGGCACGACCTGGCTGAGCAGCGGGCGCGCGGTGGCGGTGGCGCCGCGCTTCTGTGTGGGCCGGTCCGAGCCCATCTCCAGGTCGCCGCGCGTGCCGTGGATCGTGTACTCGTGGAACTGTATGTATAGTACCTCAGTGTGGCAGTCCCTGCGGTAGGTGGGCACGACCTGGCTGAGCAGCGGGCGCGCGGTGGCGGTGGCGCCGCGCTTCTGTGTGGGCCGGTCCGAGCCCATCTCCAGGTCGCCGCGCGTGCCGTGGATCGTGTACTCGTGGAATTGGCCTGCAACATATGGGATTACAAGTGTTATGTATTAGGAATCAAATATAACAACCATGGCGACCTTGCTTATTGTTAAGTTGACCACTTATGATGCTGAAAGGTGGCTCGGACTGTTTTGACCATTATTTTAGTTCAGGTAGATTTTGGCTGTTGATTGCTATGACAATGTTGTCAAATCTATTAGCATCCAATGTTTTTTTTTAAGTATCGATATAACTAACAATCTGTGTACCCAGTAAAAAAAATAAGATATTAGATAGTCAGTTCTTTAATGAAAAATATAGCATTCAGCTGAATCCCATGAGACTGACAGCCAAGCTAACTAACTGATACTGATAATCTAGAGTCGACGACGAACGAACGACGAAAAGTTCAAGATAACTGCAAGGAGATCCATATACACCGTGTAACATAATTAACGCACATCCTGAAACTACTTTGTTCAGAATCGATAACAGAATCCATTTCATTAATAAAAATAAATATTTTTTTTACCAAAAAATTATTTAGAAATAATTAAATTGTAGACACTATTTTCATAAAGCACTCGAAGTAAACGAAAATGAGCCTTAAGTCGATGCAATAAGGCTTTAGCAATTCACAGCGGTTCACACTTTCAAATTTCACTCGTTTTACCAATTATTTGTACAAATTATTCTGACAATATGTAATAAAAACAAATATCTAAGAAAATGATAAAAATGTTTCAATACATTAATTGTGGATAAAAAAGGTTATTCTTTTTGGGGTGTCTGTGGATGTGCGTTATTTCTGTTACACGTTGTATACCGTCAACAGGATACTCGTCCTCTTCAGCGTCATCATCATCTTCCTCATCGCTCTCAGCCACGTGCACTGTGACGTCAGAGGTCGGCGACTTGCACCACTCGAAGAATAGACCGAAACCTAGAAACAATAGAATTACTCATTAATGATAACAACTAAGTAAATATAGTTCAAAGAAAACAAAAGGAAAATGGCTTCTTATCAATTTAACGCTTAAAATACATTAGTAACTGGATAATTTAGGTAATGATAATTTTGCATAAAACCTATGGTTTTGAAACAATACAACTGCTGCATAAATAAGTTAAGTTATAATCGACTGTTGTACGTGGTTTGTCATTATTATATTCAAAAGAATAGATATCTGCTGAACGTGTAGTAGCACCTTCCACAACGGCAAGAGTTCATTGAATAATATGAGCGCAAATTATATAGAATATAGGATTATCTAAATTAAAAGCTCAAATATGCCAATACATCCTAAAATTACAAATTTATTTGAAAACAACTTCACAATCAATTACATAAAAAAAATGCAATACGTGTGAATACACTAGCCGGTGAAAGTCGGGCACACCCCCTCTTCAAGCCCCTAACGAGGGCAGTCCATAAGAATTTCCACAGAGTAACAAAAACAAAAGGTGTGATAACACTAAAAGTATGAATAATTCACCTATATCATAGTTGTCGGTAGCGAATTCCCAGCAGAGACTCCGGGCACGCGGGTGCGTGGGCACGCGCACGGTGACGGTCTCGCCGTGGCCGACCGTCAGCTGGCCGCCATTAGCCCGCGCGGTCTCTTTGAACGCGGCCAGGTCGCCTCGCGTCCACATGCGGACTTCGTCTACGGCGGGAAAACCATCTAGATGCAATTTTCAATATTGTTTTAATATTAATGTATACTTATAAAGCCATTTATTAATATTTGTCTGCTGTCTTAGGTGTGCTGTGCTAGAAAGTAAAGCTGAAAATCTGTCAGATTGGTAAAGGAATGCGGAAGTGGAAATGGGATTTGGAAATTGGAGAGGGAAGGATTCAAAGGTGGGAAACAACACTAAACAACGAATATCTACATTTGAAACTATTAGTTTCAAATATAGATAACCCCCTCATCATCATCTTCCTACCCTTATCCCATTTTACTTGGGGTCGGTCCAACACGTTTTTTTCTTCCATTCTCCACATTACGTCACACTATCATTTACTCCTTTTTTATTCATATCATTCCTTATACAATCCATCCATCTTTTCTTTAAAATAACAAATTTATAAAGCGTCAAAAAATATGTCGTCATCTCCATCAATGGTGGGCAACATACCCAGGAGACTGGCGGCATTATATTTATTTGTAAGTCCGGACGTAAAATATCTGTCAGTATTTTATTTATATTTATATGTAGGTCAATTTTTATATCGTGTTGATCGCCAATTAGCAGATTTTTAAGTGATACTAATCACAAGCTTTGCTTTATAAGATTGAATGATAACATTATCATGCTAGCATTTCCTTTCAACATTAGTAAAGCAGGTGGAAGATAACTCTTTACAACACTTGAGACATGTACTATCAATTAAGGAAAATGCTAGTTATCTCACAACACATCAATAAACTGCTCTATCTTGTCCTGTAAATGGAAACAAAATAAAAATTGTAACAAAGAAAAATACCTTCATCATCCGAATTGTCTTCTGGTCTAGGCTCTTCAATGTAGTCAATTGGTTCTGTCTTCTCTGATGTCTGCATAGACCTACCACAATAATAAAAACTTTCAATTAATATAGGAGATTTTATTTCAAAAGTAATAAAGGTACCTTAAGTCCAGAACCGAGAAAACTTTTTTATTCATCTACTATTAGAACTATTAGAAAACGACTTACAATATTAAGAACGAAAAAATTAAGAAACAATACATATAAAAAAGAACAAACAAAAACATATCACTAGCATGCAATCATCTTGCAATATGAGTTAAATGACCTTAAGATATAATACTCCAATATAAAATAACAACTATTTTTCTGTTTTGCCATTAGACAATACCGCATTATTTTATTTATTATCACACTCCAACAATATATTATTATCACACTTGTATACAAAGACAAGAACCTTGATTCTCAAAATAGAATACCTACTACCTAAGTGCAACATTATGGAATGCAAATAGAATACATTAAATATCATGGAACAACTATTCTGTATCTATTTTCAGTTCACAAAAGGAAACTAAGACTTACTTGGGAAGCTAGTCGGGCTATCCTGATAAATATGCGTGAGTAAACCGTTATATATCTCTTAAAAAAAAATAAGACTTACTTATTATCCATCAACGGAGCCACCTCAGTTTCGTTCAGATTGCAATCAGTCACAGCCTGCACTAAACCCTCTTTATCATTAGTATTTGAATTTTCATTTTCTTTATCCTCTGTGGTGTCCTTTATGTTAGAGTTTGCCAGTCGTTTGTCAACAGCCAGCTGTTGAATGTACTGCTGGTAGTGTTGGTCTTGGAGCTGACGGATGAGTATCGCTTGCTGGTCAAAGTTGCCAGGGTATTGCTGCTGGGCATACTGTAGGAACTGTTCATAGGTTTGACCGTTGAGAGCATCTTTTATTCTTTGCCTGGAAAGTTAATTTGTCTTATTGTATGGTTGACATACAACTTGGAGTTAGAGTTTAGGCCAGCCATAGGCTTTTGATATGAGTTGAAAATTTAATGGTCATTGGGTACAGAAAACATTTTAGCTTCCCCTACAGCAGTTATAATAAGGTCTTCTTTTTTGAAGGGCAATATAACTCTCATTTTATACCTATATTTATTGCCTTATGTAAAAATGTCTATGAAAACCAAGCAGCACAACACTACACACAACAATCACAATTTAGTTAATTAACCCTTTTAACAATGCAGTGTGACCTAGATAATCACTAGTCCAATGCAAAGTGGGTCATGGTAGCTTAGTTTAGGATGTCCAAAAATATTTACAATGTAGAATTAATTATAAAATAAATTAATTGAAGCATACATATTGTACTGTATCTACTAAAGTTGAAAACATCACTTAATTGGAGTGTTTACATAATAGATACTTATTGCATTAATATGGTAATGAGTTACTGTTGATGTTGTATTTTTTTGTTGATGGGAGCAAGGGAGACGGGACCTGGCAAGGTTTTGGCCTTAACATGATAACAAAAATTTCGCCAGGAAGTTTTACTGTGGCATTATTCTGTAGCTGTCCTAAAGAACTTACACTTGTTGTTCTTCTGTCAGTTTATTACTCTGTTGCTTCTGTTTCTCAAGCATAATTCTATTCTGTAGCTCCTGGTGTGCTCGCTCTTCTTCTTCCTTCTTTAATCTGTGGAAAAACTCATTTTATAACCTGTTATAGAAAATTTAGTAAAATTGATAATATTTTTAAGTCTCACTTACTCTTGCTGTTTTTTGTCTTCAACATCCTTTTGTATTGCTTCCAGATAGGGTTTGAATAGAGGGCATAGTCTGTAAAATTGAATAATGAAATATATGGTGATTTGAGGCTTAAAGATCAAACATACAGACATTGAATTAAGTGTTGTGAAGCTGGAAAGCAATAAATCATGTTATTGGAAAATAGCTATCTGAAAACAGATATTTCTAACATTTTTAGATGAGATGTTTAATGCTCAGGACATCATAATTATTAACTGCATTTTTGTAAAATAAATATTAATTTTCTTCCACATTACCTGTCCAAAGTATGAACAAAGCCAACCATGGCTTGAATCTGAGACATATGTCCTAAAGCCTGCCAAGCGGCGCGTCTATCTCGACCGATAACATCCAGAACACCTAAAGGCGGGGCAGAGCTCACGTCCAGGGGCCCATGAGCCGTTTGCTGAGTGTATGCCACCAATTTTAATCTATCCTCATAACTCAGGTGGAGAGCCTTGCCTTCTTTATCTAGAAAATCATTTATTGTTTTAATAAAAACGTAATCTATGAGCGTATAAACAAGGAAGTAAACTGTTATATCGTAAATGAAAATGTACTATCGGCGTAGTACCATCAGATATCTATAACTACGATTCCTTTAATTTTAGGAATATCCGACGAAGCTAATATAATTTTGAATAGTTTGAGATTTTTTTCAAACACTGGTTAGGTACTCAAAGCAGTCAAGAATTGAAAATTCTGACAAATATTATGAAAAAAATTACCTTTGAAAAAAGCGAGTCCATGTTTATACACATCTTTTAATGGCAATCCCCATTTTCTTTCTTCACTCTCTACGATTCCTTGATCAGTTTCAAGACAAACTTTTTCCAGACTGACTTTATTATTATTTTCTACTTTGTTAGCCATTTTCTAGGCAAATAGAATATCGAGGAGCAAATCAAAAAACTATCGTATTCGAGTTTTGACTACACTTTTTGACAAATGATTTGTCAATTGTCTCTGTTACTTCTTAGTTTTATTGTTCTCATCAGCACGAATTATGGCCTTTTTGGTACTATAAAATATCGATCTGTAGGATTTACTATAATATTTTTTCTAAAATGTTTCACACATCATTTGGTTCCAATACTGTACTAGAATAAACTAAAATAAACTTGAAATAAAATCGCTAAGCTTATACTATGATCCTTAATTTGAAATTAAAATGTATTCAGTTGCTAGCGTCATCTACCGCCAAGTAGCATAACTATAAAAAAGAGATAGCAGTAGACTTCGATTCTATTATGAAATATGAAACAAAAGACAGTGAACCACAAATCCACTATGCCAAACATGCGCATATTTTTGACCTGGAAACTTGTGCAATCTCTGAGTTCTATGACATCAAACGTGACACATGACAAGTGATTGTACGTCATAAAGTTGCATGTTTTCTCAGTTCATAGAAATAAAGAATAAAAATAGTCACTAATTTAAACCTGTTGTGTAATTTTTTTTAACAAAAGTGTTGTGTACCTTAAAAGTTATTTCTAAAAAATGTGTAAAAACATAAATTTAAGCAATTTTCATTCGAATACTTCTTTACGATATAACACAGTTATCACCTTGTTTACTCCAGTCTGTTCATAATTTGATTTATTGTTACTTTCATTTGTGAACATGGAAGTGAATCCTTTGAATATATTTTTCGTAAAATCGGACAGTAAGGGTGACAGGCTGCTGTTTAGGTACCCTTATACAACAGAAAACAAGGATGAAAGTAAACAGAAAAAATACGGTCGTCACAATCCTTACGCCATTAACTCTACAGAAGATTTACTGCAGAATCCTCAGTCGCAGACATCGAATATTTGTAAAGGTTAGTGCATATGTAGGTCAAGAGTCTGGCCATCATAATAGTTTAGTACAACATTCCTGTAAATACCATAACAACATTGTGTTTATCTCTGTAGGTACTTGCATTTATTGATAGTGCGCCTCTATTTCTGACGTTGATCAATGGGCTCTAGTCAATGTTTATGTTGCAATCCTCAAAGTATTAACTTGCCTCTAGAATTTGTTGTGAATATACATTAAATATGACATATTGTTGCTAACTGTTTAATGCATATCTTTCACTATTTAATTGAATTATGGTTTTCCTGTTGTTATTAATTATTATAATGAATGCTACAAAAACTTTATAGTCACAGCAAGATTATTGTACAGATTACAAATTAAAATATACATATTTACACCTGTCATATTACTATCATTATTTTCTCTTGTTATTGTGATTAACAAAATAATTGATATTAAAATGAAATGGGCCAATGTCTGCCATGATAAAACATCCCCTAAAGTAAAGTAAGTATTTATTTAGTTGACTTTAGCTCTAATTTAGGGACTCGACATACTCAATACAGGACAATGCCCAATGCAATAGAACAGAATACTCTCAATTGCACACACAAGGTACAGGAATATAACAAATAAATAAAATGAAATAGCTAAAAGGTGCCATAAACTACAAACTTATTACTAAAAGCAATCTTTTACAGAAAAACCTTTTTTTAGAGCTCTTAGTTTGTAAATAACCATTAAAATAATATTTCCAGGTCAGCTGAGTGGCTTCACAGATGAGATGTTATCAACATTGTTTGCTGTCAAAGCGGAGCTCTGCAATAGGAAGTTTGAGCTCAAAGTGAATGATGTGAGGTTTGTGGGGCATCCCACACTATTACCTTATAGAACCAATAAGGATGACACAGCCACCATGATCCTTATCAATATTGTGTTCGCACTGCAGGCTTCCGCAAGTCATTCAGTAGGTAAGGAAGAAGTATGTTTTAATATGCAACTAATTTATTAATTGAATACATTTTATTGTATGAATAAAATATTACTCATTGAACCTGAGTAATCTTGTTGTTATAATAATTCATTTAATATGTAAAGCTATTCATTGTATGGACATTGTACTTACTATATTGTACTCACAATTAAATTCCTATGGCTAATAGTCACTTTTTCAAGTTCTAGAAAATTTATTTCAATAATTTATGTTTCCTTCTTTTCAGTTAAATGTTATTATGATTTAAGTAAAAGACTGGGTAAGGCATTGAGACATGAAGAAAAAAGGTGTTCATATTTAACTGAAGAAATGAAAATTATGGTAATATATTTTACATATTAAAACTTTAATACTCCACAATATTGTTTATCTACCAAACTCATATACTATCTCAATAACTTTTAAAGTACTTTCGACCCAAACAGAGTGCCTAAAACTTACCGAAAACACGAACTTAACAACGCCATTTAATTATCAATTATGCGTTGAAAACTTAGCACCAATGACAAACACTAAAAAACAAACATTACTAGACAATTTCACTTTCAGTTGGCAGCTCACGACGAAGTATCAGCCCTAGACAGTGAAATAAACGGTGACAATGACGACGAAGAGGACAACCTCCGCCACTCGGTCAGCTCGGCGACCTACAGTAGTGAGAACGGAGTGGAGACCACACCCAAGTCTGCATTCCACCTTATATTACAAAGGAGTTCCTTAGCTAGATCTATGAAGTCTGTATTTGAAGAACTTAGCAGTACAGGTTTGTTTCTTTTAAAGACTCCATCATGTGATCTAGAAAAAGGTTAAATGAATTATGTAACATAAAGTTAGCAATTATTTATCAGTTAGCAAGTCGTAAAATTGCCAATAAGTAAACAAAATTACGATAAAGCTACTCATAAGTATAGGTATTTATTTAGACTTTCTCAATTGAGATAATAATTATAATTTTACTAATGTTACTAACTAAACATGTATATGCCTTGTAAAAGTGGGCCTTCCCAGCCAATTTTAAAATGTTAGTATTATTGACTCTAGTTGCTTTACTCCAAAATCTGAGGCCTATGGTGAAAACCTAACAAGAAACTCTATAAATACCTGTATTTACACTCCTATATCACAGGTATTTAAATAAAAGGAAAAAGTATAATAATAATAATGCTTTTTCCTCTTTACATTTTAGAATATGCTGTCACCATTTCCAACGTTTTTGGTCACTCGCTTTTCATTTATGCCAAGAATTCTTTAGGTTGATTAATTAACTTATCGATTTTCTTTTCAGGTATCGTCCAAGTTCGAATAAATAAGTGGGTGCTACTGTCTTTCTGCTTACCACACAAAGCTCACCAAATACACAATAGAGGTTTAATCATTGAGCCGGAAACCATAGATAAATGCTTACAGAAACTGAGGCCTTACCATGGAATTTTGCTTATGGTATGTAATTTCACTATTTTCTTACATAGGCGAAAGTACAGTCAGCAACAAAAATCTACTAATGAAAAAGGCTATGAATACAATCAAATATGTTTTACTGTTAACTTCTTAAAAAAAATTTGCAGGTCGTAAATCGACGCTTGTTCATCGACTTTTTTTGATAACCGTAAAATAAGCTTTTTTTGTCTAGTATAATTAACAATCTCTCTTGTTTTGTAGGTGAATCCAAATGACTTGCTAGCTTCAATACCTCTAGACAGCAGTTCGGCGCTACTAAGACTGATAAAACTGTACAGCCCGCTGAAAAGTCTGCAGACACTAGCGATAGAAGCTGATTTGACATTGAAACAGGTATGTTTCTTTAAAAATACTTTTATAGTAGGTATATTCTAGAAATATTTTCAAGATGCTCATATCTAAATGAATGAGGTGAATATAATAGAAAGTCGCTCCATAAATAATAGATATATATTCATTATTCAATTGAATCTTGTATAACAAAATTCCACTGTCGACATGCATATTTGTTCGTTTTTTACACTGTTCAAAATCCTTTGTCCGAAAGGCACGTAGACAGCTTTACTACTGTCACTACTGAGAGCAGCATAAAACATAAATATTCCAATACTTGATACATATAAGCTTATTCTTTTTAAAACATATGCAGAGAAGAAAGATATATTATAATATCTTTTGCTGTGCCTGACAGGATCCATGATTACCTACCAAATAAATGTTTACCACCTAAGCTTATATTAAGGAATGAAATAAATAATTGAGTATTGACAGATATCCTTGATGGTTGTGTTCCAGGTATCCCAGCTAACAGGCCACTTAGTGTACTGGGCCAAGGCGACAGTGATATACCCGCTGTGCGAGAGCAATGTGTACGTAGTAGCGCCGGGCGCCAATGTGCACATACACTCTCCGCTCGTCGAGGAGTTTGCTAAGGAGTTCCCTAACTTGTGTTTATTACAGGTTGGTACTTTGGAATTTGCATGCATTGTAGACAAGTAAAATTTATAATAAATAAGTAAAAAGTATAAGTACCTATAAGCGAATTTGTCACCGTCACGTTGCATATCTGTTAAACATAATATTATAATTTACCTGATTTGATTTGCATTATGATTCTGTAATAAAAATAATACGAAACATTCTAAAATCACCCTTATTATACTTTATTGTAGTCTAAAATCACAATAAAGTATATTTTGCTAATCATTTGGTACCTAACTGTTTTTAACCGATTATTGTAGTTATTTGAGCGCAGGCTTTGTTTCGAAGGACTTAAAGCCTCACTAGTTACGTCTTCTCAAAGTAAGCTGCCCCATAGATCTTTAACACACTCTTGAAAAACTCTCAGGGCAGCACCCCTGAGATTTTTTCAAGGGTGTGTTAAAGATGTGTGAAGTTTTTTCACGTTATTCTCCACCGATTTGTGTGATAATACTTTGTAATAAGCACATGAATTCGAAAAGACCTTGGTGGTGATGACTAGGCTATAGTACTGCATAGTATAGTTAGTAACTATACTATACAGTACTATGGATTAGTTACAAATATAAAAAAAACAATAGCGTATACAAGTGCTGACGTATAGTGATTATTGTCGTACAGATGTTGAGTGAGTTCTCTCTGCCGGCCCCGCTGTGGTACGTGTCGCGTAACGGTTGCGGCGGCGGCGGCGGCGCGCGGCTGGCGCGCTGCGTGGCGTGGCTGCTGCGGCGGCGGCTCTTACTGCAGCTGCACACATACGTGCAGTTCAACTCGCCGCACTGGGGGCGGGACCCCGGTATGTAAAATGGCTCTATATGAACTACAAAAGAAAAAAAGGCAATATACTTACTTGGAAGGTCTAGGCTATTTTTTTTGTCTTTTTGTTGAATTTTTTCTTGGCTGGCTGGAACAGGAGGTGGAATGTAGTGCAGCTGAGCTTTTTATGATGTCAAGCAAAATAGACTTTAAATCTATCTATGTAAAGTTCACAATAGGTTAAATGTAAATGAAAACTATTTTAGCTGTAGTAGATTGCTGTCAGTTAGTCCTGGGATAGTTATGGCTAAAATATAAGAAATGTTTACGAATTTACATTAATTTCTTACCATTTTTTTACAGGTTAAAAAAAAACTTTTGCGTATTACGAAAAGCAAATATTAAAGATCTTTTTTATTTGCAGATGGGAAAGAATACTACTGCGAGAAGCACGACGTATTCAACCAATCATGTAGCGTGTCATTCTCGTCTCTCAACCAGATGCAATTAAACGTGCCCGAGCCGGTCGAACCGAGAGAAAGCGTCAACATCTTCCCAGACTCAGACGAAGATTACCCTACAGAGAACAATCTCAACCAAACAGACTTCTCACACACAAAACCTATAGTCATAGAATCAGAACACAATAAATACGACAAATTCAGAGAAACAGATTCCGCGAACCATTCGTTCGACGACGGCATAGACGTAGTCGACGGAATCAAACCAGCCACGAACGGCGTGGATTACGAAACCAAAGCTGACAAAGTACAGAAGAAAATCCAGGGGAATTCAGTAGATAGCGGTATTTCAAGTAACATGAACGGTACTAATAACGTTAACGGTGTGAACGGTAATGACGTCACGGAAAATGGCCATACGGAATTAACAAAGGCTGAAGTAGAGAAATTGGATACAGATAAGAAAAGTTTGCCTTCAAGATTGTCGGATCTTTCGTTGAAGGATAGTGAAGCGACGCTGACCAAAGACACGAGTAGTGACGAAGATAAGTTTGAGACTGATCAGGACATCTCCCCGCGACTGAAGACTAATGGAATGGTGAATGGAAATGATAAGAAGAATGGAGTCTCTTTAAATTTGAAATTACAAAGTGAAATGAGGTAAGAGTTATTAATTATAATTATTTTTAGTCAAATTTTCGGATAGCTTATCAAAAAGGCCTATGATTTTTTTGAAGGCTTATGATTTTAATTTCTAAATCTTTTTTTTTTCAATCATATATTGCTGTCAAGTAATGTGTAGGTTTTCATTATTATTTATGGAAAGTGCCTGCAAAGGTCGTAATACATTTTTTTACGTTCGATTTTCTTTGTTACTTAAAAAATTAAATTAAAAAATGTTTATTCAGTACAATATTTCAATTACAATAAACAAAACTTCTGCCAAACTGCAAAGCAGTTTGTTGGCAGATGTAGCTCCCATTGTTATTACAAACTTAAGTTTCTAATTATTACCATGTAAGCATATACAAAGAAAATAAATTTATAAGTATATTATTATGTATCTAACTACAATACTTGCTAACAAACTTGCTGAGGTATTCACAAAAGTTATCAAAAATAAATGTTTCTAATTTGTTTTTAAATATTTAAATTCATAATGAGTGTACGTCTGTGCACAGTTTCCAGCCGCCCACAGTGTGGAGCGTGCCGGCCAGCTGTGAAGTAGCAGAGGCGTGGCGCGCGTCGTGCGCGGCGCCCAGCACGCAGTCGCTGCTGCACACCTTCACGCCCGACGAGCGCGCCGCGCTGGCCGCCGTGCCCGCCTCTAACAACACAGACGACCTGCTGCTACTCGCACAGCTGCATAAAAAAGGTACATTTTGTATACTGCTCCTATTAGGGTAAAATGAAACCCTATTACTAAGCCTCTATTGTCTGTCTCCAGGCATATATCTCATACACCGTCAAGGCTAGAAAGCTGAAATTGCTTCACAAATGATGTATTTCCTTTACCGCTATAACAAAAAATACTAATACAAGCTCCGCTTAGTTTGAGACTAGATGGCATTGTGTAGAATAATAATACTATATTAATGTTAAAATAAAAACAAAAGATTTTCATTCATAAAATTTACGTATAGCAACAAACTATCGGTTTTATGTCAAGCGTTTTCGAAGATATGTTAAGCGTGATAGCTGACGAGTAATAGTTCAGTAAAGTTTTGTTACTAAAAATAATTTAATCAACAAATTATTTCAGGCTACTTCCGAGGCGAGCAGCATTTAGAAGAAATTATGTTTATGGAGAATGTGAGCCGATCGCAGCTAATGCAGCTCCTAGATAAGTTCAAAGACGTTCTCATCACTTTCGAGACAGAAGACCCGGCCGTCGCCATGTTGTATCCCTACCAATAAATTAATCGACCACACAATCGTTGCAAAAGTATAATTGTCAAACCAAATTGTGATAGTGTTTCCCTAAAACTCAACATTGTTTGCCTTCAATTTTATTTATCTGCGGGCCTAGTGCCATGTCTCAATTATTATTGCATTTGTGAAAGAGACGCATCTCCTTACCGAGTAGAATACCGTCACGCTTCCACAACTGCAATTATAAGTCGTGACTGTGGGCCCCCAGGGTATAGGAATTATATATTTGAGCAGTGCTTATATAGTTGTTTCTTTCTCAATTTAATTAAAATATTCTAGTGCTTGCAAACAACAGCTATTTATTCATGGTGCTGACTTGCTTAATTTGATGTAATAAACACCAGTCATTTTAAATCAGACTCTTTGCAATTTGACTAATCGATTGAACTTTATCATCACAAACTTTGAAATTAGATAGAATTAAAGCCACACTCAACACAGAAAACGTTAGATGTTGCTAGAATATGACACATTATCGGTTGCTAATTACAATTATAAACATTGGTACAACTCAGGGGACCTACCACCAACTACCTTTTTAAATAAGACTTCAGCAGTTTTTAAAGAGAGACGCCGTGCACCGTGCTGTGTGCTGTCTCACTTCCACTGCGCGCGTGGTAGGTGATGTGATTAGTTTTGTAACAATAGTGCCTTTGAACACTTTCACAACATTCAGGAATGTTTTTTCTGTGAGGGATTTAGTGCTAAATGTAACTTCTAACTAATGATGTATTTATTGTATTAAAATATATAAAAAATAATAAAAATGCATTAAAGTGTTCATGAATAATTAAACTTTGGTATTTGTGTGTTGACATTAAATATTTAATTTACCCCCATTTTTATGTACAAACATAATCGTCCTTCTTGGTGTACTTGTTTTTTTTATACTACAGTATTTATTATGCTCTCTAATTATGATTTTTTTTATAATACTGAAATATTTTGGCATCTACTAAATATTCATAGACTGGTTCTAAATTTCAAAAAATTGTCACCTAGGATTGTGATTTAATTTAATTATGTTTAGCAAATAATTGGTCTTGCCGTTTTTTAGCAAAAATTGTATTATTTTATTAATAGATTGAATCTTCGAAAACGGGATATTTAAATTAAAATATTACTATTTAATTCATATTTATATCTCCATTTCCATATCAAAGTCATAAATAATTATAATTAAGCTACTACAATAACTGCTTAAATCTTTTCTGCATACGTAAACCAATAAATTGTATCTACTGTTTCAAATATCTTTTACTGTGAGATACTAAATGTAAATAAATAATGTTCCATCAAAACATTTTGTATTTATTATACGAAATATATAAATTAAATTAAGAGATTGTTGTTTTCATTTCGATCATTATCTCGAGTCATGAACATTATCTTTAAAGTATTACGCACAGCGAAGTTGTCGAGGGCTCTGAAGTAGCTGTGTGATTGATGTAATTAGCATTTTATTGATTTGATTTAAAAATATCATAACTACAAATTAACAGCAAATTCAGCAAAATCATTTAAATGGTAATATGCCTTTTACGGTAAGGCCAAACGTTGGTAGAATTGGTAGAACGTTAGTAAATGTAAAATTGAATTTCTATCAGCAGAAACGATAACTTTATGAGATGGACTTTGTGAATCTCCGTTATAGAGCTTGTTTTTCTTAGCTTTCAGTTTCTTTTAGATGCCATGGCTGGGCAAGAAACCTCCCTCAAAACCTTCCACGACTCTTTATCTCGCCCTGTTTTAGTCTATTGTATGGCAACATTTCTAAACGACTGTCAACTTATTTTTTAGAGCCTTGTATTCAGTACTGTCAATATCACGTCATTGTCAGTTGTGTATTTGCAATCGTGAAATTGTTATTGTTTTTCTATTGTGTTGTTTGCAAAATCGAATTTAAAATGAAAAATTTTCCCGTGTTCGTGTTTCCAGTTTCTTTGGAATTCTATTTGAATGCACGCCACACTCATAAACAATTATTGACTGTGTATAATCCATACGATTTCTCTGTTAATTTTAAAGGTATTGTGCGAATCTACGACGTGTCGTAATTATCTTATAGAGTTTTTTTGTGTTGAGTACATGATATGTTTTTTGCAGTACTATGTACGTCTCCGAACAAGTTTACAGTGATCGACCCCGAGGGTGTGATCGCTCCTCAGAGCTGCATCGACATCGTAGTGCGTTACACACAACCATCTGTTTCACACTGCGACACAGCCGAAAAGTTTAGGATAACAATGTATGACAAAAACACTCAGCAGGTATGAATAACTATACTCCGTTTGTTTAGGTAATTAACTAAATGTAAACAATTTTGGTATGTCTTTTAAACAAAATGTGATCTTTAAAAATGTAAATTACGTTTTACAACTTGAAATACATTCAGATTTTCTAAAACTATAGTTAATTGATTTATAAGCAGTAATATCCAAATTTAAAATGATTTTTTTGGTTAAAAAGTAACGCCAAGATTGTTTACATTTAGTTAACTACCTAAACAAATGGAGTATAAACCATCGTTTCTGTGTCATATAAATATTTATACAAATTAATCCATTCTTGTTAATGTTTGTTTTGTGAACATGAGCGTATCAACGTAGCTACAGGTGTTGACTGTTTATTGCATAAAATTAATCTAATGACCTACATTTTAAAGTTTCTTTTACTTTGCATTTCCAGGCTCTGGGTAAAAGAGATATATTAACAAAGCTTATAGAGGGTGAACCTTCAAATACAAACCAAGAGAGTTTAGGAGATAGTTTCCATCCCCTGGTAGCAAGGGCAGCTCCTGTGAGGCCTGTTGATGACCATTCCCGAGTCACACCTTGCCAACACCCTACTCATCACAGGTCAGTCTTATAACTATATACACCTTATTAAGGATTGATGTAAGATATTACTGAAATAAGTTTCTTATATTTCAAGTGCCTCTTACTTACACATGTTTGTAGTTAAACCTACATTTTAATAAACCCCAGTTTACTGGCCTGGTTCAATGGCCCACTTCTATATACATTTAGGTCATGTTATTATATTACAGTAAGTATAATACGTAAACTGCTTTATTGAAGGAACATTAAACTGATAGGAACTAACCTTTCCTATTATACTTGATAATGAATTCATAAACAAAAAAATATTTATACATTAAATTAATGAATAAATTAAAATGTTCCAAGTGTTTGATAACAATGTGTTTGTGTCGTTTATTAAAGATAGAAATAACACTAAACATGTATACAATAAACAATTGTAGTTATCTAATCATAATAAAGGTAATCAATTAATTCAAAGGTAAAATTGTTGATAAAAAGATTAAACTATCAAACACCTTTAATTATCACAAATGTTATTTGTAAACAATATAGGCTTGTTTTTGAATAACATTTGTGTAAAGTACAAAGTCCAAAGTATAAAGAAAGCTCATCATTATTGTATGTCTTTTTTTATAGCCGAGACCAGCAACCTGTGAATGTAGTGGCAGTAGCGGTCAGTATATGCTGTATTGCAGCTCTGCTCCTCCCAACTCAACCTGAACAAGTAGTCAAGTCCCAATGGCCTGATTGGCTTCACATTGGGTCAAACCTCAAACTGGTATTCTCTTTCGTCCTTGGCCTAGTATGTATGCTGGTTTTAAGACCATAGACAAAGTGTTCTTTTGAAAATACTATGAAATTTTATTGCTATGTCAAAGTTGAGGTATTTATTGTTTTAAGTTCTTTGTAAATAGAAAGGAAAGCTACATGGAAGAGTTGAAAAGTACTTTAAAATATCCTTTTCTTTCTGTAATATAAATAACAACAGTGGTAGCAATAAAAATCCATGGTATTCTATTAAATCTATTTAAAGTTATTTATAAACCATGACCAACATTGTAAAAATTAACAAGAATGTATGTATTACTACAAAATGATGTACAAAGAATTATGATCTGGCTGATTGAAGTACCTGATATAGAACATTAACAACCTTTGGACTTATCATACAAATTGACAAGTCATTCTGTAATTGTATGCTCAGTTGTGGAGCAGTTGTGTGTTGAACACATCACTATGAGGACTTGTTGCTATTCAAGTACCTACATCTAAACTATTAATAGCCTGTTATGAAAAAAAAACCTAGAGGAGTTACTTCATAATGAAGTAACCTATGTTTATAAAAGACAGTACAGACTACTCGATTGTTATTGTATACATATTCATACTGCATAGTACTAACAATGGAAAGTTAACAAATGTTTCCAAAGCGCGAATTTAATTACCATTTGTCAGTGTAATAGATATTTATGGCTAATATTTTTCATTTATACTTGACTGGAGTTACACCAGTATTTTATAGTGTGCACTTTCATTCTTTGTGGATTATTTAATACTCTTGTTTTAATTTATTTTACGTCCAGTTTGATTTTATTTTGTTACAGATATTGTACAAATTTATGATTCCGTGTTACCATTACCGAACTATTCTCTTGAATTAATTTGGTGTCACAACCATCGTGGTATTTTTCGATGTTTAAATCTCTACTGCCTTTGGTTGTGTAAGAATTCCCATGTAAGGACTAATTTAATTTAAAAGAATAGTAGAGTCAACTATTATAAAAATATACGTGTGCTATAACTTTGATTTGTAATTTTATTTAGGTTTAATTTAAAGTCTTTTTATTTGTGATAGGTGTTTGGTGCAAAAAAAATGTGTGATTAAAATTTGAAATAGGTGCTAATATTTTTAATTAAAATGGATTGGTATAAGTTTTCAATTTACTGCCATACATTGCTTTTAAAGCTGAGTCAAATTGTTTACGTGGGTAACGAAACTCTTGTAAAAGCCTTTCTTGTGTCTACTTATGGTATTTTTAAGTGATTAAATTATATGTATTACCTTTATGTAATGGTGTTGTTGCATAGGCATGCTAGTATTGTTATCGTGTAAATAATTCATGTAGTTACTACAATTATTGTAGTTGTATATACAGAAACCCTTACCTACTTATACACAATATCTTCTTGTATTGATAAAAAAGCATTTTCTTGTTAGTGTTGTAAATAAATATGACAAACCCTTACCAATGCTTAAGTAGATGATTGTACCTTCTTTTACTAAATCCCCTTGTGATTTGGGACCACCAGCTGTGAAAATGTTCATGCCAAATATACCTACAAATCAATCATGGTTTATGTTTTATTTGAGAAATATCAACCCTTTGTATTGTATCTTTACTTGTGCAATGGGTAAAAATGTGCAAAAGGGTGTTACACTTTACCTTAAAAACTAACAATTGGTCTTTTAAGTTTTTCAATACCTTATTCAGGTACTTATTCTATATACACCCAGGTAGTAAAAGGAATAAATAAGAGAATTTGTAAATAAAACCATACAAATACTTCAGTTAACTGTTTATTCGCTACAAAAAAGTTCATAGTGATAACGACGAAATTCCTTGCGTGATATTGAGCAAATGCACTAGCTGGCTATTTTGCTGCTATAGTTTCTAATGTGTAGATAAAAAAATAGATTAGGACAGTTTCAAACTTGCTAAAATTCTAGCTAATGAATTAACAATTTTAAGTCTAATTATTCCTTTCAATTCACACTTCTTCCGGTTAGTGTCTGTTACAAAAAAGTTCTCGATATTCGTACGCTGTTTCTCATATTTCTTAAGATTGATTGGTACTTCATCTATCTATGTTTTCTTGTCATAAAAGTAATTGTTCAGATTCTTATCTGATTATGCGGCCTAGCTATTATCTTCATACTATTTAATAGCTACGCATAACTATTATTCCTAATCTGATGCTGTGGTATTCATGGCCGTATCTTCAATAGGCCAGTAACATTTTTGCAATTATGAACTTTATGTAGGTACGTAGGTAGGCTACTTACTGGGGTGAGCTTGGAGGTTATGACCTGACATTTTTTTATTACCTACTGCAGGTAATTACTTAATTAGCAATCTGTCTTTAGTAGACGTGACTAGAAAGTTAACTCTTACTTCTAACTAAATTTCTATGTTATTATTAATTTAATTGTGAATTTATCCCTGCCCTTATTCCGTTCATTCATCCAGTCCCATTACTGATATAACTACTCGACAGATCTACGTCCTATTCTATTCTAATATCATTCAAATTCCTGCGTTTCCAATGATATGACGACTCTATCTAGGTAGGTACAGTAAATTATACAGCCCACACATAACTTTTCCTTCCAAGTTCTTAAGTCCAACGGGCAACAAAGATAGGTGCTCCTTATTTTGTTTACAAAGAAGTTTAAATTACTAATTGTCTATTTTAAATTTCCCTTGGTCACTAAAAACTACTTGATAGTTGCGCTAATTTGTGCTATAACATTAGGAATATGGAAGAAAAATCTTTTTAAAAATTAAGTCTTAAATACAGCAATGGAACTATCGATGATAACAAATTCAGTAGCTATTAGACAATATGTAGGAACCTATTTGATCAACATTCTTCAACAATAAATTATATATTATTATAACAACTAAATACATCCAAATTGTTAGCCGTAGAGACTATTTTGTAACTCAAGTCAAGACAACATTTATAAAGATATAATAAACCGATCTATGGCTATTATGACATGGCTACATGTATTATTAACATATTTTATAATAGACCTGAAGAGTGAGTCTAAAGATAGGACGGATTAGACTGCTTAAAACAGCCTAACTATATACCTATAGGTAAACATATTATATAGGTATTGTCGCGTAGTTTGTGTAAGTAATCACTAAAGCTAATGTAGGCCTTATAGGCTTAACCGAGAAACCATTTACCGTAAACCGTTATTAACGGTAGTAGGGCAGAAGAGATTGAATTTCGGTGGTCAATATAATAATATCTACTCTTAAATTTCTGAGTTAGTTACTTGGCTTACATTGTTACATTGCCCACCGCAGTTGTTAGTTCCGAATCTGATACCCAGATTGAATGCCCTTGTGCCCTAGATTTGTCTATGAACTAATTATTAACAACAGCTTTGTTCTAAAAAAACCCCAAACAATTATTACAATAGGTCCATGTTGGTAGATAAGATGTAGTAATACATTGGTAAATATTTTGTTAATGAATATAAATAGTAGGTATATAAGACAAGTCAACAATTAACAACAATAAGACTTATGTAGACTCATGTAATTGCACTAGATTAATAACTATAAGAGATCTATGGACAGAAATCGTTCAATTCCTCAACAAGAATATCACAATGTTTTATTAAGTTAATATTGCTTTATATTAGTTTGAAATTACGTAATAGGAACGTTGCAGTGTAGCTGAGTTAAACTGTTGGTCTTCTTAGTACTAATTTTGTAAATGAAGTAGATTTGAACACTATAAAGATCTCAAATTGGAAGATTTTTAAAATTTTTCATAGCTATTTTAGAGCATTTCAGCAACTGAAATAAGCTAGCCTAGTTTTGGGAACAAACAAATAGGTTATTCAATAGAAAATTGATACAGAAAAATGAACCCTATTTAATCGCCAAAAAGGTTTTCATTACTGAATTTTGTATAGCAGTTTTAAGAGATCTTTTAGTTAAGGTGTCTGCCCAAATCTACCTCACTTTACATATAAAACCCCTACTATTGCTTACTTAAAGGTTTTATTGTTACTCCTACTTATTAAAAATCTAGTCGAGTCAAGCTATAGTTGAAATCGAATCTAAATGTTATCTATTAAGAATTAAATTCTATAAATCTAGCACACTACTTAAGTATTAAAGTGGTCTTAAGATTGATTAATTAAAGCGAAATTGAACAAGTGATATGAGTGACACTAGTTACTTAGTTGTAGTATCAATTGATGTGATATGCTACAAGTCAACCATGATATGAGTAAAGAGTGGATGTAGAACTGTTGCTACCTCAGTGTATTGCAAAGAGCTCAATCCGTCAGCCGCCATCTTTTCTTTTGTGAAGGTCCCTGCTTTTTTGCCCATATCCCTGGAATTACAAAAAAAAAACATTACTCTATGATTTTTTATTACAGAATTATTATTTTTTGCATTCTATATTTAAACTTAATATAGGATATAGGTATGGCAGTGGCTTTCAGAATAAAGCTGTAGTAAATTTAAATAATATAAATAGATACTTACAGTTTCCTCACAGGAGTATGTGAGGCCAAGTGATAGCGACTTATCTCTGGTTCAAATCTACATAATTTTAGATCATTAGCCTCCAAACGAGAATATAAGTCATCATCTTCCCCTTCCCAACCAAAATACTCATTGCTCATGCCATTTATTTGTTTGAATTGTTTTGATATTATTGCTATAGCACCACCAAAGAGGTTTAGGTATGGTAAAACAAATCTGAAAATATAGAATTTACTTAAATTTTACTTATTTGACAAAATAAACTATTATCAATATTGCATATTCAGATAAATAATAAAAATCAAGCTTAATAAAAATACCTTGTTGGTGAATCTACTAAACATATAAACATGGGAGGTGTCAGGACAAAATTCGACAAGCTCTGAAAAATGGCTTTCATCCAATTTCCTGGAGAGGTCTAAAACTAAAATGAAATGCATAAACTATAGTAAAAACATAAAAAGTAAAACATATGGATCAAAAATGTGATATAAATTCCTCTATCTACTTTTGTAAATACCTGAATTTATTGATACTTGATGACATATGCCTAGGATGTTCAGTACAAGCATACAAATTTGCTGGTCTCAGTGGTAAGAGATCAACATCATGGAGTACAAGACAAGGGTATCCAGCTTTCATAGCTGCAACTGCTCCTATATTCAAGAGTTTAGCCCGGTTGAAAGGTCTGGAATCTACTTGTTCTACCACATAGATGCGGTAATGTATATGTTGGCGATGGAAATATGTGTGCATGTATACCAGAAAACCTCGCAATTCCTCAGCTCTATCCCTGGAAAACCAAGACAACACATCAAGAAGTTTGTAGCACATGAATAAGGTTTTAATATAAGAATATTTACCTATAAGGTACAATAATAGCTGTACTATACTTCGGTTTACAGTCAGACGGAGCATATTCTCCCCCTTCCTTTATTTTATGGCCCTCTATCAAGTCTCCGCCAACTATACTAATGGACAGACTAGTTTCATCGTGTATAATGTCGTAATAATCACAGTCAATTATTGCGGTACTGGTGAAGTTAGCAGCAGTTTCTTCATGAAGGTTTTTATCAATATTATCTCTCTCAATATACTCGTATGATCGACGCGCATTCATATCAGGATGCAGCAGTATTATTAATGTAATGACAACCACGCCGCAATATAAAATCTTCTTTTTGTATGCATGGCGCATTTTAACGGCCATATAGTTATCACTAGGTATGCGAATTATAAAATCAATTGACAATTTTCATTTAAAATAAATTAATGGCAAAATTAGGGTCAAAATAATGTGTTGTTTACGTTTGATCGATCGTTTCTTGACAGCTGTGCTTGACATTTCCACTTCTGATTGTCAATGTCAATCTGTCATTACCAACAGCTGACTTTATTTCAGATATTTGAAAAAGTACGTTGATCTATATTAAATCTGATATTATAACTTTAATTGATCTATATTATTATGTAATCGACTTGAACGTAAATATATTTAAGCTTCACTAAAAAGCACTTTTTTTGTCGCAACTCATTCCGCAAACTTACAGCAAACCACGCAATCTTACAGCATATAGCAGAAAGTTAAGGTCAAAAATCTGGAACTCAACCATAAAATAATTTAGGATATAGCAGGCAGGTTGAAAAATAGAAGCTTTATTAAATTTGATCCTATTGATCGAACCATGTAAATCTACAGGTTCATTTGTTTGTCTAACAAAACGAACAAAATAATTAATTTGAATAATGTGGGTAGATTAAATTATTAATGCTTATATTATCTTGACATTATTTTGATACTCATAAAACTGCAAAAATTGTAAGAAATAATGTGAAATAATGTTTCAAGTGATTTTGTAAAACATTATAATTAAACACAGGTTAAAACCTTTATAATACTGGTTACTTACATTGATTAACAAGATGCCGTTTGAAATAAGTGAGAAAATAACCATAACTGTCATTGATACTTCCGAAGAAACAGAATTTTGTAATTCTATTGAAGAAATAAGGAAATGTCCTAACCAAGACACGATAAACACGTCATGGGATCGTAGTTTTGCACTACATGAAAACAAAGAAAAAGACATTAACAAAACTCCTCCTTTTGTGAGCATCATGGTTACTGACGACCCTAGTCCTACAGAGGGTAATAATACATCGACAAGTTCTACCCAAACAGAACCATATTTATCTTTGCCAGTTAATTGCAGTTTTGTTGACGTGAGCCTTTCATTTAGCAAGGACTTCAATATACAAGACTCAACTTCGAACGAGAATTCCGAACAGTGTTTGGGAAGTAAACGTTATAGACGGGATTCAAGTGACGCAGATCACAAGGACATGCGTCCGTGGAAGAAGAAGTGCACCGATTCGTGTTCGACCAGCACTTCTGATTTAACTGATCCAAAACTGCCCCTTGGGCCATCTGGTTCTTCCTGTCTGTCTAGTAATTCTGAAGCCTCATTTAAATCAATTAATAGCAACCATTCTTACAAAGTTAGAAAAAGAAGACTGAAATCGGAATCGAATTTAATCAGAGACGCATTACAAAGGGCTAGGAAAAGCACCAACTTTACAAAACATAACTATTCGGAAAACAGTACTCCAGGTAAGTCTTCTTTAGTTAATAATAAAACTCCTAGAAATACTGTAAAATCGAGCATCTTATCAATAACATGAAGAATAGGTAATGTTCGTAAACTTTAGTTTAGTAGGGGTAAGTCCCAAGTAATAACTGGTCACCCTATTACCTATTATGTATTGGTTAAATTTCCAATACCTAAGACTGGAAATAAATTGACTCTGATACGTACGACCAGGGAATTTCATGTCACGTCTTATGCCTTTTACAATAGCCAAAGAAGTCAAGATTTTTTACGTATATTTCTCCGTCAAAATTAAGTATTAAAACTGAAAAATCGAAAAATAAAATACATTATAATAGGTACGATTTCCGTATAGTTCTTTACAGTCGTGGCTAGTAAAATAAAATCGTCATTAGAAAAAAAAACATATCATGCTTGTACACTAATACCTAATACCCTAAAATATATCCTCACGGGAACCAAACTCCGTAACTCGAACCTGCAACTCTTAATACGATAGCAATCTAACAAATTAGTGTGCATACAATATTTACTATAAGATTCTCCATGCGAAAATAAATAATAATACAATTATGATGTACTGTGCTATCTACTTATACTCCATTTGTTTAGGTAGTTAACTAAATGTAAACAATCTTGGCGTTACTTTTTAACCAAAAAAATAATTTTAAATTTGGATATTACTGCTTATAAATCAATTAACTATAGTTTTAGAAAATCTGAATGTATTTCAAGTTGTAAAACGTATTTTACATTTTTAAAGATCACATTTTGTTTAAAAGACATACCAAAATTGTTTACATTTAGTTAATTACCTAAACAAATGGAGTATAGGTGGTATTTACGGTAAAGAGTAGGCAATTCAACGATTAAACATCCGTGAAATAATGATATTGATTGTTTATAAACCACAATCAATATCATAATCAATTTTAATTAATTGCTCTCAATTAGGTACCTACAGATTAATTAATATTCGTAAACAAAAAACATTTACCGAAACTACCTATTCACTCAATTCACGTGTTCGCTCTACTTTTGTTTAGTGTGTACGAAATACCTACTCCAAATCTCTCTTTGATTACAAAAACGTAAATAAACAACCTCGACTATTGCTTGATTTGGTGTGAATAATGAATTTACGTAAAGGAGCTCACGTTTCAAATAATTAATTCATAAGATGCCTACTATAATTCGTATAGAGTAGATTGAATAATTTGCTACTAATTAAGTTTCCAATTCCTCATAAATTTCTTCTATGACGTCCGTAACATTGTAGGGAAACGTACAGATGCATTTGCATGACCGAGGGTTAGTTTACCAACTTGAACTTGTTATCGTAATTGATAACTCTTTTTATTATTACAAACATCTCAGGCTCAGTCAGCTGCTAATATAGTAGTGACATCATCCGCGCGCCTCTCAGCATTTCAAGTTTCGCTTTAACGGACGAGAGGACAATAAACAAAATTTTGAACTGCATTAGTCCTTCGCGGGAAATAAAAATATTAGTTTCTGTCGGGCTTTGTTACTCGAAGCTCTGTGATGGGTGCTCTAACACATAATAATATTAAAGTTGAATTAGAAATAGAGTGTGCTCTCGATACGGGACAGTTGAGTGATATGGAGTGGTTCATGTTGTCAGGTGGTACGCCGCGGAAGGAGAGAAGTTATCGCCGGAGCAGCAAGCCGGCGTGGAAGATCGTTGATCTGTGCGCTTGGATCGGCAGAAAGGTAGTTAGTATCACTTTGATTTAATGAGCGAGCCGAATTCAAAATATATCTATTTATGTAAGTATATTAATATACGCTCACCGATTTACTCGTGTTAGTGTTAATCTAAAGTGCATGCAAGTTTGAACCCGTCGTATATGTAGCTAATTACACTAAATGTGTGTAAGCCAATGATGTTAGGAGATATAACGATAACGCCGTTTATTAATAAATAATCAATTGCACATGTTATTATGCTCATCTTACGTAAGTGAATATATTATAAGATAAAGCTAAAGTAGTGTTTATTTGTCTTCTCATGATTCTAAAACTATAAACCGGATTATAAATTACCTAATTCTGACGTTTTCATAACTCAATTTTAACATAAGGATGTCGGCTATTTGATATTACTATACGCCTTCGAGAGCCAGAAAAATATGGCATATAACAATAAATGCGCTGTTAATTTGGCGATCAAGTATTCATTGTTAGATTGTTGTGAGAACAGAATGACTAAGGATCGTGAGAATAAAATATTTACCGTTAAAGCTAATGAACTTAATTACATGATTGTTGAACAAATAAGTCTAAGTTTCACTTATATTTTCAAATTGAAACCTGTACAAAAATAACCATGAATGCACTCTTCCAATTTCGAATCTAACTGGCGGGCTTGCATGTGTGGGTGTAATTTGCCGTTGCATATTACGTTTAAGGAAGGGATATCCTTTTCAGTGGACAATTTTGCATGCGTTTGAAGCTTCAATTGTGTAGGTAGAAGTATGTTTACCTATTGTATTGACTACTGTTTGTTGCTTTTGGCATCTAGCGGTTCCTGTAGGAGTGAGTGTGGTGATGTATTTATTTAATTATTATTCATAATACGCAATACAGTTAAATTGACAGGTTCATAGGGCAAGCTACTTAAAAAAAAGGTGTGTAAGATTTTTGCAAAAGGTAACAGACATTGGGTTTGTCATTAATTTTATGCTCCTCACTTCCCTCTTTCAGCTTTTTTCATTTCAATCTTGAAAAGTATACAGTGTTATAATTCCACTGCCAATGGCACTAATATTATTAAAAAGGTTTTCTATTCAATTATGTTTTTTTTTTCCTTTTACATCAGGGTTACCAATCAATTACCGGCCTCTATTCTGACATACTTCGTGAGCCGTTGGTACACAAAGAAAATAACGAAAATAACAATTCAGAATTGAAAGAGCTCAGAAAGCACCTGGAGGAAGTGGACAAGAAACAAGAACGACTGGCGCAGGAGAATGAGACCCTGAAAGAAGGAATGAAGAAGATGATGACTAAAATTGAACAACTCGAGGGTAAGCTCAGGTAAAACTTCACTTTTGGCGCTATTGTGTTTTAATGTAAAAATACTTAACTATACCCCTCTTGCTACTAGAGATATAAAAAGTCAACGAGCAAGAAAAACGTCAATATAATTATTTTACAACAGAATCCAGTGTTTGTCTTATCTTCAATCTTCAATCAATTAGCTCGGCCTAAGCCTATCGCTGTACTCGCAGACGTGGGCTCTTCTCCAATTACAGCACAATACTTTCCACAACCAATATTCGACCCTTCTCCAGTTTATCCGTCCATTTACATGCAAACTGCGAAGTCATGATTAGTATCTTCAACACTTTTTATTCCCAACAGAGCACATCAGAGTCCATCAAAGCCTCAGGTCTGTCCGCCTCCCCCGCCGCCCCCTCCCCCGCCCCCGCCACCGCCACCGCCCCCGCCTCCCCCCCTGCCGTCCACAAAGCTACCGATACGCTCACACACCATACCGCGGTGTGGATCCGCGCCGCCGAGGATAGCTGGGCCCCGGCTTACTATAACGCCGCAAGATATAGCTAATGTCAAGCTAAGGAAAACAAAGGTAACTCCTAAAAACTTTACTCAAGTTTTTTTCAACCTCTTTCTTGTAATAAAAAAATATCCCGTCTCAATGAAAACCTGACATATAAATGACACTGTAACACACTCTTATTTTCTCAAATCAGAAAGATTGTAAAATCACTGTTAACGCCGCGTCGCGCGCCGTTATCATAACTAAGTAAATCCTTTTAACTTCTGTTTTCTAGGACAACCCTGTGCGTTCTAAACCAATACCAAAAGATGGGCCTCTACCTTTAGTGACGCAACAAATGCTTAAGACTACGCGCGCAAAACTAGGACGAGCTCGACCCGTTGCAGCGTCCACCCCTAAGCAACAACTGACTGAATTGGAGAAGTAAGTTTCTTCATTTCATTTCAACATCAAAAACATTGAATCCTTATTCAAAACTACTTTTACGAACAACTTGATAAATAGTTTGGATCTCTGGGTCATTCTAGTTTAGTTCTATCTACTCTTTTTACTTTTCAAAATAAGGCTACATAAACAAGATAAAATCTTATAGACATAGATCATGGCATCTTCCATTCCATTCTCTGGAATTCGATATCGTCAAAGAGTCTTCCAACGTTGATACAGACTAACCTTACGCAGCATTCAGCCTGCAAACAGTAACGAGTTGCGAGTTAACGAAATCAAGCGGCTCTGATTCAATCCTGCTCCTACCACTGGCACAAGATGTCGAGAACTATTGGTAAGGTGAAAACGTCAGGAAATCTAGGTTAGTTTAGCTATAGGCTATGAGAGAAAATAAACTGAGAGCGCACCTTAGTTTGCGCACACGCTTGGACACTATAATATGTCCTGGCTGGTGTCATAGTAACACTAGTCGTCGTGGCCGAAATCGGTCAGGAGAGACATTTAAACTATATTTTAAGCTAGGTATATTAGCGGGATTGTAGTAGTGGCTAAAGGACAGTGTTTTCGTTAGATATTCAAATCGATGGGATTTACTTTTTTTTTGACGTTTGTTGGTCATTTACGAGAACTTATTTGGGGAAATTAAATTGGGACTAGATACCTTTAGATAGATTTTTATTTTCTGTTCCTTTAGGTGCCTGTTGCAGGAAACTACTGTGACTTCCCTGTACCGTCGACGAGTCGCCCGCAATACTTTCCGCAGTGCTGAAGAATTGCGAGTCCGACCTTACCCCGCGGCTCGTTATTCCCGGTCACCACACTCTCCCCGGGCCAACTCACTCCCACGGGTCAAACCGATGTCACCTCTAAAGTTCCCCAATGGCATTTGTCCTGATCATACTAAACTAAACAATAATTACTAGAGTAGATGTTGATTGGAGACTAGACTGATAGTAGGCGGATGTTTATGTTACAGTGAGTTTACGCTTAACCTTTTTTTTTTATATATATTTGTATTAATGGGTACGACAATGAGAATACTCAGTCATATAGCTTTTACTTTTTTTATATGTATGGTAGTAAATAATTATTTACGTTCCAGAGAATCAGAATAAATAATTTATTTAATCGCTATTAATTTTATACATTTTGGGTCTCTATTTTTCTTTAATTAGATTATGATGACTTATTTGAATCGCAGGCGCATTCTACTACAATTGAATAAAATAGAGACATGGCGATGTAAATGTTTGATATTTTTAATTAGTACTTATATTTGATTAAGATTCAATCTTTTTGATTGGTCTAAAAATAATTATACAGTTATATAATAAATAAATACTGTTATTTTAAAATTGACATTATTCTATGGCATTAATTTTATTAAATTTATTTTTAGTACCCCAAGACTTGTAAATTGTTAATACAATTTGCTTTGTATTTATTTGTTGAACACGTACAATTTATTCCATAGGCTAGATAACAGTGTAATTATAAAATGCGTTTTGGTTAACATTTATAGTCCAACAAATCTAAGAAGTACCGTTTGACGTTTCATCATTTTCAAACCGAAACAACTTTGTTCATGCGTACAATACTCAGTTTCGACAACCTTTGTCATAAAACCATGAATTTAGAAAGATTTTTTTATTGTATCTAAAAATTTACAATTTTTAATATCCTAATTTAATTGAAAACTTTCAAACAAAGCAAAATAACACATATTTACATAGTAAATAATTTCTAATAGTTCTATTTTTGACCTCATTGCAAAGTCACGTAGTTAGGTCACTGCTTGTAGTGTTGTGACTCTTCAGATACACTTGTATGCAAAAAAATCGATTACATATATGAAAAATCGAATGTATTACTTTCAAATTATCAATTGACGACACGTTACTGCGCGACCGCATTATGCACTTAATACATAGGTACCCTAAAATAAATTACGACTTCAACAGAGACGTACTCTTTGATAATTTCATAGATAATCAACTAGTCATTAATTTAAATGACGATGATGACGAAGACGATGACGATTCTAGTACTAGTAGTGTATAAATAAAATATCCTAAACATAACTTTTATTTCATTATGACAATTGATCTCTTTAAATTCTGATAGGTATTATAGTAATCGATCTCATAAAAATCGGATATTATAGTAATCGATTTTTTTACTCCCAACCCTATTATCCTATTTGTCATAACTGTCAAACGGTACTTCTTAGATTTGTTGGACTATACGTTTGTATAAAATTGATTATTACCTAATGATATTTTAACATAAATTGTTATTTAAAAAATATTATATCGTTCTATTTATAAAACAAAAGTTATTATGCTTTTGGGATTAAATATATATCATAATATATTTCGAATTTTAATTGAATCGTTACCTCTCTAATAGCAGCAAGCGATTTGACGTAGATATTTACAAGTGATTCGCGTCAGCTGATTTAAATACCATTTTTGCCGCTATATCCTTTTACCTAACTGCAAAGGGAGGGTTATGTTTCAATTTGAAATAACTCTATTAATTTTGCAATCAGGGTAGCGACTGAAAGTAATATTTTGTAAAGGTTGCTGGGTACAGTGAATTGACGTCACGACAATTATAATTCAAAGTAGAGAGCATAAAGTTGTGTCGTTACATTTTATAATGATAGGTACCTAATATAAAACAAAACGAGAGGCATGATTAAAACAAAGTGTGTCTGCTAGATAGCAAGAGTGTTAAAAGCGGCGCCGCCGACGGTGTCGACCGCACTGTTGCGTTGCCGTATCTATACTTGTGCAAAATGTATGGTGTTTAAGATACTATGGAAATTTTTAAATCGAAAAATAATAATCAATAATTACGTAGACCCCAAATAAATCCAATTTTGGATTCCAGTCACTGAAAGCTATTCATCAAGTTCACCCCTTGTTGGCAACATTTTCAACGTCATTGTTGGAATTTTAGCAATGTCAAATTAAAAATAATCACTTGTCAAATATTGCCGTTGTCTTAAGCAAGCGCTCTTTATTTTAAAAATTCTACAACAATAGTGAATATGATTTGTTTTGAAGAAAAATTACATTATACTAAAGAACTCAATAGGATATTGTAGACAGTATTTCCGCAATTTAGCAGATTGTGTTTCAAAGAGTTAACTCATAAAGTTTTATCTATTGTCTTTCTGGCGGTATCTACTTTTTCAAATAATAAATTATAAATGCATATTACGTCACGGCATGGATTTTAGCTCCAGAAACCCAGCCACTTCAAATGCGCTGAATCTTGCAGCGAGAAGTAATGATGTGGGAAATGTTAATCGATTACTTAAAAAGATAAATCCAAGCTGCGTCGATAATCGCGGGTGGACATGTCTGCACGAAGCAGCATACCACGACAGTTATGAAAGCGTTATGCTGATATTAAAAAGCTGTAGATGTAGACCATTAGCTGAAACTCATGAAGGTCACACTGCTTTGTACCTAGCTTGTAAAAATGGTTGTTCTTTAAAAACTATAACAGCTTTATTAAATTCTGCAGATGACATAGCAAATTACGGCAGCACAGAGGGTGTGACACCCCTGCACATTGCTAGTGGTCATGGAAATATAGAGTTAATAGAACTATTATTAGATTATGGTGCAATTATTGATGTGCAAGACTTTGATGGTGACACACCACTGCATGATGCAGTTCTTGATCTGCAGACGGAAGCAGTGGTTACCTTGTTACATGCTGGAGCTAACCCTGAGATAAAAAATGAAACTGGTGGTTATACTCCATTTCATCTAGCTTGCTGTAGAGGGTACTATCCAACTGTTGAAAAACTATTTCCTTTCATAACCGATATCAACCAAGTAATTACCTCAGGAGACTCCCCATTAACATTGGCATTACAAGGATTAAATGTACAAATAATATATTTCCTATTAGAAAATGGAGCTGATCCACACATTAAGAATTGTTTTGGAGAAATGGCCATTGACATAGCACTGAGTATTGACAGCAGGTCAGAAGTATTTGAAACACTGTTGAATCTAACTGAGCCAGATAAATTAAACAAAAACATTATTCTTAGTGCTTGTAAGCCTCATTACTTTAAGTTTGAATTCTTAGAAATTTTATTGACAAGTGATCTTGGGCCAGAATTCTTTAATTTTTTTGAGCCGTTTAATAAAGAGCTTGATGAAGATGATGACCTTAGGCCTCGCTATCGTGCAAATGGGCCTTTAAACTCTTACTTAAATATTTGTGGATACATCTACCAGAAGTATCCGGAAAAGTTTAGAGAGTTCTTTTATCTATTTTTAATGAGAGGCGTGGAGGTGAATGCTGTAGATGTTAATGTCTGCCCACCATTAGTGTATGCGCATTATGTAAATACATCATGTTTTAATGAAGTAAGTTAAACACCCATTATACCTAAAATAACTTTAGGCACTGCGATTTTACAGTTGCTTCACTTGTTTAAAAGTTTAAAGCTTTTCCAATTTAGTAGTTATTCTGATAAAGGCGAAAAAAAAGTTGTCACTAGCTTACTGATCTAGTCTATAATTGAATACTTTTTGTTGTTCAATGCATGCTTCATTAATTCATTTGCAAAATTTAAAATAGTAGTAAACCAATATAATATCATTAGCATTGTTATTGGACATATAATTTTACTTCATTTTAGGTGTTTAACATTCTAATGGAGCATGACTGTGATGTAGATTACTGCAGTTCCTCAGTGTATTTAAATGAAGATAGATACATACCTGATGCATTCCTCACATCATTGACTCTGTACCCGCAATCTACACCTGTTATGATGCCTTATAGCCTTCAGTGCGACCCAGAGGATCTACTGAGGTTTGCCTATGAGAGAGGCCAATTAAATATTATTCCACAGCAAGTAAGTTTTTTACCACCATATTGAATAATTTTGATTTCTCAAAAAGTACTACAAACAAATGTGTTTTTGCGATTTTCAGGTTCAACATGACCTTATGACCATGATTGATACCGACTTTGAAAATGTATCCGCTGAATCTCTCACATATCACGTTCCATGCTTGAAACACCTCTGCAGATATAAAATTCGAAGCTTATTAAGAGTTTACAAAGGCGGAGTAAAATCTACCAAACAGTTTTTATCTAACCTCGATAGGTTACCAGTACCTAAAATTATAAAGAACTATTTAAGGTATATGGGGTAATTGAACAACTGTTGCTAAAAAACTATATTAATATATTACAAAATAAATCAGCTTAAAAAGCTTAACTCACTTTTCTAATCAATAAAACAATTATATTTAAAAAAATCGTTCTTATTTCTACATATATAATATGTATAGAGTATCTATTATCATACAAAAGAATACAAAAACTGTTGATTATATCTGTTGGTTGGTGACTACTATCTACTTGAAGTTAGCTCCTTTCGCCATATGTTCTTCGATTTCAGCAACCCTGTAAACAAATTAAGTTGCATGTATATTTTGCCTTCAGAAGTGTAATGAATGTGCTATCCCAAAACACATTACTTCTACTTTAGGTACGAAAATATTACATTCTAGCTCTGGTAAAATCGTGTTTACTAGTTCTAAGTAAAACTAACGTAAGTATTTATTTGGGGGACTTTTTTCAAACACTGCAAACCATCGGAACTTATACCATGTTTACTATTTTAGTTGTCGAGGTAATACAAGTACTTAACGTAAATATTAATAAATGACTCACGTCCTTGGCACGAATGTGAGGTTCTCGACGCCAGTTTCAGTGATGAGGACGTCGTCTTCGATGCGCACGCCGCCGAAGTTGCGGAACCGGTCTACCATGTCCCAGTTGAAGAAGTGCGACTGCGCCGGGTTGTTCTTGGCCTCAGATAACAGCTGAGAAAAATATTAAAATTGCAGAGATGCCTTTAATGTTTAAAAAAAAATAAAAAAAAAATTCAGCGTCATATGTACTATAGGCGCTTTTGAATAGACGTTAGTATTCTACGTATTTCAAAAATCGATCTATAAATTAGTAAATATTTCTTTCAGTAATCACCCTTTTTTACTAGCTTCAAGTGATTACATCGTACCAAGAGAGCTGAAATAAGATTTTGGTCTATGTTCAAAAATGTTCAAATATCGGTTGTATTCTTAATTTCTATAGTTAACAGAAATTTGACAAAAAAAAATCGAATTAGTTCAGTCCACGGAGGTAATACAAAGAGGAGATGTTCTAACACGATTTCCTTAGGAAACAACGCGTGACATTTTGCGGGGTGAGGGGGGTGCTAGATCCCGCCCACTTCTCTATTTTCCATCTACCGGTCTATAGCAAAACTATCTCACGATAGATGGCCACGTGTTTATAAAATGATATGAAAACTACAAAAAGAACATTTTGGCCTTAAAAGGATCTTTAGGAATGAATGTTGAACAAATTTCATTATTAATATTATTAAAATTTGTTAGTTCTAGCTCTACATACCTAAATATTTTTAATTTCCATGACACCAAGTGTCGCCATCTAGTGTCGGGTCGGATTATGTTTGGAAACGCACTATTATTCACTGACTAAAGCCACGCCCAAATGATGACGTCAGGGCCTAGTTGAGTGTCACAGTGCACAGTTGCTTAGGCCATCTCCTCTTTGTATTTGCTTCGTGGTTCAGTCAGACAGATTTCCAAACAAACATTGAATACACTTTTCGGCATATAACGTGGCAACGCTTCAAAAGAGAGAAGAAATGCGCAGAAGTCATTTTACATACCTACATACTTGTATTCTGCGTATCTCTCCTCTCGCTCTAACTCTTGCCAAATTACATGCCGGCAATAATACGTACTTTTTCTTTCATCAATGAATAATTATCTAGTGTACATTTTTTTTGTTACCTAGTGGAAATCCTCATAGACTTCCATCGCCCTGGGGAAGGCGATGGGGTGTGCCGGACTTTTACCTAAAACCACCGGAGTGCTTCTCCGTTCCCTATTGTCGGGGACCACGGGAACATTTTCGCAAACTACCGCGAAGTTTAGTGTACTTACCCTAGCTACAAAATAGCATCCAGGTTCCACAGTGAGCGTCATGCCGGCCTGCAGAGCCCGCGCAGTGCGCAGCCTCTGCAGCGGGCCGGAGGGGCGCGGCGGGCAGTGCGGCAGGTAGCCGCCCACGTCGTGCACGTCCAGGCCTAGCAAGTGGCCTAACCCGTGCGGTTGTAGAACACCGTGGATACCCGCCTGGGGGGGTGAAATAAACCTAGTATGAAATAACTTGCGGGACACTTATTATTATACCTGTAAATTACTAACCTGGCCGCCATTTTGGTGATGTAACATAGTTAATTTCTAATGCATAGTTTTGTGAATGCTGCTATCGACATTTCCGCAAATTGCTTACATTTACGGAAATTATAACTAATACAAAACTAAAGGTCTGTCCAGATCTGGCGAATGCAATTGTGTGAGCTGTTTGCGACCTATATACTCTTACGCCTTTACTTAGCTCATCATACCATGAATGTAGATATGGTTATGGACTCAGTTCCAATTAAAATGAAACTAATTCTATAATATCTTTGATTCTTATAGGTATTTGCAACGCCAGAACGTCAAATTTTGTCCGCCTAAACCGAGACTGCCTAAGTGTAAGCCTCGTCCCAGAGTAAAATGGGTCCTGTTTTACTCCTTGGATTTAAGCCGAACCTACCGTTTCCTTCTTCAAACAAAAGGGCATCGGCACCGAAAGGAGAATAAAACTTGACCTTGACTACATACCAACAATTGTTTTGTAACATCTGATTTGTTAAGCGTTTTTTCCTTGAGAAACATGTAGATAAGATAGATACATTATCTTATTGTGTAATAACCATAATAACGTTATTTAATCATAACATTTTTTGTCAACAACTTGTTTTGTAGAACTTGACAAGAGTCACTACTGTCATTTGCAACAAAAAATATTTTCTTGACTAAATGTTGACACTACAGGACAATGTTACTTTTTCCTTCACAACTTATCATCCTAGAGTAATATTGCAATGCGGACGAGTCTGTATTAGTGAAGTAAGTTACTTACGTTGATCATTTCTTCGACGTCGCCCTTGAGTAGGCCTCCCTTTTTCAAGTGCTCTAGCATGGCTCTGTTAGCGGCGAGGTGCATGTCGGGCCACAACACTCCTGGTTTTGCTTCCCTAATACAGAAAGGGGTTGTGAAGAAACAGCTTCTTTACTTTTAGACCTCCGCTTATACATTAGGACGCCATGGCAAGGCGGCCGGTTACGTATCCAAACGGAATTAACTTTTAAAATTCGCTCGAAACATAATACTTGCTGTTTTCGAAGAACTGGCTGTCGAGAGATCATGACTTGGCCACTTTCTGATCCTAGAAATAGCCAGGCTAACAGCGCTAGCAATGTTGCCATGGCGTCATAGTGAGGTGGAGCACTGATGCTTAGAGCAAAAATATTTTATGTAATTTGATGGTTAAATAGAACGTCTGAATATTTCTAACAATAGTGAAAAAAAAAGTTCATGCCTGAACAGTGTAAATCTATCTAGCAACAGTCATACCTGATGACAGCATCTCTGGCAAACAAAACTGCTTCGTAGATGAGTTTCTGATCTTCCGTGAACTTGCCGTTGGCGGGGAACGAGCAAGTGATGTCCGCGGCATAGCCACCGTAGTTTCCACCCATGTCGAACAAACTGCAAAATGACGACCAAAGACGTAAGATACCTTCCCGATAGGTCATTAAAACTTCGTTTGGTAATTTGAGATGATTATTTTCCACATGCAGAGTTGGTCGGTTGGTTGGTTTTAGGTCGGTGTGAGCCTGACATATCCCGATGCCGTGCCCTCGGCGTGGGTTGAAGTCATTAGAGTATCACCCCGGATAACAAAAAAAAAGTAGTACTCACCACATGTCGTTGGGCGCGATGGTCTTGGCGTTGGGCGCGGACGCGTGTCCGTAGTGCAGCGTGGCGGCGGTGTGTCCGGAGCCGCAGATGCAGGTGTAGGACACGTGCCGGCAGCCGCCCACGCGGTAGCAGTGCTCCAGGAACACCGCCTCGCACTCGTACTCCTTGGCGCCGGGCTTCACGTATAACATCACCTGGGAACAAACATGACAAACATCGTGATAATTCTTGGTGGTTGCCACGTTTAGTTCAGAACCAAATACAGGTTAAATTCAATTAATTTACATTTTTTATCAGTGCTCTGCCTACTGGACGCTATGGTAACGTCGCCAGCGGCGCAAGCCCAGTTCTTCTGAATTCTGCAGGTCGTCAAGTTGAGTGACCATGGCCGTTGCCCTTTTGACAGTCATTTCCGACACAAAAACATCAAGTTCTGTGTTTTTTATCGTACTGGCAACATCGCCTGGCTGCCAGGTAGCCGGAAGCCACACATGTTGCTTATGGCCATGCTTTCAATTTGGCGACGTCGCCAAACCGTGGCCACGTGAGAGCGTAGCTGGCGACGTTGCCATGGCGTCCTAATAAGGTAGAACAGTTAATGTGAATAAGACCTCAATGTCAAATTCGATCAAAATTTATTGACATCGTCTCTAGAAATTTTGAGCACAACGAGGTAACAAAGAAACACAATTGTTCCTTTTAATAATATTGATGGCCTTAGATGATCATTTTAGATAAAAAATGTTCAGCTCATTTTCCAAGATAGGTATACTTAAGATAAGCAAGAAATTGAACATGGTTGACCAAAACGACACTTATGTTTGATCATAAACAAAAAATAAAGTATCTAATACCAAATTTAATCCAGGTTACCTTTTTATGAGCATCAGATGACACTTTGCACACGTATCTAAGAACTTCAATCTCCTCTGGCGTCTTGAAAACGCGCCTGTAAATATTATTATCGCATTAAATATGTGCATAACTTGATATGCTGAGTATATCAGAATGAGATAGTGGAGGGCAACGTTAATCGACAAAACCTGTTATTAAAATTTTTAATTGTATTTACTATTCAAGCAAACTTAGCTATACACTTAAATGTTTTACAAGTTCAATATTTTGCTGTCAAAACCAGTATTTAGTGTACTTCAAATTAAGAACATATCTTGCTTAATAGTAATCCAAATTTGCTATATAAATAAATAGTATACTAATCTGATAAAGTCAAATAACAATAATGCCCTTTATTCTGAATTGTATGTATTTTATAAATTGTCTCAATTCAGTGGACTTTTGGCAAAGGTTTTCCTTATATACTTCTACTGAATTCTGTTCTTGTGGATAATAATACAGCTAGATTCGTTTATGATAATAAGCTTTAACTCTGATAAATATTAATATCGTCTAGAATAAAAATATGTACTTTATTTTTTTCACCTACGTGTCTTACGAATAAACATTTGCAAACATTGTTCAGTGACATGTTCAGAGCAAAATAACATCTATTGTTTACTTCAAAAAAATATTTGCTTGTGTAGTACTTTTTATGTTTAACCCTATGCATTACACAATATTTGCTTGTAGCACAATAGGCAATTATAATAAACAATAGTAAATAGGATACAGTACATTACATTTTCAATCTCCAATATGGCATTGAAAAACAATCGCGCGATAGATAATGCTGATAAGTGCATTGACATAGCAATGGGCATGATAATTTAAATGTGATTGCTTAATTTGTGGATTTAGATATGTAAATAGACTCTTAGTGATATGAAATGTTAATAACGAAATTCTTATTTAATAATAAAAGAAAATGCTTACAGTTCTGCGATGATGGGGAACAATGTTTCATTGTCAACTTTGAATCTGCAAAAAGAATAATGTGATTGACATCATGATTTTAGGCATCAGTAGGCAATAAGTATTTTTAAGTGTATATTTTGTCATATACACGTTTTTTGTCCTCTTTATCTATTCAAAATTAAGCATGTTACAATTTTTGTTAAAAAAGGCACTAAATTACAACAACTAACCTATAGAAATGTCTTTATTTATGTTTGTTTTAAAAAACGACTATTTACTAGATACTTACTCATCAATCCCCTCAAAAATGGCTTCTTTAGCAGTCAAACCACTGTCAGTGTTCACACCGCACTGTAATATTAAAACTTAGTTGCAATATCGTTAAATATAGCAAAAACCTAGTAACAAAACATGAAGGCCTGTATGACTAATATCATTAGTGCACAGGATGTTATATTTATAGCTTTATAACACAATTACCTTTGATAACAATAATATTGTCACTGTTGCATGCCAGTAGAAGCTTTGTATTGGAGTGATAGTATTCATTTTGCATGATATGTAATTTAAAACAGAATAGACAAACATATAATAATTATGAGTTTTTAAAGTCTTATTTTGATTGTTTTTGTTTATAGGTTTAAAATGTCTGATTATTTATATTACGCATTGTATTTGCTATGGGTAGGGCCCATGAAACAAAGGAATAAATAAATAAAATATGAACTTACCAGTGTAAGAAGTGTTTCTGGTTTTAAGCCCTTGAGGACATTGGCTAGCTGAAATATAAAGCAACTCATATATTATCTTTTCAATTTACAAATTAGTTACTTTTTACTTTTATTATTATTTCTATAGATCACATTTAAATAACAGCAATCTCTCAATTTGAGTAGATAATGTTTTAAATACATTTGATAAGGTATAGTTATAATGTTATTGTATACCTCATCCACATAATGTACTTCATCGACTGCATAGATTTGCTTGAAGTCTTCACAGCTCAGGAGTTTACCCATCCAGATTTCATAGTCAAGTGGAAGTCTCGGGACAAAGAGGTAGCTCTTCTTGGTAGCCACATCAAGGGCAAAGTAGCAGCCAGGGTCACGGACACCACATACCCAGGTGAAGTATGCCTCCTGCAAAAAATATGTCATAAATATTAACAGATGTGATTGAATGGGGTATTTTTTGGTTTAATTTTCAAATTCTGTAACACAACTATCTTGCAGTCTTAAAGCATCTACAAACTTGTCAAATATTGTAACCATTGTTATTCAAAAGATGAACCTATAGAATTTCTTCCTGGTTGTTCCACATTGGAATGACTGTGACTGTAAAACTGCACAACTAAACAAGATTTTTAATTTAAACAAAATAATGAGGATAATTAAAACAAATTACAATAATAAAAATATACTTTATATTTTTTTGTAATTAGAGTACCCCTAGTATACCGTTACAATTGGATGGTGGAATAGAATCTACATGCTTAAAATAATTATTTACATTTTTTCTTTCTATGGATCTAGTGCTGTTGACTTTGTGTTTAACTACTATGAAGTGTGCTGAAAGAGCTCTAAAAATTCTAAATAATTAGGTAAATACGTGAATTACAAGCTACTAATTAAAAATCTAAAAAATTGGAAACATTGAGGGCAATAAAGGTAAGATATTTATTATGCTTAGTTTTAAACTTGCCTGCCTAAAAACATATTCGACGTCGGTGTCGTAGTGCGGTAAACTATCTCCGCCTTGCAGAACCACTACTTGACCACTTTTCAGCTTTTCCGCTAGTCGGTTCCTATTCTTAGCAAACAGCGAGAGAGGAATTTCCAAAGTCCCTGGGCCCATAGACCACGTAGATGCCATGTTCGCAGTTGTAGCAGTACTGAAAGTAGGTTTTGTTGCCAGCCGGTATAAAACAGTCCTTTGATACGATAAGCGTAAAGTATGTAATTGATTTAGATTACGACGAATGACATTCACATTACTCTTAAGACGTTTGATACTTAATGCACAATTGTTGACAAACAAGCTTATAAAACATCTATTTCTTAACATTTAGAATAAAAAATAAGAATATTAGATTATTTACACAGTGAAATTGAAATGACAATGCTTTTTCACTTGTATGACATAATAATATTTACATTTTCTTGTTATCAACACTTTCTATATTTTAGTGTTACGCAGGGGCGTAGCTACCGCCGTATCTGCCGTATCAATTATACGGGGCCCCCGGGCCACGGGGGCCCCCAAAGTGTGTGAGGAAAAAAGAATAAAAACTTGTTAATTTATTTTATTTTACAAATGACAAAATTCTATAAAGCGCTGTTTTTTTCAGTTGAATTTAAATAACTAAATATTTCTTTTCACAACATTTTTTTCTTTTGTTAAAAATCTTTACCCCCATATACCCCTAAACAATTTTTTATATGGGGCCCCGCCAATGCACGCTACGCCACTGGTGTTACGTATAAAAATAATTATACCAAAGTTGTAAAATGTACACTGTTATCATGTCAACGATTGATAAAATATAAAAATATACTTAAAAGCTTACTAACACTGAAATTCGAAAGTTTTTAAAAATATATGTCCAGATTTTTAAAACTGTATACTACAGAATTCTTAATACCCCTTTAGGCCTACTGGAAATACAAGCTTGCAGTGTGGCTGTAATCAACAGGTGGTTGACATAAAAAAAACTAGACGCATGTATATTTGGCTATGTAGATAACTTGGTCAGACTCGGCGAAAACCGGGAGCACCCGTGGGCCGTGGCCAGTCTTTGCATCCTAATACTACAGTAATACCTACGTATTAATAATCGGGTACAGAACCCCAATGTCCCCAATTTTAAAATATGCCACTCATTTACTTTTGTCTATGTTCTTGAAAACCCATAGACAAAATTTTAGGAAAACCAAGCCCGAAACACTTTTAATTTTGTTATTTGAATAAAAGGTTATTTAGTACACATTAACCGTACCTACACATAGTCTATGACTTACTTACATTTGCTACTCGTCACTAGGTGGAGTTACTTGAGGAGTTGCTTACATTGACTAACTTGTTTTGTAAACAAAGTGACTAATGAGATGACTGTTTTTGTGACTAACTTTGTGATACCTATTGTTTTCAGAGATTCTCTGATTAAAACTAAATATATATTCATTGCGGTAGTATAGTCTTTTCGCAAGAAAAGTTAGGATTAATACTTAAAATAATTCAAATGGATATAAACGGGTTAATGAATAAAACGTAATGTTAAAATCTTCAAATTTTTAATAGAGGAAAAATAGATCTAACACTGAAAGGTTTTGTAGATCGCTATTTTTTCAAATATTTTGTACACCCTAAAATATCTGAACGCAATTCAAAAAATTTATTTTTTGAAATTCATTCCTTTTATTACTTAAACCTTACCTAAATCACAAGATCGACGATAAATTAAACTATATAAAAATCACAAAATGCACTAAAACATGCACACATGTAATATTACAATGATTTTATACCATATTTGGTACAATTGTACATAACTACTACACTGATGAAATAAAATATTAGCTAGATAGGAATTTTTTATAACTAAGTATATGCTACAATTGTCTAGGTTGCACTTCGACCGCCTTAAAAAATAGAAACTTTCTGAAATCGCGTTGTGCGACAGATAGTATGAGATTTTCCTAAACTACCACGTGTGCGAGGAAATAACTGTACTCATTACAATGTTAACATGTACTGTTATTTCTACAATCACTTTTCAACAGTTTGATAAATACTCCAATTCATTATGACCTAATTGTGTTGGTGGTTTACACTACACAGGTATTTGGCTAGTAATCGTAGCTACTGTAACTAGATACATTTGGAAATATTTAATGCAAGATACATGAAGGAAGGATAACAATTCTTAGGTAATAGGTACGTAAGTATAATATAATGTAGTTGAACATTTACGTAAGTGCTGAGCTTAATATAAACATACGATTTAGTTATGAAAGACAACGGACATTTGCTATAGTATAGATAACTTTAAAATAATGACATAAACAATAGTTAAAGCTCTTGAATTATACTTCACAATTGGCTAATTTAATTAGATGGAAATGTCTTAACGTGACATTCAGTCACAAAGTATTAATTATTATAGAAATAAGTACTTTACAACTCATAACAATACTAAAGGCTAGTTACGTCATTCAGTACTTTGATCATGATCAGTTAAGGTCACTATAAAACGAAGAATAAATATTATGATTGTAGAGTACGCGCGGCCATTTTGGATCGTTCTCGTGACTCGTGTCGTGCGGGACACGTCATTGGTGGCTATCTCTTTCTTGCACGCTCGCCGCATATAGCACCATTGTAACCCGACACGTTTCTTACACACAAGCGATTTCACAACACGATCAACACTTTCACAGCTAAAATGTTTTGTTTATAAATTATGAATCTACAGAAATTTCATGACACGGTTGTTTCTTTTCTTGTAATCTCCGAACAGCTTCGGCAACAAGCGCTCGTTGCTCCAGTAACCTTTCAACAAGATCGACTGGTTCTTGTTTTCTAATGTAGTAAGGTGCCGCGCGAGCCCGAGCCTGCAGGTGAAGCTTTTGTTTCAGGCCAAGGGTGAGTTCCTCAATAGCAGGTAATCTACTAGAGGCTAGCGGGCGAGTTTCTTCTCCAGAAGAATGGCGATTGTCATATCTAGACTTCTCTTTCAACATAATGAAGAGTGAAACGATTAGAAACTGAAGATTGATTAAGTAAGGGACTAGAGATCTCACCGGTGCGGTGGGCGGCGAGTAACAACGTTTGCGAATGCCGAATGAATGAGCGAGTGAGCCAGCTCGACCCCAGCGTAGCAAGACAGGCCTCCGCGGGGGCACGGGCGAGGAGGGGGGGATGACGTAGTCAGATGCGCAGTCGTGCCGGGCTGTATACAAACAATACGATGGACGTAAATAAACACAAGACAGACTCGATATGCCTGTACAGTAAATGGTGTTATCTCTGTGTTGGTGGTTTAGCTAGTCGGCCGACTGGCGAGGCGAGCTGAATCATATAGCGATATTTAATATTTATACTCAGAGATACCTATATGAGCCAGATAACTTATCTTTTTGTAGTAAACGCCAACTTGACGTGACATGTATTTATTATATCGCATCTAGCACTTTCTTCTTCAATGTTCCATGGATGAAACTAAGTCATGCTTTCCCTAATTTATCCTTACGGATATCTGTAGCGTGGGTTATTATTATAATAATTAAAGGAATAAATATATAAATAATTTATTTCAGTTTACAGCAAAATATCCGTATGTATTTTGTTTCTGAATCCAAAGGCCCCAACTTAAAACACGTTTATTGCTTCTTATTAACCAGCGATGTCGTCCAGTACCCTTTGATCAATGGCCCCTCAGAGTGTGCAGACTACCTATGTTGATTCATGTGTGTATGAACATACGTATGTCGTGCGTATCGTCAAAACATACTAAAAACGGCCAATGCCCTCGGTTTTTTCCACACTACAATCACACAGACTACGTTTATATGTCGTATTGTTGTGATTGTTTTGCTCATCTTTATGAATAATAAACGATAGGAAAATGTACAAAAGATAATTCTATGAGTGAGTAAGTATTGTCGGTACTTGGAATTGTTGATTGATTAGAATGAAGCAGCAAAAAAGATATCCAAGCTTTTTATAAGTGTACGAGTCGCGTAGTCTAATTTAAGGACAAATACATATGTTTGAAATTCGTGGAAGTACCTAATTACCGGAGAGATTGTATAAAACTAAAATCTTCCACTTAAAGTCATTGACTTCTTAATTGTATAACCGTTGCTTTCTGAAGCCGCAGTTTTTTAGCCTGGTGTCATCTTACAAAACGGCAAAAATGTATTCAAGTACTTGAGAATGTATCAAAATATTTAACTAAGTAACTACCCAAATACATTAAAAAGCCAAGAAATACACAAACCAAATGTTATAAATAATTAAAAAGGTTTCATAAATGAGCACGTGGATATCCGACGCTAACGGTAGTGTGGCGGAACGGAGTCAGAATAATGTTAGTTTTACTGTACATAAACTGTCACGAAAATTTGCAAACAGTAGAAGTCTGAATATTTAAAACATGAACTGAAAGCAATACGTGCCTAATTTATTGTATTAGCCGACGACTTCCTCCACATTGACCTTCAAATTAAAGATAACACTAGCTGAGCCGCTAAATTGCGTTTAATTTTGTTATATAAACACCTGCCACGGGATACCCACATGCTGAACAAATTGATTTAAACAATTACATAAGTATGCAGTTGTTAAGTTATACAATAACAATACCAATTTAGCAGGGTTTATCCTGAATTATGGTTTTAATAAAGTTTTGACGGCAATGTTGTTAATGTGAATACCTAGTAGAAGAAGTATGCCACTTTATTTACAGAAATACTTCATTCAAAGGAGATTTTTAAAGAATTAACGGCGTAAAGTTACGTTAGTGTATCTTGTTTGTAATATTATTTACTGCACAAAATAAGTAAGTATGCAGTAGAACAGGTGAAAAACTCCGACATTGACAGTTTAAATAAGGTTAATTCACTCAAATCATTATCACTGGGTAGAGGTAGGCACTAAATAATCTTAGAAATTGGTACCAAGCGTACCGTTAGATAATAATAGATGTCAGAAAAAATCGTCAGTGTGTAAACAGACAGAAATATTTGTGTGTGGGCATCAAAGCGCATGGTTCAAGTTGATTGGTTAAAAAATTGTCGCGTGGTCGGCTTCACAATATTTATGTCACTAGACAGTTTTAGTACTGCTTCAAACTTTTATTGCAAATACTAAATAATTATGTATAAAAATCTAAAGAAACAAAGAGACAAATCAAATGTTTTGTAGGTATAGGAAACTAACGATATCAAAATCCTCCTAGTTAATGCCAATTATATAGTCGTTCATAACATAAACAATGTTATTGAATCTGCTAAGCGAACAATTTTACTTTGTCCCAGTTTTGTCAACATTCAATAATGTCCTACTTTTAATTCTGATTATATAAGCAAACAAAGAAAAAGCGATTTTTAATGTTGTTAGTTTTACGAGTTTAGGTAATTGCAATCATACTTTTCTAAAAAACAACATTCTTACTTTCTTTTATCGGACCGATCTTATCCGAATCTTTACTTTGTTTAAGTATTCAATTCATAATACATGATAAGTCAAAATGCCCGGCGATTCCAAATATAAAACATGACGTGCAATAATGTGTATTCCAATATGCCCTTTTAAGTTAATAAATAAGTAATTAATAATGACTATAACAAGCCAATTGCAAAGAAAATACGCGCTTATGTTTAAATAAGGTTATTGACAAGCTGTTCAAAACAAGTTTAATTCTATAAATGATTGTTTACTGTACACATCACCTCGTACCTGTTTTGTTTACAATCATTTAACAATATCCATAGACTAGATTACTAGAACTTTGAAATACTTAGAGCGCCATCTATTGCCTGATAGCGAGGCTTTTGAAAACATTTAAGCATTAAATTTAAGACAGATGGCGCAGTTGTGCAAGAAACATGACGCACATTTTGTGGTGATGCTGATGTAACGTCACTATAATGTTACGTATTTGACGCCGCGACATTTTCGAATCCATAGCATTGCAAACCGTCATTTGGCAATACATATTATCACTAGTAGAATATCATAATCAAATTTATTAGGTCTTAATAGTAGGTTTTAATAAAAGTTTGTATCTAGCTAGACTAAAGGCAACGTAGCTTTATTAATTCATAAAGTCTTGTAACATAATAATTCACGATGAACACTTAGTTTAGTTTAGATTTAAGGAGGCTTTGTGTTTTTTGTGACCTTTGTCTTAACTTTGGGAATTGTTATAACATCAAATAGCTTAACCTAGTCACGTAGCTAGTCACCAACTCACCAGCTTATTGTCACGTTAGACTAGTGGTGGCAGTGGCTCACGGACTCTGGTTTGCATGCTCGAGGTTGCGGTTTCAAATTAAGGCATTGTCACATCGACATTTACTTACGTAGGTAAGACCTTATGTTTTTGTATACCTTTGCAATGTTACGTATTAGCTACTGCTTAAATGGATCCAGCAGAATTGCTAACAAACGATAATTGTGGCATCTAATTTACTATTAAATTAGCTGAAAAAGAAAGCGAACCCTGGAAATGTCATCGACGATATTTTTTTTTAACTTTAGTCGGTGCAGATTTATCTGTACCTAGAAACAAAAAATACCTAGGTACTCATATTAATAAAGCTTTATTTTGAATATTATTTTTCCTTAATCTTTAAAATGTCCTTACGCGTGAGAAACTAACGTTAATTAGTCGTCTATTTACTGTGAAACATGTGCGTGTAAAATGTACCTAGGTACCTAGTAGCCTACTTCAGCGTGTTTTAGATTTATAATCTTGAGTTGACACACGCACTCCTAGTTAGGCGACGAGTTATCCCAGGTACAGTAAAACGGGCTGATTAGAGATTTAAGGGGTGAATAATATGCAAATAATATGCAAGTTGCTTTCGGGGTGTCTCCATAAGTTTGTTTACATGAACTCTGTCTACTTGTATTTTATGACGCAGTAAAGAATCTTGAAATAATATTTAAGAAAAACTGAGTTTCCATTCACCCCGAAAATGTCTCTATTCATCCCGTTTTACGGTACCTGGGATTGTATTTCCTAAGCACGTCCTCTCGCTTTCATATCTGTAATAACAGTGCTTTATTTTATGAGGTAGTGGTAGGCCTTCAGCTCGTTCATTTCATTCAAAGATCAGGTTGGCAGGATACGATAACAATTTGGACGAGAACATTTTCCTCGTTTGATACAAATGTCAAGTAACAAAAAAGTATTGCCTTAAAAAGAAATAGGTTGTAGACTGGATTCGAACACGCAATATCGTTTCAATCACTGAACCGCTACGCTATATACGCTAAACCGGAATTGTGTTTCATAAAACAAAATGTGATGCTAAGAATTTCTCATAAATTATTTGTTATATTAAAGTTTTCACTTTATTCATACTTATAAAGCCCTTATTATAAACGTAAATCGCACAGTATTTATTAGGGTTCATACAATTATAGCAATCCGTAAAAAAGAAGAAAAATAAAAAATAGAATACGATTTAAAGGTTACTTAATACAAATAAATTCGCGAGTCAGTAGGTCCATCAGCTACTACTATGCGTCTATAAAAATTAATAGGATGGCTAAATATATTTATCAACAAGTTGTGTGCCTGTGACTTCATCCGCGTACAATAAAAAAAAATAATCAATTGCTTTTTTTTCCAAATAAAAAACATTTTCTCAAATAAAAGTAGCCTAAGTTACTCTTTATTACATCAGCTAACTGTCAACAAAAATCTTCTTAAAAGAGGTCCAGGCATTTTAAAGATTAGCGGTAAAAAACTAAAAACAGATAGACAAAAATTGACATCGACATGACAAAAATGTTTTGATGATAAGTATACGCAAGTAGTAAAACGCGGTTATTTCAATATTACGAAAATGCACTCAAATATTCATGTTTATATGAAATGCAATCTAAGAAACAAAGATATGCTCTTGACATTTGACGTAAGACATAAGAAACAGCATAAATTAAAAGAGAAAGTAAAAATCTTTTCGACGTATAATTCCCGCCGTTGTTTAGGAAGTCAATGCCTTTATGGCTGGGGTAAAAAAGTTCTTAATGCATATAAACTTTATTATGAGACGGAACAGCAAGTAATCTGGATTATGTACAATTATGAAGATTGTAGCTTTAATACAATCGTATCAAGTCATTATTTTTTTATTACACATTGTTAAGTTGGGATATTATCTAAACTAATATTATAAAGAGGTAATATTTTTTTGTTTGTTTGTTTGTTACGAATAGGCTCAAAAACTACTGGACCGATTTAAAAAATTCTTTCACCATTCGAAAGCTACATTATCCACGAGTAACATAGGCTATATTTTATTTTGGAAAAAAATAGGGTTCCGTAAGATATTTGGATTTTTCGGACACAAATTGAAAAAAATCAACCAAAGTAACCAAATATACACGCGGGCAAAGCCGCGAGCGGACAGCTAGTATCTAATAGTTTATTCGTATGGTCTTCAAGTACCAATGATGTTTGCAATCTTTGTTCCAAGCAGAGCATGAAGTTGGTCGGTTTAAATATTACCCAGTGTTTTTAATGTTACCAAGGTGTTACCTCACCGAAGGGTGGAGTTGGGCCCTGTCGATAACAATTCTATCGATAGTCTTTAAATTCTTAATTTCTGCTGGGATTGGCTCTAGTCATTATTGTATCCGAACGTTTAAGATATTAAATTATAAATTTAAATACTTTATTTAGTTAATTATTTGTAGTCGTTATTTTCTATGTGGAATAGACAACGCTTTCCCAAACAAATATGACACAACTAGCAATATTAATGTAATCTTATCATAACTTTAGTTAACGCTATCTCGATGTACCGATAAACACTTAACTGGGCTCAGTTATTATTTGGAATACATGAAAGTAGTCGTAGAAGAAAATAGAATCGGTGTACAACACTAAAGTAAAGGCGTTGCGCAGACATGCCACTAAAATGTCGAAAGAAAGTGAACGCAATACGCGCCGACAACGAGCTTGGCAGTGTGCTCAGATGCCTTCGCCTCGACGCTCGTTCCATCCGTCAAAGGCGGAAAACGCGCGAAATTTAAAGCATTCGACAATTTGTTAGTAAAATACCACCGCAACTTGTAAAATCGAAATGTTGTAAATTAAACTTGGCATTAAAAACAATGATGATAAATTAATTACGCGAGAATTTACTAAATAGATAAAGTGATTGATTTAAAATGGATTTGTTAAGTGAAGCCAGCAGTGGGACGCGCGTTCTCACCGCTCGTCACATAAGTGCGGACAAACAGTTTCCCGATTCGAACATTGCTGTAAATACAACGTTTTTGTGCCATAGCTACAGTTTAAATCCTGATTTTGGATCCTACTTCACAGGTAATTGCTTAAAATAATTTATTGTTACGAAATTTAGCGATGTTTTTAAATGTTCTAAGTTAAATTAGATGTAATAGATAATATGCTAAATATTATTTTAATTATGCCGTATGACGTGGTGTTGAAATGTTTAAATAAAATAACTAAATTTATTTTATTACGATGTTTTTGTAAAAGTTTTTTTTTGTCTCTCATTTTACAACAATCTGTCGTGTATTTTAGTTGCGGTGTTAACTAACAAACGCAACATCCATTGAGCTGTACTTACGTTCCCACGCTTGATATTCTTATTTTGTAATGTTATTTAGACAAAAGTATATTAACACTGAATATAACAGAATCCCCGTACAACACATTTTTCTATTTTTGCAATTTATTCGCTGCTTTATTACATCTCCTTTATAATTTTCAAGCCGACTTTATTAATGAGGTTTGAATCCTGAAAGTTCAAGGTCAATCTAAGCCAACGGCGGTTATGTGCGTCGGGGCCCACATGCAAACTACACCATTAAATGTTCTCGTTTTAAAAATAGCTAGAATATTCAATTTTTTATTCATAATATTGTGGTCACTCGGTCCACTCACGCGATGCAGTAATCACACTGTATTGATCTGTATTTTAGTTAAGTTCAGAAAAGGGAAATTGTGAACGACCCTCTAAGAAGGTCACAATACCATTTAGGTCACATTTTCTTTCGCTGAACTTGAATAAATTCTACAATGAATGACAGATAGTCTTTTGTTATTAGAGCGGAGATGTGACAGTATCTTATCACAGGTAATCATTATTTCTATATTTTCTCTTTATCTCATCGACTGTAGATACCTAGCTACTGTTACTAGTGGTACCTACTACGTATCAGTAAACTATGTTTTCAATAGTTACCTGTGTGATGGCTGATGACGCTAATGTCTTAAAATTAATATGTTATTCATAAATCCGAAAGGCAATGGTAATATTTAAGCTCCCCGAAACAGAAAAAAAATCGTAATTAATCGGAACGATTATAACACAAGCTTTTTAAAGCATATTTGAGAACATGAGAAAAGCAGTCAAAAAACTAAACCACCGAAAACGTTATTTCAGGATTCTGCTAAATACTATATGTAAATAGAGCAACTGCCTATCTAACCTTCACAATATGATAACGCAGTATCCCCTCTCTTTTACTAAGCCCTTAAAAAAGTTTAACACAATTAAAACATCCTGATTACAAACGACAAATTAATCAGATGCGGCTGAATCAAAAGCTTTTTATAGACGCGGCAGTTAAAAATAATCACTCGATGTGCTTCCTGTCTGTGACTCTGAGGTTAAAAGTTAACTGAGTTCAAGGGACATATTGCGACATTGACAATATGGAGAAAGATATTGTAAATACCACTCGCTGTACTTTTGTTAACCTTTTCTTAATTTCGCACACTATTGGAGTATTTTGGATAGTGTACAATTTATCTCCATAGCCAACATTATTATTTAAGAGATAGCTGTTGCTGGTGCAGCTAATCTTTCTCTATTTCGTGTTAGCTTATGGGCCTCGTTATATTATGTCAAGAGTTATGCGTTTTATTTGATTTGAGAAGGTAAAATGTTACAGAAATAAAATCAGATTCAATACTGAGTTTAATTAGAACTTGACAAAAAAAAGGAAGTTGACAGTTAAAGTATAAGGTATAAATTAAGATATTACATTCTGATCTAGTTTTCGTAGGTGACGTGGGATACAGTTCGGTTTTAAGGTCGACTAACCAATCATAAGCTAACTGTGAGGAGAATTGTGATATACCGGCAGTATATGTATGCGAACTAAGCCCAGTTTGCTTTCGAATTCCTATTGTTTCAAACGTAATACTACAACTTATATCTATGTTGAGCTTACGGAAAGAATAAAAGTAGAAAGCACTTGGAAAAGCTTCAGTAATATTGTTTATTGTTAGAATATAAAAGATTTCTATCTCTGAAATTATATGGTATCGTATCGTTTATGGTCTAGAGTCACGCTATAAGCTGAAAATACATCCAGGTTATTTTACGCTTATTTCACGGTGAGGTTCAATCGGCCAAAATAAACATCACACATAATATCGATCGCTCATTAGCAGGCATATATTCTAATTGCGGACACTAATTGGTGTTTGGAGGCTCATAAAAAGGATGTAAATCTTTAAATTTAAATAGGTAGTGGGTGTTAATGTGTAAATGGTACAAGAGACCATAGGGTATAAAGAGTGGTTTAGCTATTAGGTATTCTAAACTTTTAAGAATCAAGTCTGACTCATGTAATAGAGGACAAAGTATAATAATTTAAACGCTTAAGCTTTGGACTTCGAATTAAAAAAAATAACTACATAGTTTCGTTTCTAAATTTTGATCAATTCTGACTACATTCTCGGCAGCAGGGTATCGACCACGAGAAAAAAAAATGCAGTGTCATATCGATTTAATCATCCGTTGTTTGAATGATTCATTGATTGGACAACTATTTTGCTGCAGGTAGCATTACAGATTTGTTAGTCACCTATTAGTTTTGATAAGAAAATGTATCTGAAGTATTCGTACGAAGTCTACAATCTGCATGATAAGCAATTTTGGTACACTATACGAAAATTTCCGTGTACGTTTTTCTTTTATTAGTTAGAATACGGAACTGTAAGAGTAATTATTCGTTCAAAACACAATAATAAGTAGAGCATAACGCCTTCGTGTACCTATATCTAAATAGGATGTGATATAAATTAATTTATGTGGTCAGCCGTTTCCAACACCGTATTTAAAACCTTGGCAAAGAGAATGGGAAGAATTATGTTTACGTATCTATTCATTAAATGTAGTTGAAGTTCCTGAAGTTGTGATTTAACATGCAAATTGTTTTTTTTCTTTCGATGAAGTCATAGACACATACTAATTGAAATCCTTCCCAAATTGTTAATTTATGCAGTGTACCAACGTTTTGTGTAATTGTTTATTTTTGTATGTTATTACTTAGTAGGAAATATACTATTTATCTTTTATATGTAGCTACTTACAAGATTTACTTGATTGTTTTAACAATCGGTTTTCAAGTCCTAATCTTGTAATGTTATATTAAAACAAATGTTATCAAAACAATATTGTAATCTCACTCAATCAGCATACTATTGCCAAATATAGCGCTCTTATTACTCAATCTGGTGAACTCAATCTAATCTTTTAACAAAATCTCGCAACGTTTATTTTATGTTGATTTTTGCAAAGCTTGCGTTTCCATAAACCCATGATTTGCCTCGTAGTTTCGTAACTCAAGCACTAAGATGTATGAAGTAAGGTTTGTATGTAACAACTTTCTAATATCGCGGATGGTGGCGGGAACTGCATTCGAACCTCCTTTATTCCTTTCGATTAAACCACTTATACTATACAGAACTTGTGGCAAGTGAATTCATTGTCTATTTCTTGAGTTATTTATGAGGTTGGCACAGTTTTCATGAAATAATTAAATCACATCAACTTTTAAAACATCAGAAAGCAATGAGATTGGCATAGGATCAGAAAGAAAAATGACAGCAGACATGACATGACAACTGGGCTTGATGACAAAGCTGTGAATAATAGAGGCACAATATAAACCTTTATTTTCAAAAGATGTTTTCGGACCGGTTAAATTTCAACAGATTCGTTCAGAATTATTTACTTGAATGTACGTAAACGTATGTATGTTGTGTTACACAACCTCGCATACTACAACGGATGTAAAGATATTCGACACGAAGTTAAGAAATGTTTCTTAATCATAATGACTATTGTTAATATTACCGTAATTACCGTTTTCACGCAAGTTGTGTGAGCTAGGAACACGTTGCCTAACGCTTGTAGTCATGGTCAAGCAACTCGAAGAACTTCACACTTTTAGAATCTTATGGATTCTGTAAGAGCAATATTTTAAGTATATACTAAGTATTATTTATTCGTTTAATTAGTAGATGACGAATTAAATATATGGACTATTAACCTGTCGTTAAAACATTGTAACAAAGATCAGATTTTACTTTGTTAGCAATACAACTATCATAAAGTATTATATCCTATTGTGTACTAAACGCAGTCATAATTATGTAAATGGTAACACTATATTGAATTACGGATAAATACGTTGATCAACACAAGCGTAACAAACGTCGGTATAATTTTACATTTGATTACGGTGGCGTAGTTAGCCAGGTACCAATTACATAAGAAATTATTTAACTTTAATGTAGAACACTTTACGTCCTGTTTCAGGAAAAGATATATCCGAACTTAAGTTCTCTAATAGGCTTTTTTCATAAATGACTGGCCAAACTAGCAAGGTGCGTCTCTTGATTTGCTAATAGGTGAGATGAGACATCTCCGGTAACGTTGTGGCTCAATAGAAACGAGCTTTCCTGCCGCGGATTGCGACAGTTTGCGATGCGTTTCTGCGGTTTAAGGTAATGAGAAGGGTGAAGTATTCCGGTAGTTTTAGTCGATAAAAGTGTGGGAACCTTTACCTCCTTTCCAGGGCCGAGAAAGTTCATAGGGATGTCTCCGGAAAAAATCGGACCATAAGGACTAAAAAAACGTGACTTTTAATTGAGTAAAGGACAGTTATTTTTAGTAATTGCAATAATGCTATCAGACATGTAATCAGACGTGCCACTTAAAAGGTACCAATTATTTAATTTTCATTCATAATAGGTTACGCCCTAATTCAAGTTTCCAGTGAACCATTTTTGTCATCAAGTTCATTGCAGACAATTATACCAATTAGTGTTAATTAGCAAGATCAATGTCAGGAAATTGTACATGCATGCATGTGAGTCGAAACGAATAGAGCTATGTAACTAGATTTTAGAAATATTATCACCATTTTTGACGGCCCCTTATTTCAAACGTTCAACGTTTTTGCCAATCTGACCGAATAAAATCAATTCTTGCCCTTCGTGTATAAAATTGACGGGCCTTGCGGAACAATGAGGATGAGATATCCTACAGTCAGTTACCGAAGTATGTTCTGATGTCTAAAATTCTGGCAATTTATTTTATACCTTAAATTGAAAAACAAAAAATGGATAATGTGACTGCATATTAGATACTGTATTTTGTTCGTAGTTAATTTAGCATTTTAAGGATTGTATTTTTAAAATTTATTGGTTCATTGATAAAATAAACCAAAACCAATCAATGTAAAGGAAGTAAAACTGTAGATTACATCACGTCAATGTGTAAGCAAAAAATACGAGTCTCATGGTTATTACCAATTTTGTAGTAAATATCTGTAACGTAATTTTAATCTATACAGGAATTCTTTGATAATATGAACACAGAGGTTCGAACTTAGAAGGTCATTCATAAGTCAAGAGATAAAACGAAATTCGTAAAGATTTATATTCAAATTAAAGAGTGTTTGGTGAGATGGGAGTGGCCTCTGCCCAACGGTAGGACATAAACTGGTTATGAAAATATAAATTATTAAATGGCATACCCAGCCAGGTTCACGGTTAGGTACCTACTTCACGTTTTACGATAACAAGGCCCCCAGGCCCTGCATTAGAATGGTCGACATCTTAGAGTTTACAAAAAATAAAAAAAATTAAGTAAAAAAACTTTTTAAGAAAAAGCTTTTATTTAAACGCTCTAAAAAGAAGAAAATAAAATATTCCTTTTGGATTATACTAACAACTCCTCATTATACACAATTTATATATAATAATAAAAGCTTGTCGCTTGATTTACCACAAATTATTATGATATAAAGGAATGTTGATAGGTATGTAAACCTCGCGACAAGCTTTTATTATTATATATAAATTGTGTATAATGAGGAGTTGTTAGTATAATCCAAAAGGAATATTTTATTTTCTTCTTTTTAGAGCGTTTAAATAAAAGCTTTTTCTTAAAAAGTTTTTTTACTTAATTTTTTTTATTTTTTACTTTTTAGTTATCGCTGGCTAGGTTCCTCAGTCTGTTCAAGTTATTATTACTCTCAAAATGCCCTCTCATTTGATACCCATATTGTAGAAGTAGACTAAAGTAACTATTCCACCATCCTGCATGGTCCGCCATATTGGATTCAGAATGACGTCATATTCTTTTTCTAGTCACTCTTAACAAGCCCTTTCATTTGATACCCATATTGTAGAAGTAGACTAAAGGTAACTATTCCGCCATCCTGCATGGTCCGCCATATTGGATTCAGAATGACGTCATATTCTTTTTCTAGTCACTCTTAACAAGCCCTTTCATTTGATACCCATATTGTAGAAGTAGACTAAAGGTAACTATTCCACCATCCTGCATGGTCCGCCATATTGGATTCAGAATGACGTCATATTCTTTTTCTAGTCACTCTTAACAAGCCCTTTCATTTGATACCCATATTGTAGAAGTAGACTATAGTAGACTATAGTAGACTATAGTAGACTATATACTATACTAAGTAAACATTATGAATGCAAGTTTGAAAGAGGAGAAAAGGGCAGGTTACAATGAATGCAAGAGGAGAGCAAAGAAGGTGGTAGCAGTTGCCAGGGCTAGGGCGCGAGAGAGACTATACGAAACCCTGGATAGCCCTATAGGCCAAAAGGAACTTTACCGAATTACGAAAGTGAGAGAAAGACGAGCGAGAGATATAATACATATGAAATGCATGAAAGATGAGTGTGGTAAGGTATTGTGTAAAGATGAGGAAATAAAAGAGCGATGGAAGGTTTATTTTGCAAAACTTATGAACGAAGAGAATGACTGGAATGGTGTACTCCAAGAGGCACAAGTAAATATGGGACTGGTAAGAGAAATTAGTATGGAGGAAGTTATAACAGCAGTTCGAAGTATGAAAGACGGAAAAGCTGTGGGACCGGATGAAATACCAGTTGAAGTATGGAAGGTGTTAAAGAATGAAGGATGTATGTGGCTGACTTTGTTCTTCAATAAGTTGTTGCATGAAGAAGACATCCCACAAGAATGGTGCAATAGCTCGCTAGTGCCCATCTTCAAAAATAAAGGGGATGTCCAGGATTGCAACAACTATAGAGGAATTAAGCTCATGTCACATACTATGAAAGTATGGGAGAAGGTAATTGAGAAAAGAGTGAGAGAAGAGAGCGAGATTACCCAAAACCAGTTTGGGTTTATGCCAGGGCGAGGGACAATGGACGCCATCTTTGCAATACGCCAACTGTGCGAGAAGTATAGACGTGCTCATAAAAACTTGCACATGGTGTTCATTGACCTCGAAAAAGCGTATGATAGGGTGCCTCGAGAAGTGTTATGGTGGGCCATGAAAGAGAAAGGTGTGCCTGGGAAGTATGTGGAGTTAGTTCGTGCTATGTACAGGCAATCCTGCACATACGTCCGATCTTCTGCCGGCAACTCCGACCAGTTCAATGTGGCTGTGGGCTTGCATCAAGGGTCGGCTTTAAGCCCTTACCTCTTCCTGCTAATTATGGACGCTTTGACGGCGGACATACAGGAGGAGGCACCTTGGTGCATGCTGTTCGCCGACGACATTGTTCTGGTCGGCGATGATGGACCTGGGATCCAGAGCAGATTGGAGGTTTGGCAACAAAAACTGGAGAGTGTTGGCTTGAAAATCAGCAGAACAAAAACAGAATACATGTTCTGCGATTTCGGCGGTCTCTCCAGGCCTGGAGCCATTATGCTTGATGGCGTGCACCTTCCAGTCTGCTCCGATTTTCGGTATCTTGGTTCACTCATTCAAGATAATGGCGATATAGATCGGACGGTCAAGCACCGAATTAACATAGGATGGATGAAATGGCGGCAGGTTTCGGGCACTATCTGTGACCCTCACATTCCCCTTAAATTTAAGGGGAAGATCTATAAGACCATAGTGAGACCTGCTGTCCTGTATGGATCAGAGTGTTGGGCCACAAAAGGGATGAATGAAAGACAATTGCATGCAGCAGAGATGAGAATGTTAAGAGGAATGTGTGGTGTTACAAGAGCGGATAGAGTAAGAAATGAGTATGTTAGAGGAAGTTTGAAAGTGGCACCGGTAACTGAAAAACTTCGTGGTAGCCGGCTGTCATGGTATGGACATGTCATGCGGAGGAAAGAGGATCACGTGGTAAGGAAGGTGATGAACATGAATGTGGATGGATATAGGGGAAGAGGACGACCAAAGAAACGATGGATGGATTGTGTGAAAGATGATATGGCTGTAAAGAGTGTGACTTGCGAGATGACGTCAAATAGGAACGTGTGGAAGAAGAAGACATGCTGCGCCGACCCCAAATAATAATAATTGGGATAAGGGCAGGGGAATGATGATTGTAGAAGTAGACTAAAGGTAACTATCCCGCCATCCTGCATGGTCCGCCATATTGGATTCAGAATGACGTCATATTCTTTTTCTAGTCACTCTTAACAAGCCCTTTCATTTGATACCCATATTGTATAAGTGGATTAAATATAACTGTTCTGACATCTTGTATGATCCGCCATATTGAATTTAGAATGACGTCACATATCTTATCATATATTGTCATCCAAACAAAATGCGTCCACAAAATTTCAGCACAAACGGTTGAATATATCTACTTCAAAACTGAGTTCAAAGATTTCACCCGAACACACAAATATCCATACATTGCAAGTTAAATAAAAGCTTTTAAAATAGGTAAGTTTTCAGTTCCTGCAAAAATATTGTGCCAAAAAAAAAAAAATAGGCACTTGGTTATCAATAGATTTACTTTATACTTATGTGTACCTCTATTAGTACATACACAGTATAATGAAATACTACTACTTTTTAACTTCTTTGCCGTAATTTTTGCCTTTAAAGAAAGTCTTTTATATTTTGGCTTCAAACTCTATTTTGTATTCTTAGATACAAACCTAGTACAAAACGAGTTTATCAAGTATTTTTTTACAAAATTTAAATTTTCTTAAAAGCCGGTATACGTATCTAAGTCTTGTTTAATAGAAAAAAACAATTTAACAGTTCAACTATGTTACAAAAAAAAGACGACATATCACTCTTAAAATATAATTACTATGTTACCTGTAATTACTCAAGTACCAACGATAGATGAATTGGTAGACAGTGTAGATAATATCGAAAACGTGTCGAATGTCAATAATAGAGATATCAATGAATAATATTGAATATTGGAACAAACAAATAATTACTTTACAAAAATATACAGTACCAAGTAATAACAGTATGGTAATGAAATATTTGTTTCTGAAATGCTGATCGACAAATAAATAGTTTGTCTAACCTAATGACAATCGCTAATGTAATTGGTTGGTTTTTCGGTGAATAAACTTCTGTAAGTCATATCAAGACTTTGACGAATATTATGATCATAGATTTGACAAAAGATTAAAATTAAATAGCTTTTCAGTAACCTGGAGTTTGTCGAAAGGCAACGGCAGAAAATCAATAAAGGAACTGAGATAGGACAAAGATATGTTCAATTAAGTGTTGCTATTAGCTCGGTCTATAAATTTATTGATTACTTAGAAGACTTTTTGCCAGGAACCAATGCGTGCAAAAGCTTTTAAGATTTTTTGTATCAAATAAAACCAATTGATTCAATTTTATACGGTTTATTCCTTTGTTGCGTAGCTTATGCTTTTTAGTTTTAATAACTTCGAACTAGTCTATCTATAAATAGATTTTGTATCTAAAGTTGTCATGTATCCTGTTGTGGTAACCATTAGGTATTTGTAGAACTTTATTTAAGTCAACCTCAACTTAATGTATCTTTGAATGTCTGTTTGGTCAATGTTTAGTTAGAATTCTATATCATTTTTGCTGCTATAAGCGGATGTGAAGTATTTTACTTATGTTCGTATGTTGGCTAATGTTCAATGATATTGTTGAACGTGTAGTTTTATTGCAGCTAATTACATTGCCAAAAAAAAAAACAAATAATATCGCAGATGAATTGTCATAGGGTCATATTTTAGACGACAAATGGGTCTTATTCACTATATAATTCAATATTTCTTTTCTCCTAACGTTTCGGTCGAGTTGCACCCACAATGGTCACAGGTGGACTGATTTTATTAGATTAAATTTCGAGGAGACTAATAACATAAACTTTTTTGTTTCAGCTCTTAACACTTACGCATGGGTGCTCTGGGCCTGTGGAGGAGCGATCCTCTTAGCAATATGCGCTTTATACGTCATCACCTTGCGAGCTTCCGTCAAACATTGGAGAGACAATATCTCCCATGTCGCTGTGGTGCTCAGTATATACCCTGTAAGTATAATTTGGTTTACAGGTCTATGCTCATATTATTTTGCTATTTGTTGCCTGCTTGATTTCCTATATTATCAGACCAGCACCTATCAGTCAGCTTCGTACATTTAGAATCAATTACAATCTGTGTAAGGCTGCTTGTAGTATTCAAATGTAATTTGCCATAAAAAATAACCATCAATGCAACAAACTCGTAAAATACTCCTGGAAATAAATACCATTGAATTACCACTTAGACATTCTAAACACGGTATTTTTGCCAGATATGTACTTAGAATTCGACGTCAAAGATTTCGCTGACGCAAATACATTTTGCATGACGAAAATCGATTTGATCACAGTTATTCAGCACCCAAATTATCCGAAGTCCTTTCATTATGTGAGTGGTTTAACGCAGGCCAAAGGGAGTAGCAATCTAGGGTTTCCATATTGCTCTTGAGGGAGGGGGCGGCACCCTAATACAGCCCTCTTACATTACACCTATAATAAACTTCAGCCCAACCCCGTACATGCGTCACGTTTACTCCACCAACTTTGAGACCAAATTGATATAAATAAATTATAGTTCAACGCACATTTAGGCTTCCTCGTGACAAAAAAAAATGTTTCCATTACAAAAACTATTTTGCTTGTCATTGCTATCAATTTTATCGAATTTAACCCCCTGGCCACAGCCACTATTGCGGCGCGGCGAGAGGCGCGGCTAGCGGTGAGCGGCGAAAACAAACGCTAGACAACGTACGAAGTATGCCACAGCTAGCGGCGGCGCGATCTGCGGCGCGGCTAGCGGCGCGGGTTGAGTCGCGCGGTGCGTGGCGGCGGCGGGCGGCGCGGTGTGCGAACGAAACAAATGTACTAGAGAGTATCGAGGCGGCCACAGCTCAAAGCGGCGCGCGCGGCGGCATCAAGTGGACGGACTAGCCAACGCGCGACCAAAACAAATACTTTTGTTTTTAACGCGCGTTGACCGTTTATAATAATGGATACAGAACGATTAATAAGCGAAGTTCTGAGTAGACCAGCAATATGGATGTCAAAACATCCACACCATAAATATAGGAACATTATAAAGATTGAAATTCCCAAGTTCTCTTCTTTTTTGGTTAACTGGGTGCGCTCCTATTCTAGACTGAATAATATCTTGTGCTAAAAACGCACTTGATTCTAGACAATAGCGTGCCACTTTTGAAAGGGACATTTTATTTAATGTTGCTGTTCTAAATATGTTCACTGCTAAAGCCGCCGCGGTCGCAACTGGTCGAGCTGTGGCATACCACAGCAATCCGCGCCGCCCGCCGCGCCTCACACCGCACCTCGCCCCGCACCGCTAGAAGCTGTGGCCAGGCCCTAACTATAAAAGGTTTTCAATGTACGTTAATGGAACAGCAATTTTTTGCTTCAGAAGTTTTCATTTGTATCACGGATTGTGCGTTAAGATTTTGTTGTGAATACTTTACTTTAGCTGAGCAACGGCTATAATAAAACGGGTTAAAGATATCTTAATTATTATAAGTTAATTGAACCAAGTTGCTATTAAGAATAACTAAGTTAATTGTTAGATAAAAATGTTTTTGTGCAGCACTTGCGTCATGCAATACAATAAAACAACTTTTTTAAATTTTGTTTTTAAGACTCTTATCTAATATCTAATCTCATCGTTCTCAAATGTTTGCTACTTGGTGCTTTTCAATTGTATGAATACAGTTTCGCTACATTTCGAGATGGTTTAGCACTCTGCCAAATTGCAGGTTTCATTTTTGCCGATAACCTTTCATGACCACACACCCCTTGTTTGGTTTGTTCTAGTTCGGCTGACAAACAATACCATAAGCTTGGTTTTTGTGACGTCACCTGCAGAAGCTTTCATTATTACTGTAGAAGTATATCGTGGAAACAATGTTTACTTGACCCACTTTAAGACAAGTTAAACAATACTTTTAATTAAATTCTTTGGAAGTTATCTTTATATTTTACCATTTTGTTTGTTTCTCCGTCATTGCTTTTATACCTTGTTAATACTTCATTTATGATTGTTCCCTGTTTTCATTAGCACTAGTGTGTCTAATTCACCACGTGAAAATGACATCGAATAAAAGGTTCTAATCTAATGTACATACAATTTGATACAATAGTTTTTAGCATGACTTTTTATTGACTTGACTAGCGCATGACAATGACCGAACAAAATGTATCGTTTAGACAGTTCTAAAAAATCGTGTCATTATTTTTAATTTTATCTGACTGTGATTTGAAAGATTACACTCTTTCTTACGTAGTCGGGTAAAAAATAAATAATTAACAGATCCAAAAAATTAAAGTGATGGCGATGAATGTCCTACGTTTATTATAATTATGCTTTTATAATTCTGTGGCTGCTTACGTACGTATTCACGCGGAATATTACCGAATTAGAAGATTTTTTGGTTTTCCAAGAATTTTTCTGTTATCTATTTTGCATCATTATGATATAATCTGGTTACATTCTTGCGTAAACAATAACCTCGACATTACAAAATAGGCGGCGTTCTTGACCGCTAAAGTTTATTTTTAATTTTAAATTAACGTATATTTTTCTGAGTCTGACTTGGTAATTGGTAACAATGTAGTTTTTCGATACGTCTTAAATACACGTAATTATACGTCGTAATCTTAAATTTTAAGACTTTCGTCGCTCAAAACATTTGAAAAACATTTTTATTTCGTTTGTAAACCCATCTGCGTCAAATAAGAGGAATGACATTAATCTTATTAGTGATGGAGATGGCCACTCGCTGAATAACTTGATGAAGATGGAAAATTGACAAATACTTAAAAACCATAAAAGCATCTGCGATATGACAATACAATATTCATTGATTATTCTAAGGGCATTATACAAGGATCCGAAGTGAGGTGAAACATAGTGATACTTTATATTATTATTTTTTGTTATGAGCTTTATGTTACCTATGTTTGGACAAATAAATGTATTCTATTCTATTCTATCCAGCAGCTTATACTTTGCACGTTAATATGTAAACACGAGAGAATAATTTAAAGTTTTACTCTCTCGAAAATAATATCAAAACTACATAGATTATATATATTGATAGGCTTAGCAACAATTGGTGAAGGATGGTGTGATTTTCATTTAGTCCTTTAGAATCCAATACCTACGTCTTTACATAGAAAACACAATTAGAATTAAAATATGTTAATAGATCCTTGTGGCAAGTAGGGTACGATTCATTGGCGAGGCTCGTGGGTCATTATTGCGTAAAGTCAAGTCTTGTTTCGTAATGAGCAAGCGAATACCGTTCTCTGTTGACCGCCAATACCGAGAAAGTTGATTCTTAAACATTATTATCATACTGTGCAAATATCAGACGGGAAAACGGAAACCTTCGAGGATAAGCTTCGTAATGTTTGTCAGTCTTAATAACATGACGAAACACCAAAAACGTAGAGAGAACTTAAAAGTATTCGAGTGTATAGGCTAAGTAAAGTTATATTACACAGAAGTGGATACAAGTCCCATTCGAAATTAAAAATCTTTTCTCTTTTTTAATATCTTTTGTTTCACTTAAGAACTTTCGCTGGGTCCAAAACTATTCATGAAAGTCATGAAACTAATCAGGAGAGTCCAATTAATATCTTTCCGTGAGTTAACCTTACTCGTATAAGTACATATAATTGACGTCTCGGATTTAAATTTATCATTAAAATTTCCACCTAAATTATTTGTAAATCTTAGGTAATTCTAAAACTAAGTATAAGTTCCTACTCGTAATTTAGGGGTTGTTAATTATTCCTATTGCATGTAATTGTTATAATGTATCTTATTGCAATGTATCGTACAAGTTCGCACCATAATGTACGCAAGTAAATTTTAGTAAATTCAACTGAAAATATAAATAAGTATCTAACACTTTTTCGATGAAAATAAGGTTCTTTTTTATAATTTTTCCTCTTGCATGTTGGTCAGCGTTAGCATGGTCACAATAATTTATGTGCGTATTACGATTAGAATCTAGTTCGCAGTCGTTGTAATGAGGGCTGTAATAATCCAGTCATATTTTACATTTCTATGGTTAATTGTATGTATGTACATTGTAAACCTCAGAGTAATAGCAAAATTAGTTATGAGAAATTTAATGCGGCAATTGATCCTCAGTAGGTTCAAATCGTATGGAAACTTTTGTATTCATCATGAATTTTATCACTCCAAAACATGAAGCGATAAATGGTATTACAGAACGATCTTTATGAGGTCTGCTTAAACACGGTTAACGATGATTGGAAACCGCATATAATATTTAGGAACCTTCTTAATCGTAAAGCATTTATCCTAATAGAGGATTTGTAAAGCGCTTTCCAAGAAATCTTTCAAAACAGATAATTGCAATATCGACGGATAGTGGCTTAGCTTATGTAATACTCATATCTAACAGCCACTAGCAGGCAAATTCTAGTAAAGCTGTATTTCCTTTTTATTTAAGTGCAAATATCAGTATCTAAGCTTTATGCTCTTGCAGAGTACTCATAACTTAAATTCTTTCAGTTTATTGTAACAAAAATAGGTGATAAATTTTTCTGCAAAGCCATCGCTTGGAAAAAATCCTTTGGTACGAGACTTCTGGCCAATTTACACATATTCACATATTTTTTTCCTTTCCCATTAATTCTTTTACTTAATACGTACTCGTAAGTGAATATTCTTTATTTATTATTTGATTTATTTATTATTTCTTTCCCATTTGATTATTTTTCTATTTATTTTATAATAATACAAGAGGTTGTCATCGATAACTATCTATAATCATACAAATATGTCTAATAGCAGCAAGTGTACTATGGAATCACAGTGGAACTATGGACGCAATTAATTTATTATATGAGTATTAATAATTGCAATTTATTTTATAGAAACAACATTTAAGTATTTATGCTTGTAAATATATATAGATCTGACCTAATTGACCATTACTTTGTTCAATACTGGTAACAGTTTCTTAAAACTCCATTATGGATTTGTTTTATGAGCCAAGTATTTTGATAAAAAATGCGAATTAGCCAAGTAGGTCGGCCATAAAAGAAGGGTAATGCACGCACACATTAGTATAATGTTATTACCAAAATAATCATTGCTGATATGTAAAGTAGCACCCTAGATTAGTACATACGTACTTACATTGTAAATGGTCTGATGATAGCTCTAGTATCAAAATGCATCCGATAAAGCGATTATCACACAAATAATGTCACTGACACACGTGATACGCTAAATAGATAATGTTATTTTATGTATTTTTTTATTATACCTACCTACTTGGAAATTCAATAGGTTTCCAGTCTTGGGAACGTAGCGAAAAATAAACTGAAATACAAAAGATAAATGCGTTACTTACCAATATTTTGGAAATCAGTGTCTAGCCAAAAAAACAAAATAAAAAAGTCTTTGCGTAAAACAATATTCAGATATGGGTAACTCAGTGAAGCAGACGTGAATAATTTAACAAAAGAATAAGACTTGCCATTGACTGCAGTCAGATTAGCAGATAGAAGAGATTCAGAACCCAACTGCTGTTCCTACCAAACAGAGTGATAAGGAAGTCTAATAGACACCAGACTGCAGTCAATCGGTGCTTAAATCAAAATCAAAAGTCGTTTATTCAAATTAAGCTACAATTTAGCACTTTTTGAACGACAAAATTATAATAGATAGCACCCCATCGCCCATACTTCACCGCTTCACCCTGTGCTTTCGCTACGTGAGAAAAATCGGCGCAACTAACTCCTTAGCAGCACGCACTCTTTCTTTTACATTATAATAATATAGTAAGGTAAGAACCGTGCGAGATAAATCAGTTTCAATACAGTGCCAGTGGTGCTATAGCACATTTCAGGCATGTGTAGCATCTCTCCTTAAACCATGGCAGATTTAACAAGCTGCCCAGCCTAGCCATACCAACTACTTGCACACGCGAGGACCTGTGCAAGGCCACTCACAATGCTGTCAGGCCGTGCTGACGTCATAAAATATATTTCTCAATGTCATTGATCGACACGCTAAGATGTAGGTACCTACACCTAGCTCATAAAATAATTACTCTTTTGTAATTCACTTTATTTTTTGCTTTTTAGTGCGGTTTTTTATCTTTGAAGTGTTACGTGGTTAATACAAGTAGTAACTTCCTACACCTTTGGAAGAAGCATTGCTAGTTTATTTTTGTAAAAAAGAGAATACACAGGGTGCATATTATAATAATCATACGAGAGTCCATATGATACATACATGGATATTATCCATAAAACATTTATGGTATCTAAAATTGTTTTATAGTGTTTTATTATCATCAGGTATTTATTATATTTTCCACAAAGAATGAATAAATTTTAATTTACGTTGAATCGAAAATGAGGACTCAATTGAATGACAATGGCTTCGAACAATTAATTACTCATTAACAATTTTCAATGCTTTGTCTTTGGCCCGTTGACCGAAATTAAATTTCTGCGTGGCTTGCTGTGGGAAAGATTGCGCTAAGTAATTAATTAATGTAGCCACAAACAATAGCAATTTATTTATTTATTATCATTGAAAGATTATAAATATACTTAACAACATTTATCAAATGCAAGTGTGATTTTGTATTTAGGTGGTGTGAAACAGCGCGGATTAACATCAGTAAAATAGTTTTTGATATTTTTTCAGCTTTACTGTTTGTCGCGATTTCTCACGTAGATATTTATTTTGGTATGAATTGCGGTTACGTATAGGTAAATAAATGTACCATTCTTTTTGGCATTAACAATACAAGTTTACTTCACTGTGTTTTTGTAATCAAATGGTTTAAAAACATTTTTTTGTATGATTAGACATATTTAAAATATACAATCACTACTATAAGTTTATAAAATAACCTTTAGTGGAAAAAAATGCGATTTTATGACTACTTAACTTACAACTTTTTCGTTTATCCATGGATATACATATAAATATTATTGCTTAGTATGCTGCATAAATGTAAACCTTATTATTTCATTGAAACATTTAATTATCTTGTTACAGATCGTGGCAGCGACGTCATTCATTTCAATAATCGTGCCCAGGGCGCGGCTGCCCGCTGAGGCAGTAGCACAGGAGGCTGTAATGATAGCCCTATACCACTTCTTCTGCCTAATGATCGCAGAATGTGGCGGAGTCGAACAGTTTATCAGGTTAGTATACCTATTACAATCGCTACTATAATTGCTTTACAATAAGGAAGCAATTTAATAACAAACTGTTATAACTTTAACATTTACAAGTCGATTTTAATTTTAGTATCAATTATTGTTTTGTGCTTACAAGAAACAACTTTTTTTGATAGATCTTGTCAATTATTTAGTCGTTTATCACATCAAAAAAGATGTGTGCGTAGTTTGTGCATTGGATTAATTGATTTATTATCATGATTAAGACGATATTAAACAAGGTCAGGTTCTAAGCGTCTGTAATACAATAATCATTGAATATTGTTTTAGAAATATTTTTGTAAGAGCTGTAACGGTATCAGTATAATTAAAAGCGTTGCATTCAGTTGCATTAAAAGCTCATTTTTTTTTGAGAATGACAGTCTCTTTAAGATCCGTGTACCTACTGTTTTTATTAGATAGCGATATCAGAGTATTACAAACAATAAAACAGTAGTAGGCTTATCACAAAGCGTTGCTATCTCCATTGATATCAAACTATAAGCTGCCTTAATTGCTCTTTTTGTTCAACAAAGCTTAAACCGTAAGTACTTTCATCATTATCATCTTTCTGCCCTTATCCCATTTTACTTACGTGTTTTTGTTCCATTCTCCCCTATCAGACGTCACACTATCATTTACTCCTTTTTATTCATATCATTCCTTATACAATCCATAAATCTTTTCTTTGGCCTTCCCTTTCCTCTCCATCTATCAACATTCATACTCATTACTCTCTTAGTCATATGAATCTCAACCCTCCTCATCACATGTCCATACCACACAAGTCACACGATTTCCTTTCATTTTTTCTATAACAGGTGCTACTTTCAAACTTCACCTTACAAACTCATTCAAACTAGAACTGCTGTTTTACTAAACTTTAAAAACCTCCCTTTTGGCAGCAACTTCCTCCTTCCTTCCTCCTCCCTTCGTCCTTTAAAACTAACATAATGTTAGGTTAGTGCTTTGTAACCACAGTCATCAAAGCTCTGAGCTTGTTCTTGCCTTAGTTGTGTTGACCGATATACGCATATGTTGCAAGAATGCGATTTGTCTCCACGAAGATTTGCCTCAGCTGTTAAATTATAGTTTCATCATAACGCGTTGTTTGCGAGAGCGGCAATTTAATAACAATTAGAACGACTTGCAGTATTAAAGTAAAATCCGGCTTATTAATATGATAATTATCTTTCTTGATCATTTATAAATAGACATTAATTTTGAACAACAGCATTGTCTATAGTATTAAAAATATTGTGTCTAAAGAAATGTGTTGACTCATCATAAAATATGCTTTGCAATTTCCAAATAAGTGGAAAATTAATCTAATTCGTAGATAACTGATAACCGATATGTTTACTTAACACCAATGTGTCAAAGTTAGAAATTAACTAGAATGATAAAGGAAAATAAACACGTAGCAATAATAATAATGTGTCATCGTGTCAAGCAGAAGCGCTGGGCCATGGTATAAGAGCTAAATAGTGCATAAGTATTGATTCAACTCTCTCGGATATGTATTAGAACTCAAGTAATCCTCTTTGTTTGTTTATAAAAGAGTTGTATTTATGATAGGACATTGTAAACATCGATAACCCTCAGTGCTCAATAAAAATAAAAGCTGATTACAAATCTGCTTATCATAGTATAGGGAAACTATAATGGAGCGTAGTACGTCATATAATCCTGCCAAAATAAGCCTTCTATTTACATACTAGTAAGCCCGTTGATAAAACAACTACAACTCCGATTGTTTTGTACATGGAATCTAGATCAATGTCTCGAATCACGATTGGCATGTATTGTTTTTTTTTACGATCGGCCTATTTTACTTATTTATTTAAAGAACTTTGTCGCCGGGCGCGCTCGTAATATCGTTGTCCATTAAAAAACAACAAAGAACTCAAATTTACAACAAAGAACTGAAATAAAAAACCTACCAATAAATATTTTTTACTTCTTCTGAGTAAAATTATTTTTATATTTTCTCAGCAATTACTTTTATTAAAATTACTTCTCCAATATATCATTTTGCACCACAGATAGCGTATTTGGGAGAGGTGTATGAAGTAATGCTAAAGTGTCTTTAAGGATTCCCCCGCTTTACCAAAACAAAAGGGTAGTTGGAAGACGGATCCTTGTTCATAACAACAGTCCTATGTCCTATTATATACCCATTTGTTCTATCTACACTAATATTATAAAGAGGAAAACTTTGTTTGTTTGTAATGAATAGGCTCAAAAACTACTGGACCGATTTTAAAAATTCTTTCACCATTCGAAAGCTACATTATCCACGAGTAACATAGACTATATTTTATTTTGGAAAAAAATAGAGTTCCGTAAGATATTTGGGTTTTTCGTCATAAAAATGAGTTTTCATATTATTTTTGTCAGCGAAACGAAGTTTGCAGGGACAGCTAGTTATCCACTAAAATGGGTCATAGTGGTCGAATAGGCAGTAAAGTTGCTCCAAACTGTAAGGCGAATCCGACTAGAACACAAATAAAACCCAGCTAGAAAACATCAAGTAATTAAGGGTATTGATCGTATGTTTCCAGGAGTGCTGGAGGCGCAGATCTTGAGACCAGGACTATGCCTTGCTGCTGCTGGCCGTGTTGCGTCATCCCAAGGCCGAAGTTGCAAAAGTAAGTAACTATGTCGATGACTCGAGATGTCGTAGTGGCCTAGTCTAGAACGATTTGCTCACCAAAGTATGCATAAATATGAATTAATCTGAGGGTATGATATAACTTAATTTATGAAGTACACCGGTCAGTGGCGCTAACTTAGGTGACCTAAACATAGGCGCTATTATAATTATAATTTCTATGACTAATTTACGGTAGCCGATTTGAAGCGTATATTTATTGAGATTGAACGTTTTGATAAATAAAATTCTCACGGTATCTTATCGTCTGAGTCACATTCAGTAAATCATACAGACAGACACGCCTTCCGTCTTGTTGTCTTGTTGTCTTGTTTTACAAAGTTTATGATAGGTACTTAGATCTTCTACAACCAAAAACATCACTTCCCACATTAAATAAATCTTACTCTGTGATCTTTTTTATGGTTTTTCACCGTGCTGCCTTTGCCTATAATAAGACCAAGGGATGCCTAATTTCAAGAAGTTTTTAAAATCCTTATGCCAGGATACAAGTGAAAAACACAAGGTTGTTTAGAAATTTAATCTAAAGTGTGATGACAAATCTGACTTAGTAGATAAAAATATGAGTAATAATAAATCGCATCCGTTTTAAATTAGGGCGCAAAATAAGTAATGAAATCTATACTAATATTATAAAGCTGAAGAGTTTGTTTGTTTGAACGCGCTAATCTCAGGAACTACTGGTTCGAATCGAAAAATTCTTTTTGTGTTGAATAGACCATTTATCGAGGAAGGCTTTAGGCTATATAATATCACGTTGCAACTATTAGGAGCGGAGAAATAATGGAAAATGTGAAAAAAACGGGGAAAATTGTTCATCCTTGAGGGCTTCCGTTGCGTGCGCTGCGAAAACGGTTCAAGATACACACAATATATGTATGTAAGAATTATTCCTATTGAAATGATCTAAAAAAATGTCCGCGACAGTATATGTCTATCTTTTAAGGTTAACTCACTAGAACCGTTTTTATGGTAATGAAATTCGATCGAAATTAATGCATTAACGCACAGCCCAAACTACTAGACGGATCGGGCTGAAATTTGGCATGCAGGTAGATGTTATGACGTAGGTATCCGCTAAGAAAGGATTTTGATAAATTCTACCCCCAAGGGGATAAAATAGGGGATGAATATTTTTATGAAACTTTGTCAAAAATAAACCGATCGGGCTGAGACTTTACATGCACATAGGTACTATAACGTAGGCATCCGTTAAGAAAGATTTTGATAAATTCCACACATAAGGGGATGAAATAGGGGATGTTTGTAGAAATCTTCTTAGATTTTTGACTAGCCATGACTATAAACAAGTCTCAGGGGCAAACTCTCAAATTTGCGGGTATTTACTTGAGAGAACATTGCTTCTCTCATGGGCAGTTCTATGTTGCTTGCCCACGAGTAAGGTCTCCCAGTAGCTTGATAGGTTTAGCGCCAAATGACAAATTAGTTAAGAATATAGTGTACAAGGAAGTTTTGTAGGCCCTAAGTTTTTTACACTAACTTGCTAATTAATAATACTTCTTAACGCGTGCGAAGCCGCGGGCAAAAGCTAGTACTTTATAAATAGGCTAGTTCATAGAAAAAGGAATACATACACATAATCCTAAGTTTTTTATTCATAAACATCATTAAAGTGGCATTAATTGCGTAGGTATAAGAATATTGATTTAATTAAAACATGCTATAAACAATCGTGACTTACAACGAGCAATTAAACCTGTTTACTAAGTATATTATGAAGTTAAATAAAAAAATTGTTATAAAATTTATAAAACGATTGCGTATCCTGTAAGTCTATTTCACGGGTCATATATTTTTATTGTTCTATTTGTTTTGTGAATATTGCGTGAAAGGAATTTGATTTAAAAGGCGTTTTGTTTATGAGGCCGAAACATAACACAACTTGGTAAATTCACACTGTAATAAATAACTGGGTACCTACTTTAAGTTGTATTATGATTGTTATGACTCGTGAGGATTTTTTCAAAAGAGTACTATTGTAAGCCACGTCAAAGGCCTACGGCCGATTTAAACTTTGACACACCACCACCGAAAGAAAATATTTTTTACGAAAGAAAGTAGAAGACTTTACAGTTCAAAATATGCATTTTTTCAACAATTTCCTAAAATGTTTAACACTCCGTAACTCAGGAATTTCCCTGCCTTTATAAATTGTCACCCCTCGAAATGATGTCGATCAACCTCCAACTAGACAGGGGTTCCTAAGGGGGATATAATGAAAGAGTATATTATACAAATTGCGGGAAATGCCACTACGTCCATGAAATATCAACCGCTAACTAATTAGCATCCCTAGCGTGTATTTACTAGCACTGTAGTTTTCATTCATATGGGACTTGGTGTTTTTGTTCAGTGAGGGCTATAAACTAGTGATTGAGGCTTTAAAACGCTAGTTTTGACACTGCAGTGATCGTTATAGAATACTTACAAGGTGCACAAGGTTCGGATTGGAGGCATTTCTTTTGGCTCAAGGTTCATTCATAATACCTAATATGTTATGGCGATTAAAGTTAAAGATGTTTAAAGTTGGATAAGACAATGCAATAGGTCGGGGAAAAAGTCTTTTCGCATTATAGTATGTATGAACTTGTAATAAAATCTTTCTCTCTCTAATAAAATTAGAATTTGGAATTATGTTCTTTAAAATTTTAACCTTTAATTATACCAAAACCAGCCAGATACAAATACTATAGCCAAAAAGATTTTATTACAAGTTCATACATACTATAATGCGAAAAAACTTTTTCCCGACCTAATATTTCCTCACCCTGCGCCTTGCTGAAGCGGTTTTGATGTTTTAAGAGTGATAAGCTTGTCATTTTTATTAATTGTTAGCTAAGCAAGCACATTCCATATTTTATTAACTTAGTAAACAATACGAGGAAATTCGATGGATATCTTTTTGATTAAATACAAATGTGTGTAATTACCACGCCCAACCGTTTTCCAAAAATTACAATTAGCTAAAGTTATTAAATTCACGTAGAGCTTACAATGTTGTTTTCATTGCAGTGTTAAATAATTACTTAATTATACCAGTAATTTGTCAAAGGTATTTCGAAACGGCTTCATTTGCGGCTATTAAAATATTAGGCTAATTAATAACAATCTGATAGAATTTATATTCGCATGTACCTAGGTCTTTTACTAAACAACGGTTGATTTTTTAAACATACTAACAATGAAATCTTCTAAAATCCTGATTGGATGACCCGTGCACCCAGAATCAGTAACTTAAACGTTTCTTAAGTTCTTTTTTACTGGAAATAAAAACTTTTTGATATGATGCTTAATCCTCAAATCTCGCCTTCCTACCTTGCTAATAGAGAATTTGTACACATTTATTAATCAATGTATTTTCTTTTTCAGGCAAAGTTTAACGTGGTTACGGTACCTAGTGCTTCAGATACCGATAGTGCAAGGAGTCATTTACTTCATCATCCTCGTTCTTTGGGCGGAAGATTTCGTAAGTATCTACAGGTTTATTCAAGCAAAACAGTACTGAACTGAACTACTTACTACTGTAGCTATAAATAATGAGATATTGACCATGCTATGGTCTATTGCCAAGTGAGTGAGAGCTTAGAAGACATTATGTGCTGAAACCAAAAACCGGTCATTAAAATAGACTCTTATTGACTTTTATTTTTCCTTTTCCAGATGTTGTACCAACAAAACTTCGTATACTTCCAACCGTTCATTGCTACATCCATTCTATCAGGCATGTGGGGGGTGGTGATGTGTGGCCGAGCCATCACCACTATCGGTTACCAACCAAGGCACAGGTTCCTGGTCATACAGCTAGCATTGGTGATTGTAAAACTACAGAATGGATTAGCAAGATCCTTGCCAGATATTGCCACATTGCCATGTATTATGAGACTACATCCCGCCGTGTTTACCAATAGTAAGTCAATATTCCATAATACTCCTTAACATTTCCACAACGCCATCTAGTCTCAAATTAAGTATACGAGAGTAACTTATGTTACGAGTTGTAGACAACTGATAAACGTACTAAAAACTTCTAAATACATGCATATTACAAATAAATCACACCCAGACACAGAACAAATGATCGTGCTCATCACACAAACATTTGTCCTGGGTGGGAATCGAACCCACGACCTCCGGTATAGCAGTAAGGGCCTTTAGCCACTAGGACCGACTTCAGCAGGCCCGTCAAATTTCAATTACTTATTTCACTCCAATGTTTCATGTCCCAAAGGAAAATGGTTGTCCAAAATGTGTGACGGCAGTTCAATTATACGATGAATGAACATTAAATAGTAAAAAGTATTATTACAAACGTAAGGTGTGTTTACATAGAACCGTAAACATACCATTCAAGACTTAATATCGAAGTGATGAATGGTTTTATTGTAATTACAGTAATGACTATTCTTATTTTATCAAAATTGGTGTCAATGTTTATCGCAAAGGTTATGATTGAGTAATTAGCAATCTTTAACGTGTTTAAAGAGTTCATATTTTATTATATTATTATTTTACTACTATCTATCTACATAATATTAATTTTAACAAAAATAATAAAACCGACTTCAAGAACTACGGCACTAAATTTTTTAAAATAAACTTATTTTATCATATTAGCTAGATATTGACTGAAGTCGGTGTCAAACCCTAAGAGAATAAACATACACATGGAAATAATTAAATTTGTTTGTTTGGCACCAACTTCAATCAGTGTTAATGTTGTTCAACGAAATTTAATGTCGTTGTTTTTGAAGTCGGATTTTATTATTTTCGCTAAAATTAATTTTATTTTAACTCTAACCGTCGAAGAGTTCTATTAGCTGTCCTTCGTCCTCTAAACTAAACCCGTGATGACAATCAATGCCCATCTAGGTGTAGGTCCTTCCAATACAAATTAATCATGCTCAAACTCAAGGTAGCTGCTGTAAATCGTTGAGGAGTTCCCTCGACTGTCTTTCGGCGACATCATCAAATCTAATCCAGACCTTTATTAAATTGTAGTGTTTTAAAATTCTTAATGACCATACTTACCAGCGTACTAGACCACTACTATTTTCTACTTTCACAACATAAAAATAATTATCAAAATCGGTTAATATCCTCTAACATACATAAAGAAGCATAGATGCGGTCGAATTGAGAAACCTCCTTTTTAAAGTCGGCCTAAAATAAACATAGGTACATATTTCACCTTCAAAGCGAATAGCCATTATTGTCCTACTTTGAATAATATTTACTAATAACATTATTTATTTCCAGTGGTACAAAACTGTATCATTATAGTCGAGATGCTATTGCTGTCCTTATGGGCATGGCGGCTCTACAGACGACCGCCCGGCAAAGACTTGGAGAAAGTTCTACGAGACAAAGTGGTGGTCGCAGTACTAGAAGACAGTGCTCCAGCCATAGACATCAGAGTAAAAGACGGCGTAGACAACAAGTCCTACAATAATAACATCAGTGAAGACTGAACGCTTTGAACAGCTGATCGGGGTCCGATTACGTTGTTACAATTCAAAGACAAGAAGAAGTAGGGGAGTATTCTCTAAGTAAAATAGATGTTGCCAGTGTAACACCCAGTTTTATTAACTACGTTAGGTGCTTTTATAATTATGTAGCTCGTATATCTGAAGTAGTATATTATTGGGCATTCTGTCCCACTTTGCTCATGCTTGCGCATGCGCGTCGTGGGACAGAATACCCAATAATATTTTTTGGTAATGAAATGGTTCCGTTTGGCGAAACAAGTTCGCCGTCGCGGTGGTCCAGAATACCCAATCGTGAACGGTCGACTCGGTTGATGTTCGTACGTAGAAAGTGGTAGTGGTATGGTTTATAAATATTAATCTTAAATAATACTTGTCATTATTAATCGAACTGTTTCACACAATAATCATGAAATTTGTAAAACAACCACAATCGTTAAATGTCAACATAATATGTGATGAATTTTGTAAAACTGATTTTCGCCATAGTGAATTATTACCTCACTCAGTACGCTGTATAATTTGCGGACCATCAAATTGTGGAAAAACAAACTTACTCATTAGTCTTCTTATACATGAAAATGGTTTAAGATTTCGAAATGTTTATATTTATTCAAAAACCCTCTACCAACCCAAGTACATATTTTTAGAAAAAGTATTGCAACGCGTACCGGGTATTACGTTTCAGAAATATCAGGAAAATGAAGAAATACTCAGAGTTCAGGACGCAAAACCCGACTCGGTGATTATATTCGATGATGTTGCTTGTGAAAATCAAAACAATATGCGTGATTACTTTGCAATGGGAAGACACAAGTATATCGATTGTTTTTATTTAAATCAAACTTATAGTAAAATTCCTAAACAATTAATAAGAGACAACGCTAACTTAATTATACTTTTTAAACAAGATGAAATTAATTTGAAACACATATATGAAGAACATGTCAACACTGATATGTCATGGGCTGAATTTCGTGAAATGTGTTCAAAAATATGGAACGATCCCTTTAGTTTTGTCGTGATTAATAAAGATTGTTCTAAAAACAAAGGATGTTATAGAAATAAATTTGACACTTTTGTAGTTTTTGATTAGATCATTATTATTTAAATCCGTTACCCTAGCTTTTCTAATTATTCTACTTAGGATACTTATTCAATCATCATCTACATATTTTATAAATATGGAAAAATCTTTGAAGAGACAAATCGTTGAAGCTACAGAAGCCGTGAAGAAAAAAGTACGAAAAATGAAGGATATTGAAATAAATAATAAGGAAGCGCTCGAATCAGTTTTTAAACCTGTAACAGAACCCTTAAACTTAATTGCTAATGTCAGTAAACAGACTGCTCCACAAAATATCGAAGATGAAATTGAAGTTCCGTTTATTGATAAAACTTTGCAAAAGGAAGTTCTTAGTGACAAAGAAAGCAATGATACAGACGATGATTATGAATCTGAGATAGACAGTAACTCCTCCTTTAAGTCACTAGGTGAAAAGAAACAAGATTGTAACACAACATCCTGGTCAGTTTCTCCAGAAGCGTTAGCAGATATTCCGTTTGGGGTTAGATACGAACGTGGAAAGTTGATGTTGGGTTCTGCTCCCATAATTGTCAATGACGAATTTATCATAGTGACAGATCGCAAGTATCGAACTACGCCTGGATTAAAACAGTTGCTACTGAAAAAGAATGTAGATTTGAGTTTGGTTACAGAGAGTGATATGCAGCATTATAAATTAATGCTTCTTGATACTAACGCCCATCGTCGAGATTATGATCCAAATAAACCGATAAAAAGTAATAAGGGACAAAAATATTTACAATTTATAAAACCTCTTTTTATACAATCCAAAGGGAAAGGACTACCCTTAACAAAAATGTGGAAGAAGAATGTAGATTTTATATATTGGGATGATCCTAATGAATTGGTAGAACGGCTAAAATTGTTGATTGCGTCACAAGATGCTGGTAACACCGGGGTAAACAACGAAATTATATCTATAATAGAGGAATTGCGTGAAAGTAATATAATAAATACATAAAACAACTGTGTTTCATTTAAGTGACAACCTTTCAAAACAATACACCTTAAAGATGAATGTAGACAAATTCGGTCATTTTATACACAAGAGAATGCGTTTATCAGATTTATTTGAATTTCATGATAACGCGTTGTTAAAATCAGAAAGCGGGGATTTTGATTTGAAAGCATCAAGACTGAGAGGAATCCGATATCCCATTGATAAAGACGATGCTGCAAACAAAGATTACGTAGATCGATTAAATGCTAATACGATACACGAATTAAATAAACTAATTGGTGCCTTACGTTCTCAGCTCGCATCAGATGTACAAAAGACAGTTCAAGTTACTTTAAAAGCAAAGATACCTGAGGTTTTAAGTCATTTGGAAGAAAAGTTTAATAGTAAAGCAGATGTTGATAAGTTGCATAAAGAACTGTAAATTATGTCAAAAGAGCAAATTGTTAGTGAAATACACAAAACTGCACGAAGAAATTTCTTTCGACGTTCTGTTGTTTTAAAAGGAATTGATGACTTGTGGCAAGCTGACCTGATGGATATGCAAAATCTAAGAAAATGTAACAAAGGATATAATTATATTTTAATAGTAATCGACTGCTTCTCAAAATATGCTTGGACTCAGTCCCTAAAATCAAAAAATAAACTTGAGGTCACTAATGCATTTGAACGAATATTACTTAACACTAATCGAAAACCTGATAATTTACAAACTGATATGGGGAAAGAGTTTTATAATAACACATTTCAAGCACTTATGAAAACATACAAAATTAACCATTACTCGTCGTTTTCTATCAAAAAAGCATCAATTGTTGAACGACTAATTAAAACTGTAAAAAATAAATTATACAAATCTTTTAGCCTTAATGGAAACTATAAGTGGCTGGGTAAACCATTAGAAGTTATACTGGAATCGTATAACAACACAAAGCATCGAACTATTAAATTAAAACCAATCGATGTAAACAAATCTAATGCACAAGTAATAAAAGAAAATATTTTGAAAGCATATAAACATGTATCTATTCCATGTAAACCTAAGTTTAAAATTGGTGATTGTGTTCGTATTAGCAAATACAAACACAATTTCGAGAAAGGTTATACTCCTAATTGGTCAACAGAACTTTTTACTGTTAAAAAGGTTAACAATACAATACCAGTCACATACCATATTCAAGATCAACGAAATCAAGCTATATTAGGATCCTTTTATGAACAAGAACTTCAAAAATCTAACTATCCTGGTGTGTATTTGATAGAGAAAGTCTTAAAAAAGAAAGGAACAAAACTTTACGTGAAATGGTTGGGTCTTAGCAATACTGAAAATAGTTGGATTGATAAAGCTGCATTACTGGATTGAGTTAATAAGTACCTATCTATATAATGCATTTTTTGCAACATTTTTCCCATTGCGCTTTGTACAATGCAAGGTGGTGGACTAGTGAATAGTATAATAGAAAATCTACCGTTCGAACTTCATTTGCCCGGATATAATTATTGTGGACCAGGAACAAAACTCCAGAAACGTTTATTACGCGGTGACCGAGGTATTAATAAGTTGGATGACGCTTGTATGCAGCACGACATTGCATACGCTAACCATAAAGACTTATCACATCGTCACAAAGCTGACCTACAACTAATGAATATGGCAAAACAAAGACTTAAATCAAAGGATGCTGGGAAAGGCGAAAAACTTAGCTCATGGATAGTGAACAAAGTTATGAAAGCTAAGCTTAAGTCTGGTGCTGGAGTAAAAACGTTTAAGAGTTTTGTATCAAAAATCAAATCAAAAATTAAAACAAATAAGCACAAAGATAGTAAAGCTTTAATTAATGCTGCTTACTTAGCAGCAAAAAAGATATTTCCAAAAATTCAGAAAATTCGGATACCACGAATTATACCTATACCGAAGACCGGAGGTATTTTACCTTTAATTCCAATTTTTGCTGGCTTATCAGCTCTAGGCACTTTGGCTGGAGGTGCAGCGGGTATTGCAAAAACCGTTAATGATTACAAAGCAGCTCAACAAAGTTTGCGAGAAACGGAACGTCATAATAAGACTATAGAGGCTTTAGCATTGGGTAAGGGTTTATACATTAAACCACATAAAAATGGTAATGGATTATTCATAGAACATCAAAAAAACTGATAAAAAAGCTACCTAATCGTCCTCTTACTAATATCGATATCGAAGAACATGCACGAGATATCCCACACTTTCGGGGAGTATACATGAAAGATCAAATGCCGAGAATACCAAAACAGATAGAATGTGGTATTGTTAACTTGGACGATTCAAAAAATGAAGGAACGCATTGGGTAGCTTATGTTAAAGTCTTTGACTATTGTGAATACTTTGATAGTTTTGGAGACTTGAAACCTCCAACGGAATTAATGCGATATTTTAAGAATTGTAGTGTTTATTACAACTACACAAGATATCAAAAGTTTAACACAGTAAATTGTGGTCATCTATGTTTAGAATATCTGTGGAAATTCTGGAATAAAGATATATAAAATTAGTGTGTTTCTTTCATTTTAATCATTTACAAGATGTCACTCACTTTATCAATAACCGGAAATTCATCTACCTTATCCACGTACTATCCAAATACGTTACAACTAGAGGGTCAGTATGAGTGTGCATTATTGCATTTCTCAACATTTAATTCTATTCCAAACATTGATGAAACGAACAACAAGTTTTACTATGGCTCCGAAATCATTGAAATACCGGAAGGAACCTATGAATTGCAAGATATCAGTGATTATTTAAAATCTGAGATAAAAGATGCATCGATTAAACTAGATTGCAATAACAATACTTTAAAAACTACTATATGCTGTACGAAAGATATCAATTTTGAAAAAGAAAACACCTTTAGACGTGTGCTAGGGTTTGATAAGCAGATATTAAAAGGTAATAAATGGCATGTGTCACAGTTTCCCGTCAACATTTTATCTACAACCGTGGTCAGGATTGAATGTGATATTATAAGTGGATCGTACATAAACGGAGAACCGAGTCACATTATCCACGAGTTTGCACTCAATGTACCTCCTGGATACCGAATCATAGAAATTCCGAAGAACGCAATATACTTTCCAGTTAATCAAAACCTCATAAGCTGTATACATATCAGGCTGTTAGACATTAACAATCGTCTAATAAATTTACGCGGTGAAGAAGTACAGCTGTATTTACATCTTCGACGAAAAAATGATTAACTACAATAAATATGAGCATCCCCAGGTCAAAAATATCAGTGACAATTTAGCAATCAAGAAAACAAGAGCTCGCACTAATAAAAAAAATAAATTAACCGATAATAATAAAGCATTTCTGAAAGCTATCGGTTTATTAAAATGAATATTTTGGACGTTTTATCTGCTCCGACTTACGACAACACAGTTGAAGGAATCGAATTTCACTCCTACAAGCCCTACGTGACAAGTTTTAATAGAAACGATGAAATACGCATACCCATAAACCAACAGGACCTGTACGTACTACCATCAGCAAGCACTCTGTATTTGGAAGGAACTATAATTGTTAGTAAAAAGGACTCAAAAGATAAGGCTTCTAGCGTTAATTTTACGAATAATGCTCTCCTTTACTTGTTCCAAGATATAAGGTACGAGTTGAACGGAGTAGAGATTGATAAAATAAAAAATGCAGGCGTTACTACCACCATGAAGTCATTAATTTCAATGAATGAGAGTGAATCAAAGGTATCTAATGCCTGGGGCTGGAACATTGAAGGTACAAAGAATATTAATGGAGGTGACTTTTCCGCATCCATACCTCTTTGTAATATCATGGGTTTTGCTGAAGATTTTAAGAAAGTGGTAATAAACAGCAAACATGAACTAATATTATTGCGAAGTAACACAAACCTGAATGCTGTGAAACTCAACACCGGAGAAATTGTAGAAGACGTTCAAATCAATAAAATCATATGGCGCGTGCCACACGTTAAAGTATCTGACAAAGAAAAGATACATTTATTAAAATTGTTAGAAAAAGATCGTCCGCTCCAAATGATATTCAGAAATTGGGATCTATACGAATATCCAGCTTTACCGAAAACTACAAAACATACCTGGTCTATTAAAACGTCATCGCAAATAGAGAAGCCGCGATATGTAATTATTGGTTTACAAACAAATAGAAAAAACAATGGGAGTTCAGATATGTCTCAGTTCGATCACTGTCATATTCGTGACGTTAGAGTGTATCTCAATTCAACTTACTTTCCGTATGAAAATCTAAACGCTAGTTTTGCAAATAACAAAATAGCATTAATATACGAGCAATACGCACGATTTCAACAGTCGTATTACGGCAGGCGCTCGGAACCCTTACTAAGTGAGAAACAATTTAAGGACCTAGCCCCGTTATTTATAGTTGATTGTTCTAGACAAGCAGATAACCTCAAATCTGGTCCTGTGGTGGATGTGAGAGTGGAAATCGAAAGTGAATCGGACATACCAGACCAAACCTCTGCATACTGCCTTATATTAAACGATTGTATAATTGAGTATAAACCTTTAAGTAATATTGTAAGGAAAATATCATGAATCCCGATACTATCATATTAGATGTACAAGGATTTAAAGATATGTACAATAATTTTATAGTAAAGGAGTTAGCTTTTGCAACACGTGAATATACACAAACGTTTTTAATTAAACCACCGTATCAGTACTCATACTTAACAAGACATGAAAAGAGACAAGTTAAGTGGTTGGAAAAAAATATGGGTCTACGTTGGAGCGAAGGCTTTATTGACTATAGAGAATTCCATCGCATGATCATACCATATCTAGAAAACAAAACTATTTTAGTCAAAGGTTTGGAGAAGGTGAAGTGGATAAAAGACATTTGCAAACATTGTAAAGTGTTAGATCTTAGTGAAGACCAGTGTTCAAATATGCACGAAATGCATAGAATATACTGTAACGAAAAAACTAATTTTAATTGTAGTGTACACTCCAAACAATGTGCTCTAAAAAATGTGTTATGTTTGAAAAAGTATTTGGAGTGGTAATGAAGTGTATTGTTTTAAATTTATATTTTTAAATAAAACTATCTTTTATATTAAAATTGTATTTTTATTTCAAATTATACATAGTAAATACATAAAAAATATAACTTAAACAATATAACAACAAAGAGAAAACAACAAACTATATTCTACCTTTCTTATCAAAAATCACTGTCTATTAAAGATTTAGAAATCTTCTTAACTAAGGATTCTGTTTCATCCATAACACTGTCCATGGCGTCCCTTACAATGTACTGGGCGCTTATTACAACATTCTCATTTTCACTTTCGCTGTCACTTGTTTGAGAATTATTGTTGTTGCAGAGATCGATGACAGAAATTTTTATTAACTTAAGACCTCGTCGTTGTAATCGGCTGACAACAAAAGATTTCGTGGTATTCCGTTTTTTTAACGTTTCTCTGCGACGCTGCTTTGGTTTTTTCTCTTTAGGTTTGCTTGGTTCTGGTTCACTGCGATACAGCTCAGAGAGTCCTTCGTAAGGATCCTGAGCATACTGGCTGAACGCAATTTCTGAGTCAGATATCTGAAACAAGAAGATACACAAAAATAATTAATTTCAATACTGATGTGCACATACATAATTCACAAGTATGTCAGATTAAAATGTCTTACTTACCGTTGTCATGATTATGTATAATATTAAAATAGATGTAATATTTTAAAGACACTAAATAATTATAGTAATATTCTGTAAATACTAATAAACGAAACCAACAATCAATTTTATATAAGTCGCTAAAATTGCTAGCTTTGCATTTAATTAGGTCTGTACATTAGTTGTTCAAAAACTACTCTTTCGTTAATAGACTTAGAGCTCTATATAATAAAAAGGTAATAGCCTGATTATAAACTGCAATCTTGCATAGTATTTCATTCACTAAAGAGAAATGAACAGTCATCATTTACGCAAAACATATACACAGTGTATGAATAATACCTATAATATCAAATCAATTACGAATATTAGAAAACAATTGTTAAGGAAAATAAAACACTTTCAGTACAAGATTATATACTTAGCGTAGATAGTTCAATAAAACAAGTTAGTACTCAACAAAGATAGTTTATTTATTAATTAAACTTACTTTAACTTATATAAATCTTGTTTTACAAATATAAGTATTTTACTAGGAATATTTATATAATTATATATAATAAAACAATGATACAAACATCAACTCAAATTACCTTTAAAGATTGAAGAATGCCCCCATGCTCGGGTTGCAACATTGCATTTGGATATTAAACGTTTATCATCATTACTTGATAGTGCTATTTTATTCACACTTTGTGTAAATATTTCATGCTTAATTGATTTGAACAAGATATTTTTTCGATGAATTATGTCTTTATTAAATAACACATGCTGATAATCATCAATAGTTAAGTCACGTACCACACAAGACTTAATTCCTTTTGCTTTTTTAATGACGTTGTTCTTCGTTTTTATTGAATATAACTTTGACCTCAAACCAACAAATTCAGTAATCAGTTCGCCTCCCATTTCATCTTTAAACAATCCAGGAACTTTCTTATTAATTTGCGGTATCATAAATTCATTATTAATGCTGTAGTTGCTAGTATCAAAGTACTGTAAAAACTTATATTTAATATCTTTATAGAAATCATTCGTGTATAATATATATATAAAAGAATCCGTGTCTGTATAGCATAATTGTACTCTGTCGCCGTAAAAAGGCTTAACTATATTATAATGAAAATGATACATGTGTGATTTAGATAGTTCTAAAACAGTAAAGCCTATGTATATTGGTTTATCTAATATTAAATGATCCGGTTTCATTTGTATTGCTACTAAGTTTTCCGATAAAACTGAAGCACTATGAAAATATGGATTGCTTATGAGTCTTTCAGCACAGATATATTTTTTGGTTTTATTATTCGGACTATTCCATGAATTTACTAAATGAACAGTCACTCTTTTTTCAGTATTTTCTAAAGTTTTTCCAAAAACGCTATTGTTTAGTAACTTAAAGAAATCCTGTTCAAAGACACTTTTTGCGTTTTGTCGTAATTTTGTATTTAATTCGATATATTCCTTTAAATATGCACTTTGTCGAAACGTAATGACTCTATGTATTTTACGTAGTAATAAACCATGTTCAAGACATTTCTTTAAGTGTACATAATGGATCACATAGTAATACTTATTGTAAAGATTTGAAATAAGTTTTTCGGTTTTGCCTCCCGGTGGTATGCATTTTTCCGCACAAAAAGGTAAGTCGTTGTGTAAATTATGTAAAGTTTCAGGGTAAAAGAGATCTACTTCTAATATAAAACCCCATTCTGCGTTATCTTCAATATTTTCTATGTCTAACTGATCTATTTCATGTTGGTTTAAAAATCGGAAACCTGAGTGAGGTAAATACTGACACATACTATAGCCGTAAAGATTGTTACAGTCTATATAACTTATAAAACTCCGTGGTTTCGTTGCATCATACGATAACATGTATTGATTATTAGCTTTTGCATAGCGATGGGAACACATACATAAACCTCCCCTAATACCGCTTTGAATCATTCGCACAATAGATAGATCTGTTATGAGTTCTAATTTAACTCCTGTCTTTAAAAGCATTGCATCAAACGATAAACTAGGAGCAGTAATGTAAAACGCGGGGTCGAGCTTATAATGCAACTTACAAGTTTTTCGAAACTTTTGAAATATATCCGTTAGTAATAATACGTCAGTCTTTAAATATAAGTCAGTATATTCACCCATTGTCTTTATGTTAAATGTGCACCATACCGATTTAGCGTGGTTATAGTCCTCCTGTGAAATATGTTCATTACTTAAAGAGTTGAAAAAATCTTTTTTTGCTGGTAACGTTTTTTCTTCATAGCATTTCCAATTGCTCACGTAATCGTAAGGATAAATGCCTTTTCGTGTAAGTAAATAAAACTGATCATTTATAGGGAAATGAAAGCGCAAGCTAATAAAATCATCAATTTGCATAGTTTTTGACAGCTTATCTAAACTAGTGCCCAAGAAATGAAATGAATCTAAAAATCTAATTTGTATGTATTCATTCTCGTTGATATGCATAAATTTAGAAAATGATATATATTTTTCTTTGGTTTTAGGGATGATATTTAACTTGCCAGGCGTTTCACCTAATTTTTTAATAAAAAGATGACAGTCGTATCCTGACAAATTATGAAAAAAGATAGGTATAAACATAGGCATCTTATATTGTAAATTACAATGTCGATGAGCTGCACCACGATATCGACCAGTAATATGACAATGATCTCTGACTTTATTATTCCATAGAAGATTATCGCATATGTGACATTTCCAAGCTTTTTCGTAATGTATTGCGTCTTTCTCAGAAAATATAATTGAAACATTTTGAGTTAATATCTTATAAATTCTCTTGATGTCTTCAGTAAGTAACTCTATAAATTTGGATACACAATCAATACCACGATAAGTTTTGAATTCATTGAAATTATCATTGCATGATGAAACAATATTATACGCGAAGGCTGAAGGAATGTGTCGTTGTAAGCGTGACGTGTTAGCGGTGTCCGATTCATGGCCGGAAATCGGTTCGAGTAATGTTTCGAAATCAGCATAGATAATGAATGGAACGTCTTGTTTTTTGTTATAATTTTTAAATTGTAGGAATGTTCCTTTATCGGGCAAAACAGTAACAACCCCCGCACACAAATGTTTTTCAAAACGATCTTCACTAGGGAAAAACACTAAACAGGTTTCGCAAAAATATATCTTACTATGATGCTTTGTTATTTGGCTTTTTACGAGGCGTGATAAATCTTTAATAAGACAATAATGAGATGATTTAGAATTTTCCAAAAACAGTAAATGAATTATCTTGGATTTATAATTAATTCTATCGGATTTGTATAGAGGCCCCGTTATAGTCTTACTACCTCTTAACCCGTAAACATAAATATTTAAAAAAGGATTGTTTCTTTCAAAAGTACATATATCTGAAAAAGAGATTGGAAATGATATATCATTTACGTTCAAGACGTCGCGGAAATGAGGATACGATGTTACTCTCTCAGGATGCTTATTGGTCGGATATAAAGCGGCAACTACACACCACAAAAAACAACACTTGTCATTATTGTGAATATTTAAACATGCTTTCTTATTTTTAATATATTTCGGTAAATCTATAAATTGTGATCCACTAAGAGGTTGATATTTATTAATATTAATTTCTAGATGCGAATTTTTTAAAAACGTCCATCCGCTATCCCTTTCTTGAAAATCATCAATTTTTTTTAATAACATTAGTCCAGCTTTTTCATAGATAGACTTGAAATTGGAATTGAAATGAAGAATAAAGTTTTTTGTTGCAAAAGACTTTAACTCTTGTACATCATTTTTAAACATTAAAAAATAAGCGAAATATTCAAAATTAATTTTAACAGAATAATGTTTTTTAAGCGAAGTATCAATTAAAGATTTAACTTGATCATGAATACTTTTTAGGAAACTCTCTGGATAAATATTTATTTCGGTTTTAGGTGTGGTAATCCGATAACTTGTAATACGTCCTTTCAAACAGGAATGTATCATTTCGACGTTATCACTGATACGTATAGTACTATTATTTTTATGCTTATTAGTTCGCAGATGGCTACACCAACGACGAAAATCCACCTCAATGTTGCAAACCGAACAGAAGGGCATTTTTCAGAAATATGTTAACAATTTTTCTTAAAAAATAATGAGTTACCTGCTATTTCTTGATATATATATATATCTAAAGATTAAATTTACAACTGTTTAAGTACGTATGATTACAGCAAGTTGGTTTTCTAATCTTCACGCTTTTAATTAGTTGTTAGTCAGCTTCCAATCCCGCCGTGCTCTGAAATCAGATACGTAATTTAAAATTAATATACATAAAATGATTTAATAAACGCCTCTTACTTGCGTTATAGGAGATAAGATAAAAAAAATGAACCACAAACAAGATTTATAATTTCACGGAACTGTGAAAACCATTCAACCAGGTAAAAGTTTGATCACTATCATGATAATATGATAAAACGATTACAAACCTTCAAATATTCAACAGACAATAATATCGTTCGCATTCGATGTCTAAGTAAGTTAACACTCTCTTCTTACGTATTTTATGTCTCTGGTTGCCACCTCTGCAGATATACAAGTCTTAATAAATAATCGTCTGAAATGAGAAAAATAAAAATAAAATGTTTAGTAATAGATAATACAACATAGTAAATTAAATTAAAGTTACAGTTAACAATTACCTTTAAATAATTCTGCTAGCAATCACTATATTTTTATAATTTGTATTTAGTTAGTAGTATAGTTCATTTAAAACAAAATATTTATTTTAATACAGTTTTATAAATTAAAGACACATTTGCCAATATTGATACCTAATGTGTATTTGGTCAAAACAAAAGTATCATATTAATAATTGTAACCTCACACCGGAAAAATTTATAAAATTGATGATTTTCAATAGGTACTATGATTGCGCAGCACACAACTATATTGCAAGAATGCAATTTCAAACAGGGTTGACATCCAAATGCAAATCAATTATTATAATACTTTTTACTACATTTTAACCAACTTACAAAAAGGAGGAGATTTGATATTCGATTATTGTTTTATTGATAACATAGATATTTTAAATTTTAAATTGATTGATAATATTTACAGTAGCATAAAAGTTTTGGTGGGTGTCATAGTAAAGTTTTTATTTTATTTTTTTAATAATATAAAGTTAATTGATTGTAATCTGTATATTTCTCTATATGAATGTAATTACACCACAGTTTTAAGATGTATTTTTTCTTTATTTATCTGTCCCTCTAAGTCTTCATAGAATTTACCACTACTTGATAATTAATATTTCACATAATAAGTCCGATTGTAGAAAATAGTTTATCAAAACACAGCTAATTTGGTAATAGTTAGCACTTTCAAAATTTAACAGTAAAAATGAAATCGTTAGTTCATCGACAATAACATGATAATTATACTGACAGCCCTGAATCCTTTTGCTGCATTAGCATATAAAAGTTCATACTTATATTTTTTTCTTTAAGTATAATACGTACAAATAAGAAATGTCTTATTTGTATATTGTTTTATGAAATAAAATTCCTTTTAATTTAGCAAATCTACATGACTATTCTGACTTATAAGGTAGCGTTTTCGGAGCTCAATATTATCAGAATCGAGTTCGAGCTTCAGTTGACTACCAAGTACATCGCTACAGTACAAGTATTCTACAGTACAGTGCATTCAGTAATAGTTATATTGTTTTAATTATACTTCAAGTGGCTGCTATTTAAAATGTAAGTCTTTATATTTTTTATTGATTTATTTATTCAATTTAATTAAACTTTACTGTTATTTACTTTTAATCATATGTATCTAATTTTTTGCATTTATTCTATTGAATCTTATAGTTTTCTAATAAAATCAGAACTGATTATAAGTTCAAGTATTCGTATTTATTACTACTTAGTAAATTCCAAGTCGATAAATATTTAGTTTTTTCTTTCATTATAACAATTTCAAGTGATAATATTTCTTAAACTAATTGAAACATGTTTAATAATTTTATAGGTCGGACTCTGAGTGTGATCAACACCGCAACTCTACAGATGTTGAATGTAATGCTGAGCTCCACCCAAAACGTTCTAATCCTTCGAGCAAGCGTAAATCTACTTCCGTCAAGAAATCCTCTGCTACTTTAAGGTAATTATACAAAATCTATATTATGTATTAATGATATATAAATATTGGTAAATAAATTTCAACTGACTTACCTTTGTTATATTCAAACAGTATTGGTAAACTTCACGTTCATTTTCATATTCTGATAAGTATCTAATGTATAGAGAATTAACAATGATTTGTTTGTTTGTTTCAGAAAAAAAGCGAAATCGTTGGACATATTCAATCTTAGTCGTGACTGTAACGACTCTAAAGATCCTTCCACGATCGCATTGTCTTCGTTCTTCGTAAATAAAGTGGCAAACGGTAACGAACGTCGAACAATAAACGCGGTGGGTGAGTATCTAATCGATTTGAAAGTTTACCAAACCAACGATGCAAGCAATACTAATTCACTGGATCTCTGGAAGAAAGCATTAGTTCGGATAAAGTTCCAAACGGACGACGATTCACCGCAATGGCGCAGGCTTCAGTCTCTAGTGCAGTCGGTGCATGAAATGTGTGAGAGCCAACCAACATTTATATCACATTAACCTATTATGTTATGAGTATAATAAAATAAAATAATATATTGTACATGATGTTTCCTTTCTCAACTGAAACCTTTCGCATGAAGTTTACTGCACACGTTGTGCATTGCTAATCGCAACTATAAGCGGGTGGTGTGAAGTTAAATTCTAATGGTTTGCATTCATTCGTATTTACTTATTAATTTTTCATTATAAAACTATAGTAACGTATTATTCTATTCGACGTTGTCGAACATTTAACTATCGGAAATACTACCGGGTATTCTGCCCGACGACGCGCATGCGCAACCGTTTCTGCTTTGCAGTACGAACACCAACCGAGTCGGTCGTTCACGATTGGGTATTCTAACCACCGCGACGGCGAACTTGTTTTGTCAAGTGAAACCATGTACATATTCCATCCGACGTCGTGAAACATTTAATTACCAAAAATATTATTGGGTATTCTGTCCCACGACGCGCATGCGCAAGCATGAGCAAAGTGGGACAGAATGCCCAATAATATACTACTATCTGAATGTTGTCGATCACTGTAAAATCAAGTTTTTGTGATTCACGTTTAGCAAATACAAGTACAATGTATGTACCTGACCATATGTTTGTAGGATCCATGGTCCGTATTATATTATAAATTTTCTAGTTACGTATTCTTATAAATGTATCTATTTGAAGTATCATCATTCATCATCATCATTCCCCTGCCCTTATCCCAATTTTTACTTGGGGTCGGCGCAACACGTCTTTTAGACATGTTGCTTAAAGTTTTGGCTATGGTTTTATAGTCGGCCGCCTGCCTGACACTAACCCTCTTTGGGAATGCGATTGTTGGTTGTTTACCCGCCACCATTCGGGTGACCCAAGGTGCTTGGTACAGTGCACTGGGTCTTAAGGTCCATTAGTCGCCTTTTACGACACCCAGTGGAGGATATGGGGTGGTGCTATTCTTTATATCCGGACACCACACGGACATTGAAGTAGCTACACAATATTACTCATTTCTATAATTGTTGTCTATTAAGATGTGTCTTGAGTGTATTTTTTTATATTGTATCAAAATGACAAAGTGCACCGAACTTTGTAGATGTGAAGTTATTATGAATGTTGTGATAAACTCAAATTAGATAAATATACATTTATTCTCGAATATCTTTTTTTACTTTTTACATTCTTTAAATAACAATACATTAATACACAAAAATAAAATTTTCATTCCTCAGGAGATTCACTTCCATTACTTTTGTCTTCATTGTCCTCTGACGGTGTGCCCGCTCTAGAACTTTCTGATCCGTAAATATTATGCAATTCTTCCAATTTGTAATGGATTTTTACGCCCTTTGAAGTAGTCTTGTTAACTTTATTTACAAGTGATTTCGTTTGTTCTTCCAACCTTTTCAATCGTAAGTCACGCGCAGCGAATCTGGCTTCGTGATCAATTTCACTAGACGTGGAGGGTCCAGAATCTTCTTTGTCAGAATTGTCTGGGTCAACAGTTTCTGCAGTTTCGTTGCTTTTACTTTCATGTTCAATGTGCAGAGAGTCAAGTTTTTCAATTATTTTGTCACCTGAATCTAAAGTACTGGCTAAAGTTTGAACTACTTCAGAACAACTGCTTTCTAACTGTTCTAGTCTTTCATCTTTTATAGCAAGTCTCTCATTTTGATTTCTAACATTTTCTAATATGGCTTTAAAATCTGGCGTGGCTTGTAATGCTTCTGAGAGATCATTTTGAGAGTCTGAGTCGGTGGTTGCATCGTTTGTTTCAGTGGATATTTCATTTACAAAATCTGCTTGAGGTACTTCTGTGATTTGTACTAAATCAACTTCATCTTTCTGATCTGCGGACTCCTTCTCATATGAATCGTTATTGTTACTTACGACAGTATGGTTTTCTGTTAAATCTGTAACCAATTGCAGCTGATCTTCAGTGGATTCGTTTTGTTCTTCAACGGATAGACCAAAATCGTCAGATGGCAAATTACTAGACGTGGGTCGATTTATAAGGTGGTCGAGAGTGTTGTTAATTTGTTCACTTATTTCTATTGTTGCTTGAGTCTTCCTTAATAAGGCAGTGCTTTCTCTTTCTAGACTATTCAACTTCGCATCCTTTTTAGCTAATCGCTCATTTTGACGCTGAATGTTTTTCAATATTTCAGCGGGACTAAATAGACCCGAAGTTAAAGATGATTGATCTGAGGTAGATGAAGATGTCATTTGGATTTCATTTGGATTCTCTTGAACACTTGTTTGTATCGTAGTATCTACATCTTGTATTAGTTCTTGTTCTGTGTTTATTTCTTCAGGACAAGAATCATCGTGTGTAATATCACAGATTTCATCTTCTGTTTCTTCGCATCTTTTTTCTGGTTTGGATGACTTGCCACTTTTACTTGGTTCGGACACTAATTCATGATTTCCCTCACTTTCTTGAGTATCCAAAGGTAAATCAGCTACATCTAGCAAATCACTGACAGGTTCTTCTCTTTCTCCTGGTAAGTTTAAGTCTGTGCTTGAATCTAAAATGGTCTCAAAAGATTTCTTTAGCTTTCTCTTACATCTAACTGTTGGCTCTGCGACATATTCACTCTCATCGTTAGACTCTGACGATTCATCCGATGGCCTTTCATCACTGTAACCGCTCTCTCCTGAGTTATTAAATGAAGGAGAACCAGGTTTAGCCTTCCTGCTTAAGAACTCAGCTCTGAGATTTCTCCAGTCTTTTTCTGACTGAGTGTTCTTTTCTCGTGCCTGTTCCCATTTTTCGCGGCAGTATTCTAGTTCCTCCTTTAACTCATTCAACAACTTTCTCTTCTGCTGTAACTCATATTTCAGAATTTTCTCGTGAGTATGTAGCTGGTGATGATGTCTTCGAAGGCGGCCAACCACATGCCATGTTTTACTTAACTCATTTGTAACCATACATAATCTACGTTCTTGTTCTTCTAACCTGGTTTCTAAGTGACCATTCAGTTGCTTCATGCGATTAACTTCCTTGATCAAGCCAAGTTTTTCCAATATGAGATCCTGCAATAAACAATTGCATACGTTTTAATTTTAAATCACCTAAACACTCACATTCGGAGAATACAATAATTGTTTTTGTTTTCGGGGATTACACAAAATATTGGCGCAGTACCAACATTGATGCCGCGCATTTTTTTGTGTACTGCAAAATAATGATCATGAAGCTGTTTATTTTTACATTGTGACTTTTGACCATGACTCAATTTATCTAGAAAATAATTACTACTGGGGCAAAGAGTTAATAATTTACCTTTAATCTGATGTAAGTCTGACTAACGCTTGGCACTAACACGGGTCCTGATTTAGTTTCAACAGACTTGTAACACGTAGTAACTTTTTCTGGAGAGTTCTCTTCTGTCACATTTTGGTGGCTTAAAAGTTCGATTAGAACTTTCCAAACTTTTGGCAGATTTTCCACTATTTCTTCTGCGGTGGTGGGTTTTTGACTCTCTGAAAATAAATAAAACTTTCAACAACTGAACATTTTTGTCATAAAAATTGCGTCATAAAAATGTATTTACCCGATTCTTGTTCTGAAGTCGTGGCATCTTGGCTTGATGCCTGGTCATCAATTTTATTATTTTCATCTGAACACTTATCCTCGTTTTCGTCTACTTGAGTGACTAACTCCAATAAAAGTTTTGGTAGAGCTGATGATGCTTCTGAATCATTTTCTTTTTCAGCCATCTGTGTCAGTAAGCCGTGATTTTCTTGAAGTCTTTGGACTAAGGTGTCCAAATCTTGTTTGGTTTTGGATCCTAATAGAACTTGCGAGAATAGCTAAAATAGTAATAAAATTTAAACAACAGTTCCTCATGTTTAACTGTATTTTTTATATGTAAGTGTTGTATACTAATTTACACTTACCTTGTTTACAACGGCCATTTCTGCTTTTAATACGTTTGTTTCCGTTTGACATGAAGATATTTGCGAATTTTTGTTATCAATGGTCTCAATTAATGAATCTATCTTTAATTCTAGTTCTTCTATTTTATCTTTGAAATCTTTACACCTGGAATCATTGAAATCGTTTAATGAAATATTGTGTAATGGAATTTATATGTAAAAAATTGATAAATGTTGGGTATTACTTACTTTTTAACTTCACCCTGGTAAAGGATTTTATGCTCATCCAATTCTCGGATCAAACCTTGTCTGGTTACTTCTGCAAGTCGAGCTCGCTCTTCATAAAGACCACGTAGTGTGCGAATGTTCAGCAACTGACGTTCGTATTCTTGTCTTAGATCAGTAGACAATAAATTGGTTTCTCTATCAGCAAGAGTGCGCTCAATTTCGTTTAATTTATTTTTAAGCTGAAAATGATAAAAAATACTTATGTTTACTACGCTCATAATATTGTGTGCCTTATCATATTTATGAAGTCTGGTACATTATAGTCGTAATAGCAGCGTATTGTTGGCACATCGTCAAATTGTGGAACGCCAAGCATACGAGATGCTTTTTGCTCTTCGATCGTATGCCGTACATTTAAGGTCCCTGACCGGCTGCAGTCATGTTATGTCCAGGTCGTTGGCATTTCGCTACCATGCTAAGAAATTGGCTTACAATCTAGACAACAAGTAAGGTTGTGAGTAGGAATCATATCTAAAAACATTTGTTGCTTTTTCCCCGAATGACAAATGAATTCTTGAGTATCATTTGTCCTATGTTTTTGCACGACTTTTAAGTAACTGTAACTTAGCTGCCTATGTGTTTTTGTATGCTGGATCTAGCATAACGAAACAATTAAAAATAAACAGTGATGGTATACATAGTTGCTTATACCGATTTCATAATAAAATATAGCGGTACAGGGTTTAGTCATAGTTAATTTAACTTACATCGTTCAATTGCTGTTCTCGAAGACTTATCATGGTTTTACTGACTGTAACCACTTCCTTCAGAGCACGAATTTGTTTAATGGATTCCGTGTTTTGCTCGTTCAAATCTGCAATTTCTGAATAAGCTCCCTGTAAAGAGCGATTCGCTTCAGATAAATTCTTTCTGAGTCTTAAATTATTTTCTTTTAATTCTTCAAACTCTTCTCTCATGTGTACTAATGCGTCTGTAAGTTCACAGTTTCCTTTTAAATGTAGAAGATTGTCTGGAATTTCTATATTATTTTTTGACAATAATTCACACAGTAATTTGTTGCTCTCGTATAGTTCCAGTTTAGCAGCTTTTTCATTTTGCAATGATTTCTCTAGTTCTTCTTTTTCTGCTCGGTGCCTTGCTAATATCTGTCTTCTTTGTTCACGTTTTATATCCAACTGCTTTCTGAACTCGTTCATTTCTTCTTCTTTTGCTTTAGCACGAGCTTCATTTTCATCCAATACACCATCATTCAGTTCAGTGTTTTCATTCATCTCGTCACCATGGGAAATGCTTGCGTTACTCATTGTTTCACTTTCACTGTTGACGTTTTCAGCGTCGCGTTCCCTGGTTGGGTCACTACTGAGGATATTTCCCATTTTGGAATTCTTTTATAAACAAGTCGCACTTTCATCCGCGCAATTGCAGATCGAGGATACGTGTTTATAAAACAGTTTACTACCAATACGTTTTTAATCAGACAAAGGACTGTCGACTTGGTGGACTCACACACGTATGTACGACGAAGCAGGCGTCTCCCGAAATAGATTTTTCGTCAGCTCCAGACGTATGTCGGTATAAACATATAGCACGCACGCTTTTGCTGCTCACAGTTGGGTAAGTCGGTATAGATAGGTATGTGTCTACACATTTTTCGGCATATCTCCGTCAATAATTATTTTTACCGGGTTATTTCCGACATGATGAGATATATCAGTAGGTCCCCTATGTATAAATGTTTGAGTGAAAGCGACCTTGTGTGATAATGTTTTAGGAATTATGAAGTTTTGATTTAACTGACCGTATTATAATATTAATGGAATTCCATGAATACTGCCTCAGTAGCACGTTATAGCAATTAGTGGGTCACATTCTTTAAAACCTTGCGTGACGTAATCATTAAAAACTAGGCAAGTTATTAGAATTAAATTCCTCTAATAACTGAAGGCATCATAGGTTGGCTAGTTTTTTTTTATTAAATAGGCATGGAGAACGTACTAGATTTGTTAAGCGGTGGCTCTTATTTAAAGGTTTAGTGGCAGTATCAACCTGAAAAATAGTAAAGGTGTTGTGATAATAGCTAAGACATCATTTAAGTATAAGGGTCTGCTGCTGTGTTTTGTACGAGAAGGTAAGTAAGTAGCGTACGGAGGCTTTAATCTTATTAAGAAAGTTACAAGTCATGATTCGAAGTTTTTGAACTACTGGCTTAGTTTTTACAAAATCCAGTAGGGTCATTCCCGCATAACCCTTGAGAGCCGCATATACACCCGATTGATTTTAGACCTTCATAGCAAAGATACCCTACTTGCTTTTATTTCAAGGAAATCCACTGCCTTATCTTAGCACATTTAGTCGACATACCCTGCGTAGTTAAGTTTTGGATTTCAACATCATTTTGTTTTAAGTACGAATGCCTGCATGTACTTAATCCACTTTTAACCACAATAATATTTGGGCAGCAGTGTAACAGCACAGGACTATAAAATTACACGTCATTAATAGCTGGCGAAGGTGAAAACGAAGGCGAAGTCATCAGTAAATCATCTGAGAATCGTATAATTATATGAGGTCAGGGTATGGGACGTAGTAAGAAAGTAGTTTGTCCTACCGAAGTTAGTTGATTCTACTTCACGGTAGGAGTGTTGCACTAGTTTTTTTTTTATAGTAATTGGTGATTATTACATACCTAGTATTTATACCAATACTTATTATGTATTATTAGTACTTTAAGTATTACAAAATGGAATCATTTTTGTTAAAAGCCAAAAGGTTAGGTTTCAAACACCGTTTCCATCACAGATAAAATAAATCTTACGACTATTGTCAAACGTCAGTTGGTTATCAGCCACATAATCGAAATTCACATCACAGAACGAATTTTCTTTTTGGAAATTCCAATTTTAAGTCATATTCATATGTACATAACATTCCCAGTTTTCTGTTTCTAAGTAATTTGTTTATATGAGTCATAAAACATTGGCAGCTGGCAAAAGCATATAAAATAAGTAAATATTTCACGTTGTGTGTCGAGATTGATTTTATTTTATTTTGTTTTAACAGTGGCTTATTGGTAATAATAGCTAATAAAATCACTTTGTGTGTGACGTCGTTCAATTTATTCGACAAATTGGGCCTCCTATAATCTGAAATGTGAAGTAGAATTAAAGCTTGTTGAGCGATGGATGAGAGTACTAAGAATTCCCCTTGTAAGGTAAAATTTACCAATGTTTTGCTGTTTATCCTCTTCTGACTGTAGAAAGATCTAAACTGACTTTTCTTGTGGTTAATAATTAAGTATTGATTAATTTCGCTTTACTTAGACATGCCATTAGTGCATACAGTTGTTTTAGATTGTTACAATGGCTATACATTTGTGTGTTGAATTACTTTTCCTCTTAAGTGTGTAAATATAAAGATTTTAACAAGGGGATATAAATTTACCAATTTATATCAAACAGTAGTGTAAATTTGTACATGTGTCTGGTAATACCAGTAGTGTTCAAGAAGAAACTGTGATAAAATGGTAAAACTCATTTATATTCTTTTCAAGATAAAAAACATGATTAAAATAAATAATCCAGTATAAAATGATACAGTGCACTTTGCTTTTCTTTATTAATTTGCATTTATAACACTTTCTAAGTAAAATATTTTCACTTAATATTATTAGATTTGATATGTAGTTAAACTTTTTATTCACTGTTACTTTGTATGTTTAAAGGAACATAAAAACTTGTTGGTAATATTTTTTCGTTTGTAATTATTAAATTCAATCATACATTTCTGCAACCTACACTGTTTGAATATGTGGTTTACCTTGATTCAAGCAAGTATAGAATACATTCAAATTATTTCTAGCATAAAGTATATCTTACAAAATTACTGTTGCAATATTATTTACTATCCCAAGCAATTTCATTTCAATATTTTACTGTCATGAGCTCTTTTCTAAATTGGGATGCTACCGTAAATTTAATGATATATCTGATTAAAAAGGTTCATTAATACCAGTCTAGCTTTTTAAGGACTGCTGACTGATAAACAAGTCCTAACCTTTACATTTTCTTGCACTACATCAAAATTATTTATGTTCCTCTAAACTATCACTGAATGCTATGTCCACATTCGCTTGTTTTGATGTCGCACAAACATTGCTAGGAGTGTGATGGTGACGAGGGGCTGCAGTTGCACGCAGAGGTGGAACACTTGAGGCAGCATCTCGCAGAGAGAGACAGCCATATCGTTGCTCTAGAGGGAGAATTCATCAAGAGTACAGCCAGGGCCAACGAACTTGAAGAACAAGTCGGCACTTGGAGGGAAAAGTATGAAAGGTGAGTGCTATTATCATATTGTTTGACAAACTTACACTTTTATTGCCAAGCCGTAGTAAATTTATTAGTGACACTTGAAGGTTATTTAAAATAATGATTAGTCTGTTTGTATAATTATTATGACTGCGTCATAATAAGAAGCATATATTAACATTCAATCCATTAGGATTTTAATATAATGTTTTCCTTGAAGCCTGAATTGTCTGATAATGTATAGAGTATTAAAATATCATAGTGTACAAATACACATCCTAGTCCCTTTCTACATACATTGATATTTCTGCTTACAGGTTATATGATTCTCACAAAAGAGTTCAGAAGTTAAATCAAGTTCTTGAAGATAAACTTCTGCAGATGGTGGATAAAATGAAGGGAGAAAAGAGTCAGCTGACCAAAGACATTGCCACTTTATCAGTAAGACTAGCCGAGTCGAAGCATAACTATAGTATGTTGCAGAAGGAAAATGTATGTATTATATTATGTTAATATACATAACAATAGTCTTACTGTTAATTGTACGTGAATTGTAAACTGTGGAATAATAGTGTGTTTATACATCTGCAAAATTTTACATATTGTTAATAGATTGCTTTCGTCTTTTGTCCTAATTTTTAATTATTACTTTTTAATTTGTTTTTTTTTTTTAAGAAATAACAAATACATGATTTCATTTTCAGGAAAGATACAAAAATGATATGAATTTAGCAATCCAGCTTCTACAATGCAAGCCAGACAATTTTGTATCGCAGAAGTTGGACAATGTGAGTAAACATCAGTTACAATCAATACGATTGCGATGCGGTTGCTGTTGTGGTTTACAAAATGCTCATTAATTGCTTTTTGTTCTCAGCTTCCTGTAGACACTCAAGCTCGGGTATCTCAGTATGTCATGTCGAAGACGTCCAAGCCGTCAAGCTCAACCCAATCCAAGAACGGTAATGACATAGATACATTCGACGCTAGTGAATATGAATTCAATATATCTGCTTCCCTAATGTCCAAAATCCTTGAAGACAGTATTCAAGATACTGTCACTAAACACTGTGATACATGCACTTGTAATAAATCTCAAAACAAGCCATTCTGTTATAATGAAAGCTATTACTCAGTAGCTACGCAAACACTTTCAAGCGGAGAAATGAAAAACTCGCTCTGTCTGAATTGTAATTCCGATGTGAAATCCGTACATTCCAACCTCAGTATTAGAAGTATGTCACCCCATCCTGTCAAACTCATTAATGAAAAAGTTGTAAACCTGGGAATGATTAGTCCCCTGTACATATTGCCACAAAATACTGAACCTCAAAAAGAGATGCCACCACCGGTGGCTCCAATTCTGGAGAAGCCAAAAAATAATGGATTAGTTATTGATAAGATTAAGATAAACGACAAAAACGTTTTGGAACCAATAGCACAAAAAGACACAGTTCCGAAACAACAAGTGGAAGATTTGAAGCAATATAGAAAGACTAATAGTGTCAATATGGAGCCTGCAGTCCATCACAAACTCTGTGATCGCACAAAAAGTTCGATTTCGAGTAAGAAAAGTAGCATTCACAGTGCAGCCAATGAAGAACCGCTACTTCCTAAGGATGTAAATAGAGATATGCTCAATAATAAAGAAGTCACACCAATCATTGAGAAAGTCGAAGACAACATTGGTGTCAGGAAGAATTCTCATAGTTCAATGGGTGCTGTTAGTAGAACGTCGTCGATTGCCAAGTCAACAGTCAGTACACATAAGTCTAACACGGCAGTGGGGCCGGGGCCTCGGTTCTGTCACTTACGTATGCAGGCCGGTTCTAAAAATATACTGCTCGATAACGCCGAGCCCGATGTACCGCCTGTCCTGTACCGACGACAGAGTAAGTGTAATGAAAACTCTATTTTCAAAGATCTCACTGATGATGTAGATAACTTTATCGATTTAGATAAAGCAGACGAGGATCTTACTGTTAAGGAAGATATGAAAAATGATAATATTGTAGTTGAGAGCACTCTTATCGATGTCCATGTTGATAACAACAACAAAGACATTAATGTCGCTGCAAAGAACACTGCCATTAATCCGGTGCTACTTAATGTTTCCTCTTCACCACTGCAACCGCTGAAGACGCACACATTCTCAAACAGCTCAGAAAACAATAACAACAAATCCCAAAGCATTGCTAGTCAGCAAAACACCACGGAAATCGATAATCTATTAAACGATTTCAATGCCGATATCAATAACACTCAAAACAATAATGTTCAGAGTCCCGAAGATACAAAAAAACTTGAAGTATTCACTCCCACCGATGAAAACGATGTAAAAATATTTAATTTTGATCGTTACGAACAAAAGAAATTAACTACTCAATACGCTAAACCATTAAGGAAAATCGACATGTCTCAACTACATTCTCTTGAAAATACAAGGATTTCGAAAGATCTCCCGCCTCAGGGCGATGAACCCAAAGTGGAGAAAAAGCCTGATTTAGTCAAGGCGGCTCCGTTGCCTTCAATTGTTAATGTGTATCCAAATCTCACTCAAACTCATTTAAAAGTTAACGACAACAAAGTTTTTACAAACGAGCAAAGCACAAGTTCTTTATCAAGTGACGATAGTGCTGCTGTACTTCAAAAACAACAGTTACTCAGAGTAGCTGAGTGGGTGGAGAAAAATTTGGAACAACAAAACAATTTTAACGATCCCCTAGAGGAAGATGTTAACTTTTCAAACAGATCGCGACGTGATAGTAAGCTTTCAAGGCTTACAGAAACTTTGAATGAACTAGCATTGAACATGCCACACCCCGTCAGCAAGTATTCCAAATCTTATGCTAGAGATGGGCATAATGCATGGGTGCATAACAATATTCCGGGACTCACCCAGGAGAAAGCAGCGAAGCTATCACTCCCGCTTCCGAAAATGTCCGGTCACGTTGCCAAGGAAACTATATTCCCCGTCGAATGTGGAGACGCCACTGTCACTGAAATAAGTAACACCACCAAGAACAGGGAAACTGTCGCGGATCTAGTGGCCGAGGGGCTCAGGGCCAAAGGGAACAAGGAGATAACGCCGGAGGACTTGGCGCGCATGGAGTACAACGTGAAGAAATTCCTGCTGAGCGGCCCGCACTGGGTCAACCCTGGCTCCGTCGGCAGGAGTCGGCGCACAAGCAGTAAAACTGAGACTGATGTATAATTCCACAGTAGGTAGCTACGGTAATGAGAGAACTTGCATTCCACTTTAATGCATAGGTCAGAAAGCGGTATGGCAGTCTTGCTCTATCTATTATTTGCAGCTTTTGTAATAGTTAACTTTGATTGTCATTCTTAATCGTATCAAGATAGTTTTGTTTTTCGACATGTTCCTAAATGTAGATACTTAATTCATTTTACTATATCAAAGATTGTTTACCGCTTATTTATCGGATTTATTCAAACTAGTCGTAATAAGTGTGTTTAAATTATTTCGCTTAAGAGATTTTAATATAGGATTTGTATTGTGTAAAGTTTCGAGATTTTGTAAAACATTTATTTTATTAATTAAACCGGGACGAATGTGATGAGATTTTATGAAAAGAATTTGGATGAGAACGAGAATGGCGTATATGAAAATGTAGAGACAGGCACAAATTTTAAGTAATTAAAGTTTATAGCTTTGGATTTGTTCGTTTAAGGTAGTTGAGAATCAGTGTTAGTGTTGAAATGTCGATATTAATTGAAAACAAAGGCTGTCGTTTGCTAGAATAGCCTAGAATATAAAGCATCGCCAATATTAATATAACGTCAAGTAATAAGAGCTATTTGTAAATGTCGCATCACATACCGTGCGCACACTACACGGCCATTTTATTATTCACTTCTATGTTAGTGCCGACGTAGTAATGTCGTTTTTGTTTCGTATTTACATCTCAAGTTACTGTCATAATTGTAAGCTTGTGAATAAATGTGATAAATGCAAAATATATGATAGTGATTAAATTCGCCTGACGTACAAAATATTCTATCAGTGAATTTATCTATGTATATCTAAAGTTTACTGGATCAGAAATTATTTTCTTAACTCTCAATATTGATGTTACCAAAACACAATGTGGTTGGTGTCCTATTATTTATTTTCACTTTATTTTGTTGTACACTCATAGACTTAGACCGTATTCCAATAAATGCGAATCTGATAGGAATATGGGCGATGTATTTTTGTGATGAATATTTAAAACCAAAACTCTTTTATTTTCATTACTTTTGTGATAACTGTAATTACTTATTTACTTCTAATTTATTATTTTCCATTTAAATGTTTGTTAGTTTTTCATGTAAGGGAACCATCGTCAGTATTTATTGTACTAATATTGAAGATGTAATCCTTAATAGTTATATATCTACTATCTTTCCACAATGTATTATCATGCCTCCGCTTACACGACATGTACAAGTTTTATATAAAGTATGTAATATTTATCTAAATGGGTGTGTTTAATATTTTCCTATATCGATGGAATATATTTTTTAAATATTAGTTATCAATCGATCTGTATACAGTAGTTAGGAAATGAAATGTTAGTTTGTAGAGCGTACCAGGAGGTATGGTCGAGTGTCGTACGTGATAACGTATAATGTAAATCCGGGTTTCTGAAAGGCATTTCGGAAAACTTATTCACCAGTTAACTCGTGTACTGTGATTAGTTGTTGGCATTTTCATCAACTAATCATCATCATCATACATTTGTCAAAAGAATTTGATCGGTCTTTCAGCAATCGGGATTATTGTATAGAGCACAATTTAGTGTCGTCTCGTTTCGTGTTAGTGATTGTCAACGTCCCAACTACTTGCAAACACATCCCTTGTGTCAGTCCATATTTATAATGATATATTTATTTATATTGTTTTACATTTTGTATAACAGCTGTGTAGGTGAATGTTTGAAAATGTGGATCTGTGATTATTTGCAAAGATCGAACTATCAGGGGTGATAATATTTTATTTATGAAAATTTAACAGTTACTTTATCTTTCTTGCCGATAGCTGTTATTGATTACTGAATGTAGTATTTATATGTAGATTACTTTGAATATAGACTTTTGTTTTATTATTTACACTTTTAATAAGCACCTTTTAACGTAACATGAAGTTTTGTCTTTTAAGCCTCAATAAGTGAGACTACATGATGTTATCACCTCTGATTAGGTCTCTACTTATTGTATGGGTCTTATTATTTTGGTTACACACCATTTATCACGAAGCTTGTTGCTGACCCTAGTAGATAAGATAGATTAGTTACGTCACAGTCTAACTAAATGCAGTAATCCAATGCTCTAAGGTAATAATTTGCATCTCGATACAAAATATAGTGCAATAGGCTATTTGACTAAAGAAATCTAATTAGTCTGTCAGGTAGATTTAAAAAAAAATATTTTTTATTTCATTAAATCATAAAAATACAAAGATACATAGAACGCAACAAAGGTGAAAAGTGTGGAAGTGGGGGCTACCAACGTCACTTGACAGTGAAAAGTGACTTGTATGTGACACGGGATTTCAACATACGGTATCATTTTATTTTTTTTTTAACACGATAAAAGAAAAAATGCGTATCCAATATTTTTTGGAAATCTATCTGACTAATTAGAATTTTAGTCAAATACCCAATTTGTACTATTCAAAGTGTGGTTAGACGTTGGTCTATTGCACTTGTTATACTGTGGCTATGCTTTCGAAGAGATATTCACACGAGTGCTACGGCTACTCCCACTGACAAGTAGCTTCAGCAGCGTAAATGTAATATGTGTTTATTTATTAAACATTATGGTGAACAATTACTGTCTCTTATTTATATTTTTTAACATTACATTACCTAAAGTAGATTATGGATTTGAATATCGGCCTATTAGTTACACCTAAATGTTAATAATCGACTATTATATCTTACTTTCCTTTTATAACTAGACAAACAGGGACTCTTTTTGGTCAGTATCAGAGGACATACCACACAGCAGCATTTTGTTTTCACAGCTGAAAGAGTCCTTATTTCAGAGGTAATGGTTATAAATAGGGAGCAAGGAACTATAACAAGGAGTCATTCTTGCTAGAACATCCTGTAAAGTGTATATTAAGAAAATCACCAGTACATATTAAAGCTAGCACTAAATTAGGGACAACTAAATGTGACAACACACCGAGCATCCTATAGTTTATCTTGACAATGTAAACATAGGGTTGTCGTGTCCACGTTAGCGTGAAATAGGTTTTCGTTGCTAACAAGGAGGAAGGGCTTATCGCCGATCTCGACACTGTTGACCTTCGCATTTCCAAAATACCTGGTGCACCTCTATTGTATGAGCGACCTTGTAGAGTGCGGCCCATTGTTCATAGCGTCTTCAATTTTCGCTTTAACATAAAATTTCACCTTGGATGATTAACAGGCGTAATTGTGTGTTTTTATCTTGCGATGTTTGTTTTTGCCGTGTAGTACATATGCTAGTAGTGGTGACCCAGTTGCATTGTGCTAATGTCTGTTACATTTTCGGGTCGTGACTTCGTGAGTTCGATAAAAATGAGACAATCATATTCAAAATACTTTGCGTAATGTTCTATTTGGGATGCTGGTACATAATAATGTTTGGGTTTACTCCACTTTTACAGAAAGTTCACTTATCGCTAACGTTTTAGTATAAAATAGCTACAAAACAATTTGTAAAATCAAGATTCAAGAAAGATAACATTTTACTTAGATACAAGAAATTTATAAAAAAATAAAGCAAGTTCTACTTATCTACTAGCTAATAAGTTTAGTAGAAAATACTTATAGAAAGATCAAAGAGCGAGAAAACTATCTAGGTACCGCCATTAAATACCTATATAGATATCTAAGCCCTTGCAACAAAAAACGTTAAGATGTTTGTCTATTTCTCGCAAGTACAAAAAGGTTGAATGCTATTCGCACGATTTGCTGTGTTAGCGACGTAATGTCGATCATAACGCCAGTCGGCGATCAGAGGCGCGCCACTACATCTTAAAGTAATACTGTAGAAGCTGTGGAAGTGGGATAGCGCACTACACGACGTAGAGCAGTGTCTCTCTTCCACAATTTCAAGAGTGTTAGTTTAAGAGGTGTTGGTAGGCCTCCAGTCGGCAGGTGCGAGAGTGAATGACCGTGCGATTCGCGCCACGCTCCGGGTGGTAGGCCCTAATGTCCATACCGATCACAAAGGACACCGAGAGCCCCAGAAGCGTGACACTCTTCCTGAAAGCTTTGATTGATATCACTTATTAATGTGTACAATAAATTGTCCTTTCATCTAAATAAATTAGAAAAGAAGGTAGGTAAATTGAATGTGGACACTAATGGCCATGCTTGCCGTTGACTGCTACAACTAGTCTTACAACTCTTAGAGCATAGTCCTTTGTCAGTTTATAATAAACGTGAGAGCCTAATTGTATTAAATGTAATGTTCATTAGCGATTCTAAATCTGTTATCTCTCCTTTTTATCTTTTTTCTAATATACCTAAAAAGGTATTAATTTACCTATGTATACTTAAATAAGTACCCGTAACCTTACTAAATATTCAAAAAGTCTACCTCAACGAATCACATTAACGACAAATCTATTCCTTGGTATAATTTACTGGGGTAGGGCAGATGATCAAAGTTCAAATGCAACTCAAGTGTAGATTGAAAGCAATTTGCTTGAAACAAAAGCTCGGAACAAATGGCTGCACAAATCAGTGGATTCTCGCTTTTGTTTGAAACAACTTGAGCGTCTACGGCTGAAGACTTTCACAATCAATGAGCTAGAAATTTCACGGGTTCAAATGATTCTGTAAATGTTCAATTGAATCTTAACAAAACATTAAATAAATAAATTGTTTATTTGTAGTAAGTTGTTTTGTAAGTGAAAACTATAAAAGTAATTGTCACAACAATGATATTTAAAATATATTACCCTGTTATTAATAGATGTATCTATAACTATGTATGTTTTTTTTTGGTATCTCAGTGGAAGTTGTCATGGACTATTCTTCGTCGGGGGTTCAACGGAGGGCGTGTCGAATTCTAACCAGCTAAAATCACTGGAGCGTCCTCATCTGCTTATGGCCAGAGGCACGAGGTTCACTTTCGCATTCACCGCACATATTGTGGTCTTTGAGAATTAATAACTATCAGTAAACATGTTTATTTAACACCGACCAAAAGAAAGACTAAGGCTCATCATCATTGTGTATAATATAATTTATTAGATTTTCACCCGAGCGAAGCTGGGGTAGGACTCTAGTAATACAATACGAAATATTTATAGAACCTTAGTAAAACCGGTGTTTGTGATCGAGCATGTTTTGCTTAAGCTGCCACCATAGCGCAATAAAGTGTATCAGTCGAAACTCTTTATTAGACACGGCTAACTTTTACACATTGTTACCTATATGAATTCACACCGCGATCCATTTTTATATCATTTCAGTTGAATGTGCCAGCCCTAGTAATTTAAAAAATATATATTTTTATTCAAAACCGCTCTACATTTTAAACAGCCGTCTAGACCGATTAGATTAATGTTTAAGCGATTACTCCGGAAAACACAATTACAAAGAAAGAAACGTAAGAATTTCTACAGTTACACGTAGGTACACGTAACCACACATCATTGTTATGTTACCATTTAAACCAGAATACTGAATAACTTCAGTAAGATTTGCACGTAATTTCTTCTTGTAACGGGGTAAGGACTTTTCGGCCTTCTCACGGTCGGATAATGCGTTGGCAGTGACAATGAGGGACCATACAATAATGGTTCACCGTTATGCCACATGTGCCTAACTGTCTGCTGTGGTAATATGAATTAGTCGGGTTCAGAGTGACGAAAACACGCACACAGCGCAAACGATTTAATCGACTACGAGAGTTTTGGTACGCTGTTACGCGCGATAAGTTTCGTGCAGGAGAACACCTACAATAGGTAGGTACAGTACACAAGAAGTTATCGACTCAGGATATTAAAATATGCATATAAAATATCCATTCACTTTAACGCATTATGGTTATAGTAGAGTTATAATAGAGCTAACATAGAAGTCAAAACAAAAAAATACATCAATTGTTTTGCGTTATACCTAATATTTATTATGGCCAAATTATTTTATCTGTATATGTAGGTACCTAATATAAACACAGGATTGATTATAATAAACTATAACATTATGTTTTTAAGAAGTTCAAAAAAGTCGGAGTGCAATGGAAATGTGTACAAAACAAAGAAGCACTTTACTACATAACTTTAGATCCGTAAGAATGTGAACTAACAATAGCGGAACGGTATGGCACGGCGCGGGAAATTAGGGCCATTTGGCACTGGCGACGCGACGAGACAAATTAAACTATAACTCGAAAACATTAAGTATTTGGAAATATTTGGGATGTGCTAGATATTGAATAATGGCTGTCGTAGAGGTCACTAGCGTTAAATGTGAAGCACATCAAAGTAGCAGGCCATTAAATGTTAAAATGTCAAACGGTATATAACTTTCTTTCAATCAATTTGTAGTTACCGTCGTTAGACATTAAACATAATTAAAGGAAATTTCAGGTTTTAAAAGAGAGCTGTTCAAGTATTAGGAAAGTGTATGAAAGTTACTATAGTTCATAACCCTTTAAGGATCAGTTTATTTTCTACGTATGCTAGAAATAATAGTATACTTGATTGATGAAAAGTGAGATAATATTACCAAATCGATTACGACGAAAAACATGGCAGATACTGATTTTTCACCCGTTATCGCCTTGAAAATCGGTCATTAACAAGTCACGTCATAATTAACAAATAATAACAAACTATGAACTGCAACGTTAATAATTAGGTAAATTAGGTCATAATTTAGTGTGAAATATTACCTGTCGTGTTTCGCACGGTGGGCCGCGGTACGTGCCCTGTCGCCTCGGTTACTGGGCCGTTAGCGCCTGAGCCGCCGGATTCCGCGGAATTAACCCAGTTTCGGATGACAACGTAAATACTGTAAATTGAATTTCGTAGAACAATAACAACAATAAGTTTCAGATGATGATCAAAATATGGTAACGCAACAGGATCTAGATGAAACGCAATATGTTCTGAATATTTTACTGCCCCTTGACTAAGTATTAAGGTAGATATCGATTTAAGCAGCTATCAAACGTTGGTTTTTAGTAAAAAAAAAGTAAAACCTATAAAGTTTCAATGCTGTGAAATTACGAAGATAGTCCACAAGACTTACGTATACATCCTTTATGCGGAAAGTCACGTAATTCAAAGAAAAAAGAAAACCTCATTTTATAAAATAGCGCAAGCAACCGTGACAAGTGTTACGTCATATTTGTTGTTATATGTTATTTTTATTTTGTGTGACCTTCAAAATCTTCAGTGCTATGTGAACTAATTGGTATATTCAATATAATTACACCAAGATTTGCACATGATAACAGCTATATAATTACATAATATTGGGTCAATTTTACAGCACCTTTCTCCGCCCGGACACGACCAAACAGAATTCAAGTGACATTAGGTCGAAGAACACGTAAGATATTTTGTATGAATAAGAAAATATTCTGATATACAATAGTAGCACCTTTGTTTACCAGAATATACTTTTAATTACCGAAAAAAGGTCGACTCTCTAAATTTTGGCTTTGATGTTCATAGTGATTCCTACCTCACATTTTGTGAGGCGTCAAAGAAAATCAATGTGTAATGAATGATGTGATTGCAAAAAAACAATAATCCTAAAAAATGTAGTACAGCTTTTTCTATTTACTTACTTATTTTAATAGCAAATGTACGAATCGTTCAGGGGTCGTTTATTTTCACGAAAAAAAATCAGTATATTTTCGAACACGTTATCAAAACCTAAAAGGCAAACTACTAATGTTTAATTTAATTTATAGAGTGCTGTAATGACTAGCGAGGTAAAGTGCGATATTTGCAAGAATAATCCTAAGAGCCATCCGCTACCGTCGGGCATCAAATCGCTGTCAAAGACCGGAGTCCAGGAATCCAAGGAGTCCAGCCAGTGGCGGCGGCAGTGCGGCTGCATCAGGACGAGCGACAAGCTCCGCAACATACTGAACACCTTCCCGGCGCCACCGCCGCCCTCGCCCGCGCCTCTCTGTGCGGTCGCACAGAGCGCGGTAATTGTAATGTTACAATACAATGCGTCCGTATGTAAGGACGCAAAGCGATGCTTGGAAAAATGTTGCCCTCAGCAGTCATGCTGTTCTCGTCATAGTCAAGTGAGACGTAGACAAAGAGATATTTTAGAATGTCACTTACTTAAGTACATAGTTTCTGCTTGCGCTGTAGTCAATGATGCACTTTTATGAATTAGGTATAATGATTATTATAGAACAAAAGCCTAGATATTAGGACTCCAGTCTTTACTTTTTATATGACACTTAATATTGAGGCTTGATGAAACGGAAAATTTGTGTACAGCATGTGAAATCAGCAGTCACAATCGCAGGCAGAATTTGGTATTCAGATTCACACCAGTACCTTACCCTACTTTTGTAGTTCTAGAAATGTTGATAAAAAAAAAACAATGTTTTAGGTAAATGCTATTATTTTATTCTTCTTGCCCTGAGACCTAGTTGGGCAGTGCGACGCAAAGTGTAATGACGCGACAAATTACATCTTAATAAAAGAACTTTTAAGGTCTCGCGTGCAAGGACAAACGGTCGATGCCCGCTTTTTATGGCCACTCAGGGTCTACCACCGCCTCTGAGCAAGACCATTGCAGTTGTAGAAGAAGACGCGGTTTTACGCGGTGTAGTCACAATTCCACATCTGCCAAAGTAAATTTTAAGAGGTGCTGGTAGTCCCCTGATATAGTAAACCAGCAATATAAATATCTTTCAGATTGACAAGACTACATGTGGCTACTGCTACTCATCGGCACTCGCCGAGAAAAGTTACTTACAATCAGCGGATAAATATGATTGCGCTTCAAAAAAGGTAAGAATTCGAAACTTCTGAAAGAGCTTCGGATCGGTTTTTGCTACTCGCATCAATCTTCTCCTCGATGGATAAACGCTAACCCTGTTGTTACATTGTTCCAACACCCAATTTATAGGATGATTCACATCTTTAAAGTGACGGTATGCCTAATTAGAGATGCGATAGCATCATCATAAGCATTAGTTGGGCGGCGCGGCGGCGGGCGTCGAGCGTCGTGAGCGAGGTGGGTGCTTCGTGCGCCCTCTATCGGGCATCGCTCCTGCTCGATGCATCGCCTGTCGTTACTCAGGAATGTCTTGCCCTTGTCCTGTTACAGCACGGACACGCTGCGACCTGCCCTTTGACTGCCCTCGGAACCAGGAACTGACTAAATTGGACTTGAGTTTTCAGTATCACAAAATTCAAAACATCTTCCTTGAAGGACATGAACATTGAACAGACTAAATTTATTACAAAAAAATCAAACACCGTTTTCCTAAAATCTCTTGTTCCTTACAAATTTGAGGATATTAGCGTTATTAGATTTGATATTTTATGAGGTATCGTGAAATTACGATCGGTCCGATACAAACAAGCGTGGCGATTGAGTCGGCGCGGGCGCAGCGTCGGCGTAGGAGTGTAGATACACTGGTAATGGATGCTCGTGCCGGCGATACCATCGAGACTAGGATCGTGACGCGTCGCGCCCTGCGACACCGCCGCTTCCCACTACAAGGTGAAATGGTCACTTTTTGTACACTTTTAATAGTGATGTAATATACTTACTATTATTTGAATTTATTTATCTTATCGTCAAAGATCACATGGCGAGTATAAAAGATCACATCTTCATTACGCTTTATGAAAAAGATGCTTGTTTGAAAGATGTTTCGAAAATATAGTATTGGGATGTAACTATAGTGCTGCTTTTGTGGGGTACCTACTTGTAATCAATGGGCAAGTCTTATTATCAAACATCACACGAAATCATAAAGGAATGTTTGCTTAAATCCTTAATCTAACAAATCAAATTTATTGACCACGCAAAAAATGTAAAAGAATACCCCAAAAATAAATAACTAAAATATTTTACAAGTTTATTGTATAATACGTAGAACGTAATATTGATAAACATTTACCGGATGACGGACCGGACACGGCGAAGGCTCCAACGCTTACATTATGTACTGCGTATTCAATTACCTCTTATCTCTAACATTAAGTTTAGTTAATTCGGGTAAATGATATTACATATTGTATTCTAATTAGATGTATGTAAACATCTAAATGTTTCTTTCCTTCCGGGTCTGCATTGCAAACATCATTTGAATTTTATCAAAATTTGTAAAACGATCTCAAATGTTTGTACGTGTGTGGTCTATAAAATAGCTTAATTTTGGTTATTACTAAAAAACGTAAACAGAATACATACTGAGTACGATTCGGTATCTACGTTTTAAAGAACCACAGTTCTTTTAACGGGCACACAGAAGTCATAAAGAAAATACGAAATTGGCGATTATAAACAAGAATAAGTACTTGATACTAAAGGTTGTGTAAAAGTTGAATAAAATAAACGTGTATTGACCATCGGGGATGCGGCCGAACTATCGTAAGGTCGTGAGTTTGAACTCCGTTCCACTGATTAAAATAACGTTACAAGTAAAATACGGAATCATTGCGAAGATCATACAGTTCTCCAATTAGCAGACCAGACAACTAACCTGAGGATGTTCCATTAAATAATTTCTTATCATAAAAATAAACTGCCATAATTTTAATTTAAAAATACGTTTCAGGGAAAAAGGAAACGCTGTTATTAAAAGCGTTTTATTTACTTAATTCTCTTAATGAAGCCTTGTTTGATGAACCCAATTGAGGTTGCCGACGCGTAATGTTTGTTAATGTTTAATTAAACCGTCAGATAGCGATCTCTCTAGGTTAAGACCAAGTACAGTGGTGTACGTCTGTCGACCGCTAAATTGTTCTGTCCGGCCATTCATACGCTGATGGATTACGTTGTACTTGTTATATCAATATTGTAACTAATATGAGGTTTTTACATTGAGAATATGATGAGTATTTTTTTATGATGTGTTTTTTTTAACTTACTGGCTCAAAGTATTTATGTAATGTTGTCTAATGAATATAACAAAAACACATACCATTAAGTTACAGCTTTGAAAATAAGACTTGCAGTTCTGGAAGAAAAACTCCGCTCTACGTCGTATATTATAGTGCGCTGACTATTACCTACAAATATTTCTCTGTCACTTTATTACGTGGTGTTAGATCCCTGCGATCTAGAATTCTAGGTTTATGAGTATTTGCTGTTACTCCATGTGTAATTGTGTAGCATGTTATACAACTGTAAAACCTTTCATCTAAAACAATAAATAACTGTTTTGTGCAGAACAAAAGCATGTTCTTTTCGTTGTAGTCGTTAGGATAATTAATTACCTAATTGTTTCTCATGTAATTTCCGCATTCACACTAATTTCTGACAGTTTACTGTTTAATGTTATGAAAAGTCGGTACAATCTTATAAAGAATCATCATTCCCCTGCCCTTATCCCAATTTTTACTTGGGGTCGGCGCAACACGTCTTTTAGACATGTTGCTTAAAGTTTTGGCTATGGTTTTATAGTCGGCCGCCTGCCTGACACTAACCCTCTTTGGGAATGCGATTGTTGGTTGTTTACCCGCCACCATTCGGGTGACCCAAGGTGCTTGGTACAGTGCACTGGGTCTTAAGGTCCATTAGTCGCCTTTTACGACACCCAGTGGAGGATATGGGGTGGTGCTATTCTTTATATCCGGACACCACACAATCTTATAAAGAATCATGACACAATTTGAAAATAAGAGATGTTAGTTTCGTTTGTTCCAATACTTCCTGTTTTATTGTACTCGTATAATTTAATATCAAATATCGGTAAGTAGGTAACTTACCAAGTATTTCAATAAGTCTTCGCGTTGACCCAAGTCTAAATTATTGGGCTGAGATCAAACATTTTGTATCGACGCTGTTGTCAATTTTCCGGTCTAATATTCGTTGCGACTAAATCATTTTGTGGTGTGAATGTTCAGTCTCGATAAGCATTAGGATATTCGATTGCTTTCTATTGTAATTCAATTGTTATTTCGTGTCTACTTTGCCCGTTACAGTTTTAGTAATTGGAAAATGTCTAATGCATATTTAATCCATAGTCAAGCTTTCTTGTAATTTATTTGAGTTAATCGTAAGAAACTGCTCTTTTAACACACTGGGTTGTGAGCTATAGTCTTTAGAAAAAATAATTTTGCTCGACCGATGTGAGATGTCATAAATGTTTAAATCACATGCAGGGGTTGCGGCACCTAGCGCTCATTGGTCATTGATATCGTCAATTACACCGATGTACAAGTTTACATACTCTTAATTTTTTTAATAGCAGTTCGCCTAAGCACAAACTTTGACTGCTTACCCAGACTATATTTCCTACTGATATTATAAACGCGAATATTTGCATGGATGTTTGTCACTCTTTCTTTTAAACGACTGGGTAAATTTTAATGTAATTTGTTTGGAGTTAGCTGATATTCGAGATAAATACATTGGCTATTTATTAAATGATTGCGTCGGGAGAAAATGTATTTGCAGCTTAGCCAATATTCGCATGGAAAAAGTCCCGTGCAGCAGCTAGTATAGTAATATACTCATCGACTTATGGAGTTTCTTGTCGTCTCTTCTCTATAAGAATGACATTTTGGAACCGCGCATCAAGAGTCAATTTTGAAAGTGCCTAAAAAGGCCTATTTAAAATTAAAACCTTTTGATTTTGATCGAAACAATCTAAGTTAGAAATAGATGGTAATCTCTTACAAGTATTGTATGTTTCCAGTGTAACAGCAAGTCGTGGCAAGTGGTAGGCGAGGTGGTCCAGCTAGTGCAACTGTCGGTGACTGCGACGGCGTTGGCGCTGTACTATCTTATCTACTGTTACATGCAGCTGGTCTACTACACGCTCAGGAGCGCTCTCTACTTCCACAATGCTGATGGGTAGGTTTTATCATTTTCGGTTCATATATTTAGAATAATTTGAAATGGAGATGGACTGGGTACATGTTGCGCGGTAAACAAGAGAAGTGAAATACTGCTACCTAAGAGGTGGGAGAAGAAACAAAGGAAGACAAAGCAAGAGATGGGAAGATGAATTAAAACTGACAGCAGGCCCAAAATGGGGAAGAGTTGCTAGAGACAGAATACAATGGTAATTGTTAGAGGAGGCCTTTGCCAAGAGGCACACTGAACTCAGAGATATTTTATAAGCAAAAAGATAAACCCAATACATAATATAAAAATTCGCCTGAAAATAAAGCCTTCGCTGACCCGAGAAAGAAGAAAGCTGTTCCGGATAAGAGGTTTATTATTATTATATTTAGGTAATCATTTTAAAACTTTTCGGTGCGGTTACCTTGATATACCTAACTGAAAACCGTAGTTTTTACAAGAATGAGGATTAATTACATCACTAAACATGTGGATAAACATGAAAAGATCAAGGTATAAATATTTTCTAGACAACGAACGCTTTATTTTCAGGTCAAACAGGTAACAGTATAGGTATAGGCGTTTCATTTAAAATACGGTTTCAATTAGTCGCAATTCATTGGACATTATTTTTTCGTTCGGTCGTTCATTCATTCTCTCGTTGCGTTTCAAAACCATCAAATTAACACTCTTTTCCATTGATGTCAATATAATTGAATGGATGTGAATAAATTAAATGGTGAATGTTTTAGTGCACCTAAACAGGGTAATCATCTCATCTGTTATTAAATTATTTAATCCTTAATATTAAAATTTGTATAAACACATAAGTAGCATTCTAATTTTTTCGGGTTCCTTGTATGTTTGTATCGCGGTCATTTTGGAGCGATAAGTAATGATCTTTTTTGTCACGTATGTTACAGACCTATGAAAATAACGATCGGAGTAGTCACGGTGACGTCACTTGTTGTCGGATTCAACCTGATGCTACGGATGGAGAGGATCCTCGGAATACTTTACTAAATTTCTATTGTATATAGCAATTACTTCAACAAAAACGTACAAAAAAGAATGACAAATTAATACACAAAAGTAACAAAACAAAGTAATTTAAGTTGGTAATAAAATAAAATTACTTATTAGATCTATAACTCATAGCCGACATTAAAATATAAAAATCGTTTTGTTGCATTTGTACCAAAATGGTCAAGTCATTGTTACCTCACTGTAATTTATTATAAACATATGTGTTGTCAATAAAACATGTGAGTCAGATCAAGTATTTCCTTAATCTGTGATTTCGGACGTCTTCGATAAGTTCAAGTAAGTAGGTACTTCAGGCTAATTGCCTTTGAACTCGTCATTAGTTGTGTTAGATTAAGCGTGACTGGTTTGCACCTGGACATTGTTTGTTGGAATGGTTTTGGAAGTGATTAAGGCCCCCCTCGCGGTTCCCGCCGCGGATGAGGAGGCTCGCTGGAGGCTGGCCTCACCGGCACTCTTGGCTTGAACACTTGATGGTCAGACGCCGCGAGAGTCGGCCGCGCTCTTCCATTGTTCGTTGTCGCTACCGACTGTTACGCGAACTCACGCACGCAACGCAAGTGATCTATTGAAGTAGAATTGTAGTGGCAGTGTTGAATGAACCAGTGTGAAGCGTGTATCGCTTAGTGCAAAATGGTGCTGAGTGTCAGGTAAATTTAGGGATGTTCTCATTTTTTATACTTTGGATTTTTTGTGAATTTGTATATTTGTATAACACACGCTTATACAGAAATACAGGAAAAAATGTTTCAAAATAACTAAATTAATTTGTGTGCTACTGTATGTTTATTACATAATTTCGTTATAATTTTAAATAATGAATACGGATGCACATTGGTATGAGTCATAAAAATGACGCTACCGGTGAAACGAATATCAATTTCAGTTATGCACTCAATTTGCGACGACCTTTCAGAAAACAATTTCAGGGTTATGAATGTACAAATAGATCCATAGAAATAAATCGGCGACGCAACTACTAAATTATATTTGTACTAGTTCTGTGACCCCGCTACGCTTGAACGGAATAAAAGGCATGGCTTATTTGCATCGGAGCTTCAAAAGCATCAATTTGAGCAGCTGCCGCAGGTTTAAGGCCGTCTTGCCTACAGATTCGGCAGTTTACCGCAAGATAATTTATTGTACTATTGTTCTCATTTCTAGCTAGACTGCATTCATTCAGGGCCTTTGTTGCTTTTAGAATAACGAAATAATATTGAACAAAATGTAGAGCTTTTCATAATTCCTATATAGGCTTAACTATTTGAAAACTGATTAACTGGTGTCTTTCTAACTGAAGGAGAAAAGTATGAAATTTAAGATGAATTTTAGCCGCTAAATTGTTCTACTGCCATTACCTAATTAAAAAATAAAGCATTATTAGATAGTGTTTTGTTTTTTACAAAGTAAATAACGAATAGTTTTATTCCATTAACGCTTGGACAGTAATCATTCAAATCATTTTCACTTGTTTTTTTTTTGTTATACTGAATGCGTGTCGAAGAACAGGCGCGTGCGTTGGTATGTCATATTTTCATAAGATCTTAACTGTTACATGTTTTTGCTTCTTATAAAGTATCTAGTTCTTATGTAGTCGTAAACTTGTCGTTTAGATAGCGATACAATCATATGGGCATTGGTCGTGATGTTTATAAAAGCATTTTGCGCAGATCACATCTTCGTGGAATTTGCTATGAGGTTTAACTTAGGAATGATAAGTTCGCTTTTTCAAACTATGCGTCACTTGTTTCATTGTACTTTGTGTGTACATACATTAGGCTTTACGTACAGTTTGATGGATGGCTTTGAACAAATGGCAGATAATCTGAGAAAGCAATAAACTTTAGGTTCTGATCGAGTTGAGACTCGAACTTACAAATATGTAGATGTTTAAAAGACGATGCAATCATTTGGTGCTATTTTAGTTTTATACCATCATTGGCTAGGCCAGGTCACCTCTGTACTAAAGATGCACTTACTTAGAATTCTACGAATTGATTTTTCTCATTCAACACAAGATTAGTTCTATGTTTATGGGTGAAGACTAGGTATTACTGAATTCAAGATTTGGATTGATAGCAAAATGCATGGGACCATGAGATGTCGTGCAACATAGAAAAGCGAGGAGGCCAGCAGTGGTCCAATGATTTGTGTTAATGATTAAACAATTTATATCTGACAATCATCTTATATCTGTATAGGACATTTATTACGACACACACAACAGTTTTTCAGCCAGAAATGTGTCGGACATTGATGTCGCGGTGGTAATGTGTGACAGTTGCACAGGTCACGGCGCGGGTGACGAGTGCCGAGGTGTGAGCCGCATGTCACGCCAGCCGTGCAGTAACGGTGCGTTCCGCGCCGCGCCCCCTCGCACGTGCTAAACGACCACCCTTGGTTTCACATGTATACATCACAATGCTATGTAACTTGGTCAAGATGAATCACTGTTGCTGACGCTCCACGCGGGCTCCTGTCATTTGTCGCTCGGTTTTTATTAAATATTTGTTCAATGGTCAATTAGTTCATACTCTATTAGGTAACATACAGTTTATTAGGTTTTGTATGTTTGTATAAAAACTTTAGGTTTAACTGATCAACACTGGATAAGAGACATCTTATTAGGATCTTATGCTTCAAAAAGAACGAGGCATTATGATGATATAGTAAACAACATTAATTTATGAATAGAATAACAATTTTAGTAAGTTAGACATAGTAACGGAAATTTTGCTGCTCTAGCGGAGCTTCAAAATAAATGTCGCAATGGATGTTTAAATAATCTGACTCTACTTAGTGGGCCATTCAAAATAACCACGTGTAAGAAACCAAACATAAACTAAATACTATCCCTATCCAGAACATCTTCAAATTTCTCTAGCAACGTCCTTGAACAGGCGACCTACTTACTCAGCGCATGCACGTAGAATGCAAGCGAGGAAGTGGAAATGAGGCCATTACGGTAGGAGATGTAGGAAGGCGAGCGAGGCCGAGCAGTTCCGATCGCCGCCGAGCCGAGCCGAAGACCACCGGCTCAGTGCCTGGTTATGCAACGTATTCATTTAATACAGGAACTGTGATATAAGCATCCGTTGGCCCTCACCTTTGTAGTAATGTTTGTTGTTTGTAAAAATGATTTATTATTTAGCTTCATTATATTGTTCTACGTAGTTATGTGGTATGAAAATATTTTGTGATTAAAGGTCTAGAGTAAAATCCTAAAACAAACTACGAAAAGATAGTTCTTGGGTAGAAAAACTATCTATGATTTTTTTTTAAATCGTATGTTGTATTTCTAATCGATTAAATAGTCGCAAATACAAACATCATGTTTGCCATAAACTCTAAGTAGAGTGACTAAAAAGTTCGTATTTCTAATTAGTAGTATTATTTCATACTAAGTTAAAATATGAAAGGGAGGCCTTTACCCTGAAGTAAGACATCAATAGCTAAACGAAACAAAAGTTCTTCCTTATTACTCTATTTGTCGATAGTTATTATCACATCGAAGCGAACCCACGTTTTACGACTTTTCCTTTTTACAAATTCCCGTTGCGTTCAATCGCGTTTGCACCCAACACTGCAACAAAGTAATCTCACTGATCGATCTATTTGTGCGTAAAGTACGGTTAACCTAATCGGAGTTTCTTAATCTGGGTTTTACTTCGATTTTGAACATTTTTATCGATAATGATCGTAGTCTCACTTTATTTTTAGTATTTTATAGATATGGAATTTGATTTTTATTTATTTTTTTTTTTGTTGAAATATAGTTTAATTTTAGAATCCGTGTGGTGTCCGGATATAAAGAATAGCGCCACCCCATATCCTCCACTGGGTGTCGTAAAAGGCAACCAATGGACCTTAAGACCTAGTGCTCAGTACCAAGCACCTTGGGTCACCCGAATGGTGGCGGGTAAAACACCAACAATCGCATTCCCAAAGAGGGTTAGTGTCAGGCAGGCAACCGACTATAAAACCATAGCCAAATCCATTAGCAACATGTTTATAAAAAAAACATGTTGCGCCGACCCCAAGTAAAATGGGATAAGGGCAGGAAGATGATGATGATGTTGAAATATAGTTTAACACTTAAATTAATTATAGAAATAATATCAGATTACAATAAATTATTTGAGACCATTCAAAAAGTACTTTCAATATTGAAAGATTGGAGTAAACTGCGTAATCTGTGTCCTATATAACACATAGTAGGATAAAAAGTTTTTCCCATTCAACATTGATATTAATTATTCGGTTATAGCAAAACTTTGGCCAAAAGTACAAAAAATACCGCGAATACAGCCTAACATTGTCGTAACCAATCGGAACATGTGACGCGTGAACAAAAGACATCAACGACTCACGTCAAAGTGCTACGAACTCTCTACGAGATTCAATTGGGAATGCTAACTTGTACAAATCGTATTAATAAGAGCTATTTGAACTTTATTTTAATGTAATATGCATATCTATTATACTTATCATATAATATTAATAAAGTGAGATTATTCGAAAGAATTATAATATATAATTTTGATACTACCACATAAAGATATAAATCATCAAAAATACCACTACTAACTTATATTTTACTAGAATAAACTCGCTTATTAATAGGAAGGTGTGTAAACAAGATTATATCGATCGTAATTATAAACAGGATACACACCGTCTTCTCCATCGATTAACAGACTTAACACAACAGACTTTTAGAAATTTTGTTTCTTACTATTCCCAATTTGAGAAAAAGCTAACTACAAATGACGAAACTCACCGCTATGTAACCTTAGGTCTGAGTTGAGTTCGTGCACTTCAGTCAACTCAAACCCCTGAGGGCTATCCTACAAAACGGGGCATTACGCCATGTCGCCCTCTGGATGTGCACGAATAACGGACCCGATTCTCGATCACGAAATCAAAACGATTATAAGTTAACGATGATCAGATCGTTCGGTCATCGATTAATCGCGAACACAATCACGAAACGATGGAATTCGAATGCGGAATCATGTTTGGTTGTTATGTAATGGTAGTTGTTGCTGTTGGACGGCGAGATGCGATTTTCTGAATATTTCCTCTATATAGGAAAATGCCCTAATATTCCGAAGTTACAATCAAATAATCTAAATTTTGTTAGTATTAATTTTTTTCAACTTTATACAACTGTAGTGCGTATAAAGATTAGGTTACTTTTGCCATGGGTACCTAAATGTGTAAAGGATAATATAATAGTATCTAGTATACGCATTACAGTTAGATTTCAACCTCATTTTTACAGCCGTTTTCCTTGGAAACGTTTCCGGAAAATTACTTGCTATAAGCTGTAAACGCTTACAAATTTAATTTATACAAGACTTAAAATTAAAGTATAAATTTAATTTAAAGGCTTTTTCGTATTATTATCTACAACAGTCAATTTGTTCACACGAAACATTCAAAGATTAAGTTAATTTCTGTCGACGGTCGTACGACACGGGATAGTATTACAATGATTCATCAATTTTGATTAGTTTATCGAAACTGAAGGATACTAGAGGTCACGGCTCGGTGGCCAGGGGTCACTGACCGAGGCACATTACTCCTTACATTACTAGAAATGTAACGATCGTGAGACGATTCATATTGCTCAGCTATCATTTGTATTTTTTTGTTTAGTTTAGGTATTTTATAACTGTGTATTATAAAGTTATTCGGTAGATACAGGCTTTTCCTAGTTTGAGACTAATGACAACATAACATAAAATGTAATATTTTTTGAAAAAAATAAAAAAAATCTTATTTCTCAATAGTTAACTAGATTATACTAAGTATTTTGTACTTCACGAAGCAAATTTTGCTACTAAATTTAAAAAAAATTAAGAAAACAGTATCATTTAACATTGGCTCTGTAGTCCTTAAAAAATTTTCAATGAATGCCAAGAAATTATAGCAGTAAAGTCACAAATCACTGATACGCGAAGCTAGTAATCGCTATTAAAATTATAGATTTTTGATGAAAAGAAATCTTATAATTTTCGTTCAAAGGGTTTAATAAAAGAATGCGTAGACATTTTCATTAATAAATCAATTTATGCACAAAATCTCTTACCGTAAACATTAAACAACAAGATTCATTCACCTTTAACTTTTACAGAAACCATTCACATTACAAACATAACGTGAACCTAAATTGAAATTGCGTAATGTATAACATTTACATCGCAAACTGTACGTGATTCAACAATTTTGTTGGCAGACAAGTAATTGATATTGATTCTCTGGGATCAATCCAATCTCGGAGCCTGTCATTACCCTGCCGTGTCTTTTGACCCATCATTAGGTGGTAGCATTACTTCGGAACAATGCACCGAAGACGGGACACAGAGTAGGTACCCCACAGAGGTACATATTAGGTCGGGGAAAAAGTCTTTTCGCATTATAGAATGTATAAACTAGTACCTAATAAAATCTTTCTCTCTCTAATAAAATTAGAATTTGGCATTATGTTCTTTTAAATTTTAACTTTAAATTATACAAAAACCAGCCAGATACAAATACTATAGCCAAAAAGATTTTATTACAAGTTCATACATACTATAATGCGAAAAAACTTTTTCTCCGACCTAATATACATTCAACTGAACAACAATAGGTACTCCACAAAGTCAACAAATGAATGTCTCGTTGTCATACGCCCTAAGATTAGCAATGGAAACAGTTTATGTGAACACGTTGATGAAACTTTTCTTACTAAAAAGGTTCTCTAAAATCGAAAAAATGTTAGAAAATCCTAAATTTAGTTTACATTTGTAGTAATGCCATGTCCTTTATACATTCATATCAAGTTCTTCCTATCGACTATCTCCGATAGGGCGCAGACAAATCGCCTGAGCTTAGCCTCTGTGAGGGTTGGGTTTTACTCTATGACGCGTGTACCTCAAGCAAGTTTACCCGCATTTAGTTACATTTGTTTGTCGATATAAGTAATCATTAGAATGTATCACGATTCAATTCGGTTTGTGCGCAACATGCTATTGAATTTCTTTATTTATTTGCATGTATTATCTGTTTTTTATTTATGTACTAGTCAGAACTATAAAATTTAATTTTGTTTCAGATTCCTCATTGTTTGCAGTTTTATTATCTCCAGAGTAAGTATCCGTTGTAGAATGTAAATAAATAATTCTTTTGTGTTCTTTAATGTTCGTAGATAATGGATTTGAATAATCTCTGACCTTATTAGTTTTCTCAGAAACTCAATGCTATATTTTCTATCATGTTAAATCTAAATTGATTTTCGTTCGTCTTAGCTACTGGAAAATTAAGCTTATTGTTAAATACAAAGGCTAAAACTAGGTCTTAGTTTTGTTTTATATACTTTTCTTATATAGATCTTAAACCAGTTAGATTTGAATTGTGATCCTATTCTGTGTAGTCTGAAGTTGATCCATTGAAGTTAGCACGGAAGAACCATTGTTACGTAATTAAGCGGCGCATGTCAAAGGAGATCGCCAGTATTGGGCTAAACTATGAACAGGAACGAAATGTATATAAAAAAATACTAGATTTTTTGCTGATTATAAATAACTTATAACAATAATAACTTTCTACCGTAATGAGCTAAAAATACAATTTGAAATATATTTTTTATTTACAAGGAATTCTAAAACCACCTCCGTAAACGAGCTGTCCCGTCATTTTAAGTTCGTCCTAAAACTAGTAGTTTTAAGGGAATTATTTTAAAAAAATATCGTAATCTTGTTTTAACATTTCTCGTGAACCTTATAATAATTTATAAAAGGAAAAAGGGTGTTGAATGAAATTGTTGTTGTTTTAGTAAATAATAGTTATTTATTTATTTAAAAATGACATCGTTCAGATTGTGTTTTGGGTGATTATTTCAAAACGAAAATGTGTCAGTGCTAATAAACGTCAATGTCACGTCATTCTGGTGATCTCTTCATTCGTTTTCGTTCTTGTGCGCTTACGGATGTACTTACACTATTTCTGCTATTTTTCTGACGACTTTGGATTGCTTTTACGGACTTGGATGCTTCTTATTGCGATCGACCACTGCTTGTTTTTTTGGACACCGATATTAAAATACAATTCTTACTATCTGCCGCACAACCTAACTTAGTCACCCAAAAACTTACTTTCTCCCTAATTCCCATAGAATTTTGAAAAAAAACTTTCTGATATTAATATGTGTGTGAGTTATCTATTAAATAACACATAAATGATTACTGTACAACATTTGGCCCAACGATGTATGGATTTCTGGCGATCTCCTTTACGGTTTTCAACTGAAAATTGTATTCGCAGCTAATTTTCGAATTCGTAAGATGTAATTTGATTTTCTGGATCAGATCAAATTGTTAGATCGACTTGATAGTTAATAACGAAAAATATTTGGGCGGGATTTATTATGACTTATAATTTATTAAAAATTTGTGCTTAATGTTTGAAAGTTAAGTTAAAGTTTGTGCTTGTTGCTTAAAAGAAAATAATAAAAAGTATTATTTTCATTTTATACCTATTTAAATTATTTGTGATCTGATCGATACTTAAACTCCAATCAGTTTTAGGTAGCAATCGACGTAATGACAAACATTGCGGAACATCTTAAAAAAAAAAAACAGTTTTTCTATTAAGGATCTCGAACAAAGCATACAGTACAATACAGTAAAAATACACTATTACACAAAAAAGGACGTTATACATAAAACCTTTTTTTTTCTATCTAGGCATACTCAGCGTCGCAGCACTTAGACTCTGCGGAATACTCGGAGTCGACGGAGGTGTCGGTGGTGTCGGTGTCATCGTCCGCGTCGTCCGAGCTGCACGAGGGCTCCGGCGACGACCCGCCCGACCCCATATCCTTGAATAACAATAAGGTAAACGTTTAGAGCTACTGGTATCACGTATTTGAGTAATATTATTGCAATTTTTTTTAGATACGACTCCCGCACTAAGTAATTTAATCTTTGTATCGCGGGGGGGTCATAAAGACATTTATTTCACATGCACAAACACACCCAGATTCAGACAAGCATTTAATTTTGTGGAATGCACAAATTCTTATCCTTCGCGGGAATCAAACTCGCGACACGTCGCGCGCAGTACTTAGTAATTGGTGTACCACTCTGCTAAGCGTGCAGTCAAATTTTGCAAAAGAGACGCCACTACGTCTGCGCTGTCACGCTTCCACATTTGCAATAATATTACTTTTTGATGTATTGGGACCAGGTCCCGCATTGAGCAATACCCAATACTTATTCGCCTTTATTATACTTAAAAGTAGAAGAGAGATGATCAATGCTCAACCCTATGGGGTTATATTTGAAGAGGTCTTTGTCTAGTAGAGATATTTACAGGCTGGTATTGTGGGTTCAACTAAAATGTTGAGAAGTTTGTTTTTTGACAATTGTCATAAGTTTTTGAGAGACATTAAAAGATTTGGGTATACCTTTTAGACTTGGCATACAATTTCCGAAACGAGTTTCAATTGTTATTATTTATAGCAAAATTTTACAAATACACTCTCCTTTTCAGAATGAAACAAGAGAAGCCTTAAAAAGTGATGGCAGTGAACAAGATCCGGTAAGTTACTAAATCTCAATTCTAAAGCTCTATCAATATTATACCGACAGTTAGCTCTGAGTATTCAAAAGCAATTACTGTTAGTCGAATACCAGTCAAAATGCTAATTCTTAGCAGTAATTTATGCAACAAGTTTCACTTTTACCATATTCCCGATTCGGCCTTGAAGTGGTAACGTTTTTAGTAGTACGCACGTGTGTGGATGCGAGTAATGTAACTTAGAACAATAAGCTATTTCTTGATATAAAAGAATACGCCACCGGTCAGCCCTGTCCCTTTCATCGTGTTTAATGGCTCTGAAAATAGCAGATTCGTTAACTACGATTTATAACTCAATTATTCGCAAAATTTTTAGATTGCTGAATCTTTTTGTTGAGGCAGTATGAATTGAAATGAAGACAATCGAAAACTATTGTTGTTTCTCACAATACAATACTGAAGACGTCTGGGTTTGTCAATACTAGTTCAAATTGATAGCTAATCTAAATAGGATAGAAAGGTTCACAATACAAGACGCTACAATTTAGTTCGCTTTCACGGAATCGAAGAAATAAATCTGAAACTTAAAACGAATTAAGTTTAGAATTAAATATGCAACATAAATGAAACGTAACGCATTTTCACTTTTAAACTAATTACCTATCGTTGAGAACCAGTAGACAATGTACATTTGAGGGCGCAAAATAAATAAGTGTTGAACAAAACGATCGTCACAGTCTCACACAATTACCGCAGGCCTAAACACAGAAATGGGTGAAAGGTACGCTGTAATAGCGACCAATTTACACCCATTTGTACGAGCATTGATGGATTGATTGAAAGAATTCTTCTAAGAATACATGATTTGATACGGTCTATCTTTTCCTTTCGTTTTGCAGAATTGCTGCACTTATTTGTGACATTGGTTTTACGGTCATTTTGTGCTTGGTATGAGGTATGAAGTTCACTTGATATGTTTGTCATTACACCTCCTGTGGTGAACAATATAGACGTTTATAGCGTAGCTTATGTAGTCTTCTATAGTTAATTATATTTGATGGTGTGTATAGTGTCTTGATTTTGCTGTTGATTTTAAAATGTTACAGGTTCAAAATCGATATTGATTTCATGCATTCAGAATATTATTAATTAGCTAAACCTAACCTAATTATGAAACGAAGACAAAAGCATGTTAATTTTTTTTCGTCTACAATAAATATATTTTTTATTCTCTACTTGAATGTAAAGGTAAATAATTGAAAAACCAAATACAAGACGTATTATTTGTGCTATACGCGTGAGCACCCGCGTCCTACCGCGCAGCACAGTACAGTCAGCACGTTGCCTAACTCTAGTACCGAGTACTCCTCACTGAATGGGGAGGCCACGCCGCGGCCACAGCTTGTGCAATACAATATTCTTGCGAAGGGCTCCTAATCTGATTAGGTTATCATCTGTAGTTCCGGTGTAGATTTATAGTGTTTCGCGAACGTATAAAAATGATTTATCTACTCGTGTGTTGGTTGTTTAAATAAATTGTCGGTTTAAATGTAGTAAGGATGTATCGTTTGAATGAACTGGTTGTTGTGTGAAAAATATTAACTTCCAATTATTAAACACATGACGATATAAAACATTTTTAATATGAGCTTGTTGTTGCTCTTAGTAAAATGCAGCCAACAGCAAGACTGCAAGTTAACCCCAATATTTTACGTCTTGGGAAAACACTAGACAGAAGAAACAGCTCACTGGTTCTCTAGTTCATTAAAGTTTATCACACCAAACAGGCAATAAAAGCAACAATTAATTATCATAATCGAATTACATCGTGAGAACTGCATCCAGTGTTACGCGTATTGTCGTCGACGCATGTTTGTAGGAACAGATAGCCATCTCTGACCTGCAAGACTAGCGGGATAGCTGTTGTTTGACTCACATTGCATCTAAACCATGAACGTCGGTCACAAACCGCGTGCCCTACATACGACTGCTTTCCTTTAACAAATAAATAAAATAAAATATAGAGTAAACAATTAGGTAGTTAGATCCTTTTTTCTTTCAAATATCCGATTTTATGTTATCTGAAAATTATTGGGAAATGTATTTATGTTGTGTGTGCCTTGAAAGTTATTTTTTTGGTTCCTTCAAATAAAATTACTGCAGTGTAACGATGTGATTCTATGGATAAATACTTGCGTCCACTTAACCTTTAAAAAACAATGATAAAGGTTTATTTTGAACAGGAAAATCCTACATTTATTTCCTTTAAGCAGCCAACATAATAGTTAGACAGTAATATAAACAAAGTGGTCTTACAGACTACAATAAAAAAGAAAAGAGTCGAATGTAAATAAAGTAAAGCGTTTTAAGGGAAAATAAAAAGCAAATCGGTCGTCGCTTCAAATTGCACTACGAGTAGCCCATTTACGCGTCAAACATTGCGCGGCGAACGTGATGAAGACTTTAAAGGTTCGATTGTCAAATATTTGTGTTTAATTGTAATTATGCCGTGAAATACACAGCTGTCACGGTCCAGCCCAAGCAATTAACATTGGATAACAGTTACAGGAATTGATTGAATTCTTTGTTGCATTATAGCTGAATGCTATGAGAAAGCTTTAATGCCCAAAATAATATATCCAACGTATTTAAACTAAGAGGAAAGTGCTCGTTATTATCTTATTTCAATAGTTATGAAAGTGTTCTCAATCCAGATGAGTTATGCTATGGCACACCGTGATGTGGCCTCAATATCGCTTATTTGTTGTTTTATATAGAAATCAATTTGTCAAAGTGATGTGGCGCCGTTTACCATCACTCCACTGGCCCAATTTTATAATGCGTAAGCACTAGCAGCCGGCGTGCGAACTGCCCTGGCACACTTACTGTCATTTGTGACTTTTTTGTGCTAAACGTTCAAGGGGTCGGACTGTGAAATGGTGAATTACCGGCGCCATAATTCAATAGTTTGTTTTGGTTTTTTGTTCAGTACTCAGACAGTTAATGGATGCAGTGGACTTGCAATGCTCGCCGCTTAGACATTAACGATCTTACTTTTGTTCATATTTTGTATGCGTTTGTTTTAGAGGTTTAAGTGGTTAATTAGCGGAGGTTGTAAAATGCTTTGAAGGCAGTCAAAAGTCGCGTGTTCCGGAAGGTGGTAGTTAGTTCGTGTTATCTCAGGGCTATCGTGTTGCGAAACCTCCACAGTGCTACCTCCTTGTACGCGCTCTTCATGTAGGAATGTATTATACAAAATGAGTCATTTAGATAAGATATACAAACAATGTATTTTGCCGCATATCTGATGTTAAATTTTAAACTTAAGGGTCGATTACAAAACTTCCGAATTATACTATGTTTGAATAGATTTTATCACATCTCATCCAAATCAGTTTTTATATCGTGTTACAATGTTTAATTATTTCCTACTTTAAATAAGACCTTGCTGGGTAAAGCTCTCTCATAAAAATCGGGACCTATGAAGTCCGATATTATTATCTCGAGAAACTTTAATTCCTTTCTTGTTGTCAGGTGGTGTTTCTATCGGAGAAGAACAGCTACATCCCAGTGAGCATCAAGCCGCGCTCGCCGGCTGTGGACACGGCGTGGCGCGAGCCGCCCGCGTGGGAACGCGAGTATCGCCGGCACAGGACCAATGGCAGTAGAGTGCAATGTGAGTTGTATTATATCTCCTTTATATTACTTAATTATTGTTTAACTACTGGTTCTTCGCAAAACCATATTTCCAGGTACGCCATAATACCCAATCTCCCGGTTTTCGTGAGAGCGAGTTTTCTCTAAATCCCCCAAAAACTTTACTGATACTGAAATAAATCAGAATTTTCTTTAAGCTACGCGCTACGAAACTTAGTATCTACGAGTACATTGCTAACATAATTGGTCCTTATATTTGTAACGAGTTCAACCAACTTCCAATAAAAATCTTCAAGCGGCAACGTTCAACAATGTTTGACAATAACATCTGTATTAACTTTCAATATAAAGACTTCTACATAACACTGGTAGCTGGTTATAAATTAATTATAGCCATACATGGCGGCGAACATTGTCTACTTGGTTGTGAAACCGGACAAATTGAGATGTTATCTGCAGGAGCGCGTGGCGCCGCGCTTGCGCAACCCTTTGTTCGCCGTTTATTAGTTTTTACTGAACTATTCATACACAGGATACAGGGATTATAGTTAAAAGGTGACGTGTCGTGATAAAATAATCTTTGTGTATCTAATTGACTCATGGATTTTTTTATAGTTGCTGGGTATTAAGTTTATACTAGAGATTCTAGTCTAAACTTTATATTAACACAAAAGTTTGTTTTCCCAAACCCTATAATTTGTAAAACGATTTTTTGAACTGCAAAAGTCCTATGACTTCTTCTAAGACTTCTTTTCAACTAGGAAGGTTGAAGATTGAAGGGTATTAGGACGAAAATAACCAATATCGTCATTTCAATATTAACACACGTTTATAATCATAATTCTAACTTTGTGCAGTTTGGAGAAAGAATTTTCTGATTTTATAGGTTAGCAACAAAATGCGTATTCATTTTAAGACATTTCTCACGAACAACTCTTTATCCAACAGATATTGAAGCGGAGTGTCAAGATGACTTCATGAAGATCAGAGTCGGTTTCAACGGATCGTTCGCCGGACTTGTTTACTCAGCAGGTAAGCTTTTATTCAACTGTAATCCTTTTCACCATCATGTAGACTAGAGAGCTACATTTCCTTAACTTAATTAAGGTAAATCTTAAAGGTTGAATATATTTTGTCAACTCTATTTGCTCGCTCTATCTATCTGTCATTAGTAAGCCGCTACGGACACTGTTGCAAAATTCTCACTGGAATAATTTTCATATCTTGAGTGAGTCTCATATTATAACGGCGACGTAGGGAAGTTAACGTAATCAGTCATCACATTAGCCCTCTGTGCAGACAGGTGGAACAATTAAGTGTGTAAACTAGACGAGTGTCATTACCGCGTTATTGTTACATTCATCACTTAGTAGATACCGCAATATTTGCAACCTCACATTGTGTGATGGCCCTGGCTTCGTACAGTCCGCCGCTTGTCAAAGTTTAGCCATTTAAGTGGAGTCGACATCACGTAAATAACTTTAACTGTCAGTGAACCATAAAGAAATATATTTGAATGGAACTTTTCTTCTTGCAATGTTATCTTTGCTACTGAAGACCGTCGTCTCTATGAACAATTACAACTCGATCCAAATCACGCCATTTTTGCGATTATAAATGGAGCATCTAGCTCTAAAAATAAATCTAAGACCCTGTCAAAAATCCATCCATTCATCCAATTGTGTTACTGAAATTCTTAACTAATATTCTTTTTCAAATTCACGTACAGTCATTATATTCTTCTGTAGTAATAATCTTGTTCAAATTTACGTATGGTGATTGAACAAACTACTTTGCATATCCTTCTTTTGGATTCCAAATTACAGTCATAATTTAGTAGTTTAAGGTAGAATTCTTGAACGTCCATGAAAAGGCTAAGGTTTGGTCGACGTCACCAGCCTCCCGCAGTAGTTCACAAAGGGCGTGAGTGTCGGATGCGAGGCTTGATAAATTCGCGACGTGCTTATCATCGATCAAGTACATGAGAACATACCGTATCATACTCGTGAAGTTCTCATATATTGTATGTCTCATACAAACATAACAGATAACATCTATGTACCTACATAAGTATTTGCTTAAAAATAATCTCCTCACTTTGAAAATTGTTTTAGCTTCATAATGGAATGTAAGGTATATTTTATGGTATAAGTAAATAGGATATGGTTTGTTACCTTTGTTGAAGTATTATATAATGTACCATTTACAACGGACAATAACAAACAAAAGGTACTAATCATCCTTCTCAATTTGTCATACAATTCAAAACTGTACCTTCCCTTCCCATTAATCATTAAGATGTTCCATTAATCACCTCAGTCATTACCGAAGTAGGTCCATCCATTGACCTGACTTCACAGACCTAGATCATCTGCCTATAAATAGCTGTCGCAAAACCTAAGTATATCGAGAGCCACGGGAACCGGGAAAACGTTTACCATAAACTCCAACCACGCTCTATTAGAAGATTACTAGATATTAAAATGTACTGTACACTAAGAGTCTATAATTTTCCTTCTTAGTGTGAGATTAGATGCATTGTTTGGTGATTCGTGGGACAGTCTTAATTCGCATAACCGTTAGGGTACTGTCACTATAAATAAACACGCAGGTAATGACTTAAAAAGTAATTAAGTAAAAGAACAAGATACAAAATAGGTAGTAAGAGACGTGCTCGCCAGTTTCGGCGGACTGTGTCACCTACATAACCTGCACTTAGGAATATTATGCGGTTTCAGTTTCTAAACACTTTCTTTTACTTTTGTTTTTGGGGTTAGGTCAATGTTCGTGCGGTATGGTTTTTGACACTTTAAAAAGATTTTTGGGTCAGATAAACCATTAATTAAGTTTTGTCGTCTATTAGGATTTTCTTCTCAATACTTAATTATAAACACATTGTATGTTTTGCCATGGTCATTCGACCTTAAATCTAAATATCCAACTAACAGCAACTTTTGCTTCCAGGCTACTCCTACGATCCAGATTGTATGTACATAAACGGAACGGGGCGAGATTACTACGAGTTCTACATTCAGCTGAACAGATGCGGCACTTTGGGCAGGAATGGGCAACACGACGACAGCAGAAAACATCCGACTGTAAGTGAACATTAGGAATAAGAACTCCATGTATATAACCTTTATACATACCTGTATATAATGTAATGTCCTGAGATAATTCCACTTCTTTAAGTCATTTTGCGGTTGTGGAAGAGGGACGCCGCTCTACGTTGTAAAGCGCGCTGTCACACTTCCACAGCTGCAATAAAATCAGTAGGCAAGTGATACAATTACAAGGAATTGCTGGGCAGCGTCATCTAATATACCGAAGGTTACCTAGAACCTTAGACCTCTTATATCACAATTACTTCTAGAACTCAGATTACGTTACAAAGTAATTTATATGAGATTAGATCGAGTTGTAGGGTGATTATAAAATGATTTTCTATCCCAGTATTTACAGGCTAGTGAGTTTTATGAGCTTTTTCCTAGGTGTCGATGGCTCGGGCTAAGTGTCGTACTTACACGATAAGTGAGTTCATGATACATTTACTACATACGTGAAATGATAGATGATATTATAGTTATCTTCTAAGACCACTAGTTACGTAATGTAGTTTCCTTGTCACTTTTTGTTCAGGTTTGCCACTAGAAGCAACTTTACATCTTCAATTGCCCTTTGAAAATAAAAACGCTTGAAATAAAAACTTTTTGGAGTTTTTAAAGCGCTACGTTAACCTAAATACTTATAAATAGGTAATACAAATCAGTTGCTTATGTATGTTTGTACCAACTCGTAGTAAATACTGTGTTGAAAGTCACGATCCTACTGATTAGTACTGATATTATAATCGCGAAAGTTTGTAGGTACCTATAGATGATGTTCGTTACTCTTTAATGCTCAAATGGCTGGATACATTTTCATGAAATTTGGTATGGAGTTAACTGGCTGAATTGAAATAGACTACTTTTTAACCTATTGCGTCAAAGAGGGGAAATATTTTTGCAGCTTCATTCCTGCGAAGTCGCGGGTAACTGCTAGTAGTTTATAATATAACTAGGTATTCTTAGACATTGCACTACATCAAAAGTCCTTTTAGATTGCAATCATTTAGTCTTACATATGCTACAAAGAGCGACTTAATACTATATTATCTTATCGTCAAGTTTGTCAAGCGGATGAAGATCTTTACGGTTTAAGTAATAAGTGTATTTCATTATTGCGCAAGATAAGTATTTAATTATGATTTTATCTCAGCTGTGTGCTTGTGTTCTTACGTATTTAAGCTACTATGATTTGTTTTAAAATGTTTTGTATTATCTGTTATGTAGGTATACTACTAATTATTTACGATGTTATATCTGAAAATTCTAATTGCGTTTTGGTTATACCTTACTGTTTAGGATTGCGTTTAAAAACATTAAATAAAATGAGGTTTATTTTAATATATCCAAGAATCAATCAATTTTAATACAATTATTTACAATCCCTTCTCCAGGTTTCTATTTTTTCGCCTTTCTCTATGTTTAGATCATTAACTAATGGAAACATTTCATTTTATGTGACAGAAGAACCTGATGTGGAACACTATAACGGTGCAGTACAACTCCCTCATCGAGGAGGAGCTGGACGAGCACTTCAAGGTCACCTGCGAGTACGGATACGACTTCTGGAAGACTGTTACGTTCCCTTTTTTGGACGTCGAGTAAGTACAGCTCAAATTTTTAATTAATACCTCGTGAAAAACATTCTTGCAAATAGTATGGAGATGTACCCTTTAATCTGCAGTTCTTGCAGAGGGGTTTGGAAATGTGCTCCAGTTTTAGTAGGTAATAGTCTGGCATTTCCCGATACTGAAGAAAGGAAAACAGAGTGTGATTAACATTCATAAATCTGCGATAGACAGAAAAAAATGTATGATAAGAGAATGCGAACTGGTAGTCTATCCGAAAAAAAGACCTCATAGGTTAATTAATGTGGTTTATTCATATTACCTTCGTAGCCTACATCTTTATCCCAGCAGCCTCTTTCCCAAATGGTAAAAATAAGAGTTTGGTGTGACTATGGTTGACAACGTTCCACTTTAAATCGATAAAATGCGTGAGGTACTCAGGCGTGGAATGTTGGTTTCAGTTTTGTTTAAAATAGAAAAAGTAGAACTTTCGATGTTTATTCTATTTTTGGTCGAGAACCACAGAAATTGCCCTAAACCATAACAATCCGGAATCGCAATTTTTTTGGCTTAGATCTCAATGTGGTTTTTCATATTATACGTAATGGATACCAATGTATCACATCTGGACCAGAAAGTGAAAATGATCTAATATAATAAATCTCATCTTACTACTCTTCAAGTATCAATATTGTCATATGTAGTTACTGAATACGCGGGTGATGAACTGAAAATGAACCTGAACGTGCATATCGAGCTCAAACTACCGAACAGAACCGATGTTCAATTATTTCCCTACAATAATTTCGTTGTTCATCAGGGTGGCGACAGGAAACCCAGTGGTGTTCACGCTGCAGCCACCTGAGTGCTACATGGAGATCCGCTCGGGGTACGGAGCGAATGGCGCGCGAGTGTCGGGGCCAGTGCGCGTCGGAGACCCTCTTACTTTGCTCATCTACATGAGGAGCGCTTACGGTGAGTACTATTCAATGTGGCGAGAGGAATATAAGAAAAATGTTACCAATTGATCAAAGAAGTTGTACCTTATGCCAGTGTTTTTGCACGGATGCCATAAAAATATCGTAATTATAGTACCTGCCGACCAAAATAGTCATGAAATGAATCCAATTGGTAGCAATGTTCTTCATGCACGCATAGAAGTAAAGGCCCAGCGATTCGTAACTGGAACACTGAATGGTCATTTAAGATAATGTAATTAAATGCCGGTACTTGTCACAAAGCTATTTAATTGCCAGTTATTTTTACCGTATAGCCCGAGTGAACTAAATATCCCAATATCAATTATATACCGTAACTCTAAGGGCGAAAATCTTAACGGTCGCAATATAAAGATCGCATGACTTAGTGCAATGCGGACCCAGAAACGTTTCGATCAATTTTAAACGCCAGATCTTCTTGCGTTTTTTGGTAAATTTTATTATATGGAACGGTATGGGAGCAATGACGTTAGTTAAGGTATGTTAGTACATTTTGTGTACGAAATAACGTTGAGATAAACGACTGGCTCTGACTGCAAAATTGGATTACGTACGTGTTTCGATGTAATAAATCAATGACAAAAAAGGATGCGTGACTTATGAGTTTTGACATCCTCTTTTTTACACATAAAATATAGAACATTTTTGATTTCAGATGGTTTTGATATTGTGGTGAATGACTGTTTCGCTCACAATGGAGCGACGAAGCGGATACAACTTATAGACGAATATGGGTAAGTTATGTGTGTCTAATCCTTGATATCAGCAAAAACATGTGTGAAACTATAAATTTACACTTGCTTGCCGTCAAAAGCCTATCCGTAACATAAATGCGTGTACATAGCCGTGTCTAAACTAGCTCTTTAAAATTGCCAAACATTAAGATTAGGTTCACTTCAATTCAATTATTTGAAAAAAGAGTGCATAAATTAACTAAGATTTTACGACGTCGCAGTCATTATTTGGCAAATCGCAGGAGCTCGAATGTCAAGAATAAATTATTAATTTTAAAGTAACTAAACTTCTGTTTTTTTTAAGGTTTTTGCTGTAGTAATGAACATAGTGAGCTTTTTCTGTAACTAGATGAGTGTAATCAAGCATTAATGTGTGTTGAAGTAACACATTACAAATCGCCATGAAAATTACATGTTCATTGGCTACGTTTCGTCTAGACACAATGCCGTTATGACAATTATTCTACATTGCATCAAGTTCTGTAACTATGGGTGTTAGTGCTTATGTCATGGTGCGCTTATACGGGCAACTTTAGTACCGCCACGGCCGGCTCAATTTGGGATATTTGATGAATTTCTTCCTTTCTCGATATATTATATTTCTGATGTAGGTATTTCGTCGCCGGTTTTAAGACAATTAGTTGTTCCATAAGGTCATAGCTGTGTCTCGTTGCGTTGTGTTTGTGGTATGCGTTGGTTATTATTGTAAATTGCCTTTGTTCTTCTTTATTTACATTTTCCTATAAAAAAATCTATGCTCTATTACAGTTGCCCGGTAGACGACAAACTGATTTCCCGCTTCCGCGGCTCATGGTCGGAGTCCGGAGTGTTCGAGACTCAAGTGTACGCGTACATGAAGACGTTCCGGTTCACTGGCTCTCCCGCGCTTTACATAGAGTGTGACGTCAGGATGTGCCACGGAAGATGTCCGGTGAGAATGCATACTATTACCTATTTAGTTCTGTTGTCTCATGATTAAGCCTAGTGTGACCTACGCTTTAGTATCCGTACCTACTGCATTATGTTTTGCGCTCTTTTCTTATTTAATGTTACTTACATTTTTATTCGTATATCCAGAATTTATTTAATGACGATACTTAATGCTACAACGAAAAATTTAAAAACTTTTTAACCTCACACTTTTTATACACCGTGACTTTTAGGTCGTTTTAAAAAAGCAGCCCAGTTCATGTATCCAATGACTAGTAAACGTTTATAATAAAAAAATATGTTTTTTTTAAGATTTGAATGAATAAAAATATTATTCATTATTATGACACAAGGCAGTTTTACGAACACTCTGTAGTGAGCGCGGTCCGAACCTTGTGCCAAAGGGGCCGCGCGGGCGGCGCGGCGGCGTCTTATCACAGGTCATTCACCTTAGCGTAAAACAGCTGTCTTACTATTGCAATCATAATGTTCGCAGTAAGTATGTAGCATGTATCTTCAACAGTTTGATACGTAAACATTTTTAACAGGATGTTTCATATTTCCAATGTATTATTTATTTTTTTCATGCATATTATTTTAATTAATGATAAAAAAAATTATATTCGCGCCTAGAGGTATTTTATGACGGATACATTGTGTGGACGACTTTTTTAAAACGACCTAAAAATCACGGTGTATAACCACCCTACGGTTGACTGGTAGAGAATGCCTTACGCATTAAGTCCGCCATTGTATATAAGCCTTTTTTTTTGTGCACATATTATTCATTTCTCCAATTTTCTTATAATAGCAAACTATAAATACTCCTACGTTTTCCAGTCGCAACCATGCCACTGGCGCAACATGAAGAGCGTGAAGCGTCGGTCGATAGACAGCAAGCCGGGGTTGGAGCCAGCGTCGAGCGCGGCGCCGCGGCTCTCCGAGAATATCTCCTTGTTCCAGTCGCTGAGGGTGCTACAGGAGGGTGAGGAGGACCCTGAGCTAGCTGCTAGCACAGGTATGAACCACACTTTGAAATTCCCTTAAATCGTAAGTAACAAGTACCACTCAATAATTTTAAACTTTCGCGACGTTTCGGCCGAGTTGCACAACCCGTGACCACGGTCGGTGCAACTCGGCCGAAACGTCGGAGAAAAAAGAAATATCGAATTATATCGCGAGTAAGACGTTCTTGGCGTGGTACGGGATCCAAACTCGCATTAAACAGAATTCGTATGATCCTATCCTAAGTCCTGAATTCTTTGTGCTTACGATCTGACTTGCTTTTCGTGTTAACCTCCAGCGGCACTATGACTAACTTAACTAATTTTTTTAATCACTTACCAACCAGCAGTTTGCCATTTCATCTCTGAACTAATAAAAATAATATAATATCTGTATAAAGAAAATAAATAATACTTATCCCCAATCTCCAGGAACACCGGAAGGCCAGACTTGTATGAAGACATCAGCTTTATCAGCCATAATGGTTTCGTGCGGAGTGCTCATAGCTGCGTTGTGCGGCGGTGTGCTGGCAGCCGCGCGCGGGTTCCGACGCGGCGAGGGCCGGACACCGCATCACGCTTACGTCCCGCACAAAGGCAGAATCAAATAAAACGCAACTCATCATACTTAGGTTTACGCTGTACGGAGATAGATGGCGCTGTCAGTCTTGTACAGCTCCATCTTGTTGTCGAGTAATCACGGTTTAAAAGTATTGATATGATGGCCGACATTGTTGAGACTAAGCGAAAATATTACTTATTCCATTAAGAAAATTATACAGATACTTCAGGATCAAGCATATTTTTTACCGTGAGTTAGTTTATAAAAAATGGGTTTATTTCTCCAACTTTCTTGTCGGCTTGGTGCATTACGATTTGTTTGTTGCAATAGTTTTTCCACACGGTCACCATTGACAGATATAGAATAAATATTATGACTAATAGCTTGGTATTTAAGATAAAACTTAAAGTCGCTTTTTTGTGAAAATATACATGATCATACAGATACCAGTTGATTTGATGAAGTTTAGAATTAAGCGTGATTTTATAAGTGCTAGACTGCTAATAGAAATAAGTTTAATATACAGATAGATTTATGTTCATATAATGAAACTAGATTCGAAGCAAGACATGGCTTCTAGTTCTTGCATCTAGTTTTGATTGACATATTTAAATGCTTGTAAACAAAGTTAATGCGCAATCTGTATATGGTGCCTTTACAAAAAGAAGTCTAATGACTCACAATACATTTAAGCTTAATGTTAATGATATTTAGCAGTAAGTTTGTTCGTTATGTTAATTTATACTCGTTGTAATACTCAGACAAATTGCGAGGATCTGTATTTTATAAAAAATATACCTCCTCCATTTGTCTAGCACTATTTATGTATGCAGTTCTCAAAGTTGTGATAAAATAAGTATTAAATAGAATTAAATACGTAGTGTAACAACGAACTGTAATTTTATATTTTGTGAGTGCTTTTAGATACGTGACATTTCCAGTTGTCAATACTGACAGAATCGCTAATATGTGTAATGGTGTCGATATGAAATGTCACTTTCATATATTTGGGCGTTTTCTGTCATCATCGCTTGTAAAATGTCACCTTTCTACAGGGGCCGGAGCGATTTTTGTGATGTTGCCTACCTTTTTTACCTATTCTTATTTAGTTTCTTTTTTAATCATAGTACCTATTAATATTAATAATGTATTGCAATATCTACGGAATATTAAATAAAGCGTAAGTTTTCCGTGCCAAGGTTTGTCTTTAGCTACAAAAGTTGTGCTTCAAAGAGATCTATTCAAACACGAAAACTCTTACCTTATTTTTTACAATTGATTTTATAAACACGAATAAAAAAAATAAGTTATCAGTAGAAGCATTTTTATAATTTATTTCCACGATAATACATTTGTAACTTGTAAATATTAGTTTAATAAAATTAGCAATAAAATAGATTATGAAACTGTTCTATTTATGCGGCGTATGAAATGTATTTCCTTTATAATACAAATACATTTTAGACGAAAAATATATAATTTAATAAGTAATAATGTGTCTTATTTCGACGTTAAATATAATTTGTGTTTTCGTAGACGGTCGATTAAAGTTTTTACAATGGATCAGCGCAAGCAACAATTGATGTGGGTAAACTTAGCAGATCAATGTCCAGCAGATCAAAAACAAAGAGAGTTCTATTCGCATGCAGCTGAGTTCTATAGTTCCTGATAGTTTTTAGAAATAGTTCTGCTGTTTTTACCCGAAAAAATTAAATTAATGAAATGCTCTGCTAACTTCCAGTAGCAGATCAATTTACAGCAGATCGAAATAAAAAGTGTGTTCCTTTCGCATGCAAGTAAGTTCTATAGTTCCTGATAGTTTTCAAAAATAGTTCTAACGTTTTTGTCCCAAAAATGACAATTTAAAAAATGGTCTGCTAACTTCCCGTAGTAGATCGAAAACTCGAAAATATCATTTTCATTGCCTTATAATATATTCCCACAGGCTAGAACTCTTTTGTTGGTTTTTAGTTAGGTTAGGTTAGGTTTGGTTTTTAGTTAGGTTAGGTTAGGTTTGGTTTTTAGTTAGGTTAGGTTTTTAGTTAGGTTAGGTTAGGTTAGGTTTTTAGTTAGGTTAGGTTAGGTTAGGTTTTTAAATAGGTTAGGTTAGGTTTTTAGTTAGGTTAGGTTCGGTAAGGTTTTGAGTTAGGTTAGGTTTTTAGTTAGGTTAGGTTAGGTTTTTAGTTAGGTTAAGTTAGGTTAGGTTTTTAGTTAGGTTAGGTTAGGTTTGGTTTTTAGTTAGGTTAGGTTTGGTTTTTAGTTAGGTTAGGTTAGGTTTTTAGTTAGGTTAGGTTAGGTTTTTAGTTAGGTTAGGTTAGGTTTTTAGTTAGGTTAGGTTAGGTTTGGTTTTTAGTTAGGTTAGGTTAGGTTTGGTTTTTAGTTAGGTTAGGTTAGGTTTGGTTTTTAGTTAGATTAGGTTGGGTTTGGTTTTTAGTTAGGTTAGGTTAGGTTTTTAGTTAGGTTAGGTTTTGATTTTAGTTAGGTTAGGTTTGGTTTTTAGTTAGGTTAGGTTAGGTTTTTAGTTAGGTTAAGTTAGGTTTGGTTTTTAGTTAGGTTAGGTTAGGTTTTTAGTTAGGTTAGGTTAGGTTTTTAGTTAGGTTAGGTTTGGTTTTTAGTTAGGTTAGGTTAGGTTTTGTTTTTAGTTAGGTTAGGTTAGGTTTGGTTTTTAGTTAGGTTAGGTTTGGTTTTTAGTTAGGTTAGGTTAGGTTTGGTTTTTAGTTAGGTTAGGTAAGGTTTTTAGTTAGGTTAGGTTAGGTTTGGTTTTTAGTTAGGTTAGGTTAGGTAAGGTTTTTAGTTAGGTTAGGTTAGGTTTGGTTTTTAGTTAGGTTAGGTTAGGTTTGGTTTTTAGTTAGGTTAGGTTAGGTTTGGTTTTTAGTTAGGTTAGGTCAGGTTTTTTAGTTAGGTTAGGTTTGGTTTTTAGTTAGGTTAGGTTTGGTTTTTAGTTAGGTTAGGTTTGGTTTTTAGTTAGGTTAGGTTAGGTTGTATATTATATTATATTTACAAACTTATAAAACTAAAATTAAAATATTTACAAACATATATATACAAAGATATTATATACAAGGCTTAAAAAATCGCATCAAAAAATTCGTCCGCATCATTGCCGGCCGGGAGTGTGCCCAAAAGGCTGGCGGCATTGCCACGTTGGATGGCAATGCTTATCCTCTGTGCGAGGTAAACGCCAGCCTTTGGGTCACGAGAAGTGTCAACAAGTCGCTTTGCTAGATCTTTAAAAAGCGACTTGGCACTCGGGCCCCACGGTCCGAGAGTTTCGACCCCAAACGGCTCAAACAAATAACTACTAACTAGCTAGAGGTTTTCAGCGGCCGCAGCAGCAGCGCCAGCAAAGCTAGACGAACCGGGAAGATGAGATGGCGCAAGAGTATCGACACAGGTAGCGTCCCACACTAAAGGCCTACCCATCTTCCAAGGGAACAAGGACATACCGTCTGGTCTCTTGCCATCGTCGCGTGCCAAACCATTAGGTTCTAAAACGGTTGGTACGCCGACAGCAACAAGAGCACGACGGATGATGTCATTAATGTTCGCTTGACGAGCCAAGCGACCCGCACTACGGCTGCATGACAAACCGTGGTGTCCGAGGCTGTTGACAACTTCTCCACAGAGACAATGATGCGGAGAACAACAAGCAGCGCCAAGGCGACGAGCAGCAGCAAGGCGGAAAGTAGTGTCGTCGAACAAGGTGCCTATATTCGACGACGGAAGAGCATGGAGCCAAAGACCTGACTCCCATTCACCAACAGCCAGGAGGCGTGCACGCTCCGCAGGAGAGGTAGAAGAAGAAATTAGATTTTCTTGAGTGATTCTGCAAAGCGGCTCGTCCCACTGTCTCTGTGATGATGGGTAGTCTGGAATATTTGAACTTGGGCAAGCAAGTCTCCAGGCATCCACAGCCTCAGTAAAGCACGGCACATCAAAATCAACCAGTGTGGAAGCTAGAATATTCCTGGTTAATTTATCAGTGCCGCACACAGAGGATATGAATGCAGGGAGGCTGAAACTCGAAATTTTGCGGATGCCGAGCCCCCCCATGCGAATGGGAAGAGTAGCTTGAGTCCAAGCCCGGTCATCCAAGATCATATTTAAAACCAAAGAAAGCGTGTGTTTAATAATTTGGTCCAAATTTACCAAAAGATTAGGGTGCTTCCATAAGTGGGAAGCACGGAGGAAATAAGTTAATTTTGGGCCGAAACAACAAAAACGAATTAAAGTAATAGCCGGTTAGGTTTGGTTTTTAGTTAGGTTAGGTTTGGTTTTTAGTTAGGTTAGGTTAGGTTTGGTCTTTAGTTAGGTTAGGTTAGGTTTGGTTTTTAGTTAGGTTAGGTTAGGTTTGGTCTTTAGTTAGGTTAGGTTAGGTTTGGTTTTTAGTTAGGTTAGGTTTGGTTTTAAAACCTAACCTAACCTAACTAAAAACCAAACCTAACCTAACTTCACCTAACTAAAAACCTAACCTAACATAACTAAAAACCAAACCTAACCTAACTAAAATCAAAACCTCACCTAACCTAACTAAAAACCTAACCTAACCTAACTAAAAACCAAACCCAACCTAATCTAACTAAAAACCAATCGAGAGGTTATACCAGGTTGTCAAGGAGGCGGAGGCAAACCCGCACAAAAAATCAGAATCGACCAAAACAAGCACCACCACAACCACAACTACTAAAGAACCTGCTCCTCAACAAATTACCGAAGCAGAATGGACGAAGAAGATTGAGGAAAACACCAAATTACTCATGACAAACACAGAAAAGATGGAAGAAACCTAACCTAACCTAACTAAAAACCAAACCTAACCTAACCTAACTAAAAACCAAACCTAACCTAACCTAACTAAAAACCTAACCTAACCTAACTAAAAATCAAACATAACCTAACCTAACTAAAAACCAAAACTAACCTAACCTAACTAAAAACCAAACCTAACCTAACCTAACTAAAAACCAAACCTAACCTAACCTAACTAAAAACCAAACCTAACCTAACTCAAAACCTAACCTAACCTAACTAAAAACCAAACCTAACCTAACCTAACTCAAAACCTAACCTAACCTAACTAAAAACCAAACCTAACCTAACTAAAAACCAAACCTAACCTAACCTAACTAAAAACCAAACCTAACTTAACCTAACTAAAAACCTAACCTAACCTAACTAAAAACCTTACCTAACCTAACTAAAAACCAAACCTAACCTAACTAAAAACCAAACCTAACCTAACCTAACTAAAAACCTTACCTAACCTAACTAAAAACCAAACCTAACCTAACCTAACTAAAAACCTTACCTAACCTAACTAAAAACCAAACCTAACCTAACCTAACTAAAAACCAAACCTAACCTAACTAAAAACCAAACCTAACCTAACCTAACTAAAAACAAAACCTAACCTAACCTAACTAAAAACCAAACCTAACCTAAACTAACTCAAAACCTAACCTAACCTAACTAAAAACCAAACCTAACCTAACTAGAAACCAAACCTAACCTAACCTAACTAAAAACAAAACCTAACCTAACCTAACTAAAAACCAAACCTAACCTAACTAAAAACCTAACCTAACCTAACTAAAAACCTAACCTAACTAAAAACCAAACCTAACCTAACTAAAAACCAAACCTAACGTAACCCTTTTTTTGTTTTTTTTTTTTGTCGGCGTATTTGGGGCGCTTCCGGATCGTTTTCCCGGACGCACTCTGCGGCCTCTTTCTGCGACATAACGGTCTCGCAGAAGGAGGCCAGCGCAGACACGAGGACGGCGCGAGGCCCATCGAAGGCCGGACACAGGGCCAGCGTGTGCAGTGCGGTGTCGTCAGGATCACCGCACTGGTGACACGCTGTGGTGGCCTCTCTGCGGGCCACCCGGCACAAGTAGTGCCCGAAGGCCCCGTGTCCGGTCAACACCTGCGTGAGGCGGTACGTCAGTTTTCCGTACCGCCTCTCCGCCCACTGTTGCAGATGTGGGCGGATCGCATAAGAGTTCTAGCCTGTGAGCAATTTTACAAGTGATAAATATGATAATTTTTGAGTTTTGAAACATTCTTACATGCTCTGCTGGCACTGGGACGTGAGTTCTGGACTCGAATCGAATTGTGCATTGCAGTTCTGCTATAGTTCTGTCTAAAACAAAAGAGTTCTAGCCTGTGAGCAGTTTTACAAATGATAAAAATTATATATTTCGAGTTTTCAAGTTTTCGCACATGCTCTGCTGGCACTAGGACTTGAGTTCTGGACTCGAATCGAATTGTGCATTGCAGTTCTGCTATAGTTCTGTCTAAAACAAAAGAGTTCTAGGCTGTGGGAATATATTATAAGGCAATGAAAATGATATTTTCGAGTTTTCGATCTGCTACGGGAAGTTAGCAGACCATTTTTTAAATTGTCATTTTTTGGGACAAAAACGTCAGAACTATTTTCGAAAACTATCAGGAACTATAGAACTTACCTGCATGCGAAAGGAACACACTTTTTATTTTGATCTGCTGCAAATTGATCTGCTACGGGAAGTTAGCAGAGCATTTCATTAATTTAAATTTTTCGGGTAAAAACAGCAGAACTATTTCTAAAAACTATCAGGAACTATAGAACTCAGCTGCATGCGAATAGAACTCTCTTTTTTTTTGATCTGCTGGACATTGATCTGCTAAGTTCACCCACATCAACAATTGCTAGTATTTTGCTAAAGGCGTCCACAATATTAGATTAAATTTTCTCACTGGATATTGCGAAGTTAGTATACTTGACACTCAATTCATAGAGTTCAGCTTCAAATAGATCTTTTGGCACTTGGATGACATTAACATGGGCGTTAGTGTGTATATTCGCAAAGTGATGGTGTTCAACATATGATTATATTAGACCTGATTTTGGCCTGATTTCGTAACGTGCCAAAATATCCTTGTAGCCCTATAGTCATTTTGATTAATTAAACGATTTTAGTAATAGAAAGATGGAAGGATAGATAATATAAAATAATATCAATTAAATAGGGAGAAGTATCGGTACAAAACAAATGAAACGAAATCATACCATAAAGCACTTAAATATATTAAATAATAATTGCACACAAAACATAAGTACATTACAACTAAAAAACAATAATAAACACACAAAAATATAACAAAAAATCCCAGTGATTGAAATTCGTTGCTTCGTAAAAATATTAAGTAAATCGGGTAAAATATATTGTTATGATGTAAATACTGTCATGATTTGTTTGTATTTGATCACTTATTCTTATTTGTTACCTAGAAATAAATGTCTGTAGACTGGGGCTCAGGATATAAACTTATAGACATGTCTTTCTACTGACAAGAAGTGCTGTCTAAAACTTTGTAACTCTGTTTCAAAAACCATAAAGACTTCAAATATTTTTAAACATTCAGAAACAATTGACATGTCGTTTTGATACTAATAATATTGAATATCAATTTTCAAATAAATGCTTAGATGCATAAATGCTTTAGGAAAATGCGATTTTGTTTTATACAGACCAGCTAACATCATTTATAAAGTTTTGAGCCTAAGTCTACAGACATTTCCATAGATTGTAAGAAATTTATTTAGGTTTATCCGCGGCGGGTAGTTTGCTTATAGTATCCTCTAGATACTTCATGGCACCCTCTAGTATTTGTACTTCACATTGTTTGAGTAGCTTTATATTTTTCCTGAAAAGAAAATAGTGCGATGTAATTTTATGAAAATATATTAAGTATTGTCATAATTCAATCTAATTAAGGTCGTCGTCACATTTTTAACGAATACATAAGAGACAGCGAAAAAATAATAACACATTAAAAACATATTTGTCTTTCTTTTCACTGTCAGTCTACGACGTAATAGCCAAGGTTCCAAATAAGATTTCTCAAGTCCTATGAGCAAAATACAAAATCTATTTTTATTTAGTTCGACCCGAAATTCTAACTTGAAACCTCAGGTTTGACAGTTATATTCTCGACCACTACACTTGGGCCACTACGACTTACAAAGCATCCTGTCATAGTAATATTTCTTGATAGACTGATCGTGACCATGGGGGATATGGATTGGGATATATGAAAATTATTATTCTCTTTTTAGTTACGGTTACAAAATTATTATAAAATTAGAATAGTTTTGGTAATGGATATCATTTTCCAAATTTTAGATATATTCAGAAAATATTAAGGGTAACTAGCCCATACCCTATTTGAAATTATCCGAAACTTTATTATCGGATTCGGATATCTGAAAGATTGCTTAACAGATATCCGGAGCTTTGTAAAATCTTGGTAGCCTTCATGAGGCGGTGTGTATATTACAACACTACTAACAAGTATTCTAACAGAATTTTCACCTATGAAGCGTTTCTTCTGTGCCTTCCTCGCTCTTCTTGTAGGAGATAGAGAGCAGTACGCAGCGCGTCAGTAGGTACGTGTAGGCGCGGCGGTCGATGTCCGCGCCCACCGCCTCTGCGCTAGATGGCTCGGATGACACCAGGTCCGACGGCAAACCTTGCTCGGACCATTTTGTTAGTTCCTCTGCAGATAAAGAAAAAAAAAGCAAAATTACTAGAATACTAGAATACTAGCTGTCGCCAGCGACTTCGTTCGCGAAATAAAATAGGGATGAAAAATAGATTCTCAGACCTACTGAATATGAACATAAAATTTAAAAAAATCGGTAATGCCGGTTCGGAGGAGTACGGTAACTAACATAGTGACATGGAAATTTTATATATTAGATAATGTTTATTTGGAAGAATATTGTTACAATAGGTGTTACATAAAATAATAAATATTCTGTTGTTTCCAGCGTCGAAATAATTTAAAGTCTAGAACGAAATTAAGAAATTATTAATAGGGAAAAGAAGGGTCCTTATATTTTTTTAGAGGAAATCCTTAAAATAAAAAAATGTGAGAAAATGGGATGTATGCAATTTTGCCAAATTTTGCAAAATTTGACACCAACGAAAATCGTAGCATGTGTAGCTCATTGTAACTATGATAAATCAAGTAGAGTTAGCCACAAGTTTACCCACATTTAGAAAAAAAAATAGATTTTTTAACGCATTGCTATTTACTTTCATATTCGAGTTGACACAATCATTTACTGACATAGTTTCTAAACGAGCAAGAACTTTTTAAGATACCCATCAGCATTGTGCTCATTAACTTCGCAAGGTGCAAACAGAAAAAGTAGTTTCCCAAGTCCATTTGAAATAAATGTATTCAATGTTATATTCACCGTTATCTGAAGTCTGTCATCAAGTGAGTGCGGAAAAGTGCACTAATAAGAGGATATAAGCACAGTATAAATACAGTAGTTTAACTCAGCCGTTCAGGCCGTAGGGTTGCCCAAAGCATTTTAATTACATCAACAACACTCTGTCCGTTCGTCAATACGATCGATACGTCTATTGGTTAGTCATCCTGACTTCTATGCCAGAGGTCGTGGGTTCGATCCCCACCCAGGACAAATGTTTGTGTGATGTGTATGATCATTTTTTCTGTGTCTGGGTGAAATATATCTGTAATGTGTATTTAGAAATGTCGCTGCAACTCACGCCCCGGGATAGGGATGCTATCGTGCGCGTTAGGTAGATCAAACTCAGCTTGGTTCATATTGAATATCCTGATGAACGCCAGCAGTTCTGCACTGACAGGCAGCTCTCCTTGGTACAGGCTGTAGTGAGTGACGCCGGCGAGGCCCAGCTTGGTAAGTAGAGACAGTTTGGTCTCACGCAGCGGGTCGCTGGAACTCACGCCCAGGGATAGGGATACTGTCGTGCTTGTTAGATAGATCAAACCCACCTTGATTCATGTTGAATATCCTTATGAACGCCAGCAGTTCGGCACTGACAGGCAGCTCGCCTTGGTACAGGCTGTAGTGGGTGACGCCGGCGAGGCCCAGCTTGGTAAGAAGAGACAGTTTGATCTCACGCAGCGGGTCGCTGGAACTCACGCCCAGGGATAGGGACAGACTGTCGTGCTTGTTTTGGGGGTAAACGAACCTGAAATTAAGTTTTAATAGTATTAATGTAATTTCATATAAGCATGAAATGTTTTATTTATAAGATTCAAGGATGATTTAAGCAAGTTTATGTAGCAAAATACAATTGAAAACTCATGAAAAATATTTGATTTTCTTTCTAATAAATTATTTGAAATTGACATATTTATTTTAAATAAATGTGGTTTAAAATTATGTCAGACTTTAACGTGAACTTAGCCAATGTCTTAAATAGCTTGTAATTGTAAAATTAATACAGTGAAATTCTTTAGCATTTAATTAATTTTTACAGCATCATTCAAGCAATAATTGGCAATAGAAAACTTAGAAAAAAGATGTCACCAAACCACAAATGTTAGAAATATCGACAAGGTGCTATAGTGTTAGCCGACCCGGCGTGTGATATAACCAATAACACATCGCAATCTCTTACGTAAGCTGTTATGAATCAGGAACATCGGATGCTATTGCTATTGCATGCAGATTCGTTTCTAAATAGCACAAATGCATGTATTCACATTACTTCGTGATTACGTTGGAAATGTAATGATTCTGTGAATTGAAATCGTTTAAGATATGTATTTGAGACAATTTATAGTAACTTGTATTACGAAAATATACAAATCAAAGAAATAGTAGAACTAAGGTCTTAGAAGGTTTATAATTAAATCGATAGGGTCAGTTAAAAATTAGACATTAGACAACAATTAAAAATTAGACTTTGAAATCTTTTGACGAGTAAGGCTCAAAAGAGCGTCTCTTGAGCTCTACTCTAAATTGTTCAACTTTAAAATTGATATATTATGACAAGAATATATTATTATGTCCTTATACCTACCAAGAAAACAAACTTCCGTAAAATACGAAAATAACCTAAATATCTTGTTACATATAACTAAAAAGCAAAGCATCTTGTTAGTGTAGTAACAATCTTATAGCAATATTAACACAACACACATAAACGTTTACCAATTTACCCGTTATGCAGGAAGAGGTCGGCGTTGGGGCGCGCGCCGTAGAATATGAAGATCTGATCTTCCGGCTTGAAGTCGCGCAGCGCGAAGCACTCGCCTTGGTCTAGCTCCTTGTTGAAGTCCGTTGTAATCTGGATATAATATTTACATAGGTAAATGATAGTAAATGACCTAGGAGTTTCCAGGACGGACAATATTGCTATGTGCCACATATGGTTATAGAAGCTGCGATAGCCTAGTGGTAAGACATTGGTTTTTTACATATACAGATATCGAAAGACACTAAGAATGAAAACTTAAGTCATTACCCGGTATAATAAATATTAAATGCACAATACATGTAACAATTATACACTAATTTAATTAATATTAAGTCCGTAAAAAAAATAGATAAATATTCCACAACTTTCATACAACGTCATCTAGTCTCAAACAAGCAGAGCTTGTATTATGAGTACTAGATAATTGATAAACATACTAATATGCTTCTAAATACATAAATATTATAGATAAATTACACCCAAACCTAAAACAAAAATAATCTTGCTCATCACACAAACTGTGTCCTGGGTGGGAATCGAACCCACGACCTCTGGTATAGCAGTCAGGACCACTAACCACTAGACCAACAGGCCCGTCGAGTAGATAGAAAGTTAATAAATTCTGCTCTTTCAATCAATTATTTATTGTAAAACGTAATTTTCTCGACGTGATAATATTATAATGTTAGGTTACCTGACGAGAAGTTATTTGATAACTGATATCGATGTAAGACAAGCATGTCTTGTAATGCAAGCTTACAACATAATAATAGCAGGTTGAGCACAACCTGTTATTATTACGTTGTAAGCTTTATATGATTAAGTACTCTATAATCACATATGATACGAGTCGACAAAATAATATAAAGGTCGAAAGGTTAAGCTGTTATTAAGTTAATTGTGACTAGTCTACAGAAAGTGAAGATATTTAATAAGACTGTTTTTTTGTAATTATATAATTTCGACAAAGATTTCAACCATTTCTCTTTCATTAATTTATTTTCACTGATTGCCAAATGGCATTTTTAAGTTTTTTGCCATCTTTTTGATCGATTATAATAATTGCTATTTTCCACGAGTGCCACCTACCAGAATTCAACAACATAGATAAACTAACCTTGCCATGTTCGTGGTTACACATATCCCAAAGCGGGATGAAGGCAGTGACGTCAGTGTCAGCCAGCTGAATATTGTTCTGCCTCGTCATTACTGTGGATACCGCCCATCTGAAAAGAATAATAACTCCAATAAATTTCATTTTTTTTGACAATACTTATACCTGTTTTAAAATAATGATTAAACTTTTTTTGCTTCATATTTTTGTCATAGGCTATTAATGGAGGCTTTTAATGACATGTTTTTGAACCACTCCGTTCCTTATTCAAAATCCTTCTCTTACGGACCCAGAAGTCCAGTGATGACTGTTACATATTGTTTAATTATTTTATGCAAACTGTATTATATGTATACTGTATCCAAACAATAATAAATCATCTTCGCTAAAGTCCCACGTAACATTACATAAGTCTGAAAACAAGGAACAAACAGCTGGTTCAATGTACCAGTAAATTTTCATTAGGATTCGTTTCAACCAGTATAAGTTAGCCCATGTTTTAGACAAGAGTCTTAGGAAAAAGTGAGGAATTCCTGAGTAATTGAGGTTTCTTTAGCTGGATAGCTAGATATTATTTGTGATAGCATTGGTACAGATCACGCAACATTGTTGGCGTTGCTCACTGACACGCATTTCACCACTACTTAGATGCTCATTCTTCATTTTACCGGCATAAGAAGACGGATAATGAATATTCTTATTTACACTTCATATTTTAGCTTTGGAGTGTTGTATATATTATGTAATTGATTTATTACCTAGATGCTTAAATTTTAATACCTACTTACTCTTTAACAAAAAAAAAAAAAAATTGTCATAAAATTATTACAAATTGTATCATATCAGCAGTTGATTCTCTTTATAAAAAGAAATTGGTTCATTTACAATAACTAGCTAAAGAAATTAATTTTTAATAGCCTTTCCCTATAGTTCTTATTAACATATACGCAACAATTATTTGCATACGCAAGTGCCAGCGTAACTTCGAACAATAGGTCGATTGAAACAGACTCTTACTTTTGTGTAATTACAATTTTCACTCTCTTAACACCTGTTTATCTATTGTTGTTAGGTACTCTATGAGAATACTTTCGGGTTATCTAATATTCTTAATCTCCACGTACTTTGCTCGGGTCTTATTTTCTCATCGTAATACATTTATTATGGCTTTATTAACGGACGGATAGACGCTCGTTACTTTCACAACACAACATTGTTAGAAGTGATCGTATTTACAAATACCAGCAAATTGCTCGCTCGCTGAATTATGTGGAAGTCGTAGATAAAACATCCACTTATCTAGGGAACGTGAGGTTCTGGTTTTATTCGTTATTAACATTAAACCCTTGACTTCTTGGCTTTTGAAATTTGAAACTACTCTTAAAAAAATTCAATAGATCAAAACAAAGAGAGTCGTAGCTAAAGTAACACTTCGAAATATTGACTGATGTCAACACTCTAGCAAATATTTCATTAAATAAATCTTATTATGTGGTAAAGATATTGCGGTTTACTAATACCAGGAAAACAGAATGAAAGTGTCATCACCCTACTGATCTAAGTAGTATAATTTATTTCGTAACAGAAATGCCTGTAGAAATCCACGGTAAAACAAATGAGAGCGATCAAATTGCCGAGTAATCGGTTACTCACTCGGATCTGTCACCTTGGAAATTATAGGTGTTAAGTGGAAAGAGTAAAATTATTATCAACTTATATACGACTATTAGAAACGCAGTAGATTGCACTCTCGATAGATATTAAGTGTAAAATCGATTGATGATGAAAATACATATTCGGATTAGTTTTACATTACTAACGAGTAAATATAAACTAAATTTATGAAAATTATCAATTTAAATTAATTAAATCAATGACTTTTGACTGGTTTGTTGGTCTAGTTGTTCATCTTTAAACTTCGAGAGCAATATTTGATTCAACGTTTTGGAACAATATACACTTGACATTTACATCGTTGTTAATACAGCTTAAGTTACACAAACCGTATTATTAAATCTCAATTGAAATCAATGACTTTATGTTTCGAAGCAATCGTAATCCGTAAGCATGACAAAAATGGTTCCTTGTATTGCTTAACCAGATGACACACATTTCTTATTACATGTCATACCCGATGTTATTTTTACGTGAGTTTCATTTTATTACTTAATCTTATAATCATGTCGTAAAGAGTATTTACGGATTAAACTTAAACATCGCAAATTGTAATATAAATACGTATTTATGGTATTAACCATTATGGAAAGTACAAGATTTGTAGTAATAACGTAGGATTCCTTCTTTAATTAGTTGGTAGTAATGCAAACAATGTTGATGAACACATGTCACAATGTAAAGTTGCGATGATCCGTATAGATTGCTCGAGTTATTCGATATAACGAGGTTCTTGCGCTGTCACAGCGATCTCACTAAATCAACGATATTATGCGAGACGAAAGTAAGAGCGAGGCGTGAGAAACCATATGATGGTAACAATGTCCCATACAGAGACGAGATTATATATTATGTATTATTTTGTTCTATCTATGAAAGTATGGGATTTGGTGTTAATATAATGAGTCAAAACACTTAATCTCATTATGTAACGACAGTAGGTAATAAGGAAAGAAAGTATTATATGAAGTTATCGCAAAGATAATCTTGAAGTACAAATCTCAACGTACTATCAGAGTACATAAATTTCCATTGGATTTAAAACTACTTACTGTTCCGACGGCAATACCCATCTGTCAGTAGTAGCACTACCAAGATTGATTTGCACAAATTGCACAAAGAAAGTTAATTGAATGAAATCCGCAAGAGAATAACTACATCTAAATTGCAAACTTATTTCTTGTAATTGAAGCTAAGTTCCCGTGGTATATGGCATCTAATGATACAAACAGAATATTGGCACCGCTTTGCAATGAAGGGAAAAGCGTGACGCTTCCTAGGTAGGCGATTATGTGGTGAACGTTCTTACACAGGTGTAAATCGAAGTTCATCAAGGCCTTACGTAAGCAGTGTCATTCCTCTATTTGCTATTACACAATCCACAGTTTAACAGATTATTACTAGAAAAACAAAACGAGAGAACTGCAACCATGTAAGTGGGCGTGAAAATTTTAATTCTTACTTTGTCACGACGTCACTTAGTTTATGCGGAACTTGTAAGTGGGTACTGTCTATCGTTGAAGGAAATAACGTAAAAACAGAAAAACTGTTTTCATACGACACGGAAGTCGAATGGCTGATTTAACGCTCGCGGTAATCGCTTAAACTACCGTTGGGCATTTTCTAAAATAAATTTGTCTTGAACGTTTTACGCGTACAACAAGTTAAAATTAAACGGAATCTAACGTTACGCATCAATTCCTGTAACCGTTTTAAGTTTTTTTTATTTATTTGTTTGAGTAAGCAAACAAAGAATATGATTTATAGTCTCTCGTTCCGAAAGAATTATATTTATTCATATTGTCAAATTAAATAGATTTGCAGTTCGAAATCTGGTTCTGAGAACAGTTTTAAGTCCATTCATAAGATTTATATCGCAATAGTATCTACCATAAAACTTTTTAAAGTTGTTTAATGACCGATTATAATTACGACCGGTTAATGAAGCTAATTAATTCAAGTTCGCGAGGGAAAATAATGTTTACTTCATTAAGCATGCTACTAAAGTTATCAGAGAAATTACTCAACGCCATCAAAATATTAATTCACAGGCTCCGTCGTGCGTATTATAATAAGGAAAGTGTGAAAAATATGGGACATTTAAAAAACAAAAAGAAAAACAAGAGAAAACTTAAGCAGTGAGAAATATAGTTATTTTTTATACATGCATATTATGATATGCAAGTAATTGATTAACAAACGACGCTAATTCGCGCATGTGATCGTCACGGGCGGCGGCGCATTCCGCCGGGGAGGCGGCGCGGCGCGTGCGCACATTCCGTTTCACATAATACTGATTTGCCATCTCCGACGCATGGAAATTAAGGGTGCTTACAATCTATTAGATGCTGGTTGCTGCTATTTGTATAGAATATATATATCCATGTCGTGACGACACATTTGTTTAACATTGCTACTTCGCAGGTAATCAGCAAATAAAGAGGTTTTAAGTCGCCAGTCAGGTGCACGAAAAAGAAACTGAACAAAGAAGAGTCAGGTTTCAGTCGAGTTTCATGTACTTATTGAAAATAAAAAGGCGCAATTACATTGATATTTCGATGATCCGATGTCCAAAACATCTCTATTCCAAAAATCACTCAATTCAATTTAGATCTTACCATTTCATTGCTTTAAAGTAAGTATAAATCGATAGCTGATCTAACGGTGTAGTCCATTCCTCGTTCTATATCATTGTGTCGAGACCAACGGATATCAATCTTATGCAATATGCATATGTATGCACACTGGAGAACAACGCTTCATGGTAAAAATGGCGGAGACATGCATCAATGGGTTTTATCATTGTTTGATCGAAAATTTCAAACGCGACTGAACAATGTTGAAAAAACACCAAGTGGACTTGTTATTGAAGTACAAAAGAAAAGTAAAAATTGTACAAGCGCATAGCAGGAGCGCGGAACATTTGCCATTTAGCGGAGTTACCACTCGAACGCGCCGAGCCGCCGCGGGCAAACGTGTGCCACCCAACGCCATCAACACTTTCACGTTTACAAATAAAAAAGCGCGGGAACTTGCGCGAGAGATCTTGCACCTACTTGAAAAACAACAACCAGTATTATAATTACTCGAGATTCAAATGCCGCAGCATCGGATTGTTTACAAATAGACAATCATGATGTGAAAATAAATAAAATCAACTAATTATCGAGCCGAGTGTACGCGTTTTAAGAAAATCGACGAGTTCCGCACGTGACTTTGCGGACCTTCTTTTTCCACTATTTCTCTTTCCTTATCTTCGATTCCTTCGCCTATTGCTTCCTAAGACTTTTTTCATTCGGTTATCGACTAAGTCGCGACAGTTGCGTGAGTTAATACCAACTTTGGAACTTGTTGGCAGTGCAGTGTAAGAATTGTGCATCAATACGTGTGGACGTACTGAGAGAGTGCGTTCGAAACTTGGAATTGTCTCGTTGATATAATATGGGTATAATTTGGAAATCCGCCATGCCTTTATTGACTACGTTGGCCGCTTTGGTGATCATTGTGAATTCTGCGGAGGAGGACATGGAGGCGGAGTACCGGCATGCTCTGAGGCCGCGGATGCTGGACACCGGGACGCCCAGTCATGACCAGGTAATACTTCATTCATATTTGTTAAGAAAGCTGACACAGCTAATTGGAATTTATAAAGGGGCTTTAACAGTAAATACGAGATGAGGGAAATTGAATAATTACAAGCTTTGCATTTAATTAGCATATTGTCGCTGCTTTTTACTGGCATGGCGTTGTAAGGCAATGTATAAGTATTGTTAGTATTAGTTTCTTCTTTAAGTAAATATATTCTTAATTAAATACATACTGTAATAATAAAAAACATAATTAATTAAAGATTCTAAGGATGTATGGATGTCAGAACCGGAGTCTTAAAAAAATAGTTGAAATCATTGGAAAATTATTTTGGATACAACCAAATTATTTTTTAATGATTCCAAGAAGGAAATGTTAAGAAAAAAATATACTTGTAGACAATAAATATCAATATAAAATTACAGTGCCATAGATATCAAGTACATAATTCCTTTACGCAAATGGGAGTGGGGTTCCGTTTATGTTTTTTAAAAGAAAGTACTATTAATATAATCATTTCAAAAACCACATTTCGTGGTAAAGCTATAGCCAGATATACAATGTTAAACAGCATCTCTTACGCACGTACATTAGTCTACGCACGCGAATATCAGGAAACTGATTAGTTTACAAACTGTGCATTCTTTTTGCAGTTGTTTCATAACAATGGCAGTTCTTTGCAAACGACTTCTATTTTTACTATTTTCACTCGATTGTGGAAAATTTGTGTGAAAAACGTCGTTTAGGAAATTTCAGACTAGTTGTTAAGCGTTAATTGGAAATCTTGGGTTCAATATGCATTTTAATAATATACAAAAGTAGCCCTATGTGCACAAAAAAAAAAATGAAGTAAGTTATTGATTATTTACTTGTAGAGACGGAATTAGTTGATACAGGCTAACTTAAACATTATGGCGTACAATAATAATTATGGTCGCGTAGACAATAAACATTATCGTTAGACACAATTGTTATTGATAGCAAAACCAAGAAATTGTATAAATCTTGGAAACCATTCAACTGGTCTATAATGTAAATAATGTTTAAACACCATAGAAGTAACATATCACAACGATAATAAAGAGAAATTTTAATAACAAGAGAATAGGCGAAATGCGAGTTTAGATCTACAGAATACAAGTCTAGAAACTGGTCTAGAAATCTGGGGGAGGCACCGGTAAGTGGAGCGTGCTCCATTGCCAACACATTAATTAGACAATTGACGCGGACGGTGTTACTTACACTGTAGTACCTAATTGTAAAACCGAAAACACGGAAATTGTTGTAAAATACGAAGTAAAGGAAACTAACCTCTGGTTTTCCAAACGCTGATCAACACAAGTTTTTTTTTTAATGGCCCATCAAGCTCTTTGAACGGTTGTAAGTTTTCTGGTCAACTAATCACAGTCGTGATCAGTGATTTGACAGCAGATTCATTTGATCAGCCTTCCAAAAACCGGGGTTATAGTTATAAACGGGGAAAACAGTTGCTCATCGCGACAATGATAGACACGTATATTATTTTTCCTGTGGGTTATAATGGTTGATGTTAATTTTCTTTTATATGTGCCATTCCAAATCATGAAGTTAGGCTACCAGCTGTTGAATTTCGTCTCTATCCAATACATTTTAAACACATTTTTAAATAAAAATTGGAAATGATAGCGTATTTCACTTTTTTTACACCTAAGAGTTAAAATTTCTTTTACTATTTATATACTTGCACAATTTCTAATAATTAGGGTTGTCTTGTGGTTAGTTACCAAACGCAAACGTTTTGTCTATTTTGGCTTGTTTTTGTTTTCTCATGCTATCGTTTGAAATATTATGTTGGTACTAGAAAGGTCAGCACAACCTTTTTTTACATGCGCTTAACTATTTTATGACATAACATTACGTAAGTCAACGATCAGTCTCTTTCGAACAAACATACATACATACATACATTCCCGATCATTGACAATAAAAGAGGAATCTCCATTGTTCAATCGCATATAATCTCAAGAAGGCGTACCGTGTAAATAATTTTATAAAAGAAGTAATTCTCTACTCGGTACATTATGTGCTCTTGTAAATTGGTCCAGTGACTTCGGCACGCACTGGGCCGTGATATTATGCGATCATAATTTTAACTTAGCGTTTTTACGCGAGCTACGTCATTAACCCCTTGGTTAAACATAGGTAGAACGCCGCGAAGCTAGATATAAAGGTTTTAAATAGACGAATTTATATGGTCTAGCTATTGTTTGATTCACAGAAAAATATACTCTTGTATATTATAATTTTATATGAATTTGCTGGGTAGGTAAAAGTACAGGACCACATCGTCCTCTGGTAACAGAAAACATCCTTAAGATTTGTTATCAAGTCAAACGAGCATGTTATTAATAAATAAATTGGTAAAAATCGAAGGTGATGTAAATATCGGTTTATATTATAGGCTAATAATTGTTCAACGCCACTTCATATACCGTATAATTTAATGATTTAGTTAATGTAGCTATAATATTTCTACAATAAAGTAATTTCACGCGCCTCTACCGCCTGTCTTTACCAGTTAGGTTCGGACAAAGATTAAAAACTCTTTGCGTTCATAAAAAAGCAATTAATTGAATTAACAGAGAGTAAAGCCCAGACCGTAAACATGGTTTTATTACTGAAGATTGTTTTTTTCTTTTTTTTGTAGTATATGGTATCCGAATGAAACTAAAACGCAATAATTAACCTTAATAGTTCAAGCACGACTCGAATTAAATAACCAGAAGCCGGCGAAGAGTAATTATAGGTCAATATTTACTCTTGAACTTTTATAGTGGTTAAACTACCATAGGTGTTAAGTGAACAGCTAGTTTAATTATAAAAATAAACATAAATAACTGTTTACAATAAGCATATACAATAAACGTTACGTATTTTTTATCAAGTATAAATCTTAATTTAATTTAAAAAGCAATTTTGAATATTGCACAATAATTAAATTAGTATGTACTTAAATATTAATTAATACTAATTTAATAAAATGTAAACAAAATAAAATGCATAATATGCACATATGACACAATGCATTCATAATATACCAAGAATTCACGGAAGGAAAAAATCCAAAAAAAAAAAAACTTGATTGTAACTTTCTAACTTATTAATCGTATACGTCACAATTCTCATATTAAAAATACATATTATGTTTATTAAAAATCGGCGATTACGTATAAAATAGCTGTATTAGCATAAGGCCATAAGCCATATTGCTCAGGCCATGTCATTTCAAGTTCGCAGACCGGTATCTCGCTTTCAACTTTCCTCTGGTTATAACATCGGTTTTGTAACAGCTTTCTTTATTCGAAGATGAGATAACTAAGTTATATTTGAACAGATTTGTTTCGCGATGATTCGCGACTTTTCGCTAAAGAGATGTCTCATTAGTGTCTTGTAAGATAGATTTGGGAGTCCATTATTAATTTTAAATGGCAGGTCTTATTTAATGAAGTCTGAGATGTCTATTTTAATTTTACCGGTGAGATTTTGTATGACTGTATTGTTTCATATTCATGCTTAATTATAGCACATGAATCGTTTGTATCTTTGTCTTGAAATTAAATTAGGCTGAGGTTAACACTAATACCTTAATGCAAATAAACATAGTATTTGTGAAGCATTCCGTGTGTACCCACAGCAGAACACATGTTCGAACCGGTTAGAAAACTCTCCTACCGTAACTAGATCGATGACGCGCTATTCTGACTTACTTACAAGCACCTTGAGTCTCTAAACAACATAACTAGCACCTAATAGTAGTAAAAAAAAAGCATTCATTACCAATTTTTCGTTGAATCAAATTTATAAAGAGAAGTCAGAATATCATAAACAAAAGCGTAACTTATGCGCATCACAGAAGGGTGAAATTCTATAATGAGTTTTTCTATTAAGTTTTCTCGTTTAATAGTACTAGATGAAAAGGAAATCCTACGTTTGATGGAGACCCATAGAAGGATAACCAGTTTTTCAAGCTCTTAAATACTGGAAATACTAGTTGCGTTACCCAGCTACTATAGACGAATCAATTTGTTAATTATAATGATGCTTACAGCATTATAGTGGAAATTAACTACAAAAGGAAGAACAATTCTTTTGAGAATTTAAGTCTGGCAGTCTAATTGAATTAAAATAATAATTGAATTCAAGACGTTCTTCAATATCTATCTGTCGCTAAGATCCACTTTTAAGTGACAGAGACGATATTAGACCTACAAATAGATGAGGATGACAGAGCCTTCTAGTATTCAGTCACAATTTATCATGAAAAGGTAAATGAACGAGAATAAACGGGTCATCTAATAACGTGGTTGGTTATAGATCACTGAACTATTAAAAAACTGTTACAAGTTTCGCAACATCGATTGCGTGCCGATAATCAAATAAAACACATAATGTCCAGTTTGAGGTAAAAAACACTATGAATTGAGTAGGTTTTATTAGAAATCTTTTAGTATAGAATGTGGATAGTTAGCCTTGGTCGAGACGCTTTTTACGACACGTTGTGGTTTTCACTAGTTGCCCGAACAATACAATTTCCTACAACATGGAAGAATACATATATACATACTATAGTATGTTCTTTAACACCTTTCTCTGCTTACTATAATTTAGTGCCATACAAACAACCATGTTTTAGTAAATAAATGATCTTAATCATCATCCAATAAAACCAATGGTGCTATAAATATTTGATCCGTTCCGGGTCAGTGTTTATTTGAGCGCAGTCTCATATTGATTTGTAAATGCACTCAAAACCTTACATAAGACATTCCAGGAAAGGAAAGTAAGGTTCAAGAAAAATGGCTTTCGTATACTAAAATAAGAAAATTATGAAGTTACTGTTGTTTATTGATATTGTGCTGACCAGTTCAAAGACATAACAAGGGGTGTGGTACTAACCTAACAAACACGATTTCTATTTTAGGTAAACACACCTTTAATAATAAAATATTCATTATTATACTGTATAACTTAAGGATTAAGTTAACAAAAAAAAGTGGAGCATTACTTTAATGATGTTTTACATAACAAACCATACATGTCCAGTAACTGTAACGAGTAATTTGTATTCATGAAAATTACATAATATATGTACCTACCTACTTATTTAACACCACATCTTTAAGTGTGTGGAAAGGCTTAAGTCTTACATTACCAAGTCTTTTAAGTCAACACATTACGACTAATTTTCCTAACTCTACTTAAAACGAGATGACAAGCAGTTAACAGTTTAGCATTATTGTCAAGTCGGACTGACGCGGAAGACGCATATTATGTAAACACGAAACGCAAACAGTTCAAGACTTGTCTTCAAGTTTAATATTACGTACTTCTCATTGCAGCGAAAAAATATACGTTTAGTAAAGTGTCGTATCAGGTAATCGATAGTCAACAGACTACAATTAACTGGTAATCGGACACTTTCTATGCTCATACGAGTGCACGCAACCTATCAATCAATTAATCTTCTACAATTAGGAATTTAAGAAATTACACTTATTTACGCATTTTGCATCTGTGTGTGTCGTGTTTTGTTTTTTGTTGTTTAATGTTCGTAAAATGAAACGACGCTTATACCTTTTAGAACAGAATGAACTTTTACTTGTCATTTGAAATATAGAGGGCATCGATACAGCATAGACAATGTTCTAAATATTCATAAAACAGTATCTATAGTTAAAAGTATTGTCGCTAAGATAGAGCACTAGATGTCGTTATACTACTAGTATTTAAAAAAAAACACAATATTTCGAAACTTTCAAGACGAGCTCTTCATTATAGGGATAAGTATCGTGGATTGTCAAATTTTAATCTTTATAAACCACCTTGATTGTCACCATGAACGCATGTATGTTATGATTGAATGGCTGAATTATAAATGTACTTATCTAGCTATTATAGTATCGTTTCTCAGGCTTTTTGCTAACTTTATTTAAGTAATGAGATTTTATATTAAAGATTCAATAATTTAAATGCAATATAATATATAAATGCATGCAATAAAAGTTAATTGGCGTTTTCATTACTCTGTTTAGCCCATTAAGGAATAGAAGTATAGTAAAATAAGCGTTTTATGAAACCTGAATAGAGAAAATTCTTTAAGTTTAATTATAATACCTTAACTACGTTTATTGTTTCAGTTAAGATCAGCAATAAGAATACCTAAAAAATATAAAACACTGCATGTTATCTTAAACAGAGATTAATTGTAAAAAAAGTTAATGCTAACATAACTTGTGTTTTACGAAATATTCCAGTATTGTTCTTTATATTCACACGGGACCCATCGACAATCCGCTGTATTTTTTCGCGATTATCAAACAATGTCATATATAGAGCATAAAGAGTCGCATCGTCTTTACGTAATACGCCAAGATAATAATATAAAAATGCTTAAACATTAGCAAACTTCACGCTCTTTTTATGTGATGTCGTACGATCTTATTAAAGTAGGTACATAGTTATCAGATGAATTTCACAGAGTAAGGTAGCTTTATAATGAGTGTTACGAAATCACATTGCATTAAAAATACTTGGATATGAAGATATCATGCCGCTAACTTAATTAAGGAGGTCTAATGTGGGTTTTTATCGTGATTACTCACTTATGTGCATGTTTGTGTGATGTAATAAGCGGATTTACAACAAAAAAGCTTAAACTTCCGTCTGTACTAGCGAATCGCTTCTTGAATATCATTGGAATGGAATATTATTAGAAACGGTATAATTAGGGAACTTATGGACGTTATGGAATGATTCGTCCAGTTTTAGAATAAAAGATCTAACTTAGATTTAAGCATTTTATTATATAAGTCCCGTATTATAGTATAAACCGCAAGTGACGAAAATTATGAGATTGTAGTATTATTCAAAGATAGAAATTTGTACTTGCAGCTCCTGGCTTACCTGCATTAATTGCATTGGCACTTAAAAACAAGAATATTCTGAAGTTAAAGTATGCAGGCCTATTTGACACTGATGTGCTCTTAAAAAATAAATAAGTAAACTGTAAAAATATTAATTTATGAACTGTGTGTCTGAAACTACACACCTCTGGAAAACAATTTTATTTATACCGAATAATTGTATTGTAGTTAAATAGTAGAAAAAAAAACACTTGAAACTGTAAATAATTTGGCCAATTAATAATTAGAGTTACAAACTGCATAGCAACATCAAAAACATAACACAAACGCAAAAGTAAAAGAAAAAAAACATCGTCGTAAAGCGAGACAGTTGAATGGAGGAGATTACTCAGTCATTCACCCACCAATGACCTTTCACTAGCACTTCATTTTCCAATCGCAGACGCAACCAATGAAACTGGTTGCTAACAATGTTAATTATAAAACAAAAACAAGCGCATTAGTAACGGAATTACAGTAATTGTTAATAGAATACATAAGAGTTATGAATAAACAACAATCGTGATATAAAACGAGTGAATACGAGACTGCAACGTTCCGTATAAATCCATTTTAATATGCACTTTTAAATTAAATTATTTATCTCACACTTTCTCTGCGTAATTATGAAAATAGAATCTTTATTTAAAACGCGGTATGGTTGTGAGTGAGGCTTGGGATGCAGATTAATTATGATGAGTAGACATTATGTGAGAAGGCAAGACATGAAGGTTCGTGTATTGGAATCAGAGGCTGGTACGATTTATCAGAATGATAAAAATGTATTAGAGTTAATTGGATAATTAACTCAAACACATTTTTTAAATGTTAATTTGCAGTAGGTATAGAAGACCAGAATGTTTTATTGAAATTCTAGGTTGTGCAGTATGTTCGTGAAAACAACAATATTTTTTCCTGTGTTAATTATTACTCAGCTGTTGGAAAGAAAATTAATTAAGATCATTTTGATTAAAGATATTTTTTAATTCTATCAATTTGAATTAACCTGAATTCAAATTGGATCATAATCTGGAACTAAAACAATAAAAGAAATATTATAGATATTTTGTTGAAAGCAATTAAGTTTCCTGGATGTACATTTTTGCATAGACTGGATCATACACATATACATAGATAAGAAGGGCTTACTAACGAACATTCGAAACGAAACCCTTCTGCGTCATTTGCCAACTTCATTACGTTAATTAACTGAGGATAATCGTTACGATATGGCATACTAATAACATCGGTAATTTAATCAGTACAATTTTTTCCACATGTAACGGATCACTTAACCAAACGAAATCTATTGTGAATTGTCTGATTAGTGTCTATATGAATTTACAATATGAATAGTTACAAATTGCTTGCGTACGTTTTAATACTTAGAAACTTGTTTATGTATTTCAGACGTGGAGAGCAATGGAAGCCGACCCTCCTATTCAACAACCACGACATAAGGAAGATTGGGATAATGAATCACCGGATGAACTGCCCAAGCGACGCAGGGCTGGGCGGAAACGAAAACGTCGTCCACAAACCCTTGTAGGAGATGACCAGGCGCCGCAAGACAGATACATTTACCCCAATGAACCCCCAAGACCATATTTCGACGTTGATTTCGAAAACAATCGTCAAACAACAGAAATGCCCAAGAGAAGGCAAAAGAAACCAGAAACTAGACCCATCCGCTGGACAGACGATGTAGTAGAATTAGAACGACCACTGAGGAGAAGGGGACAAAGAAGAAAACGACCTTCTCTAGACGCATGGCCCGAATTAAGTGAATTCAGACATTCAGCCGCAATTGTTCAGGACGAAGTAGAAACTAAAACTGATCCAACTGATCAAGTCACGATGGATGAGTTTTTGCAGGAAAACCTACACGATGTACAGAATAGAGACGAGACCAATTTGATGGATCAACAAATCACCAACTTAAAACTAGATCTGAATCAACGCGAAAATAACGCTGAGTTCACTTTACCTGTAGCTGATGTAGTAGAACCCGTTGACCCTACAGTTCAAAATGACGAAGATAAATCCTTATCTGAGTTTTCATCGGAAGTCTTGCTTGGTGAAACGATACCAAGCAATCAAAAACCGAACGAGCAAAGCAGGATATATTATCGTCCTCTAAATCACAACAATAAAACTACAGTTTTAACAGAGTTCGACAAAGCACAGGTATGAATGTGAGCCTCGGTTTCAGAAATGCCCACCTAAATAAAAACGTTAGTTATAGGTAGTATTTTGGTCGTCCAATCAAATTAAAAGACACGCTTTGACTAAATTCAACATCTTATCAGAAACCAATAAATAGTTTGATGATATCTGAATGATGAATTATTATTATTTTATAGGACAAATGTGCATTAAACTTTTGCAATAAGCAAGGCATAGGGAACTTGTTAACATTCATACTACAACACGATCAATATGATATAGACACTAGATACGTGCCTATAATTGAGACATCAGAGCAAGAAAAGGCTAACTCCAAGATCAAAGTACTTATTGATGGAAAAGTTCTAGAGAAAAATAAGGAAAAATCTAAATTGATTGTAACTAAATGTAAAGATAAAATCCACAGCTTTAGAAAAGAAACTCTACAAGAAGCTCAGCATGTCTTGTGGATGGATCCATATCGAGTGGTACCAAATAACAAGCATTTCAAGGAGCTTACCTACCTCTTATAAAAGTACTGTTACAATTGTGAGAATGAGACGATGCACTACACAATTTCGAGTGGCGTCTCTCTTTCACAACTTCAACACTATTGCTTTAAGAGGTGCGGTAGACACCCAAAATGCTATTTTCATAGGTGTTTTAACTGTGCATATCGCATATGTAGTTATAATAACAAATTCTTGTTAATTTGATTTGTGTTTAACTCACTGATCAATTATTTTGTATTAATGATTTAGTTTAATACGATCGTCATAACAAAAAAAAACAGGTTTGTCAAAATCTTATACGTTGTATTTCAAGTCAAATAATATATTGTCTTTTATTTTAGGATAACTATTTAATGGATCCGTTAACGTTAAAAGATATATTAAAAAGATCGAATGGAACAAGTTTAAGTGAAATTCTTCAGCAACATAATCTGTCACTGACAGATTTGCTTCGTGGAAAACAACATGCAGTTTCAATATTTAGAACTCGTGAGTCTCTGGAAGTCCCTAATAAAAATCCTCCCGAACCAGTAAACGAAGCGAATTATTTAAAAGAGGACTTAACAGTTAAAGACGAATCCGAAGAACAAATTTTAGTGAATTCAGAGACAAAATACGCAACTGAACCCGCAGAGGAAAATCCAGTACTAGAGGTTCAAACTGAAGCCAATAATAAAGATAACGATGAATTAACAACTGCAAAGAATTTAGATGAAAAAACTCCTAAAATATATAGGCGTCGTTATCCGGTAGGATTGCGTAAGAAATTGCGTATGCGACCAATGCTAAACAACACTTACAAGGGGCAGTTGAGTAGAGACATTATATCGATGACTGCTAGGAAATATTCACAACATAGACGAAACGCAACTAAATCTAAGGAATGGAAAGACGTTATTCCATCTATGATGCAAAATAAGACAGAGGAAAAGAATTGGACTACTGACTATGAAACAACTACAGTTTTCATTACTCCTGAAGAAACAACTTTTACAATTGACTTGAGTAATAATAATAGTTCATCAGAAGAAAATAAACCAGATGACGATCTTATTATCAAACTGGATGACATTAGCATGGAGATGACGGAAACTACAATCATTCCTACGAAAGAAATCACAACTGAAATTATTAAAACAGAAAAACCAAGCATGCTTTCCACTGCTAGACCAATGCAGAATGCATTAGGTCTTAGACGTCAAGCCTTTAATAACAGACTGAAGCGTAAACGTCTTAAGCATAAAAACGCTGCAACTGAACCTCCACAAGATGATATTATAAAACAATTGTTTGGCTTGGGTAGTTTAGTATCTTCTTCTGAATTCATTGCTAGAACTCAAGAACCAAAGACAACAGTAGATGATAACAACGACGACCAAACTACCCTAGACGATTTTATGACGACGGAGACTAGTCGAAGGACAGAGAGTGTTCCCGCACAGACCAGAACATACACAGTTAAAACTACGATATCTTCAACACCAGCGCCGAGTACGACGGAAGAAACAGCTAAAATCGAAATTGAAGAAATTTTGAATGATACGCAAAGTAAGTAAACATTTCCATATAAAACATAAAATGTCCTTGTACGGCACACTGTGGTGATACTTACTACTACTATACGATACTATTATCGTAACACCTTATGTAATCCCATATGACCATTTATAAGAAATTGAATTGAATTCCATCAAATATTTGAATTTGAATTTATTCGTCTTACGAAACACAATTTCACGCCATTTAAACAAAAACAGCAAAACACTTTATTAATGTAAATTTTCAATTTCAGCGAGTGCGAAACTATCAAAGATACTGATGGAACGAAATATGACACTAAGTGAGTTAGTGGAACATAGAGAACGTGGGTCCAGCCATGTACACTTGGCTGACATATTCCACAATGCGTCGCGAGAACCCAACCCACCTGAACCGTTCTTATCTAAGTCTCTCATAGAACCTATATCGAAAGAGACTTACCCACTGAGAGCTCTGTTAGATGCCAACGCGCATGATCCAAATGCAAGAACAACTACAGTAGATTCGAGTATGATAAGCAACATAAATATTCCTGTTGTAATGGACTTCCGTAACAATGTCAACGAAAACGCGGAAAATATGGGAATAATGTCATTATTTAGTAATTTCACTAAACACATGAATAAAACTATACACACTAACCCGGGCACGGAAGTTAAGGATACAACAGCGCCTGTAGACGCTGCTACATTAATTAATACACATAACGAAACTGAAACAGTGAGGGAGAGTCGAGTTCTGAGTGAAAGTCAAGATGATGTCGTCAGCTGGAATGAAATATTTTCGCTAATGGGAAGAGATCACAGCAATGACTCAGAAGGTATAAACGAGATTTATGTATATTGAATTCTATAAAATCCATCGCAATACGCAATAATTGTAATTTTTGGGATTTCAGAACTCTCACCAATAAAACCGTTCAAGAAAATCAGATTAGACGAAGACATTGATGGCGATGGCTTAATAGTATTGGAAGATCTACAGCACCTTAAAGAGTTAGACAGCAAAATTGCTTCCGGTTCAGATGAGAAAGTAGAAGTGAATGCTTTCGAAAACAAAGAGATATCACCAAATGGATCAGGTATTCTAGATAAAATACCCAGCCAGACTAAATCTGTGACAGTTGCAACAGCAAGTATCGCAGGTTTAGCTATGATATTATTCTTATTAACATACGCTGCATTTAAATGGAAACAACAAAGATCCATGATTAGAAAAAAACGCAGTTTCGGTGACGAACGAATTCCGACACCGGTTTTCGAAAATAGGAAAGGTCACAAGAATAACAGTAGTACACGTAGTATTAGTCCAATGTTGCAAACGTCCAATATTTACACGTTGAATACGTTAGACTCACAAAACGGCAAGGACTCGCCAGATTACATGTGGGATACCTTAAGAAAACCATTCCAATAAGAGGCAATCTCCCAAGTTTTAATATAGACTGATTGACAGAGGAAATTGGTTAATATAGTTTAAGTAAGAAATTTTAAGATAGATATATAGGTGTCTTCTACAATGATAAAAAATGCATGACATTTGGGAGATAGTTGGATGTCTGACATTTTTTATGAAGTTATTGAGAAAATCACCTTGTAATTTAAACTAGTGACCTGATATTGATTAAGATTTTTATAAATAGATCAATATTAATTTAAAGCACAAATTAATACCTATATTTCTAAAAATAGCTATGTTAATTAAGAGGTTTTGCTATTTTAGATCAAATTGTTTCATATTTTACTCTATTTTTACTTTAGAGAGTCTATATACAGTTACAGTAGTGTAATTTTTTGAATTTAACATGATACATGTAACATTGGTCTAAACTGCAGTATTACTTACGGCCTATTATTTATTGGTTTTCAGTATTATTCTATAAGTGCAATGTGACATATCAAAGACATTTTTGTGTTTCTTATTTTTATAGTGTTGTCTTTAAAATAAAATAAGAATTGTATTTTAATTTTTATTACATACCTGTAGTTGTCGAAAGTGAATATGTCCTGTAATTTTTTGAGGACTGGTAAATCCAGGCTGTGGATTTTATTGTAGAAGTATGCATACTGTCTTGCAATACTTCTGTACAGTTTTAATGCTGACTCGAAGACTGGGGATGGCTGAAAACATAACAATTTTTTTTTGTAGGTGAATGAATCATAAATCATGTTATACAAGGTTTCTAAAGTTGCTAGCAATAAGTAGACAGTCATTTACCTTTAGTTCAGCAAACTCTTCCAAAGTGAAGTACAATATAGTAGAATATTTCTCCGGCAGTATATCAATATATGGCTTCCAAAATGATTCTGGAAACATTAAACAAGAATATTTAATTCATTATAAATTACTGATTCTTATCAAGAATTCAAGAAACTTTATTCTGTCCACTTTGTTATTAATATTTAAGACGACAACAGGACTTACCACATGTGACCAAGGTCAGTACAACTCAATCGAAACATCAGAGGGAAAAGAAATATCGAATTAAACCATAAGAAATTATATCGCGAATAAGTCCCGTTTGTCGTCTTAAATATGTGTAGTAGTTGCAAAGTTTTAAACCATTAATTGTTATTAATACCTTAAAATCTAGGGTGACATAACACACTATATTATCATTATTCTTTTCATATTGCTGAACGCCTTATTCAAAAAGTGTATATAACTTATAACATACACACTTCTATATTACATTATTATCATTTTTGTTCTTACTGTTCTTACCTGGATTATTTTTCTCAAGGAGCAGGAATAGGGCTAGAGTAATATTTGGCATGTTCTGCAGCAGCGGATCCACAGTAATGAATGTTGCCAGTTCTGATTCCTTAGCACTCTTCTCTGTTAACATTACTTTTGCCGGTATAGTGAGAATTAAAGAACCTTCTTTGAAATCCTTTTTTGCTTTCAGGCCAAGTTCATAGCCCTCAAATTCAGAGATTTCAACACCTGTGAAGATTGAGTGCTTGTTATTCATTCTTATTATTACTACTTTATAGGCATAATTGACAGCATCATCATAAAAATTAAATGTGAGGTTTAAAAATTTGCCTTATCAGGTAATTTAATCCAGTAAAATTGTATAAATAACATCTGTATTACAGCTTACCATCAAACTGAGCTCCATTCTCACTAAGCCACTTGATATATTTGTCAATATTCGCCTGTCTGTTATGTTGAGCACTCTTATGCTGAGGGCACTCTAGATTCGTGATTTCTTTAATCAAGGCATTGATTTCTAACTGATGCTCCCAGCTCTTCAATACATAATTAGAAGCCTGGAATATACTTGTCAATCTCAACACCTTATCCACAAGAATAGTCAGTTCTTTTCTTCTTTGCTGTATAAACTTGTTATTTTCCTTTCCCGAGTTCTTCTTAGAACTTTGCTTTGATTGCGATTTGCGGCCCATATTGGCTCCTACAGAAGTACTTCCAAAGTATGAGGAACTAAAAATGTAAAAGTAACTTAATCTAAAACGTGGGAATAATATATAGCTAAAAATAGGTCAACAAAATTTTGAAATGTTTTCCTTTCAAAAGTGAGAGATGTGACATAAGGTCATTTACACACGTTCACAAAACCATAGCACGATAAAATAGTACAAAAAGGTCGAAGTAATGAAAGGTGTACTGTGTAATCACACAAGATCTTTAAGGCTTGATTGACTACCGTACCTATTAAATTGTTATGCTAATAATTCAAAGAAAAACAATTAAAAACAACCTTGATAATTACAATGTGCATTAATTATAGTCCAACAAATCTAAGAAGTACCGTTTGACAGTTATGACAAATAGGATAATAGGGTTGGGAGTAAAAAAATCGATTACTATAATATCCGATTTTTATGAGATCGATTACTATAACATCCGAATTTTAAGAGATTGAATTGTCATAATGAAATAAGGGTTATGTTTAGGATATTTTATTTATACACTACTAGTACTAGAACCGTCATCGTCTTCGTCATCATCGTCATTTAAATTAATGACTAGTTGATTATCTATGAAATTATCAAAGTGTACGTCTCTGTAGAAGTCGTAATTTATTTTAGGGTACCTATGTATTAAGTGCATAATGCGGTCGCGCAGTAACGTGTCGTCAATTGATAATTTGAAAGTAATACATTCGATTTTTCATATATGTAATCGATTTTTTCGCATACAAGTGTATCTGAAGAGTCACAACACTACAAGCAGTGACCTAACTACGTGACTTTGCAATGAGGTCAAAAATAGAACTATTAGAAATTATTTACTATGTAAATATGTGTTATTTTGCTTTGTTTGAAAGTTTTCAATTAAATTAGGATATAAAAAATTGTAAATTTTTAGATACAATAATAAAATCTTTCTAAATTCATGGTTTTATGACAAAGGTTGTCGAAACTGAGTATTGTACGCATGAACAAAGTTGTTTCGGTTTGAAAATGATGAAACGTCAAACGGTACTTCTTAGATTTGTTGGACTATAGCATTATAGCTATGACAAAATTCATGAATCACGATGACAGTATTTACCATACCGAATATATATATTTTTTCCAAATTATTAGGGCATCTATGGGTGCAACAAAAAATAAGGCTTTAAATTAATAAGTTTGTGAGAAAAAGAGATTATTAAAACTTTTTGATGATTTAACTGTGATTGAAACTTTTTGTGCATGACTTGTCTTTGTGTATACTAACCCTTAGCAAGTGCGTTCCATAAGTGGAGAAACTACATCTTTAGCATGACGCGGGATGAATACGAAATATTAAACTTCACATGTCTCTGACGACTTTTAGATTTCAACTATAAATTATTGACTGGAGCATAGAGTGCTTCAAGACATCCTATGTAGTATTTTTGCAAAATGTTTTGTTTTAGTATATAATCCCAGCGAGCTAATTAGTTCTTGCAGGTTGGCAGACTTTTTAAAGTAATTCTTTAAGAACAAATTCATGCAATAAGGACATATTAATAATCAAAGGCAATAAGCCGGTTTATTATAGTGTGTTTTGCATGATAATTTTGATAAAATACGACTATTATCTAAAAATAAATAAAATGTAGGTATACTTGTTTAATTTAATTTAGTAACCCAACTTCATATGACAACAAATAATTTGTTTTATACGTGTTTAGAAAAACACGTATGAAACAAAAACAGTTAGGTACCTATGTGTTTCATGGTTTTGTAGTAAACTAAATGGGGAGTTAAATATAGGAGTACTAGAGATATAAGAAAGGAAATGAAACAAGTCTTACTTAAATAACTATATTTAATTTAATTTTAATTATTGTTTATAATAGTCTTCTTATATATTTCTACTACAAATAAATAATTTTATCCACTAGCTTTACTTCTATCAGGACTTGACGCCATACTGGTGTCTGGGTTATCCATTTGTGAGTTGTTTAGGTTGTCATTATCACCAACATTATCTCCTTCATTGTCTGATTGTTCTGCAAATAAATATAGATTATTATTTAAATGACTATCTGGTTATAAATTAAATGCTATGGAGTAGAATTGTAGATTAATAAAGTTAGTTTGATCTTAGTATGTTAAAAATAGCTGTTATTTTAAAGTTAAATTAGATCTATTTAATTGATGGTTATCATCATGGGGATTCTAGTATTTCTAAAATCAGTGCTAAGATTGGATTTCGGAAAATTGGTTAATGGCTTTTTTTTTATATATTACTTTAATGGCAAGATTCGAAATTCATCAATAAATGCATAAACTTACCTTTTTTATCTGCTGGCATATCTTCAGTTCTATTAGCAACTTGAAAGTGATATTCTAGTTCATCAAAATCAAATACTTGGTCTGTTGGCAGCAGGCATGGCAGGTATGCAGGGAATGTGGGCTTGCAGGCTATTACTGCAATTGAAACAAGTATTTTTTTTGTTATTTTTTTTCATAAACATAAATAATGGTTTTTAGTTCTTATTGTAAAATAGTTGGCTTTGTAAGTAAATCACAGATTTATGAATATTTAACTTTATGGCTTGTGCCAGTACTATTTGGGTATCTTGGATTTACTATACTTAAGCACAGCTGTATCATTCCTTTCAGGTAATCATTGTGTTACAAGGTAGTTACAGTTCTTAACCAGTTTTTATGAATGCAATAATCTGATAAGAGATGGGTTATGGCCTAATGTGAAAGATTGACCTAAAAAGGTTTTAGTCCAGAAATGGGCTATAAAAAAACTTAATTCAAACTTACATGGGAAAACTTGATTGTCATCTGTGTTGAAGAGATTGTGTGTTTCACTAGTCTTTGCTAGGAATTTTGTTAAGGCTCTTTCAATATCCCTCTTTTGTGAGGCGGCCTTTTCTCTGATAGCTTCATACTCAGTTACTGGTTGTTTGTGGGTCTGGAAAACAAGGTAAAATATAAAGTAAGTATCAAATGCAGTGTAAAGTTATGAGCATATTTTAAATATAAATTGAATTACTATATATTAAGTTCCAAACTATAACAGGGGAAACTGAAAATACTTTGGTAGTACTATTTAATAATTGTTTTAGATAACTGGTATTTCTCAGATTGAGCATACAGCTTTTTGCTGTCTAATATGATTCTACTAACACTGCTATTTCCATAGACAATTTCCAAGCTGGCAACTTTTTGCCATTAATTAAAAAGAAAAGGAATTTAGGAAATACATACCGGTGTCCTTATATAAGCATGTGGGTCAGGTAAAGTGGGGAGGTGGAATGGAATATGTGGTGCCGGCTTTGCCTTTGACCCCGCAGACAGCATGGCGGGTGTGCGTGGAGCTGTGGCTTGCTGTAGCGGTTGGATCACATGTCTGTTTGGCCTCACTGCATACTGTTCTATGCCTTGTAGGCCAATACCTGTAATGTTAAGAAACACTATTTAATATAGAACATTGTACTTATTAAGTTGTTTTATTTACTGTTTTCCAATTCTTCAAAAATGGATAATTGGATATACTATCTAATAACTGATGTGTTATGAAAATATGCCAATATAAGAATTGACAAAAATCAGTTTATCAGCTTGTAGTAGTGTACTGCGAAACAAGCTTCTCCGAAGATATATTACAGAGATTTTTCTATTGTACCATTTATTTTACAATATTTCATACTAGCTTTTGCCCGCGGCTTCGCACGCGTTAAGAAGTATAATTGTTTAGCAAGTTAGTGTAAAAAATTAGGGCCTACAAAACTTCTTTGTACACAATATTCTTAACTAATTTGTCATTTGGCGCTAAAACTATCAAGCTACTGGGAGAACTTACTCGTAAGCAAGCAACATAAAACTGCCCATGAGAAAAGCAATGTTCTCTCAAGTTTGAGACCCGCAAATTTGAGAATTTGCTCCTGAGATTTTTCATGGCAAGTCGATTTTTTTTTTTACGTTAAAAGACGTATACTTAAAAGGTAAAATATAAAAGATAGAGATATGGTGTCGCGGACTTTTTTGTAGAAATCATTAAGACAAATCAGATTGCCATACATTGTTTTCAATTTTAAGCAACTGTTTAGGCAGCGCATGCATATGTTTCTGTTTTATGAGCAATTTTTCTCCGACTTGCTAGACAAAAGTTGTGATGTCTCGGTTAATATACATGTTATAAAAATAATTTATAGCCTATAGCACTCAGGAATAATGTAGCTTTCTACCAGTGAAAACATTTTTAGGATTGGATCATTAGTTCCAGAGATTACCCCCTACATACAAACTTACAAATTTTACCTCTTTATAATATTAGTATAGATTATTTTAGTACAATGAATAAAATACATACCCATATTGATGAGAGCCATGACCACATCTCCAAGAACAGGTTCTACTCTTCCTGATAGCTCACAGTAGCCTTTAGCCGAGTTACCAACTTCTGATAGAACTGAAATATGAAAGTGACAAGTGAAGTAAGTATACTAATTATCATAATTATTTAGCAAAGTTGTGATGGTTAACGAATTGTTGTTTTTAGTTTAAGAAGTAACTGATTGTTGTATTCAAACTTACATGTCCTGTTTATAAAAGAAAAGCAATTGTTTTGTCTAAAAAAGTTTAAATAAAAGAATAAGAATTGGACCTCAAGGATCACCGTTAAACTTAGAGTAAGACTCTCCTTTCAAGAACTTGTTTGGTATGAGTACTTCAATTCATTATTTAATAAAATAATTAATTATTTACGTACAACATTGCATGATTTCTGTAAGAGTTTCTAAAGCCATTTTGTCGGCAGCTTCAAAGCCTGTTTCAAGTAGCACTGTGGATACCGCTATGCTTAGTACTCGTCTCCTTGCCTCCGAACAATTTTCTACTTTTTCTGTAGTTTCTGACATAATTAGTTTTGAAGAATTATTCAAAATATTAGGTATCAACAAAACAGTCGCATAACTTTTGAGTTGTGACAGTACTTATGACATTTGACATAGACATGATAGACCAACACTCATCGTTCTATAAATAGTCACAGAGAAGACAAAAAAGAATTTGTTATTTATTTGAGAATTAATTATTTGAGTCCATAATGATATTTTTTAGAAAAGAAAAAAATATTTTTAATTAATTTATTTATTAATGTTCTTTGAGATAACGTAAGAATTTACGACTTTTTCAAGTAAGTACCGAAACTTAACCAAAAATTAATTTAATTTCCTCAATTTTATTTTGAGCTTTCGAACGTTTTAAATTGTACGAAAAAAAACTAATATTTTGTATGGAATTGGCATTCATGCAGGTAAATTCGTAATAGCTATCGAATTACCCTAGATGGGTATCGATCGCGCTACTCGTAATAAAGTTTTAGTTGGCGTCAGTAGTAAGAAAGGATACTTCTTACTACTAAACATAAGTTACTTAAGTTCAGTAGTAAGAAGTATTCTTTCTCTTGTAAGGCTCATTCTCGCAAAAGTCAATAAAAAAAATGCAAAGATTTTAAATAATATGGTGCGTTATGTAAGGCGTTAAATTATTGGCGTTGTTGCATTTCAGTAGCACTTGGCATTTCGTACAATGCGGATATCATATTCGTAAATGTGTGGCCTCAAGATATTTGTTTTGAGTCACATAAACACAAACATCTGTGCCTTGTGTGATAGATAGGTACCTATTTAGGTACTTTTGTGTCGCTAGGCATGTTCATAGATCTAATGATAATAACTCCAATTTACTTATCTGGCTACTTACTCACTACAACAAATTTTTCCTAAACTTATTACAATCGTGCGAGTTAAACAGTTGCTTCATCGGCAGATTTTGATATCTGATAGTTTACGAGGGCAAAATCTTGGCACAAGTTAAAACAAAGTAGCAAGTTTCATGGAAAAACATCTATAAGAATACACATTGACCTACTAGAATAACATAATATTAGGTATCTGACTGATATTATTAAAACTCTTTTCATTTTGTATGATTAACTGCAGCCAATTAATTTTATAAACATTTCAAATATTTTTTTTATGAATTGTCACGGCCCATTAGGCATTGATAACTAAACTCTGCCTGGCAATGACAGTGGTGCAGCGAGCACTTGGCACAGAAGCGGTCAGTTCCCCGAAAAGTTATTTGAAACCGCCCCAGTTTTTGGGCCAGAGAAAGAATTGTTCTCTACATTAATTGCGATGCAGAATGTGGCATACTTGCAGTAAATTATTAAATTCATAGCTCGAGCTGTCAGTCTCGTTCCAACATACCTCGGTAATAGTTACTGGCACCAGTTTGTACAGAGTCTTAAATACTGAACGATGAATTGACTAAAATGCCAGGAAACGGTTAAACCACGGAAAAGTTATAAAACTGCCTGAGTAAGGTCCATATCCACTTCATGATTGGAACTTCCACAAATTAGGAATTATAAAATAATACAAACTAGATGACCTAGTGAACTTCTTATCTCTTAGGTACAGTTTTTTGTTAAAAGTTTCCGACATTTTTAGGTTTTCTGGTAATTAGGACATAAAATCTTTTCAGCAGTTCTCGAGATATCAAATAACAAACCCGACATTGATTAACCCATTCAAATATTAACCCATTATTTTTTTTTTAAACTCTTCCTAAGACTTAATGTTCCGTGTTTTATAGATAGATAAGATAAATAAATTCAGTTAGAGTGTATTCATTTTCAGTCAAATTCATATTCAAGCATACCGGTGACGGTAAAAAGTTAATTGGTAAGCTTTATATCTTCTTTAAGTAACCATCTTTCTACGCCATAGAAAGGAAGACCTATATTACCAAAGCTATTTGACCAAACTCTTTGCTATTCCACCTCTAGCTATTGTTCACAATAAACGCGGGATATGTCTAACAATCAATCATAGTCATGTTTATGAGATGTGTGGATATCTCTCGATCTCCTAGACAATGAGAATGGCCTTTGAAAATTGTGTTTAATGTTGTTGTAGTGATTATTATTTGCAGAGTATGAGTTAAAATTACAGCAAAAATATTGTTACTCCGTGTTAGGTGTTAGGATCCACTTCATATTGTAATAGGTAGATTGCATTTCATCCCTATGGGTAGATATTTTTGTGAGTCATGTGACTTCTTCTTGATTATGGGATATTTCATTGAGATTCCAGTGTGCCTGGGTGCGGTGCAGAGGGTCCTCTTTTTCAAGCTATATCTAATTAAAATGATCTATGACACCGATACAATACGTCAAAACTTTTCTTTACATTTTTACAATTTTGTAAAAAAAACTGTTCTAAGAGTTCTCCCCTTTAACACTAGGTATTACTTTCTGAGACAACCTGTATACATAATGTATATTACGCTATAAGTTATAATATCGATAAATACAATAGAATTATTAATGACCTACAAATAATTCTCAGAACAATACAAAGTTATTTAAATCTATTCAATCATGATCTAAAAGATCAATTGTCAATATAAGAAGCTAAAATAGCTACTGAATACCTGGAAGCATAGTATCTATTATAAATGTACTCGTAATTGCAATAATTAACATAGTAAATGTCACGAACACAAGTGAGGCCTACGCACTGAATACGATAAAAACGTCTCTTATTATACCCATAGAAAACACTGAACAATTAATTCACACAATCAATTTAATTCAATTTCTTGTTCAATTTGATTCAATTATTTCTTGCTCTGTTATCTTTTTTATTGGGTTGAGTAAGAAATACATACTATTATACATACGTATTTTCTTGCGGAGGCTTTTCTACAACGTTTGCTCTCGTTTGAGGAACTACATGACAAAACTCCTGCAGACTACAGTACCTCCCTGAGAGAATCAAGATTAAGTATCAACTTCAAACGTTAAATACCGGCCAACACCACTTAAAATAAGACAGTAGCAGTTATTAAGGAGAGACACTTCTCTATGCTGCCGCATGCTATGTAGAAACTCCTAGCCGGTTACCACGAAAAACTTGTGGTAACCGACTGTCATGGTATGGAACTATGGACATGTCATGCGGTGAAAAGCGGATCACGTGGTAAGATAGGTGCTGGACATTAATGTGGATGGATTTAGAGGAAGAGGACGACCAAAGAAACGACGGAGGGATTGTGTGAAAGGTGATTTTGCTGCAAAAAGTGTTACTTGCGAGATGACGTCAGACAAGGACGTGTGGAAGAAGAAGACATGCTGCGCCGACCCCAAATAATAATTGGGATAAGGGCAGGGGAATGATGATGATGATACTAACTTAAGAGGTGGTGATCTATAAAGTGAGTAATTCCACTGATAAATATAATATTCGAGCCTAAAAAAAATTATAATGATGATCGATGATTAAAAAAAAATAATACTCTTGCTAACGTAATATTTTCCACTACAATTTTCTACGGTATCTTCCATAAAAAATGACAGGCATTACAAACTTAAGAGAATATAAGATATTATGAAGTTATTAGTCACACCGCACATCCTTGTTAGCGAGCAAAAAAATTAGAAACACGAACTTGACAAAAGTTAGATCATCTGTAGGGATTATTATTATAATGGTATGTTAAGTAATTTGAACGTAAAAACATGTGGACTTATTGGGCACAGTTTTTTTGTATGCCGGAATTATTTGAGACATCAATTTTAAGGTAGCTCTTCTTTTCAATCTACTGTAGACATCCCTTTGTAGAAAACCTCTTTTTTTTCCTGAATAATAATTCCTGTAATAACAGAGGGTTACAATCAATGACTCTGATATTTATAGATAGCAAGGGAAACATTACTACCACTTAAAGTATTACTGCAAGTAGATTGCAAATAGCTCTAACGATTGCCAACCTTCAGAAGGAGACGGCTCATTATGAAGAAGAAAGTATGACTGCTATAATATTGTAAAAGAGGGACGCCGCTCTATACTATTTATAGGGATATTTGTGTAATATTCTATCAGTCTTCAACAACTGCAGCAATTTGTTTTAAGTTGGTCAACTTGTATCAATCTTTATGTTCTAGACGAAGCCCGTCAGGCAGCATGTATCTATAAAATCCATTTGAATTTAAAGTTGCTTGCTAAATTTTATTCATCAAAATGCGACTGAATTATACCAATTACTTACCAACGGTTGGCTCTACATGATATAAGCTATATAAATACCTAAGTTCTTTGCGACATGAGGAGCTCAGCTGTAGCCAATCCCAATGTAACGGAACAAGTCTCTTGACATGTTTATTTGCTTGAAATTTATAAAGAACTAGCTGCTGCCCGCGACTTCGTCTGCGTGGTATTCAAGATGTGTAGTACTGTACAAAAAGTAAAGCTAAATAATGTTTAATGCCAGCTCCCTAATCCTGTTCCGTTCCAAACTACCTAATTTCTTAATCCTAACCTCTAGTCTTACAAACATATTTGACTGTTAGTTAACACTGCTAGTTTTTTGGTGTGGCCACTATCTTGCACTGATTTGACAATTTGGATTGAAGGACTTGAAAACGGGCGATGGCAAAGAAGTGTACTGGACTCTTACTGGCTAAACCACCAGAGTGCTTCACCGTATCCTATTGTCGAGGGCCACGGGAACGCTTTCGCAATCTACCGCAAGCCCCGACAGGAGAGCTCTTTTTAACGGGAGCTTCTTCGTTAACGTGGAGCCAGCTTTTGCCAGCCCTTATTAAGAGGCGCGTGGAAGCACCACGCATTTGGTCTTTGCTTTTATCCAGTACAGTAGACTGCCCTGAGTCTACTGGCGTAAGTTATTTATGGTGGTTGGAGGAGGGCAAATAAGGCCCTTCTTCTATCCTATGCTTGCTTATCGAACATGGATAAGCCTGTCGTGCTCTTTCCACTTTTCCTTGAGCGTCATCACTTCTTCGCAGAACTTGGTGACGGCGCACTAACTAACCGCGGATACTTTGGCCACTCTAGGCGGTGTGACATCGTCGTTACGAAGATGTCGCATTCTCACTGGATGTGAGAGGGGTCTGTATACCCAAATTTATCAAATTTTGTTTACCTACCTATTTGGGTTCTGAGACGGTTGAATGCTTTCCGAACTGAGGTAGGACATAAGTAGTAGGTGGTAGTGGTCGATCTGCCCAGATCTTGCACCGAGCTCGAGTTAGAGTTGCAATAGTAGTCAGTGTATATCGGAAGAAGCTCTTTTAGCTCTTAAGTCTACCCGATTTAAGTCTCTTCTAACGTCAGGTAGAGCAATGCCAACCAGGAAGAGAACTTATTGAGCGGGGTTGGTCTTAAACAGCCAGATATTATTCGACACGTTTGCACTGTGCGCTGTGGTGCGGAGAACAGCAGGCGCTGCTCCCCATTCATCTTCTATTTCGTTTTCTTTCTACCCTTGACAGATGTTTTTTTTTTTAATCATGAAGTAGTGCTTACTTACATGGTTATCAAAGTTCCAAGTTTCTAATTCTAGTAGTTTGAGCTAACCCAACTGAGCCTGAAGAAGGTTAATGTTACGCACACATACAAAACAATCGCGGGAGTACGCGTGCGGCGCATATTCGTACGCAATATTAAACAAACATTAATAATAACAGCCTATCTTTATAATACTTTACCTATGCAACTACCCTATACCATCGCAATTGGTGCACAATTGTGGTAGTGTACAGGCACTATCAAATCTTTACAGCCACGCGTCACACACACCAAAATTGCAGTCAACAGCTAAGCAGTTATTTAAGTAGGTATAGTAAATCATTTACCGTCCACACTATTTTTTGTTTTAGTGTCGTTGGTTTTCTTTTACTTCATATCCACAGCTCCTCCTAAATTGGATAAGACTGTTCTAGCTTAAACAGTAAGTAGGTAGATACCATATAAAAGTGTTTTAAAGATCAATTTTAGGTACGGCAAAAAAATCCAAGCGCTTCTTACAATACTTTTGTACTACCAAAAACGATAGAAGAAAAAAAGTGCAAATATTAATTTTAATCGAATTAACTTCAAAACTGACGGAGTTTCATACAATCTTACCAGCCCCTGTTTACCCCCTTTAAGAGCAAAATTCCAAAAAAAAGATAGCTTAAATGTTAGCGAGGACTAATAGCTACATAATAAAAAAAGTTTCATCAAAATCCGTCCCGTAGTTTTTGAGTGAAAAGCGGACAACAAACAGACAGACAGACAAAAAATTTTTTTTATATACTTTTGGCTTCTATTGGTTGTATGAAGATACCCCATCTAAGTTTTTTTTAATATCTTTAATGTACAGACATGAGCTTGTTACAATTTTATTATATGTATAGATATAGATTAGCTTCAAAACTGACGGAGTTTCATACAATCTTACCAGCCCCTGTTTACCCCCTTTAAGAGCAAAATTCCAAAAAAAAGATAGCTTAAATGTTAGCGAGGACTAATAGCTACATAATAAAAAAAGTTTCATCAAAATCCGTCCAGTAGTTTTTGAGTGAAAAGCGGACAACAAACAGACAGACAGACAAAAATTTTTTTTTTTATACTTTTGGCTTCTATTGGTTGTATGAAGATACCCCATCTAAGTTTTTTTTTAATATCTTTAATGTACAGACATGAGCTTGTTACAATTTTATTATATGTATAGATTAGCTTCAAAACTGACGGAGTTTCATACAATCTTACCAGCCCCTGTTTACCCCCTTTAAGAGCAAAATTCCAAAAAAAGATAGCTTAAATGTTAGCGAGGACTAATAGCTACATAATAAAAAAAGTTTCATCAAAATCCGTCCAGTAGTTTTTGAGTGAAAAGCGGACAACAAACAGACAGACAGACAAAAAATTTTTTTTTTATACTTTTGGCTTCTATTGGTTGTATGAAGATACCCCATCTAAGTTTTTTTTTAATATCTTTAATGTACAGACATGAGCTTGTTACAATTTTATTATATGTATAGATTAGCTTCAAAACTGACGGAGTTTCATACAATCTTACCAGCCCCTGTTTACCCCCTTTAAGAGCAAAATTCCAAAAAAAAGATAGCTTAAATGTTAGCGAGGACTAATAGCTACATAATAAAAAAAGTTTCATCAAAATCCGTCCAGTAGTTTTTGAGTGAAAAGCGGACAACAAACAGACAGACAGACAAAAAATTTTTTTTTTATACTTTTGGCTTCTATTGGTTGTATGAAGATACCCCATCTAAGTTTTTTTTTAATATCTTTAATGTACAGACATGAGCTTGTTACAATTTTATTATATGTATAGATTAGCTTCAAAACTGACGGAGTTCCATACAATCTTACCAGCCCCTGTTTACCCCCTTTAAGAGCAAAATTCCAAAAAAAAGATAGCTTAAATGTTAGCGAGGACTAATAGCTACATAATAAAAAAAGTTTCATCAAAATCCGTCCCGTAGTTTTTGAGTGAAAAGCGGACAACAAACAGACAGACAGACAAAATTTTTTTTTTATACTTTTGGCTTCTATTGGTTGTATGAAGATACCCCATCTAAGTTTTTTTTTAATATCTTTAATGTACAGACATGAGCTTGTTACAATTTTATTATATGTATAGATTAGCTTCAAAACTGACGGAGTTTCATACAATCTTACCAGCCCCTGTTTACCCCCTTTAAGAGCAAAATTCCAAAAAAAAGATAGCTTAAATGTTAGCGAGGACTAATAGCTACATAATAAAAAAGTTTCATCAAAATCCGTCCCGTAGTTTTTGAGTGAAAAGCGGACAACAAACAGACAGACAGACAAAAAATTTTTTTTTTATACTTTTGGCTTCTATTGGTTGTATGAAGATACCCCATCTAAGTTTTTTTTTTAATATCTTTAATGTACAGACATGAGCTTGTTACAATTTTATTATATGTATAGATTAGCTTCAAAACTGACGGAGTTTCATACAATCTTACCAGCCCCTGTTTACCCCCTTTAAGAGCAAAATTCCAAAAAAAAGATAGCTTAAATGTTAGCGAGGACTAATAGCTACATAATAAAAAAAGTTTCATCAAAATCCGTCCCGTAGTTTTTGAGTGAAAAGCGGACAACAAACAGACAGACAGACAAAAAATTTTTTTTTTATACTTTTGGCTTCTATTGGTTGTATGAAGATACCCCATCTAAGTTTTTTTTTAATATCTTTAATGTACAGACATGAGCTTGTTACAATTTTATTATATGTATAGATTAGCTTCAAAACTGACGGAGTTTCATACAATCTTACCAGCCCCTGTTTACCCCCTTTAAGAGCAAAATTCCAAAAAAAAGATAGCTTAAATGTTAGCGAGGACTAATAGCTACATAATAAAAAAAGTTTCATCAAAATCCGTCCAGTAGTTTTTGAGTGAAAAGCGGACAACAAACAGACAGACAGACAAAAATTTTTTTTTTATACTTTTTGCTTCTATTGGTTGTATGAAGATACCCCATCTAAGTTTTTTTTTAATATCTTTAATGTACAGACATGAGCTTGTTACAATTTTATTATATGTATAGATTAGCTTCAAAACTGACGGAGTTTCATACAATCTTACCAGCCAAATGTTTACCCCCTTTAAGAGCAAAATTCCAAAAAAAAGATAGCTTAAATGTTAGCGAGGACTAATAGCTACATAATAAAAAAAGTTTCATCAAAATCCGTCCCGTAGTTTTTGAGTGAAAAGCGGACAACAAACAGACAGACAGACAAAATTTTTTTTTTTTATACTTTTGGCTTCTATTGGTTGTATGAAGATACCCCATCTAAGTTTTTTTTTAATATCTTTAATGTACAGACATGAGCTTGTTACAATTTTATTATATGTATAGATTAGCTTCAAAACTGACGGAGTTTCATACAATCTTACCAGCCAAATGTTTACCCCCTTTAAGAGCAAAATTCCAAAAAAGAGATAGCTTAAATGTTAGCGAGGACTAATAGCTACATAATAAAAAAAAGTTTCATCAAAATCCGTCCAGTAGTTTTTGAGTGAAAAGCGGACAACAAACAGACAGACAGACAAAAAATTTTTTTTTTTATACTTTTGGCTTCTATTGGTTGTATGAAGATACCCCATCTAAGTTTTTTTTTAATATCTTTAATGTACAGACATGAGCTTGTTACAATTTTATTATATGTATAGATTAGCTTCAAAACTGACGGAGTTTCATACAATCTTACCAGCCAAATGTTTACCCCCTTTAAGAGCAAAATTCCAAAAAAGAGATAGCTTAAATGTTAGCGAGGACTAATAGCTACATAATAAAAAAAGTTTCATCAAAATCCGTCCAGTAGTTTTTGAGTGAAAAGCGGACAACAAACAGACAGACAGACAAAAAATTTTTTTTTTATACTTTTGGCTTCTATTGGTTGTATGAAGATACCCCATCTAAGTTTTTTTTTAATATCTTTAATGTACAGACATGAGCTTGTTACAATTTTATTATATGTATAGATTAGCTTCAAAACTGACGGAGTTTCATACAATCTTACCAGCCCCTGTTTACCCCCTTTAAGAGCAAAATTCCAAAAAAAAGATAGCTTAAATGTTAGCGAGGACTAATAGCTACATAATAAAAAAAGTTTCATCAAAATCCGTCCAGTAGTTTTTGAGTGAAAAGCGGACAACAAACAGACAGACAGACAAAAATTTTTTTTTTATACTTTTTGCTTCTATTGGTTGTATGAAGATACCCCATCTAAGTTTTTTTTTAATATCTTTAATGTACAGACATGAGCTTGTTACAATTTTATTATATGTATAGATTAGCTTCAAAACTGACGGAGTTTCATACAATCTTACCAGCCAAATGTTTACCCCCTTTAAGAGCAAAATTCCAAAAAAAAGATAGCTTAAATGTTAGCGAGGACTAATAGCTACATAATAAAAAAAGTTTCATCAAAATCCGTCCCGTAGTTTTTGAGTGAAAAGCGGACAACAAACAGACAGACAGACAAAATTTTTTTTTTTTATACTTTTGGCTTCTATTGGTTGTATGAAGATACCCCATCTAAGTTTTTTTTTAATATCTTTAATGTACAGACATGAGCTTGTTACAATTTTATTATATGTATAGATTAGCTTCAAAACTGACGGAGTTTCATACAATCTTACCAGCCAAATGTTTACCCCCTTTAAGAGCAAAATTCCAAAAAAAAGATAGCTTAAATGTTAGCGAGGACTAATAGCTACATAATAAAAAAAGTTTCATCAAAATCCGTCCAGTAGTTTTTGAGTGAAAAGCGGACAACAAACAGACAGACAGACAAAAAATTTTTTTTTTATACTTTTGGCTTCTATTGGTTGTATGAAGATACCCCATCTAAGTTTTTTTTTAATATCTTTAATGTACAGACATGAGCTTGTTACAATTTTATTATATGTATAGATTAGCTTCAAAACTGACGGAGTTTCATACAATCTTACCAGCCAAATGTTTACCCCCTTTAAGAGCAAAATTCCAAAAAAGAGATAGCTTAAATGTTAGCGAGGACTAATAGCTACATAATAAAAAAAGTTTCATCAAAATCCGTCCAGTAGTTTTTGAGTGAAAAGCGGACAACAAACAGACAGACAGACAAAAAATTTTTTTTTTATACTTTTGGCTTCTATTGGTTGTATGAAGATACCCCATCTAAGTTTTTTTTTAATATCTTTAATGTACAGACATGAGCTTGTTACAATTTTATTATATGTATAGATTAGCTTCAAAACTGACGGAGTTCCATACAATCTTACCAGCCCCTGTTTACCCCCTTTAAGAGCAAAATTCCAAAAAAAAGATAGCTTAAATGTTAGCGAGGACTAATAGCTACATAATAAAAAAAGTTTCATCAAAATCCGTCCCGTAGTTTTTGAGTGAAAAGCGGACAACAAACAGACAGACAGACAAATTTTTTTTTTTTTATACTTTTGGCTTCTATTGGTTGTATGAAGATACCCCATCTAAGTTTTTTTTTAATATCTTTAATGTACAGACATGAGCTTGTTACAATTTTATTATATGTATAGATTAGCTTCAAAACTGACGGAGTTTCATACAATCTTACCAGCCAAATGTTTACCCCCTTTAAGAGCAAAATTCCAAAAAAAAGATAGCTTAAATGTTAGCGAGGACTAATAGCTACATAATAAAAAAAGTTTCATCAAAATCCGTCCAGTAGTTTTTGAGTGAAAAGCGGACAACAAACAGACAGACAGACAAAAAAATTTTTTTTTTATACTTTTGGCTTCTATTGGTTGTATGAAGATACCCCATCTAAGTTTTTTTTTAATATCTTTAATGTACAGACATGAGCTTGTTACAATTTTATTATATGTATAGATTAGCTTCAAAACTGACGGAGTTTCATACAATCTTACCAGCCAAATGTTTACCCCCTTTAAGAGCAAAATTCCAAAAAAGAGATAGCTTAAATGTTAGCGAGGACTAATAGCTACATAATAAAAAAAGTTTCATCAAAATCCGTCCAGTAGTTTTTGAGTGAAAAGCGGACAACAAACAGACAGACAGACAAAAAATTTTTTTTTTATACTTTTGGCTTCTATTGGTTGTATGAAGATACCCCATCTAAGTTTTTTTTTAATATCTTTAATGTACAGACATGAGCTTGTTACAATTTTATTATATGTATAGATTAGCTTCAAAACTGACGGAGTTCCATACAATCTTACCAGCCCCTGTTTACCCCCTTTAAGAGCAAAATTCCAAAAAAAAGATAGCTTAAATGTTAGCGAGGACTAATAGCTACATAATAAAAAAAGTTTCATCAAAATCCGTCCAGTAGTTTTTGAGTGAAAAGCGGACAACAAACAGACAGACAAAAATTTTTTTTTTTATACTTTTGGCTTCTATTGGTTGTATGAAGATACTCCATCTAAGTTTTTTTTTAATATCTTTAATGTACAGACATGAGCTTGTTACAATTTTATTATATGTATAGATTAGCTTCAAAACTGACGGAGTTTCATACAATCTTACCAGCCCCTGTTTACCCCCTTTAAGAGCAAAATTCCAAAAAAAAGATAGCTTAAATGTTAGCGAGGACTAATAGCTACATAATAAAAAAAGTTTCATCAAAATCCGTCCAGTAGTTTTTGAGTGAAAAGCGGACAACAAACAGACAGACAGACAAAAATTTTTTTTTTATACTTTTGGCTTCTATTGGTTGTATGAAGATACCCCATCTAAGTTTTTTTTTAATATCTTTAATGTACAGACATGAGCTTGTTACAATTTTATTATATGTATAGATTAGCTTCAAAACTGACGGAGTTTCATACAATCTTACCAGCCAAATGTTTACCCCCTTTAAGAGCAAAATTCCAAAAAAAAAGATAGCTTAAATGTTAGCGAGGACTAATAGCTACATAATAAAAAAAGTTTCATCAAAATCCGTCCAGTAGTTTTTGAGTGAAAAGCGGACAACAAACAGACAGACAGACAAAAAATTTTTTTTTTATACTTTTGGCTTCTATTGGTTGTATGAAGATACCCCATCTAAGTTTTTTTTTAATATCTTTAATGTACAGACATGAGCTTGTTACAATTTTATTATATGTATAGATTAGCTTCAAAACTGACGGAGTTTCATACAATCTTACCAGCCAAATGTTTACCCCCTTTAAGAGCAAAATTCCAAAAAAGAGATAGCTTAAATGTTAGCGAGGACTAATAGCTACATAATAAAAAAAGTTTCATCAAAATCCGTCCAGTAGTTTTTGAGTGAAAAGCGGACAACAAACAGACAGACAGACAAAAAATTTTTTTTTTATACTTTTGGCTTCTATTGGTTGTATGAAGATACCCCATCTAAGTTTTTTTTTAATATCTTTAATGTACAGACATGAGCTTGTTACAATTTTATTATATGTATAGATTAGCTTCAAAACTGACGGAGTTCCATACAATCTTACCAGCCCCTGTTTACCCCCTTTAAGAGCAAAATTCCAAAAAAAAGATAGCTTAAATGTTAGCGAGGACTAATAGCTACATAATAAAAAAAGTTTCATCAAAATCCGTCCCGTAGTTTTTGAGTGAAAAGCGGACAACAAACAGACAGACAGACAAAATTTTTTTTTTTTATACTTTTGGCTTCTATTGGTTGTATGAAGATACCCCATCTAAGTTTTTTTTTAATATCTTTAATGTACAGACATGAGCTTGTTACAATTTTATTATATGTATAGATTAGCTTCAAAACTGACGGAGTTTCATACAATCTTACCAGCCAAATGTTTACCCCCTTTAAGAGCAAAATTCCAAAAAAAAGATAGCTTAAATGTTAGCGAGGACTAATAGCTACATAATAAAAAAAGTTTCATCAAAATCCGTCCAGTAGTTTTTGAGTGAAAAGCGGACAACAAACAGACAGACAGACAAAAAATTTTTTTTTTATACTTTTGGCTTCTATTGGTTGTATGAAGATACCCCATCTAAGTTTTTTTTTAATATCTTTAATGTACAGACATGAGCTTGTTACAATTTTATTATATGTATAGATTAGCTTCAAAACTGACGGAGTTTCATACAATCTTACCAGCCAAATGTTTACCCCCTTTAAGAGCAAAATTCCAAAAAAGAGATAGCTTAAATGTTAGCGAGGACTAATAGCTACATAATAAAAAAAGTTTCATCAAAATCCGTCCAGTAGTTTTTGAGTGAAAAGCGGACAACAAACAGACAGACAGACAAAAAATTTTTTTTTTATACTTTTGGCTTCTATTGGTTGTATGAAGATACCCCATCTAAGTTTTTTTTTAATATCTTTAATGTACAGACATGAGCTTGTTACAATTTTATTATATGTATAGATTAGCTTCAAAACTGACGGAGTTCCATACAATCTTACCAGCCCCTGTTTACCCCCTTTAAGAGCAAAATTCCAAAAAAAAGATAGCTTAAATGTTAGCGAGGACTAATAGCTACATAATAAAAAAAGTTTCATCAAAATCCGTCCAGTAGTTTTTGAGTGAAAAGCGGACAACAAACAGACAGACAAAAATTTTTTTTTTTATACTTTTGGCTTCTATTGGTTGTATGAAGATACTCCATCTAAGTTTTTTTTTAATATCTTTAATGTACAGACATGAGCTTGTTACAATTTTATTATATGTATAGATAAGAATATTAGGCGCCAGCCGAGTTTTATGGTCACTTTGTTAGAAAACAACACCCATTTCGATCTAAACCCGGTTGGCCACACCTTAATGTGGTCGTTTGAAAATCTGGTGCTAAAATCTATACTTTAAAACAAGTGTCACTGGTTTACAGTTTTGCACTAGGCGATATGCCCAACATTGTAACCCTGAAGTTACTAAGTATTATTTCCAATGGTAACGAAATGAAACCTGAATAGTAGTAAACCTATTATCAGGCATTCAGAAAGCTGCATCACATTCAGTTTTCTCAGCAGATTTCTTTAATGTTTTGCTTATCTCTTGAAAGGGTTTTAAATAGTCAAAGACCCTAGAACCTGTCCCTTAAATTAATACTATGTTAGCTATCTAAATGCTAAAAGAGGTTACATAGTACCACTAAGTAATATTCAATTCATATTTTACGCATAATCTGCAATTTGCATAGATTGACGCGTAATATAATTGTGGTTCGAAGTGGAATTCCTGAGCGACACACCTTTCATTACGAAGTCAGCGCTGGCCCTAGGTACTGTTCGAAAGTTTCTCGCTGTGGTCTAATGTGTATAATACGCTCGAAACATTTATGTTGATTGAGAATTCTAATAAAGGCTATGAGCTCAGCGATCGTGGAATACATTAGCGGAGCGTGAACTTTATGCAAAGCTCGGTGCGTACCGTTTAACGCAGTAACGGCTCTAAGTATTTAATTTATAATAGCTATCCTAGTTTTCAATTAAGCTTAATGTGCACCTTATCATGTCCACATTATCTAAGCAAATTGAATTTTGTAGAGCGACTAGGTTGCTTGGGGCGTTGACTTAAATATGCTTAAGAAACCGACATAAGTATATTTAGCAATGATGTCAGACAGCTAGCATGTTAAATATTGATCAAGTTGCCTGAATACGGGTTTCCTGGATTGGAAGAAGTAGGCAAGTGGATTATACAAATGGCTAGAGAAAACTGTTACAAAAATGTTTATTGATGCCTATGCACACTTCACGTGCGGAAAAATAGGCAGTCAGCAAACGCGGATGCAAATGTCTAAAAAGATTTTCCTTGAAACTTTATTCTGAAGTTGCAAATGACTTCCACATATAGGTAAGATCACACATACCAACTAATTAAAGCAATTAGGAATTTATTATTTTAAATTGAATCTTAAAAGGACCTTAGCAAAACGAAGCAAACCAATTTATAATTAGTAAGACGATTGGTTAAAATAATTCAGTGCACTGGCGGCATTTTGCCTCCATATTCGAAGACCGACATTTAATTAGCGTGCCTTGGCATTTTGAAGATGACCCTTGCATATTAATAAGGCATAATACGGAACTTTTCAAAGTATATTTGCGTCTTGTTAACAAGATGGCTACTTTATATGTGTAGCTTATGCATATGCGTGGTACACCAAGGAAGCAATAACTCATTGATTAATTAAATATTATGTTTTAGCTATTAATTATGACAATATAAATCGATAGTTCTGTTTAGTATGATTAAGATGCACTTTATAACCGCGTATCTCTTATACGTAGGCATTAGCCTCGCACTTATAAGTGCTTCAACAAATAATATCGTATTATTATTTATTAGCCTTTAACTATAATTACTTAACAGCCATCTGCATAACTAAGTTTGAATTCGTCAATAAAATGTACGAAATTATGGGTTGTGTTTATTTGACGATTTAAACTAAGATCAAAGACAAATCGTCCGGTGAAGTCATTTGGAACCAAACCTATAATTCGTAGCAATCAAACGGTGATAAAAGACAAAATCCAAGTTCATATTCATATATTAAATTCAACTACAAATGTTCTAAAATAGAATATCCTTCTATATTCAACGATGCTTTTCAAGTTACTAAGGAAGAATAAATCCTCTTTATACGCTAGAATAAACACATGATGTATGTACCGCATAATAATGTGTGACATTGTATATTTATTGTGAATTTTAATGGTCCTTTACGCCGGTTCATATTTTCAACTGACCCCAATAGCCAATGCCATTTTGACGTGTTTAATTTTATGATAGGAAAAAACAAGCCATTATCCAAAAGCTATTTTTCGTTTGTTGACATAGGTAATAGCCATATATTTCTAACAATATCCCGTTTAGCGCGTCACAGAGGTTTTTGCCGACCGAGCTTACGCACAAACGCTGCACGTATTTAATATAACTCACTTTCCATGTCATCTCCATTCGGTAACAGTTGTGATGTCACTAGTGACGAACTCATTACATCTGACGTGATAACTGCGGTTAGCGATAAGTGATGTTCGAACAATTCATTGTTTGTCGATATCGAGAATTTTCCATTTGTGCGCAGTAGTCACACTGTCATACATGTGAGTCAAAGCTGTAGCAATCTAAGTAATTGGTGTAGCAATCATTTGTACCAATCCCGTCTAGTCTTCGTAACGACTGGTCTCGGGTTTCAGGTGAGTCGATTTATCAGTTATCTAAATTTATATCTTAGAACCAGGCTAGCTCTACTTATAAAGATTAAAGAAGTTTTAATAAAATGATATTCCTTGCTACAAGCGATAGTCAAAACACATTCGATGGAGTTATTAAGCCAGTGCAATTTATACCGCACCTTGGAGATAGATGAAAACAAATGAAGGACGCAATTGGCACGTCGTGACCTGGTTCTGTGACTGGGAGTAACCAAAGTTACATCAAGTTTGAGATAACATCTAACCTTGTCTACGTAATATGTGGCGGATCTCATGGACAATCAAATTGTTCACATATGAGTTGCACAACCATATGCCACTACACTATTTCCACAGTTCACACCGTATGAAAACATTGAAGGTAGAAGACGGTGGTGTAGGCATCATTTAACAAACTTTTGGGTAAGGATAGATTAATTTCTGGTTGCCGTAATGTAGCTTTGGTAATATTCCAAGATATGTCATACATCGGCTGAACTTTGAAGACTGAAGATTGAAATGCCTGAATGACCTGACACGACTTAAAAAATCAAATAAAATATGTCGATGCATCTGAAGGACGAGAGTCATAAAGTATCGATAAGTGTTAGAATGATTTCCAAGCACTAAGCATACGAATCATCGAATCAATTACGATGCATTACATCATCGAAGGATTGAGTCATGGTCACGACCTGTTCTGAGCCAGGTCCTTTTGTCCGTGGGTTGGGTCCTTAGTCATCACGTGACTACATCCAACTCACTACTGACCGCAATGTTGTAAACAATCATTTTGTTAGCCTCCTCTGACGTCCACGATGATATTATAGGCAATTGTAAAGTTGAACTGCATTCATACTATGTCGGCTTAATGTTGTCAACCAACGCAATTCTAGGGATAATGCGTTGTTCACGAACTGGAGTAGTGTTAAACTAATTTTAGCTTTCAATGATATTGTAATGTTTGTGCCGTTTTGTCGCAGACTGCGTGATGTTATCCTTGTTCATACATATTTGCGTCCTTTAAATGTTAATGTTAGTAGGTGTGCTTATAAAACCTATCGAATGGTAATGAGAGTAATATGAATCAATGCTGGCTGAGAGTAATTTGCTGGCATTCTCTGAATGAAATAAAATGTTGCAATTTGTATGCAATATCCTGGTAAGTATCATCATGAGTTTGTGGGAAATGTTTCCAAGAAGATATAGCATAAAAGAATTATTAATTTGTTTTTTTTTTTCAGATTTATGATCTCAAGTTTATTGGCTGGAAGGCGTTCAATTAAACTTCGTTTAAGATTATGGCAAAAAAAAAAATATTTATACGAAAACTACTTAACTTTTGATCAGTGTGACGAAAATGTGTTTATGTGTACTAGGATTCTAAGCCTTCACCGTGAGTATTGCATGATTTCGTAAACCTCATTTTTGTCACGTACATAGTACAACATTGACAAGCTTTCACTGGACACGACCACATGGGCTGCAAAAAGACAATCGAAATCAATTTCTTTGCAGTTTTGTAGGAGGTCTACGAAATAGAAAAATAGAGAGATTGCAATGTGTCGGAATAACAAAAGCCTGATGAAGGTTCTGAGATGTCAGGAGGCTAATCACTCTTCTGATCATAGTAATACAAGCAAGATGGCGCACTATAATGTGTAGAGTGGCATCTCTCTTCCACAACTGCAACAGGTTTCCTTCAAGAGGCGGAGCTTTATATCCGACGCATTAGTTATTACGTAACCAGTCCCAAGTAATTAGCTTACTTAGTCACCATAAAAAATAATACGCTGGTTACATTAGTCAACCGTTGTAGATATTACCATATTAAATTATGTTTCACATGTTAAATTGTTGATCTCTTATGGATCTATTAATAAATATTACTTCATTATATTCTCGTGCTTATGTACTTTGCAGATTTTATTATAAGTAATCTATCAAGTGATTGGCAGTATTAATGATATCATCTTTATGAGCTATAGAGGTCAATTTTCTTAATTACTGTAAAAAAGGTTGACCTATGTCAAGTATCTAAGATTTGAGTTCCGTTAATGTTTCGTCAGTCGTAAATCAGTAATTAAGGCGTCTAATATGATAAATAATAATTAATTTAGGCCTTAAACTTTAATCACGCGTAGATTAAAGCAAGATATGGACCTACGTTTCATAAGATTTACGATCAATGTGATCATTCCTATTTCTATCCTATTTTTATATAACAACTTTTAACTTTGCTTTAAAATTTCATTTTGTGTAATAATAATAAAGGATTGTTGCGCTAAAATTGTATAGAAAAAAACAGAGATCAACCACGAATTGTACTGTTACTTATAGCGCAGGAAATTCTAGTTTAAGTGACAGTATTCATAATTGTAAACCATATATATTATTATGTACCCCATAATTGCATACCAATAAAGTATAATTATTCCTGACTAGGGTTGGTCGCCTCATTGCGCAATTAAAAATGAATCTGTATTCTTCCGGACTTTAATAAGATTGCTGAGGTAAAATTTATAGCTTTGATATTTAAGTAGATTAATCTTAGAATTGTTCCTCGCGAATAGTGTTAGTTACGTGTTAGATAAAATATGAAGTGGTCTAAGCCGTGAATAGGATCGGCGACCATTCATGTAGGATTCGAAGAAGCGATCAAATTATATTTGGAACAACCGTATAATCGCGCACACAGGTGCACACTGCACGGTGTTCTGTAATACTTCAGAGAATTGTTGAAAATCATGACGTGATGCAAATCTTGTAGCAAAATGTAGAGTCCACAGCAGGTATTATCTTCGATAGAAATAAAACAAATGCCACCGGTGGATCTTAAGGTTAGCCTCTTCAAGATCAGTACAGTAATTTATATGTTTGATAGTCACATAAAAAAATGGATTACACTTGCCCTCGACAGAGAGAACTGATACGAGGCCTCTCTCCTATTCTTCCATTCCTCGCTGTCGAGGGCTGCTGCACTGTTGGGCAAAGACCTTCCTTTGCCCAGCTGTGGGACAATATAGGCTTTGAAATAAAATAAATAATAAAATTCAAAGTCATCATAAATGAGTTAGTATCACCAAATCAATTAATTAATTTTGTCAAAAATCACGCGCGCCGTTGTTCAACAACTTAAAAAAAAAAAACATAATTAAATTAGCTTCTTAGAACACTTTGGTTGACATTTAAATAATTAGTTAAGTCGTATATCTTTTTCTTCGCTACCAATTTATTAGTTCTCTAGATAGATCCGGTTTTAAGTGCTCTCAGTTAAGATGACGTTGGGTTAGAGTCGGAATTTGTGACAACTAGTTAAACAAAACGTTTTTGTCTCTAATATCTGGCAGATGTTAGCATCAACGTCCTATCGTATTAATCCTAACATTGGAGATAAATAAGTTATTCTTGATGCCTACGCGCCTTCATCTATATCTAAACCTCATTTTTATAAGTCTGTGTGGTAAACAAAACATACCTAATTCAAGAAAATTAAGGGTGAATCAATAGGATTTTCCGCACCAAAACTGTAGGTTATCAAATATAACAAATTAATTAATATCGATCTAAACAATTTACGCAACAATAAAAACCAAATTGCTTCGACGCACTTACATGTAGCTCGCATCTTATTGCGCACATAGCCCTTTAACATTTATTTATCCACGATTTTATTACCGTTTCGTAATTTGTAAACTGCTTATTGAATTACAATTATTACGATAAACAGTAAACACACTTTAATCCTGTTTAGTAGTACCTACTATGAGCCTAATGTGTATTAAGTTTTAAATGCCAAGGTCTATTAAATTGAAAAATTATTTACAAGGTAAACGGTCGACTGAAAGTAAAAGCGAAGTTCTTATACAAATCATTTATTGATTACTCGATGTTCAAAGTATAGATAAGTGTTTTCGACGAACCCCTCGATTTATAAAATTGTGTTTATACTTGTAGCAATTATTTCTGCAAACTTCCGCGTAACATTAAAAGCAAATAGCTTAAGATTAATATTAAATACAACAATTTTATTTTAAACCTTTTTATGGAGTGTTTATTTATAAATGGTCTGGTCTTTTTTATTTTAAATTGGATAATTACGATTGATCGGGTTAAAAAAGACTTGCACTTATGGTCTGACGTTTATGTTTTGTGTCATAGTTCAATCGTTTAAGGATATGTTGAATAGGAATGTATAATGGAACATATGAATGAAAAAAACTAATAACGATAATAAGTCTGCAAACGTGAAGATACTACAGAATGATATTTTATACGTAAACAAGTAATAGCCTCAGTAATTATAAATTACGTAAAAGGAGCAAAACCTCCTTGAGAAAAACAACTATAGAAATCTAACATTCAAGATTCCGTGATTAATGTACTTATATCAATAAATCGTTCCTAAGATGTAAGAAGCATCATTTACTTTTTAAACCTGCTTTGTAGTAAACTAGGCACTTGCTACAATTGCTACACTTGCCTTTATCCAGACTAACATTTAATATTCATTTAACATTCAATCTTTATAATTCAGGATTATATGTAGGTACGTACCTAATAGTAAATAGCACACATAGATTTAACTGCTAAGTGATTGAACATTACCACTTAAAATAATTAATTTACCGGCAGCATAAAAATCATTGAAGTAGCAGTCGTAAACTCTTGATCTAATTTTATTATTTTGCTGTAATATTTAATCCGTAATGCGTCTTATCGAATTCTTTAGGTACTCGAGAGTACGTACCTAAGCATTGATGCTAAACTCAGTTACATCCAATCATTACGTCCCATCCAATATGTCCCGCGTAGCTGGCTGGTGTCATAGTAATACTAGCCGCCTTGGCTGAAATCGGTTTGCACACGGGATAACTTCAAGGGAAGAAACCTGTTTCTTCATAAAGGTTTAGAGGGCTTAGGGGACGCAGGTCCAACATGCAGATTCCCTGTTGAGAACTTTAATATAAAATTGCTCTATGGAAGAACAGACATGGACGACCCAAGGTAGCTACAAGACTATTCTTGATTATAGAGATTAAACTAACAGACAGACATACGACTACCAATAATCATTACATTAGAACCACTCAGTATTAACTTACATATATCACGAAGTTCTTCAGGGGCGGTGGCTTTGATCGGTAAATAAACAGATATATAAGACCAAGGTTCTACAAGTTCTCTACATATTCACAATTATGTAGTTATCTCAGCTTTATTATGGACTTAAGTGAATAGATTTAATTATAATAATGGACTATGGCGTATTTTAGTACCGAAACTAATTGATTTGCTGTTAGTGTATTAGGTACTGAGTTTATGGCGTGTTTATAGTGTATGGAGACTATTCTGTGTACTTGTCTGGGTGAGGTATCTAGATGCTATAATCTATGTATATTTTATAAATCTTATATGACAATTGCAATAGATATTCATTATTGAACGGTTAATTTATTTTAAAAGCACAAAAGTTCGCCGTAAGGCGCTCAAATCTAGTTGAGAATCTTCAATGTTTGCGTGACTCTACCTACTCTCGGTTTATTCGTTTGAAAAGCTTAAAACTTCACTTTTGAGTAGAGATTGTCGTAGGCTTTAAAAGAAGCAACTAACCAAACTAAAACTCCTTCCATATGTTATCTTAACATAATCTAAAAACAACGCCATCGTATCTGTCTCAAAATAATTATTACTGAGATAAAAATATTCTAGAATCAGGAAGGATTACGTACTTAGTTATCGCGACTTAGATAAAGGTGTCTAGATTCCAACTTAGATGTGAGTCGAGGTCGGTGTTACTTTAAGTGATAAGAGTATGATGTACTTAGAGAGCCTTGGTGACATGAACTCAGCATGATTTTACAGAAACGACCTTCTGACGTGTCATACGACAAACAAATTTGTCATAAAGAAGTTATTTTATCGGTTAATTTAAATCTTAATGATTGAAATAGATATAATTAGCCTTTTTTCGATAGCACATGTAAGCTTCTAATAATATTTATGGTGCTTCATATCTTAAGTCGTTATTAGGGTTTCGTAACTTGACATTATGTAAAAGGACTCCTTATAATCACTTATTTCGTAATTCGTATGATGAGTTGTTTCGGCAAGCAAAAGACATTGGGGTGGACATTGTGGCGGGTTTATAAGACATTGTACACAAACATTTAGGTAATTTTTGATTTATTTCTAAAATAGTAACTAATTAGTGTACTAGTTTACAAGTTAGTGTATGTACAATCCAATGGCTTTATGAATACTGAAAACTTAATTTCATATTTTTACCAGATGGGAAATTGTCCATGTCATGGTCAGGACGAACTCTCGCTGCAAGGGTCAGATTTGCACTTCTCCAGTTTTTGATTATCTTGTTTTCAGAGGTATATTGTACTAAGTTTGACGTGGATGAGGATTAGTCTAAAAAAATATGACTGTTATTGATTAGCATGCTAAGAAGCGGCATATTGTAATTTTTTGTACTTTTACACGTGAATTGCCCTCAATGAGTAAAATATTCCGAGTTCAAAATAGGAGTAGGAAGATTGTAAACAAAGAATGTCTGAACTCTGAACAATTAATAATTTTTTATCACATATTGTGACAAACTATTCGTTTGGCATACAGTTTCGTATACTGTAGATATTATTAATTATGAAGTATCTTATTCGTATATTAGAAGTCAAAATCTATTTAGTCCTTTAGATAGATAGTAAAAAAAATATTAGACATGTATTTTAGCTGTATCGAAAATACTTAGTTAAGGCGATTTTAAGAAACTTGCGTCGCAAAAAAATATATTCTTTGTGACGCTTGCAGCACTTCAAATAATAATTTATACTTCGATGACATGATAAGTTGATAATTTCGTAAAAAAAGGAGGTGCCCAGACGTTCCACCATCACTTTGTGATATAATTTTTTTGCAGTTGTGGATGATAGACGCCGTGTAGTGACCTATTACGTTTTTACAATGACAATAATACATCTCTAAGATGTGATGGTAGACTCCCTGTAAAACATTTTTCCGTTAAAATCTTTATATTAAGATTCGTAATATAAGCTTAAACTGTTACAAAAGCAGGTAGAATACAGTAAAAACCGCAAAAGGCCAACAACTCGGCCCTACTAACTAATGTCGCAATGTTAATTTTAAATCAATACCATTAATTCGTTTACGATTACCAAATATATTATTACAGCTAGATCTACCATTAATCAAATAGACAACGGGCCTTGGTAAACAGACGTGAAGAATTAACACCTGGCAAGGTTGGGAAGACTTCCAAAAAGGTTTGTCAAAACAAGTTTTTATTTATAATTATGTGTTAAGTCGATTAAGCTGTATAATCGGTGAGAGCGATGTCATAATTAGTTATTCGCTTACACGTGTTAATTATTTTGTTGATTTATCGGCTATTGTAGACATAGCTAAGACTGGACTTCATTTAGAACTATTAAATAAAACCCCTATCTATTTATTAGATACTTACTACCTTCAAGATTAACTTAAAATTCCCTTGCATATTATCTGACAGGACAAAATACTGCCTACTTTGAAGTCAAACCATTATATAACAAGTAACAACTTTATGCTATCTGTCTGGCGAAAATAAATTGATTTGATTATCACGATACAACAACACACATAATCAACAATTTTCTCGCTTAAAGAAAAGTTCAGTATCTAAAAATAGGTATGATATAATAAGCTTACAAGTCTTGTCACTTATTGGCCAAATATTTACAACATTCGATTGCCGTATCAGTTACACGTAGTTTTTATCACACAGTAGGTGTTGTTCAACCATTGCTAGGCAATCTGGGGCTGTCAATAAAATGTTCGAAAATTTTATAGCGCGAGATTGATCGATAAGTTTTTTTTTCACATAAGTAGCATTCGCGTAGTCTTAAAATCAGGAATTTAAGTTAAGATATTAAGTTTTAATTTGAACGTTTGGAAGAAGAAGGCTTGCTGCGCCGATCTCAAATAATAATTGGAATAAGGGCAGGGGAATGATGATGACTAAGTTGTAATTTGGAATTAGTAGTGAATTAGCTACATGATTGCTATTAGATGTACCATGTTCCGAAATTTGCCACAGGTGTCAAGAATGGACCAATAGCCACACGCCTAAATATTTATCAATTTTGTTAGGTTTCCTTCCACATGCGATTTGGAACTTAAGTATTAGCAGGTGCTTACAAGCAGGTGAATCAAAGCTTTATAAAATATTAGTATCCAGAGGAATATTACGTTAGACACCTGCTTCCTTTCTAGATCATTGATAATGTTGCCGCCGAGGGAGTTACAGGTGACGGCTGCACGTTACGTAATATAAGATACTGGTTGCTTTGTCTCAAATTTGGTATATTACGTACAGTAGTGATCTAATACTAATCTAAATCTAATCTTTTATATCTAAGTATTAAAGCGACATGGTGCTTTATGGGCTACTATTGATGTTGTAGGCAATCGTGAATAGTCTACAACTTACGATACAAAAATGTGCTATGCCAAAATTGCGGACAAACATTTCATATTTACAAGAAAAGTCGATTGCAAAACCGAAACAACACAAACTCGTCGTGAAATAAACAGAACATCACAAGCTGAAAACTTCATTATAAAAATCATTTGTAACTCTCACAGCTTTGTCGCTATCGTAACTAAGAACTGGCAGCTTCTCATTAATATTTTCAAACACCAAATAATCTTAATGTCTACCCATTATCATTGGAGCAGCACGTGTGTTTCCAGTGAGAAATTCTCGACTGTTATTAACGATAGGCAACCCTCTGTCTGCGCCAGATTTACAGCTACAGAACAAAGGACATCAATTTTAATAGTGACATGTGAACTATGGGGCACGAGTGATGTGATTCTTTGTGGAGACGGCGCGAGCGGGGGCGATAGAATAGTGTGAACATTACATTTGGACTGTGTTGATATTATTCTGATAAACTATAAGATTTTGAAGAGTCTTTTGCTGTGGCAAGATGTCAATAAGTTCCTTAATGAGATTATTTTCTAGTAAGTTAAGAAAATGTTTTAAAAGACAAGTGATTTTACTTATCTTTAGGTTATTTTTTTCTGTCTTTCAGGTAATCAATGTCGTATACAGCGGGTTGCCTGGCTGAAAAATATTTTGCAGCGAATAAATATTATTTAATCATGATATTGGCAGTAGGTACACGAAATATGCAACCATATTGACGATGTCTACTGAAACGATGTCGCCAAACATTCCTTTAGGGAAAATTCTGATGTTTGCATAACATGCAAGGTCAGTTTATCCAATTGCTACTTATTAAAGACAAACAATTTAGTTGCTAACCCATTTTCCTCAGCTGACACATATTTTATGCAAAATTATTAGCTTGAACAAATTTTATGTTTCATACTTCCTTATTCATGTCTGGAAAGACCTAAAATCATTAATAATAAACAGTATTGTGTCTAGAATTAGTCGTAGTAATTATTGAATCATCTGTGAGTGGATAGGGTGTTATTTTGCCTCGTAAAAGATGAACACAGATTCTAGAAGTTGACCCACTTTCTTGAATTGAAGTGGCACTTAGATGGGATGAAAAATTGCTAATAATATATACCTCAATTATATGCCTTTGACTTATATCAATATAAAACGTCTAGAGTTAAGTTACATACATAGCCAACTGCAGCAAAAAACTAAAGTCAAGTAGTTAATATAAGCTGACACATTCAGTGCGCTCTTGTCTAGCACATAATTAAAAAAAAATATACGATTACCCTCTCTTTTACTTTGAAAATTAAATATAGCTTGTGTCAATAGTAGTGATGTAAGATAACGATGCCCCATACATAAGAATCAATTAAGGCATTTAGAAGACACGATGTAGTAAAGAGACTTTCATGAAACTAGAAAACGTTACACTCCCTTTTTCATAAATAAATAAGAGTTAAAATGACTCAAACAGCATTCATAAATCTATTCGCATAAAAAAAATCACCTATATCCATACATATGTATATCCAATCACACATAATTTGATACGCCTCACATTGCTCGATTCAAGTGCAATCGGTACGAAGTCAGCACCTGTTAGGAACATCGAAAAACAAAAGATATCTCACTCAAAACGTGTAATAAGTAGAGATAAGTATAATAATCTTATTTTGTTACGTATTATTGTAAAGATATATTAGATAAGGTGTTGGCAACAGACAGATAGAGAAATTAATCTGTTTTTTGTCACAAGTGACGTAGCTGTGTCGTAGGTGTGGCTTATAAGAAAATCACAATTTGGTCCTAGACCAAGTGACGCAGAGGTATTTTTTGGATGATTTTTGAAATCAAACTTATACATGATACGCAATAAAAAATTGCAGAGATAGTTTTATATAAAAAAAAGATATTCAAGTTTAATAAGTATTTATTTCTTCCATCATGTTTTTGATAGTTTCTAAATATCACCATTTTAGGATTAAAGAAAAGGAAATCTATCGTAATAGAAAAAAAATGTGATTGAGTTAAAAAAATAATATGTCAAGTTCACCCTAGACGCAATTTCGTATGCAAAGGAGGCATTTGTTTAATCGACATAATAAAGGTGAATCTATCAAACAAACAATTGAATATCAGTCCACCCACGTGTCTCACATATGTGTAAACGGTATAGCAACACTATTCTTGTGTCTTGTTGCGGTAGATAAATTATAGGCAAGCATGCGCCATCTCTTTGTCCCGTCAATATGTCAAGTGCGGGCCTCCTCACTTCCCCGGTGCCGACATAATAATACCTTTTAGTAAGCTTCAATTATTGATACAAGAATGTTAACTGTGTTGTTAGAGGGTAGAGGTAGAAAAATATCTTGTGTTGATGTTAGCGAAAGGATATAAAAACTTTTTGAACGAAAATAGTAATATGTAGGCTGTAATTTTTGTGAATTTTGTGACACAAAACACGTGGTAGGAAATGCCATTGCCAAGCACACCTTAAAAAAAAAACAAAAATAGGATTTGTTTAAATAGGCAGGTTGTTCTTTAGGTGTGTCAAAATTATTTTGATAGGTAAAGTAAATATGCTTAATCATTTAATGATTAATTAATAATTACGACATACTAATTAAATGATAATTATAAATCATTAAAACAAGTTGAAATTGATTAAATAACGAAGAGAATGAGGTAATCATTAGGTAGACTTAATTTTTTATCTAGCCATTTTCCAAGTTACGTTGGGGTCTACTGCTAGACTTATCAGGTTCAGCTGAATACTGTATTTTACATGAAATCATTGCTTATTTGACTTCCCCTTTCATTTTTAATGGTCAAATCAGTAATACGACTATTTTGACTCTATAAATGTGTACAAAATCGTTTTACATTATCTAATCACTTGACCAACTTTGATGACATTAAAATCAGTCTACCGGACGTAAGTTGTTAACAGTAGCTAAATTAACTTGACAAAAACTTTAATCTCAGTATAAAATAAGGTTAATTATAATATAAACACATCCTTTACAAAATACCAGTATATAGGCTAATGTGGATTATTCCAAGACGTTATCTTAAGACGAGATGTGACACTTCCGTCGTTGGACACAAAAAGTTTGCTACAATAGAGGTTAGACAAGTTTAAATAAGATGAATGAATCAGCTTGCAGTAAGCTATGCAAAACAGTAGGATTTGTATGAATAAAGCTATTCTTAAAGAATGTATGAGTGATGCTGTCTGTAAAAAATACGCAGGTAATAGATAAGTAACAACTGTTATGTCGATAAAATTGGAACTTAGTTCTTTAATATGATAGAGCCAGAGGGAGACTTCAAAGATTGAATATTGAAGTGTCATTAAGTTTACAGTCACCGCTATGTGTCATGTCTCTGTCACTTCGATGCGAAAAGTAGCGACAGATAGACATTTAAAATCATATCAAAGCTAACCTGATTTTCATTATTAGGGGGAAAAGCGATTGAAAACTAAAATGGAAGTTTCAATATTGGGTCAATAAATTGCCTAAAATAAGAATGTATTAAGCAGGAAAACCAGCCAAGAGAATAGTAATAATTACTGATCCATAGTTCCGAGAAGCAATTATACGTGAAGGCAAAAGAGGTAAGTATTTATTAGTTTAATTGTATAGGTACTTAGACCTTCGAATATAGGTATTTGTTATATCCGTATTATTCATAAGGTTCGTTTGATTAATGCATTGGTACGTACTATGGAATTAGCTTAAATAAATACCGACCGCGCCCACAGATAAGTTCTTACTTTTTACGATTATTATGTACTACTAGTTATGATCGGTTAGCCTTTGCAGGGTTAAAGCTTCATTTTGTTTCAAAACTTTTTAGTCCCGACGTCCCTAATCTCCAAAAAGCCAAACTGTTTTCGAAATTCGAATGTTTTTACTGAAAAAATATGTTGAGTCCGAAAGAGAGAGGTGCTAAAATAAGGGAACAATATTGTTTCCAAAGTTACTATGAAATAATGTCTAGAAATAGCACACTAAGAGCTTCGCTCCTAACAAATCAATAATAAAATGCAGAAATTGCGTGAATCATAAAGGTAAATACTGTAATAATCATATAGTTCTATCAATAACACTAAATGAATGAATCGAATATACGAATAGTAATTTTAGCCGTAATATAAGGCATATTGCAATTACTACAAAAAATGTTTGCCTGTTACTGTATTAAACTTAATAACATCCTGAATAGGCAAACTTTATAATTTCTTAGGAAAAAATATATCCTGATTGTGTTTGTGTGTAATAGATGGATAAGTTGGTAATTTTGGAATAATATATTCAAAATTGACATTGAATATATTATTATTATTCAAAAGTTATTTAAATATAACTAAAATTAATTTAAAATATTTCAAATTCAATAAAAAAATCTAAAATTTTATCAAAAACCGCACTATTGTATAAGTTTTCCCGTACCGGGAATCGAACCCGAGCCTCCTGGGTGAAAGCCAGGTATCCTAGCCACTAGACCATACGGGACTGTACTCAATATGTGAAATATCCGGTCTATATGTTACTGTTAAACCTCAAATATTTAATTAAATTTTGTATATCTTCTTATATTATAAATATTTATTAAATATTCTTGACACGTTTTATCGCCATTAAAGGAAAAAAGCCAAAAAGTGGTCAAATTGTCCACACGAGAATCTAGTTGACTTATTACTAGGATATAAGGAGACGATATACATATATTGGTATATTTATATATTATTATAAGTATTGAGAATTTCAAAATGAAAAACATTCGCAGATGCAAAATAGGTTGTAGCCGTAGTCTGTGTAAACATTCACGTTCGTTCCCGAGTAATAGCGAACGCAGAAGTATTGCGGTGTTTTTAGCATTTATGATTTAGCCCATTGCCTTATAAAAAAGTGTTTTTATAAATCAATGATTTAGCCTATACGTAATTTTTAATTAGTCATTAGAGTGCGGGGAATCGGAGTGTGTCTGCAGGCCTCACTGTTTCTCCAGGCACCTAGGCGGGAACATGAAGAAGGCGTAAAAGAAATTGTAGAGTCAAACTCTACCAACAACCTATAAAAATACAATTTAATAATGTATGTCATCTCAACAATCCGAAGATCATTATACCCATTAACATCATAATTCATACTTTTCTCAACTTAAACGTAGTCTCTACATTATCTGTTTCGTCACAAAACAAAAAAGAAACACGAATTAATCTTAGACATACCTACTTAGCAGCATTTTAAAGTCTAGTCGTTTAGTAACTCAAATGTCAATAATGGTTGCTTATAAGAATCTTGTTGGGTTCTCACGCTACATTTAGCATTTATTTTTTCTATGATTTATTTACTCAATTATATCATTGTAAAGAATTTAAAGATAAGTAGTAGTCATCGATGGTGTACCAAGTCGGATGTTCAAGTATTATCACAATTATAGAAAATACTAGCTGTTGCCCGCGACTTCGCTCGCGCAAATATCAGATTTAGTGGCAAAAGCATAACCCCTCTCTGACGCAGTCGGTTAAAAAGTAGCCTATGTGTTATTCCACGGCGCCAGTTAACTTCATACCAAATTTCATCAAAATTGATTTAGCCGTTTGAGCGTGAAAGAGTAACAAACATCCATACTTACAAACTTTCACGTTTATAATATACTAGCTGTTGCCCGCGACTTCGCTCGCGCAAATATCAGATTTAGTGGCAAAAGCATAACCCCTCTCTGACGCAGTCGGTTAAAAAGTAGCCTATGTGTTATTCCACGGCGCCAGTTAACTTCATACCAAATTTCATCAAAATTGATTTAGCCGTTTGAGCGTGAAAGAGTAACAAACATCCATACTTACAAACTTTCACGTTTATACTATAAGTATAGAAGTATAGATAAGCTGAAAGAACGCTTACGCTTAACTCTACATTTACAAAATATAACCTCGTTAACAACTTTTAAAATCAATATTTGCTACGGTTAAAAAAAGCAATTCAATAGTTTTGTTCAAACAAATTACAATAACTAAACTAGTTTCAAAAGCTCACGGAACCTAAACACTTAAGTCCTTCAACGTTTTAAAGTTGCGCACACGCACACATACACAATCGTCATAATAATCTATTAGCTACACAATTACATAAGTTTTTTAGCAATCCTGCTTATTTGATTATGAACTCTATGCGTGCGAAATAAAGAACATTTTATCTTGTATGCGATAAGTAATGACGGGTGATCGTGACCCCTGATTTCAATATACAAGCAAAACTCTGTTTCTACGTGTGGATTGCTTGAAGAATGCCAAACTTGAATTCAAATCATTTATACCTACAGTTAAACGTTGTTTTTTATTACATTATCTATAAAGGAACTAAATACATATTAAATAAATACATTTGAGAACATTTGATGCTAAATATTTATTCAATTCAGTTGAAGAACAACAATGATATTTTTTTAAAGTAGAGCCACAGTAAGTATTTTTATATCGACACACAAATACTATTTTTAAAATATGCTATGATCTAACATTTTCATAACACAAAACAAGTAGATGGTCAACGATAATTTTGATTAAATTCGCGCCAAATTTTATTGCGTTGAGTGTTATAACAGGTGATCTTCAGGTTTTACTCGTATCAAATGGTCTTTCCGAAAGAATACTCACCATTAGTTAGATTTCTCTGATATGTTCTGACGCTAAGATTTAATATCAGTAAAGTTTTATCAAAAACTTTCAGTTAATCGCGAATTAAAATGCCTTGTGGTGGCCAATCTATCAATGGAGCCTCAACCGATCAGAAGTCGTTATGGCGTGATAGAGCTGGCTCCTGATTGGTCGAAGTTGACGCGATATCTATTTCGGTCGCAAGCCAGAATGCGCGCGCTGTAGCCACGGCGCATGTGTGCGAGGGATACGTGCGGTATCGATGTGTGCGTGTGTTGTTGAGGCGCGCTCTCTGTTTACAGCGCGGTGGTGTGGCCGGCGAGCGCACGCATTCGACACTGTGTATCGTGCGAAATCGAGTTTTCCGGCGGCTCTCGAGCTGCTTTAGCGTCTATGGTGTTTTCCTCACAGTTTACTGGTGCTAATATATGTCACGCGTAAAGAAAACATTCGGGATTTGTGTTAAAACTCAGTTCCGAGCGTACTTTTGGTGCAGCTCATAAAAATTATTCGTGTTTTCGGCGGATGCGATGAATAAATTTTGCAAATCAAGTCTGTGTGTCGAAAAGGTTCGTGAGAGCTATGTTTTGATCGGTCGGCGTGTTGTGGAAGTGCCGGGCGGTGCAGACGCGATACGACTCGCGGCCCTCATCCTGATCTCAGTGAAACTCAGGCTGTGCTGCAAGTTGTTCTCACTGCGAGTCCTGGGCCCGGAGGACGTGCTCGCCAGGACCACGCACCAGGACTTGTTGGACCGCCACACAGTGCCTGGCACGTGCTGAGGTAGGCCCAACAACCCGTGACCTTGGCTTTTTCGCTTCGCTTTACGTCTAAGTGGTACAAGAAACAGATGCTAATGTACCACATTTTCTTCTTCAATATTATCATCGTTTTTATGCCTGCTAACTACTTAAAGCTATCCTTTTCTTATTAGCACCGCAGTGGTACTCCACGAACATGTTTCTTAGCACGATGCCGCTAATCGTTCATATAATTTATCTTTAATGTGTATTCAAGTTAGTGTTTATACCAGAAACATGTTGTATATTATATTATGATGTAAATATGTATATAATCACGACTATAAACTTTATCATTGAAATTTTATCAGGTACGAAATTTACGTCTATTTTTCTTCCTGATAGACTCTATATTTTTTACAGGTGATATGCATTTGTTTATTTTATTATCAAATTGATATAAATTAAGCATAGGTAAATACAAAATTGATAAAAACGTACTTCTAAATGTGTCTATATTTTATCATGAAAATTTTCAGGAAAACTTCTTGTTTCAGTAGTAATAAACCCTTCCTAACCAATTGGCGGCACGTCCGCTGTGAAGAGTCTCTAGTCAGTTCGCCAAAACGTTTATATTCGCGTTAAATGCATTTGACCACTCCAGTTGATAACGACAGATAAATATGAAGACTAACTAGATAGTGAATTGTCGCATTCCGAACAAATTGGTGAACACATGGCATTACATTGATATCAGTCGTAACTGCAAATGCAGGGAATGTAGAGTCTTTTTAACTCAGCAACGGTTTTAATGTAATTAGCAAAGGTTACAGTGAATCAGACATTTTAGTAACGGTCATTAATTTTGCTATTAGACATAGGAATTTGAAGTGCAACTGTAAGGTTTTAATATTGACCTGCCTATAAAATTTAAAAATTGAACTTATAAATGACCCTATTTTGTATCATTTCATTAACATTGATTTGGGTTTTGTCTAAATTATAAACAATCATCTACAGAATGACCGACGGTTACTTGTCATACGAAAACCGTTGATCGGCCTAATATTAAAAGTTAACAACAAATGTTATCCTTACGTAATGATTTAGAGATTAGATAAAATCACTTTACGGCTTCCGTATAGTCTAAAACCAACGGACGTTCAATACACATGACATAGCAACTTACATATATGATAAATGCCAATCATCTATTTAGTCATCAGAATAGGGAATTAGAGATAATCATTTCAATAAATATCATTGTAATTGAAATAATGTCCACGTTGGCGTATCTTTTAAACTGGCTGTTGATAACGAAGTATTGGGCAAATGAGTACTACGTGGCATAGGCATAAACAAGTCTAAAATATGGCAGAAATTGGCAAATTTTTCTTCTTAAGTCGAGATACTGCAGACTCTACCTACATAAAAAGTCTTACGGAAAAGTAAATATAGAGTATAGTAATATTTAAGCGTCGATGCATTTTATTTTATTTTTAAATTGTAAGATGTACTTAGTTAGAAACCTTATTCCAATAAAATATGTCTAACGCCTGAATCAAAAACAAACAGAAAACATGCTTGCCGTCGGCAAAAAAATTGAAACACATACAGAAAATTTAATAATAACATGGAAAATAATAATAAACGAAAAATAAATCGATGTAAACAATGTAATGTAAATATTATGAAACAATAATTTCATTTTATATTTAGGACAATAAACAAGAGTCTAGTGTCAGGAACATAAAAAACTAAACTATAAAAACATATTTTCAACTTTACAAAAAAAATATTATTATTTTTCAGTCCTTTTCTACATTTATAAGGGTCATTTCTACTTTTTAAAAGCAAGATCAATAAATTCAACCAAATAAATTACCTAGGTTAGGAGGTTAAGTATCCTTTACGAAATAAATCATTTAGGTAACTCAATTTAATATAATATATTGTATTTAAAGCAATCCTAATCTGAAACCAGGAAAAGCAAGGCACATCCTTATTCCTTAAATATTTAAAAGGTTTGTCGGACCATTTACGTTTGTAAAAATAATTAGTTTAAAATAAATCAATTTCGTTTTATTATTTTGTTGTATACGGTGGAATTAAATATGTTGCAGTTATATGTCTGTAAGTTATGATTGCAGTTATAATTAACATAGGTCTAAATATTAATGTACATTGTTTTATATTAATAATAATGACAAGGCAACTAATTGATGGAAACTTAAAATTTATTAACTATAGAACTTAACATTACCTTTTCTAGGCTAAGATATGTAAAAAATCCAACTTCTCTTTATAGACCTCTCTCTTTGCAATTTCTGGCCATTTTTAATTACGATTTTAATTTAGTTTTAGTTAAAACGGTCAATGAAAAAAACCTTACTAATTACTGCTAACCAAACTTTTTGATTTTGTGCTTGAGATTACCTAATCTTTCAAGCCAGCTTACACTCAACATCACTCTATCTATCATCACTCTATTTTCCCCAATAAATGCCCTTATCCTGTAAACAATACTAAAACGTATTTACTATCGATCGTTATGTAAAGTAAAGCTAAATAATATCAAGTTGCGTCGCGTACTCACTGGCGCCGGCTGCCGCACAACAATACCGTTCAGAACAATGAAGGAATTAACGAATTTTCAAATGATGAATTATATAAGTGAGTACGTGCATTGGTGTTTGATTAATGGACTAGCTACTCTAATAGAATATCCAGACTAGATAGAGCTTCATTTTTTAATGACTCTACTTTTTGTTACTTAAAATCTTAGACTCTTAACATACAATGTTATTATTTATTTAAACATGCAAAGGTTTTGATGGATTCGTTTAGTTCTAAGCAATGTCAGTCGCATGGGTTTATTAAAGGCCTTATTAAGTCATTAACGGGTTATAAATATGTTATTTAATTTGCCCATCATCTTAAATGTATTTTTTGTTTAATATTTAGTTCTACAAAATTTTGCACGCATTTCTAGTCAGAGTAATTTACAAGTTTCTCTGGTCTGTCGGTCTGTGGTTGTCTTTTTAGTATTATTTCTAGAGGATTAAATTTTTCTTAGTGTCTGTTATGTAACTAGTAACCAGGCATTAATTCTTAAGAATATAGTTTAAATTAAGTTGGCAGTAATCAACCGGCTTTAATAGCATCGCCATCAAAAACAAATAAACGCAATGAATAATAGATGAACATAAGCAAAACCTCATTACATTAAAGTTATACAACCAGTTACTGTAATAAAACGCTATATTTTAACAATAACTTAAGAACTTAATGTATTCGCGAACCTTACGAACCTTTTAACAACATTTTTGACACTGAAGGTTGTTGCGAGCATGAATGGACGCAATAAAACGTATATTGAACGCTTATTCTGGAAAGAATGTTTACAAAGTATTAATGCTGAATTCAATCCAATGTTGAAATCTCATAAAGAAATGTAAACGACTGGTTATTAACTGTAGGAGGCTTATAATTTGGTCCCATCCGAATATGGCTGGTAATAAAATACAATTCGATGTATAGACGATCTATCGACGTATTAAAATCACGAATTAACTATTCTCCTTATACAGATGATGAAGCATGGAACGATCAAATTATGTTCTGATAAGGGTATAATGACGTTTTGTTTAATAATTACAACGGCTATGTGTGCCAGAGGAGTTATCGGCGAATGTTCGCTACAGGATAAAAGCGTTTGAACGCGTTTTAAGATTATGTTGAGAGTCCTCAAGATACGAAAATACGAGGAGTGTGTGAAGATAATAGCGTGCAGACTAAGCCTGCTTCCCACTGCTCAGCGCGGTCGTAACACCAGTCTTAAAATATTACGACACCTCATATCATGCACTTCAAGCTTCACACAAGCTTTTGTTTTCTTTACCACGTTCTGTAATATTTAGTAATAACGGTAAACATAATATTAATAGATGTTTTCGTGAGATAATACACAAAATGAGCATTCTGTTGCAGTTCCTACTGTACAAAAACCGTCTAACAATATCAGCCGCCAAAGACATTATGTAATAATTTGAGACGCTGGAACAATACGATGTAATCATTATCTCTTTTTAACGCAGCTATAATATAAACACATGATATAGGCGCATAAGTACTATTACAAAACTGGTCACTTATGAATGGTCCTCCGCCCACGCGGGCTATGATTTTTTATAGCATCCGTACATCGAAAATAATCGTTCTAACAGCGGCCTCAGTCGCAATAGAGGTCACTAGATCTTTATTATATCAAACTCTATTATACCATGCAACAGACAAGTTAATGAAAGACGGACAAAACATAACCCAAAACAAGAATGCTGTGAGCTGTGACACAATTTTCGAACAAAGGATGACAAAACAACGTCTTGAAATAGAATATTTGATGTTATAAGTTATTTCTAAGCGACAATACGGTGACTTGAATACCATATTGCACTTAACGCTAAGAGTGCACACATCCGTGATAAGAACGTTCAAGCAGCACACTAGAATCAACTTGGCCTCCACACATCTGAATGGATGTTAATTAGTACGTTTGTTTTAACACTTGAACATTCAAAGGCGCACACATGCACGTGCGCTACTCGCACCATGTATAATGAACCTTTACATTTAACTGCTGCTGATTGGAAAATACGTAAACAAATTAGACGAGATAACGTCCCATTTTTCTTATATTATACAGTGTAACTTCGTGATCTACGTGAGCTGCTACACGTCGACTCAAAATCGGTGTTGTTATAGAATGTAGCAGAAAATCTCAAGCCAGAAATATCGAAATGTTCCTTTTGCATATTAAAGTTTTTTACCTTCACACTACTATTAGATCGTGAGAATTATATGTTCAAACATTTGTTATTTTAAAAATTGAAACAGTACTTAATCACTTCCTACAATGTACATTACAAAAGGGCGGAAGTCATGCGTTTACAGAAATAATAAATTAACGCTTTTGGTGTTTCATTTCGATGTTTCTTTAGTGAGTAGTGACCTTGACAGAAGGTCGATCCGGCTCCGGTGTTTGGGAGGAACATCGCGCACCGTTGCGACACTCGCATTAAGACTTGACATGACTCTGTTTGTTTTTGTTTTGTGTATTCGGTAATTTTCGAGTGGACGTCGATCACTTGAAGTGGGCAACGAAGGACGAACGTCCGCACCCACGCATATTAATACATCAACAACGTCAAAATCATGATGGAAACGTCCATACGTAATAGTAATCATGAAATAATGAGTAGACAATCATATAAGTGTTGATGTTGTTGCGGTTACGAAGATTTTTTAACTTAGACAACCGGTGTGGGTTTTAAGCCCACATCTTTAGTATTGAATGGAATATTTACGAACAGTATTTGACGCAAAATTGTTATTTTTATTATTTAATTTTGTTACGATGACACTTGCTAATGTTGCAATGTTTCTCACAATTCACGTAGCGACGGTGCTGGCAATATATATTAAAACTTATAGACCGTCTAAAATCCAGTTACAAGAAGCTTATGCCGATACCAAGTGGAACAAAACTTCAGAAGTAGGTTATTATTGGAAGAACATAAATATCTTGAAACAATGCTATGCACAATAAGAAAAGTGCTTCCATTGCTCGCCCATCATTTGCTTTGCAAGGTTAGACAAAATGACAGTAGCTTCAAAATTTTGCCGCGTAATTTAGCGTAAATTTTAGATCTCTCTTTGAAAATCACAACTAAATCAGGGGCATCTTTGTTTTCCCCTTTTATAAACCTCAATAGGACGATCTTCATTTCATTTATTTATATGAAATAGATTGACGATAGCAATTAGTGTCAAGTTAAATATAATTAAATATTTTATAAACCTGTTTAAATTAACATAAACTGTTTGAAGGGCTGCCTACAGGTCCACTTTTTATGGAAGTCTATTATTAAAACGATTGTTATTTATAGATTACTATATTTGATACGTTACGCAACGTTTTTTTAACTTAATCGTGTTCCTTGACCCTACGATAATAATTCAATACCTACATAATAACTCTTTGTTATTGGGTAGTTCAAAGATTGTAACAATTTCCGAAATCGTGACCACGGTATTAGAAGAAATTTGTTCATACATGTGCAAAATCCAGTCTTCTAATAAAAATTGCGAAAAGTAAATGCAGCTGAAACGATCAAGACATTATCTTTATTATTCTGTAAACATTACGTTATTTCAACAGTGTCTTCGTGCAATACAGTATACATCTAGCCAATGGTCACACGTTTCCCTATACGTAGAGCCGAGTAAACGGACTCACGGATAAGATTGTTTGTTCGAAGCCAATATTTGACATCTCACAAACGGGTCAGGCGGAGACGGCTCGGACGGCCATTTTGCAAGTGCAAATTTTCCAAGATAAAAATAATCTAGGAGGGCTTAATTAAGATTAAGTGATTAAAATACAACCAATAAATTCACGCAACGAGTAAGGCTGGCATTTTGTACCTACTTAAGTACTTAATGTTGTATTACATGTTGTGCAGAGATATTGAAAAACAGATTCGAAAATAATAAGGTTTAATCGATGTTATCGGGATAGTAATGAGGAGTTTTATCATGATTTATGAGTACTGTAGCGAATGTAAGGCGACTCGATGACTGGTATTATGTCAGATAAAGGGGATGATTTTCTCAACACAATAAGAGGGCGTGAACGTTACCAATATCAGTTTTATTAATACCTACCTACGAACAATATAAATGTCACATAAATTAATATGAATACGTATAAAATACATAACATAACCATTTTTTGGTTTTACAAGTCACACATAAATCGTAAGAGAATCCTAAAATAATGACTATTGGTTACCAACCGAAGTAAACACTTTCCCATTCTACTTTAAACATTATTTACGTTTACAACCGGCGTTTATTTCGGACATTACTACCGTGGAAAGATTCCGGTCCGTCGGCAGATGTGACTGGCACAAACAAACAATACCACTTTAATTCTGCTACTGATGCGTAATATCTCCGCCGTGAGCGTGTTTTCTCCCATGCCATAATAATGTGTTCAATTTGTTAATTTGACTCGCTCATCCAAAGTTATTTGCATTTTATGTAAATTCAATCGAGCAAGCATCTAAGCCTGTATGGAAATCTTTTTCAATTTATTGATCGGAACGAACTCGGCAACAAGGTTCGTAGCAAATTGTATCTAATCTCTACATTTCAGTAAATGTCGAATCATTTATTTGTGTCTTATTTAACTGGTATTTTTTATAAACGTTTGCATGAAAAATCTCGGCATCAAAGAGCCCGCTAAGATAAAGAAAGGAGCGTCTGTCACGACCCGAGACGGTGCGCAGTGTAATCAGGTTACAGGTCGCGCTAGGAATGTCAGCCTCTTATTGACGCCTCTAATATAATGCAACATATTAACCTTGCGTGCTATTTAGGCGTTCCATTTTCGCCACACAGAAATATCCAACTATTTCTAATGAAAAACGAGGCTCTATTTGCTAAGTGGATATTTGCAACGTAAATAAAAATTAGGGCGAACTGAAGGTCCAATTAGAGTGATTAATGCCGGTTATAAACACAATGTGTTAGCTCCTGTTATGATACTACCGTTCATAATAATTCCGCGTTATGTAGAAAAAATAACATACTAAATTATTTTAAATGAGCATGGTAAATATTGTTTTTAACACGTCAACTCTACATTTCCTACTCGCTAAAACCCAGCACGAATAAGCCTCAAAGAAGTGTTCAAGGCCGGGAGCTCGTGAATTAGTGCAGTGCCGTGGAGCGCAACTGGGTCGATCGATAGCGCACTCTTAATTGCGATAAAAACTGCTTCTCTGTATCAGGCCATTAATTCTGTAATTATCGCGCCGTCCGCACATCAAACGAGCCGACGACGTCGCCGCGACAAATTTGTACAACCTCTTCAAGAATGTCAGTAATGAGGTGAATATTATAGACTTATGCCATACTGTGTGTATAATATCACCTGGAGTAAAGAGAGGCATCTGTGGGTAATTCTGTTTTCTTTCATTACGTGAACCGAGTTGTTTTTACTGCAAGTGTTATCAGAAATGTTTTTATTGCCTGATAATATTAACGAAGCAGAAGGTTATTTACCAGTTTAACCTGGTGTACTAAACATAAGATACTTTTTATGTCGTGAAGTAATAGTAGGTGTATTATGCGTTTGTAGAATGTAGGTCAGTGGAGGCAACGTCAAAGCGTCCATTGTTTCCATCGGGTCGTGTCCATTAGGCTTCGTGTTGACTCTAAGCGTCAAACAACTTTTAATTGGAAAGTTTACGAGTAGGTAATTAGGTACATTTGGGACGATAAGAAAGCTCCTTCTGTTGACCGTAGGGTCGCGGTATCGCGTATCGGGGTTCAACTCAATAACAATTTGTCGGCGTTCGTTGGCCACCAGGCTCTGGCAGTGATAACGACGTCGTTTTCCAACTAAACTCAAGACGAAGGAAACCGTTTGAACCTGTTAACCTCGCTTGATAGAGATACGATTTGAAAAGACGTTTTGTTTCATTGCTTGGTTACCCAGGCCGAATCATAGGCAATTTTACTCTGAAGCTTATGAATTAGAATATTATAAAGAACACTCTTATATTATTTTTTTCGTAACACAGAAAAAAATCTCTTAAAGATAGTTTACATGTATGAAAAATACCTTCTCGTTTCTTTGACTTATAGCGTCATGACAAGCGCAGTAATTTTTAAAATAACCATCTTTAAATAAAAACTAAAACGATCTATTAGAAGGCTCATCTTCAGCTAGACGTCAAACCGTTTAAATCCATTATAATAAGCGATCATTAGTACAAAATGACAGGTACTAACATCAATCATGGACGTGTAAAAATATTTCAGATTTAACACTTTAAGTTGAAGTGCGTGCCTCTAATCGTGTGAGGTCGGAAACATCGTAATTGAAGAGTACTTTATGAATTATCTTATATCAATAATAAATATTTATTTGGTTGTTTATGCCGGAAAATTTTCATAGCGAATGGAGAGAATTTATATTTTTTTAGGCATCTGCCAGTGCCAGTTGATCATATTAGAAAGATTTTTTTTTCTGATAACATCAGTCGATAGCAAAAATAGACTAAACTCAATTTTAATAGTGCTGAAAATAGAAAAGATCGCTGGCAAAACCACGAGGCCCAACTAGTCTATAACAAATGAAATCATAAATTGGTAATATTCATAAAAAGTTGACTGCTGTCCTCAACCTCTTGCACAGGTGTGGCCAATCACGAAGTCGACCTCATTTGTTAGGGTACATTACATGTTATTACATATGAGCGAATTGATTTTAAACATATAACTGTTTGTGATTATGTTGACCTGGTACACATGCGCTCTTGAGTTAGATAACTAAATCAAGGAAAAATCGTATTAAAGAGTTGTTTAATTAATAATGATTTCATGAAAAAATTAGATTATTGATTTTTTATGTAGATAATGAAAATAAAATAATAATATTCATAAAGTATTGACCGGGATAGGTGGAAAGAGGGAAGGGAGGCCTTTGCCCTGCAGTGGGACACTAACGGCTAGTAATAATAAATAATAAAGTATTGACTGATCTTGCAACGGTTTCCGTCTATTAACCATAGTCATCGTGCAAGGATTTCCTCTTGTACTTTCCATAGTAGTTATTTTTCCTAAAAACTCGTAATTTCTAGGAAATATTTCTTCCTTAAATATATCCTCAATTATGGTGTCGATAGATTTATTAAAATATAATCACTTTTCTGTTGTCCTCCAACCACTTTGCTTTCAGCTCAAAGAAAAAATTAGCCTGAAGTAAATTATAAGTAAAAATTATTACATCACAGTAATAGTAAAATAATTTATATTTTATTTTGCAGTATGACTATAGCTATTGTCATTAGTAGTAAAAAACGATTCAAACGATACTACTACATCTAAAGCAGTAAGTATTTACAAGATGTGAAAGTCACATACGCAAATACTGATAGACCCTGAAAACAATACTCTTCTTTTGGCGTATGAAAAGGATAATAGTTAAACAATATTACGTAATCTTTCGCTTCACATACACGATCACACCTTTATATTTATACTAATTTATCTTCATATCATCTGTCTAATGCATCTTGACGTGCGTTTAATTTCAGTCACAGCTGATTGTGAAGGTTGTTCAAAGCACGTTCGCATTCAAAAAGTATTTGAGCTAAGTCTAGCTTGAAGGTTGAGTGTGGGCAGGTTTTTATAAGCTTTATGATTCTTCTCACGGTGGTACAGATGTGGTGTGACGTTCAAATATTCGTGATTTATCTCAGAACTTTCATCGATTCGACGAAAATGTTCATTTTCTATAATAGTTTGTATTATTACAGTAGTTGATGAGCTATAAAATATAATAAGGATATTTATATTCATGCAACGGATTTCATTTCCTTAATCCAAGTAATCTTTGATCCTATAAAGCTTTGGTCATTTAATTATACCGATTCAAACGTAATCCTATTTATTGAATGATGATTGAATACGACAAATCTATTGAAAATTATAGTTTTTGTCGTCGTTCTGTGAAGATATATTGGATATAAAGCTAGCCTCGCCCTAAGTCGGGGCCATTATATTTTATATTTAGTCCGTAACCGTACCATTAGGATGAAAATAATAACCATAATGTGGGTATTTGAGAGCTTAAGTTATTCCTATGGTCACCATAAACATAAAATATGCAAATTATTTTGTGTATGAAGCTGTTTTGGTGGTAAATTATTATGTGGGTAACACGTCAATAATACAATAAGAAAAAAAAAAACAAAATTTTAAATAACATTAAAATGCGGAGTTTGTAAATAAAATAAATTATCTAATTTTGACTCGTTACGCCCATAAATATGTTATCTTAATGTGCATTGTATGCGTAAAGGGCAGATTATCTGAATTTAAAATATTACGTCTTTAAAAAATCAATGAGTGACTCTAATCGGTCGTGATTACTTTAAAATGACAAGTGAAGGTCTATACGCCCTTTAAGTTGATGTTGTGCTTAAATTATTGAGATGTTAGTCAACAATAAGCTTATGCTATAACGACCATCAATCAAACACATCAGACAGGCGAACTTCTAAATTAAAGAAAATATATTATTATTTTGCATAAAAAAAATTATAGGAAATGATGAAATGTTCACAAATAGATGATTCTTTTACATAAGTCGGTTTTTTAATCTATTTTTCGGTTGTTTGTCAATGTTTTGGGATTTAACAGATTAAAAAAAAATAGGTCTTTTCAGGGTTTTTCATGTACTCTCATCACTTCGTCACTACTAACTAAATTGAAATAAATTTAAAATTTATTAATAAAGTTTTACAATTGTTAACAATAGTGGCAATAAAGTATAAAATAAAATGGCTGTCACTTTCTACTTTTATTGTCATTTTATGTATTACATGCCACTGCTGTATCGCCAACAAAAGCATAAAATAATATTCGAGTGGGTGCAGCGTTGACACAGCACTGAGAAGAGAATATTCGAGTTTTACTAATTTTAAAGACTACTTTTTTCATACGTGTCAGTTATTTATTTGCATCTTGTGATTTCTACAAAACCAGATTATTGTGATATTCAATTCTACTCTACATTCGGCCCTATTGTACGATGTATCCACATTCGTTTGTGGTTTTCCCCGACTTGACATTGAAGCGTTACATTTGACCCATATCCTACCTATAGATAGTAGATACATTTTCGGAAAATACAGATAACTTACTAATGCGTGAATACGGATATACTTTGAACAAATATTTGTCATCTACTTTAGAAATATTAGCCGCTAACCACAGTGTTAACAGACTCATCAAATAATATTCTCCGGTTATTAGAGACTTGGGTTTATATAAAAGTAAACAAGATTATATTAACAACGTATTTCAGACTTGGCTATGACAGCTAACGAGCCCAATTCATTAACGCAGCCCATCTCTTGGGAGAGTCGCTCGGCCTTTGAGTAACTACTTACAAACACGCAATTATTTGACTTCATAATTACTTGTCATTAATTTTCATTTGTTTACAGTATCGCATTTTATTATATACCTACTTAATGGAAAACTGGAAAATTTATTTCAATGACTACGCATATATTTAAATAAGAAACTTTTAAACTTCTGTTTAAAATCGCGAATTCTGGAAAAACTAATGCACTAGGTACGCTGAAAGGGTTGCGATAAAACCAGCATTTATACAACAAATTATAGCATAAACGTAAATTAGGCTAACAGAAAACATTTGATAATATTGCACAATTAGAAATAGCTTGTCTTTAAAAAGACGTGACTCCATGGTTGACACATTATTCTAAATAAATAGATTACGAGCTTTAACTACACTTCAATTCACTGGAAAGTTGGCAACCATTGGCTAATCAGCTTAGCAATGATTTAACCTTATTGAAAGACGATTTGCTTGTTAATGTGTAGGCAGATATTTAGTTTTAATATAAGTTTAAGTAGGTACATGATACATCAATCGCACATATGTCACGGTTTAGTGCCTGCTATTGTACCATGAAACACTTCGTGGAATCAACAAAACATGCTATAAAGCACACAACACTGGTACAGAGATTTTATTGCTCTAAATTACATGTTCCGAAACGTTGAACTCATTAACAAAATGTTACGCAATCATAGACCGCCCACAACACGTTCTGAAAAACTTCAATAGAATAAATATTTCAATGAATGAATTTAAATTGGAACATTCGTAAAATATTATACGGTTCATCCGTGTCATAACATGTCAGCATCTAACAAGAGGAGGATTCACTTGACAAATTAAAATCTCGAGCCAGTGGAAACTCTAAATTCGAATTAAAATTATATTAGCCTCGTACCCACCAGTGATTGGAAACGTGGTTTATTTTTGTGCACATCTTTATTGCTTTCAACTCTAACGACGACTGTAAAAATCCGTATACCTAATAAAAAGTGACTGCGTATCTAATCGGCTGTGGTTTCGTCTGAAAATTTGGTCTTGGACTAAAATGGTGCTGAACGTTCAGTGCTGTCTGGCACTTTCTTAACAAACGACGCTCATGTATCTTTGTTCGCCTTATCATTATCTATTAATTACTAAATCAATCAGCTAAATCTATTTGGAAGCAAGTAATGCGTCTGCATGATTAATTCGTGAGCTTAGGATCTAACACATGCTGCGTATGGCAACTTGCCTGCGGGTGTGAATTAAAAATCGCGATCATCGCGGCTTGGTGGAAAGCCGACGTTGTATTAAAACGAAAATAACAGTAGGCCTTGAGCTATTATTTAATTTTAATGTGTATATTGGGTGTGAACGCTACTCGTGACACGCACGTGCGCCCATACACTGGTTATTGCTCGCGTTCGCAGAAATAGCGAAAATTTTGCTTTATTGTGGCTTTGCTAGCTGCATAAGCATGTCTAAAAATAAATGTTAATAAAATATTTCAATGTTAGCAAATAAAATTGTCTACAGCGCAATATTGCAGCCGTGAAGGTTTCACACTTGCTCGCAAGCTTATACATGGTATCGCTAATGTATCGACATTACGCAGGAATAATGGAAAACAATGACGAAACGTCTTTACTGTTGTATTGTAAAAAGATGTTGATGCGCTGGAGTCGTTAAAGTTCTATTTTTCATTTTCTATAAAATTATTCACGGTTTTCAAAATTATTGTACTACGTAATCCTCGTTTTGAATGTCTTGTACTTTCTCACTTACCAAAACATTGTATTTTGGCAGCCAGCCAAGTGTCAGGCCCAGGTTGATTTAAAAATCTACTCTCGTATAATGTAATATAAACAGTTTCATTTGTTTATTTTCACGTAGACAATACATAATCTGGTATTAATTTTCGCTTATTTAAATGGGCACTTGATAATTTGCTGACGCGCGGCTAGTGACAAGGAATATAGCTATTGCTATTTTTAGATATTTGCTGGAACGCTAATCGTTTCAACTGTTGCTATCCCTATTGAATTGTTTAAAAATAAACTAGGCAAGGAAAACTTTAGATACAGTTTGACGATTTGTATATTGAACTACGCAAGTATCTTTTACATAATTTGGTGAGTAATTTTGAAAATTATCTGCTAATAAAAGAAGATACTTTACAAATATTGTTCTAAGATAGCAAGTTTACAACTATAGATAACACGGCATGTTGCAACATGTCCGATTCATTTGTAATTTTTTCTTGAAAAAATAATCCTTCATATTCATAAAAAAAGATTTGTTATAGGCTTAAATATTTAGATAAATATTTGTGAAAAGCTCAAAATATTTAGACTATCGCTGCCGGCTCGCATAGCTGTCTTAATAACTTTTCGGCGAATAGTATTGGAAACTCTTGTTTTTGTAGAAAAATGTTAATGTCCCGGGTTATAAAACCTATACGTCACGCGGCCTGACTGCTTAATGATGTTGACTGATTGTTAAACTTGCGCTTTCAAACAAGACCAAATAAATACTTTTAATCTTTTTTTAATACTTTTTTTCAACGAGGAATTCCTGTCAGTCCAACTTGTCAGTTAATATGTCAATCTGCCGTGGTTCTGTCCAACCCTTTGTCATTTCAAATGATCGCCTGTCTTTCATTCATGTAAGTATACTACATGTTTACATAATACATTCACACAGTAGAATTTTATGTGCCAGATTGATAGGAAGGTATAAACTAAGATTAAATTTTATTCATATAATAATTTACGTACGCATCTGATCAAATTTTTACATTGAATACAGACATATCCGATCGTAAATTATCGAGTTTTGGCAGTGTCCCATATCCTACAACGTAATGGCACATGTGTATAAATAAAAATATAATAAATTTATACTAGTCCTTCCCATTACCACTATTGATTGTTGTTTGATATTATTTAACGCACATACCTACATAGGGATTGTATTAGAATGCTATTAGGAGTTCAATGATCATGAGGCGTCGAGTAGTTTGGGTGGTCCTGTCTGGCGTCGGGCCAATTAGTTAAGGTGCGAATGATCATAGCTCGAATATGAGGAATTGAGACGCCAACTAGACAGACCGATATTCCACACATTTGCACGGCACGTATAGGACCAATAAATGACAAACATATTGACAAGTACAGTTCTGTTTTAAAGGCCAAACTTATTCTATTTTCTATTGTGAACATTGTAACAAACGTCATGTTCAGTTGGAGGAGACACTATTGATAAAGACATGAGACATCGTAACAAAATTTACGTCACTTTCAAGACGCCACGAATATAATCTAAAAGAGACTAGAGCAATGCATTTAATTTGGGTCAGATTATAATAGATAAATATAAATTCTAAGAATAAAACAACATCATAAATAAAGCCACTATTGCAGAAACAAAGGAGCAGCGAAATGAAAAGAACAATAGCAATATAGGGCATGTTGTTAAATGGATTAACGTCGTAGAAACGCGTTAAAAATGTTGGGGGATGTGCACTTAACTTGGATAAAGCGTAGTTTGATAAAATGAATGCTTCGGCGTCCTGTACGCGTGGAGACTCCGGAGTATCTAGGTCAATATACGTACAGTTCTCTCGACGTTTTATTACCAAGTTAATGCAACATTTTATTGTGTTTTAAGATGATTAAGTTATGTAATAACTTAAGCATTCGTTAAGAATTGATTGAAGGAACTTATTCGCTGTATTTCTGCTCTAAGTTGTTGTGTACGAAAACAATTGTTTCTTTTACTATTAAAATTGCAGTATGAATGTTAATGGATAGTGGACTTTAGACGTAATTATGTAATTGTCAAATTAGTTTTTCTACTCATCCATTATCGAGGAAAATGGGCTAGTGTTTTCCCGTGAAAACATAATAGGTATCCGGGCGCCATGCCAAACTCGAACACTACAAATAAATTATAAAATATCGCCGTTAAAATGGTTTTGTTTTTATTTACTTTTATATTTTTTTTCGATATATTTAGGTTTACAAGTTAATCATCCCGTCGCTTTAATAGGTTATTCATTCGGTAAAATGATAAATTACATACTTAAAATATAATATTATCAAAATTATGTATTACTTTAAGTCTCAAAAACAAACTGCGTGAAATTGAATGCGGGGAAAATGCAAATTTTGTATTTAAAGTTTTTTTTTTTCATTAGATACTATGGATTACATTACACCTTAGATTTATGTGTGTGAAGGAACTTAAGTCATTTATTTACACAGAACTAAATTTATCTGTCAAACTGTTTTGGAATTAGAATAAACTGAAGTGTAGCCACGAATCGTATCATTTGTACCTAAAGAAACAAGTGAATGTCATTACTATACAACTATTCGTACACTGAAAACGTCTCGTATATACTTAGAAAGGGGAATGCCCTGACGACTCATCAAAATATAATATTTTGTTTTGTTTGCTAGTCAGGTAGTCGTCATGTGCTGGGAATGCGTCCATATGCAGCTGCACGAGTTGTTTAGATTCCTATGTATGCGCTCAAATTTCTCTACAATGCTGTAACAAGTTTCGTTGGACCGCTCAATATTTGCTGCCTCTGTAAATGTTTGCTAAATACATTAAAAGCTATTACTTTGCATACGTAAGAGGTATTTGAGAAGAGTTATAGATTTCAAGGTTAGGACTGACTGTTTCTGTATTAGGGACAATATTATAGAAAGTAATGAAATATTATTGTTGTTTTACTCCCTAGCAATAACATAATACTTGATACCATTGGCCTGTTCGTTTGTATTTTCGAAATTTCATTCTGATTAACCTCGACGTTAAGATCAAGTTGCACTTACTTTGCAAAATAAATTAATATTCATAAAACATCCTATTATTCGTTATTTATGATATTGATGATTGAATGCATATTCATTATTCAAAAAATGCGTTTTAATTTTTATTTTAAACAATATTAATTAAAAATTATAGCTTGGTTTTAGTGGTTCCCCTTGTATTGGGGGTACAGCATATGAAATGTCATTGTCGTGAATGTAAACTATAATAATACGTGTAGTAAATGCCCGGGCGTGTACCAACATGTTTTTCAAACGTGTGCATAATTTATAAGCAACAGATCAAAAGGTGAAGGAAAATATTCAATGGTTAACATTTTTTTATACTATTCATCGTGTAACTGCTTATAAAGATGTTACAAACATGAGATATAATACATAATTTCAGGGTAAACTTTACTATACTCTATCTTAGATTTGTAGCATGAAACAAGTAAGTTCTTTTGATTACATTTGCATTTCTAATGAATTTATTAATATTAAATCATAAAAAAAATAATTGTGCAATTGATTAATAAAGGATCCAACTTCTTTATGTTCGTTCTTCTCTAAAAACTACATCACGGAAATCAAATAACACGGTAGGCGAGAGAATTAGTGCGGAGTGCGCACGTCAGCAGCATTCACGACCACTAAGCGGAAGAAATCACTTAATGCTCGATTAAAAATATATTAAAGACCTGAACGAATAAGTAACTTTTTGCAATTAACACTACCGGCCATCATTTCGCCATTAGTTTACCATTATACACCTCCATCGATTTGCGTCCAAGGTAACGGCGGAATTAGGGCCCTTTGCATGCAGAAGCTTGTTTAAACAAACGCCAAACGCTAACTTTGTATCGTTAATGTGTTTATTTACAAAGACTGACTTGAAACTAAAGAAAACAGTGTAGTAACAAGATTCTTGAGCCATTCAATACAAATTATGTGTGCTATGCAGCGTATATATATCGTCAAAAACTTTTGCTATTCCGAATTCCGTAAAGTACCATATAATTCTTAATATGTAACTCCAATCGCAGAAGTAATACGATTCCTAATTCCATATTTCTGTTATTAGTTCTTGGCCGTTTTATGAGAGGGTCGTAGGACACAATCGGTAATAAAACGTTCGCCGAAAGCAATAATACTTGATGGTACGACCTGAGCATGCCTAAAGACCAATACCATATAATTCGGCACATCCATTAAGGCTAGGTTAAATAAAAATGGACAGCTAAAGATTCCGATTTTTAACGGGTTTTGTTTTCTTAATTGCATTTTGAAATGGCTTGGTTTTGTAAAGTTAAAAGAGACAGTAGGTACATGGAGGGTTAAATTGTCAAACCTGAAATAAGGTTCGATTCAATATCAATTGTAGGAAAAAAGGTGGTTGTTTTAAAATAACACCATTCTAACGATACATGGGCTAGTCAAGAGACCGTTGTTTAGACACGACTGAAAATATTCATAGCGAGTGTTTGTTTTGAATTTATTCTATTCTATTCTCTATTGAAACCCTTTGTTCTAGTCGTTTGTCTATGATTTGTCTCATTGTCAACCGAAAACATTGCTCTTGTATTTTTGTCGCCGCTCCAAACGTATGCGTTGTTGTTATTTTGGCTTGTTCAATCAGGGACCGATTAGGCTCTGGCCCTAAATATATTTGATCACTATTTGACGCTGGTTTATTGTCGTCGCAATTTGCTTGCATTGTTCCGTGGTCTTGCTTCGTTATGTAACCTTGCTCTGTTTGAATAGTAACTTTCAAAATTCATTTGAAAGACGGAGAAAATTTATTAGATAGAGTGTAATTTAAAGCCTTAGGAAATGTATCTTTAAAATTGTTAAATTTAGCTGAACTCCTTGGGCTTATATATGCAGGTAAAAAGAACTGACTGCAAATATTAAAAGAGCAAATTATATTTGCACGTACGTATTACACGTGACTGTTTATAAAACTTCCATGTTACGCGGTTATGTAATATTGGTTACAGTATTTCATTGTACTGAAAATTCATATAAGGTAGAGTCGGTAAAAATCCGTTTAGATAAATACGCGATTGTATTTACCTAGACCTACAGAGTTCTACGTCAATTGTACAGGATAAAGCAAATCCTGGTTTTATGTTATTTTGCTTAGATTTTTTCCTGTGTTTCAGAACAATTGAACGGTGTTTATATCTATCGTAGAGGTATCTCTAACGGCTAGAAAAATACCTCCCGATTCCTATTATAATACTCACGTATTTTTGTGTGGATTAAAGCAAATTAACAGAAGATTAGGATTTGATTACACACGAATTATGTTATTTTGTTTAATTCTGTAATCATCATTATAGTTTTTAAGGTAGAGTTATTTTTATAGCAGGCATGTATGTGTTTGTTCATGGGTCATTCAGGTTGTGTGGAGACCAAGTTTAAGATCATCTTTTTTTAATCTACTCCCACACTAAGGAACTTAATCCTTATGTCGCTGGGGGTTTCACAGACATTCAATTCACATGCCCAAACACACCCAGTTTACTTACCTAGTTTGATATAGAAATAAAAACCAAGGGTAAAAATAGTCTCTCTTTTTATACTCTAGCTAGACATGTAGAAAGGAAAATATAATAATGCATCAGTAACATAAACACTAGAATATTCTCGACATATTTATTTAACGGAAAGTTGACAAACGACTGATGGTTATAGGGTGTGAACAAAATATTCGATAATTTCGTCGATTGTAGAGCACAGAATCAAAGAAATAAATAAACTCTATTTATATTTATTGCTGGGATAAATTAGTTTGGACGATTTGCCTAATCGCGTTGGTATTTCTGTTCATATTCAAATGTAAAAAAAATAAGACATGTTTCCTTGGTAAAACCTTTTACTTGTCATATTAAATACCTATAACCTACTTAAAATCGATGAAATATAGCAATAAGCTGTATTGCAGATAAAAAGGATGACTATAAAGTTGATGAAGTTCGAATAATCGCAAATGATTTGTCATGCCTTTCGAAGGTTGATTTTTATCTGCAACCTAAATAAGCGAATCGTAGCAAAAACTTAGTAGTATTTTCTCTGCATTCGACTCAATACCATCCTACATTTAGCAATAATTGCAAAAGTTAGTGCGTTAAACATGCTAATATTTGTGCAAAACGCTAAGTCTAACTAGCGATGCGTAATTCGAAAAATTAGCCTTTTAATTAGCATTCAGAACGAGTACGAAGTGAAATGCAACTGCCTTTTATGTTCCGCCAATGAGCGGGCTAGTTCGCGAGCCGAGGCCACGCCTACACTGGATGTGCACTGACCACGGCCGCAGACTACCACACGTTTAGAGGTAACGATCTAAACCTATGCTAGCGTATTACGTAACTGACAGTCTATTGAGTCTGTGCACTGAAGGCAACGCGAGCCGCGAGCCGTCACGATTCATCAAAGCGGATTCAATTTTCACACGCGTCCGCGAATTCTGCGTAAATGAAATTGCTCAACGACCTCTTCCTAATTCGTTGGTTTTTTTAACTTAATTGAATCGAACAAATGGTGTAAAGGTCTCCAAGAAGGTTTTCTCAGTAAGCCGATTAATTAGTGTCGAAGTTAACGTAAACACATTTTTAACGAAGAATCACAGTCGTGACTTATATATTAAGAACTTCTCATTAATCAATATCATGCGAGGTGACTCCGGTGACCTTGTTGATTATTATTTTATCTGTGATCGTGTGTAGATGAAATGAATAGTAATCGAATTAAAGACATTTCGGCATTTTAAAATTATAAACAAAGTTAATATTTCCTGCGCGAGCGATTTGTTTTATCTTAATTATTTTAGCTCCGCGACAGCAATGGTAGAGCGCAACCAATTGCTAAACGACTAACTTAGGAACTGTGTTAAGACTAAAATAAGTTCTAGGTGATATTTCTTTATCTATTCTAAGAACGTGTTTTAGACTCAGGTATCATATCACTAAGCATGAATAATTTAGTTGGTAGTTGCCACTTGTTTTATATTTATTGAACAAAATTGCAGAAAGTTTCGACATCCTCCCTTCGCTATCGCAAATTAAACCTTACTCAACAAATTCGCATACCTCAATAACATAATAACACGAATCCAATTAGTAACAATCAGAATAGTGAATATCAATCAAACCGTGCAATCTGCCCGTGAATTATCAACGGACTTCAAGTTACATAATGAGAGCGTTTGACCCAAATCCTCGGCGTGTTCCGTGCCCTATATAAATCTGTAGTCGTTCGTGGGCGTGAACGTTAATGGATTTCCATTACAATAAACAAATATTACAGATTCATGGGTAATAATTTTGTCATAAAAAGGGACATTGAAGAAGTAATATAAGTATAAAAACTGTCGTACCCTCCCACACATGAGAGTTCGGATATAATAATACATATGTAACACGTGGGCCTTATATTTGCATGTACAATTCAGATTATAATGTAAATCGCATCACATTAAGGTAACTCGATCGATCGTAACGTTGTTTGTTTATGGTGGTACATAAGGTATCTAAACTGCACACCGAAACAATGTTGCTGAAGTTTTATGGTCCAATATCAGGCTGCATGTTCATAAATAACTGTAAGTGATTTGCTGTATGAACTTTATTTCATCTATATTTTCCTTCTTCCGTATTGCTTTATTTAATTTCAAATAATCCCTTAGTTATGCCTTGGTGTATTAACTTGGGGTCGGTATTATCTTGTGTTTCATATTGTTTCAACCAAATGTGTCACCTGGGTTTCTTCATCTTGCCATGCCTTATGCAATATTGTAATGTGCACTTATTACAATACATTGTGCATTCAGTCGTTCGTCTGTCATCTTGTCTATTATTCGGGGAAATCCTTAATCATTTACAATTAAAACACGTGCTACATTAGCAATTGATTGAATTAATTGTAAGTTTTACATAAGTGGGTAGGTACTTAAAAAGTGTTTTTGAGATAACGTTCCATGGAACCGGACGTCCAGATTATTTTAATAATTATCTTCACGCCTGTTATCTCGGAAAGGTTAAACAGAGAGGTGTACTACAACTGTAGGTTACCGATAACGTTATGACGTCATTTTTAATAGGGTGATAGTCCAGCAACATTACTCAGACTCACATCTTTGGATAAGATTTTTAACTGAACAACCCAAACCGAACTTGTGTCTTATATCTTCCAGAATTCTTTCCAAAAACATACTTGAGGACAAGCTTTGTAGGCAGCTCTTAACGTAACGTTATTTAAACAAAACAGTTATTTAAAAAAAAAAACAAAGCATGCTGATGATCTCAAGAATTTGCACAACACAATATGATTTCCAAACTCTAACAAAATCCTTAAAGTCAAAACAAACGATATGCGTGTAAACAAAAACCTCTTAAAACAGGACAAGACTTTCCCAGGACGTTGGGAACTTAATACAGAGTGTTGCGTCCTATAAATCTTTGAGAACACATCAAGTGTTGGCGCAGACGATCGTAAAGAGCCTTAATCGGGCACTCGCAATTACGGTGTCTTCGCCGAGGCCACTTTATATTGTAAATATCCTAGTTTGCTAACACAATATGCGATGACCTCGAAAGAATTATGCTGGACTTAACCAAACAGATTTTAGGTCTTGTATCCCGTGTTATTTTTGTTAGTCTCGCTTTTGCTTTTAATGTATTTTCCCTTTACCTGGAAGTAAAGTTATGTTTACTACAATTTCAGGATATTGTTTGTTATGCTTACTATGTAGATGTAAGCCTGAAGAAAATAAAAGTAGGATGTGTAAAAATAAAAGTTAAGATCTCCGAACACACGGCAACGCAGATCATAGATTCCATAGATATTTCAGATTATGAGAAGTAAATATAACATCGAGACTAACAAGTTACCTATATGTAGTAAAAATTATATTTTTTTTTTAATTTCGAAAAAAGTTTTCTATTGGAGAAAATACTTAATTGAACATTCATATTTTTACAACAGCTTTCATTTATTTCTAGTTTATCTACTTTTGTAAAGTTCTGTTAGTCGTAGTGATCTGATTAGATCTCGGAAGCTTTTTTAGATTATACAGCTCTTTTGTAACTGGTTTGGCAATATCAAAAGATTTACATCTTTTTGATCTTCCCAACAATCTTTACTATTATTTATCGTCTGTTTTATGAACGAGTGTTGATATTATTCTAATCTTGTATTACTTACAGATTTCATGAGATCTAACATCTTCGAATAGGAAATTTAGTTTCTCGGATTAAATACTTCGTACTTTAATCATTTTGAATTTTATACATCGTTCTATAAATATAGGTCAGTTTTGTAATTATCGTATTAATACATATCGATATGTCGCAACCGGGTGTTCGATAAAGCCCAAACATAACAAGTAAAATAATCCATAAATCATGCGCTTAAAGCAATATTTACTTTATACGAATCCTAAAATATCGCGCGACATGATACAGAAACGGCTTTTTGCGATCACGTTTCTTATATATTTCGGTTTTTTAATCTTTTGTGACATCAAAACCGGTTCCACACCCACAAATACTCGAGACATGAACACATGGACTTGAAGCTATAGCCGCGAAAGTTTCGACGACTCCTTCCACTGTTACACGACTCGCGACATTATTTTCATAAATGGCAGCGATTGAGCTTGTATTAGCTTTATGTCAGATTCATGAACACTTTGTCAGTTTTATTTGCAGTTTTCTTCTGTGGTATTTTTATTACTTGAATGTGCTTAAATCTCCCCGCTGAATTATTAAAACATTTTTGGAAAGTATGTTTGCAAAAAAATGCTTAACATTTTTATAACCACCTTGCATTTTTAATGTAGGTATCGTAAATCTTTATATTTAACATTTAGAAGTCTTTGATATGTCTTAATCCTTTCAAATTCTTTTGAGCTTAGATTTCAGAAGTCGAAGGTATTTTAGTTGCGTGACCTCAGTTCGTTTAAACAAAAGCCACTCAGTTTATTAAAAAGTTTTGCGGTTTCTGAATTTATTATTATTGATTTGTTGTGACCTACACTGTGTCTGTGGTTAAGAAATATTCGTTTCAGGTCATTCCTAAAAACATATGTTCGTTTGTCCTCAACCAAAAGGTATAAAAATAGCACAGACTTGTGTAAATTAAACTTCAGCATGTTGTTTAGAACTATATACAAGACACGATTGATGAATATGAGGTAAAAAAAGAAGCATCTTTTAGCAACATGCATCTATATCTTGTACCACTTTGGTCATATTAACACAATAAAAAACATCGGACATTAGTCTCAATTATTCCTTGTTTATAATACATAGTTTTGGCGATTCGAACGGGACGACCAAAAATGTATCTTTAAGAAAAATCGCTGCCTGCGTCTCATAAACATGGCATGATAATGCCTCCTGCGCTCGTCCTACATTGAGGAGCCTTACAAGTCCATCCCGTTAACAACATTATTTACATTATACACCGCCTTCTAGAAAGCGCAGTTTTAGAATGTTTACCAGTTTATTAACTTCAGCTCCTTTAGATAATGGAAGTCATACGCAATTCTTTCATTGAAAATTAATCTCTCTGATACTGTAAATACTGCAATGTGTATAAAAACATGCTTGCATACATACTAAAGTATTTTGATGGATTTAAAAAGAGTAGGAAAATTGGAATTGTGTTGTAAAACTTTTTGCTCTCGCGCTTAGATACATGTGTCGTAGCACCTCCAAGCATTCCCTGAATTCCAAAAAACTAAATAAACAAAAGATTGCAACATAAAGATTACGTGTACCAAGAATCAGTACTAAGAATTCAACTAAGTAAAAGATTATCACGCAAACCTTATCAAACTGTCATTAATAACTACAAAGGAACATAAAGTAGCGAAAATATGTTTCAAGTTTTGAGAAATGAGTTGTTGTGTAAATATAAAAATGATTTAAATAGCCTAGTGTAGTACGACCTTGGCGAGATGATGATGATTAAGTTTAGTTGTGTACTTCTAACAATAACATACAATCGCAAGTATCTACTGTAGGGTACATATAAGTCTGTATCTAGAAGGATAGTCTTCGCATATTTAGAGACTGAATTTAATCTCATACTAGGTTACACACGAAACACGAAAGTAACTGAAAATATAGTCGCAAAAATGAAAGCTTGTTGGCACACCACCAGACTTATGATTAACATAGGTTTCGATGACCCAAATCTGTGTCGGTGTTCGAATAATGCTGCGATAAACACTATTCTTTCTGCTCGACCAAATAAGTTGACTCTCAAAACAAATGACGTCTGCGTAACGACGTAAAATATCAAAGGGAAATGAGTCCTTCGTCTATTCGAACGTGTGGTAACTGTTCATACGTAATTAGCCTATGCTTTGTCAGTGTCCAAGCATTATCATTTTATTGGTTTCCTGTCGTAAAATGTTCGAGGCCGTCGTAACAAAGTGCAGCTCATCGTGACCAATACCTAGTTGCAGTTTTCCGCGTACAAAACGTGTGAGGGTGTATCGAGCCTCCTTACGCCGTTTGGCATTGATTTCTTGATATCAATCGATATTAATCAATTAAGTACACACGAGTTTATGCCGTTAACTTGTTTTTATTTGATGTAACGGAATTTAATTACTTGGAATTTATGGTTTTTGATTCTAGGTTTATGATTCAGTTATTTTGAGTGATGTCTTGGTTTTTGTATTAAAATTTTACATAACCGTTTCGGAAAAAAGTTATAATTATTCAGAACTAAACTAGATTTTTTCCTGAATCTGTAAAGAAGGATGTTCAAGCTCTTTTAATATCCATTCTACACATCTTCATCTCAGAGTACTGTAATAAACATACACAGTTTGTAAGTGGTAACGAACCACCGTTCCTTAACCTTCAACTTCATTACTTTAACAAAAGCCATCAAATGTAAATTTAATATTATATAAATATTTTATTTACACATGAACACAAATAATTTACATTATGTCAAATTAGATACATCAATCGCGTGTAAACGACGGGCATAAAATGTTAATAACTCGGTATCGGAAAACGTATACACACATATATTACGTAGGTATATATATGGTATTTAATAAAAATATATAAATGTCGGTGAAGGTTAAAATGAAGTACCTATGTATCTGCACGGAGACGGATGGCTCTTGAATAATACATGAGGAAAATATTAAAGCTCAACGAATAACGTTAGGATTTAATTGTCAATGATTGTGGTAGGACGGTCTCTAGACTAGCTAGTGTGACTTTTGTTGGTGATGTGATATTTGAGGAAATACTAGATGCTTAATACTTAAGTAACAAAGTATCCGATACTTGATGACTCTTGTCTCAATCATATAGACATGTGGCGTTGGTGTCTAGTTGTTGGGTATTGATGGCATGGTAGCATTTTGTAATTAAAGTTCTAATTGTAATGAAATTACTTTAATAAGTACTTATAGTATCATGGAATGTACGCATTTTTTTGTTTTTTTTCAGTCTCTAAGTGCGTTTACAACGAGTAGAACATTTTAATTCTCAATTCTAGCTTGCGGGTGGTTTAAGAAAATACAAGTTCAAAAAACTTGTGTTCTACATATCCTGTAGTATATTTTATCATATCTAGCCTAAACCAAGCAGAGTGTTAGACAAAACCTCTTTATCGCAGGATGTTAAGATCCGACTCTACAAGTTTACTTGCCGACAAAACGATTCGTGATGGAAACTGTCGGTTATCTAGCGAACAATACGGCTGGCTATTATCGTAACATAGGTATGTTGGCTGCTTCATAGTTTAAAGGAACATTGCTTAGATACACAAATATCAAACGCAACTCTACTGTAAAATTAAATGTATGTCTATCTCTACTTTTTACTTTAGTGTGACAAAGATGGCAAACAAATGAAAAACGACTTAGTGCTTGACGTTTCAGCCAGGAAATTGTAATTGCTGGACCCGTTTAATGACTACATGCTAAATATATGTTTTTTACGAATAAATTATTATTTATTAATATTTACTAACAGAAATCCATTATCATCACGTATTTCTCGGAATGCTGAATAAATATAAAGTACTATCATAAAATATATACTTCATTTACCTGTATAGAAGTAAAATAGTATTTATTTTATTATCCGTATTACAAATAGCAATTAAATACCAATATTATATTCAAATAAATTGTTCATAGGTTTATGGTTCACGACATTAAATTAAAATGTAATTTAATGAAATAATTATGATCAAAATCAATTAGCTACAATATTTATTAATAAAATTCAAATACTAATCTGATTTATAATTATTAACCGTTACGGATGACAATAATTATGTTTTCAAAAATGCTTCATAATTTATCTATTGATGAAAACTAGACTTCAAATAAATAATTCATTACTTGTAGATAAAACACTTAAATAATTTAAATATTTTAACGAACGAATGCTTAAATAAAAAAAACTTTATGAGTGTAATTTTATACATAAGACATAAAAAATAAAACCTCTTTACCTGAAATTTTACAGGAAAGAGGCGGTGCTGAGATATGGCAGACAAGACCAACTACAGGCCAATTTCCTTGGCGACTATCGTTGCCAAGGTGCTTGACAGTGTGCTGAACTCACATTTCACAAAACACATACAGCTACACGACGCCCAGTTCGGGTTCCGGCCTGGGTTGTCAACCGATACAGCCATATTTAGTCTAAAGCACACGGTCAAGTACTACACAGACAGGCGTACTCCAGTGTATGCTTGTTTTCTAGACCTCAGTAAGGCCTTCGATCTAGTTGCATACGATGTTCTGTGGCAGAAGCTGGCTAAGACTGGGGTGCCGCCAGAGTTGGCAGCACTTTTGAGGTATTGGTATATGAACCAGAAAAATAATGTAAAGTGGGCGGGTGAACTCTCGGATGCGGGCGGGTTGGAGTGTGGGGTGAGGCAGGGGGGATTGAGCTCACCCTTACTCTTCAACCTGTACGTAAATGCTCTTATTGAGAGGCTCAGCAGCATGCATGTCGGATGCTATGTTGATGGTGTTTGCTGCAACAACTTTAGCTACGCGGATGATATGGTGCTGCTGGCCCCCTCAATCGGAGCTCTTCGAAAGCTTCTCGCAGTGTGTGAGTCCTATGCGGCTTCACACGGTCTTACGTATAATGTAAATAAGTCTGTATTCATGGCGTTTAAATCGGGTCCCAAGAGTCCACCGGTACAACCTATTTCACTAAACGGGGAGTCACTAAGGAGGGTAAAGAATTTTAAATATCTAGGACATTGGGTAACCGACGACTTGAAAGATGACATGGATATGGAGAGGGAACGCAGAGCACTATCAGTTCGGGCGAATATGTTAGCGCGCAGATTCTCCCGTTGTACAGATGCGGTCAAAATTACCTTATTTAAGGCATATTGTACCTCACTGTACACGGGAAGTCTGTGGGTCGACTATACTCAAAGAGCCTATAGTGCTGTGCGGGTCCAGTATAATAATGCGTTCAGGGCGCTGTTGCGGCTTCCACGTTACTGCAGTGCATCAGGCATGTTTGCTGAAGCACACACTGATGGTTTTGCTGCACTCTGGCGTAAAAAGACCGCATCGCTAGTCAGTCGGCTGCGTGGAAGTCGCCACAGCATCCTGGCCGCCATAGTTACTAAGTACGACTGTCCCATTATGTATAAACTATTACAGCGGACTAAGTCCCTTTTAAACATTATATATTAATTTAATTTTTGTTTTGTTTCGTGCACTTTTGTAATATTGTTTTGTTTTATTTTTGTATTTTTGTATGGATCCTTGTTGTCCGAATAAAGAAATTTTATTATTATTATTATTATTAGTAACAAAACACAAAAAAACTTATATAAAAAGTAATTGTAATAGAAATGCGAATGCTCAAAAACAGCTCTAACATGTGGCTAAATACATTACACGAATACGTTTGAATTGCAAATTTTATTCGTCTAGAGATCGCGAGACTTGTGATGCGAACAATACGTTGCCAAACTTCCTTTGTTCCTTATAAGAATGTTCAGACATATAGAGTAAGTCCGCGTTCGTACCGATGTAGTAAATGATAGCTTAATGTAACCTGTACCTTACAATACTTTCTTAAATTAATTGAATTAAAATACGTTGTCGAACTTCTTTTATTTTTCATATGAATGTTTAGACATATAGACTACTGTAGAGTAAGTTTGCATTGGTTTTGCACCTTTTTGTACTTTTTTTTAATAATCGAATTAAAATGAGTATGTAATTGAAAAAATATTTTACTGTGTAATGCAATTAGGTGTTTCCATGTGGCTATGAATGTAGTTATGTAATGTTGTAAAGTTTTTAAACAATTTCTGTAGTTACTCACTGCTGTATTGCAATTAGTTTAAGTAACATTGTATTGTTCCGGTTTAAAGATTTGATCGATAATTGCGCAATCACATTCCGTTTTAAACACGAGAACAGCTGTTTACAATAAATATTTATAATACTACAATGTAATTTGTACCTAATGTTAGACGTGCAATTAAGTCATAAATTTCTATAACCAACGTTTACCGGGATTAATTTGACAAAAAATACATGTTTAATTGATGTTACAAGACAATGTTGTAAACGATCAATGAGTTGAATTAAATACACAAATTGTAATGTAATATTCTTCGTTATTTTGTTGTTATTGAAACTATTCTGAGGCTATGCGCAACATTTGATCAAATGTTGGTAAACATTCGATCATTCATTATCTGAGTAGAAGTAGGCAAGTTTGTTTATTAAAAGCTTGGGTGATGGGTGTGTGATAATTTAATTCAAGGCTCCCAGCCATACGGTTATAGATGGTTTAACATAAATAACACGTTCTGTACCTTACAGTCAACGTATTTCATTAAGAGACAGGGCTATTTAATAGTTTTAAAAGAAATAAATACGATTAACTAATTTTTAATTGATTTAATATTCGTAATGAATAATGTAAGTGTACGAGAGTTTATAAAACGTTTGTTCACTGAAACGCCAATAACATGTGAAGTAACTCGAACAAAAGGCTAGAAAAAACACAACATTTCTCCCGTAAAATTAAGAACAACGCAAAAAACGGAACGATTAAATACACACACCAACAAACGTCTTGGCTCTACAAAAACGTATCGTGCCTAGTTAAAAAAGGCGCGTCGATACAATTATAATCTATGGTATGGGATTATGCTTCGTTTGTGTGCGTCGGCTGGACGGAACACACCCACCAGGCAGCGACGCGCCGAAATTACGACCGATAGTTTTTGTCCGCAGCCGAGTGTCAAGGACAAACTTCTGTTGCTATACGATGCCGACGAACACTTATACTGACTTTGGATTTGACTTTGCGAGAAAAAAAGGAAATACAATTTGCATTTTAAGTTTGCAGCGGATTTGCAGTTGTATTTTTAGGCGTTTGAAACATTAGCATTCGTGTAATTTATTTTGTTTAGGCGTAGAGCGCTTTATAGAGTTTTTATTTTAGTTTCATCTCAGAAAGCAAGACAACCTTTTTATTGTTTTACTTTGAATAGCCGTAAGAACACTCATCAACGTTAATTACGATTTTATTATCAGTTTTCTTAAATTATGACTATAATTGGATGACAGTAATTGATTCGTATTGCGGTTTGTTCGTAGATAGAGTCGATTTTAATTGTAAATTAGTTGCTATTACAATTTTATTACTGGTTATGTAAAAGTTTATTAGGTCTTCTAAGTAAGTAGGTAGGTTCTGCGTACAATTAAACAAGTGAAATACAACAATGGCAGACTTATTTATATCCATTTGAATATTCAAGTACGAGTTTTGAGAACGCGATGAATTATACATTATTTTTAAATTTCTGTCTATCGAATTTCAATACTTAATTGGGAGTTAATTATTATGAGTGCCATTGACCTTAATCAAGTTAAATTGTTCGTTCGGACTTAAGGTACAATTGGCAATTAAACCTTATAAGGAATCGAAACTGAGTTTAATTTATATTCAGTTTTCGATCGCCGTAACTAATCTGTAATAGCCGATATACTTTCGTGATTTTTTTCTTGTACTTACTTCTAAGGTTATTTAGTTTCTTAATTGGCCAGTTTATTATTAATTTGACGTTTTTAATAGTAGATATCGTTGATAAGGTATTGAGGTTAAAATAATCTATAAATTGCTTAATTAAATTTAATTACAAGAGGATACATGCGCACGTCTTACGTAAGATAGTTTACTAATATTTATACAAAAATCCGTTATTTATAGAATTTGTTTCATGTTATGTGCAGAAGAAATATGTTAGGTTAAAGATTTTCGTTGTCAAATAATAATATTTTTGTCAAGTCTTTCAGGAATCCCTGGTTTTCAAATAGGTCTCGGTTAAATAAGTTAAAGACTTTTTTATTTTTACAACTTTAAAATCGTTTTGTCGTCAACAACGGGCGGTCTACCTAAAGCGACTGCAAAGCTTTCGAAATTCAATTTCGTTTCAGTGAGTAATATTCTCATAAACACTGAACATTGAACAGGGTTTTCGTTCAAAGCATTTTGCCCGTATAATAATGAAAGATGAATGAACATAAGATGGCTACCTATTCCACAAATAAACAACATAAAATTAAACAATACTGGCAAGAAAATATGACGTGTTTTGTAGTACCTACCTACAGAGAGACATAAATTATAACAAATGAGAAACGATAATTTATTATGAACTTATAAATGAGGTCTCCGTTCTTGTCTCGAGAATATTTCATAACTTAGATAATCTTGAACGCAAACGCCTTGATAGTGGAACGTGGAAAAATAAGAGTCAACCTTTTTGGTATTTGTCCAATCTGTACGATATGAATACTGCTCTACTTTAACTAATCTATCTCTATATTAGTAATTTTGTGAATACATATTTTAGATAAGTACATAGTATAGATAATCATTACGGTATGCTACCATACATTATTGTGTAAGATAGTTAAGCATGATTAAGTTAGATTGATATACATCCGCGATTTAATGGATATTTTCGATCGAACCATTAGATATCATTCATCGCTTTGAAGGTCTTAGCCTACATAGGAATGGTCCATCAACTATTGAAAACGGTTTTACAATAAAAGCATAAATTAAAGCATTGCCAACATTATTGAGATTCCATGTCTATTCACTGAAGGTATGCTGACATATTGTTCGATTTGTATTGAGACTATTATAATAGCTAGGTGGACGCACTGGACACTGGCCAGTCAGAGTTTGAAATTAAGTACCAAATCTCTAAAGTATAAAAGTAGAGTTCTGAAAAAGAGTTTAATAAAGAAATCAAAACAAAAACAGAAAGATAAAGTGAATGAACTTATACGTATCGATGATAATAATAAAATAAAACCATTTTAGGTGCTATTTATTAATTTGCATAAAAGGTGCAAAAAGACTGTTTTGTTTTGAGATGTTGGTCTGAAAAGGTTAGGCTTTACACCTACATACCTGTGCCTTTTGAAACAATTTAATCCGAACCACTACGAACAAAGGTGTAGATTATTTTTGTTTAAACGCGCTACAAATATCTGGAACTAAAACCAAACAGTCACGTTTTATATTTTTTATTCAAGAAGTAACTTCTAGAGAACGTGTAATTTTTTAAATGAGGTCTCTATTTTAGAATGGTCTGTATTCTACTTAACATTACGTTACAAGTTTAGGAATTCGAACTTGGCGAGTGAACCCGTGGGGCGTTACTAGTATTACATCCACCTACAGTCACCAGATATCAGTTTATTGACAAAGGCCTGGTCGTGTGGTGTTTGACAGTATAATTGATGATCACGTTCGCTCGCCTTCGAGCTGACACTGTCCGACTAATCGGAGGGGAACAATGGCGCCACTTGTCTCGGTTTAGGGTTCAGCCGAAAGCAGTTTTATTGTTTTAGTTTTCATGACTTGGTTTTTGGAGATAATTGTAATTGCTGAAGTAGAAGATGGTAGTAGAAGAGCCTATCTAGATGACAAGGCAAGGTTTTGAATATGATATGCTTTAGCGAAAATGCATTTATTTAACAGTTTATGTACACAAATAAATTAATGGAAGCACTTATATTGGACAGAGAAGCATAAAGGTACTTACTGCCTATTTGTATAAGAATTTTGCGTAAGTGAGTGTACTCATTTACGAACATACAACGTCATCCTCGTTTTTCAAAGGAAGAGTCAGTAAATTTAATGGTGTGGAATAACCACTTGAGTTGAATTTTCCATCCATGTTGTCAAAGTTTACCTACATTATGCAGGATACCGTTAAATACAGCCTAATAAGGCAGTAGGTAAGACATAACTACGTAACTCCACAGGAAATATAGTACGTACCTTTCTGTTTACTATAAAATACAAAGTATAGTCATTAACTAATGAGTACCTATGCTTTTGAACTTCATATGAGTAATTGGCGCAGTACGACTGTCACGTGTAGAGTACAAGCACGTGACTCGTGACTATGGCTACCACACTAGATTAAAGTCACGGAAAATGCCTTTAATTCTACCTTTATTTGTTACATTTAAATCGACCGTTAACTATAGACAGGATCGAATAAATACTTTAGTAAAGTTGTAATAGATAAAATAGAGCAAGATTGATGCGGAACCATTTCCACAATACCATTAACATTTAGGTAGTTTATCAGCTAATTCTAATACGTTAAAATGTGTTGTTTCCGCTCCACAGTTAATGTTAGTTGCATTGTTTTACGTTCGCAAGCGATGTTAAAAAACTGCGTCCTGTACACTTGAATAACAATGACTCCAAAACGCAGACAGATTTATTTTATTACTTTATTGTGAAGTACGATCATCAGTTACGCTTGTCAAAATTGTGTTGTACGAACAAGTATTTCCTATACAAGTACCTACCTATCTTTTTGTTCTTTAATGATCAACAGCCGCGTTTGGTATTGTATTTATAATATGCTAATATTTCGACGTACAATGCATATTATAGCATCGCTTTTTCCTCTTAGTGACTCTACATACAGGCTCTATATTGTTATGAAAGATTTTATTTAAAGGTCACAAATTGTGACATTGACCTAATTTAAAAATTGCCTTTTAAGTGTTAAAACAATCTTAGTTTCGTTGATAACTACAGATAGACTGTCTAGTATTATAGTTATTGGCGACTAAAAGAAATGTGGTCAATCCTATTATCCTATTAGAGTTTTAGTTTCTCCAATACACGAGCAATGAACTCGTTTTAGAAAGAAAACCAGACAATAAACACCACAACATGCACATTGTGACATGGATTCTAAATTTTCCAACAATGTTATCAAACATTTTGACATGCAACATTGAACGATAATAGACACATAAACATACTCGTTGCTCATAGATATTACTCCTTCATATTGTCAGACTAGAAAATAAACACGTACGTATATTCACAAAGAAATGATAATAACTAATGTTAATTACAATAAATATTTTATATTTATTACTTATTATAAGTTACACGTTTACAACAATATATAAAAAAGATAAAACGTTCTATCTGTTGTGTGTAGACAGGTGTCCTTATTAATAGTAGACCGACTTTATTTTATTAACATATACCAACCTATAAAATAGTTTAATAATTTTCTGTAATTTATCTAGTCAGCAGACAGACTTCTTTTAAATAACGCCTTCAGGCTAACAGCTAACAGTGAATAAATTTTACAGATTGTCACTGTGATATTCCATTTCAAGTTCCTTACGTGCTAAAATTTCCACCTTGTTCCAATTTGCTTAACATTTTAAGTACCTATCGTTATCCACTAAGTGAAAGAATGCTAGTAGGGTCGGCCCAAATACTCGCCCACGAGCGTATTAAACTCATAGGAATCGTCCGGTCGATCCTTGGACATCCGACATCCTAAAATAGTCCAATGAGGATACCACTCAGTTTCATCTATAAATAGCCCCTCGGATAAAACAAACGGTTTATTGTTTAACTTGATTAAGCAACAAACAAAGGACAAATATAATTAAAGCTTCAGGCAAATAAAGCACGTATATTTTAAAGTACGCTGCGTTGACCCTGACATTTACGACTGTCAAACTTATGCACAATTCTGTAAAACTTAGTAAGCTATGTACATATTACTTTTGCGTTTGAACTGTCCTAATTAAGAATATGCTCAGAGAAATGCAATTAAGTTGACAAGCATTAACGTAGTACGCAGCGGGTGCGGCCGAAACTAGGTTACCCATTTCTCGTTAACTCAGTAGCGTGGGGACAAAGAGACGTAACGACCTCGCCTTTATAGCTCTACACGACGTTTTAAACATATATAACTCGACCCCTTTGCTTGCAAACTCATGGCAATCCCATCGCCCCTCTCCTTCATGCGCATATATGTCACTGGCATAAGAAAGAGTGAGAATATTATAAGTGCCCCCATATAAAACTTTCGAGACGATAACGCATTAAATGGCGCTGAATTTGCGCAGTTATTTCTCTTATACGTAAAAACTAAGAACACGATAAAAGAGTGACCATAAAATCGTATACGTGCATATACGTACGTTCTATATTGAATTAAACAAAGGATTGCAGAGAGGTAATAACAAAAGAATTTGATTATTATTATACGCAGGTTGTCAGCTGATAAAACCACAAAAACATTTCTGTTGGCACTTCATAATGCAGAACGAGCTAATCCGAAGCCTACGCACTCGGCAGAGCGGATACATTTGTATTATATTCTTTCCCCTTTTCGGGTACGGACGTCCTACTACCTACTCAATATAATTTGCATATTCGCTTTAAGGCAGTTATTGGCACCCACGTAAACCTAGCTTCGTTTGGCGTTATGCAGCCAAGTAATGGGCGTACCGTTGTAGTTAGTGAGTTTACATACGAATTACAATTTCGCTCGTAAAGTTTTCCTTTACTTTTCCGTGTTGTCGCTTTCGCCATTAGATTAGTGTGTTTATTGTGTGAGCGTTAAATCTTTGGCAAGTAGCTTGCTCGTGTTTGTACAGATGTGTTTAGTTTACTCATCAAACACACTCACTGCTACTGATGGATACGAGCCTTTAATATTGCGTAAATCATTTGACATCGTCCCCTGTTCTTGCATTATCACAAAAACACTGTTTGAACAAGGCGTATGTACGTCCACTATGTAAAAGATACATATTTTGCACTATGTTGTGGCAGTAAGTGGGCGATACAGCAATCACTTTAAATTAAATTGTGTAATACTTATATCAAATTAACAGGTAGTACCTCAAAATGGGAACTCATTAACGTCAGAAAACAATATACCGCTGAGGTCAGTAGTATCTGCAAGTGACACGTTATTTTCCGAGAACGCCAGCGACCTTGGGAATGCCTGCCCATATCTGGCACCTCCATATTTCAGGCGCCGTGGCACATTTTCCTCCACTTCGCGAGTGGAATAAGCAAAGTCGCCGCAACTAGGTTATACAGACTCCGTGCTTTATTGTGTTTACGTGCCACAGATATGAGATATACAGATATACAGCTCAGGTCAAGGCACCAGACAGCTTTCGAGTCGACTAGCTATATATGGCTTATTGTACTTAGCTCCCGTTTTGATCGTAGCAACGGTCTTGGTGCGTGTCCTAATTATGCCGAGCACCCTAATTTCCACACAGCAGAAACGCGATATAATCTACACGATCTTCGTTAATTGCTTAATCCGTGCCTGTCCTTGTGTTGGACGGTCGACCACTAATCCTCGCGTTGACACTGTGCTGTGTTAGATAAATGCCGAGCTACGGAACGAACAATAGCAGAGACGACACGCGGAAGAACGTTAAAATGCGTCGTAAAAAAGTGCGCGTAGTTTAAATTTTATAGCTGGCGTTCAATTGGGGCCCGTAAAAAAGCGTTTTATTGGAGTCGCATCCTGGCTGCGAGGTCGCGATGTTCAGATAGGTCTAATTAAAAACCCGCCGCGTGCACTGTTGCGAAAGCGGGGCCCCGCCGAATTGCCTCTTGCGAGACTCCGTGCCCTTCATTTGTTTACTGACCAGATTTTTAGAACAGGATTTACAGGCTCTAGGTTATCTTGCCGTATGATACGCAACAGCAAATGCCTACAGATAATTGTACACCTATTAATGATACCTTAATGCTTCTACTAAGAAACGATTTAACCATATAATTTAATTAATAATTATTGACCCCATTTTATTGTAATAATAGTGTTTACCGACGGGTCACGGTTCAAGATCCGGTTTAATCGTAGATATCTATAGGTTATTTAAAACTCGTATATTTAAGATAAGTTATAGACTTCTTTTTTTCTTTACAGATTACGAGAACAGTGAAGCGAACGTTACCCGTGAAGACTTCTTGTTAAGAAGACTTAAGTGCCATTCGTAACAAGTTTACCACACGCAGTGATATTTAGTTATATGTTAGTGATAGAGTGTAACCGTGATATAGTCATACTTAATTTAGGTGCTAACCGCTATCGGTAATTTTAGTGCAAAAACGTTACCAAAAAGTTACGAAACTGGCTCCGTACAAGGATATAATGAACTCGACGAGCATGAGCTCTGCGGTGCCTACAATTAAGTGCGAGGATACGTCGCCGTCGCCGGCGGCCGCCGTGGCCACGGACGGGGACACCGCGGGCACCTACAACCTGAGCGTCAACGTGAACCTGAGCGCCGCCATGATCAACATGCTGACGGCGGAGACAGCCGGGCCCACCACGCTCAGGACGCCCGAGATCGTCAACGACGTCATCACCATGACCAACCCTCTGGACCAGTACAACTACGAGAAAAATTCCAGTTTCAAGGTGAGCAACTTGTTTCTTGTTATATTGTCCGCACATGTGGTAGCTCCGTTTTTTATTTGCGCACGTGCATGATTAATGTAAATCTCAAATGAAACGTTGTATCTAAAGTTAATTAAATAGTATGCGTGCGGAATGATGTTGATAAAGTAATGAGATTTTGTTATTAGGAGATATAATGATATCAGTGGAACGTCATACAGTTTTGTTTTGATTGTTTGGTGTAGATACCTGTACGGGTGTTGCAGTTTAACTTCCAAGAAACGAAAACTGATTAAAACAAATAGATGGATACCTATGGCGAGTCGTGCATAAAGCATTTGATAGGCTGCTAGTTTCTCATTATTATTCTTGCTTTCACGGAGCGGCTGGACGCTCACAGTGCACGTAGGATCCTTCCAGTACTTAGGTCACATCCATGCATGCTCGTTAGAATGTAAAATAAGTGTTACAAGTATTTTGAACGGTTGCCAAGTGTTAGGTGCCACGTAACGCCTGGTCACGTGACCGGCCATCACTCCCCCATTATAAACATTGGATAACACTCGCAGCATGCAATGGCATGAGGTCATGCACCTTATGCAGACTCCATATTTACTGTGTTTAGCAGCAGACTCGATGGCGCCTCGGTAACACTCGATATCAAGTTATCTATATTTAGTTATCATACCTATAGTTAGACATACCCACTGTTTGTAATGTTGATTATCTCGCGCCGTGTGCCGCGCTTTCATGAATGAGTTTCATTACACTGAAATGTGAATGGACAATTTGGAGCGTAAAAACAATGTGACCGACAGACAATAATTACATGATGCGAACCGCTTGATATGAAAATTTGATGGCGTGTGTCACGGTTGACACAGAATTCACTGTTATTATGTTTGGCGGAACTACAAATTAGTTTTTGTTAATTTACGTAATAAGTTCGAATAGTCATCAGTTCGAGTAGAATCAAATGAATCTTCCGAAATTCTGAGTAAATATTATGAAAGTATTATTGGATTCGCTTGAGTCGTGGCCTCATATTATCTAAATCTATAAGTGAGCCTTTTTCTAGTATCAGTACATAGCTAACGTTGGTGTATTGTTTCAGAACGCAAGTGGGAATGACTCCAACTCATCTATGTCCAACGGTTCGTCGGCAACTTCACCGTCCTCTAGCACTCCACCCAGCATACAGAAGGTGAGAACCTATGCTCATTATATTTAAAAACAGGTACAAGGAAAAGCTTAAATCTCGGAAAAAGAACGGAGGAAGTTGTCGGAGTGAGACGCCACTATGCGTAGTGTAAAGGTCCGTCTCACTTCCACAATGGCAAGTCCTGCTTTAAGAGTAGGTACATCATACAAATATTGATATTTATTTTACCACTAAGCCTTAACATTCAATAGTTGCATACTCTTTTGCCCACTTGTGCCCTATTTATAATTACCACTTAGTATGTACTTAAGTATCTTCAAGACTGTTACAATGTCAGATATAATTTATGATTAAGAATTGAGTTTTACGATACATTTACCCTCCTTAAAATGCACATAAAAGTTTTACGTTCTATATTTTTTTAATTCCGTACCTTTAGCTACAAAGGTTTACATTCTGTCAGACAGTTCGGGCGAATCTTGCAATTTCACTCATATAAAAATAAATGAGAGGACGAGATTTATCTTACCCGTAATAAATTAAGGACCGAGCAACATTGTAATTTCGTTCCATCCAAAATTTTTGGAGTTTAAATGAGACCTTGACCCCTGTTTGTGCCTGCATTTCGTGACTGTGGCACTCGCCAGGCTTCAAAAATTTTGCAATCATTTATAAAAAGTTAAAGAAGACGAAGATAGAGTTTAACGAGTCATACAGATATAACTTAAGACAATATGAAAATAGACGCCCTACGTAATATCGCACCATGCATTATGTAATAGCCGATTTGAAATACTCTTTAAGTCAGTACCTATTTACTTATGCAAGTTGTTCGAAATCCAGTTTATATCTAAAATTGGTATTTTAACCTTTTTCAAGCAGCGCGCATAATTTGTAGAGTTCCTTTAACCTCGTATTCAAATTAACGTTATTAGTACCTATTGAATGAATCGAGCGTTTTTTTATCAGTAATTTATGTAGGCACAGTTCCAGAGGCTAGCTAAGCTGGGGCTAGACAATGGGCGGACGTTGAAAATGTGAGAAAAACAAACCACCTTGATAATTATTAATTGTCATATCAATCGTGTGTTTATTTTTTTCTCACACTTCAATTGGAATTGCACAATTGTATGAATTCGTAATGGCACTTACATTCTCGTAATACTTATGTATTGAGAATACATCTTCAATCGCGACCTTGGTAAGATCGTAAAGGACCAGCCATGAATCACTGGTGTACAGGTGAAGTGCACGACATATTAGAATTCATACTTATGCATTTTGTACACGTCGAGCTCCGAGTTCGATCCGCGCTTGCAATTTCGTTTCGGACAAATTACAGAGCGATTCTTTTTATTTATTTATGGACATTCCAAAGTAATACTGATATAATGAACTCAATATCAAAGAAATAACGTATTGCGTTATAAGGTGATTGCCTTTTTTCTTGTCCCCATAAACATTGCTTCAAAAGACCCCATTGCGATGACTTGGGATGCAAATTCTTTAAAATTTAAGACGATTTCTGAAAAGCACATTATTATTTTCATTTGCAGACGTGTTCGGAACTAATAAAGGCTGGTCTGAAGTTGTCGATAGAGTCAAAGCGGAAGATGTCGGGCAGCGACACCGACGCGGGGATCAAGCGGATGAAGAAGGAGGACAGCGATGATGACTACGACAGCAGTCATACGCAGCATAACAAGTCTGATGGGGTAAGTTAATCTAATGACCTTCCTTTGTCAGATATTAGGGTAGAACAAATTATGCTTCTTGGATTTGAATTTGGTCAAGACAGGATGCCAACCTTGACCGAGGCGTATAAATTATCCACAGATATTTCTCTAGTAAAGATTAGAATCGCAATTTAGATGTCTCCTCATTTATACCAAAGAAGTCTGAAACTCTGAACCCTAAAATAGGTCACGTAATATTGCACGAGCCGAATTTCCAATTAAGTCCATAAGTATGTAGTTCGTATATAATTTTGTTCGAAACAAAAGAATAATCAATCAACTTCAGCTATCTTTATGCAATACGCCAGGTGTTCAGAAAATGAAATGTAAAGTTAGTAACTGTTAACTGACAGCTTGACACAGCGACAGTGTATTTAAGTTGTCGATAAATTAATAACGTGAAACCCAGCTTTCGTAAAGTTCAAGAGAATTGAGAACAAACGTAAAGTACTTGTGTACGGTGGTTTATAAGACCACGTCTCGCGTTTTTCTTGGAGCAGCGCTAACCGCAATGAAGTTAAATCCTATGAATAGTAGGTACGATTTAGTCACGTAGCCATTGAAAAGGAAAATATCACATAAGGAATACTGCGGTTCGATCAATATTTATTTTACTACTAGGCACTACGGGAGTTGGCATTTTTATGTCCTTAATTTGGACGCTAACACGTTTTTATACGCGTAAATATTCCAATAATAAAATTATATGCCACACCTTGAACTAGCTACCTATTTGTTATTGGTCACGATATTCATTTATATAAAATGTAATTCGAGCTAAGAATAGTAGATGCATTTTTATGTTCAAGTTTATGGCTTGTCTGACTGCACCACCCATAGGTATCCAATAAATATAGATATGTGCGGAAGATTGCAAATCGTATCTAAACTAACTTTTATTGCGACCGACGCAGCATTGTAATTCAACGGCTTCATTGAAGTTTTATGTGCTTACGAAGAAGGCATCGCAAATGTGGCGGCGGCGGTCGTGACTTCACTTCCTGATTTTGAAAGGCAGCGATATGGCAATGAGAAATGATCGACGTATTGAGCAGCGTAGCTTATTAGATCGGGCTTTGGATTGATTATTCTTTTGTTTAGTCATTGTATTATGCAGATTTTCGGTACGTGGGATAGGTTAGATAGGAAGTTCCTTATAGATTGGACATTGTAGCTTTACCAAGGATTAATATTCAATAATTGTTATTTTCTCTTTTTCTAACTGAGCTTTTATTGTTCAGCTCACACCAGAAGACGAGGAACGCAGAAGGCGTAGAAGAGAACGGAATAAAATCGCAGCAACAAAATGTCGCATGAAGAAACGCGAGAGGACTGTCAACCTGGTCACAGAGAGCGAAGTATTGGAAAACCAGAACATAGACCTCAAAGCACAACTTAAGGTAAATATCCAAAGCATATTTGTTACATTCATAAAGTCACTGATATAAGCATCTCTTTAGAGGCCACTGCTCCGCAATGCTAATATTATTCTTATAGACCAGTGCTTTATGCAACCAAGACAAACAAACGAAATAAAATTCATGATTTTATACCTTTCCGATATAACACATAATGCACTGGCGAATTAATAGCATAATTAGGTATATAGATAAATATTTATTGCGGTTGATGTTATAATATTTGTTTTCACTTTCTTTATAATGATAACTTCTAAGAACAATTGAACCAAAACTATAGATATCAGTATCTATAATGACAAATTATGACGTTTGTAAGTAGATAATGTAGTCGACCGCTTATTGCTAATGTTGAATGTTATGGTTACAGAAATTCCGATAAGAAAGAGTTATTAAAACGATAAACGTATTTCTATAGGGGTATGACTAAAAAATAATAATATTTTCTTTCAGGATTTGGAAGTTCAAAAGCGTCGGTTGATGGACATGTTGACAATCCACTCAGCGTCGTGCGTGAAGTCAAGCAACCCCAACACGAGGCAGTCGCCGACGACGCCGTACAACATGATTCGAACGTTCGAATCGCCGACCACATTCCCCGTCACGTTCGAGGCGCACTCGCCCTACATCCGACCGGAGTCGGCCAACATACTCACGTCCAGCTACACCTGCGTGACCCCGCTCAACGGGGACTCGTCCATCGACACCATATCCTCGCTGGATACCATTTACGTAGCACCTCAGCTCGCAGATCCGGAATACAATCGACCCGACAGTGTTCTCAGTCTGCCGCCCGCTTCGGAGCAGAACTACGTGACTACGGACGGCTACCTCCCCAAGTCCACGAACCTCCTCGTGCCGATAGACTCGGAGCAGGAGTACTACGACCCGGAGGTGAACTACAACCTGGGCAACCAGCAGTGCCACACGTACCCCAGCACGATGCCCGAAGCGCAGAGTAAACTCAACAACGGCCTTAATGACGGGTGCCTTGTTTAGTTACCAACATCCATGTTACAGTAAACATTTTTGTCGGGTCCAAATTTATTTTCGACATGTATACGTATAATTTAAGCATTGGAGTTATTAAAATTCGAAATAGAGTGTCACCGTTTATAATAATTCCATAGGTACCATACTACAGTCTATAATTAGCTCTCCTATTTCAATTTCTTCAGTAACTACATACATTAAATTTCGATTCGGTGGCAATTTTTGAAATATAAAGTATACTGTATAAATTACAAAAAATAACGTTGTTTTAAAGTTTATTGAATCATTTTTTCCTTGAAATCATTTAACTATACAATTTACCGTTGTGATAAACATTTTAAAAACTTTTTGTATTTCATAAAAAAAACAGCTTGCAAAAGTGCAGAAAAACGACAAAGGGCGGGGAAATTTATTTCGAAACGAAATCATATGTCTACTGTGTAGAACAACAACGTAGAGATAGTCTGGTGCCTGTATAACGTAGCTAGTATGTATGTTTCAGAGATGGAGTGACATTAGAAAGAGGTGTTAGGCATTTTTCAAAATCAATTCAGTATGAAATTCGTCCATTCTCAAATACAAAGGCGTAGTTTTTCAAACAACCAAGTAAAAAAAAAGGTGTTGTGAATATAGAATCCCCAAATTGATAGTAATGACTACGTTAACACGGATTAGTAACTGTGAAACAGTTCTTTAGGTAGGTATTTCACATAATATTTTATTTTATCTAAGTGTCTAATTCTAACAATTACCATTCGTTTTAATTTTGTTTAAGTTCTATGATTTTGCTTTGATCTGTTTAAAATATTTATTTAATTAAGATCTGATTCTGAATGTGAAAGGTGCAATTTTATGATAACCATTGGTGTCTAGTCCACGTTTGTGACTCCAAGCTGCGAACCCAAGCCCCAAATACTAAGTAAATACATCACATAATCGTTTACTTCCAGTACAATGATAGATATAGTAATACAATACCTCCTGTTGAAAATTCCAAAATTATATATTTTTTGTTACAGAAATATATTCACAGATTATAATGAGATATATACCGCATATATACATGTGTTACAATTTGTGTAAGGTAATATTAGTTTTAAGGTGCTTTAACTCAGCGTAAGTCGTGATATACCTAATATTATTGTTAAGTGCAACAAGCGTTACTTGTTACGGACGATAATCAATTAATTTTAAGAATTTGACATCTCTATAATTAAGTATGTACATGTAACGAATTGTAATATGCACACAAAGAAACATGACGAGCTCTACCATTTGTCAAATTCACGTGTCTCGCGACTCAGATCCTTATTGTAATTGCACAAAGACAAAATTATTAAAAATAATGTCAGCGTGTGACTTTGACAAATGGACTAAATGTATTATGTGTACGTTAAGTCGCTTCACAAGCGTTCACAAAAACTCCATGGTAAAGTGCCTCTGTATTATAATTTCAGACGAAATCAATTTTGTTGTTCTGTTGATATTTTTATATGAAGTTTAGTGAGTAACGATAGAGGTAGACGTCTGGGCGAAATATTTTAGTAAAAAAAAAAAAATGGTGGCCAAGGAATTGAAGCACCATTATTACTTTGCGTAAGAGTCGTACTGTTACGTAAGACTAGAATAATGTGTAGTTTCTGAGCCGACGCCGTCGCGCCCAGACAGATATGCAGACCTAATTAAAGACAGTGCCTTCTGCATACCAGTGATCCTAGTCTATGTGGCCGCCTTACTGGGCAGTCAGTCGCGCTAGCATTTATTTTTATATTGTTGGTAATATTGTGATAGCAAGAAAAATCTATTTATTAACACAGAGCACAATTCGTACTAAATGTTCTATGTCGTTTCTTGTCTAACAAGAGTTTCAAGTCTTCGTAATCGTAGTTTCTAGAAGGCCCTCTATATGCGAAATGTAATGGACTTCCTTAGATTTGTAGTTTTCTATCATTATATATTTGATCGATGTTAAAATTATACATTTCGATTATTTGAAAGTTCTTAGTATTTTATATTTCGCTTTTGTAGTGTGATTGTACCGTCATAGTAATCTTGTGTATAAGATTAACTTAAGAAGGTATAGCTTAGTGTTTACGAAGGTCTTCTGTTGATTACCACGTTGGAATTGATCATCAATTGATTACCTACCGCATAAAAATTGTGTCCATAAGTGCCTAATTTTGTGAAGTAAAAATTGGAGTGTCTTGTTGTAACATCATCATAACCTACCGCACTATACGGCGTCTCTCTTTCATAATTGCGATACTGCTGCATTAAGAGATGCCGGTCCCCTTAATAATATCAAATGTTAGAGCATTACTGATTCTGAAACCCAATACTATCTGGTTGAACTGTAATTAAGTTGTTGTTTGATCAATTCGCGACGTGACGTTCTACTTAATGCATCCGTGTATCTCTGCTGCTCACACTTGTGCGCAGGTGTGATAGTACATTACTATTGCATAACATTTGGTTGTAAGTTATTAAACGACTAGTATTACACTTTGTTTAACGATTTATTGTTGTTACAAAATAAGATTTAACTTTATAATTTATATATGAGTATTCGAATCAACCTTTATTGTCTGTTGTTATATCTCTTGCTATTTAAGTCTTCTATGTACTAATGCTTTGATATTCAACTTTATATTAAATTTTCTATAGATTTACAAATAATTTAAACACTCATATTTGTTGAAAATAATAATTTTAATTAAGTCACAAAGTGATTAAAGTGTAATCATATTGTACCGTATTCAACTAAGAACCGTTGTTTGTTATATCAGAAATAATAATTCGTATTAGGTTTTGTAAGTGTTGTAAACATCACTTGTACCTGCTTGATAAATATTAATATTTTGACAGTCAAAGCAAAATTATTGCGCTTATATATTGAAGAATAAATCATTATATTGCATACAAGTCTGTTTGATTTTCTTTACCTCAGAATTCAACTTCCTGTGTTGGTTTTCTACATCACATAAGTAAGTGTAACAATTAGGTTTATGTAAGAAAACAAATTTTGAAAACGAATGATATTATTTAATATCACAATAAGGGTTTACATTTCGAAATGTATTGAATATCTTACTTGGCTAATATAGCGAGCATTTTTGAACAAAATTTCAATCACACCACACAATCTCACATATTTTTAAAATTAAACCGGTCGAAACTGAGACTAGAAATTATGTTTCAAGAGCAGATCTCAAAAAGTGTAGCGCTAAGGAATGAGTTATTAAGGTATAAAGTAATGCTATTTGTGTTAATTACCAAAATATTTTACATTAAAACAACTAAGATTAAAATTGCAGTACCTATACTCATATTGTTGCTATACTCAGTAAAACTGCGTAAAACCAAATAAAAAGCATTGTTAAGGTAAATATCTAAATTACAAGTATGAGATCGGAATTATGCCAGAACTTGGCGAAATACTTACCTCCTATTATATCAAGCTGTTAGCTAGACACGGTTACTAAGAAAAGATCCGAAAAATTCGGATATGTGGGAAACTATTTACAAACCGAATGATAAAGAAACTAGACACTAGCTAATACTATGTACGAGGTAGAATATACAATACTTCAATACATTTGTACTACTAAACTATACGTAATTCTAAATACACTTTTTGAGAACTGCTGTATTCTAACTATTTAAAAGAGAACTACGGAACACATACGTTGATGAAGCGGGAAATCGGATATAATCCTCACGGTGGCTGCTAGTGTTCTGGCGTTTACCTAAAATTATATAAAAGTATTATGAAAAACTGTAATTTTGTTGCAGTTTTTGTTGATATATAAATGTTGTAAATATATACAGTGTGTGTATATAGATGCAATTCAGTATTGGAGGGAAGCAAAGTAAATGGGATTGAAATCGATTTTCAATTAAACTTTATAGTTATAAAAGTGTTATGAGTGACTTGAGGAAAAATCGACAAGCGATATTGCATATGTAGAAAAAAAATACACCTACATAAAATGTAGGAAATTCAAGTGTGTCCAATTTTAAATATTAGAGTGTATAGTTATTTAATGTGAATAATTTATTAACAATGCGTGGAATAAAAATAATTAAGTGATCAAGTTAGTCAAAGTAAATAAGAAAATGTATTAAATATGTCAAGGGTATACCAAATATTCTAAGGACCATATTCAAGAACAACATTAACTAATAAATCGCCTTTAAGTGACATGCTGTCTCTGTCACTGTCACGTGGAATGTAGAGACAGATGGACTAACGTTTATTGGCTAGAATGTCACTTAGCTTAGTTTTTGAATATAGCCGTTAGTTTGCAGCCTAAACTGAAAAATTGAGGGCTTATTGGGATAAAATGCAGTTTCGGTATTTGTGAGGATGATTTCAGCAATGAATTTCAAGTCGATCTCAATCCCATCTAATATTTATAACTTGATATGAACAAAGCTTGAGTCGCTTAAGCTGCGAGTGCTTAGGCAAGCTCGTGTGTTTTGACAGTGTATTAGTAATGTGATTAGTAAAACCGCAGACACCTCTTATCTATACCAAATGTTTTCCGTGAACCAAGGTTAGTTTAAGCTTATTTAGCAAGCAACGACTGTTAGAATTTGTAAATAATATTTTAGTTAATGGTACCTATACAGAATTTCGTTAACAAAATTAAAAAAAAAGCCCACAATTATCTAATTCCATATCGAACCTAATTTTCGATACGTAACGATTATATTTTCGTGATGTTACTGTCAAAATTACATTATACAAAAACAAAATGAAATATTGACAACAATATCGCAAAACTGGATAAGGCTATTATTTACGTATATTATTATTTTTTTTTACGAAATTACGACATATTGTTAAAAATCCCCACGAAAATCTTGAAATCCCTATGAAACTCGTCAACGGTTCTAACACAATCCTATAATGGCAGTGTCTTTGATTAATTAGAATGGACTATTAGTATTTTGATAACAAGCGTGATTGATTCAAAGTATTCTGATGTATGATAATACTTTGTTTTTTTGTAGCGGCATAATAAAAGCGAAGCCGCTTAAAGGCAAGCTCCTTATCGTAATAAGTGTGGTGAGCATTTAGAACGCTAGTGCTTTCTCGCTTTATCTGGCTACGCCATTATATTACAGATGCAAGCCGTTATATATAGATTACCCCTGCGCGAATTATTTCAATTTAGTATTCAATTAGGTGAATAAAACTTTGAATCTATAAATATACCAATGACCATAACATGCAAAAATCTATTTGAGATTAAATACGAATCTAAAATGTTACAATGATAAATGGGATATTTGTCAAGCCGTTTAGTAATGATGAATGACAATAAGGCTACTGGATTAATAACGCACCGCTTATACCCGCCAAAATAGATGTCATTCAAATATAGACTTAAAACTCATACAGTGAAGATACATTTTAGATCGACAAGTTGGTTTATATATATTGCTTTTTCTGTTATTTCATGTTGCCATTGTAAATTGAATCTACAGAGTAAGAGTTTAGGTTCATATTTGAATGAACATTTATTCTTAGTCCATAGCGATGACTTTTGACCTTAATGAGTAAATGCGAGTACCATATATGATTGTTAGATACAAAATTAACAAACTGCGTACGTTTCGGAAGCCAGAGTTAGATAGCTCGCGTCTTCGTTACACTCTATGACTTCAAACGCTGGTGACAAAAGAAAAAAATATATACTCAACAGTTGATATTAAAATGGAGATTATTTTTCGTGTGCTTCTTCTTTGTACCTGGCAGTTATTTAGTAGGTAATGATGATAGTGTGAGTAAAGTATGGACGTCTTATCTTACCATTTAGCCCGTTTCGACCAATCTTTTGGTGTCCAATGAAGGCATTTTGGATCGATTCGAAGCATTCTTTTTTCCATTGCTTTTTCGTGTTGCTGGAAAGTCATTGATAAAATAATCAATTTAATATCATGTATAGATAAAATTAATTGAATAAGTTCGTTAATAGATAACAATATCTTACCTCATTGACAGATATGATGTATTGTCCTTTGTAGTAATTTATTAAGTTTAGGTTTTGAAGAGTGCTGATAACATCTTCTTTCTTTATACTGGTCAACTCGCAGATTTCACTGAAAAACAAAAAAATGTAATGACCTTAGAATTTCCTTCGCTATATGAAAGCTAAAACCTATTTTAATTATCTTACAAAAGGATGCCGTCTTTAAGTACTTAATTTGCCCCTATTCTCTTACTTTGCAAGAGCGTTCCCAAGTTTTCCCATCTTAATCCCACCCTGATCACAGTAATCTCTATCTATCTACCAAATACCATTGTGGACATATTGCAAGAAAAACAAATTATTATTATTAAAAGCCTATTTTGTCCTACTGCTGGGCAAAGGTCTCCCTCTCATCGTTCCATGACTCTGTAAACACACACTCTCTGAAAAGCAAAAAATAAGTATAATATCTTACTTGATGGTAATAATAGGCTTCTCATTATCCCCAACAGGCTTGATGTGTGTGAGAATGTCCAATATAGTTTGTGCCCAATAACTCCTGTAAGACAGCAATCCCAAGTCTGACAGTGGTTTCTCCGGAGACCCAGTCTTACCTTCAAACTTTGATAATTCGTAACCTGTTGACAGATAAAAAATATAAGAAATAATAATATAAGGTCGTACAGATTAACCTTTTATAGTCAAGGAAAGTACTGTGTAGGAAGATACATTTTTGGCTGACAATGCTTTTAACTGGTAGGTCAGAGATTTGTTCAAAGAGTAAATAGATTTCATCTTTAATATTGAAATTGTTATTGAAGCTTGAAAGTTTAAGGTTACTCTGTCTTTTCAATGTTTATTGTGCTTTCAAAGGATCACCAAGTAGTCGGATTTTAACAAAATATATGGAGGTAGTCATAGTAGTTAAACTACAAAACGAACATAGACTTGCTACGGTGACATCCGGCAATGCGAGAGGATTAAGGTACAACTCTATTTATAGACACAACTGAAACATTTGTATGAAAGAGGTTTGTACTTACTAAATTCTATGAGTAGCTTCCCGTAACCTTTCCTCTGGTACGGAGGTAGCGTCAGTATACAGGCCACATTGTAATCTTCCGTACTCTCCTTCTCTTTAGAAAAAGTATCCTACTATGTGAAATCCTGGTAAGACAACAAAAAACATAATAAATGTGATATTTATTATTCAGACCGATAAAATTACAAAGTATGATATCTTGTTGCTCAGCAATAAATATTAATAAAATTGCAATATAATTTAATGAATTCAATGATCCATTTGATTGTTACCACTGCTTCTAATACACAGTCAAAGCCCAAGATGCAGCGAAATGTGGGCAAATTAACTACTCACAATTTCAAGGATATTAAAATATATAAATACTGAGCCACCTCCTTTTGTTACAAGTTTAAATTTTTTAAGTACTTAGTCTAGTTATTGTTTTTGTACTGTGATTTTTGTAATGTGACTTTGTATTTTTATTTATGTAGCAATAAATGTCTTTTTATTTTTATTTTTTTTATTTTTAATACTACATAATATTGACCCAAAAATGTTCCACTGCAGGGCAAAATACCGTATAGAGCGGGATCGAGAACATAAAATAAATTATCAGTAAATAAATCACTCAAAATTTTTTATTCACACTTACCTCTAGCGTCAAATTCCGTCATAACATAAAACAAAAAGGGATCAGTGTCGTAGTATAAAGTCTTGTGGTCTAGAAACAATTTGGCTAGCAAGCAGAGATTTTGTGCGTAGCATTTGTTCTTCCGCCCGTCTATCTCGAAGAACGATATGCTGCCTTTGCGGTAGATCTCGTTGCCCGGTGGGTGTTTTAGTTTGCATTTAATCTGAAATTGTAATTAGATTAGATTTATAGATAGAATTTTTGTATCCAGTATGTATAATATATGATATTTAGTAAGCTGGGAGCAGTAGAACTCAGTTAGGTTAAAATAAAATATTAGGAAAATTACTCACCAGATGTCTTTCTAGGCACTTTTTACTTTTTCTATATTTTAAACAAATTCACAGATGTAAATACAAGGTAGGTTCACCATTTCCTGAAACAAAAAACAAAAATTCTATTGTAAAACATGTTAAAGACGCCTCAAAAAATCGTAGTCATATTATTAATAATAAAAATTCTACATAAGAAAGTGTTTAAAATTTAAATTTTTGATTTCCAAAAATTGGGTGCAAAATTGAAGATGAAAAGCTTTTTTCGGCATAAAAAGGTAAAGGTCCCAGATACAAAATACCACAGACTGTCTAAAACCATGATGCCTACATTTACCAATAGATGGCGCTAGGTTAATAACATAATGTCACACGTTCCAAAAACAATACACACCTGCGGATAAGGCGCGAAGTACCAAGGTCGTATCCGATTCCTGCCTAGCTCTATCATCTCAATATTCTTCATCCTGGTGACGAGATCATCGTGTCCGTGGGCCACCATACTGCCGGACTGGCGCGGGCGCGCGGTCGGCGTGGCCGTCCCGCTCACAGCCGTCTCACTGCCCTCAGTCTCTATAGACGGAACGGGTTCCGCCTGAAAAGTTTTAGAACTTTTTGGTTCCTGTAAGAGATTTGTTGTTATTTGACTGTGGTAAAATGTGGTTGATCGTTGCTTAGAAATGGAACTTTGAGGTTTTAAAACTTTTTTTGGCAGCTTAATCTGCAACACATAAGTAGTTAAGAAATAGTAAAGCACTTTTATCATCACATTCTTTTTGCTGTATGGCAGATAATGGATATTTGCGCAATGGACTACTGAATTGCAAATAATAATTTCTTGTATGAAATGAAAATATTATAACAAATAAATTTCAATGTTCAAAGACTAACAAAAAAAAAATGTGTATTAGTTTAGTCCTGTCATGTTTATTAAATAATTTAGTAAGTCACGTTCCCAAAAAACACTTTTCTACAAAACATACTTCATTATCAATGGACGGTGCTTTTCGTTTTCTGTTCATTTTCTTCTGTAAGGCGGCGGCCAGTACGGCGCCCCCGTTGACAAGCGACGCCGAGTCATTGCCCAGCGTTGGGCTCGCGGGCCGCGACACCAGCTGTCGGGGCTCCCCAGCCACAACACCTAACATCAACGTTAGAAATCCAGTGAGAAGTATGAAAAAGATGTGGTAATAGTAAATAAGATACTTAGGTTAAAATAAATATGTTATATAGAGATAAATACAGATTATTAGAATAATCATAATATATTACAAAACCAGATTACCAATATTAACACGAGCCTTAATACATTTTTTATAGTACAGCAGTCATGGTTAAGCATTTTTGGGATAATAATTAATAATAATACTTTTTACCTTATTCCATGCTTTAACTCTAAATTAGTCTTGAAAAAAAGATAGCTATCAATAGATAACTTTCAAGCCTTTAGATATATACCTACTGCAGTAAAAATAGATATAGTCAGCAACAAAAGTTGATAACCACATTCAAATGTTAATACTAGCTCTTTATGACTTCTTGTGTCTAATGGCAACAACCTCTTTTTATTTGAGACTATCAACTTTTTTGTAACAATACAATAAAATTTACTAGACCAATCAATAATATAAGTCTATCAATAATCTAAGACACTTGGATATAGATATTAAATATATTGGACATAAATATAATGCAGCATTAGATAATAATATGTAGAAATTAGCAACATCAATATCGGGAATAAATACAAACGAATAGATGATAAAACAAAAGCACACACACAAACATAGATTACAATGTAACTGTAACATACCGAGTGCAGTTTTTGGCGCGGAACCATTGTGTGCAATAAAATGGGCTTTCTCATGGACTTTAGGTTGGGGTGGCTGAGTTTGTTGTATTGGTTGGTTCACAATAGTGGGTCTACTCGGAACACTACTAGACTTCTGACTTTCATTGCAGACAGTGTCATCTGCAGACAAAATGCTTATGTTTAATGGCCAATTGTGGTGGTGATTGTGTTATTATGATGGTACATTGGGATGTTAGTTGTTAGTCAAGCAAGAATTTTAAATTATAGTTTTGTTATAATGGTTTTAAGTGCTTACTAATACTAGACTTGCAGTAGAATACGAAAATCAGCCTCTGGGATACTTTATATTCCAGAGGTTGATTTTAATAATTATCACTTATTTAGTATTGTAGTGAATTTGATTTGTTTTATACATGCTATTACAAAATTAAATTGTTTTTCAGCCAAAATCACCAGAAGTTTAATTTCTGCAAAATAGAAAATTTTGTAACACCAGATAAGAAAAAGAGAAAAGAATTTATTTTCTAGCATTTTTAGATTCATTTTCATTTTCTTGCTTTTAAGAAAACCCCCATCACGTAAAATATTCATGAAAAATGTAAAGAATAGTAATTACATTTGGATCAATCTACCATCATAAACAGAAATTTTGAATGAATGTAAACCAATTGTAGTCAAAACTCTAGTAAAAACATGAATTAGTGATCAAATTATAATAATCTTGTAAACTTTTCATGTTTGTCCTCATCATTGTCCAGTGCAAAGAACATATTATAAAATGAAATCTCAAAAACAATGAGGTGGATGAAATAAAGAAATTTAGAGAATGCAATACACAAAAAATACAGTCGCATTGCTAGCATTTAGGAACATGTTTAGTTTTTCTCGACAATAACTTTACCTATAGTTCTAAACTTTGTGTAACAATGATGAAATTGTGAGACAGTGACAAAAAAAAAAAAACTCAAAACTGAAAATAAGAAACTATTTTAAAAGAATCATCAATTACTTTTTACTTACAGTAACATGAGCGCTTGTGCGGGTAAAAAAATCATGTTTATTAACATTTTTAGAAGAATACTGATACTCACTAATAAAATTTGGCATCATTCCACCTCCGGAACCAATGTGTGCCTTCTTTGGTGTGGTCGTACCTCCCGTGGAGACACCATCCCGTCTCGGAAACTGTACCTTTCTTGTATCCAGCCATGATTCTCCAACCCATTCGTCTAGACGCTTGTTAACTGGAATAATACAACGTTAAGTATATAAGAAGTGTGGGTGAGTATATTAACTCAAGAAATTATCGGCAATGTTTTACTTTGACTTAAGATTCTAACAAAGTTATCATAAATATCACTGGCTGACCCCTGAAAAGCAACATTTTCTAATAAACACAGACTTTAATTAGTAACTACAATAATTAGAACACTTAAACATCATTTTAACACTGTGCTGTTCAAGTGGCAAAATTGTCCGATGCCATTTAACTGTTTCTCAGACAACAGAAATCATTGACATGACTTTATGAAGTTTTAAGACCAGCAATAACTTTGACTACTCAAGTTTATGCAAATAAACATTGGTTTAACACGAATTTTAAATGATTCTCACCACTTAAGTGTTTATAACAACAATGCATTATCAATACAGAATCTCAAACCTCACAATGAACACTTACAATCAACGTAATGAACATAATATCCCCTTTGGCCACGAATTTCTTTGATACTAATAATTTCAGCTAACGGCCAATCGTCTCCACCTTGCATTCGCACTGGTAGGCGACATCCTTCGACAAGAGATGCCTGAAACGGTACCACAACACAAGTAACACATTTTCACAAATTAACGATTAAATCATTTTCCGGGTAAGAGAAATTACCGCAGAATCACAAAATGTGGTCAGCTCATCTTCTGTGTCGTTCATTTTCCAGAAAAACTTAAATAAGTTTCCAGAAAATATCAACTTGTTTCTAATATGTCAGTGTCAGAATGTGAAGTGTGAGTTTGGTTTGAAACGCCATTTTGAATTATCCATACCTAAATATTGTGGTATCTGAAGCATAAATCCACAGACTATTAAGCACTAAACTGGTTTAGTCGCTTATTAGCAAATACAATATTACAACAATTAAATACCTGAATAAAAAATTTAACACACAACTATGTTTTTTTATAAAGGTAAGTGTGTGTTTAAAATTAATTATATTAACGTGGTATTTTTTACATGTATTTTTAGACGTCTTACTAGTCCCCTCGAAGTCTCCTAGAGGGCGTTGTAGGAAATTTAATGTAAATCAAATTTAACGTTAAAGTAGCTGACTATACATAATCAGCGGACAATCAAGAGGCTTCCAACGACACTTCACTTACCTAAATATAATAACAAGTTTATAAGTTATGAGGAAAGTAACGAACATCCATACTTATAGATATACCTACATTCACACATATAGGTCAAAACTACCTATAGCCTTCTTTTTTGCTTCGCCGTAGTAGGGTAAAAATTTATTTTTGTCTTACGATAATCAATTATTATCTTAATCTACATTTCCTACTACACGATTTTAACAATGTTAGGTATATCTATTGTTTACTTCTACCACTAAGTCGGAAGTTCTAATCTAAATATAATACTTATACCTTAACATACCCAATTTGATAAGATACAATCAACAAAATTTAATTATGATCTAATTTGACGATAAATCTTTTGAAACTATGAAAACAAAACAAAAACTACCTTTAGCGAGGCTCACTGCCCTTAAATTGCTTTCGAATTAAGCAAGGTCAACATGGGTCAGATATACATATATTTTAAACATTATCATTGCCTGCAGATAATACTTTAAAATCTTTAGATAAGCAGCAATAATCATATCTTGTCGAAATTATGACAAAAATCGCTTTTATCCTTATAAAACCATGATCTGAGCTCTTTTGTTCATGCCCCTAAGAAATAAGCTAATGTCCAAAGGTGCAAGATGCTATATTAGACTCAATATTAAATCGTTTAAAAATATCAGGTGGGAGAGTAACTTGAAATTTTTAAACGAATTTAAAGTTTTTACAGGAATAGATACTCGGTTATGAACAAAAAATTCACATCTAATTTTCAGTTCAATCAATAGGTCTCCTGTCCTATTTTTAAATTCCGCCGTATCACATTTTGGTACCTACTTGGTACTTACATACAATAACTTTCAATCTGTCCTTAAGAAGAAGCGTTTATACTTAAATACATTCCGATACCCAATGGATTCACATATTATTTACTTATTTTTTTATTATTTTTTAGTTCAGCTTAAAATTTTTGCTAAATTTTTATAATTAGGTATTATTCGATTTTGCCGGAACATACTTGTACTTACTTAAATAAATTAATCTTAGTTTTAATTTTTGTATATTCTTCTTTTGTTAGGTCCTTAACCTTAAATAATTACAGCGACAAATTATAAGTGTCAAAGTTTTCAATTAGATGTAACTATATTACTTCTGATTATAATTTAAAAAATAAACAGCAGATTGACGTAAGAATGCGTTCAGATGAGACAAACACATCATGATACTCCAAAAGTGATACGTGGTGTAGTACTTATAAAGCTTCGTTTCTTTACCACAATTGCAATAGCTAGGGACCGGATTGTATGTAACATATAAAACTTGTCACATGAACGCATACATCCGTGAGACATACACGAAAATTGGCAAAATTAGTTAAACAAGTCAAACAATTTTGGGAATCATGAACCTTGGTTGTCATTCACTCTGCACTGCAGTGGTAGCCTAGTGGAATATCCCAGCATGCGCGAGCGATCCCGCGATTCTGGCTTTGGTAATAGAAGTGGCCCAGGGTGCTTTTGGTCGGTGTGAGTGCGACATATCCCCACGCCGTGCCCTCGACGTGGGTTGAAATCATAAAAAGTGGTATATCCCAGCACGCACCAATGCCTTTTTGAAGTTATGTGCATATTACAAAGTAGTTATCACTTGCTTAAAACGGTGAATAAAATCATCGTGAGAAAACCAGCACACCTAAGAACTTTTCAAGGGTGTGTGTTGCCACGTCAAAGGCCTAAACTTTTGTAAATTTCTCGAGTAGTCGATAATAAGTATTTTAACTAAATTGTAGGTGAAATATACTAAGTATTATTAGTAAAAGTAGTTGAAATATGCTATATCAGCTGATACGCATTTGCTTATTATCCGGTTCCTAGTAATAACATTACTTAATACTCGTAGGTGATGGAAAGCTCTGGAGTAGAAACTTACAGGGATGGTAAACAGTCATAGATAAAAAGAAAATTGAAGTTCTCCGCCACGTGCCAACAATTAAATAACTATTAATGATAATGATAAGCTGATGTAAATTGGTTAGTGTAAAAACCCGAATTAACAGTTGCCCAAGCAGGTGCATTGATTTAAATAGATATAATATCTATTTCTGTTCATTACCTAGTGTTATAAACAATGATACACTAATTCTGTTTTTTTTTGTTTGTAAACGAAATAAAGTTAAAATTAGATTTTTAAAATATTTTTTATATGCATAAATTTAGAAAAAGGCGCTTTACTAGTTTAGGATCTTTTTCTTTTCTTTAGTAGTCAGAAAATAAAACAAAAATGGTGGAGTAGACAGTTTTATTTCACAAATGCAAGCTTCTTTTATATTGTTCTTTTGGTGTGTGCATACTACTGCATACAGTCATATTATGTTGTCAGTAACGTTTTCAAAGTGCCTGAGAGGGTCTACTCGAAATAGAAAACTTTTAATGTTGATTTGGATTTTGATATTAACAACCCACAGCCCCGACAGATGAAGTAGCACCTTAACTTCACATCTTTATTCCACTATACGGGCCAAATCACGAGCAAAAGCTTGTCAATGGGGCGTGTTGTTGCCGATAGGACGATTCATAAAACAGTTTTTAATTACGTTTGCGGGAAATTCCAAACGATAGATAATGCTCACGAAAAATAAACACGACGAGATAGTAGTATCTTGTAAGTCCGATTTGTATTAATCGCTTCAAACGATAAATAATCCCGGTAATTTGGGGGAAACCCACAAAAAGGACTTATTATCAGTAGGTATAAACTCATTAAGTATTATCAAGTCCATTTGTTCATAACCTTTTTACACATACCTACGAGTATGTAAGGTAAAATTTTAATCAACAGACAATGTACAATAATATTGTTTATCTAATAAAACGTAGAATGTTACGCGTAATTAATAAACGTACCTATATTTTATTAAAACGTGTATTTATATCAATGAATTAACGTTAGTCTTTCAACTTATTTTTACAAATGATTTGGATTTAAAATGGATAGGTGGCGTTGGAGTTACGATTACCATTTTTCGGCGAGGGCCCGATTGAATAGTTGACTACATGGTTTACGGGTCATCGTTACCGCTAGAGGTGTTTTCTTAATTGTCCTTTATTATTCTACTGCTCTTTGTAATTTTCCAGTTGCACCCATCCTATGTTGCCACCTGACTACAACAAATACTTAGTTGAAATACAATTTTTTATCTTAACGCAGGAACAACTTCTTTAACCAATATTAGGAAATTGCCATATACATATGCAACATTAATTCCAGAAACCAGTGGCTTACGCTCAGTCTAAGAGCAGAGACTGAGTTTTAGGTAGGTCGGCATTAGAAACTTACAGCAACAAAACGGTGTTTTAGTAATCATCCTCGAAACGTAAAATCCGACGAAAAATTGCCAAGTCGAAACCGTAATAAGAGACCTATGCATATTATGCATCATAAGATAACTATTGCATAGTCAAAAATATACCAGATCTTGTGAGACTCGAACTATAAACACCCTAACACCACAAATTACGCCGAAGACCAAATGCGTGCTTTGATAGTGTCAGATTAAATTAATCCACTATTCAAGCAATTTTCTTCCTGTGAAAACAATGAAAACGTAAAAAAGGTTTTATTCGGCCCTCAGTATTCCTAGATGTAGTAACGACACTGTTTGGCGGAGTTGTACGATCGTGTCCTTGAGGTTGGATGTAACAGCAATGCTGGACATTGTGACACAAGGGTGAAATTAAAAACACTTAATAAATCGCAAAAAACTGGCATTTTGTAAGGAATAGCCAGTAATGTAACAGAGATAAGCCAAAGATTAATGTAATTACCTAAAAACCTTTGTCATCGCTTAGTCTTGAAGATATTTCGTCATATTTCTAAAATGTCTTATTAAATACTTTATTTTCAATAAGCTGTCATGTGATTCCACGCCGTATGCAATATTGTGCAAGCGTTTAAAGTTGCTTTTTTCTTCAATATTAATTTATTTCTGAATTTAAAACCCCCTACTGTAAATGGATTGGAGGATAAATAAGGGCCAAAAAGTTAAAGCCTAGCATTTACTTTCTTACCCATAAAACGGACAATTTAATAAGTAGATTATTAAATAATGTTGGAGGAAGTATGGAGTATATCTGTTTCAGTCACACTTATTGAAATTCCATATTGTTTCATCTCAATTTTGCAGCGAACGCCGGTCGGGGGCCGCATGTTGCTGACGTTTAATAAACTTGCACAGATTATAGAGTTTACGGTGATATGTTTTTGAAGAGTACGGGCAAACTGGGGTGAAACGTTCTACTTTTGGTATTGAATTGTTTGAATTAAGACATCAGATGTCATAATTTACAGTATCACGGAGACTTCCAACAATCAGTTTTTTCTACATGCGTGTGTTTTACAAGGCTGAGAAACATTTTTATTTAATAGAAAGCCGATTTTTTTTTATTTGATGATCTTGTCACATATGCAGGTTGCACGTGGCCAGAAATCGCAGAAGACAGGGAGGTTTGGAAGGAGAAAGAGGAGGTCTTTACCCAGCAGTAGGATCTTATTTAGGCTACAAAAATAAAATAGAAAGTCAATGTAGAGTCGCCGTGTCACTACTGTTCTGCTTGGGTTCCTAGGTATATTAGCAATTGTTAAATTCTTCTATTTAGTTTTTTCATCAGAGGATAAAATATACTTTATTTAATTTCGGTAGGTACGTAAATTGTACCTTTGTACCTTCATATTATCACATTATCGAGTACACACGTGCATGTTGTAACATTGGTATAGATAGTAAGTAAAATAAATGTAAGGAAAAAAGTATGTATTTTCCTAGTTTTATCTTCAATAATGCAGAAGCTATGACTTGCTTAATTAAATGAGCACACGATTAAATTAGATTGTTAGCATTGGTGTACGCGTATTATATCCTTCAAAATCTAATTAATTCCATTTTTTTAACACATTTTATCAGCTGCTACCAATAAATTCTAAATGCATGTATTTTGTTTTTTTATTCTTTTACATACTTGCATACGAATGTGGTGTTTGCCTCGAAGTAATTGTTACGCCTGTGAGGCTGTATCAAGAACATTATGTATATTGTGTAAACAATTGTTGAAGAACTTTAAAATCTGTTAGGCCCACGATAAAATGGACACTTTGCATCAAAAGATCGGCAAGAGACATAGGAGCGAGGTATTAACAAAGAGAGGCTTTTTTTATTTTTATTTATTAATCAAATGTAGGTTACATTTTATCTTATGGCTAGTGAACTCGCCAAAACGTACTCGTTTATCGGCGAGAAACGCTCCTAAATTAAATTAACTTACCAATAGGATACATTCTTAACTAAAACTATACTAAACAGTGCTTGTGCTCAGCAGTGAATTATTTAAGGGCGACGATGATGTTCTCCGGAAAGACTTCGATTAGATGGTTCACCACATTGTCTAGTGATGGATCACCTTCATAATCTTCTAAGATATTTTGTAAGTTTCTTTTACTGCTTTCCACTTACATACGCCATTCTGCCACAAGCTACAAAGCAAAACAAGATATACACCGGAAAGTGCTAATAAAAATCAAATGCCTCAATAAAAAACCCAATTTAGATACGAATATAATCACAATTAATAGTTTCAATATAAGTCTATATACTCATGTAATGATTTAACATCGATCGTCATAGTCACTGATAAAAATAATTGTCTTATAAATTATTGTTATCAATCAAATTTATCAATATTGAAAAAAGATTAAAAGAACGTGACGTTCGGATTAGTTAAGCTTTGTGTTTGTCTGATGTATAATCATGGAATTATAAAAGATTTAGTCACACATAATTCGTTCGAACTTTGACGAATGATTAATTAACGAGTAAGTTCTTGTATGCACCGGTTTCTTGTCTTAAAGAGCCGGACGTGTTTTGCTAGCAGTATGTACGCAAGCCTCCTAAAACTTATTTTCTGGCCTCGCCTTAGAGCATGCTCACTAATTTTGAGAATAAAACTGTACCCACCACCAATAGAAAATATAGTCTCAGGTGCCCTTACTGCCTGAAAGACACTGGCCGTAGCAAGTTTGTAACGTCATCAACCAAATGCGAACCTTAGTAAATTGCTTTAAATGTTTATAATGGATATTATATGCAGAGAAAGTAAAAAAATAATAATTATAATAACATTAGAAATCAAAAAGTCCCTAAATATCAATTGCATGTGTCATCATGTGTGTGTATGTCGATAGTCCAGTATGTCAATGCCAGTTAATTGCGATAACATTAGGAATTGAACTTGGTAGGTAGATTCTAAATAGAACACTCAAAAATCGCTTTACAATTCTTAAAACGAAATAGCTAGGGGGATCCCCATATATGGAGCTGACAGTAAACGATTTGCTTTTCTTTTCATCAAACTTATACGTACCGGGTTTACAGTACGACTTACGAGGGTGCATCAAAAAGTTCTCAGAATAGAGGGATTAAAAGAGGAAAAAAATATTATTATTACCTTTTTGGTGACTCAATGTGTGCGCTATTAAAAATACCAATATTAATTCCGATCAGTGCAATAACTGTTAGGATATCGTTGGACAAGTAAGTCAATCGGAAAAAGAGAACACTTCCCGCGTTGGGAGTTCACGCAAGTTTTAAACTCGGTGCCGGTATAGTGAAAACAGGGATGACTAAATGAACCAACTTTTGACTGGTATTGAAATGTGGCATTATTTTAATTCAATTCAATTTATTTATTTAAAAAAGCTATCCGTATAATGTTAGTAGTAGTATAACTTATCCTTATGTTAGTAATAAATTAAAAATATTAATAGAAAATAGCTTTATTGCCATAACTTTCTGCAAAAACAATAGTAGATCTAATGGCACAAAAAAGTTGTAGAAGTCGACGAAGAAGTCTAATTGACCCGAAAGTTAATACTCAGAGAGCTTTTAATGATGGATAATAAATAGAAAGGTATTAATATCACAAGAAGATACTACTCTTGCAAACTTATATTAAAAAGGTATAATAACAAAGTAACTTTATACTCGTAAGGCAAATTAATAAGTTATTGATTTCTCTTGGCTGGTCAAAGTCCCTGTTTGCCAAATAATTAATTAGTAGAGTCTAATGGTTTTCTTTGAAAGAGCTTTGCTTACCGATACGGTGTTAGCAGCGGCTAACGGACTGAACCGTGTGCGGCAATTATCACGCTAATTAAATTTACGCTGTGTTATGACTAATTTATTTCATAACAACGACCCTTGACTCGACAACTTGCCCTACGTGCTAAGATCGTGCTTTACATATAAACGAGTACATTTCAGCGTAAATTCAAAATAAATATGTATATATTTTTGAAAAAATTGTCTTGCATTTTTACTTAATTTGTAGTATTTCAATAAAGTGACAGCATGCTGTTTTGTGGAGTTAGTTGTGCCTTCTTTACAGCTAGAGCACAGAAAGCGATGAAGGGTGGGCGATACAGGGTGCTGTCTATGCTTTGTGATACTTAGTAGCCTTCTATCTTCATATGATTTGGCGGTATACAAAAGAAGTGCAACACGATTTCTCCTTCAAGTGTCTGGAAATTTCTTATAATCTTGGAGTCTTTGTTACCTACCTCATGATTGCATTCGACTACTCTTAAAGGATTGATTGCGATAAAACTTGTCAAGAAATTGGTATCAATTATATTATCGCTAATTTATTATCCGCATCAATCTTGATGCATTAAATACCTAATCTTATCCGTAAAAGAAAAAAGAACGTTCGCTTTCTGTACGTATGCAATTAATGCTGATTCAGCCGAATGTATTTTTGTATTCTTACATAATAAATTAATTTACCAGATCTTCTTTTTTAATTTTCGATAAATGCGTAAAATGGTTATTGAAAGTTTCCAGACTGAAATCAATTAGGAGCGATTAAAGTGATTTTAAAATGATTTCGACGTTAGTATTCATTTTAGCGGCGCTGGATCTGTGACGTGGCAATGATGACGCCACGTTATACGGTGATTCTAATTGGCGTCGGTGTTCGGCGGCGTCGGGCCATGAGCCGATTTGACGGCACCGAGTGCTAACGAACGTGCTCACGAGTATTTTGTTTACATGCTTGTAACGTACACCAAATTATTTTCATATTTTTTTTAGGTTCGTATAAAACGTAGGTGTGAAGGATTAGGACGATATTCAACTGAAGAGCGCTTTAATTAGGCAATACAATAACGTAATGGGCAATTTTTGGGGTTTTGTAAATCCGTTTTGATTAAAGGTGTCTTATATAATAGGGCTGGTAGAATAAGGTGTTTTATTATTTTGAGAGGCACATAAAAGTTTATTTGTATTATGTGTACGGAGGATGTAATGTCTCTTAACTTAATAGGTAGGTAGGACCTTACAGATTTAGCTGCGTGAAAAGCATTTATTTTTATTTCTAGGTTTTTTTCTAGGCTGAAACATTATTTACATTATTGATTGTAATTTCGCGGTTCCAAAATGAAGAAGAAATAAATTTCATAAGCTACTTTTTTTTTGCTTTTCTTTATCAGACACAGTAGCAGTTTGTATAGTTTTTAAAACAATAGGTTATCAACATTCGTAGGTATGTACTGCCAGCAGCAAAAGTTAATTGAATTGTCACATGCAATAAGTTGTCATTACTAACCTGATGTTAGACGTCTAATTGTTTATTCAAAATACAACAAAGCATTCATACAAATTTGTTAAACTAATTTAATGACGGGCCTGTTGGTCTAGTGGTTAGTGGTCCACCCATGGAGTCCTTATTAAGACTGACCTTCTGGGGCATTCAGGTTCCGTTGTGTCGCCACTCACAAACAGCTGGCCACAAGCTGCCCTGCGGATGTATGCTACATAGACCTTCAGATACATTTTTTATTTATACCTCAAGGTTTGAAAAAGCAAGCTTATAAGCTTGCTTTTTTTTGCCCTCTAGTCTTGCGTTATCCCCATGATGAAGTAACGATTTACCCCGAGGGGTTGGGTTATTATTATTATCAATTCTTGCTGTAAACGATATTGCTGCCGACTGTACATTGGTTCTTATCATATCGGAACAGAATTTAGCTTATTCGTTATCATAATAATATCAATGTTATCTAGCACTAGATATTATTATCGTTCATTACGAATAATAAAACTGATATGGTTTTAATACGTACTTAATTAATTATCGAGACATGTATTACAAGAAAATAGCTGTTAAGAGTTTTAATAGATTAGTAGTTTGTACTGCTCTTGTTGTTTTAGGTAATAATGTATTCCTACAATATTGAGAATGTAGAGTCCTTACACATGAAATTGACGTTTTATCAAAAAAAGTAAAACTTTATTTATAGGAAATTATATATTCATCAATCTTAGTATTTACTGTTGTTACCTATGCAGATTTGCCGTTTTATGGGTAATTTAAAAATTCGTTTACGTGCTGGAATCGATGAAAGCTGTTTTTATTTTCATTAAAACATTATCCAGATGGCAGACAAAATGGCATTCTGTTTGAATCAAAGTAAAACCATTATGGTGGGTATCGTAAGAAGTCCCGATCGTAGCTCCTCTGGTTGTGCAGGATATGATTTAGCGTCGTCGTTCTGAAGCAGCAGTGGGCTGAAGAATGTGACCAGTCTCGGCTATTTTGCCAACCAATTACTTGCAATGCCGTGCAATTACTAATAGTAAAAATCTGCCCTTATAGTCTAACCAGATCTGACGCAGCTGTAGTGGAAGACACTTACTAGCGCCTGCTTTTAGATTAAATTTTGTTTGGAGTAGGGTTTGGCAGCTTTTTCATTTAACCATGATGATGAGCATTTCTGATTATTGTACATACCATTTTTATCATAAGTGATGATACGATTAAAATCGTCACGTTATTGTGACGTTTGAGGAAGCAAAATCAGCACTCAACGTGTGTTTATTGGCGTTATAAACTTAGTTTGTATGATACCCAATTCTTAAGATATTTTTTTGTTTCAATCTATTAAAAGAATTAAGTACAACGGTTTTATCATGAATACAAAAGCTTCCCGCGATCCATGACGTAGTTTCCTTTACTTCCCTCACCTTTGATGCTTCATTATCGACCAGGGCATCTGGCTATCGAGAAAAGCTCTAATATTTATCTGTCATTTCTTTTACAGTAGCTTCCTCAAACACGTCAATAACCCTTGCCCAATGCCTTAACAAAAATCAAATATTTTACGTCAAAGTGGCTACTTCGACATTATGCTGATTTCATATGCAAGAACAATATTGTGATGGATACAGGATATACCCGCAATAAGTAATAAGTAGGGGCAATGACTCTAGTAACAATAATTCACAGATTTTTGTAACTGCTCACTTATTGTCATATTTACATGCTGAAGGGTAGAAAGTGATACTTTTATTATTCTTACATTCTATATAAACCCATATTTCGTTAGTAAATAATTGGAGCCCGAACTTGAAGAAATCAAAGTCATGTATTTTTTTTAAATATACGTGGTGTTTGACTGGCTTTCAATCTTTCGAATTGAATTACTCGTCACGTGTAATCAAACGAGCCCAATCTCGATAGGAATGTGTACTTTTACTGTGGATTTCCAACACTGGATGTTGACCCACCACTGGTTCCAACAGTGGGTGGCCACCTTCCAGATTCAGCATCAAATAATTTTGATGTCACCACAATATTGGAGTGTAAAGTAATATACCTATTGGTATATGTATACAACATTTTTGCTCAATCAGAAACCGGAAAACGGTGTGAAAAACAAAAGATTAGATTGCAGTCAAAATAACAGGGTGTGACTAAATTGGACTTTGTAAAAAAAAATAATTGGGAAATCCCCAAACAGAAAATTTGTGGATTTGTTTCCATCTTTATTTTTACTTTGGTTAGGTTTGGTTTGGTTAAATTTAATTTGGTGTAGGTACCTTATTTGACGTTTATTATTATGCCCTATAAGTTCATAATATTTGTTTTGTCACTACTTCTTTTATCAACTCTTGAAAATGAGTGATCGAATTTTGATACTTTCGGGAGAAAAAACGCTTTCAAATATAACTGCAAACCTAGCGAGAAAGTCACACACATGCTAATTAAGTTAAACTAATGACTAAAACCCTCCTCTCATCATAAACAAAAGCATTTATAAGCTTCCTTTAAACGCGTTCATTATGCACCTTAGGACTCCACGTTAAGCAGTTAGTGTTTGAAAAAAGTGCGTATTCACAATACCACGATTACTGTTTAATCTAACTTCGTCATTTTAATTTTAGGCAGTGCTTTGATAAACTGAAACTAGGATTGACTCTACTATTGTGATTGGAGCACAATTAATAATCAACCACACTAAATCTTTCTGTATAGGTACATACTGATTACGTTTTTTCTAATCGAAAATTATCTCGCCATTGAGTATAAATAAGCTGACCTCCCTCTTAGATGACAACTACAAGTTCAACACCTGTACAATGAAGTTTGCTCTGGCTTTACTGGCTCTGGCCGCGGTCACATCCGCGAGGAACATCAACCTCGAAGATGTCATCGACCTCGAGGACAACACCGCCTATGGTTACTTGTCTAAAATCGGTCAGCCAGCTTTGGAGAGGATTCGCAAAGCTGAGGAGGAGGCCGACATCCAATCCAGAATTGTTGGCGGTTCCGCAGCTGCCCTAGGACAGTACCCTCACCAGGTATTGATGGTTTTGTATTTTTATGTCTTTACTCATACATTTATAAAATATTAACCTAGACGCTTTTACGCAGGCTGGACTTCTCGCTAACTTCAATGCGGGCCAGGGTGTGTGCGGTGGTTCTCTGCTCAACAACAGGCGTGTGCTTACTGCCGCCCATTGCTGGTTTGATGGTATAAACCAGGCTTCTTCGGTTACGGTTGTACTTGGATCAATCTTCCTGTTCTCTGGTGGCAACAGGCAGACTACCAACAACGTTGTTATGCACGGCAGCTGGAACCCCAATCTTATTCGCAATGACATCGCCCTTATCAACTTGAACAACAACGTAGGCTTTAACAGTAAGTACCTATTTACTTAGAAGTAAAATTATATTTACATGAATTGACATTTGATGATGAAACTGGCTCTCATCTCGTTTTAAGACGAACGTTATGCTGATCAAAAATATTTTTTCTAGCAGTCCACCAGTTACACGCTACAATTGCTTATAAAGTCATTCTGTAAAAGTTTGTCATTTCAATACATTTATTAAAAATATCTTTATTTCTCTACAGACAACATCGCTCCTATTGCCCTTCCATCTGGTTCTGAGGTCAACGAGAACTTTGCCGGAAACACCGCCATCGCCTCTGGATTTGGTCGTACAAGTGACGGTGAGGATTTTATTCATATCTCAGATTTACTGAAACTTTTTACTTGTTAGCCTAGTTACTTATATTGTTTTCGTCCGTAGGTGCCAACATTTCCAACAACCAGTTCCTGAGCCACGTTCAGGTGCAAGTGATCACCAACAATGTGTGCTGGGCCTCCTTCCCTCTGATTGTCCAATCTTCCAACATTTGCATCAGCGGAGCCAACGGCAAAAGCACTTGCAACGGTGACTCGGTGGTCCCCTCATTGTTACCAGAAACAACAGACCAATTTTGGTAAGTTTTTTGGAATATCTTTTTCCTATTTGTTGTTTTCATGGTACCTGCTTAGTCGGTAGTCCGTTAGTCTGCTTACTAAGACTATTTTGGGGCCAGTACTGATTTTAGAAATAGTAACACACGTAGGTATATGGTCAAACAAACTCGTTAGGTTATTAAACAAAGTTTTGTTGGGTAAGTTCGCGGTATCAATGGCCAGACTATATTAAAAAAAATAATTAGCATTATTGGGAAATAGCTATAAATCATAACATGATTTAAAGAAATTCTTGTGTTTCCACAGATTGGTGTGACTTCCTTCGGATCTGCCCGTGGTTGCCAGATTGGTTCCCCTGCCGCCTTCGCTAGAGTTACGTCATTCCTTTCCTGGATCACCCCCCGCCTTTAAATGGTTTTGAAATACCTGTAAAATGTATAATGGCTATTAAATTGATATGACATCTTATTTGAATATGTTTGATTTACTTTATGATTAGTATGAATTGATGACTAATATACTATTAGTTCATATTAGTCTGAATTCCAGCAGAATTACAACAATCAACCTTTTTAATATCCACTTAAAGGAGTAATAAAACAAAAACTCTAGATTTACTATTACTGTTTACGGATCACTTTATTCCAGAGATGTCAACACTGTACATAGATTAAATTTGGTAAGAGATGTAGGTATTTGTAAACCGTTACGACTCGTCTAAAAATGGGAATAAGATAGAATTCACTATTCAGACCTTAATAATTACACTTGAAAACTCTAATCTAAAAATCATGGGGCATCGAACAAGGACTGGGGGATAGCAGACATTATTTTCATTTATCTACTACTCTACCTGTAAGAGTTACGACAATTATACCTATATTGAAAGAATTTTACGGACTAATCTACAAGAATTTAGTTGTAGTACAACACACCTGTTATCGATATTGCTACCGGTACCGCGTATACCAAATCTACGCACCATTACTGCTTATCAAATAATATTATATCCGGTCTACGATAGTGTTTTGTTTTATCTGTTATTATTGTTATTTAATATTTGTCATTAAACACACATATTAGGGTTTCTTTGGATATCTTTAAACGAAAAAGGGAACAATAGAAGATCACTTTGTTGTCCGTTGGTTTGTCAAGACCTAATATTTCAGAAATGCGTGGAGGTAGCAAGTTGTTTTTTTAACTTCCTACTTAGACCCTTACTCAGTCCTACGAATTAATTATTTAAGAACAATCAAAGTTATCGCAAAAAATGTGCAGTCATTTGTTTACTGAAACGTATGTTTCGATTCTCAAAGGAAGATGGAATCAAAGCCTATAGGGTAAGTACTTTTCGTCGACCAAGAACTATGAAATTTAGGAAGTAAAATTGTTATAATAGAAAAATAGACTTATTGTCTATTTTTAAGAAGCTGCAACTTAAAACTGGGATCACAGATATTGGCAAAAAGGCAGCTAAGCTAAAATGGAACGTTACCATGCATTGTAGTGCGCCATCTCGCTCAAAGGATCACAACACAGCTGCTAAAGATTGCTGAACTCTTAAAGCAGAAGTATTGCTGTTGTGAAAGCGAGAAACTGCAATAGACACAGTAGCGCACAGTCTTGTTACTACTAAGGCAATATTGTTATCAAACTACAACAGTACATACATTAGAGCTAGCAAAAGAACAGTGCCGCTGAGGCCAGCCCAAGAAATTATGATCGCTCTAAGTACGCGCTCATCTAGAGGACTGATTCGAGGTGAGGCAGAGAAGTAAAACAAAGAAGGATTATAAGAAGGCCCGGCAATAAGGCACCAATTAATAACTAAAAATTAGAATTACACCTATTAACTCTCATCATATGGAACATTCAGTGAAGTAACCAAAGGAGAATGGAAATTTTGCTATTACCGCCAGTAATAGCAATCAATGAGGTGACAATAGTTGCCTCTTTTAATGAAAATAAATAGTTATGTAGGCAACTTGTCCCAAAACCTTGCCCGAAAAACAAAGGAAACCCAAAGTGCCAGTTGTCGTACTTGCAATATCGTAAACCAATATTGATTTAAACAAGAAGTGTATGTGTCACTATTCATGATAATAATAATATATCGTTTTAAATAAATAGCAGGCACGTGCATATTAATCGATATACCCATGATTCCAAACAAGATACTAACACCTTATTACCATTATC